>CM066038.1:485445630-487845630 GCA_033557465.1 Ichthyophis bannanicus | reverse complement strand
TAGTTGATATAAATCCTTTTACAGTACATACGGCTAATGCAGCAGAGGTTGTGCGACAAAGCAGACTGTACGCGTACTAAGTAAACACGGGCTCGATGCAGGAATCCTGCGCAAGAACCCAGCGGGAGAGCACCAGCGCAGGGCTTCCTAACACAAGTTCAGCCCAGATGTTTTGCGCAGCAATGCTGTCATGAAATAGCCTGCAAATGAGCTGCACACAAAAGGTCTGTGTTAAACACTGAATCAGCAATAGAAGACTTTCAGCAGGTAGCCAACACAGTCACGGGACATGTATCAAGGGTTTGCAAAGCAGATAATCCAGGAAAAATGCAAACGAAATAAAATGAATTCTTAAAAGAAACATATAGGGACCTATGCAATAAAATGTGCATTCATATTGCAGTCTTTAGTGCATGGGAGACCTTCCCATGCACATTCACATGGTTCCACACAGGCAGCAAACTGCATAAACCCCACTCTGCCCAACATTCAGCAGCACTAACCGGTTAGTGCTGTTGAATATCCCCATATACCAGTCTAGAAAGATGTGATTATTTTTAGGGTGGCTCGTGATGCTTGCACTAATTCCACATTTTTCATGAAGCCATGCTGGCTTTCCAGGGTTCCACATAGAGTGATGCTGGGAGGAGATCTTTCTCTTTAAAAGAAGTTCATGAAGTTATCCTTTGTACTCTCTGATTTTACACTGGTTCATAAAGTAGTTTAAAAGCCCTTATTTTAAAGAACATTCACACTTTTCTGATGTTGATTGAGTTTGCACTAGTATTGGCTCCATTCAAAACATCTTCCTCCCACTTCCTGACTATAGGGCAACTTTAGTTGCTCCAGACAATCGGGTTTAGGTTGATCCCGTCCTCGGTTTGCCCCATTGAATCTATGGACTTGTACTGCCTGTTTTGTATAATTATTTATTAGTATTTAGCTTGTGTCTTGCCAATAGTAGTTCAAGGCAAGTTACATTCAGGCCACAAAAAATACATGTCCTATCTTGCTGAGACTCAGAGACCGCACAAGGGCCGAGAAGGTAAAGAGAGTCCTGTATTATACATTCAGGTATAGAAGTTATTTCTCTGTCCTCAGAGGACTTCTACTCTAAGGGGTATATTTACTAATCAGCAGTAGCGGCTTCCATGTGATATCAGAGCCACGGTCCCATTGATTTCACATTGGGGTCATAGCTCTGATATCGCATGGAAACTGCTACCGCCGATTAGTAAACATACCCCTAAATTCGTACCTGAGGCAATGGAGGGTTAAATGGCTTGCCCAAGGTCACAAGGAGTGTCAGTGTGATTTGAACTTTAGTCTTTCTGGTTCCAGACTGCTGGCCCCTAACCACTAGGTTACTCCTTCCCTCTTTGTGAGTATGCGTTCAGCTTCAATCCAATTAAATTCATTTTGGGCACCCAAAAATTGAAAGTGCAGCAAATTCACTTAAACATCCATATACATATGAATTAATGTGCCAACGATTTCTTGCACACATTTTTAAGTTCTTTCAAATATACAATGTGAGCCTTAAAAAGGAAATAGGTCAAACACCCCTTCCCCTCCCCCCCCCCAAATGTCTGAAGATCAGGAAAAATATCAGTTCTTCAAGAAGAGAACAATATAATAAGTCATAACGTAGACATGCTGGGTAGTGTGGAGTGGTTAAGTTCTTTGAGTGATGTCAAGATTCACTGATGAGTAGAGAAGAGCTTCCGGCCAACAAACTAACTTGATGTGTTTGAAAGAGGAGCAGATGTTCCCTTGGCAGAAAGGTACTCTTCCAGCCTTGGACAATGTTTGGCATCTGACCATATCTGCAGAGAACTAAAAAAAGGCACAAAGAAGGTCCTCTAGACCGTATAAGAGGCCCTTTTACTAACAGGTTTAGCGCACATTAATGACTAATGCATGTTAAGTGCCTACAGCCCTTTGATTTCTCTGGGTGCAATGGCACCTACCACACTTTAACTTTTAGTAAAAGGGCCCCACAATGTCTTATATGAGAGAAACGAAACACATTCAGCACCAGAATGGCTCAGAAAAGGTTATTTCCTAAACCCCGGCACCTGGTAAGATTAACATCTCTCAAATACCAGGCTCAGATAGACCTGTTCCTTCAGTAGGGAAAGGGCTACAATTACAAGTTTTCAATATGGCTGGTAGCTGCTAAAGATCTGGTGTTGGAGAACAAATGAAGCAGCTTAAAGCAAATTACTTTCCAGCTTTGAAGAGGTCAGTTCCCTGCAGTCAGGCTTGAGTGGAAGCAGGTGGGCTGACCTCTACCGCACTTATCAGTTGAATTGGCCTGGAGGAACAACAGGATCTTTCCACCATCCATAGGATCATAAAATTTTCAACAATGCAATGCAGTTACGCCCAGTAAACGAGTCATGCCAGCAGCAGTCAAGGAAAAAGAGAATGATTTTTTTCTTGCAATACCTACAGTAGGAGATGAGGCTTCTGTTAGTGGCTAATGCTGACAGACGTCTATATTTTTGTGCAGGTGTGCGTGAGTGTGTTTCAATGTCTAGTATTGTATTAAATATACTGTAGTCTGTCAGGCACCCGGGCAGCACAACAGGACATATCATGAAATTACTCCTATTGTTTGTAAATAAGAAGGTAGTCAATACCTTAACCAGGCTTTGTGCTATTTTAAAAGCCTTATTCACAATTTCCACGTGGAAATTCTGGTGTTTACACATGGAAAGGGATCCACATATAACTGGTGATTTTAGAAAGGTCTCAAGTTACATGTGAATGCCCGTAAAACATACAGTAGAAAGGTGTGTATTGGGGATATGCTTTGGACATGTTTTTTTGGCTGGTCAAAAATCTACACCTGCATTCCTTATTTCAAGTGTATGGTCAAAACTTTCCCCTCTGGGATTTGCAGCTATGCCCTGACATGTACAGATTTTTTAAAAATGCTCATCTTTGCAGGAAGGATTAAGGGCGTTATCCTCCTTAATCCTCCATTTCTTATTTTCCCCTCCAAATTCAAAATAAATACCAATTTCAACTTCTGTACTTAATTAGCAGCACTTATACATGGAAGTTTGCAAAATACCAACATACACCTGTAAGATGCTAAGTTGCCTCCATTGATTTTCCCCCATGTAGATTTGTAGAACAGCTTCTTCGGCTCCTTGTAGCGGCTCAGAAACCGGCTCCATGTTTGGCAGACCCTTTTCTAAAATCCCAGTGGAATTGTGTACATCCTTCATGGTCCACAAGAAGAACTGGGCCACCATTTCTCTAAGTCCCTTCCAGTTTTTTTGTCATTATTTGCTGCCACTTGGGAGAACGTTTCTGAGCCATGTATCTTTTCTTTCTTGGGCCTGAATAAAGGACCAAGGACTATTGTCCAGAGGGGCTGTATACTATAAGCCAGTGAAAAAGGGCATAGTTACGAGAAGACGTTCTGAAATCAGTGGGCTCTCTCGTCATTTTCCCATAAATATGTTACAGCATGCCCATAGCAGGCTACCACTTTAAATGGCTAGCAACAGCAGCGATCATAAGAAATAAGTACCACAGCCCCATTATATAAAACAGGGCCGCAGCATTGATTCACACGCTCACCACTATTGCTGTTTAGTACACAGACCCCATAGGGTGACAATGCCTCGGTTTTTCTTCTGCTGCTTGAGTAAATGTCGCTTCCTTAGAGCAGTGGCCCATAGGCTTTCTGTCCTTTTCCTAAAATGTTCAGAATGTGTTTGAAAATGGTAAGGTGATAGCAGTAATAATAGAATATGGTCTTACCACCCCCTTAGGTTTACCAAATAATGAAATGTGAGATCAGCTCTTAATAGGGCCCTTTTATTACGTGATTTCATGATCAGAATTTAAATATTTTATTGGTAACTGAAACTTGGCTTAGAGGTGAAGAAGGACCAGCATTAATTGACTTATATCCAGAAAATTAAAGTATTGACATTTGTATACAAAAAGATAAGAAGGAAGAAGATATAGGAAAAATGTATAAGCAATACAGTTAACCTGTACGTAGTTTCAACTGAGAATGTTTCTTGTAAAGTTATCATGTAAAAAGTTAATCACTGTTTTATGTAACGTGTTTGGTTCCCTGTAAACTGCCCCTGATCTCTGGAAAGGGCGGTATAGAAAAATGTAACAAATAAATAATAAATAAATAAATACCTCTTAGCTAGAGCTTAAAAAATCTGAGAGACCCAAGGGAATAGAAAGATTATTGATGCCGGTGGAGCTTGCAGCGGGACAAGATGGCCGCTTGATTTCCTTCTCCTGCCAAATCATGTTGAAATCCAGCCTTCCCCATGGGAAAATTGACTTCTCGACACCCCCCCCCCCTCCCCATTGCTGTACATAAGCTCGGTGATGGCAGCTAGTAAACCCTCCCGGTTAGACTTCAACGCGGCGACTAATTCGGGGGCGAAGAGACCGAAGCCGGATCCTCTCTCGCCACAAAAGGCGGCGAATATGCATGACAATGGAGAGGGCATGCTGAAGGTATTAGCCAAGATTCAAGCTCTAAGAGAGATGGTCGCAGCTAACGGGGAGACCTTAAGTGGGGCTCAGGCGGATATACTGGAATTAAAAGAGTTAAAGGATCAACTGAATGGCTTATCAGTAAGAATGGAAGGGATGGAGGCTAAAGTAGCTGTTCAAGAAGAATGATTAAAACAGGCCTCGGTTAACAGCAAGTGCATTACTAATTTGAAGCGGAGTTTGGAAGAGGTCAACAAGAGATAACGGAGGAACAACATCCACATGGTGGGTGTACCAGAGGGGGCAGAGGGAGCGAATATGGTGGCGTTCCTGGAGAAAACGTTGCCGAATTTGCTACGTTTGGAGTTTGGTCAACATTTTGAGATCGAATGGGCACATCATGTTCCAGCGCAGACAGGCCCGCAATGCAATATCCAAGACCAATCATTATGTGTGTATTAAGGTATCCACATGTGGTCCAAATAATGGCCGCGGCGAAAGCTATGGCACTGGTAAAGTTTGAAGATCATAATATTGCCTTCTTCCTGGATTTTAACAAGGCAACCATGGAAAGAAGAAAGCAGTTCCTGTCTTTCAGACCGTGTCTACAATGGTTACAGGGCCGCTATGGGCTCTTCTTTCCAGCAAGGTTTAGAGTCACTTGGAACAACCAAACGAGAACATTTGATGATCCGTTGACTCTTCAGTCCTTTGTGGAGGAACAAGAAGCTCTGTTGTTGTGTTGACTTGTTCATTCAGTTTTATGGAGTATGGGAGCAGATCCTCGTGAGGATTGATCCAGGATCAAAATGGACACCGCTGGAAGTTGGGGTAGTTCTGTAGTAGATATATCCTCATGGCTGGACAGTAGAGCTAATGCATTTTTTTGTATATCTTGGATTTTTGAGGGGGTTGCAAGGCTGGGATGAAAGGGTATAACAAAAGGGATATATGACTTGTAATAAAAGGGGGAGAAAAAAAAGGAGGAAAGGGGGGGGAAATGGTATGTAGTGTATAATCTGTATAAATTGTTCCCTAATATTGCGGGGGAGGGTTTTAGTGGAAAGTATAAGGGGCGGAATTGAGCGGTAATTTTGTAAGTGATGGCTCACCCAGGGTTACTCTTGTTTGGGAAGTGGGGTTTGGCACTGTGGGGGCATGGTTGGTGTTGGGGGTAAGTAGGAATGTATTGTATATGATTATGATCCTCTCTTGGTCTGTTTGTATGCTATGTTTGACTTATGGGGTCACTTAAACTGTTATCGCTGAACGTAAAGGATATAAATAATCCGATTAAATGGAAAAAAATCCTTTTATATTGTAAGAAGGAGAGGGCAAACATGGTTCTCCTTCAAGAGACCCGTCTGTCTTCTGAGAGTCAATGAAGCTTGGGTTGGGGCAATATGTTCTGGTTGGCCACTCCGCGGCGTTCCAAAAGAAGAACGGGATTGTTATTTTGGTGCGGAAAGATTTGCAACCAGAGATTGTGCAGTCTCGTGCAGACTTGGGCGGCAGATGGGCAAAGGTTCTTCTTCACATGAGCGGTCAAAAGTTAGGCATTGTAAATGTCTATGGCCCGAATAGTGATGATGTCACCTTTTTTCAGAGGATAGCAGAGGAAGTCCAGGAGATATCACCTTATGAGGTTATTCTAGTTAAAATACCATCCCAGTCCCAGTGCCCTCTCCCATGTCAACTCCCTTCCAGCTCCCCCTCTCCCCTGTCCATCCGCCTTCCATTGCCATCCCCGGGTGTCAGCTCCCTTCCAGCTTCCCCCCCCCCCATGTCTGCTCTGCTCCTTTCCAGCTCCCCCCCTGTCTGCTCCCCTCCAGGCCCCAGTGTCTGCTCCTTTCCAGCTCCCCCCCCATGTCTGCTCCCCTCCAGCTCCCCCCATGTCTGCTTCCCTTCCAGGCCCCCCATGTCTGCTGCCTTCCAGGTCCCCCTTGTCTGCTCCCTTCTAGGCTCCCCATGTCTGCTCCCCTCCAGGCCCCCCCATGTCTCCTTCCAGGCCCCCCTTGTCTGCTCCCTTCCAGGCCCCCCATGTCTGCTCCCCTCCAGGCCCCCCATGTGTGCTCCCTTACAGGCCCCCCCCTGTGTCTGCTCCCCTCCAGGCCCCCACTTGTGTCTGCTCCCTTCCAGGCCCCCCCTTGTGTCTGCTCCCTTCCCTCCTCCCCCCCCCTCACTTCACTGATTTATCTTTTAAAATAAAAGCACCCGCGGGAACATTTCTCTGTTCCCACGGCTCTGCTTTCAAACTGCTGGGTCACTATCTGCCTGTCTTCAATCTTCCTGGAGCCGGCGGAGTAGGAGGGGCCCGAGGTCATCGCTTCCGCCGACCTTCCGCTGCTGTTGCTGAAGCAACCAGCAGCAATGGAAGCAGAAGGACAGCGGAAGATGACCTAGGGCCTCCCCCCCCCCACCAGCTCCAGGAAGATTGAAGGCAGGCAGGCAGTGACCCAGCAGTTTACAAAGCAGAGCCGCAGGAATGGAGAAATGTTCCTGCGGCTGCTTTCATTAGATTTTAAGTTATTGGCGGTTCTATCATAGGCAGTTTCTAGGGAGCGGCAAATAGTGCCGCCCCCTAGAAACTGCCGCCTGAGGCTACTGCCTCAGTTCGCCTAATGATAGAACTGCCCCTGCCTACAACCCACAGAGAAGGAGTTTACTTTTTATTCTTTGCCACATGGATCACACTTGCGTATAGATTTTTTCCTTATTTCAAAAGGTTTAGTTACCTCGATCATGGATGCAAAGATTTGTGGCACTCATATTTCAGATCATGCCACAATAACTGTATCTTTGACAGTGGAGGATAGGCCTGTAGCGGGCACCAGCTGTTTTTTTCAAAGATCATTGTTGGATGATACGGCCTTTTGTGATATAAGTAGGAAGTCAATTAAAGACTACTTTGCCATAAACCTTCCAGAAGATACTGCAGGGTGGGCCTGGTGGGAAGAATTTAAAGCTTCTATTTGCACTAAGATTACCAGTTACTCGATAAATGAGGCCAGACAAAGGAAAGTCAAGTTGGCTAGCCTTGAATCCCAAATACAAGCGGGTGAGAGACTGTTGCGGTCAAGATCTGACCCTTGTGTCCTACTTCGTTTGCAGCGGCTGAGATTTCAGTATAACTCTATGTTGAGCTCAGAGGCTGAGAAGCTGCTTCATACGCAGTGAACAAGATATTATTTGGAGCAAAACAAGGCAGGAGGTCTCTTAGCCTCTACTTTTAAGCCCCGTGCTATGAAAACTAAAATCGAAGCAATTAGTGCTGATCAACAAGTTCTTCTCACTAAGACTACAGATATAGCTGAAATTTTTTGTTTATTTTATTCTAGCTTGCACACCTCAGAGGTGGAGGGATATAATGCTGCTTTTCAGGATTTAGTTGGTCTCCTTCCTCATCCTTCTCTATCGGCACAGCAAGCCCTGGAGTTGGAGGATCAGATCACAGTAGGCAAACTCTGTGCTGTCCTCAAAGATTTGAAAGCAGGAAAAGCGCCCAACCCTGATGGCATTCCTATGGAGCTTTATCAACATTTTGAGGAGGAATTGGCTCCACATATATTGAGATATTTTCAACTCCTTTATGAACAATCTCCTTTGGTAGGTGCTTTTACTGAGGCAACAATTGTAGTATTAGAAAAGGCTGGCAGGGATCCACAAAAGTAGAAAGTTATAGACCGATATTGCTTCTAAACGCGGATTATAAGTTATTTTCCTCAATACTGGCGCGTAGGTTGGCTAAGTAACACCTGATTTAATACATCCAGATCAGTGTGGTTTCATGGCAGGATGATTGACGGCTGACAATGCGCGTCTCCTTCTGGATCTTTTGTCTATAATGGAAAACTCAGATTTCCCAGTGGTGGGTCTTTCCTTAGACACAGAAAAGGCCTTTGACCGGTTAGAATGGGCTTTTTTAGTGCAGGTCTTACAATGGTTTGGTTTTGGTAACAACATTATTCGATGGATTCAAGTCCTATATACCAACCCTTCGGCGCGCATTCTTATAAATGGGAAGTTGTTGGACCCTTTTTTTGCTTCTTCGGGGAACCAGACAGGGTTGTCCACTCTCTCCGATCCTGTTTAATTTAGCGCTGGAACCTTTAGCTTTATTACTGTGGTATTCAGAAAGGATTCAGGGCATCACTGTTGGTGATTTACAGATAAAATTGTCAGCCTACGCGGATGATCTCCTGTTATTTGTCCAACCCGCTTCAGTGATGGAAGTGCTTTTGATAATTGAGAAATACTCCAAATTGTCAGGCTATAAGATCAATTGGTCTAAGATCCCAATGAACAAGGTAACTTTTGCAGAGTCAATGAAGGATTTCCCGTTTGTTTGGGAATCGAAAGCTATTAAATATTTGGGGGTCAAGTACTGCTCCACTGTAGAAGAAACTTTGCAGCTAAATTGTAAAAATATTAGTGATATGATCCAATCTTTCACCATGAGATGGTCACCTTTACACTTGTTGTGGTGGGGTAGGTTAGATTCAATAAAAATGGTCCTGGTGCCTAATGTAAATTATATCTTGGAGATGTTGCCGGTCTCCTTACCCTACAAATCTTATAAATTGTGGGAGAGGCTGCTCTCAATTTTCCTTTGGCAAGGTAAGCCCCCCAGGATTGCTCTCAGTAAATTAAAAATGAGTAAAAGTAATGGGGGGGGGGTACAATTTCCGGACTTTAGATGGTATAACCTGGCATTTATGCTCAAGCAAGGTGCATTGTGGAGCACTGTGGAGGTTAGAGGTTGGAGACCGATTTAGTTGGAACTGGAGGATCAGTTGGTCTCACCTTGCCCCTTTTGATTGGAATGAGACTCCCTGATTCTCTTATAGCTGCTAGATCTATAGCGGCAACTCAAGATGCTTTTAAGTGTCTGGCGCGGAGCTTAGGGGATGGGAATCCGCCTTCTCCCTTGATTCCAGTATGGTGTAATCCTAGGTTTAAAATTGCCCATAAGGTAATTTTCTGGAAGAACTGGCAAAATAGGGGGATTTGGACGCTAGGGCAATTAGTTCATGCTCGATCCTGGAAGTCTTTTATGGAGTTGCAGTCAGAGTTTGATTTACCTGCTTGCTGTCAATTTCAATGGACACAGTTAAAGTACTGTTTAGCGGAGTCAAAGATTGATGTTAAAAAATTGTCGCAAGAAGGTGGCAGTCTCTTGCCTGAGTGGGGCTGGCACGGTCTCTAAATTTTATGTATTACTAAGAGATGGGTCCTTAAGTTCCACAATCGGATTAAGGAAATTGTGGGAGGAAGACTTGGGCCTATCCATAACGCTGCGGAAGTGGCCATTGCTATGGACTAAAGTGAACAGAGCCTCTTGGGCGGCTGCCCTAACCCAAACTTTATATTTTTTGATGCATCGAGTATTAATTACTCCAGTCCGGCTTACTAAGTGGGACACAAAAGCAGGAAACAAATGCTGGACTTGTTCATATGCCCCGGGTACCTTAAGACATATGTTCTTCAATTGACCTTTCGTTCAGCATTTTTGGTCTCAGGTTTGGAAAAGGATCCAAAGAGTTTTGCTTTTTCATGCACCTCTGACATGGCAGATAGTAATCTTGCATTCTACGCTTGCAGATCTTCCTGTTCCAAAAAAGAACCGTTTCTTGTTCAATTTTATGATGGCAATTGCTTTAAAGCTGATAGTGTCATGCTGGAAAGATTCAAGTAAACTTGATGTCCATCATTGGTGGAACTCGGTCTGTCTTTTTTCCAGCTATGAAAAAGCGCCGGAAGCTGTAATTGCCCAGAGGTGCCTGAGAAGGGGCTCAAGGCCCTTTCAGGGCATCATTTAGAGTAATATTTCAAGCTCCTGTATTGGGGTAAACAGATGGAGATGTCTTGATGAGTTCGCTGCTAAAGCAAGGACAAGTGAGTGACTTTGTTTTATGTATGCTTGTGTTATATTG
Organism: Ichthyophis bannanicus; assembly: GCA_033557465.1. Taxonomy (NCBI): domain Eukaryota; kingdom Metazoa; phylum Chordata; class Amphibia; order Gymnophiona; family Ichthyophiidae; genus Ichthyophis; species Ichthyophis bannanicus. Next base: position 487,835,212 of record CM066038.1, on the reverse strand, counting down.
CAACCTGTATGGGGAAGGATCAGTTTAAGGGGAGGCCCCCACGGAGTCAGGAAGGGGGGAGGGAGGGATGGTGTTGATATGTCAAGTTGGAGGTTTTTGTTGTAAGTTGTTGGAAACAATAAATAAAAATTTTAAAAAAAGAAAGATTATTGATGCCATGGGGTTAGAAACCTAGAATAAGTATTTTGTTGTGTCTTATCCATTTTCTAAGAGCAGAGAATTATGGGATCTTTTTCTGATTAATATAGCCATCATATTTTAAAATACCAAGGGATGTTGGTGCTGGGAAGTTTAACTTGCACCTGGAGTAAAAGGTAATGGGCAGGTGCATTGAATGGGTGCAACGCAGCCCTTGGGAATGCCTTTAATAAGCAGAGGTCCCACACATCAAGGCGGGCATTGGCTGGATGCACTGTGCTGATAGTATCTTTAATATTAAATTCTTGACAGTAGACTCAGTTTTGCGGTCTGATTATTTCATATGAAACTTCGTATTGATCAGAAACTGAGGGGCCTGTCTACTGATCTGCATTGCTGGGTAGTGTGCTGTGATAAAATTTACTCTGTGGCAAAACTGCGGTAACTGAGTAGCGTGAGTTAGGATGGAGACTGGGCATTTCAGGGGCAGAGTGCTCACGTCACTGGTAGCACAGTCATCTTTGGTACACGTTTACCAGTGATGTTGCTCTTAATGCGGATGCATTTACTGCCACCTCAATGGGCGTATTAAGTGCACCTGTGCTGATCGTACCATAGAGAATGAGCACGGACGTGGCATGAACCCATGCTAGCTATATGGGGGCATGTTTGGCACACCTCCATTTTATAGCATGGGTTGAGTATCAACACCTTCATAGAGAAAGGAGGAGATTCTGTGGGGCATACAGTCCTTGCTTTTGCTTCCAGTCCCCAGACCTGAAGTTCTGCAAGCAACCAAAGTTCCTTGGCGGTTATTGCCAGTTTTCTGTACTCTCTGAGTTCACCTACATGATGGTGAGCTGTATGACTTCTCCTGTTATGTGTTTTCTTCCTTCTGAATCTGACGATGAGCTGTTGGCATCACTGGATGCTAGAATCAGCTCTCATTGATCTGTCAGTTGCTTCGATGGGTGACGAGTACCAATGCTGCCTTGTTGGTTTGAGAGGTTTCCCACTTGCACTGACATTGAGATTGGAAGGCTGGCAACATGTCTGGTTGTTTGCTCACTCTAAGTCAATTCCATTGGAGGTAATTCCAGCACAGTCTCCTGTGTCTTCAAAGAGTAAAGATAATAGTTTGGTTCATATTCTGGTTTTGAAGATGGATGTGCTTTTGACAATTCCTCGGTAGAGAGAAATTTGCACTCATTCTCGAGGCTTGAGAAATTGGTGGTGACTAAGTTAGAGCTGCAGACACAAAGTTATGGTAAGGTTTGAGAACAGAATCCAGGATGGTCGTTAGACACGTTCGGATTAGGAGAAGTGAAATGGGTTGATTCTGTTCCCACTGAAGTCTACTGCCTATAGACTTCAAGCTGTAAAGAATACAATAAAGCATAGAAACATTGGGCCTGATTTTCAGCTGTCTGAATTTTGGAAGGGCTCTGTGCTGTGTCGGAGCATAGCCCTGCCTGCCGACCTCTAAACTGGATATTCAATGCTTCAGTGATGTCTTTGAATATCCAGCGATCACTGCAGACCAAGGAAGCAGCCAAGGCTAACCATGCAGCAGCGATATTGGATGCTGCCCGGTTAGCCCCCGCACCTTAAAAATAAGTGAGGGTTTTCCACACCTATCTTTGAGGTGCAGGTCGCTAACCGGGCAGCATCCATTATTGCTGCTGCATGGTTAGCGACAGTCTCCACCTCCATTCCACCCTGGAAAGTCCCCAACATGCCACAATGCTTACCAGATAGCATTGGGGCACGTAAGGGACGTAATAGGGGATATCCAATGGCACTAACCATGTAGGTGCTATTGAAAATCCCTGTGTAAGGCATTTACACAGTTCACTTGGCTGCCTTTCGAATATTGGGCTCATTAGACTTATTAACTTTCCTAGGTTAGAACATGAAAATTTGAAGGTTCCAGAGGCTTTTTTACCTCCAGTTCTTTTTGTATACTAATTCTACTATGCGTATATGAATAAGTCTGTTAATGTTAATGATTTATCTGCTCAATTAGTTTCTGAATCTGTAATTAGAACTACTTTGGTGGTAACTGTGCTATTGGAATCTGACAGAGATTGGATTTTCAAGATGTTTTTTCCACTCATAAAAAAACGTTTCTTGATTGTGTAATTAGAATTTATCCTGATGGATCTGATCAGACACAACTTCATAGGTGTCAATTTCTCACTTTGCTATCTCAAGTCTTTAACATTACTGCTAGTTTTACTTTGAATTATCCTTTAAATGCTAAATTAAATGCCAGGCTGAAGGTATTTGTATTCCTTCCCAATTTTAAATGCAAAATAGTTAACATAGGAAATGCCATACTGGGTCAGACCAAGGTCCATCAAGCCCAATATCCTGTTTCCAACAGTGGCCAATCTAGGTCACAAGTACCTGGCAGGTTCCCAAAAAGACACATAGGGGTATGTTTACTAAATCGTGTTAGTGCAGTTCGCGTTAGGATCTGCGTTAAAAAGACAAACCCCCAAATAAGGAGATGGGTGGGACAGCGGAACACCTACCGTGCGTTACAAAACTAACGAGCGATACAGGGCGCGTTAGCAGGTCACCGCGTGTTAAGCATAAGAAGCCACCCAGACATACATGACCGATACAGAGCTGTAGCACAATGGTTACTGCAGTGACTGCTGATACAGGCATAATGGGTTCGAGTCCCTAGGGTGCCAGATGCAGAAGGCTGGCTGATGCAGCATCCTGTACATGATACAGTGAGTGAGGGGGCATGTATATGGTTTATTTTTTGTAGGGGTGCAAGCAAACACACCCACACATCATATAGTGAGTGAGGGGGCATGTATATGTTGCGTCTGTTTTGTAGGGGTGCAAGCAAACACACCCACACATTATATAATGAGTGAGGGGGCATGTATATGTTCTTTTTCTTTTTGGGGTGCAAGCAAACACACCCACACATTATATAGTGAGTGTGGGGGCATGTATATGTCTTGTATGTGTTGTAGGGTTGCTAGCATACATACATGACCGATACAGAGCTGTAGCACAATGGTTACTGCAGTGACTGCTGATACAGGCATAATGGGTTCGAGTCCCCAGTGTGCGTGTGCCTAACGCAGAAGGCTGTCCCAGGCATCACCCTGTACATTACAGGGGACAGAGGAGGCATGTTTTTCGTTACGCTGAGTATTGGTGTCAGGAAAACACCCTCGGAGTGTGCCTAGCCACGTACGTTGGTGCGTGCATTGGTACGTGCGTAGCTGCGCGCATACGATCGTGCGTGGGTACGTGTGATTTTACGTGCGTGGGTACGTGTGTTTTTACCAGTGTGGGCATCTTATTTTACAGACTCTGTAGGGTGTCTTGCACTTATGCATTATGCTAGCAGATGTACGTGTGATGGCCTATGGTTTATCAGAGCCTGTGAGCAGCTGCTGGGGTTTCACAGGGTTGGATTGTGCCAGTCACACCCATGATGCACTGCACATGCAAATCAGCTGTCCACAGATACACACCATGGGGAATGCACCCCCACAGCACCTCGGCCTGGTAGGGGGGACTGACCATGTACACCCCCACAGCACCTCGGCCTGGTAGGGGGTACTGACCATGTGTTGTACTGGCACAGAGTAGCTACACACCGTCACATTGTGCGGGTACTGTGCTCACCCTGAGGGTGCAGTGAGGCACCCAGCACCAGGTCCACAGCACCGTCCATGGCGCAGGTCCAAAGCAGTGTTAATGTGTGAGATAGGTAGGTTCTGCAGGACCACCTTGGACATCTCTGTCTGTTTCAGTCAGGTGTAGCCCCCATGCACCACCACCCCCTTCCCCCAGGGCTGAGGGTGGCAAGCAGGGTCTCCCATCAATAGATCCACAGTCTACCTCACTGCAAAGGTGGCAGTAGAGGGGAACATTAACCCTAGTCCTGCTGAGGAACAGACACCCCACAGGGCAGTCAATGCAGCTCTGTACACAGCCATAACACAATAGCAGACAGACATTAGGCTGCACCCCACCACTATCTGATATTCCCCTGGTGCAAGCCATCAGCCACTCCATCACAACACCTACCAGCTGCAAACAGTCTGCTAGTGCCCAGTGGAGATGCCTGCACCCAGAACTGGGATGTCAGCATACACAGCAAGCAGATACATCAGTGACTGGGCCCCAAAAGGAAACCCATATTTATCACATGAGAGAAACACTAGATAGCACTATGGGAGTGCCTAGCCATGCTGTGGTCACTGCACAGTCAGGGTGAGAGTGATCTCTCAGCAGGATATACTGAGGTCACCTTGTCTGTGTAGGTGGTGGTCGGGCACTGCAATGTGCCTGTCACTGCCCTATGCCCTGTGCAGATGCACCCTGGCCAGGCCACCCTGTCCGGCCTATACCCATGGTACCTTGCTCCTCATTATGCACATTGGCAGCCCAATACTGGCAACATTGCTGGCAGTGTGGGCTGTGGAAGGTGTTTGCAGCCACCACACACTGGATAGATAGACAGCCACCCCCACACCTATGCCAGCATTGTGCTACTATAGAGGTGGGCAGCAGCCATAGCCACCACACCAGTGATGGGCATAGTACAGGCATGGATATGGTACACAGGACTGTTGGGGGGTCACTCCCAAGGGTGGTGAACACTGTCAGAGTCCAGACCTGCAGCAAAAACCGCAGACATCAGAATGATTGTTATGGTGGAGCTCAATGAGCGAACTGTGCTTAACGTAGGAATTGATATCTGCCAGTTATCATAGGGAACGTTTGATAGCTCTGTACCATATACACAGGTGTAGGGTGGCATTGCTACAGTGTGCAACTGCTAGTATTGGGGGTTACAGGCAGGGCCCAATGTCTTGCCTCTCCAGGAGGCATTGGCCAATGGGGCCTATGGGTGGGTGTGTGGCCCTGTTGGCTGCTGCTCTACAGCAGAGTTCCCCGACCCCAGTCCTACTGTTCCAAACACTGTTCTGGTTTTCATGCTGTCCCTCATAAATATGCATGAGCTACATCTGCATACCATGGGGGCGGTGCATAGATATGCAGCACAGGCATCTTTCTTAGGGGCAGCATGAAGCCAGACTGGTGTGGGGCCCTCCAGGACTGCATTTGCGGGACTCAGCTTTAGGTAATGTGCCTGTTTCTGGTGTCTGCGTTTGGTGTGGTAAAATATAGGCCATGCGTATGTTCTCTGCAATAAAGGGGTGTCTTTACTATCACTGTTTATTTGGGGGTAAACTATGGGGACTGGGTTGGCAGGAGCCCCAGCTGGGATTTGAACCTGTGACTCCTCTGGTCTTACAGGCACTGGCTGTGTCTGTTGCACCACACTGTGGCCACAGAGACAGTGCAGTCCCTGGAGTTAATTAAACCGGCCTGACGAGTCGGAAACCCTGCTCTGCAACAGGTTTACTGTGGCCTCATTTACCTTGTATGCAGACAAAGGTGCACATAAACCTCTGAAAGGAACTCATAAGAGGGGCACACATCCCTAACCAAGCTGGGCAACAATGATATCATTGGGCAACATTACACAACACTCCCAGGACAGCTCCATTACAATGAGATGGTCTTTGAAAGGGTCTGCGGAGCGTAGACACTTCCACACATCATTTCGTTTTTATTTGGTGCTTGCCATGGACTGTTGTTCCTTTTTGCCCATTGCTATCACTGTTGCACAGCTGCATTATGTTAATGTCGTATAACGCGCGTTAGTCACGTTTACCGCACTTTAGTAAACATCCCCCATAGATTCCACAGTGCTCATCCGGGGTAAACAATGGATTTCCCGGGTTCTGTTTAATAATGGTTTCTGGACCTTTCTCCAGGATCTTGTCCAAACCTTTTTTAAACCCAGCTACACTAACAGCTTTTATTGCATCCTCCTGTAATGAATTTCAGAGTTTGATTACACGTTGAGTAAAAAATATTTTCTCTTATTAGTCTTAAATGGGTTACATTGTAGCTTCATTGCTTCTCCTCTCGTTTTTCTACTTTTTGATGGCATAAACAACTGATCTACGTTTATCCGTTTCACTCCATTCATTAATTTAGAGACCTCTATCATATCTCCCCTCAGCTGTCTCTTTTCCAAGTTTAAAAGTCCCAACCTTTTAAGCCTCTCCTCATAGGGATATCCTTCCATGCCCTTCACCATTTTTGTTGTTTTTCTCTGTATCTTTTCTAATTCTGCTATGTCCTTTTTAAAATATGGTGACCAGAATTGCACACAATATTCAAGGTGCAGTCGCACCATGGAACGATACAGAGGCATTATAATATCCTTGGTTTTATTCTCTATTCCTTTCCTTATGATTCCTAGCATTCTATTTGCTTTCTTGGCCACTGCTGCACACTGAGTAGAGGGTTTCAATATATTATCCACGATGACGCCTAAATCTTTTTCCTGGGTGGTGGCTTCTAAGGTGATACCTTGAATCGTGTAACCAAAGTTTGGGTTGTTCTTTTCAAGGTGCATAACTTTGCACTTGTCCACATTAAATTTCATCGGCCATTTGGACATCCTATCAATGTCTTCTTGCAATTTTTCACAATCCTCTTGTGTTTTAACAACTTTGCATACTTTTGTGCCATCTGCAATTAGAATTAGAAGAATTAGAGAATTAGAAGAGAAAAGACACTTGACCATGAAATTTGGATAGGAAAATTGTGAACTAGACCCATGTCCTGCATATTTGTTGAAGAAATTACCAGATATACCTCTGGAATGGGTGACTAATTGGATAAATGAAGAACTAAAACAAGGTATTTATCCCAGTTCATTTAAACAGATTTAGTTACGTCCATTATTGAAAGATGAGAAAGGGATCATGGGGCTAATTCATCCTACAGGCCAATAGCCAAAGTGACCTTTCTACCAAAAGTTCTGGAAACAACAGTAGTTGGGCAATTGAAGGAGAATCTGGAAAGACAAGAGTGGCTAGCACAATCTTAATCAGGCTTCACCTGCCAGTTATGTTGCGGGCTTTTGCTAAAGGTTAGTAGCGGTCAGCATGTGTTCTGGTGCATGCTGAAGGCGTGCTGGGACACGTGTTGACAGCTAGCACAGGATGATGACAGCACGGCCAGATGTCCACGCTAGCTGTATATTTGGGGCAGAGAGTGGGCATGGTAAGCACTGCACAGTTAGCGTGAGGGCGAAGACCACGCACTGGGACCCTTGCAATTAGATTGGTTCACCTAATGCCACCTCTATAGGTGGAGTTAAGCGGACCTGGGGTAATTATGCATGCTATTGTAGTACCATTCAGGGTGGTAATTGCCTGGGACATGCTGGACACACTCCCAGCAGTTAGTGCACAGCGATTGCAATTACCACACATTTGTTTTGGTGCTAAATGTGCTTTAGCTGCAAAACCCCGGTGCACTTTAGTAAAAGGGCCTGAAAAAATAGCAAGTTCTATTGATACAAATCAACTTATCTGTAGCATTTGATACAGTCTAGCATAGGTTGATGATTCAGAAATTAGCAGACCTTGGAGTCACAGCTCAAGTGCCATCATGATATGAAGGATTTTTAAGTGGAAGATCTTATAAGTTGAATTTTCAGGGACACACTTCCCAAGAATGGATTCTAAAATATGGAATCCCACAGGGATCATCCCTCTCTCCTATTTTATTCAATGTCTCTATAGTGTCTTATTGTAGATTGTTGGATAATTTAGGATTAATTCCGTTTCCTTATGCTGATGATGTTCAAAATGTTTTCCCAAAAGTCAATTCAAGATACTTGCAGACATATTACTTTAGTTCGGGAAAGGACTCAGATATGGATGGGTCTTAATGATCTGAAAATAAATCCCAGGAAAACAAAAATATTATGGGTCAGGGGAACACAAAAAGAAATGCTAGAGGTAGGTACTATAACGAATGGCTCTTCTATGAAATGTGAAACAGAGCTGAGGAGCTTGGGAGTAATGCTTGATTCTGCAAAGACTATGAATGGACAACCAAGATTACTAATGTAGTATATGCAAATATGCATCTAATAAGACATATCACATCTAGTCTGTCAGAAGAAAACCTATATAATATAATACAAACAATAATTATCTCATAATTAGGCTAGTGTATCCTAGTCTATGTAGAATTAAATAAGTAACAGTTCAAGATTGCAATTAGTAAAAAATGTAGCTGATGCATTTATCAAGAGAGCTAAAAGAAATTACATAGAAACATAGAAACATAGAAATATGACGACAGAAAAAGACCACATGGCCTATCTAGTCTGTCCTTCCATAACAACTACAACAGTCCCCTTTTTACCTTTAGAGATCCTCTGTGTTGGTCCCATGCTTTTTTGAATTCAGTTACTGTCCTCATCTCTTCCACCTCCACTGGGAGACTATTCCATGGATCCACTATTCTTTCCGTAAAGAAATATTTCCGCATATCACTCCTGAATCTATCTCCCTTCACCCTCATCCCATGTCCCCTCGTAGCAGAACTTGCTTTCAATTGAAAGAGGCTCTCTCCCTGAACATTTATGCCACGGAGGTATTTAAACATCTCAATCATATCACCTCTATCCCGCCTTTCCTCTAAGGTGTACATATTAAGATCCTTCAGTCTGTCCTCATATGCTTTATAATGAAGACCACTAATCATTTTAGTAGCCACCCTCTGCACCGACTCCATCCTGTTCACATCCTTTTGAAAGTGCGGTCTCCAGAATTGCACACTATACTCCAAATGAGGTCGCACCAAAGACTTATACAGAGGCATTATCACCTCCTTTTTTCTGCTAGCCATTCCTCTCCGTATGCACCCAAGCATCCTTCTAGCTTTTGCCGTCGCCTTTTCTACCTGTTTAGCTACTTTAAGATCATCAGACACAACCACGCCTAGGTCCCGCTCTTCTTTAGTGGACAAAAGTACTTCACCCCCTAAACTATATTGCTCCCTTGGATTTCTGCAGCCCAAATGCATGACCTTACATTTTTTAACATTAAATCCCAGCTGCCAAATTCTAGACCATTCTTCAAGCTTAGCTAGATGCCTCCTCATGTTATCTACCCCTTCCTGGGTGTCTACTCTATTGCAGATTTTGGTATCATCCGCAAAGAGGCAAACCTTACCTGAAAGCCCTTCCGCTATATCACTAACAAAGATGTTAAAAAGAATTACTGGTAACAACATGTTGGATAATTTGGAATGAAAGCACCTAAGTATTTGAATACATTTTTTGGACATTTATGCACTTTTACAATCTTTAAGGTCAGAAGTGGACATCCCATTTAAATATCCTCCCAGCAATGAGTGCAGACTAATAAGTACCAGTAATAAAAGCTTTAATGGGCAAGCTCCAATTGGACAGGAAAGAATCCATACAACTTTTCACAAACTATTAAAACTTGGGGTGGGGGGGGGGGGTTCACAATGGAGTGATTGATGGATGCCTGCGTTCTGATGTATTTATTTATTAGTGAGCTCACACCTTCCCAGTAGTTGTTCGAAGCAAGTTACAATGAGGATTTCTCTGTCCCCAGAAGGCTCGCAATCTAAGTTTGTACCTGAGGCAATGGAAGGTTAAGAGAAATCCAGCGGTGCCGCAGGGCCGGGTCCCGAGGCTGGCATAGTAACCGGGTCCCCGGGGCCCGAACCCATGCCGCACTTTGGGATGCGCTGTTGGGGGGGGCAAGAGCGAGAGCGGAGGAGGAGGGGCGGGCTGGGCCCAGCAGCCCGTGGCGCCGTCGTACGGCGCTGCAATTGGCTGGGCTGGCTGTGGGGAGGGCGGGGCGGCAAGGTGCGAGGGAGAGCAGCGTCATGCACTCTCCCTCTTCCTGCTTGCTCTCCCCGGAGAAAGGTGCATTCTTGTTTCTTCTTGCTGGGGGGGGCCTGCTTTTCTGGGCACGGTGGCAGTTCGTGTCAGCACGGGTTGCTGAGTTGGGGGAGGTGTTCGCGGCGGCGGGCGGCTATATTTATATAAAAAAAAAAACATAGAGTAGCCGAGGATGGGGCAGTGCAGGTCAGCGGTGCGTGTGGCTGCGGCCTGCTGCACGTGCTAGGGGGCTCCCGGTTTGCGGGGGTTTATTCCTGCTTCGTGGGCTTTGCGTGTGTTGCTGAGCCTACATAATTTAAATTCAGCAAATAAAACCTCCAAAAGATATAAGGCCTCAAACAAAAATAAATAAATAAATAAATAAGGTCTTGTAACCTAGGAAATCCCGGGAGCTTCTGGGTCACCTGGAGTCAGGACTGTCTTGCAGGCTCACTCCGCAGTGCTCCTGGAGGTGGGGGAGGCAGCTTTGGGGCAGATTTTAATCTTCCCACCATTGGTGCCAGTCAGGGGAGCGCATTGGGGTAGCAGATAAATAAATAAATAAATAGATTAAAGACAAAAAAAAAAAAAAGCAAAAATAAATAAATAGTTATTTGGGGCTTATGGCTCGTCGGCATGCAGATAGGGGAGTGGGGAAGAAGCCGGCGGCGGTGGGGGTGGCCAGAGGCCATGGTTCAGTGGGGCATGGTCGCCCGTCCCCCAGCGAGGGTGGGGTGGCTGACAGTGGTGTTGTGGCAGCCGGGGGGCTGCTGGGGCTAGTTGAGGGCGTGGCAGGGGGAGGTCCTCAAGGGCGAGAGGCCGGGGTGTGTTGGGTGAGGCCCTCCAGCCCCAGGCAGAAGGGCTTTCGTCGGAGGGCTCGGGGTTGTTGGTACTAGGGCCATTGCCTGAGGCAGCGGTCTGTGGGGATGGACCTGGTGCCACCGGGGTGATCGGTGCCGGAGGCCATTCTGCGGCTTGGGGTCCAGGGTTGGCGGTAGCGCGGGTCGATGGGCCAGCAGTGGTTGGTTCAGCTGGCGGGCCTGTGGGTGCGTCCCCTTCCCCTCTTGCGGAGTTGGGGCGCTTCCCACATCCAGGGTATTGCGGGTCTTTGGGCCCGTGGGCGTGTGGAGTGGGTCCGTGGGGGGGTATGGGCCCTTGGGGTGGCGGTTGGGGTGATTGGTTTGGTGCCAGGCGTGGTGGGGCAGACAGCTTCGAGGGTAGGGGTGCGGCTGCTTGGGAGGCTGGCGGGCTTGGTTCCTTGGCCTGGGGTTGGGGTGGGGGACCGGCTATGGCACATAGTAACCGGGTCCCCGGGGCCCAAACCCATGCCGCACTTTGGGATGCGCTGTTGGGGGGGGGGGAAAGAGCGAGAGCAGAGGAGGAGGGGCAGGCTGGGCCCAGCAGCCCGTGGCGCCGTCGTAGGGCACTGCAATTGGCTGGGCTGGCCGAGGGGGGGTGGGGCGGCAGGGTGCGAGGGAGAGCAGCGTCGTGCACTCTCCCTCTTCCTGCTTGCTCTCCCCGGAGAAACGTGCCCCTCCCAACCCTCCCTTGTCATGGGGTGGGTGTGGTTGTCGCAGCTGGGGGGGGGGTGTGGTTGGCATATCGTCTGTGCGTGGTAGTGAGCTGGCGCTCGCCGACCCGGTGGGGCATTTGAGGCTGATGCCGCTTTGAATGGGAGTGGTTCTGCTCCTTAGGTTGGGAGAGACGTCCCGGCTGGGGTCTCTGCCCGGTGGAAGGCAACTGGAACCGGCCTTTGCTAATAACATGGCGAGGCGGGCAGTAGGGGGAATGGGGGGGAGGATGATGCACCACTTTGCTATAAACGGCTGGTGGGGGCATCATCCGGAAAAGAGGGGGGTGGGGGGAGAACATGCATGCATTTGCCAAGATTGAGTTGGCCCATGTTGGGCCAGATTTTCATTGTTGTTAATAAAGCTGCGACCAAGCAATTTGTTTACCATGACCTATTGTCTGCATGTTTATTCGGGTATACCAGGTTGGGGGTTAGGGGGGGAGGTGGCTAGACATGGAGCAAGTTGAGGGTATAGCTGCCCTAGGTGAGAGTGATGATTTGGGAAATGCATTGGGTTGGGCTTCCGGATACTTCGGTTATTACACAAGGAGTGCCAGTGAGATTTAAACTGTGGTCTCATGGTCAGTAGGGCACTGCTTTAACCACCAGGTTACTTCTCCCCTCCATGGAAAATGCTAATGGACAGATGGAAGAAATATGAGATGGGCTAGTCAGGATATGGTATGTATCAACCTCTCACACACACCAAATCATGAATGTAAATATGCTATACCACCCCTGGTGATGGTATATTCCTTTCCCTCCTGTAAATACAAATAGCCCTGTTCAATGTATCACCCCCTTGTTTATTTAAACCGCTTTGACCCGGTGAAAAGTGGTGTATAAGCATGGCTAAATAAATAAATAAGACATTTATACTTTAATGTTTTCATGAATGGAATATTTTGCCTTGAACTTAATTCCTGGATAAAAGTGGGCTATAAAATTGCCTTTTTAAATTTAAATCTAAATTAAACTGGCTCCAGATTCATCTGAAAAGCTTGATCAACTCCTAGGTTTCCTCTTTTAAATACAGGGACTAGTAGCTTTTCTGTTCTTAGAGAATGCATTTGGGAATTTGGAACTGCAAGTCCCTGCATGCAATGGGGTAAACCTAGGACTGGCTCATCCCTGTTGGGCAGATCTGGAGCCAGTTGGCAATCCTACATCTTCTAACGGGTCTAAGGATTAAATGAACTGATATATAAACACTATGGTCAGTGGTTTTTGATTGGCTGTGGTATTTAAATAATTTATGCATATTCATTCGCAGTATCTATAGAAGTGAAAACACTAAATGTACATGGAGATCGATGACCACTGCTGTTCTATGAATAGTGTCGATATTCCTCCCATTATCCACAGAGTTAGTGGCATAAATTCCACTCAAGCAGCCCCTGCAATGTAGGGGTGAGGGGGCTCAAGATACAGCCCTAGTGAAGACAGAGTGGCAATGTCCGCCACACTGCCTCCCACTCTCTTCTCCCTCAGTTGAAGTTTAACCTCCCTGGGTATAAAGAATGAACCTCAAGCTGGATAGACCAATCTCATTTGAGAAAATACAACAACTCCAAAGCCACTTTGAGAAGTCTCATTAAGATTGAAAAAGGTAAAAACAGGATTGAAAGCCTTGTGAGAAAGAGAGTGTTACCCTTCTTCAGAAAGGTCTTGGTAAGTCAAATAATAGTCAAGCCGTGCTGTTAGATTAAATCACAAACCCGTTGGAATTTGTCATTTAATGGATGCACATTTAACACACCTTCCTACGGAGTGGCAGAACCTTATTGAGCATGGATATCTGAGACCTCAGGGAACAAGGAATCAAAGTATGAAGGCCCTAAGTTTCCTCAAGAGTAGGATGGCTTTGTTTAGACGACCTCCTGTGGTCCAGATGACTGCAAAGGAGACTATTGCATAGGGGTGAAATGTTTCATTACATGAAGCGTGCAAATAAGGTGTGTGTAAGAGCATTCAAAGGAGTTCGTTTAACTTTGGTGAGACAATGACATTGCCTCTGTAGAAGGAGCATGGGTGAAACTTGCAATCATGGGAGCAGTGAACCAACAGGTCTGGAGACTGTAGAAAGAGAAAAGAGAGAGAATGAAAGTCACAAGGAAGCACAAAAATAGCCCCACTCTGAAGGAAATTTTTACAGGACAAGAGCCAGTTATCTCCTGGGCACACCTGACCATCTTGCATGCAGCTAGAGAAAAGCATTGCCAGGCAAATCAGTGCTAATTTAAATTGTCTAGAAAACATAGTACCAGACTATCTCCTTTCCACCCATTACAGCACTGTTCATAAAGGTTCCAGGTCCGCAGCAGAAGATTCCAGGTTGGTGAACTGGTAAGACATGACAGAAAATCAGCGTGACTCTAGACATTTCACCATTTCTGGGAATTTTGTGGATTTAAGAGTTTAGTTCTGCCTTTCTTCTTGTTAATTTCCAGTCCTTTGGCTTGTGGTCTGATTCTTCATGTCACAGACTTGTCCTTTTTTAGGTGGAGGGGTAAAGAATGTCAGAGTGCCATTGAACTACTAATTTGCTGCAATTGCTCAATGAGCAGAGCAGAATCTCTAAAAGGAAAACTCCTCCTGCCACAGCCCATAATTACATGATGGCCGAGCGTGTCTTCTGTAGGCTGATGAGAGATGCAGCAGGTAAAATAAAGACCTAAAAGGAAACCATCTGATAGGAGATAACAGATCTCAGATACTTGGCACCTGAAAATTGTGTTTGCAAAATATTGTTTTTTTCTCAGCTAAAAAGTGACTTGACAGGTCTGAAGGGCAAAGTGCTTGCTGATAGATGGGAGCATTGCAGACAGGAAGCGCAGGCCTTTACTACAAAAGATATTATTGTATCCTATCGAAAGCCCCGTTAGCACTGCTTATGAACAAAGCAAAATGACTACATCAGACTTTTTCTATGAAACCAAGTAGAAAATATTGTAAAGTTTATTACCCCAGAGGAATTATCTGCAAGAGGCTGGAAAGTAAAATAAGCCATTTCAGAAGCCTTAATGCCACAAGATGCACAAATTCAAAGGGGGCATGTCTCTGGACATGGTTTGGGTGGTCCGAAAAAATTCTACATGCTTTGCTGATTCTGTAGCTGCTCCTCTGGGCCGTTGGTACCTAGAACATAAGAACATAAGAATGCCAAGTTGGGACAGACCAAAAGTCCATCAAGCCCAGTATCCTGTTCCCAGCAGTGGCCAATCCATACCACGAGTACCTAACATATCTCAAAGCTACAACTCAGCAAATCAATCCCAATTCCTTAATTCTTGCTTAGTACTTATTTAGGACCATTTAAATATCCAAACATACACCACTGCTTAAATCAATTCATGGCCCACTTTTGCTTTTATCCCAGAGTGGCAGGGAACATGCCCACACCAAACACAATCTGTATCTATGTGGACACATTCACCTCTACACCGGGTTACATGCAAAGAAACATGGACCGTGAATTGATTTAAACATCGCTGTATGCTTGGATATTTAAATGGTCCTCCATAAAAAATATCCCTGGGTGCTGCTGCTGCAGAGTTTGGTGCTAGCCGGCTAACATCTTGTAATTCTGGGGGTGGAACCGGGGGCGACATCCAGCGATATCGTCATGGTCGAGTTATCATTAGGCACCTGAAAGAGCTGCCGAACTTTCACCACTGAAGCTAATCAGGCAGCAGCTGAATATCACCACTACCCACTCAGCTTCAGCACTATCCGTCTGACCCAGATATGGCCCAGCATTGAATATCCCGGTTAATGTTCAGTGGTGGCGGTTAGCCACTTTACAACGGCCAGAGGTTAAAACTCAAGTATGGTACCTGGGAATAATACTAAACCACGTATCAACAACATCATAAGACTCATATACCACAAAATGAGAATGCTACAATGTCTATAACCACTGCTGGGCATCAGCGAATTCCGTACGGTCTTTCAAACCTGCTATTCCCACAGATTGACTACTGTAACTTAATCCTCCAAGAGACAAAAGAGCAGGTGCAATGATGGCGGTCAACAGACTTTATTAAAAACCCCAATGCGTTTCGGCCAACTTGGCCTTCCTCAGGGGGTACGAGCCTCAAAATAAAAACAAAGATAAATAATCAAACACTGATAAAAATTGAAACATAAAAGTATACCATTGTATACATTAAATATTAAAATAATATAATGTACATGTAAAACACGAGCTAATGCCATAAAAACAAATGCACTGAACATGATGTACCAATTAGAAAAGACGAAGTACTAAAGAACCCGACAATGTGCTAAGCACGTTGTACTCATAATTCCATCAGGGGTTGTTGAGCCAGACATACAAAGGGCATTGTTATAAACCATAGTGTGATTATCATACAAAAGAAAGAGAACACCCAGAACCAAATGTATAACACCAGTACTGAAGCAGCTTCATTGGCTTCCCATAATAAGCCAAACAAAATTCAAGGTCTTATTAACCATTTTCATAGCATCCCAACACTTATTCTAAGAATACCTTCAATCGCTTCCACAGAAAACACCAAATAACAGAACCAGAAGGACAAACACATAAAATACCTTCAACATCCCCACACTGAAAGAGTCTTCTCATTGTTTGCACCAGCCATTTGGAATACACTCCCTGAGAACATTTGAGCTATCTCCAAACTAAAGGGTTTCCATAAGGATCTTAAAACTCATCTTTGACAGTAACAATTAGAACACTTTCTTCCCCTAGCAAATTATCAACACCTCTCACTGCTTCCAAGACTCGTCCATTGCTCTGTGTATTAATTTCAAAGTTCAATGTATCTGTTCAACATTACCAGCCAAGTCCTACTTTTCTATGTTCAATGTAGTAGTTTAAAGTTCACTTAATCTGTAAACTGCTTTGACTATGAGATAATTTGTAAAAATAGATAAATAAATAAACCATTTCCTAAGGCATTTGTGAAATAATAATGATGCAGTAAAATTAACGCTTCTGCCTGGTTATTATATCCAGAGCCGAATTAAAAATATTGCAGGAAAATGCCTCATTTTCAGAAGCAGAAGTTTCCTCTAATCCCAAACCTTGATCAGTAACATCGCAAGCTCTGGGTTACTTCTGAATGCAAGCTGATGACTAAAAGCAGGGCTGTTTCCCCCTTTCCTTCTGTGGGTTCTCCACTATCAGTTCACACCAGCAAGGCTCCCTTTAACTAGCGCATACACCCGAATTCCCATCTTTATTCTATTTCTTTCCCTCATGCTTGTCCTCTAGGGTTTTGCACAGCCAAAGAAAAGTTTGCTTTGTGCTCACTTAACCTGTTTTGGACAGCTCACATATTCTTTCTCTATTCTGGATGATTTATTAGATTTGTTACACTCAAACAACTATGAAATACCGGCAATAATAGAAAATATTAAAACTTTGCAGAAAATAGAAGTTTCACATAGTGTATCTTTTTCATACACTGGTTCAATAGAGTATATTGTCCGTCTTCAGAAAAGATAGGATTCAGTTCCAATATTCATTGACATAAACATACTGTATGATACTATTGAAACTGCAGTTTTCATTTAAAAAAAACATTATTATGATATAATATAGTTTGTCAACAGTCCATTCTGACGGCGGAATATGATACACGTGAAAACACTTTTGATGCAGTGGGTCGATATTGCACCATTGAAACACCTAGAACAGAAAGTTTGACAGCAATTAGTTTCGACAACATATTAGCCCAGCATATGGAAAACATACAAGGTCAATATACGCACCAATAACTCTGATACTAAGTAACTTACAGTTATCTAAACCTATTTTCTAAAGTCTGCAAATACTTTTATTTGCAAAATAGTAACTATTACAGCGTTATAAGCTACTTACTATTTTTTGTGATCTTTTTATGTTGAGCAGCCAGTACCGTCAAAATCAGCAAACTTCGAATACCTATTAAATTAACTAGATCTCAGATAAAAAATATGTATATAAAGCTTTTTGACATAACAATAATAGCTAAACATAGTTCCATTGAATTTATAACCATTAATTAGTAAACAGTTGAATAGTAAGTATGGAAACCTTATGTATGTAAAACATACGCTGGTTCGAAACGGGTTAAAATGAATTTTTCCAAATTTTGGGCATTTTTTATGTTCATTTCACAAACCAATTCTTTAGGTGTGTATTGTGCTTGCACTAGAATTTTTATGAGTGTGCAGATTGATTGCACATGTATTAATAAATAAGTATGCACACATACAAGTGATCTGTGTGCACTTTAAATTCTTAGGCACTCAAATGAACCCAATGCATCCCTACTATCCTCTCCATGATAGAGGAGCACTAACAAGACACTAGGCCAGGGGTGGGCAAACTTTTTGACTCGAGGGCCGCAATGGGTTCATATATTGGACCCGGGGGCCGGACCAAAAGTAGATGGACGGTGTGTATGTGTGAATTAACATAAAGTAAATTTAAATTTGTAACATTAAATGTTTAGATTAATTTAAGGTAGAAAAGCATAAAAAGAGTTATTTTACAAAACTTTTATGCAATGTATTTCTTTCATAAAATAGTACCTTCAATTTTAGTGGGAACAGTGTTGTTGGTCTCCCTTTTTTGTTAAGGCATCAAAGTCAGGAGATAGCTTTGTTGTTGCAATTCGCAGAATAGATCTGAGGTGTTGGTCAGTTAACTTGGATCTGTGACGGGATTTATTGATGTTCATGACGCTGAACGTCTGCTCACAAACGTAGATCGAGCCAAACAAGGCCAGAATCTTCTGTGCCATCCCCCGGAGGCCTGCTGAAATCAACAATTATTCAGTGGTCTGCAATGTGTTATTTCGGTATTAGCATAAAGCAATTGTTACATAACTTGGCATGTGAGTGCTGGTGAATGAAAAATTGAACAGTAACAGAAAAAGATAGCATTGGATAGACATAGAAAATCCCTAGTTATGAAGAGGTAGGAAAAGTCAGAAATCAACTGAACTCTATGGCATTGCACCAGGAATGAAAACTCAGCAGATTAGATGGGCCTTATTGTCTATCTGTCTTCATATTTTATGTTTTGGGGTGTCAACATTAATTATTTCTTTGAGCCACAATAAAAAAAAGATTCACTTTACAGAAGATGGTATATAAGATTTCTTTTAAAGCAATGCACATTGCACATCTGAATAATCCATTGTCAATGCACACAGTTTTTTGCTTTCTCTGTAACCCTTCACTGCCCTCTCTCCCACATGCTTTTGTTCCTACTGCCCTCCTCCAAAACACACGTTCGCTTTCTTGCTTTGACCTCTCTTCTGCCTCGTGCATAATCGCTTGCTCTTCTGTGTGTCCCCTGCCTTGCTTACGTTTTGGCTCTCCTCTCACTCCAAGGTACCATTTTCTCCTCCCCTCCCTATTTATGCTCCCCAGCAAAATGCCAGCCAATGCAACATCAGAATCAGAAAACATTTTTTGTTCTGTGCAAAATGCAAACATGTAAGAGCCCCCCTTATATTCCCCCCGCCTCTTTATTTCTCCACCACCCAATCCCTGCTCCCCAACCCTCAGACTAATCCGTGAGGCCTCACTTTCTCCTCATACGAATCTTTTTCTCTCCCCTATCAGAGCATCCCCCCCCAAAAAAAAATAGTGCATGTATTATACATGCACACACTTACTGATGATGTCAGCAGCACAACACTTCTCTTCTAGCACCTGTTTCGGTCTTCAGGCCACAGCAGTCAGCCTGTAAGAGGGAGGGCGGCAGGGCAGAGTAATTCTCTGCCTCCGCCGTCAGTGGCACTGGCACCTGGCTGCATACTCAGGACACCCACCGCCCAGACCATTCCCGTACACGCCCTCCATGTGCCTACAGATATGACCTCTGTCGCATGGTGGCCATACGCTGCTCCCTCTTCGGTAGGCTGAGGGTTCTCTCCTCTGCAAGCAAGTAAATTAGCTAGCGCTCCGCGGGCCGGATTAAAAGCTCCGCCGGGCCGTATACGGCCCGCGGGCCGTAGTTTGCCCATTCTGCCATTGCATCATGAAATGTTCATCCACCGCACTGCTCTTTAGATCTCCCAGTCTCTCATTCCACTTCCATACAGACCAGAAAGCTGGAGGAAGAGCCCACTGGAGTCTCAGCTCTCACACACAAGGGCACCCTCACTGTATCATCTCCAGCAATCATGAGGGTCGCACCCCAGTGATCACAGAGATAGCACAAGTGTCCATACATGAAGGAGAAAAAATGGCAAGGGTCACTCACTCTTCCTGCCCCTTCTGTAAAGGTGCATGTTTGTAATCTTCAAAGAGCACAGGTTGCCTCTCTGCTGGCTGTGGGAATACTACAGAAATGAGCTCTCTTGTTCTTATGATGCCCGAATATGCTGTTTGCAAATCTTTCCATGGAGGTCTGACATATAAACTGTAGTATTTCAGCAAATAGTAAAAGCAAAACAAAAAGTACTAAAGTTCCAAAGTATTCTAAAATATCCAAGGCAAATAAAAAGGCAAATTGCAATCTAACCCTTACCGCTCAATATTAAAAAGGTTTCCTCTTCATCATGGTATATATAAGAAAGTGTATTGAACTTCAGTGGGAGTTTAATAATCTCATTAATACAAGCAGTTTCAAATCCCATTTCTCCATTGCAATATTAACATTTGTGACTGCTGACTCTATAAAATAAAATAATTTAATGAAATAAGCATTACATTGGAGTCATTCATGCAAAATGACACAAAGTCTTCCAGGATAGGATTTTATTGGTTTTCAAATTTCTTCTACATGAGCGGGTGGCTTGATGTGATCCTGGTTCAAGTGCTGGCAGAATTATTTTAATTTTCATAATACCCTCTTTATTCTTAATGCAAAAGTGGGTTGTAAAGATATATGAGAAAAAAAATACTTTGTAACTGAACTAACAACATAAATGCATGGATCTGAATTACTGCACAAATCTTCCTTATGGCACAAGAGGATAGGTGACAGGACTCTGCTGCGCCTCACCCTCTCCTTTGCACCACCAAATCGGACTCATATTGGTAGACACAGGAGTTGCTGTGGCCCCAGGAAAAAGAATGCTAGAATGGATGGATTATCACTTGAATGCTTACAGCCCTGATCAAAAAACACTAAGAAAAAGCATTAAACTATGAAACTGTCCTCGACACAAGTCAAAAAGGTGGCTATAATGTATTATTGCTAATATAATCTATGTTATTTTCATTGATCGGATACAGGTAATTTTCTACGCAACACAGAAGACACATGGCATTATTTTGGCTGGTTCATGTTTTGTGACAAAGCTGGCAGGAGCTGAGTAACCTTTACATTCCGGTTATGTGAGCATCCCTTCTGCAGCGAAAGGGTTAAATTTTGCAATCTGTTAGGCATCTGTTTGATGTTCTCATTAGCCAGATCCCACTTCTGTTTGTCCTGGGATGTATTCCTGGATCCTTGGGGAAACCTTAAGTTAGGAAATTGAAGACAAGCAAAAGCCGGATCTCTTGGCCGGTATACCCAGCTGAACAGCCTTGCAGACGGGGGACTCTCTTGGGCTTAGTGGATGGTTGAAAGAGCCAGGACACGCCTTCCTTGTTAGAGTAACAGACCTGGCACCTAAATGAAGAAACCAGCTGTTCTCTTGACATGAACAATATGAGTCTCACTATTGTCTCACAATATAACCCTAAATGAGACACTGGCCATAATAGTTTTCTGAAAAACAGCCGAGGATCGTCACATGTGGTCTCACAGTTACTGTGATTGTTCGTGCAAGCTTGGAAAACCCATGTCCATTAATGAGGAAGGAAAAAAACAAAGGGAAAAGGATAAATATAAGAATGTTTGGGGCACCTGTAATGAAAGAGAGAATGGGCTGACATTGGCAAAGAAGCAATTTGACTCTGGTGCATCCCAATGAAGAGACGTAGTACTGCACGAATTAAAATCTGAACCTGGTTAACAGCAGAATACAAGGTCGCTGTGTATATTCTGTTTTGCATAACTTACACCTTAAACTGATGATGTTCAGAGCTAGTCAGCTAAAGCCCCTGGCCCGCAGTATATAAAAAGAAACGTATCTCCAGCAGGTCCGTTTGTAGCCACCTGGATTCTTTTTCAGCCATGACTTTGTCTGAGGCAATCGGAGGCTAGCTGAAAACCATTCCTTTTAGGCATCTTTTATGCAGTTAAAATAGAGTTAACCAATTTAAACAGTCATTTACAGCTAAGTGGCTTTTAGCTTTGAGAAGGCAGCAGATACTTCCCTGATGGCCACATAAAACAGTGGCATTTGGGAATGGACATTTCTGAGGTATAATTTGAAAATGTTTGCATACATTTAGATCTTTAAGAAAATGTACAGACAGTCAAATACAAATCTCAAATAAGAAAAATGTCCCTGTGTAGTAGACGTGCTGTTAACAGAAGGGGAGATTTTGAAATGGTTTGATAATATTTTAAGTAATAAATATCTAATAATGTTACTTCTTTTTTCTCTATTTTATTGTATTTTATGAATATGATGGAAAACATTTTGGATAAAGCTTGTTTCAGGAAAATGGTATATTATTTTTTTACAAATAAATAAATGTAACACTGTGTTAATCAGGGGTGTCAAACTGCAATCCTGGAAGGCCACAAACCAGTCTTTCAGGCTATTCTAAATGATTATGAAATATATTACATACAATGGAGGTGTGAAAATATCTCTCATGAATATCCACAAAGGACACCCCAATAACCTGGCCATGTTGCAGCTCTCCAGCACTGACGTTTGACACTCCTGATGTAAAGAAATCAACCTAGCTATAGCCACCTAACAAATTGATAGAATACTGAGGGAACTTGGGGACGTTCTAGCAGCTCCACTGACTGACCTTTTCAATGCCTCGTTGGAGTCAGGAGTGGTGCCAAAGGACTGGAAAGAGGCTCATGTGGTGCCTTTACACAAAAGCGGAAGTAAGGATGTGGTTGAAAACTACAGGCCGGTTAGTTTAACTTCGGTGGTGAGTAAATTATTGGAAACGCTGCTGAAAGAGAAAATAGTGAGGTTTCTGGAGTCCAGCGGATTACAGGATCCGAGGCAGCATGGATTCACCAGAGGCAGGTCTTGTCAGACAAATCTGATTGATTTTTTTGACTGGGTGACCAGGGAGTTGGACCAAGGGAGAGCTCTAGATGTGGTGTATTTAGATTTCCGTAAAGCCTTTGACACTGTTCCTCACAGGCGACTTATAAACAAACTGAGCACCCTAGGGATGGACCCTAAAGTTACTGCTTGGGTTAGAAATTGGTTGGGTGGGAGGCGACAAAGAGTACAAGTAAATGGAGCTCACTCTGAGGAGAAGGATGTTACCAGTGGTGTGCCCCAGGGATCTGTCCTTGGTCCGATTCTTTTTAACATCTTTGTTAGTGATATAGCGGAAGGGCTGTCGGGTAAGGTTTGCCTCTTTGCGGATGATACCAAAATCTGCAATAGAGTAGACACCCAGGAAGGGGTAGATAACATGAGGAGGGATCTAGCTAAGCTTGAAGAATGGTCTAGAATTTGGCAGCTGGGATTTAATGTTAAAAAATGTAAGGTCATGCATTTGGGCTGCAGCAATCCAAGGGAGCAATACAGTATAGGAGGTGAAGTACTTTTGTCCACTAAAGAAGAGCGGGACCTAGGCGTGGTTGTGTCTGATGATCTTAAAGTAGCTAAACAGGTGGAAAAGGCAACAGCAAAAGCTAGAAGGATGCTTGGGTGCAGGGCCGGCCCGTCCATTGAGCAAGAATGTTTTTTGCACAGGGCCCCGCGTTTCAGGGGGCCCCGCGCAAAAAACATTCTTCAGCATCCCAAGTTTTAAAAAAAAAACCAAACCGGCTGCTTCTGCCGCGGCAGCATCAAGAGCTCTGCCGCGGGGCCCCCCCTGCCCGGCAGAGCCTCCGTGCATCCTCAGCAGCTTTCTTCATGTCCAAAACGCAGGCTTCTTTCAGAGCCGCGAGAGTTTCCTTTCTCGCGGCTCTGTTAATCCCGCCGAGGGTGATGGGATTTCCCATCAGCCCCGCGGGATTAAGAGAGCCGCGAGAAAAGAAACTCTCGCGGCTCTGAAAGAAGCCTGCGTTTTGGACATGAAGAAAGCTGCTGAGGATGCACGGAGGCTCTGCCGGGCAGGGGGGGGCCCCGCGGCAGAGCTCTTGATGCTGCCGCGGCAGAGCTCTTGATGCTGCCGCGGCAGAAGCAGCCAGTTTGGTTTTTTTTTTATTTTAATTTGGAATGATAGGGGAGGGTGGTGGTTAGGACTGGTAATGGGCTATGGGAGGGGAGGCTAAACTGGAAGTGGGCTGATGGGGGGGGGGTGGTGAGGACTGGTAATGGGCCGGGGGGGGCTGGTTAGGACTGGTAATGGGCCGGGTGGTGGTTAGGACTGGTAATGGGCCATGGGGGGAGGCTAAGACTGGAAGTGGGCTGATGGGGGGGGGGGTTAGGACTGGTAATGGGCTATGGGGGGGGGCTAAGTGTGCTGATGGGGGGGGGTTAGGACTGGTAATGGGCCATGGGGGGGGGGGCTAAGTGGGCTGGGGGGGGCTAAGTGGGCTGGGGGGGGTTAGGACTGGTAATGGGCTATGGGGGGGGAGGCTAGGACTAGTACTGGGCTGATGGGGGGGGGTTAGGACTGGTAATGGGCTATGGGGGGGCTAAGTGGGCTGATGGGGGGGGTTAGGACTGGTAATGGGCTATGGGAGGGGAGGCTAAACTGGAAGTGGGCTGATGGGGGGGGGGGGTGGTGAGGACTGGTAATGGGCCGGGGGGGGGCTGGTTAGGACTGGTAATGGGCCATGGGGGGGGTAGGACTGGTAATGGGCCATGGGAGGGAGGCTAAGACTGGAAGTGGGCTGATGGGGGGGGTGTTAGGACTGGTAATGGGCTATGGGGGGGGCTAAGTGGTCTGAGGGGGGGGTTAGGACTGGTAAATGGCCATGGGGGGTGGAGGCTAGGACTGGTAATGGGCCATGGGGGGGGGGCTAAGTGGGCTGGGGGGGGGTTAGGACTGGTAATGGGCCATGGGGGGGGAGGCTAGGACTGGTAATGGGCTGATGGGGGGGGGTTAGGACTGGTAATGGGCTATGGGGGGCTAAGTGGGCTGATGGGGGGGGTTAGGACTGGTAATGGGCTATGGGAGGGGAGGCTAAACTGGAAGTGGGCTGATGGGGGGGGTGGTGAGGACTGGTAATGGGCCGGGGGGGGGGGCTAAGTGGGCGGGGGGGGGTTAGGACTGGTAATGGGCCAGGGGGGGGGGGTGGTGGTTAGGACTGGTAATGGGCCATGGGGGGGAGGCTAAGACTGGAAGTGGGCTGATGGGGGGGGGGGTTAGGACTGGTAATGGGCAATGGGGGGGGCTAAGTGGGCTGATGGGGGGGGTTAGGACTGGTAATGGGCCATGGGGGTGGAGGCTAGGACTGGTAATGGGCCATGGGGGGGGCTAAGTGGGATGGGGGGGTTAGGACTGGTAATGGGCCATGGGGGGGGAGGCTAGGACTGGTAATGGGCTGATGGGGGGGGGGTTAGGACTGGTAATGGGCTATGGGGGGGCTAAGTGGGCTGATGGGGGGGATAGGACTGGTAATGGGCTATGGGGAGGGGGCTAAGGCTGGAAGTGGGGGGGTAGGACTGGAAATGGGCTGATGGGGGGGCTAAGACTGGAAATGGGCTGATGGGGGGGTAGGACTGGTAATTGACTATGGGGAGGGGGCTAAGGCTGGAAGTGGGGGGGTAGGACTGGAAATGGGCTGATGGGGGGTGGTTAGGACTGGTAATGGGCTATGGGGGGGCTAAGACTGGAAGTGGGCTGATGGGGGGGGTGGTTAGGACTGGTAATGGGCCATGGGGGGGGGGTAGGACTGGTAATGGGCCGGGGGGGGGGTTAGGACTGGTAATGGGCTGATGGGGGGGAGGGGGTTAGGACTGGTAATGGGCCATGGGGGGGAGGCTAAGACTGGAAGTGGGCTGATGGGGGGGGTAGGACTGGTAATTGGCTATGGGGGGGGCTAAGAGGGGAAATAGGCTGTTGGGGGGCTAGGACTGGAAATAGGGTGATGGGGGGGTTCGGACTGGTAATGGGCTATGGGGGGCTAAGACTGGAAATGGGCTGATGGGGGGTAGGACTGGTAATTGGCTATGGGAGGGGGGCTAAGACTGGAAATAGGCTGATGGGGGGCTAGGACTGGAAATAGGGTGATGGGGGGTTAGGACGTAATGGGCTGATGGGGGGTTAGGACTAGTAATGGGCTATGAGGAGGCTAGGACTGGAAATGGGCTGAGTGGAAGGAGGGCTTGAACTGCAAATAGCTGATGGGGACGGGGGCTTGGAATGGAAATGGGTTGTGAGGGGGAGGGAGCTAGGACTGGAAATGGGTGAGGGGGGGCTAGGACAGGAAATGGGCTGATGGAGGGGCTAGAATAGGACTGGAAATTGGCTGTTGGGGGGTGCTAAGATTGGAAATGGGCTGTGGTGGGGGTTTGGATTGAAATGGACTCATGAAGGGGCTAGAACTGGAAGTAGGCTCATGGGGGGCTTGGATTGGAAATGGGCTGAGTGGAGGGGAGCTAGGATTTGACATGGGCTGATGGTGGGGCTAGGAAAGGACTAGAAATGGGCTCATGGGGGGCTGGGATTGGAAATGAAGTGATGGAGGGACTTGGATGGGACTGCAAATAGATGGGGGAGCTAGGACTGGAAATGGGCTTATGGGGGGCTAGGACTGGAAATGGGCTGATGCGGGGACTAGAAGGGAGCGGATGCTGGATGGGACTGGAACTAGAATGGAGCTGATGTTGGGGGAGGATTAGAATGGGATGGAGCTGGGAGAGTGAAATGGAGAGGGAAAAATATTTTGTGTGGGAGGGAAGACAAATCTACAATTGTCCGGATATTGGGAGAGTAAGTGGGGATTGAGGATGGAGGGGTAAAATTTGAGTGGATGAAATAGGAATGAGGAAAGAGGAAAAGGAGAAAGATTAGTATGTTAAAGCAGATGTAGAGAGAGAATGGAAAAAAACTAGAAGAGAGAAGAAAAGACAAATGGACAGCAGACGATGAAGAATTAGCGGAAGACACGAAGAAACCAGAAGAAAGTGGCTGGAGCAATTGCAGCTGAAAAAAAATGCACAAAAGGTAGAAAAATATCTCTTTATTTTGAATTTATTAATTGGAATATGTCAGCTCTGGGAAATGTGCATCATTAACGTCTGCGCTTTGTTTAGTACAAGAGCAAATTAATGTATAGTTTTATTTCTACAGTGTTGTACATTCCAAGTTTGGCTTTTGGGATTCCCAGTTTAATTATTGTCTTCCTGTTTCTAAATTGTGATTCCTTGTTTGGTGATGGTTTATGTTCTGTTCATGTGTAACTGAGCTGAGGTATTCTGTTTATGTAATTCCTATTTGACATTGCCACTTGTTCTCTTTCCCCAGTAGGTCATGTATTGTTGTTCTCTGAAATGTATTGGTTTAATATTTGCAGCGTTTCCTTTTGATAGTTAGGGTATGGTGCTTTATGAGTCCTGGTAGTGCTGTTAGGATACGGCGGGTTTGCTATGGGTTCTAAATGGGCAGTGTTTGTAGTAGTTCCTAATGTGTCTGGCGGTTGGCACTGGATTATAGTAATGTAGAAGTCTTTTAGTCTTTCTTTATTCATACACTCATTAAGAGGCATGTTTACTAAAAGTTCGTGTATGGTAACATTATGCAAATATTTATGCAAATGAGGACCCTTATGCAAATGAGGCCCCGCACCGAGTCTCCGCACATGGCCCCGCACCCCCCTTGGGCCGCCCCTGCTTGGGTGCATACGGAGAGGAATGGCTAGCAGAAAAAAGGAGGTGATAATGCCTCTGTATAAGTCTTTGGTGCGACCTCATTTGGAGTATGGTGTGCAATTCTGGAGACCGCACCTTCAAAAGGATGTGAACAGGATGGAGTCGGTGCAGAGGGTTGCTACCAAAATGATTAATGGGCTTCATTATAAAGCATATGAGGACAGACTTAAGGATCTTAATATGTACACCTTAGAGGAAAGGCGGGATAGAGGTGATATGATTGAGATGTTTAAATACCTCCGTGGCATAAATGTTCAGGGAGAGAGCCTCTTTCAATTGAAAGCAAGTTCTGCTACGAGGGGACATGGGATGAGGGTGAAGGGAGATAGATTCAGGAGTGATATGCGGAAATATTTCTTTACGGAAAGAGTAGTGGATCCGTGGAATAGTCTCCCAGTGGAGGTGGTAGAGATAAGGACAGTAACTGAATTCAAGAAAGCATGGGACCAACACAGAGGATCTCTAAAGGCAAAAAGTGGACTGTTGTAGTTGTTATGGAAGGACAGACTAGATAGGCCATGTGGTCTTTTTCTGTCGTCATATTTCTATGTTTCTATGTTTCTATATTCACACACAATGTGTGGTGACGCCTTGTGTCACAAAATCAGTTCAAAAGTGTGTGTGTGCACACTGTCAGTTGGGTGACCTTTTGGAAAATTTACCTCAACATATACGTAGTGAAGCAAATTTTCCACTTTTCCTAAAGCCTGCTAAGGATTTGCAATTAACACGCCAAGCAAATGCACGCTAATTGCAAAGCCTCCACTTGTCTGTCAGTGGCGTGACCAGTATGTTCCCAGCAGCTAACACAAGATGGGTCACTCAAGCGGGCGCTTTGCTAGGGGGGTTCACTTAACAACTCCCATAGAGGAGTCAGAAAGGGAATTCATGTTAACAGCCGTGTTGCAATCGCCCTGACGCTAGTGGTAATGCAATGTCCATGCACACACTTCTCCCTCCCCCCCTGCAATCACTGATTAATACTGGTCTTTGTCTGCCGTCATATACTATGTCACTATGTGTATGGTCTCTGCTTAGGGAAAGCAGTTATAAATGTTGCCTCTGTGACCTCCTCAACCCCAGCTGACCTGGGGGACAGAGTACCTTGGGTGGGATTGAATCAAGGACCATCAGCATAGTCGTGCACATGACTGGCAGCTGAGTCATTGGGCCAATGTAATCTGAATAAGATACATAGAGAACTATGCTGAAGAACATTTTGGCAATAATGTATCAATGCAAAATTTATACTGGGCATGGAAAATAATAGCCGTCTGAGTTGCCTGTAATTGGACTTGGTTAAGTCTCGGGTGCTATATAGGGCACCTGGGTTCAGTTCTTGGATGAGACTTATGCCTTCTGGGTCACCAGGCAAGTGGATGTTGTGGAGCCAGTTCTTGCAGCCCCTGGTGGGGTGGGGGCGGAGTCCCAGTCATTGCACAATGGTGACACCTAGTGGCTGTATTTATAGCCCACAAACAAAGCTGTGAGCTCCTGTGCATGGACTGAAATTGCAACCAGTAGGCTAAATGCAGTGAGAGGGGAAAAGTAAGGGGGGGAAAAAAACCCATTGAAAGAAGGTTCGAGATGCTGCAGGCCCAAGGAGCCGAAGGAAATTTCTGGCCCAGAAAAATGCAAAGTATCTGTAAGTGACCTGTTGAAAGTAATTCTGGCATTTTGATTTAAATATATTTGGTACATGTAATAGGAATGGGTGAAGCCAAACATCTAGAAAAGTGATGGTATTGTTATGTTGATGGATGCAATTAAATTGACCTACCAGGTAACATTAACAAAACCTTGGCACTCTGTATCCTCACTGTGACAACAGCCAAGAAAAACATCCGAGCATATGACTGTGATAATATCCATATGTTGGATGTGGTTGTTTTAATGTGGTCGCTCCTTGTTTGGTAACCGGCAATAATCTCTTCAAGCTAAACCGCCCTACATCTGATGAGTCGGTGAAGAGTTGCTTAGTCTGGGCTGGTGGAAATCCAGTATTTATGGTTAGCAAGAGGAACTAGCTAGTGGTCTAGAAGTTTATCTCTTGGAGTGATCTGAATCTCACACACATTCAAGTTATGTTCATCATAAATCCAGTGTAAGTACTTATTCTTTAGCAAATGAATCTACAATAAGGTGGACTGATTTCTCTTTAGATCCGTCACTATATTTCTGCCTTCTGCCTGAACTAAAAGGAGTTTTGTCCCACCTTTTAGCTCTATGCAAAGCCCAGAAACTCTTTGCATTTATACATTAAAAAAACATTCTTAAAGCAATTTACTTGGGTAAGAAGTATTTTATTCTTGTTAATAAGCTGTCTGAAAGGGCCGCTTCGTGCATGTCACCCCCCTCTATTTATTGAAGGATAAAGGATACTTAAGTTTGCTTTGATTTCATCCTACTATAAAGGGATCCACAGTGACAGAATTGAAAATGGCATGGGACAGGCACAGTGGATCCCTTTATAGTAAGAGGATGAAATCAAAGCAAACTTAGATATCTTTTATCCTTCAATAAATAGAGGGGGTGGGTGCATGGAGTGTCAGGTACAACCCTAAATAAAGGTATGGGGGGAGGTGACTTGCACAGAGCGAAGGGTACAACTCTAAACAAAGGCATAGAGGGGGGTGACCTGCACAAAGAGGCACGCACACCCACTCTGGCCTCCTTACTGGACAGACTAGATGGACCATTCTGGTCTTTGTCTTCTATCATACACTAGGCTACTATGTTACTATGCCCCTCCTTCAATGCTGCTAAACTCCTTCCATAAGCTTCCCAGAGGTCAGTGGGGTAAGTACACAAATAGATGATGTTTTCAAATCCTTGTGCGTACTCTATTCCAGAACGGGCAGGTGCAGCCGTCCCCCTACGTTGTAGTCACCGCAAGTTCAAGGTCTTTGTCTCAATGCAGACAGTTTGAAAGTTAACTCTTAATTTATATTAGGGGCTTTTGATTTATAGTTTTTAGCCAATAAACACTGATAAAACACTCCAATGCACACATATGACAATTGGTGTTTATTGGATAAATGTTGCAAAAACACCCTTTTCCCTGCTACTCTCTCACCCCTCCCCGAGTTTATCTTCACTCAGTTTATCATTTGTACAGTGCAACAAGGCATATGCAGCACTGAACATATAGATGTGAGAGACAGTCCCTGCTCATCAGAGCTTACAATCTAATCAAGACAAAGAACATCAGAAGACTGGGCACTAGAGTACGGTAAGAAACACATAAATAGTGAACAAGAGTGTGGGGGGCATCCAGATCCAAAGGTAGCCTAGACATGGTGGGTTCTTAGCCTCCTAAGTGACACAAACATATATATTCAATCCCACTGGAAAAAGTATCCAGCACCTATAAAGCAAAAACGCCTATAAAGACTCAGGGGCATGCTTACTAAGCTGTGCTCGCTGTTCATGAGTGTTTGAGCGAACACCAACAAAGCACATGCGAAACAGATAGTATGAGCTTAATTCTGCTCTATTTGCTTAGCACATGAGGAGAAGGGAAATGGGTGGGGTGGGGCAGAGCATGGGCGAGTCTGCACAGTGCGGCTTGTGAGGGGGTTGCTAGCATGTGTTACTGTCAACACGCAGTTAGTGTGAGTTACTTATCGCCACTTCAATGGGTGGAGTTAAGTGCATCAACATTAAGTGTGATTGTCAACCGGAATTTTAGGGTCCAAATCAGTGCAGTATCTGCTGGGACGATGCTGTACAGGCTTCCAACAAGAAGTGTGCTACTGTTGCCTGTGCGGCATGTTTATTTTTACTCTATTTGCATGAAGCCTGCAAAACCCTGTACCCTGAAAGAACTCCTAATTAGTAATTAACTGGAAAATGAGCACCACAATTTATGAACACCTAAAAACAGAAGCCCTACTTTTCCTGTTTCTACAGAAGAAACTCCATAGCCTGGTACAGTATGTGTGAAGGCACATTTTACAAATGAAGTCCAAGCGCAATCTGGGACGCCCAAGCCAGACACGTCCAAGTTCAGGCATTTCACAAACGTGGCCACGTCTAATATGGATGTCTGCAGGGCTGTCTACTTACTATCCAAGACAGGAGACATCTAAGAGACATCAGCGGTGGTTTAAACACAAAAGAATTTTCTCAGTTACCCAAAAAATATTACAATTGTGGAGAGTACTGCGGATGGTGGATTGCCATCTTCTCTACACCCTCTGGATGTTTAGTGGCCCAAATGAGCACTTTCTCAATGCCCATTAGTGACTGGAGCAGGTCTAAACGAACAAGGTCACAGCATCTAAGTCCATTGCCCCACCCTGGACAAGCCTCCACCAGAGCCCCTGCCTACTTGAACGTCTCAGCGCTGGGG
Source organism: Ichthyophis bannanicus (assembly GCA_033557465.1). Taxonomy (NCBI): domain Eukaryota; kingdom Metazoa; phylum Chordata; class Amphibia; order Gymnophiona; family Ichthyophiidae; genus Ichthyophis; species Ichthyophis bannanicus. The sequence goes on along the minus strand of CM066038.1, from coordinate 487,803,518 downwards.
ACTCTTGAGACGTTGTTTTTAAAATGGCTGAGGACATCTTCGTGATTTAGATGTCCACATGCACATTTTCGGATGTCCACATCGCCAATAAGCCTCTTAAACTGACTGCCTAGGAATATTAGTCCTAAGAGCCTATTTCATGAACCACATTTGAAATGTGATGCAACCTTAAGATTGTTCACACTTAACTTTTCCAAGAACCAAATCAAAACTCTATGGTGATGGAATAGAACTACCAAGTCCATAGATCATGTAAAAGCCAGAAATCCTGATTGACCAGTGTTGTTCACTCAAACTGTGAATTTATCAGTTTTCTGCACTGGAGATACTCAACTGAGGAGATGGTATGAGTAGCCTCAGAAAACACAAGGAAACGTTATTGCAAAAGTATTTGAAAAGCTGCATTTCTAAACATCTCTGAAGGTTTATCTGCATATTCCTCTTTCAAGGCTGGTAGTCTCTTCGAAATACTAGAGATTGTTTGCCTTTTATGCACCACCTGAATGTTTGCGTGGGTGGAAACGTTAAACCGTATACCTGGGATGTTAGAATTTGTGAAAATAAATCCATGAATTGTGCTCAGCTTTGATCCTCATGTGCGATTCTGCAGGACACCTAAGTTAACAGACTATTGTCACTACCTTAGAAACAATATATTTCATCCACATTTAATGTAATTCTTGGTATTTTCTAGTCATCATATTATTATTTTGGTACATTTGAATAGTATATTTATCATGCAGATGGCCCTACCTTCTGGCTTCTTCCATCCCATACATGCTAACTCGTAAGCATCAGAGACTACTAATACTGATCATTTGTATAGCACTACAAGGTGTACGTGGCACTGCACAGACACACGTAAAAGACGGTCCCTGCTCATCAGAGCTTCACAATTGAGTCAAGACAGACAACTCAACAGCTGAGGACAACGATACATCTAGGGGAATGGTAAGGAAACACATAGGAGACTAAACGAATCAGGATCCAAAAGCAACCTCGAAGAGGTGAATTTTTAGCCTGGATTTGAAAAGGACCAGAGATGAAGCCTGATGTACACTCAGGTAGTTTGTTCCAAGCATAAGGAGCAGCAAGGTGAAAGGATCAAAGTCTGGAGTTGGCAAGAGAAGAGAAGAGCACAGACAGAAGTGATCTGCCAGAAGAGCGGAGCTCCCGAGGAGGAGTGTAGGGAGAGATAAGAGAGGAAAGGTAGTGAGGAGCAGCAGAATGAGTGCAATTATAGGTCAGTAGGGGAAGTTTGAACTGGATATGGAAATGGATAGGAAGCCAATGAAAGGACTTGAGAAGTTATATGAGCATATCGAGACTGGCAAAAGAGCTGAGTTTTGAACAGATTGAAGGGGAGAGAGATGATTCAGAGGGAGACCAGCAAGGAGGAGGTCTAGTCTAGATGGGAGGTAACTAAAGAGTGGATAAGTGTCTTAGTAGTGCATTAAAAAAGGAAGGGGTGAATTTTGCTGATAAAGATTCATTGGACCACCTAGAGATCATCATAATTAACATAAATACCATGACCGCTTCATTGGATCCTTGCCCAGTCAGCTGGATCAAAGCAGCTCACAATGAACTTGCACCCACATTATTAAAGATCACTCAACCATCCCTCACCCAGGGATACATATCATCCATCCTCAAGCAAGCCTCTATCTGCTCCATTCTCAAAAACCATTGCCTAGACCCAACCTTACCTACCTCCTACCGCCCCGTCTCCAGCCTCCCATTCCTTGGAAAAGTAATTGAAAAGGCAGTACAATTACAGCTCCAGGATTTTGTCAACACCCATGCATCCTTCAACATACAACATAGCTTCAGACCCAATCATGAGGTCAAAACCTTGCTAATAGTACTCATGGACAGATGAACCCAAGGCAGCCAGCAACCCCATCAAGGATTTACAATCATCCTCCTCGATATTACTGCTGCTTTTGACTTTGTATCCCACATAGTTCTACTATACTGCTTGCAAGAAATTGGCCTCTGTGGCACAACTATCAAGTGGTTCAAATCCTATCTAACTGAGAGGCATCAGCAGGTTCGATCAGCTGTCACCACCTCTGAACCATTCAAATTACAACAAGGTATATCACAAGGATCTGCACTATCATCTCTTCTGTTCAATCTATTCACATAGCCCCTCTGCACCATCATACAATCATACAAAGTCCTTTGCCATTTTTACGCAGACGATATAATGATATACATCCCACTCAATACTCTAACCCCGGACTACTCCCCACTGACCAACTGCTTCATTGCAATTCAGCAATGGCTAACAAATCACAACTTGTCTATAAACCTTCAAAAGATTTCTAATGTCGTTGTGGATCTACTCTGATCACATTTCTGATATCTTACATTTGGATACATTATTCCCTGATGAAGCTCGGTTGAGTGAAACGCTTAGGCACTGGTTAGCGTTGGGGTAATTTGGGAACTCTCAGTTTGAGACTCCCGTATGACTGAAGAGCTTAGTAGCCAGATAATGTTTGAAGATTCCAAACGCTGAAGTATAAAAAGAAAAAAAAATCTTTATGGAAAATATTCAGAAGATTTTGGAGTGACTTATCAATGAAGAATTTTTTAAAGAATTTTCAATATTTTGGCATTATACGTTTTTGAGTATGGTTTTATAGATAACGTTTATCCTGTTGTCTCAGGAGTGCACGTATCTTTTGGTTTTGTCTGAACCTATATATGACAGTTATGATATAACATAATAGCACGGGCTACCAGAACTAAATATATGATCTCTGTTTCTCACTCAAAGAAGAATCCTTTCCCTGCTCATACCCATATGATCTCTACATCAGCAGTCCCATTTTTCAAAACATGGGAATTGTCAGGGTCCCCTAGATTGGCTCCTTTAACACAAACAGCACATTTCAGAATAGCCAGAATAAACACTATTGCTCTTCTTAATATTTCTGTAAGGGAGTTTATTAATGTGCCTAGACCTTCCAAAATTCCCTCACCTCTGCTCCCTGTACCTTAAAAATGCAAAATGTGTTTTTGCAGACTACAGTCACACCAGTTCAAAACATACTTTCACAACCAATCTTCAATATGGGTTGCACTGCAGAGAAGAGCAGAAAGTTTTCCATGTTTCAGCAGGAATAATGTGGACATTTCCAGGAAACATTTAATACGTACAGAGACCTTTCCATAAAACACTTTGTAAGTCTCCATGGCTGACCACACCCCTGTTCTACCCCTTCTGGGCATATTCTGAGATCTCCATGTTAGCGTTGTGGACGTGCAAGACAGCAGTGTTTCAGAATGTGGTCAAGGATGTTTTCAGCTCATAAACGTCCCCACTGCACCTACAAAGCCTTATTTGTGTTCTGGAATGACCCCCCCCCCCCCCATGTGCATTTTACCTGTGGCCTTTGTGCCAACTTTCAGAGCAAAGGTTTGCATATGCAATTTGCTGTGGGGACAAGGCATGAGCAATCTCTTGCCCCTGAATATTTCCTTGGAAAACTACCGGAGATGAGCATGGATGTGATCATTTTTGGGTCATTTTCAGACTTTTCCCTGATTTTTGGACAGTTTTTTGTTTGTTTCATGCATTGTTTTAATACGAAAAAATTGAATGTTAAACAACTTAAGATGCATTAATGCATGGGATAAGATGTGCTAAATTGATTTGACCCGAATTAACGGGCCAATAGTGAGCCTGAAGCATTGTTTCAAGCAGGGCTGCTGCAGGGAAAGAAAATCCAGATATTCACTGCTGCTAAACACCCAGATTTTGCCGTCAGCAGTCGGTAGCTATCTGGATAGTGGCAATTTTCGACCGCTTTTAGAATAGCCAATCCACATACACTTTGGGCGGCTTTCTTCCTGTCCTAGGTTATGTGGAAACGTATCTGCATAGCAGTGCTGAAAATCACCGCAACCTGGATAAGGGCCCGCTGCTCCCCAGCTCCATCCTTGGACTACTCCCTCACTAACCAGATAGTACTGCGGCAGTCAGAGGAAACATTCAGCATCACTATCCGGCTAGTACTGCTGAATACTGGACTCACTGAAGCTTTTCTGGGTAGTAGGTCCTGAAGGGCCTTTTTACTAAACGCTGCTAACTGGTTAACGCATGTTTTAGCATGTGGTAATTGGTAGTGATGAATGTTAATGCACCAGCTACCAGTTCCTAAAATGCACAGTAATTTGCCAGGAGAAGAGTAGATAGGTTAGGGACAGAGGGCGGGTCTGAAGATCCCAATGCCACCGGCGCAAGAGCAATTGCCACGCTCTCAGTGAGAATGTGGCAATTAGCGTGAGCGTACCTACTGTACTGACAGTTCTAAGGTGTCATTAGACGCATCTGTGTAAATCATGCATTAGAGTTCATAATTTTATGCTAACTGCTGGGAACTTGCTGGGCATGCCCCGACAGCGCACGACAGTCGCACTTACCGCATGTTGGACTTGCTGCTATTCCTACGCTAAGGGTCCCTGAATGCACCCTAGAAATGGACAGCCCTAAAAGCTACACACCAAGATTTGAAAATGCAATTTACCTGTGGGTTTCTCCTCCTCGGATCTAAATATGTCTCCAAAAATACTTCCTGTCACTCACCTTGATGCAGCAACGTTCGCTGCTCTTAATGCAGGCAATTGTGCTATATTTGTGCAGAATACTGAGCGCTAGAAGGGAATGGATCTAATCAAGGTGCAAACGCCTTCGTTAATGGAAGTGCACTGCAGACTTAAATCCATTCAGGGAAGTATTCAGAAGACCAGAACTCTGGGATTTTGATAAGAGGTCTGAGGAAGCGCTAAGGGTTAGTTCACAGATCTGTGGTCAGTGCCGGCGAAGAATTGTTGCCTGTTTCTTCAGCGTATAGCCTCCTGAATATTTTTCTAGCTTTGCTGAAGTGACTATTGAAAATAAATGGCAGGGGAAGTGCACTGGAATGATGTTCTTTGCATGTGCTGGAATTACCTCTGGCGCATAAACATTAATATTATTCAGAGCAGGCGTTCTGGGGGATTTTTCATGCATGGGAGAAAGGTGTTGCTAACGCAGACCCCTGCGCCCCTGTGCCTGGCTCACTCTCCTGGTTTAGTGCAGACCGTTTGCACATAGTTCATTTCTATGCTGTTTGCTTACAGCACAGCTGATGAAAATATTTGCGCTAAATTTGCCTTAGGGAAAAAAAACCTGCTCTATAGCTTTAGCGCTGGAATCTAGCAACAAATTTCTGCATCAAGTTCACTGTGGCTAAAGCAACACTTTTACTTTTAGCTTCAGGAAGAGCAACTTACAGACAGTGATTAACAGAGGTTAAACACTTCATATGAGTAAATTCCTTTGAAAACTGTCCTCAGTGTCGGACTTGTAATGAAGAAGTCAATTTTAGCTCCTCATATCAGCATTTTAGGGTGTGCACAGCCAAAAAAGGTTCAGCTCATGCTCATTTAAAATGAACTTTTCCTGATTTTTAGGAATTTTTTCACATTTGCTCCACATATTCGTTTTTTAAGTGCACATTGTATGTAGAACTTTAAGCATGTAAATCGATTGTACACATTACTTTGTAAGTATACTCACATACAAGTGATTTGCATATGCACTCACAAACTTATGAGTAGAGGAGTAGCCTAGTGGTTAGAGCACTGGCTTGGAAACCAAGAGACCAGTATTCAATTCCCACTAGCACTCCTTGTGGCCTTGGGCAAGTCACTGAACCCTCCATTGCTCAGAAAAATCCAAGTTATCAATGTCCCTGTTTAATGTACATTTACCAAGTTTAAGTTACAATGTAAACAGCTTTGATTGAAATGATAAAACAGTAAAATAAATATCCCTATTTTTGTATACGCTAAGGGTCTGATATTCAAGCCCTTAGCCCACCAGCCAATGAAAGGCCAGTCGGCTAAAGGCATAGTCAGCGGTCTATCCAGATAGCATCACTGAATATCTTCACAGACTATCTGATTATTTATTTATCAGCTTTTTTATAACACTTTATCATTTCATCAAAGCAGTTTACCTTGTAACGTACATTAAACAGGGACATTGATAACTTGGATTCTTCTGAGGCAATGGAGGGTTAAGTGACTTGCCCAAGGCCAGAAGGAGGGTTAAGTGACTTGCCCAAGGCCAGAAGGAGTGCTAGTGGGAATTAAACCCTGGTCTTGTATGTCCCAAGCCAGTGCTCTAACCATTAGTGCAGGAGCGGTATATAGGAAAAGAGAAGGCATGCTGCACTAACCAGATAAGTTCCAGCAGTTATTTTGGTTAGCCTGCTATTCAGACAAGACTTCTGCAGGAAACACGGGCCACCTAAAAGGCTGACCTAAGGTGTTATCTGCAGAAGTCCTGTTAAATGCTGACATAGCACCGCATAGCCAGAATGGTCAGCAGCCGCTCGTATCTGAAGACTGCTGTTCAATATCCTGCCGATATTTAAGTGCTGCAGCTAACCACCGTGGCATCTAAGTATGAGATGCTTAAATATCGGCTGCTTGGTTTTTTTAGGACAGGAGATAAAACAAGTTATAAAACAAAGAGAACAAAAAGCATGTTTTAGGCAAGTTTCTTACATAATTACAAATAATTTCTCTTTTGCTTAAGGGCTGTCCACAGCTTCAGAAGGGAACATCTTCGAACATCTCTCCACCATCTACGCAAACTTGAGCGACAGTGGCGACGAACTCACTCCCCTGAGGCGCTGGTAGCATACAGCTCATACCTATCTACCCACCGAGCAAAGATATCACAGAGCAGAAAAACTTACCACACAGCCTTAATAAAACGCTCCATCAACAAACCACATGCATTGTTCAGCATAGTAAAGTCCATAACAGGTGAACCGGTTTCAGCACAACCCCCTATGCCTCAGCCGCAGGACTACGCAAACTACCTGCAATCAAAGATGATTAAGACCAACACAGACATAAATGTCAATAATGCTACCACTTCACCCAAGGCATCCCAGGCAATGCCACTACACAACTTCTCCAATGTATCAAATAGAGAGGTTGTGAACATTATTGCCTCAATCAATCCCAGCACAGCTCCTAATGACCCGTGTCCAGCCAGCTGGATCAAGGACATGCGACATGACCTCAGTCAAATATTGAGCAAAATACTGAACCAGTCCTTCTCAACAGGTTCCTTCCCGCAGAGTCTAAAACACACTTCCATCAAGCCCCTACTGAAAAATAATAGACTGGACCCATCCAAGGTTGATTCCTTCAGGCCTATCTCGAGCATCCCACAGCTTGCAAAAATCATTGAGAAGGCCGCCCAACAACAAATCCAACATCATATTGACACTGAAGCACCACTAGATCCATCTCAACATGGATTCAGGGAAGCACATGGAGTCGACACAGTCCTTACAACCCTATTCAATGTTCTGGTAACAGGAATAAATAACATACAACAGGGTTTCGTCCTCATATTCCTGGACATCTCCGCCGCTTTCGACTCTGTGAGTCATAACATACTCCTACAACGCTTGAAAGATAAGGGGATTCAAAGCACAGCACTCGAGTGGTGTAAATCCTACTTATCTAACAGGTGGCAACAAGTAAAAACAGGCCATGAATCCTCAGAACCATTCCTGCAATCACAGGGAGTACCCCAAGGATCGTCCCTATCGGCACTAATGTTTAATATCTACATGCAGCCGATATGTGACTTGATCAGATCCTTTAATGTACAATGTCTCGCTTACGCAGACGACATCCTCCTATATATGCCATTCACAATTGAACACCCAGTATTCTCCCCAATAATCAACTGTTTTGAAGCTGTAGCCGAATGGTTGCTATCTCAAAACCTTCGGATTAACCACAACAAAACTGACGTTCTTTTTGTCACAAGGAACCGTAAGTTCATACCTCCTCCATCACTTCTCGTCAACAACATAGAGTTGAAATCAAAAGCCACCATCCGTTACCTCGGCATTACATTGGATCAGCACTTGGATATGACAACGCATGTCAAGAACATCACAAAAACTATATATTATAAGATTAAATCGCTACGTCACCTCCGCTCCCTACTTGATCCCACAGACTTCCGTACAACCTTCCAGGCATTAGTCCTCCCACACCTGGATTTTGCCAACATCATCCTTCATGGCCTCCCTCTATCAACATTGAATCCGCTCCGCCTAGCCATGAATACAGCCGCCAGAGTCCTTTCCGGCTCTTCAAGATCTGACCATATAACACCCATCATGAAAGAACTGCATTGGTTGCCATTACATGCCAGAATCCAGTATAAGTCTTTAGTTCTTACTTTCAAGGCACTAAATAACTGCCCCCCTACGCCAATCAGCAAGCTCATCCACGTCACCCTGGAAAACAGAAAAAGGAGAACCACATCAATGAACACCTTAATAGTCCCGAAAATAATAACGAAGTGCTCTAAGGCCACCTCCAACAGGGCCTTCTCCTTATTTGCACCTCTAAACTGGAATGCGCTACCTCCTGAAATCCGTGCTATCAAAAACCTAATCCTATTCAGAAAGGCATTGAAATACCACCTGTTTACAAAACACTACCCAGAAGTCAACCTAGACATTAACAAAACTAGCTCCTCAATACAACCTGAAAAGGGCTAGTTGGTCAACCTTCTCTCTAGTCCTATTAGTGAACCACATCGCAACATCCAAACGAGTTTCATATTACTGTATATAACATTAAGTTAATCTATACATAGTTCCCCCGGTTGTCCTATTGTTGAAATTCCCTGTTCAATGTAAAACTCAATGTTACTTTTATGCATTGTAGTATGTTCTTGTTCAATGTACACCGCACTGATTGTAATAGCGCGGTATAAAAGAATTGTTAAATAAATAATAAATAAATAAAAGAATTCCACAGGCAAAAATGTGGTTAGCAAAAACATGTGATCAGGCCTGTGAGATTTTTACCCCTAAGGGTTGAAGATAAGGCTTAACTAAACATCCTTCGTCAAATCTTTACTTTCCTAGACATTCTTTCTCCAAAAGAAAAGCTAGTGAGATCTGAAAAAGGTTGAATTCTTTCTGGCTTTATTAGACATAACTTACTGGATTCCAAATAAAATTGATTTTTACACATAATTAAAAGATTTTTTCCCCACCCACATGAAACAAGCATTCACATGTTAAAAGTTAAATTAATTATGACTTATATTCTCTATTTCTAGGACATTGATTTAAAAAAATGAAACTTCACTTGTGTTATGTACATACAAAACAGCAGAAAAAATTTAATAAATATGTTAATAAATATTTATTCGTTGTGTAGTAGACAGCTTTATTGCTTCCATTCTACCTCATAGTCATTAGCTCTTACCTATTTAATTCAGGTAACACAAGGTTTAAGATACATTTTCTGAGTACTCTCCCTCTCCCACCATTAACATCTTTTGACCCAAATTTTAAAGATATTATAACCAAAACTGGCAAATAAAATAGAGACCAAGGTTCAAAGGGTTTATGTTCCTAATTTGAGTTAGGCTCCTAAATTGGCCTTTTGAGAACTTACTAAGGCTGAGTGCCTGAATTATGCTCAAAATGTCATTAAACTCTTAAATTTAGGATCCTAAAAAGTAGGTGACAATGGGGAAGATTTAGAGAGGGAAAAAGTTAGAAATGAATGATAGGCCTAAATTCAGATGTACAACTTTTACACTCCTAAGTTTACATGTCTTATCAGTGGAAAACTTAGGCTCCTGTGTTTGGCAAAAAATAGGGGATTCATTTATGCACCTAACTTAGGGGCATGTTTACTAAGCAGATTTGGGCCGCATTACCAGCACAGGGCACAACACTCAGTGCAGCCATCCCCCTGAACTTAGGATTGCCTCAGGGAGCAACTTCTGCCACCCATTGTACTGGTGGTAGTTGCTCCCACCAAGCACTGACAGTGTGAGCGGGAACATCCATGGGTACATCCCAGGGGCCACCCTGACACTGGCTGTCCTCATAGCATCATAGCATGCATGGGCTTCTAGTGCAGGGCCCCTGCTACATTTTAGCATGGCGTCAAGAACACATGATACCTCCATTGCGCCAAGAATGTGCTTTAGTAAACATGCCCCTTAGGCTCCGAAATGTAGGACCTCAGCTTTTTTGAATATCAGGTCCCTTGATTTTTCTCTTCTGAACAATGGGAGGTATAAGAATACTGTGTTTGCATTTCTCAGTACAGTGAAAATATTGAGTGAATGGCTTGCAAAGTCTTTGAAATTTCAATTTTTTTATAATCTTTAATTAGGTTGTATGCTTCTCCAGCATGGGTCAGCCCAACCTTCAAGGCACAACAGCTGGGGTTTAAACCAGCATTCCCTTCTGAGCTAGGACTCTAGTCTAGGCCATTGAAGAATAATATGTATCCACTTTGTGATACCACCTCCAGAATTCTGACCAAACTTAATTCAAGATATCCTAAAAAAGACTTTTGTCTTAATGTGCATGGCCCAAGACTTAACATATAAGTAGTTTAAAGACTTTTGGCCATAGAATTCTGAAGATTGCTAGCTGGCAAAAATGTCTTCTTATATCTGACACAGTCTAGTGGCTGAGCAACAGACTGAGACTCAGATAAAGCAGCCTTCCAATACCATTTCCTCCACTAATACTTCCTATGAACTTGGATTAGTCACATCATTTTCTATGGCGGCAGGTACCCACTTAGACGGAACGCTTTTTAGGGCAGGGACTTATGGCTTTTGGTTTATGGTTGATTGAAAGCTTACAATATTGCCCTTCATGCAGCACCAACATGATTTATCAAGCATTAAAATAGTGGGGGGGGGGGGGAAGAGGGAGAAAAGAAGTAAGAGAGTCCCAGGGGATGGCCAATCCAGGGAGGAAAATCTCAGCACAGTTGGGGTTGGAGAGCTTCCCAGAGGAAAAACGCTAATGTGCTTCCTAAGCAAATTTATTAATCAGTGAAAGCCACCTCAACAAAGTAGATTTCAAGATCCTTCTTGAACTTTTTAAAAGAAGACTTCATCCTAATGTATTGCTTTCCATAATGAAAGAAAAAAATGGACTGGCAAGAAAATTCCGAACAGGCAGCAAATTTAGACGGGATTACAAAACAATTATGACTCTGAGAGTGGGCCGAGAAGATCAGAGAGCTAAAAGGAAGCGCTGTATAAAATGCTCTATGAGCTAAAATAAGTATTTTAGATGTGATCTGCTATGATATTGGGAGCCAGTGATGGAGCAGAGTGATGTGGTCCTGTGTGTGAGGAAAGGTGATGAATCTAATTGCCATGTTTTGTATTATTTGTAGAGAACAGAGAGAGGCTAAAGAAAGGTTATTATAAAGAGAATTACAGTAGTCAATGCGAGAAATGACTAAAGCAAAGACTAATGAGTGCTGATTTGTCTAAGACAGGTCTAAAAGATCAGATAGTCCTAAGAGACAAAAAACTGTTTCTGATCACTGAAGTAATTTGAGAGGTAAACGAGAGCTGCGAGTCAATGTGGACACCCAGGATTTTTATAGAAGATGCAAGAGGGACTACATGACCAACTAGAGTTGAAGCAATGTCTAGTGGCAATGCACGACCTGGTATCCACATTGTCTTACATTTTAATGGATTGAATTTAAGCATATCATTGTCAAGACAGGAAGAAAACAGCAGGCAAGCATTTATTTAAAGGCTGAAGGTTAGGAGATGACGGGTCCAAATAGGCAACCAGTTGAATGTCATCAGTGAAAAAAGGACCATTTCTGCCTAATGACTGAATCCAAAGCACCAAAGAGCTTAAGAACAAATTAAATAGGATGGGGGAGAGAATGGAGATATTATACCTAAACTTGAAAAATGCTACAAGGCACCCTGAGTATTATTTAGAAAGTTGGTGTAAAAATCCAAAAATTATTATAATAATATGTTAAACCTTCCCTTTGAATGACTTTATCCATAGCCACAGAATAGGAGAAAGCCTTTGGAAACCAAAATCTCTACAGGTCATTGCTAGGTGAGTTTTGTAACAGAGAAATTAGGAACAGATCTTAAAATAAAAATGTTCATCATCATTTAAGTGAATTTAATTGAAAACATTTCAAATTCAGTTGAGAAATATATTTAGAGAAACCCCAGGCGTTGAGAGGTAAATTTTCAGTAGATCCACCCCCCCCCCCCCACCCCAGTTGGCACTGTATACAAACACCCTTTCGCCCACATAGATTCAGCTGAAACTCTGACACAGGGTATGCACATATTTTGTGTCTGATAGGCTTGTCAGCTGGATAAAAACAGATGCATGAACCTTCACTACACGGGCACATTTTGAAGCTTTAACGTACATGCAGTTCTTTACCCCTGATTAAATTGCACCCTTGACAGCACCATTTAACAAGCTGAAAATCCAGTTAGATGCGTTCTATCTTTGCAAATCCCAATTTTCTCCATGTAGTTCCATACTATAGCTTTGAAAATTTACCCCTAAAAATCATTCAGGAAGTCTCCCTTTGGAAATGCTTCTGCAAAGTGAATATTTTGTGCAAGGATTCGTGCAGCTGGAATTCCAAGCAAAAAAATCATGCCCTAAGTGCCTTGCTTCCAAGAGATTTTATTCACGGGTACAGAAAGAAGGGAAACTATTTGCAGAACAGGACCTTAGATAAGCTATGTTGTCTGCCTAAAAAATTATGAGCATGGTATGATATGTGTATACTTTCACTATAATGAAGGTTTAGCTGGCTGGCAGTTTCTCATCCACTCAACTCAGGTTGCTTTGAACGAGTCAACACCCTTGTTCCAAATTGTGTCCCAGGACTTGATGAGGAAATGCATTATTTCTCCTTAGTCTATCTAAGAACAGGGATCTGTCATTTAACTCTCTGAACAGGGATTTGTTTTCTGACTTGGAAAACCAATACATTGCTCTGGTTTTCTCATAGACTTTCAATTGTTTTTCCTAGAGAACATAGCTTCTCATCCTCAGTTCTTGTAATATCCACATATGGTCTAAGAACAAGGCGAATTTGTGTATTTTAGTTATTCAGAAAACCAGAACTCTTGGGGGCCAAGAAGACCTGCATCAGAACCTCATTCATAGACACAGAAGACTCTAGATGAATTAGTCTCATCTACTACTCTACTGATGTTTAAATCCTCTTTGTCACCAAAACAGACGTCCACCAACCAAAGTAAGTAGTAGATAGTAAAAATATAGAACATTTTTCTTAGCATAGTCACAAAGACTGAAGTTTAGAAATACAGAGAAATAATGATGCAAGATTTTAGTTTGCATAGTTTATCCTAATTAGTATTTGATCCCAAGAGTAGGCATGTTAGACCCCTTCCCTCTTCACAGTGATGGCAAATGTTTTCTGCTGTTGTCCCCAGTACAAGAGACAGCAGAAGACATGTCAGCCAGAAGAATACATTTAAAACAAAATCAAAATATATATGGTTTATGCCGTCTCAGCCTACATTTTAGTTTAATTTACTGTTAACCTGGTATGCGCATTTGACTGCAAAGTTAAATAAGGTATAAGGCACATTACAGTCTACCCTGGAAGAAAACTTTGACAGTCCAACGCACTCCAAAAGCCCTAGAGTCCAATTCTCCAGTCTAGCAATGGAAGCAAGCCCCCTACCTAAGAAGTGAAACTTAACTTTTCTGTACGAATAAGGCAACTGGTTAATGGTAGCTGAAAAGGGGCTGAATAGAGGAGCTGTTTATAACCACAGCATGTAATGCATTAATAGTTAATCCCCTCACAAAGTTAACATGGAATAAACTATGATAAAAAAGCACATTTGCTGTTGCAATAAAAAATAAAGCTTTATAAAGGCAGTCATTCTTATTAAGGCGAAGAAATATTTAAAATGCATATAGGCAGTGAAGAGGTAAATCTGCTTTGACAGATAGGACAGTACTAATGAACAGACATATTAATAAATTATTAGAGAATGTAATAGCATAAATAAGTCCTCTGGGTAGATCGTGCATTTCATCTCCTCTCCCCAGTAAACCGGGTTGTAAAAATACTCCTGTCGCTTAAGAAGAGAACTGATACAATGAGTTTTCAAATTCAGTTTGAGAAGAGTCCTGGGTGGAGAAATTGCATCTGTTTGTAATGTAAAGGGAGACACATTTTTACAACCAGCACAACCCCAGAGTCAATCTATGTCTTTTTGCTTTGTCCTCAGCCAAGACAAATCAAGTGCAAGAGGTTTCTGTAAACGCAGAGTCCATGGTAGTGGCACTTATTCGGCGTGTTTGGGAACCCAAGTGAACTTCCAGCCTCCCTCCTCATCCCTACGCACAAAAGCTTGTCCCTGGGCAAAGGTGTGTGTCTTCACATTCCGGTGGGGGTTTAGGGAGGTCGAAAAAGCCACTTCGGTTTTATTTGGGGACACATCGGCAGTGTAGTATGGTGAAGAAGCAGAGGGTGTGAAAGGTATGCTTCTCGGCAGTGATGCTGAGCCACATTCAGGTGAAGAAAGGCACTGCATGTAGACTAACTCCTCACTATTAGGACTGGCAGTAGTGTTGATGGGAGTCATAGGATCACAGCCATAACCCACTGGTGAGTGAGAGCTGTAGTCCATTGCCTCTAAAGGACCCGTGTTATAGGGATGCACATGGCTGGCAAGTTCAGAAGACAAGGGACCACAGGTAGCTGACAAGGAATCATCAATGGTATTAATGTCTTTTAATCCCAAGGTCTGAAGCACCCAAGAGTCAACAGCCGGGCTCAGTTGCTTCTCACAGGTAGCAAAGTCGTTAAAAAGGTTTCTTCTAGCTCTTTTCAGATGAGTCTCTTGGGCAGTGCAATTACCCTCTTTCATTTTCCTCTTTCCGATTTTGGCAATTCCATCTGCTCCCTGACCATGTTGTGATAGTTTCTGTAACTTAATATTAACAGCTCATTAGATGAATAGTTAAATGTAAAATTCCTCCCTCTAAAAGGCTTTTTGTTAGATTTGATGACAGCAAAACTTTTCTGTACATACAGATTCTCTAATAGACCAAACTCACTGATATTCACAAGCACTGAACTTGATCACTACTAACTTTCTGCCCTGCAGACGCTAGAACCTCTCAAAGCTCCAGTACAAGTATCGGGCCAAAAGAATCTGAATTCTTCTCCGCTGACTTTACAATAGCTACCTAGTATAGTGTCCTACCTATGGGCACTATGGAAGTCATTGTAGAAGCTCTATTTGTGATTCAGACACCTGAAAATGGGCATTCAGACTTGTAAATCACAGAGACGCCCCAGACCCATTTTAGAAAGACGGGTATATCAATGTCCATGGAGTGAGTATGTCCATGTAGCATGTGGGTGTGGTGGAGGTGTGGCCTGGGTGATGCAACAGAGATGCATGTCATGGTGAGATTTCAGATTGCACGAGCATGTCTGGTCCTAGCTGTTGAAACATCGATGCCCATAGCTGCTCCTGACCATGAATAAGGTGCAATAAAGTGCTTGTTTCATGACAGCAGCACTATCGCTTGTTTCATGACAGCGGCACTATCGCCTTAGTTAATTTTTCCAACCAAGGAACCCTGCATGTTAATTTATAGTCCAAATATATTACTAGCCCTCTGCCACATTTCTACTTATTTGAAATGGCCAGCCAGGACATGCATCTCTCATTGCATAGATGCCTCCCTTTAGAGGAAATAGATGCCTCCCTTGCTGACATGTCCAAGTAGACAGTTCTGCATAGGCCCATTACCAGAACCAGCTACTGAGACATTCATCTTTCAGGGCAAAACCAGGGTAATTTTAGATGGCACTTACATGAGCCTCCCCCTCTGCTGCTATTCCCTGGGATTTCTGGACATCGTGCTCTGGACATCCCAGATTCCTCCTAGACCGCCCTTCTAAAATCCCACTTCACAGCCTTCCAGGGAATATCAGCATATTAACATAAATGTTTATGCATTTTATATCCTTGGGGCTTTCCAAGCTGTAGAATGAGGGATGGTAAGAGCTTTTGTTTTTGCTCAAATAGCTCAGATGAACGACAACTCTAAGGTGAGTCATACTGTAGGTGAATAGGATTTTCCAATACCAGAGTCCACACAGAAACAAGGCCCAGGCCAATCATGTACTGTCACATCAGTGCAAAATTTCCCTCAGTCCTTGTTCATTAGTAACATTCTAGTTGATTCCTAATCATCTACCTACAAAACCTTATTTTTCCAGATTTCCTGTCGTTCCACAAGCTAAAGCTTTGAGGTACGGGTGTAGGTCTCCAAGCGTTTCCTAGAGAAGAGAATGCTAATACTTGTTTCCATGTCTTTAAAATTAAATACTTCCATCAAGAGCTAGTTGCTTCACTATCTGGATTCTCTACGGGCACTGAAAGGGGCTAACTCGTACCTTCGCATTTTCTTCCAGACACTTAAGGAAAGTGGAATTCAGGTACTGCTTGAGTTTGTTGTTTTCTTCATACAGCCTAGCAAGTTCTTCGTTCTTCTGTAGAAGAGTGTCTTGAAGCTGAAATAGGGAAACAAAAGGACTACTGGAGTTCTTTGGCTTTATGCTATGACAATTTCCTCACGTGTTGACATCTAGATGATTTCCATACCTGCATTTATTTTTTTGATCTATAACAACTCATGGATATCTTGAGTAAACTACACTGACAGCGAGAACATGGAGGCATATTGAATGCTTTGGTCTGATTTGTCAAGACTGGGAACAGGCAAGTTTTGACGTCTCAGGGAACATTCTATAAGAAGGCAGCTATTTCTAAGGGCTAACAATGCATGTAAATGCCAGTATTTTAGCCCTTTACATGTGTAAGTGGCCATATATGCCAGCAAATGATCTCTTCTAAAATACCAACCAGCTTAAAAGTACACATGTTTGTTGCATGGTGTGTACTTTCACAGTGGGTGTGCACATAGGTGAACTTTGGGTGGCATGTGGACATTGTGAGAAAGCAGGTGCATTGATTATACAATACAATCATTTATGCGTTTCCTTGCAAAACATAGGCATGGTCAGCTGTAGGACTGGTGAGGTGATTGCGTTCTCTGCCACTTGCCCTAGTATTTCATAAAATCGAGGAGGTACCTACTTGTTTTTATAAAATAGGATTAATTTGGGCATATTAAAACGTGCTTTGACTATAGGCCCGATTCTGGGGTGCGGGTTGTGGGGCTGCCCATCCCGATGGGACATGCAGCCCCGAAAACCGTCCAGGCCCGATTCCCCCTCCTGCTCTCCCCATATGTCCTGAACAACAGGACATGGAGAAGCAGCGGGGCAGGAGGGGGCGGGATCTGGGCGGAGCGGGGGCGAGCCAGTCTGCAGGACATACAGGGTTGATTCAGGTCACAGCCCTATACATCCTGCTGAGTCAAAGGGAACGTGCTGCTTATTCCACCTCAAAGGCCCAGAGATGCTGGGGGCAGGTGCAGGAGGGTCCCTGCTGCCTGATCCAGGCCCCGGCAGGCCAGCCGTGGGTCAGGCAGCGGGAATGAGGGAAGCCTAGGCTGCAGGAGTTGGGGGTATCTGCTAGGAGGATGTCCCCACAGGCGGCAGGGGCACACCGGGCCATCCACAGGCCCGGTTCTGTGCACCACAGGAACATTTTGTTCCCGTGGTCCAGAATCAGCTCCTAACTGGCCCGTCTTCTTTGGGGACATCCAGATGACCCGGACGTCCCCCTCCCTGAATTGGACTCCACGTGCCTTATTATAAAACTGCACTCCATAGATCTGAAGAAATCAGGAAGTCTAGGGGAAAACTAACCAGTAAAACGCAGGTGCAAAGCAACTGCGGGCTCGTTTACTCCATTTCAAAATATAATGGAGCTTTCTGGGAAATGAATGACTCACCTGTTGACAACTACTGGGATTCTCTGGTGCTGATATTCAGAGCCCTTAGCTGTCACTATCTGGTTAATGTGGGGGCAGACTTTGAGCAGAGTGAGGGTGATTGTAGTTACTGAGATTTTCAGTTGGCACTTACCTGGGCAACTTAGGGCAAATGAAAAGCTGTTCTAAGAAGTAATCTGAATAAGTGCCTGCCAAAAATCCCACTAACCAGCTAAGTGTCAGCACTTACCCAGAAAGCGCCACTCAGCCCAAATATTCAGTGGTAGTTTTCATCCTGACACTGCTACGAAATGCAAATTTATTTCTTTAGCTAGGCTTATATATAACTCTTCTACAAGTCAAAGCTGTGGACATTCAGGTACAGTATATGTTCCCCTTGTTCCTGAAGGGCTCATAATCTTTGTTTTTGTACCTGAGGCAACCAAGGGTTAAGTGGCTTGCCCAAGGCCACAAGGAGCACCTGTAGGACTAGAATTGCCAATCCTTCTGGCCCACGGTTACTGTCCTCTAGCAAGATTTGAACCCCTGTCCAACTGGGCTGAGGTAATTTGCCTCAAGCACTAGGTCACTCCTTCCTCTGGAATGCAAATGGGACGCAATGTGTGCCTTTGAGTCAATGCTGATTCCTGGTGATCCAGCAGCTCCTGGGTTTTCTTGGCAATGTGACTGGAAGTAGGTTGCCGGCCTTTCTTCTGAGGCAATGGCGGGTTAAGTGACTTGCTCAAGGCCACAGGGACTGCTAGTGGAATCAAACCCTGGTACCACTAGGCCAGCCCTCCACTCCTAGTAGCCTGACAATATTTAGGTGCCATGGCTATCCACCATAGAGTTGAACTATCAGCCCTTTTGAAAACTAGGCCTTTGTGAATTATGGTCTTTTATTGGCTCACTTAACCCTCCATTGCCTCAGGTACAAACTTAGATTGTGAGTCCTTTGGGGACAGGGAAATGCAGATTGTACCTGAATGTAACTCCCCTTGATCTTCTCCTGTGCTAAATATTAATAATAAATAAATACATAATAAATTTAAGAACTGCCCAAGATATTGCATATGACCACATATAACCCTTCTTTCAGGACTCGGAAGCTCATAAACAGCAGGATTTGGGATAATTAGAGTAGACCAATAAAAATCATCACAACCCTGCAAACAAGCCATTTCTCTCCAGGACCAGTATACCAAGAACTCATCTGTACACTCACATATTTCCTCATCATACTGTATAACCAAACATGTGCAAACGTCTGCACTGAACATTTACGGCCTGCTAGAAGGCTTTACACGTGGGATCACCGGGCCAGTTAAAGCGCTTTTCAACAAGATCTAGCAGAACTCTGAAGGTACTGTACAGTTGAAGCCAGGATGCAGCCATTTGGAGAGGAATAAGCTCATAGGCTCAATGCCTTAACAGTTAGAGCTATGCACCTGTTTGTTTTTGTACAGCTGAGAGGACAACTGATCTTCCCACCCATCCTCATCCTCCTCGGCATAGTCCAAGCTGTCATAAAGGTCTGAAAGAAAGCAGATATAAAACTGATTAAGTCAACTTCTCCCTGAAACAGAGGTACCTCATCAAAAAGCATAAAACCAAATACAATTACTTATGGAGTTTCAGGCAATAAGGCAAGCAACAGCAATCTTGTGATATCTAAATATAACTATATATATATTTATACATACTGCTTTTTCCAGGAGCTAAGTTTTAGTTGCAATACATTTTCATTGAATCAATCATTTTTTCGCCACTAGCACTTCTTAGATCTGACAAGGTAGACTTGTCCTCAAAGGTTTGTGCCTCATTAAACTGGTTTGCGCCTTTGCTGCAAACGAAAGCTGGATTCACTGCAAAACATACTATTTGTCTTAAGAACAAAAGATATGCCATACTGGGTCAGACCAAGGTCCAGTATGGCATATCTTATGTTTTTAAGTTCTTAAGAGAATATGCTAAACTGATGGACTACTTAATTCAAATATGAAACATGTTAAATACTGTATAAGCTAAGAAAGCTTCTCGAGGATGTGCCATGTTAGCCTAGAATAGCAAAAACGAAAGAGGCTGGTGGCACCTTCTAGATAAGCAGGCTCCAAAATTTTGTTTTATATTCTTTCTTTTTTCTTTTTTTGTTTTTTCCCAGAGACAGGATTTCTTAATTCAATGTTAAAAAGTAAACAAAACAACATATAGAAATTTAAGTCCTTTTCCTTACAAATATATCTATCTGAAATCCAGGTTAGCAAAAAAAATGAGGCTTAATATGAATACTCGCATTACCATAGTCTATATGTTAACATAATAGCCACAATGTTAACAGTTGAAATGCCTGATTAATTTTTGATCAGGGGATGCATTTTACAAACTTTTCTTTTCACTTTATAACTGAAGTGCATTGGTTAATGAGGATAGGACTGGGGCACGGGAGATGAACTTAAACATAGTACGGCCATAAGGAAGACCTCACATGCTTTTCTCTTCTTTAAACCACCCCATATCATCCCAATTATGACTCCTCACTACAGCAAAATACACCCAAGCACTCAACAAGCAGGCTCATGCTATCCCCACCCTTGAGAGATTGGTATAGTATGTAGAAGCCCAGTGTTGAAATGGTCTTTGAGAGATCAGACCTCAGGCTGCAAACTCATATGCTTCATATCAAAGGGTCTCTCATTCCTTGCTGACTGCACATTCCCCTTCCTTCTGCTTTCCAAGACTGAAGCTGATTTTGGAATAAAAGAGCTGGTGGAACATACAAGGAATCAGAAGTTGGTTTCAGGCAGGCAGCAGACAGAAACCTGGGAAGAATTACTGCAGGATCCACAAAAAAAGACACTGATTTTAAACTTGATCCTGGATGTACTGGAATATATAGGGCAGACAGACTCCAAAATCTTTTTTTGGAGGGGGGAAAGGGAAGTTGCATTTTGGTATTTCTGTATGTTTGAGGGTGGGGGGTGATTTGAAAATGGGATAGAAGAGAAGAGACTTACCCTGTGCCTGGGAGTCGTGTTGGCACTCACTGTTGTCCCGGATACCAGCGGCCCAGAAAGAGACCCAAGTTTCCTTGGAAACGTCAACACTGGCTGCTGACGTGGCGGCGGAATAGGGGCAGTCATAGCCCTGGCCCCCTGCAAAGTACTGATCTTGGCAAGACAGAATGGTACTCTGTAAAGTTAGATACAAGGGGTGGGAAAAAATTAGATACAGTTAGAAAACAAAACCAAGAAAAGATAAACCCCTTTTTGCAAGCATATTTTACCATCATCAGCATTGGTTGTGGCAAAACCAATGGCAGGAGTTATTTCATATGTAACCTCCCTTGTGCCAAAATCCGATAGGGGTCCAGAGAACAGGAAGCAGTACACAAAAAGCCAGAGTGGGCAGGCTCACTTTCTTTAAAGATCTCCTTTCTCCCCTCTGTTCCTGCAGTGCGTATCCTGATGGGGTCACCAAAGAGCATGGAGAAGGAGGACCTCTGCTTCCAGGAGGATCCCACCAGGAATTCCGTGAACTCCAAAAGAAGGAGCCGTAAAGTGAACCAGTGATGGAAATTGGTGCCCTCTCTCCTTTACTGGTGGCCACTCTGACACGCCCTCTCTCCCTTCACCACACACCCGCTACCATAGCATCAGCCCTCTTCCCCCTGGCCCATGTGAAGAGCAACTTTATAACATGTAGCCTAGGCTTGGAGGCCAGGTAGACACCTATTTTAAGTCTATTTTATAAAGATATATAGGCACCTATGTGTTTTTATAAAATATCAGCACAAAACCTGCCAAAATCACAGTGAAAATGTTGCTGCATTTATTTCATCAGCTTGGGAGCTGGTGAAAATGTTCAGGGCTAAGCTTGGAGGTGGTGCATTTTATAGCCCAGGTGTGTACTTTGTGGCTCCGCCCATGCTCTGCCCAGACTCCTCCCCCAAACATGCCTACACTAGAGTCACATCCAAGTGCATGCTTATAGTCCTAGCAGAGGCATCTTGTGCACATATGTTGTCCTCTACAAGTGAAAGATCCTCATGATGGGGATGAACATTGGGGGGTGGGGGGAATCAGCATAGTTTTGCCCAGTCTGCATGTCTAAAAACTAGCCCTGATCACCCTTTCACACTCACTGCAATCTGAAGAAGGGACTCAGTTGTTCTCAGAAGTTCGGGCGGAATCATCTTTGCATAATTCTCACCGTGGCTTAAGAAAAAGTCATCATAGCCTAGGGGATATCCCGACTTTCTCCAGGATCAGTATGGCTTACTAGACCTCTGCCCTGTAGTTTCCCTGTCCCACACCTGCACCCTACAGTCCACCGTCACTTGCAAGTAAGAAACCAGCGTCCTGATGAGGAGTCGCGGTATAGGAGTGAAGGGCAGGGCAGGTAGTCCTAGTGCCTCTTTTTCACCGTCTACCACTACTGAATGACACCAAAAGCCAAGCTGTCTTGCATACAGTGAAATATATCCGCTTGCAAGCTGCGTGAAGTTTTGCATACAAAATGTGGGGGGCTTCCCCTAGCATTTAAAATCAAGCTGCATTAAACTAGCTCCAGAGGCAGGTAGCTGGGATGGACTTAGCGACGGTGCACTGCGCTCAATGTACACTCTGGGTCCTTCTTAACGTGTCCTGGCTGTCACCTGCCCCAAACCCTGGATCCCCTAGCCAGTAGCCGTCAGAACCAAGCACAGCAGACCCTCTCTGTTCCCCCAAATGGCTGGGGTCCAGTGCATGCTAATCAGCAAGCGGCCCAGCTCTAGAATTACCCTTTAAAAAGCACTCATTCGTACAGTTCATCCTATAAACGTGCATGCCTCCTTTGCAACAGACTAGAAAGATTTCTGCAAAAGGACTAAAGCCTTCTGAATCTGCAGCAGGTGTAACACGGGTTACTGAAAAACCTCCACACGCAGATAGTAAAATTGGCCCTGCACAGCGCCGAATCCCCCCAGCTTACAAGAAGGGAGCCTCTGGTTTTCCTCAGAAAGCAAAGCAAGTGCCCACTTACCATCCTGCAAAGGGAAGCGCGAGGCGAGTCTGAGCTGCAGCAGCCTCCGGTCTCCCTCCCAGTCCCAGCCCCGCGATCTGATTTGGTGCAAAGCTGTCAGGCTCGCGGCGTGCAAAGAGAAACTGCAAAGTTGCTGAAATCAAAGTCTTTCTGGTCCCACAAATCAGCACGAGAGAGAATAAAAAAAAAACAACCCAACCAACCAACCAGCGAGAGCCAGTTTGTGGTTTTCCTATTCCCTCTGCAGTGATTTATGAATGCATTTCACTTTCCGAGTGTGATCACACAGGAGCTAGTCAGCAGGAGAGGGGGGATCACTAGCGAGGTGCCCAGTGCTGGCCAGGGAGAGAGGAGAGCACAGCCCAAAGTCCTCAGGTCCGAGCTTCCTGCCCCGTGCGCTCATATCTGCAGACTACGGGCAAGATCTCGGGCAGAGTGGGCAAAACCCAGTGGGGGGCATGAAGGCACCCCGTGAGCCCGAGTGTGCAAAGAGGGGTGAAATGCAAGAGGTAACCTGACTTTGCTGGAGGTAGTCCGGGGTAATCTGCAAGCCGAGGGAACCTAACGAGCAAATACACTGGCATATGGAATACGATTTTATTTCAGCCCTGGAGGACACTTTATGCTGCTAATCCATTAGGAAATCTAGAGGACACTCCACTTTTCCTCCGATTTTCTCATTGCAAACATCTTTTCCTGCATTGCTTCAAAAGTTAAATGACCCCGACCCCCCCCCCCCCACACACACACACACACACACATGAGAAACGCATTTTATATTTGTCAAGTGCTCTTTGTGCACGGACTCGTTATGCGCCCACCTCGGCGCATCATTCCAGATGCTAATTGCGGACATCAAGCTAAATCCCAGACTTCAAATCAAATTACATGCTTAAACCTTAAATTACGCCATAATAACTGGCGTATTACATGCGTCGATTATCTAAATGAGCGCTCGATTCCCTTATGCGCCATCTGAAACTACCTGCACAAAGCTTCAACCGAGCCCTAATCGCACTGAGGCTGAAAGGCAAAGCTCCTTAATCATCTGTTCAGCAATTTCACCGGGCTCAGCCACAGCAAGGGTGTATTATTCTCTTATACCCAAAAAGTTTCCACTGCAATATTAAAAGCGAAGGGGGGGGGGGGGGGTTCCTAACAAAACCTGGTGGTAATTGAGAAACGAGTGTGACTGACTGCTTGTGATCGGTGTGAGAATAATCTCTTTCCCCCAGCAAGAGCTATATATTATCTTCCTCCCACCTCACTGCACAGAAGGAGGTTGGGCTAGTGGCTTTCCAGGATATCCACAATGAATATGTAGGAGACAGAGCTGTATGCAAATGTATCTCATGCATATTCCAAATAAATATTCTGAAAACTTGATGGGCTGGATATGTCCCAAGTTGAAGACCCCTCAGCTACATGTATCCGCCGAGCCTTAAGCCCCTGAATGTAGCCCATGGGTGGCTGCAAAATTCCCTCTTGTTGTGGTACCCAAATGCCCCCATATAGTGCTCATAAAACTGATCTTTCAGGAGGGAGACGAATCAAATTAACCCAAACCCATCCCCAGGACCCTCAGAAACTTGCAAAGATCAGACCTCTCAGAGAGGTTTTTCCTGGGTTCTCCCCCCCCCCCCCCCCCATCGCTTCCAGTTTTTCCACAAATTTGACCAGAATCTGTCTGACACCTGCACTATGTTGAAAAATGAAAAGGATAAACCCCTGGCAGGTTAACATGATCATTTTAGAGTTGATGCAGAAACATTAACGCACCATCTTCACATAGTGC
The DNA here is from genome assembly GCA_033557465.1 of Ichthyophis bannanicus. Taxonomy (NCBI): domain Eukaryota; kingdom Metazoa; phylum Chordata; class Amphibia; order Gymnophiona; family Ichthyophiidae; genus Ichthyophis; species Ichthyophis bannanicus. The sequence continues at coordinate 487,778,921 of CM066038.1, read as the reverse complement.
GACACCTGTGCATATTTTATGCCTAGACATCACGCCACAATGTAGAAAAGGGATTGGCGCGAATGTAATCACTGTACCAAAGCCAGCGCCAATGCCGGCGCACAGCCCATGTAAATCCATTCAAATTACACGATAATCAAGCAATTAGCTATTCCGCCTGGATGCAGAGAGGTGCACAGAAGAGGGAAGACCGAGCTTAACGCTGGAACTTTAATGCCTACTCAAAGGAGATGTCAGGCATCTCCACCCCGTGCTGAGGAGGAATTTATTTATTTATTTAACATTTTTTATATACCGTCTTTCTGCAAATCAAGACGGTTTACATAGAACATATCATGACAGTATATTTCAACTGTTTACATTATTTATTATTTAACTGTTTACATTATTTATCTCCGTTTGGTGAATGGACAACCCCCATCGCATTTTCTGGGCTATGCTGAATTGAGTTCTTTAAAAAAATAAAAAAAGACAGGTGAACTGTGCTGGAACGAATGTATGTGCATATGATGGAATCGTACGTGGCACACGAGAGTGACCATTCCGCTCAGAATATTGCTCAGAATAATACTGCTGACAGACACTGATGTTGTTCAGAGTAAAACTTCTAAGTAGAGATATGAGCCACGCAGAATTCCAGCACATTCGCAGAAGCGCCTCTAGGTTTAGCGCAGACTTTCTCACCGACCTCATTAGCACGCCATTTGCTTGCATGCAGGTGCACAACTTCTGCATCACTCTTATGCTAGAAAACCATGCACAGCTCTAACGCTGGCTTTCTGCATTGGCCCCTTTGTGCTCCTCTTCACTTTTGAGTGAGAGCTGATAAAATCTAGGGAAAGACTGATAATGTAAAATAATCTTCAACCGTCCACATCTGGCTTTTCTGCAGGTTTTATTCTGCATAGAAATGAACTAGAATAGTTGATTCAGGTTTTCCATGTGCTTAGGCTATTTCCTTTTATTTTCCAAGAGCAAGTATGAAATAATGAAAGATAGTAAATTTAAAACAAAAGAAAAGAAACACAGATTTCTGTGGAATTGAAGCTGTCTTTGATTCCAAGTGACACAAATTCTTGCACCCTCAGTTCCGAACCTCATCACAAAATGTGGACTCCTGTCACTTACAGAGCTCCCCTGAGGAAGAAAGCTGCTACCAATGGGCTCCAGAAATGCTAAATAAAGGTGAACGCGCCCAATCTCCTGTCTCCGTACCTATGACACAGCATGTCTTCTGGTCCAGGGTGGGGCATGCATAGCTGCGTTCACCATTCATACATTAGGCATTCCAACTGGATATTTAAAGTATAACCGTAGTTAGGTTTTATCATTAATCTGCATTTCACATTGATGGGCTTCTGGTGTGGCTGATGTTATGAAGTAACTATTCGGAACCAGTCTCTAGTCTACTGGAGCTAGGGCCCCATGAATCTTCTCTGACAACTGCCCTGGGTTCTTTCACATTTTAACCCTTTCCTTCTTCCCTTTACGCCCAGCTAACTCAGTGATGACTCTCAGTCAGGGCTGATCTTCGCTTCTCTCCAGAATCTGGAACACAGGCAACTAGTATTGCTACGGTAGAATTGCTGAGATTCCCGCACTCCCAATGTTTTTTGAATACTGCCTCAATGACATGTCCAGTTTGAGGAGCGATAGCTGGAGTAGGGAATAAAACCCAGACCTCCTCCATAGTAACTCTGCATAAATCTCAATGCAAATGGGAAATACATAGAATGAAATAGGAGTAATATATTTCCTTTAATAATCTAATTTCAGAATATAATTACAATAAAGAATGTACTTTTAGTTTAAATTTGCCTAGGGGTCAAGAGACCTGTGAAACCTTTTCAATAGGTGTCAACGCCAGGTGGCAGGTCAAAAGGCCATTTTGAAAGACTCCTTCTATCCAAGAAAGGACTGTTAATCACCCAGGAAGTTGGTCACAGCTTACCTCAGAAGCACAGGACAGGGTACTGTGTAGCAGCCCTCTTTTAATAAGTGTTATTTCCCTCCCTCCCTCCCCAACACCCACCCACTGCTGGGATAATCGTAGCTTTATAGGTACTTACACATCTTAAAGGAAAGGAGGTGCTCTCAGGGTGCAGCTCATTATCCAAATCAGTCATACAGTAAGGGCCTGAGATTAATTAAGCTTCAAGTGAACAAGGTATATTAAACATATTAGGTACAATTTTATTAGTATAAGTATCCATAGCAACCCTTAGTAAGTAAAGAACTTAAAGATCTAAACACAAGCTTAAAACTAAGATGCAGACAGCAGTCCAGCAGCAAGATGGGGGCTTTCCAGTCTTTTGCATTGAGTGTCACATGTATGATTTTTTCCCAGTTGGTGAGAAGTCTTACGTGTGCACTAGGTGCAAGGAACTCTTTTCTCTCAGGGAATGAGTCCATTCTCTAGAGGCTAGAGTAGCAGACTTGGAAGACATAAGAAAGACAGAGAGGTACATAAGGAGACCTACAGTGATATAGTCCTGAAGTCCCACCTCCAGTCTGGCAGCATCCCTGTTGCCATGGAGGAGAGAGGTCAGGTGACAGGAGAGCATCACCCTGGTGTGGCAGGAAGTGATCCTGTAACGAGGACCTGTCCTCTGGGTGATGTAAAACCCTCTCGCACCGGGGAAGTTTCTCCAGGGCCATGTGCCCATGAGGGAAGGGTTAGGACAGCCGTTATAGTTGGTGATTCGATCATTAGGCATGTAGATAGATGGGTGGCTGGTGGACGTGAGGATCACCTGGTAATATGATTGCCTGGTGCAAAGGTAGCGGACCTCACGCGCCACCTAGATAAGGTCTTAGATAGTGTTGGGGAGGAGTCTGCTGTCTTGGTACATGTCCGTACCAATGACATAGAAAAATGTGGTAGGCTAAATTTAGGCTTTTAGGTAGGAAGTTGAAATCCAGAACTTCCAGGGTAGCATTCTCCGAAATGCTTCCCGTTCCACGCGCAGGACCCAAAAGGCAGGCAGAGCTCCGGAGTCTCAATGCGTGGATGAGACAATGGTGCAGAGATGAGGGTATTGGATTTGTTAGGAACTGGGGAACATTCTGGGGAAAGGAGAGGCTCTTCTGAAGGGATGGGCTTCACCTAAACCGGGAACCAGGCTACCGGCATTAACCTTTAAAAAGGAGATAGAGCAGCTTTTAAACTAGATAATAGGGGAAAGCCAACAGTCGCACAAGAGTGCATGGTTCAGAAGAATGTATCCTTGAAGGATACTACCAAAAGCAGAGAGGTTTCAAAAAAAGTAAAGTAGCCCAAATGCCCTCGAGTATTGAGCAGACAGAGCTTAAAGATCCCAAATTACCCATGTCTACCAATAGCCAGATTAATATGAAAAAAATAAAGTCTCTAAAATGCTTGTATGCAAATGCTAGAAGTCTAAAAAATAAGATGGGAGAGTTAGAATATATAGCACTAAATGAGAGGTTAGATATGATTGGAATCTCAGAGACATGGTGGAAGGAGGACAACCAGTGGGACACTGTGATACCTGGGTACAAACTATATCGTAATGATAGAGCTGATCAAATTGGTGGAGGGGTTGTGCTCTATGTTAGAGAGGGCATAGAGTCAGAAAGGATAATAGTTTTGCAGGAAACAAAATTTCTACGGATTGAAATTCCATGTAAAAAGGGGAAGGCGATGGCAGTGGGGGTGTACTATCGACCGCCTGGCCAGAATGAACAAATGGATGATGAAATGCTCAAAGAAATCAAGGAAGCTAACAAAAGTTATAGCACAGTAATAATAATGGGTGATTTCAATTAACCCGGTATTGACTGGGTCAGTGTCACAGCAGGGAGATAAAGTTCCTAGATGACTGCTTCTTAGAGCAGCTGGTTCATGAACCAACCAGAGGGGAAGCCATATTAGACCTAGTCCTTAGTGAAACACCAGATCTTGTGCAAGAGATAAGGTTGTTGGGGCCACTTGGCAATAGTGATCATTGCATGATCGCGTTTGATCTAATTAATGGAGGAGGGATGGTAAGGAAATCCACAGTACTACCTTTTAACTTTCGAAAGGGAGACTATGATAAAATGAGGAAAAGAGTTAAGAAAAAACTAAAAGGAACAGTTGCAAAGGTTAAAGACTTACATCAAGCTTGGGTGTTGTTGAAAAATACTATCTTGGAAGCCCAGACCAACTGTATTCCATGCTTTAAGAAAAGTGGAAGGAAGTCCAAAAAACTGCCAGCATGGTTTAAAGGTGAGGTCAGAGAGGCTGTTGTTGCCAAAAAAGCATCTTTCAGGAAATGGAAAAAAGAGCCAAATGATGAAACCTAGAAACAGCAGAAGCACTGGCAACTTAAATGCAAGGCATTGATAAGGCAGGCAAAGGGAGAATTTGAGAAAAAGCTTGCTGCAGAAGCAAAAACGCGTAATAAAGACTTTTTCAAGTACATTCGTAGCAAAAAACCTGTGAGAGAGCCTGTTGATCCATTAAATGATAGAGGGGTTAAAGGCGCACTAAGAGATGACAAGGCGATAGCGGAGAGACTGAATGAATTCTTTGCTTCGGTCTTTACTGAGGAAGATGTAGGGATGTTACCCATGACTGAAGTGGTATTTAAAAGTGCGGAAGAATTAAAGGAAATATCGATACATCGGGAAGATGTATTACAACTATAAGATAAACTGAAGTGTAGCAAATCACCTGGGCCGGATGGTATATATCCAAGGGTGTTGAAAGAACTGAAATATGAGATTGCAGACCTGCTATTAGTAATCTGTGAGCTATCATTAAAATCATCTGTAATACCTGAAGATTGGAGGATGGAGAATGTAACAACAATTTTTAAAAAGGTTCCAGGGGTGATCCGGGAAATTACAGACCGGTGAACCTGATGTCAGTACCGGGAAAAATGGTAGAAACCATCATAAAGAACAAAATTACTGAACATGTAGATAGTCATGGCTTAATGGGAGACAGCCAACATGGCTTGAGACAAGGAAGATATTGTCTTACTAATCTGTTAAGTTTTTTTGAAAGTGTGAATAAACAGGTAGACAAAGGTGTGTCAGTTGAAATAGTGTATTTGGACTTTCAGAAAGCCTTTGACAAGGTCCCTCATCAGAGACATTTGGCAAAACTAAAGAGTCATGGGATAGGAGGCAGTGTACTATTGTGGATCAGGAACTGGTTAAAAGATAGATAGCAGAGGGTTGGGCTAAATGGCCAATTTTCCCAATGGAGAAAGGTGAATAGTGGTGTACCCCAGGGATCTGTGCTGGGTCCTCTGCTTTTTGACATATTCATATATGACCTGGAAAAGGGAGTAACGAGTGAGGATATCAAATTTGCAGATGACACAAAACTATTTAAAGTTGCTAAAGCACAAGAGGATTGTGGAAAATTGCAAGAGGATCTTGATAAGTTGGAAGACTGGGCATCAAAATGTCAGATGAAATTTAATGTGGACAAGTGCAAAGTTATGCACCTAGGGTAGAATAACCCAAACTATGGTTACACGATGCAAGGTTCCACATTAGGAACCGCCACCCAGGAAAAAGATTTAGGCGTCATTGTGGATAACATGTTAAAACCCTCGGCCCAGTGTGCAGCAGCAGCCAAGAGAGCAAATAGAATGCTAGGTATCATAAGGAAAGGAATGGAAAATAAAACAAAGGATATTATAATGCCTCTGTATCGTTCCATGGTGCGACCGCACCTTGAACATTGTGTGCAATTCTGGTTTCCGTATCTTAAAAAGGATATAGCGTTATTAGAAAAGGTACAGAGAAGAGCCACCAAAATGGTAAAGGGGATGGAAGGATACTCCTATGAAGACAGGCTAAAAAGGATAGGGCTCTCTAACCTGGAAAAGAGATGGCTGAGGGGAGATATGATAGAGGTCTATAAATTAATGAACAGAGTGGAACGGGTAAACGTAGATCGATTGTTTACATCATCAGAATATAGAAAGACTAGGGGACATGCAATGAAGCTACAAGGTAACCTATTTAAGACTAATAAGAGAACATATTTTTTCACTCAGCATGTAATCAAATTCTGGAATTTGTTACCGGAGGATGTGGTAAGAGCTGTTAGTGTAGCTGGGTTTAAAAAAGGTTTGGACAAGTTTCTGGATGAAAGGTCCATAAAGCGTTATTAAAAGAGACCCGGGAGAGGAATCACATGAGCGCATGAGCGGGTTAGGAGTTCCTTGCTGCGCTCCCGGGCTGCTCTGCTGAATCTAAGTAAAAATCGGACAGAAAAGGCTGCAAGTTGGGAGAGTGGGTGGCGGAAGCAATCGAGAGAAGGCTCGGTAGTGGAAAGTGTCTGAGTGGCGTGGGCTTGCGGACACAATGCAGTCGGCGGCGAAAAAGGAGAAAACTGCGACTGCACATGAAACCAAGATGGCGACTGCGACGAGAAATGGTAGCGTGCTGGATTCCCTGGGGAAGGAGAGTGTAGAATCGGGCCCGGAAGAAACAGCACTGGAGGTAGTCAAAATGCTTGAGCCTAAGTTTGACAATGTGATGAAGAAGTTGGAACAAATGGGTGAGACCTTTGCTGAGATAACACGTAGAGTGGAGGAGGTGGAACAGCAAGTGATGGCGTTGGAAGATACTGAGCTAACACTGGAGCGAGACACCCAAAAACATCAGAAGCAGATTGAAGCGCTGATGCTAAAAGTAGATGATCTTGAGAACAGATCTAGAAAAAACATCTTGCACCTTGTGGGAGTGCCGGAGAGCTGGTCAGAACAGCAACTGGCAGAATAGTTTGAGGTGTGGCTGCCGAAGGAGCTGGGCCTAGAGACCATACAAGGCAAGATAAAAGTGGAAAGAGTGCATCGACTTGGTCAAAGAATGGAAGGTAGAGAGAGACCAAGGCCGGTGCTGGCGAGGATTCTAAACTTCCAGCACAAGGTCCTTCTATTACAGGCCTACCGGAAGCAACGCGACCTAAAGTTGAACATCAAGCCTATACTTATGTTCCAGGACTACTTGGTGGCGCTTGCCGCAAAAAGGAAAGGATTTTCTACGATTTGTAGCGATCTGGTACGTGGAGGCATACGCTTTGCTCTGAGCTACCCAGCCACTTTGAGAATATACCACAAGGGAGCGACACATGCTTTTGAGCAGGTGGCGGCGGCGAGGAAATTTGCGGCCACATTGCAATTGGAAAAGACACCTGATAGAGTATAGCCTGGACATATATGTTGTTGGTTTAGAACTTTGGAGACTTAAATAAGGCTAAGGCTCTCTGGATGGTGGAAAAGGGGAACACCGTGGGTGAAGTTATGTTATGATGAACAAGAGAGACCTGCCATAGGGAAAAGAGGATGACCGCCCTTCCATAGGCACGCCAGAGTTTTGGAGGCGGGGCGGCCCGGAGGTGTGGACAGTGATCTTACCCCAGTGCTTGGGGGCTCTTGCTATGGTAAGACGGACTTATAATAAGAAAGGGGAGGGAGGGGGATGGGGGGAGTGTTGAGGGGAATGTGGGTGCGTTTGTGAGTGTGATAAATGTGAGGTCTTTGGTTAGATGTGTGAGTTTTGACAGGATTAATGGGGGGGAGGAGGGTTGGGTTGGGAGGAGGAGGAGGCTGAGGGTGGGGGGGGGATAAGAGGGAGGGAGGGGTTGGAAAAATGGAAGGGGAGGAAGGAAACGGTGGGAGAAAGGTTAGGTCAAAGGTGGAAATAGGGCAATCCCAGAGGGAATATTGTGCGCATGGGGTGTTGGAGCGTTGCTCTGAAGTTGGGACTGGGCGACTTCTGGAGCAAAAGGAGATGCCACATATGCGAGTTGTGGATGCGTTAAACAGGAAGGCTACATAATTTAAAGATAATTTCATGGAATGTGGGGGGGATTGGATCACCAGTTAAGCGCACCAAAATCCTCCAAGCTCTTAAAAGGAAAGGGGCACAAATAGCGCTGCTGCAAGAGACCCATCTGAGTGCTGTCGAGCATGAGAAACTTGCCAGAGATTGGGTAGCGAGCACATACGGGGCAACATCAGGCGCCAAGAGGGCGGGGGTAGCAGTGCTGGTGAAGAGGCTTGCCGCTGAATGTGAGCAAGTGTGAGGTTTACCCCCAGGGGAGACATATTTTACTGCATGCCAAGTTATACAATGAGGAAATTTGGATAGGGAATGTGAATGCCCCGAATGTATACAATCATGAGTTCTTTAAATCCCTGCTGGGGTTTATTAAGAAAGCAGGAAGGAGAAAACTGATCATGGCAGGAGATTTTAACTGCCCGCATGACCCAAAACTGGATAAATCAGGGAATAGTGGGAAAGGAGCGTGGTCCAAAAAAGGGGTGGGATTCCTTTGTAGATTGGGGGACATGGTGGATGTGTGGCGTACCTTGCATCCTGGGATGCGTGAATACACACACCAGTCAAGAGCCCATCAGACTTGGTCAAGAATTGACTATATCTTGGTGAGTGAAGGGGGCCTTTCACAGATTGTGCAGGCAGGCATTGAACCGGTGGTGGTGTCGGACCATGGGATGGTATGGGTGACCTGGGATAGCCAGAGCCCACTGACAATGGGGTGGAGGTTTCCTGTATATCTGTGGGAAGATAAAGATTTTCGAAAGTTCCTAGAAGAGCAGTGGGATGAGTACACCTTGTTCAATGATACCCCCCAATGTTCACCCCTTTTGTTCTGGGAGGCTAGTAAAGCAGTGATGAGGGGGGCTATCATAACTTATACCATACAGAGACGTAGACATCTGGATCGCAGTTTGTTTGTCCTAGAACAAACCATGCAGGACCTACAAAGGAAACTTAGCAGGGCAAGGGATAGGTCCATACAACAGGAATATACTAGGTTCCAAGTGGCACTTAATGAACTACTCCAGAGACGGGCTACAATGTCCCTGCAATATTAAAAGCACCAGCTCTATAAATATGGCAATAGGACGGGAAGGCTGCTAGCTAAGTTGGTTAGAGATCCGAGGGGTGTGCGCTTTGTCCCCGTTCTTAGGGGGGGGAGGGGATCTACAACACCAGCCGCATCAGTTAGCAGATATCCTCTGGAAATTTTATGCCCAATTGTACACAGAGGAGGAGAGAGAATATGAGCAGGGCAGGGAATTTTTGAATGCAATGGTGCTCCCCAAATTACAGGAGGAAGATCTACAGTGGCTAAATGCTCCGCTAAAAGGGGGGGGGGGGGAATCCAAAAAGTGATTAGGAGTGGGAAACTCCACAAGACTCCGGGGCCAGATGGATTTGGCGCAGAGTACTATAAGATACTTGAACGTAATCTAACGCCCACATTGTTGGCTATGTACGAAAAGATCCTTCAGGATGGATGCTTCCCCAGGGACATGAGATGGGCAAACATCACAGTGATCCCGAAAGAGGGGAAGGACCTGTAAGATCCAGCCTCATATAGGCCCATATTGTTCATAAACTTTGACATAAAGATAAGATCAGTCTTAGCGAGGAGATTAAATCCCATACTACCCCGGTTGATTAACACTAGGCAGGTGGGATTTGTCCAGGGACGGGATGCCTCCAAGAACATTGCAAAATTGATTCTGAGAATGGAACATTGTGTGAGAGAGGAAACTGCGTTACTTCTGGTAAGCCTCGACGCTGAGAAAGCTTTGACAGGGTGGCCTGGAAGTACCTGTGGGAAGCACTGCAGAGTTTTGGATTTCAGGGCATCTTTGTGCAGTGGGTCCAACTTCTGTACATGACACCTATGGCAAAGCTAGGGGTGAATGGAGTGTTTTCAGACCCCTTCATTTTAGAAAAGGGCACACGGCAGGGCTGTCCCTTGTCCCCTCTCCTGTTTGTACTTGGATTGGAATCCCTTCTAAGGGCAATACAAAACGAGGCACAGATAGTGGGTGTAAAGATGGGAAAGGAGATGAAGTTAAGCGCATTTGCGGATGATATGCTCCTGTGTTTAACTGAGCCGCAGGGGTCGCTCACACAGACACTTCAACTGATTAAGCGCTTCGGCAGCTTCTCCGGGCTCAAAATTAACACAGCGAAGTCAGTGGCCCTAGATGTAGGGAGGAGAGTGAGGCGGGGTGGATTGGGACATTTCCGCTGACATGGGCACGAGATTCGATTCGATACTTGGGCATACAGCTACTGGACAGCCCAGAGAGGCTGTATAAGTCAAATATACCGGGGATGGTGGAGAGAACCAGGGTGACCTTTAGTAGGTGGGTGGCACTCCCCTTGTCGCTGAGGGGGAGGATAGCTCTGTTCACGATGGTGGAACTCCCAAGGTGGTTATATGTACTTCGGCTGCTACCTATCTGGGTGTTAGCTGGAGATTGGAGGAGCTTCGAGAAAAGTCTTAATGGCTTTCTGTGGAGAGGCAGGCGAGCCCATATTCCTTGAGGGCCCTGATGAGGTGGAGGGAGGAGGGGGGATTAGAGCTCCCTTCAATTCATAATTACAACCTCTGGTACATGGTAAGACACATTCTGGGACTGGTGATGGAGGAGAGAGGGTGTGCCCCAGTGCACCAGCTAAACTGGTTGTGCTCCCCATATCATAGTTTATACATATTGCATTCAGATAAACAAATGCTATCAGTTCGCAGAGCAGGAGGGATGTATATGGGGACTTTACGTGCCACATGGCGAGCCTTGTGTGCCTGCTGCAGATGGAATTGGAGGTGTTCCCTGTTGCATTGGTGGGGAATCCAGACTTCCCACTGGGGTTCACATCGTACATGCTATTTCATAGGTGGGCCCAAAAGGGGATAGTTTGCATTGGAGATATATGCAAGGAGGAAGGTGGGAGTATTGAAAGCTTCCAGAACTTGTGTACCCAATACCATCTGCATAAGCATGAGTTGTATGGTTATTTTCAAGCTTGGCATTATGTTAGTGAGCTGTTGAGGAAAACTCCCGCACTGCTGAGTTCCAGGGGCCCAAGGTTTGCTATGGGGGGAATGGTGGATAAAGACCCATGCAGGGAAGAGCGTAGGAAACTAATACGCCCAATAGGTGACCAGAAATATCTATCGTTGTTGGCACAACGTTGGCTTAGGGATGGTATGGAGGGGGTCACAATGGAGCTCTTGCAAAGTGCATTTGGAAACATTCCCTCAGGGGTGAAGTGGATTTATTTGCAAGAACTCCAATATAAATTTCTATGGAGAGCATATACAAACGAAAAGTGGGCGTTCAAGGCCGGGTTGCGGGCAGATGAGAAATGTAGGTGGTATGAGATGATGGTGGGGACTTTAATGCACAAATTTTGGGAATGTCCTGAGGTGCAGAATCTGTGGATTCAAGCATGCACCAGGATGGCGGGATGGCTGGAGATACAGACTGTCCTTCAGATGGAGGTCTGTTTGTTGCATAGTTGGGAGAAGATAAGCCAAAGACTTGGGGCTCAGCATAGGGCACTTTTGGAATGAGGTTTCCTTGTGGTCAAGAAGGTGCTACTGAGTAAGTGGATTGAAAGCTCTCCCCCGAATGTGGGATTTTGGGAGCAGTCAATGATGGATTTAATGCAAATGGAGAAGTTAACAGCCAGGCAACTAGGAGGGAAGCGTTGAGAAGCCTTTGTGGAGTTATGGTTGCCTATTATTATGAACACCCTACCTACGAAAGAGCGAAGCGCAATGTTAAATGTCTGATAATGGGTTGTCCTATGAGATTAGTACTCCCTGGGGAAAGAATAGCAATGGATGGGAAGGGAGGGTTTTGGAGGGGGAAGTATAAGGGGTTGTTTCTTGGATATTGGGCGTGGGTGTTTGAATTGAAGTTTACTTGCGTGTGCATTTATATCATATGTTTACAGCATTTGCTTACATTATATACTCTGACCTATTAGGGATCGGTGATAGTGTCATGCTAATGTTGCTGAAGTGTGCACCATGTACTCCCTAATTCAGGGCCTAGTAGACATGTTAAAAATGTTGCTGTAGAGCTGCGTTAGAGGTACCTGAGAGCAGTGAGAAGTCTGAGTATGGGGATACCTATGCCATTGTACTGTTGAGGGGGTGAGTGGACCCCGAGTGTCGCGATATAAATGATTGTAATTATGTGTGAAAAATAATAAAAAAGAGTTGGAAATAAAAGGGACCCAGGATATCACTGCTTGACCCAATACAAGCACTGTGGAACCTGTGTCTTTTGGGGAGACTGCTAGGTACTTATGACCTAGATTGGCCACTGTTGGAAACAGGATACTGGGCTTGATGGACCTTGGTCTGACCCAGTATGGCATATCTTATGTTCTTATGTATGCACACATCAAAAATATTCCTTATAGCACAAAAGAGATGTTTTCAAAAAAGAAACATCCAGGATACAACGCATAAGACCCCCAATGAATGTTTAAAAAGAAATCAGGGACTAACCCCCCGCTACCCCTACTATCAGTTAACTCAGACAAAAACTTTACATCAGCTGAATCCCAAAGCTTAGAGGTTCCAGGTCTCTTAGAAATCCCAAGTCCCCAAATATTCATAAAGTGCTTTAAATATTTTCGCAGCACTTCAGATATATTTTCAGCATTATTATTTTCAGTTTTCTACTTATGTGCCAGTTTGCTTTTCCTGTGACATTTCTTTTTGAATAAAATGTTAAGGGTAAGACAAGAGGGTTGGTGAGCTGAATTCAAGAAATGTAAGGGACTAGTACAGTTGCTTCCTTTCTGTCATGCCAAAACGAAACCCAGGCTGACACAATCTATGTCTTTTCCTTCAAACAGCAATCCTGAAATACAAAGAATGAGAGAACTGAAATATTGCCCTGTACTGGTCTGACAAACACATAGTCCTTCCTAGCTTGGACTGGGCACATTTAGCTGATCGGTTAACCGTGCAAAGTAAAACAAACAGGCTTCAGTTTCTTGTCCCTCCAGCACACACATTAATTCAGTACAAAGGTAAACACATATACTACAGCGTGAAAGTATTTAATTTATGTGTTAGTGTAAGCACTGGGTACTTAATCTTTTTCATGGAACCGAACCAACAGGCAACCACTGGATGCATCAACGAACTTCTTAATATCATCTTATAAAATGAGATCTTTCTCTCCAGGTTTGGATCAGTAGACACAGTCGGAGGGAAGAGCCAAGACCACCTCTGCAACTCAACTCTACTTTGGAACCTTCATTCTCACTTGTACTAGGAAGAGAGAGCATTGCACTGAGGAAATGACTGTTTAATGCAGAGAGGTTTTCTAGACCCTACGCGGGCTTGGCTGGGAAATAGTGACCATAACTCTGGAAAATCTGTACAGTTGGACACTATTCACACTACTGGAGAAAATGATATTGAATTGATTTCTAGAAATTCAAAGGAGGTGAAGTTGGAAAGTTGCATAGAACAAGGTCTTCATAAAGGCAATCATTTGTCAGAAGCATGCCTGTAGCTTCCTGGTTGATTTTTTTGCTTCCTGTTGCTCCTTTGCCATTCAGTAAGTGATGAGCTCTGTCAGGCTTTGACACCATAAACCTTATTCACCATTACCCACGGATTTTTCCCATCTTTTATATCACCATCCAACTCACTTGGTCCAATCATGGCAACAACCTTCCTCAGTCAGAAACCGGCACCAGGGTTCCTTCCACAATCATGAAATTGTGAGCCCTAAATTCACCCACTGGGTACTGTGGTTTGACAATAAGTGGGAATCCCAACATTGTGCGTGATTCCTCTCCATCCTTCCCAGCTTGGGAAATGAAAAACCTGGCCTGGAATAAAACGTAGGGATCGTATGGCAGTATGCAGCACCTGGACCAGATCTCTATCTTAAGTCATTTACCTGTATATACAATACAAGGAACAAACCATAGAGAATACCAATGTATTAAGAAAAACTCAGAAGGCAGTTTTGTACCCAGACTACTAGTAAGATTTGAAGACTGGGGGTTGTTAGAACACTTCCCGACACAGCTCAGGCAAAACGCTGCCAGAGTCACGGTAAGAAAAGATGAATGAACTATGAATGATACAAGATAAGTGAATATTATTTGCTATTTTTCCAGTAGCTGTAAAATAAGAAGATAAATTTAAATTTAAAAAAATAAAAACTCTTTTTAAAAAAGTGGCTGATGGGAGACCTTTTTGGCCCATGATGGTATTATTTATTTATTTATTTACATTCTCTTATATACTGTGCTATTCTGCATCAGTGCGGTTTACATTGAACAAACTGAAATTACATTGAACAGGGCATTATAACTTGGAGATAACTATTTTACAGGGAACATGGGCTATGGAGGGTTAAGTGGCTTGCCCAAGACCACAAGGAGCACCTGTGGGACTAGAAACCCCAGTCCTTCCAGCCCAAGGTTGCTGTCCTCTAGTGGGATTTGAACCCCTGACCTTCTGGCCTGAAGTACCTTGCCCCAACCACTAGGCTATAACATTTAGGCCATGGGAATGATTCATTATTCAGACTGAGGTCTTTTTCCTTCCCGTCAATTGATAGCCACAACTATATAAACAAAGGATTTTAAAAATTAGAATGACATACAGAGGACATATAGACAGTATCTTAAATCTTTTACATGTGCACGCATCCTTTTCACTTTCCATCAGACTGGCCGAGTCAGGGGTCATGTATTGCTTTGTTTCCAGAAGCTCTTCTACAGCTTTTGCCTAGGATCTAGGGCCCAGAGTGAAAATTTGGGATATGACTCCAAACATTGCAGCACGTTGTGCTTTCTTCAGCTTCAGAGAGATCTCAGGGTCCCCTGGTTGCACCGTTTAATTCTGGCCATGCGTGTGAGAACTGCTTCCAGCCCTGCCTTACAGGCACCTGCAGAAATCAGAGCGAGGGCTCATTTATTACCAAATAAGTTAAACAAATTTATTGTTCATTCATTGTTCAATAAACAAAAAAAATCACTGAATCATTACTAGGCAGCTTGCACAGAAAAGGCCGAGCCGTGCCTACCGTGACTGAAGAGAAACTGTCTCTAATTTCAGTGGTGCAGACACCTCCCTTATTGCGCATGTGAGAGCAGCTGAGTGGGGACAAACACGTAACAGTGGAGAGAAAGAAAAGTTGGGAAACTGGCCAAAGATCATGGAGATGATTTGCATATGTTTGGTGATAAATTGTGCACTGTAAACTCTCCCGAAGAATCCTCCGCTCACTCCAGAACCTTTGTGCCCAAGCTCCTTGCTCTGTGGCCATTACATAGTTCAGTTTAAGGAGACAAAAGCTTGTAGAACTTTTGCTAAAGAGCTGCCTCCATCTCTCACTGTCAGATGCTTAATCCTCACCCCTGAATGTTCTAGTCAGGTGTTAGATACACAAGCCTCACCCCAAAACCTTGGATACCTTACAGCTAGATGCAGCCCTGCCTGTTCCTGATACATATTTAGGTACCTGGGCTGTGTAGATTATCATTATTCCTGTTTCAATAATGGTTTTCTCCAAAGCACTGTGCAGGTGAATTAACAAAGGGTATGTGCAAAATAATTATTTGGGGAGAATTCTGAGCCTGACAACTCTTTTAAATTATTTTTATTTAATCTGCAATAGATCTGCAAACAAGGGGCAAATTGTCCCAAAATACCAGCCCAGGGGATTTTTTTCATAAGGCCCATCCCCTCACCTGACCTTACTCTGCCTCGCCGGTCAGCAAGGTTCGACCTGCAGCACAATGTGGCCTGACCTGCAGAAAAGTGAAAAAATAGGAGTCATGGAGCCACTGTAAGGCTCAAGAGTGTTTCATGTCATTTTTCCTTCCTGGTTTTAGTACAAGAAGCCCTTGCCAAAGGAGGGGTTGGGAAGGTGGCAGGGTTTTGAGCCTTGCAGTGGCTCAGAGGCTTCACCTCCTATTTTTTAACTTCCTCATCTTCAGTTCTCCAGTCCTGACTCCCGGCAGCCCCAGACAATAGAACCTGCGACTGAATTTTTCCCAGCAAAGGGGGATAACACCCTTTGCCCTTACAAAATCTTCAAGCATCTTAAGAGGGTCACAGCACAGACAGAGCCCTGTGATAGTCTTTCTTTGATTAAGCCTCACACCTGCGATTCTAATAATAATAATTGCAAGAGTCACCACCTCATCCCTAGATATTGTCTACTCAGCTGCGGGACTGCATGAGCCCTACCTCTCTGGATGCCACATATACTAAGGGGGTATTCGTGATGTACATGTGTATAATTAGGCATATGCACGTCTCAATGGGCCTTTTAGAAAGGCTCTAGGTTACATGTGGATTTGTTTAGTATGTGGAATTTTTGAGGGAGCGGGTCAGGGGCGTGGTCTGGACATGGCCTGAATGGGGTAAAAATCTAAGCATGTATTCCATGCTTCATAAAGTGAATGCATGCGTAAGAGCAAGATTCTCTACTTCGGGAGTCATACCTACTTCCTGGCACGTGTAAGGTTTTCAAAAGTCTGCAATTTGGTCAGCCCTTTACAGGAAAGATTAAAGGGTTTATGCTCCATAATAACCCCCCTAGTTTATTTCCCCTTGCTAATTTAAATGAGTTAAAGATAGTGTCTTCTGTAGTTAACTAGCAGCAACACCTCTAAGGTTGCAAAATCGTCGCATGCATGTGGAAGGGATGTCATTTGCAGGTGTGAGTTGCTGGGTTTCCTCTGTTGATTTTCCCAAAATGACTCCACCCACTGCATATGGCTCCAAATCCTGTGCTTCCATCAATGTTTGGCACTTTTAGCAGAGCCGTTTCTAAAACGCCATCGGAACGGAGTGCTCTCTGACCTTGATGTTTCAGTTTGGATCCTCTCATACTATCTAAAATGTGCCTTCATACGTGTTCTAGGCATAATGATAAACCTCACCCTTACCTCTGGTGGAGCAGGAGCCTAATGGTTAGAGCAGCAGGTTCAGAACCAGCAAAGTCAGACCTGAGATCTCACTGCTGCTCCTTGTGATCTTGGGCAAGTCACTTAACACCCCCATTGCCTCAGGTACAAACTTAGACAGCAAACTCTCCAAGGACAGGAAAATACCTAATGTACTTGGTTGCAACTCACCTTGAACGTCTGAGAAAGGCGCGAGTGAAATCTAATTCTCTTTCCCTAATCTAGGAAATGATTGCATCCCAAAATATTTTTTAAATAGTTACAACTGTGTAACCCTCATCCCTTCTAAAGAGTCATCAAGCTATGAGCATTTGGAAGACAACAGTCAATGGATGCAGCCGTGCTAAAATGGAAGTCTGCAATTGGAATGCCATTTTTAAAAAGCCCCACCTTCCTGCAGGTACTTTCAGATGCATTTAAGGGAGAGGGCAAGGTAAGAAAGCATTATGCATAGATCGTATTTTCATGTCCTCGTACATCTTTTTCCAGCCAAAATTTGCCAGCAGTTAAAGCAGGTGGAAAATACGGTCCTGCCTCTGTACATAGTTTACTACGTTCCATGTAAAACAAACAGATTTTGCTCTGTCCATTAACTTGTTCTTTGTAAACCGCACCTGATCCATGGGAAGGTGCGGTATATAAGTGATTGTTAAATAAATAAAATAAAAAATAAATAAAAATACCATGGTAGACAGTTTTCAAAGAGAAACTGCCAACACGCTTTCCCTTTGAAGATGAGTGACGGGGTTCAAGAGTTAAAGCATCCACAGATTTTGCTGCTAGATGAGCTTTTTCTGAAAACCACCCTTTTATGCACAATGGGTAGCCCTTAGTCCATCAGCGCACATTCGGATAGAGAGAATCCAGTTCTATCTCCTCAGTTAATCTTCTCACTTGTCCTTCTCTCAATATCATTTACTTTCAACATTGTCCAACCATTCATTTTCAGGGGACATGCCACGAAGTTACAAAGTTTTATAAGAGATAGGAGAAAACATTTTTTCTCTCAAAGTATAGTTAAGCTTTAGAACTTATTGCCAGAGAATGTGGTAAAAGTGGGCAGTGTAGCCTGATTTTAAAAAAATTTGGACAAATTCCTACAGGAAAAGTCCTTAAACCATTATTAAGGAAGAAAGCGAGAAAACCACGACTTATCCCTGGAGATAAATAGCTTGTAACTGGCTACTTTAGGGGTACGTATGTCAGGTACTTTTGACCTGGATTGGCCACTGTTGGAAGTAGGACACTGGGGCTTAATGGATCTTTGGTATAACCCAGTAGGGCACTTCTTAGGTTCTTAACCCAGAAACATTCTCTCTTCAATGTGTGCTTAATCGAGGAGACGCCTTGTAGTCCTTCTATCCAAGATATAGCTTTCTAGTTGTTCAGTTGGCTTCCTGTAAGGTGTGCAACATATGACTAACTCAACCCAACACAGCCCAACTTGCAACTCTTGGGTCTAAGGACTGTCATTAGGTCACACTTTCATGGTATATATGATCTGGCTGAAAGCAGGCAGTGGACTGTTGGACCCAGTCTCTTTTGATATGCCCATAGTTGGGGGTCATATTTTGGTTTCTGGTGATTTAAAGGAAGACAAAAACCCATTCTGAATTCCAGGCACTTATGTCACAGGCACCAAATCATGAGATCCTATCAATCAGAATCTTGCCAAACCTGAAACCACACTAACACTATTCTTCTCCTACTAGTTCACCCAGCTTCATTTTAGAAAGGAAATCCTGGACCTAACTATAAGTATTAGCTACCTTTGATACTCTGCAAAGAAAATACAATTTGAAGGGAGCAAGAGAGTCATTCTTATACTGCAGCATATGCATACCAGTACTCCTCAGTATCTCCCCGATCTCATTTACAATTTACATGCACTCTCCCCCCCCCCCCCCCCCGTGCTGTCCACACAATTCACAATGACCGCCTGGCTCTCCCTTCCCATGCTCGCACCCGTCTCGAGCAAACCCGTCACTGCTTTTTTCTTCCTTGCTCCAGCACTCTGGAACTCCCTCCCAGCCCCGCTTCATGCCGAACACTCATTCAGAAGGTTTAAATCCATGCTAAAAACTCATCTGTTCTGCCATACATTTCACTACCTCCCCCGAATGTCCTCCCTAACTAGTAGAGTTTCATTATATTCCTGTTCTTTGCTCTTTTCTGTGTGCTCTATCCTCTTGGCTTTCTTGTTACGTATTGGCGTTCTTTTCCTACTTTTTGGTTGCAGCCATTTATTGTAAACCGCCCTGACGCTGTTTTGCATGGGCAGTCAATCAAGCAACAGAATAAAGATAATGATAAAGAGGTTAGTATATATAAACTTTGTATTTCTGACTTGTTCTATTGGCATTCCAAGCCTTTAGGTTACATTTCGCTCTGTTATTCACTAAAGTCTTCTAGAGAGGAGGATGGGAAAGGATTTTCCTTCTATAAGTTTCACTTGCATTGCCATCTTTTCTATGCTACCAAACATTTCCTGAAACTCTGTTTCCTTCCTTCCAACCTATTTCAGGAAAGCAAAACTGTGGTTCCATTATGGTGAGAGCTACCCAGGTATGGCCTGTTTGGACAGACATATCCCTTTAAAACTTCTGGTCATATTTCTAGCCTCATAATGATTTCCAGCTCCGTCATCTGACACGAGGTAGACAAATAAGCGTGCAGGTGCCTTTCTGGATATTAATAGAAAAATGATGCTCTTCTGTTATGATAAAACTCATTATTTAAGGGGCAAGCATTTGCACGCAGAAGATCTTTGTTCAGCAGCATATATATACCCATTTGCTTAGTCTTCAGAAACAAAAACATTTATTTGTCTGATTTATCCCCATTAAAGTGGAGACTATGTTTGTAATTCAGCAGTCAGGCTTGCCATCTATTTTCAATCAAACCTCTTTGAAACTTGATGTTGGGCACTTTCAGTCTGGCAGCCTCTCAGTTGCCATAGAAGAGAAAGGTCATGTGAAAGGAGAGCATCACCTTGGTGTGGCAGGAAGTGAACCTGTAGCTAGGACCTGTCTGCCAGGAGATGTAAGACCTTCTCGCACTGTGGAGGTTTCTCCAGAGCCATGTGCCCAGGAGAGAAGGGTTAGGACAGCTGTTATAGTTGGCAATTCGATCATTAGACATGTAGATAACTGGGTGGCTGGTGGACATGAGGATTGCTTGGTAACATGCCTGCTTAGTGCGATGGTAGCAGACCTCACGCCCACCTAGACAAGGTTTTAGATAGTGCTGGGGAGGAGTCTGCTGTCTTAGTACATGTTCACACCAATGACATAGGAAAGTGCGGGAGGGAGGTTCTGGACGCCAAATTTAGGCTTTTAGGCAGGAAGTTGAAATCCAGAACTTCCAGGATAGCATTCTCTAAATTGCTTCCCGTTCCATGTGCAGGACCCAAAAGGCAGGCAGAGCTCTAGAGTTTCAATGAATGGATGAGACAATGGTGCAAAGAAGAGGATTTTGGATTTGTTAGGAACTGGGCAACATTCTGGGGAAGGGAGGGGCTCTTCCAAAGCGATGAGCTCCACCTTAACTGAGATGAAACCAGGCTTCTCACATTAACCTTTAAAAAGGAGATAGAGCAGCTTTTAAACTAGATAATTAGGGGAAAGCCGGCAGTCACCCAGGAGTGAATGCTTCAGAAGGATGTATCCTTGCAGGATACTAGCAAAACAGGGAAGTTAAAGCATCCAGACAGAGAGGTTCCAGCAAAGATAAAAGTAACCCAGATGTCCTTCAGTACAGAGCCGAAAGATTCCAAATTACACATATCAACTGATAACCAGATTAATAAACCACGCACAGATGGACAATTTAAAAAGCAGCAACTGCACAGGGAAAAGCCTCTCCAGCTCTGATCCAGCACCTGGTCGGCGGCATCGAGGGAGAGCGGCCAGGTAAGCTCCTCCCTGCTCACCTCTGATGAGGCCAATCGGGCCTCACAACTGGCCATATACTCCCTTCACCAACTGGCGTGCCTGCGCCAAGTGTGCCCGCGCCTGAGGGCCTCGCCAGAAGGCCCTTTGGCGTGGCCCTTAGGAGTGGCATTACGGTGATGAAAATAACCAAAGTAGGAACATTTTTGTTAGTTATCACTATCTACTCATATAACGCCACCGCAATGTTCTACTGCTAGTATGATTGTGCAGGACTCATTTTGGTACTAACAATAGTAATTCTAACATGCAGGAAAACCTTTAACAACAAGCTAGGCCATTAAGCGGCCCCACCCATCTGACAAAAATACAGTCCTTTAATATATTACCTAAGAGCATTATTCCTGCTGTATACAAGTTTGTAACTCAACCTAAAGGCACCTTAGTCAGATGACGGAGTTCCTTAAAATGTTGTTAAGCCTCTACTTCTGTTTTATCATGTACACAAAAATGAGTCTGTCATACACATATACTTACCCTATAAGTGCACTAGCCAGTCCTATCTACATTCAATACCCAATACAATACATTCACAGTACCCCTGACAGAAACACTCAGTATATAACTCATACTACCCAAAATCAAAACCAAAGAAACCATATTCAAGACTACTCAAAATTAAAACCATGTCAAACATAATGCCACATAGCACCATCCCAATAACCCCACTAAATTGTTTACTAATTAATGCCAGGTCAATCAGGAATAAAATCCCCCTCATTCAGGACCTCATCACTGACAAAAAGCCAGATTTACTATGCATCACGGAATCCTGGCTAACAGACACGGACACAGTTCTCCTTAACCAACTAAGGAAACCAGGTTATAATCTACTTAATTGTCCTCGCACCAATAGGAGAGGAGGTGGGGTAATAATAATTGCAAGAGCTACCTTAAACCTATCCACCTGCACACATAACTCATTTGAAGGAATAGATATACTCAGAATTGAGAACAGAATGCTGTGTCATATACAGACCCCCTTCATCTAACCATGAAGTACTAGCAACTGTACTAGAAACTGTATGTGCAGCACCAATAAGAAAACTCCAGGTTATACTAGGGGATATCAGCTTAGCCTCCCTCCAAAACACACGCCAAATGCATTCTTAGAAGCAATGGACCAAATGCAATACCAGCAAATAATACAAAATCCCACGCATAAAAAGGGAAATATACTTGACTTGGTATTCCTACCTTAGCCGACTTCCAGCCACACAGACGTAAACTCCCCACCCAACATAACACAGGTTCCATGGTCTGATCACTATCTAATTCAATTTACATTCAATATGTCAATGCACCCCTCTAATCATGAATCAGCATCTCATGCACAATGCACATACAGGTTCAAAACTTTGATAAAGTCACACTAATAAGATCAATTAATTCTCATGTAAATGCTGATCAATCTGACCTTGAGGTATTAATAAATCAATGGAATACAGGAATAGAAACAGTCACAAAGCAACCACCTAAACTATTACCTAATCTACAAACCAATATAAAGAAAAAAGCGGAGGCTTGGTACACCTCAGACTTAATCAAGAAAAAAAAAGACCTTAGAAGAGTGGAACAAAAATGGAGAGCTAAAAAGACCACAGAAAATAAAACACAATACATGTCATTGCTTGCAAATTACAAAGAGGCAATCAACACAGCAAAAAAGAACTAGAACACCAAAACACTAAACAATGCTTTAAATCGACCAAGAGAATTGTTTGAGCTTATAAAATCCATTACCAAACCCTCTCAGGACAGTAATATAAAATCCTCAATGCATTCACAAACACTGGCTGACAACTATGCCAGCAAACTAAATCCCAAAGGAATAAACACTCCTCAACAGACACCAACAATTATGGCCCCCGCAATAACTTGCCATACCTTCCTCCCTATTGACTCAAGATAAATATTGGACATAATCTCAAACTTAAACACTACTACTTCTCCACTAGATCCTTGTCCAGTATCCTGGATCAGGGCAATGAAAACAGAAACTGCTCCAATACAAAATATAGTAAACCAATCACTCCAGGAAGGAACTATGCCCTCTGAACTCAAAAGATCCCTCATACAACCAGTTCTAAAAAACAAAACACTTAACAAAGATGACCCCTCTGCGTACAGACCCATTTCAAGCATCCCTTTTATAGCTAAAACCATTGAGAAAACAGTCCAGCATCAGTTACAAGACTATATAGATTCTACAAATGCACTTGATGATCAACAATATGGATTTCGTCCATTTCATGGAGTTGAAACACTCCTCCTATTACTGTTTGACAAGCTAATAAAGGGTCTTGAGAACACCAAAAAAATGTTCATCCTAATATTCATTGACATAACTTCGGCGTTTGACACAGTAAACCATAGGACTCTTATTACAAGACTTGAATCCATAGGAATAAAAGGAACACCCCTAAAATGGTTCTCCTCCTATATAACTAACCGGGTGCAACAGGTACACTTTGATCAAAAAACATCAAACACATTCCCACAAACCCAAGGAATACCCCAAGGGTCAGCATTATCTGCCCTCTTATTTAACTTATACCTAAGGCCCTCCCTCCAGCTCCCGCCCAATCCGGGCGGTGGGAGCCCGATATCGCAGCAGCCGCCGGGGATAAAAGCGGCGTCCCTGCCTGCAGAGACGCCGCTGCCAGGAGTCTCCACCCTCCCTCCAGCTCCCGCCCAATCCGGGCGGTGGGAGCCCGATATCGCAGCAGCCGCCGGGGATAAAAGCGGCGTCCCTGCCTGCAGAGACGCCGCTGCCAGGAGTCTCCACCCTCCCTCCAGCTCCCGCCCAATCCGGGCGGTGGGAGCCCGATATCGCAGCAGCCGCCGGGGATAAAAGCGGCGTCCCTGCAGGGCGCGCCCGCACCTCGCGGGCCCGCGCCTGAGGGCCCTTTGGCGTGGCCCTTAGGCGCGGCACGAGGGCGAAAAATAGAAAACATCCTAGGAACTCAGCAGCACCGACTGCATACCAACGGATCCCGACAGAGGAGCAGACCGAGGAGGACAGCAAAACCGCAAGTAAAACCCTCACAGAACATAACACATCACACACTACCAAACGCCCTCTTCAACAACACACTCCATAAAAGCTCCGGCCTCCCCCCCACGGAACAGGCTCCCGCACCAAGGCGACTGCCACAGGTCCAGCTCCACATCCGCGGGTCAGGCTCCCTCCTAGGGACAGGCTCCCGCACCGCAACAGATCTAGCTCCACACCCACGGGACAGGCTCCCTCCACGGGACAGGCTCCCGCACCAAGGCGACCGCCACAGATCCAGCTCCACATTCACGGGACAGGCTCCCTCCACGGGACAGGCTCCCGCACCGCAACAGATCCAGCTCCACACCCACGGGACAGGCTCCCTCCACGGGACAGGCTCCCGCACCAAGGCGACCGCCACAGATCCAGCTCCACATTCACGGGACAGGCTCCCTCCACGGGACAGGCTCCCGCACCGCAACAGATCCAGCTCCACACCCACGGGACAGGCTCCCTCCACGGGACAGGCTCCCGCACCAAGGCGACCGCCACAGATCCAGCTCCACATTCACGGGACAGGCTCCCTCCACGGGACAGGCTCCCGCACCGCAACAGATCCAGCTCCACATCCGCGGGACAGGCTCCCTCCACGGGACAGGCGCCCGCACCAAGGCGACAACCACAGGTCCAGCTCCACATCCACGGGACAGGCTCCCTCCACGGGACAGGCTCCCGCACCAAGGCGACTGCCACAGGTCCAGCTCTACATCCCCGGGACAGGCTCCCGCAACAAGTACAGCTCTCCCCAAAGCAAACAACAGACGAAGACCTAAGGAGACAGGCGTCACCCTATCAGAACATCACAAACTACCAACATGCACACCACATACTTCCTCCCTCTATACCTACTAGTCACGCAACTCCTCCCACCGACCACACACCTCCACTACCCTCAAACAAACACACCATGGTACCCTCCAACTGCACTGCCATATCTCGGTCCACAACACACACACAAAGAGACACTCGCAAACTCCCAAGCAAAGAGACCAAACAGACACAAATCAAACACCAACACCGGCTCAAAGGAAGCACATGTAGCAACAACCTCTTCCACAAAGACAACAACAATTGAGCTCATAAACGCCAGATCCATCTGCAACAAGATACACACTCTGGTAGACCACATAGAAGAGCGACAGCCCGACATAATATGCATCACAGAGACATGGCTCAACCCTACCGACAGTGTACTACTCAACCAAATAGTACCGAACAACTACTCAGCATACAACTGCCCTCGCACCCACAAGCGTGGAGGAGGAGTCCTAATAATAGCAAAAACAAAACTCAAGTTCAAGACACAGAACCTCACAGATACACAGCAGTGTAACACAATTAGCATCAAGAACAAGAATATTGCAATCTGCCTAACCTACAGAGCACCCCGTGCTCCACCTGACGAACTAGCCTTCACACTCGAAGAAGCCTGTGCCATAACAGCAAACAACAAACCAGCACTACTAATCGGAGACTTCAACCTAAAGTCCGCCAATACAAAAGATGCAGAGGCCTTCCTTCAAGCAATGACCTCACTTCAATTCACACAGATAGTCAATGCACCAACACACAGACTTGGATCATCCCCAGACCTCATCTTCGCATCAAACTACCTAACTTCAAGAGACCTAATCTCTACACCCACCATCACCCCAGTACCATGGTCTGACCATTACTTAATCGAGACGAAACTGCAATCACAAGAAGACCAGACAAGCGAAAGAGTGAACATCCCACACACACAAAGACGATTCAAGTCCTTTGACAAGGACGTATTCATACAGGACACAATACAACACTTGAACATTGACTCAGAGGACCTGGAGGAACAAGTTTCCAACTGGAACAGCGTTCTAGCTAACGCCGCCAAACCATCCGATGACAGGACCGAGAAACAACACCACAACAAGAGACAGAACAAGCCATGGTACTCAACAAAAATACGACAGGAAAAGAGGGAGCTCAGGAAAATTGAACGGAGATGGAGAAAAAACAAAACTACTTCCGACCAACATCTTTACCTAACAAAGCAAAAACAATACAATGAACACATCAACCAATCAAAGAGAGAATTCCACACAAACCTGATAAATTCTTCCATCAACAAACCCAGAGAACTTTTCGAAATAGTAAAAACCCTGACAAAAGAGCAAACAGCAGAAAGAGAAGTACAAGTGGATCCACAGAAATTCGCTGACCACATCAAAGACAAATTCCACTCCACAGAGCGCACAACACCCAGTGGAACCACAAGAACGAACGTACACCCCAAAACCTGGGGCACATTCTACTCTCCCTCAAAAGAACAGATATCCCACATCATCTCCACAATCAACACAAGTACTGCCCCTACTGACCCTTGCCCAGTGTCATGGGTCAAAGCCACCAAATCAAGCCTGATACCAACCATTCATAAAATGGTACACAACTCACTCACTCAAGGACTCATGCCACAGCAACTAAAGCTTGTCTCAGTAAGACCAATCACAAAGAAAACTACTCTCGACAAAAAGGACCCAGCAGCATACCGACCAATCTCCAGCATACCCTTCCTCGCAAAAATAATCGAAAAGACGGTTCAACTACAACTTCAGGAACACATTGACGAACACGGAACTCTCGACGACAACCAACACGGATTTCGTCCCAACCATGGAGTCGAAACTCTACTGATCTACCTCTTCGACAGCATCATAAGAATAATTGACAACACCAGGAATGGAATTATAATGATCTTCATCGACATCTCCTCAGCTTTCGACACAGTTGACCACAATATGCTCCTGGAGAGACTAAAGAACACTGGTATACACGGTACCACTCTGAAATGGTTCCACTCGTACCTAACCGAAAGACAGCTACAGGTCAAGGTGGGACATGACACCTCCCGACCCATAAACGTCCAACAAGGAGTACCGCAAGGATCCGCACTCTCAGCACTCCTTTTTAACATCTACATCCAACCAATATGCAACATTATGAAAGAGAACAACATCCAATACACAATATACGCAGACGACATCATGGTATACTCCCCGATATCAATCGACAACCCGGACTTCTCTAAGATAACAGACTGCCTTACCCAAATGACGAAGTGGTGCCAAAACAACAACCTCGCAATAAACTACAACAAGACCGAAGCTTTAATCATCACTCGGAACCAGAGCTTCATACACCCACCAAACATAAAGATACAAAGCACTACGATACCGATAAGATCAGAGGTGAGATACCTTGGGGTTACTCTGGACAGTAAACTCAACCTCAAACCACACATAGACAAAACAATCCAAAAAGCCTACTACAGGATGCGAATCATCAGGAGACTGAAACCACTCCTCGCCCCAGAACACTTCCGTACCGTCTGTCAAGCACTGATAACCCCAATACTGGACTTCTGCAATCCGATATACCTTGGACTACCAAAACAAGCTCTCAAACCACTCCAGCTGGCACAAAACACTGCAGCTCGAATCATAGCCGGAACCGCAAGGCAGGAGCACATCACACCTACATTAAAGGACTTACACTGGCTCCCAATCAGTGCTCGCATCAGATACAAGACTATCATAAACCTATTTAAGATTAAAGAGCACACATCAGCCAACAGCCTCCACACGCTCATACAACCGGAAATCAGCGCACGTCCTAGAAGAAGTCAAACACGCAACCGAGTCAGTACCCCAAATGAATACAAGCACACACGCAAGGATACAACAAACAGAGCTCTCTCCATGGCTGCTCCAACAATATGGAACAATCTACCGGACGATCTAAGGGCAACTCCAGACCTCAAAGACTTCAGAAAACAACTGAAAACCATGCTGTTCATAGAGCACTATGGTCACATCACATAACCTAAGAGAATGGATAACAGCATTCCAATCCTCCTAAACAACTGTATGTATATAAAATGTGTTTTTAGCACCACTGTAAATAGCCCACCTTGTACATAGCTCAAACAAATCAAGCACCCAACACCGCCATCACACAACCAAGTTTCATCCTCACTGCATGTACAACACACACACTTTACCTGATTGCTTGCTGTGATACCACCTTGATTATTAAGATAAGGCGGTTTAGAAATACTGTTAAATAAATAAAATAAATAAAGGCCTATCTGCACAATATTTCAAAAACACAAACTCAATTTTCACTTATATGCAGATGATATAATGCTGTACACCCAACTGGACACATGTAACCCGATATACGACTCCATAGCAGCCTGCCTCAAAGAAACCCAAACATGGCTTCAAGAAAATAACATGAACATCAACCTTAAGAAAACAGAAGTAATGTTCATGTCAAAAAACTCGGAATTCAATCCCCCCCTCCACAATCCTACTAAATAATAATATATACAACATCAAACAAGAAATAAAATACCTAGAGGTTACCCTTGATAAGACACTTAGTATGGAGACCCATATAAGATTATTAAACAGAACAATATTCTATAAACTAAGAATTTTACAACCACTACAAAATCTCATCGATCTGTCTGATTTCAGAACAGTAGTTCAGGTGCTCATAACACCTCACCTGGACTACTGCAATG
Source organism: Ichthyophis bannanicus (assembly GCA_033557465.1). NCBI lineage: Eukaryota > Metazoa > Chordata > Amphibia > Gymnophiona > Ichthyophiidae > Ichthyophis > Ichthyophis bannanicus. The sequence continues at coordinate 487,750,582 of CM066038.1, read as the reverse complement.
GCATACTTCAAGGAATCCCTAAGAAAACTCTCAACATACTTCAAATGGCACAGAATGTCACGGCGAGAATCTTAATGAAAGCGCTGTTCTCGGATCATATTACATCTATTCTAATGGAGCTCCACTGGTTTCCCATTCAAGCTCATGTACAATACAAGATAATAATGACAACGTTCAAATTAATACCCAACATATCCCCTTCACACCTTTCCACACTCATCGAAATACAACCCCCTAATAGGAACAGAAGAACCCCCAAGCTAAACATTCTAAATGTTCCACACACTATAGACAACACCAAAACAATTGCAAGCAACAGAGCATTCACATACATAGCCCCCATCGAATAAAATAGACTTCCAGATACACTAAGAGATAACAAGGACCTTCAATCCTTCTGAAAAGATCTAAAAACTTACTTATTTCGAGAATTCTACAATACTATCTAGCCCATTGTCTACATTTCCGCCCATCTCCCCTCTATCCCTCCCTCTTTCCATGCTATCCCTTGTCCCATACAAAACTACTGCAACTAACAAGCATATAGATATGTTCTAATCAGTATGAACAACAATGTAAATACATTGTAAAGAGTTACAGCGAACCTGCTCTGTATCGCATTTTGTAAATAGTTTGAGGATTCCCCTCAATTAAACCGTTCTATGTACATAGTTCTAAACCTGTTATATGTAACTGTTACTGTAAAAATTTATTGTTATAATATAAACCGCTCCTGATCACTGGAAGGAGCGGTATAAAAATGTAACTAAATAAAAATAAATACATAAATAATATGAATAAAATACAACCTCTTAAATGCCTTTATGCAAATGCTAGAAGTCTAAAAAATAAGATGGGAGAGCTAGAATATATAGCACTAAATGAAAGATTAGATATGATTAGCATCTCAGAGACCCGATGAAAGGAGAACAACTAACGGGAACCTGTGATTCCTGGGTACAAACTATATTGCAACGATAGAATAGATCAAATTGGTGGAGGGGTTGTGCTCTATATGTTAGAGAGGGCATTGAGTCACAAAGGATTAAAGTTTTGCAGGAAACAAAATACACTGTACAATCTCTATGGATAGAAACTCCATGTAAAAAGGGGAAGGCGACGGCAGTAGGGGTGTACTATCTACCGCCTGGCCAGAATGAACAGATGGATGATGACATGCTAAAAGAAATCAGAGAAGCTAATGAATGTTACACCACAGTAATAATGGGTGATTTCAATTACCCTGGTATCAACTGGGTCAATGTCACAGCAGGGCATGCTAGAGAGAGAAAATTTCTAGCTGAAATAAATGATTGCTTCTTGGAGCAGCTGGTTCATGAACCAACAAGAGGGGAAGCTCTTCTGGACCTAGTCCTTAGTGGAACACAGGATCTGGTGCAAGAGATAAGGATTTTGGAGTCACTTGGCAATAATGATCACAGCATGATCACACTTTATTTAATAAATGGAAGAAAGACGACAAGGAAATCCATAGTACTACCTTTTAACTTTTCAAAAGGGAGACTATGATAAAATGAGGAAAATGTTAAGAAAAAACTAAAAGGAGCAGCTGCAAAGGTTGAAGATTTACATCAAGAATGGGCGTTGTTTAAAAGTACTATCTTGGAAGCTCAGACCAGATGTGTTCCACACTTTAAGAAAAGTGGAAGGAAGGCCAAAAAACTGCCAGCATGATTTAAAGGAAAGGTCACACAGCCTGTTATTGCCAAAAAAGCATCCTTCAGGAAATAGAAAAAGGAGCCTAATGACGAACACTGGAAACAACATAAGCATTGGCAAGTTAGATGCAAGGCATTGATAAGGCAGGTAAAGAGATAATTTGAAAAGAAGCTTTCTGTGGAAGTAAAAACACATAATAAAAATGTTTTCAAGTACATTCACAGCAAAAAACCTGTGAGAGAGTCATTTGGACCATTGGATAATAGAGGGATAAAAGGGAGCTGAGGGAGGACAAGGCCATAGCGGAGAGATGGAGGGCCTGATTCAGCAAGGCGACTTGCGGGGCTGCACGTTCGGTGGGACATGCAGCCCCGCAAGCCGTCCTTCACATATTCCCCCACAGACTCTTCCCGCACAGCCAGAGCAACAGTATGGGGAGATCCGGCAGGGAGCGGGAGGGGGTGGAATGTGGGTGGGCCAGATGGCAGGACATAGAAGGCTGATCCAGGTCATGAACCTGTACATCCTGCGGGGGGCAGACTGGTCGTGCCGCTTATTCTAACATGGAGGTGGAATAAGTAGTGAAGAGGAAGGTCATTGGGCCCGGGAACAACATACAGGGCCGGGATCAGAGTGAGGTAATCAAATTTGCAGATGACACAAATTATTCAAAATTGATAAAACTCATGAGGATTGTGAAAAATTGCAAGAGGACCTTGATAAATCGGAAGACTGGACATTCAAATGGCTGATGAAATTTAATGTGGACAAGTGCAGTTATGCACCTTCGAAATGAGATCCAAAACTATGGTTACCCAATGCAAGGTTCCACATTAGGAACCACCACCCAGGAAAAAAATGTAGGCGTCATCGTGGATAACATGTTGAAACCTTCCACCCAGTGTGCAGTGGTGGCCAAGAAAGCAAATAGAATGCTAGGAATCATAAGGAAAGGAATGGAGAATAAAACAAAGGATATTATAATGCCTCCATATCGTTCCATGGTGTGACCATACCTTGAATATTGTGTGCAGTTCTGGTCATCATATCTTAAAAAGGATATAGCAGAAATAGAAAAGGTACAAAGAAGAGCGACAAAACTGGTAAAGGGAATGGAAGGATACCCCTATGAGGAGAGGCTTAAAAGGTTGGGGCTCTTAAACTTGGAAAAGAGATGGCTGAGGTGAGATATGATAAGTATCTATAAATTAATGAATGGAGTGGAACAGGTAAATGTAGATCAGTTGTTTATGCCATCAAAAAGTAGAAAGACTAGAGGACACGCAATGAAGGTACAATGCAACCCATTTAAGACTAATAAGAGAAAATATTTTTTAACTCAATGTGTAATCAAACTCTGAAAATCGTTACCGGAGGATGTAGTAAAAGCTGTAAGTGTAATTGGGTTTAAAAAAGGTTTGGAGGAAATAAACCTGGAGGAAATAAACCATTATTAAAGAGGACCCGGGAAATCCACTGCTTGCCCTGGGACAAGCATTGTAGAACCTGTGTCTTTTGGGGAAACTGCTAGGTACTTGTGATCTAGATTGGCCACTGTCTGAAACAGGATACTGGGCGTGAAGGACCTCGGTCTGTTCCAGTAAAGTAAGGCATCTTATGTTCTTATGTTCTAACAACAATATAAGCCACCAAGAGTGCCACAAACCTCCAAGACCATCAGAAGAGGAGCAAAGAGCATGGACAGTGGCAGGATGAATACCAGAAACCACCATCAGAAGATCAAAGCAGTAAAAAGAACAAAATAAACAGCTCAAGATAGTAAAAGATGGCGAAGCAGCACCACAATTGGTGGAAGCACAGCAAAGCTCTTTGAAAGGCGTAAAATGCAAATAGGCTGCAAGGCTCTAAATTACACTAAGAGGACCAGCATAGCACCAAGATCAACTACAAGGCCCTAAATTATGCCAGAAGGACCAACAGAGAGGTGAGTCATCCCAAAAGCAGAAGAGGCGGCAGGAGCCCAGGCTATTTCTATCATCTGTGTAATACTTGTCCAATCTTGGTGATGCAGTCTCGATCTCCAACGACATCTGACGCGGGGCCATCCATTGCTCCAGCATATGAGAATTGGGATTCCATCTGGTGCTAACGTCCTGCTTGAACTGATGTCCAGGTGCTCCCATTGCTTCCTGCTTCTCATGCAGCTCACACTACTGTTAACACTCCCAGCTATTTTTCGACACTTCTCAATCAGTTCCCTCAAGACAGGGCTGTCACTTGTTTTGCTACCCAGGCCTAGGGAGTCTCTGGCAATCAGGTGCATCAAATGTGCAAAGCATCTGATCCCACGAAAGCCCTCCTCCTCTTTCACTGCCTTGATCTGTTCATCCACCGTCTTTTACAAAGAAAACCAGAATGCACAGTGTTGTGTTCGTGCACTCTGTGGCAGCCCTGCAGCATTCCCCGTATTTCCAGTAAGACATGGCTCCGTGTATGGCTGGCATCTATTACCTGACTGTGTAGCACAGCCTATTAGTAGCCTCCTGTTGTTGTTGCCCCGTTAGCTCTGCACCCTCGGCCAGATGCTACCAGTATGCTGAAGGCTTGTGTAGTGTTCTGACTGGTCCAGATGTTGCTAGTGCAGGCCTCTGCATTTGTCAGCTCTGTCTACAGCTGGTGACACAACTGATGATATAGCTGGAGATCACCTGCCTACTAAAAATTATTCTGCAGGGCATTTGGTAAATGGAAACTAAGAGATGCAGCAGCCTCTTAAACAGGGCTATCATTTCCCAGATGTATCATGTCACCACCCTGCCCCATAACACTGTTGCCAAACACAACCCCATCTCTTCCATGGTGGCTTGCTTCAATGCATGTCAGACTTGCTGCCATGGCATCTGACTGGCAGAAGAGGGTAGGGGCTCTTCTTAGGAAAAGGATTTCATTTTCCTGTACCTTTCCCAGCACTGCCATTTCCACCCCTGGATTGAGTCCCCAGCCCAGGATCAGCTGCTTCTCTGTACTGAGCTGGAAAGAGTGCTGCTTTTCTAAATGATACAGTATGCAGGTCATTCTGAACCGTGTTTAGTGGGTCTGGACATCCGATCCGACCTCCAGACTCGCAAAATACCCAGATCTTGTGGCCGTCAGCAGAGTTTCCCGCATGTATTACCAATTTGTGCGGGGTGCTCTGTTTGTGGGCGGGAGGGGTAGGGCCATGGGAGGATGGCGGTGGGCAGGAATGCAACCCCGGATATACAGGGCCAATTCTGAGGTCAGCCTTGTACGTCCGGGGTTGGCCTGGTAGCCAGGGGAATTATTCCACCTTGAAGGTGGAATAAGTCACCCTGGATGTCGGTGGACAGCTGAGCCCAATGGGATCAAAGAGGTGAGGGGGTGCAGGGGGTTCTCCCCCAGCCTGACCCAGGCCATGGAAAGCCGGATCGGGGATTAGGCTGCAGGGAAAGAAGACATTCGCAGCCGTGGTTTGCGGCTTCTGAATGGAGCCGTGGTGCCATGATGATGGGATGCCATGGCACAGCAGCCCCATTCAGGAGCCTGGTGGAGTTAGCCGGGTAGGTGCAGGACATGCGGCCAATCAGAATCGGCTGGAAGACCTGATTCTAATCCTGCATGGTGCCTCTTGTTAGGAAAGGTTTGTCAAAGAAGAAAAAGCAGACTGTACAGTATGCAAATATTCCATCAGCTCTATGCTCCAGAATCATTCTCACTTGAGTCAGATGAGGAAGAGAAAGGGGATGAGACTTCTGATCCCAAACTATCACGTGACCCAGATTTTCTCCCATCCTCCTCCTCTGAACCACACCTCAAGGTGAACTGAATGACCTTGCCAGGGATTTGGAACTACCTAAGAGTAAGGCAGAGCTGTTGGGCTCCAGACTGCAGCAGTGGAATCTCCTTTTAGGTGATGTTAGGGTTTCCATGTTCTGTGAATGTTAAGAGGATCTTGTTACATTCTTCTTTATGGAAGGTGATCTTGTAGCCTGCAACAACATCGATGGTCTGACAGCAGCTCTCAACATCATTCATCATATCAGATGAGAGGAGACTGTTCATCGATTCATCAAAGACGAGTCTTAAAGCTGTTTTGCTACATAATAGCAATGTTTTGCCATTGGTTCCAGTTGGTCACGGAGTCCATATGAAGGAAACATATGACAATATAAAACAGCCATTGAGATGCATTAACTATGACCAACATCAGCATCAGTTTTGTGGCGATTTGAAAGTAATTGCTCAGTCTGCAGACTGAATACACAGAATAATGTTGTTTTCTCTGTGAACGGGATAGTCGTGCAAAAGATTCCCACTACATGAAGATAGAATGGCCTCTCAAACAGTCTTTGGAGCCTGGAAAGAAAAGTGTGCAGTATTCACCACTTGTTGAATCAAGGAAGATTTAGTTACCACTCTTACACATTAAGCTGGGTCTAATAGAACATTTTGTAAGGAACATGGACAAAAGAAATCTGCTTTCAAGTATCTCAGCAGGAAATTTCCAAGACTAAGGGCCCCATTCTGAGACTTGCAGCCCCACAAGCCATCCGGACCCTATTCCCCCTCCTGCTCTCCCCACATGTCCTGAGCAGTAGAACAGGGAGAGCTGACGAGGGGCAGGGTTGGGGCGGAATGGGGGCGGGCCAGCCCAGTAGGATTTACAGGGCTGATTCAGGTCATAGCCCTGTACGTCCAGCGAGGTCAATGGTGACATGCTGCTTATTCCACCTCGGAGATGGAATAACCAGCACCGACCCTGCGACTGCAGATGAGGATTCCTCTCCGGGTCAGGGGCTGGGTGCAGGGGGGTCCCTGCTGCCCGATCCAGGCCCTGGCTGGCCAACTGTGGATTGGGCGGTGGGGAAGAGGGGGTCCTAAGCCACGGGAGTTGGGAGCACCTGCAGGGAGGACGTCCGTGCAGATGGCAGGGGCATGCCAGACCGTACACTGGTCCGATTATGTGTACTGCGGGAACGTTTAGTTCCCGTGGTCCAGAATCAGATCCTAACAGGCCCATCTTCCTCAGAGATGTCCGGATGACCCAGACGTACCCCTCTCGGAATCAGGCTCCATGTGAAGCTAAGATAAAGGAAGGTGTTTTTTCGGTCCTCAGATTCATGAACTTCTTTGATATGATGCATTTAACCGTGTGCTACGTGGCAAAGAAAGGACAGCATGGAAAGCCTTCCAGTTAGTGGCAACAGGTCCGCTCGGAAACAAGGCAGACAACTACAGGGAGTTGGTGCAAAAAGTCCTCAATGCATTCAAAAGTCTTTGTTGCAACATGTCACTAAAGATACGTTTTTTGCACTCTCATCTTGATTTTCTCCTACCAAACTGCAGAACAGTGAGCAATGAGCATGGTGAGCAATTTCATCAGGACATTGCTGTGATGGAAAAAAGATATCAAGGCCAATGGAGCCCGACAATGCTCGCAGACTATTGCTCGACAGTGACAAGAGACGCTCCACTTGCAGAATACACGAGACAAGCCCAGAAACGCTGAGTAGACACTGAATAAGGTCTGAAATGAAAAGTAATGCATACAGATCATTTCTTGCTTTCTGTTTCATATTAACCTTTTAAATAAATTGTATTTAAATAACTCTGGCTGATTTTTAAACTTTTAAACAAAGATGACAGATGAAATATTGGCAACACATAAACACATGAAAAGACCTAGGGTTATAATAATTTGTGATTAAAACTCTACTACCAGTACGCTATATATACAAGTAAAATGGAAAAGCTTAGATATCTTGGAAACAGTAGCCAATCAGCGGTTTTGTCAGTTTTGAATTCAGTGCATCAAAATCCATAAGAATTGGCAGATTTTGTCTCTGAAGCAGACAACCTTTAAAAAATTGTAGACCAGTGAAATATTTAATGGAGAAGCAGAGATTATAATGGGACTGGTGACTGAATATAAAGAAAGCCAAGACAGTGTTATAATTGCTGTAATGGTTGCCCCTTCTTTCATTGTAGAAGACTGGTGCATTTAAGAATTAAAATTGGAATTGCATTTAAATAACTTTTGAATGAAGTGTGTCTTTTGACTTAGGCATGTAATTTTCCAAACATACCCTTACCAAACATTATGATATACTTTGACTGATTGCAAGCTCTTGAGATCAAGAACTGCCTGTCTTTTAGCACCCAGTGCCTACTAGCAGACCTCTACAGCTCGGGAGTATTGCCACACCATGTGTGCTGCCTCAAATGCTAGGTTTGTGATCACCCACCTGGCCTGGTGTAGGCCTTGCAGTGACCAGTTACCCTACCCACCCACCCCACATTTTTCAAAGGACTGGGGAGAGGGAAGATGTGTTTGCCTGGCTAATGCTCCTATCGGACTAGATTCCTAGTTCTTTGTAGGAGGGGCTGCATATATTTTATCTTTTATTTATCTTTAAGCTTTATTTAACTGTATTCTATGAACATGGGGTGAAATAGATATAGTAAGGTGCCCTCCCACCCCCACAGCTGCTATTACAGATAATAGATGAAAAAGATTGCTACAAAAAATTACTTTACTGTATCTTCTCATTGTGCAAAAGAATAGATAAATTAGATACAATAACCTGTCCTTTCCCACTGCCACTGGCTGTGTTGTACAAATAAAGTGCACATGTACCTTCCACCACTACTTAGGAGGGTAAAAGCAATTTCCAATTTAGACACTGCAAAGGCAGAATTTTCCTAGCCTCTTTCTGACTTTCCTGACCTCCTCCTCCCACTTCAGAGAGACACTCCATGGAAAAGCAAATAAGAGAAGAAAGGTAAGCCTACCAACTAGTTGTAAAAGCAGACAGTGATGGTGATTTGGGATATGTTGGTTAGTTGGCCCTGAGATGAACCTACAGTTATGATTTTTGTTGATTTTCCCATTTGTATGAAAACTAATCTACATGCCTACTGTACATATAGCAGCAATATTCAACCGCGATCCATACAGCTAAGTGATTTAATTTAGGACAGAAAAGAGCTGATGTAAATTAAGCCACTCAGCTATATATATACTATAGGTAATCAAGCCACTGAACCCTCATTGCCTCAGGTATAAAAACATAGATTGTGAGCCCTTCGTGGCCAAGGGAAATATATAGATATGATACCTGAATGTACACCGCTTTGACAGGAAGAAAAGCGGTATATAAGCCTAGTTAAATAAAATAAAATAAATAGCTGCTGGGAGTCAGTGGTCTATACATACATTCAGTGCCACTGACTATACAGATTGTGCTGTATGGCCAGTGTTTAAAAAACTGCTGACCATGCCGCTAAATATTGATCCGTAGAAAATTGTAATCACCATGAGAACAGAATTCCTCCCTTGACGTCCCCTCATAGGGAAAGCAAACTAAGAAATCCTTTCAAGTCCTACTTGTAGCCAGATACTGGGGCAGGCAGTACCAAGGACAAATGCTCACAAGTGCTTGCAAAGGATATTTAAAGGGCGAGAATAACTAGGGATTATTATTATTCCAAAAAGCATGAAAGACACAGAAATGATTCTTCATGAAAAGGAAGCAGAGCTTGTGTTATTGCAGTAGAAAGGAAAATGGGTAGAGTCAGGACCATCCTATTACAGATGTATTTTCACATCTGTCAAGGCTCAAAACGGGTGGCATAACAGCAACGTTTGAAATAATTCTGTTAAAAACCTACAAGTATTTACTTTAATTACCAGGAAAAGAATCAAGACCAAACTGTCAAGCCTTCACCCACTGGTCAAATGCTCCAGAAACTAAAACATGTCTCCTTTCCATGGCAATCTCTAAGTCCCCACCAGCCAGGACTGAAGAAGAGACACCAAAGAGCAATGGGACCACTGAGATCAGCAGTGCCCCATGAGGTGAGATCTAATTCCTCCCTTCTCTTCCATATAGCTGCCAGGATTCAAACTGAAGCTCCACCTTCTCTGATGTCATCAGCTGCCAACTGGCAACAGTGAATCATCTCCAAATGGTAGATCCAGAGGAGTGTGCCCCTTTGGAAACCCCTTCAGAAACCACTTGAGGGGAGGAAGTGACGTCACCCGCCAGTATGGCAGCGTGAAAGGCGAGCTCTGGACCCAACCCCGAGTAAAAGTGCATAAATCCTACCCGAACTCGACGAAGAGGACTGTGGAGAGGAGAGTAACGCTCAGTGTGGTGGAGGAGATATGGCCACACGCAAAAAGACTGCAGATTTGCGGGACTACGTGTTTGGAGCGGCGTGTGTGAGTGGGGCTACTGCCGAAGCCAAAATGGGAGAGGAGCGCGCACGTAACGAGCAGGCCGAGCCGCAGGGAGCTGCCATGGAAAAAGGTTCAGGGAGCAGTGGAGATGCGGTTGCTCTGGCCGTGACGAGAGCTGAGCTGAAGGAGTGGTTTCCAGAGGTGAAGGAGGAGGTACAGTCAGCAAAGAAAGTGCTTGGTGACCTAATGAGCGGTCTGCGGGAGGAGGTGGGGGAATTGACCCATAGGATGGGAGATCATGAAAACCGTCTGCAGACGCTGGAACTGCAGCATGAGGAGTGGGAGGTGCGCAGTAAGGAGAGGCAGGCTGGAAGGAGCAAATTCAACTAAAGTTGGAGGACTTAGAAAATCGCTCCAGGAGAAATAATTTGCGAATCAAGGGGGTGCCAGAGGAACTTGAGTTCAGAGACTGTGCTAAAGTGGCGGTGGCGGTGTGCCGGGAGGCGTTGAAGCAAGGAGGAGAGGACATGGAGGAGGTGGATATACAACTGGACAGAGCGCACCGGGCCTTAGGCCCCATACGTAATAACCGGCCGAGAGACATTGTCATCTGCCTCCGGGACTATAAGCTGAAAGAGAAGATTGCAGCGAAGATGAGGGGGCTGAGTACCTTTTTGTGGCAGGGCTACTCTGTGGCAATATATGCTGACTTGTCCTTAGGGACCTTACAGCGTCGAAGGGCTCTGGTACCAGTCACCAGGCAGTTGAGGAAGACGAACCTGCGGTACCACTGGCTCTACCCCTTTGGTCTGGCATTTACTAAGGGGGAAAGGACTTGGAAGGTGCACTCCTTGGCAGAGGCTTATGCGGCATTGACAGCGGCAGGGGTGGAGACCCCGGAGGAGGAGGACTCAGCGGAGGGCCAGCGGCATATCCCAGAGGGTGAGCGGCGGCAGCAAAGGAAGATGGAGCCCGGCATCAGAAGTGACGAGATGGAGCGCGACCAGCGGAGACCACAGAGGAGAGAGGCCAAGCGGTGATCCGGAGGAAAAGGACTGTGGACATGTATTAAACCAGAGGGTTGTGGATGGGTGATTATGGGTTCACCAGGTATAAGGGGGGTTGTATGGGGTTCTGGAAGGGGGCTGGTGGGGGAGGTATGCCTCTTGTTGGGGATTTGATGTCTTTTGGGGGGGAGGGGGGAAGAGGGGTGGAGGTAGTGGTGGGTGCGTGGGGGAGTGCGGAGTGATTAGGAGGAGGGTGGGGGGGTCTGAAGGATGCGGTTTTGGGGGGGTGAAGTGGCGGGGGGGTGGAGGGGTGGGAAAGGGGGAGTATTGCTAAGGAAGGGGGGTCTAGGGGTGGTGGGTGTGGCACAACTCCGGGATGGCCTCAAGGAGGAGTGAGGGGGAGAGTGAAGGGAGGGGAGGGAGGGAGGGAGGGGGGCGGCAGAAAGGGGGTCAGGGAGCAGTTGGTGGTGGGCACCATGAATGTTAAGGGCTTGCACACCTGGCGGAAGAGACGCCTCCTGGAAAGAGAAGGGAGGAGGATGAAGGCAGACTTCCTGTGTGTGCAGGAAATGCATTTGAAGGTGGGTCAGGAGGGTTTGCTGTGTTTGGCGTTGTATCCACGGGTGGTGCTTGCGGGACAAAGGGCACAGCCAAGGAAGGGGGGGAGTGGGGATCATGATAGGGAAGGACTACGCAGATGCAGTGCTGGAGGAACGGAGAGATAAGCAGGGACGGTGGGTGGCTGTTCGGATTAAGGTGCAAGAGGAGCCAGTGTGGGTTGTCAGCCTCTATGCGCCGAATGCGCAACGGGGTGCATTTTTTGATAAATTCCGGTCAGAGGTGGAGGGGTGGGGGGTAGTGCCTATGGTGGTAGGAGGGGATTTTAATCTTACTGTAAACCCCAAACTGGATAATACGGGTGGAGGAGGGGAAGGTGGGGGGATGGATAGGCGGAGCCCACTGCGCTTAATGGAGGAGTTGGGGCTGGTGGACATATGGAGGAGAAGACACCATGGAGAGAAGGGATATACTTTTTATTCCGCTCCTCATGGGACGTATAGTAGGCTAGATATGCTTTGGATTAGTGGGGTTTGGCAGGGCCGGACGTGTGCGGTGGACATTGGCACCATTACTTGGTCGGACCATGCCCCGGTGCATATTGTGTTTAATTTAAAGGACCGGGATATGGGAGTTAAATTTTGGAGGTTGAATGAAGGGCTTTTACAAGAGAGGAAGCATGTAGAGCGTGTGAAGGGGGTAATACAGGAGTATATGGAAGATAATTTAGGGGGGGAGGTGCCGGTGGGAGTTGTGTGGGATGGATTGAAGGCGGTGGTGAGGTGTCATCTTATCAGTATAGCTGCTCAGGTTAAGAGAGAGAGGCAGCAAGTGGAGGAGGAGCTGGTGAGGCGAATAGGGGATTTGGAGAGAGAGCATTAGGCAAGGGGGGGGGGCCCGGCTCCTAGCTCAGCTGCGTAAATTACGGGGGGAATTGTGCCAGTTGGGAGCGGAAGAAGTGGCATATAATTTGGCAAGGCTGAAGCAGGAGTGGTTTGAAGGAGGGAACAAAATAGGGCGGAGATTGGCTAGGAGGTTGAAGGCGAGGCAAGCGCAAGCTACTATTGGGGGATACGAAATAAACAGGGGGTAATGGTACATACACCAACGGAGATTAGGAAGGTTATTCGTGGAGTACTATGAGCGGTTGTACCGCAGTGAGATTCGGGGTGGAGGGGAGAAGGGAGAAAAATATTTTGATGAGTGTCAGCTGCCCTGCCTTACCGTGGCAGAGGGGGAAGAGCTGGGACGCCCAGTGGAGGGGAAGGAAGTGGGGAGGGCGATTAAAGCCCTTAAAGATGGGAAGGCACCTGGGTTAGATGGATTAACTGGGAGATTTTATAAGGTTATGCAGGAGGGGCTTCAGGAATTCTTAAAGAGGGTGTTCAATGGGGTGTTGCGGGGAGAGGAGTTGCCTAGATCCATGTCTGAGGCAGGTATCACTGTTATCCCCAAGCCAGGGAAGGATGCGACGACTTGTGGAGCGTATAGGCCGATATCCCTTATTAATGTGGATGCGAAGCTGTTGGCTTCGATACTGGCAACCCGGCTTCAAAAAGTTATGCAGACATTGGTGCATAAGGACCAGACAGGTTTTATAAAGGGTAGGCAGGGAGGGGACAACATTAGGAAACTGCTTAATGTGATTTGGGAGATGCAGCGTACAGGGAGGTAAGCGGTGTTCCTCACAGTGGATGCCGAAAAGGCATTTGATAGGGTGGAATGGGGGTTTATGTGGCGGGTCCTGGACAGAATGGCCTGGGGGGGAGTTTCTTGAGGTGGGTGCAGGCACTGTACCAGAGACCGAGCGCCCAGATAAGGGTAAATGGGGGCTATTCGGATAGTTTTGGTCTTGGTAGGGGGACGCGGCAGGGCTGCCCGCTGTCGCCCCTGTTATTCGCGTTAGTAATTGAGCCCCTAGCGGTGTTTATCAGACAGCAGGTGGACATTGAAGGAGTACGGGTGGGGGATCAGGTTAGCAAGGTGGCCTTGTTTGCGGACGATGTGATCTTTACGGTGAGCAGACCATTTTGAAGTCTGCCCAATTTAGTAAAAGCTATTGAGAGTTACAGTGCAGTGGCGGGATACAGGATGAATGCTAGTAAAATGGAAATCTTGGGGTTTAATTTAGCGGATGGGCTGGAACGTCTTTTAAAGGAGGCGTTTCCCTTTAAGTGGGTGCACGGGTGTTTCCGTTACTTGGGTATACAGCTAGGGCAGGCCTGGCACAGTATTAATGATTGGAATTATAGGCCCCTTTTGAGAAATCTCCGGCAGGATATGGCTAGATGGCAGCGGATCCACCTATCGTGGTTGGGAAGGATTGCCACGATTAAGATGAATGTTTTGTCGCGGATTTTGTTTGTTTTTATGGCACTGACGAGTAAGGTCCCGAGGAGGGTGTTGAAGGAACTTCAGGACTTGATTATGCACTCTATATGGGGGGGAAAGGCCCCTAGAGTGAGCCGGGCGATGATGTACCGAGCTTGGGAGGAAGGGGGGTTGGGGGTCCCCAATATAATGCATTATTACGAGGCGGCACAGTTGAGGGCTCTTTTCATCTGGAGAGAGAGGAGGGGAGGTCCCACAATGGGTGTGGATGGAGAAGGGCAGGGGGGAAAATTTAGAGGCCAAAGTTTGGGGTAGCTTAGGGGTTCAGGGGGGCAAGAGAGGGGAAAACCCACAGAGGGGGTTAACGTGGGAGGTCTGGGGAAAATGGAAGAGCTTCTTGCTGCAGGGAAAGAGGTGGTCGTGGGAAATGCACCTGCGGGGTATGCCAGGGTTTGAGCCTGGGGTAACTGGAGGGACCTTTACGGCATAGGAGCGAAGGGGACTGGTTTGGGTGGGGCAGGTGGTGGATGGTGAGGGGAGATTGGTGCCTTTTTCGGTGTTAAAGGCTAAATTTGGCTCCTTAGACAGAGAATACTATGCGTATATACAGTTGTGGCACTACTTGCAGAGGTAGGAGGTATGAAGGGACTTAGCGAGAAAAAGTACCGCTTTTGAGGAGCTTATGGAGAAAAAGGAAGATCTTAAGGGCCTGGTCTCACGGTTGTATAAAATTCTGAATAGTAAAGGGGGAGGGGGAAAGTAGGGTGGCAACAGAAGTGGAAGACCGAAACGGAGGGGTTATGGGAGGAGGCGAGCTGGCGGGATATTTATAATAATGAGCGTAGTTTAGGGTGGGGAACTTCACTGGTGGAAAATTGTATCAAACTGCGATTACGAATGGTGTGGACCCCAGCGCGACTTCAGGCAGTGGGAAATGTTGGGGAGGGTGATTGCTGGAGGGGGTGTGGGGAAAGGGGGGATTTGAGGCATATGATCTGGAGCTGTCCTAAAATGCAGAGGGTATGGATAGAGGTGGGGAAGTTCTATCAGGAGGTGACAGGGGTGCAGATACAGCCGGAGTGGCGCAGTGTTGGGCTGAGGGATGGGGAGGAGGGAGGCAGTGGGGGGCATCTTAGATTTTGGCATTACTGTGTGGTGGCGTGTCGATTGGCCACGCTGCAGAGATGGAAGGGGCTGGAGGGGCCCACGGTGGGGGAAATCCTGGGCAGGATAGAAAACTACTGGAGTTTGAGTCGGGTGGGGGCCTGCTGTAGAAACCAGAGAGAGAAGCATTGGGAGACCTGGCAAGCCTATGGGCGGTGGCGGGAGGTGGGGTGGGGGAAGTGGGGGGTGGGGTAGGGGGTTGTGAAAAAGAACAAGGGGGCTCAACAGACGTTTGGCTGGAATTTAAAGAAAAAACTACAATGTATTACTGTGCTGTCTTAAGTAACAGTTGCCTGGTTAGTTTGGGGAGAGGGAAAGGAAAATATTGTGTGTTTATACGGGGGGGGGGGGGCAAAGAAGGTACATGGGTGTTTGTACTGGAGATAATGAGAGCAGTAGGTTACTCCCTTCTTTTCTTGCCCTCTCTTTTCTTTTCTCTCTCGATTCCTTGGAGGGCTTAAGAAGGGTTTGAAGGGGGGGGGGGGAAGACTATGTTTTCACTGTTCTGTTTTGTGGGTTAATGGTACTGTACTGTATTTTATGGCATGTGTTAATAAAATTTAAATTACAAAAAAAAAGAAACCACTTGAGACCAATCAGAGTGGCGGTAGCCAGGAGCAGCGGTATATGAATTAATTTTGGTTAAGTAGGGGGTAGAGGTGGAATAGTAAGTGTTAGGTTGTTTGGGGAGGATACTGGATTGTTTATAATTTTGTAGTAGGATATATTATATTTCACTGTCTTTTGATATTTTATTGCATTTATAATGTTGTATTTTGCTATTTTGTTCCTAATACACTGTATAATTTGCTTTGATTGTAGGAGGAAGAATATATTTTATTCTGTTTATTTCCTGGATACAATCTTGTTTTTTCCTGCTGGTAAGAGGAAAAGGGGTGGTGGTTAGGATAGGTATTCTAGGGACATTTTTTCTGTACTGCTTGATTTTGTAAGCTGTTTATAGCTGAGGATTTTTTTTCAAAAAAATACAGTACATAAGTAGAACACAGGACAAAATTTGATAAGGCTTTGATCTGGCATGGAAGACGATGGACTAACTTACAAACTAAGAAAAGCACAAAAATGCCAGAAAAAAATGTAAAAATACAGACATTTCAAGATTTTTGCACAAAGCCTTACTTGCAAAAAAACTGCAGCATTTCCTGGGTAGTAAAATATAAATTCACATATACACCTGAAATTTTACAAAAAAACAGAATTAATCATCTACTGGAATACAATATTGTGAACAGCAGAACATTATGTCAGAGCTCAGTGTAAACCAGCTTGCAAGGTCTTCATACAGCATTTTTCGTCTCAGTAAGATGTAGCTTTTCAACTGGGTCCTGTAGTAAAGTTTCTAGGGAAAATTTGTGAAGGAGCTCATTTGCATACATAGCAAACTCTCACTGGAACTGGGCCACCACCCCACAGGCCATCCCATGGTTTCGTAATTTAACTCCATGGTGGGCTATGTTTTCATGCCATCACAAAACATAAAAATCAAGCAATCATTTTTGGTTACTTTTACCCAAACACAGGTTGAGCCCATCCTCCTGGACTGTAATTTGGATTTGACATAAGTGTTTGTACAGAACTACCCTCCTTAGACTTTAAGTGTTGAATGGAAACTTAAGATTATTAATTGAGAAGTACTGGAGCCAAAGTCTTAGTGACCTAAGTTTCCATTGTACTAAGGGCAATGCTGCCGCCACCCAACTTTCTTTAAGATATGCTTATAATTGATATTGACCGCTCCAAAAAACTGGATTACATAACCACACTGCTGCCATGACTCTGTCCTCCGCATTTAAGTGCTCCATTCCTTTTCGGCTGATGGGCTGACTTGGCATGCTTCCACCTCTCCTATGGTGCAGGAATTGAGTAGTTCCATTCTTGGCTGAGGGAAAGATAGCTGTCAGGCTTGTCAAGCTCTTTCAGACTAAGTGGAGCAAGCAGCAGGTTAGCTTTGCCTCATGCAGAAGCACACAAAGGCAGGGAAATGGCAGGCGTGTATTGTGCAAACATCTCTGCAGAGCAAATTTCATCCCAGACAGCACCCGATATACACTGAGGGAAAGGTGCGAGCATCAGCTAAGAGCCCTTGTTTCCAGAGCATGGGGCCAGCACCAAGGACTGACATTGCAAATGAAGGAAAAGATGGTTCCAATGGCCGTGAAAAGGGTCTCTTAACTTGCTTAAATGATCACACGTTTATTATCTCCCCATCTCTACTGCTTAATGGGCAAATCTAGCCTCCTGGGAATCAACACACCTAGACAAATCCAGTTAGGGGCATAAGCTTCCATACTGAACACTAGTAAACCAGTTTGTCATTATTAGGACAATAGAACCTGCGGCGTGAAGTGGACATCGGTTCTAGTTTCTGATGGTCCATTGCTGTGCTGTGGCTTTGATTGAATTGTGTGTTGGTAAATAATTATATTTTATTTGTATCTTCTTATTCTACCCCTGATGCAGGCGTGTTGCCGAAACTTGGCAAAGTCAGGTTTCCAATAAAGTGCTTTGCTTGAAGATTCCCCCAGTGTGGCTGTGGTCTCTCTCCGCTCCTCCTTTGTGGTGATTATTAGGGCAATAACCAGAATTTTTTTATTATCATTCACCTTGCATGAAGCTAAACGTCCATGTGTGCAAAAACAGCACAGAGTCATTCCCAGGACAGAATGAGGTTGTGGGAGGCAGGAGTGTGCATGCTTTTGAATAATCAAGGCTATGTCTTTGGAAAGTAAGCGCATATAAGCAGGTGTAAATTCGTGCAAGTGCTTTTTCTTGGGTATTACCTGTGGGCACTATGGCAAATCCTACAGGTAATATCTACTCATGAGATTTGCCTGACTGACCAGTGCCCACTCTGATCATCTCCCCCTAGGCTTGCTTTGACTTCTGTCTCTGGAACTGGTGGGTGCAGCATTTTGGCACCCAATAGTAGAAACAGCAAGTAAATTGACAGCAGACTGCTCCCATTATTAGGTAGAAAATGGAGTCGCTCAGCATCTTTGGATCAAGCTGTTTTGGAATGAACTTCCAGCCTGGAGATTAATATCCCTGTGGCTGAAGGGAAACAGAGACGATGATGGCAGCTAATGACTGCAAGGCACATCAGATTTGACTCATTCGCCCTCTCTGTTGCAATGGGACAGGTCAAACTGTGAACTGTGACCTGTGACCCCACTGTCAGTCTGCTTTTGGGATATCTACCATGACTGTATTTACATATATCCAGTTTTCCAATGTATGATCATTATTTCATGCATATTTATGGTGGGTGTCCTGAAAACCAGACTGCCTGTGGGCCCCCCAGGACACATTTGGGAAGCCCGTACATTCCTGAATCTACCACTGGGTGGCAGTTCTAAGCATCCTTTCTGCCCTTTCTTTGAAGAGAACGCTAGGAAACCCTCTTTCTCCCTCACTTGCAGGGAATACCATTCTCATCCTTCACGAACACACAGTTTTGCATTAAAAAGCCTCTAAAATTCAGTAGCCTCAGAAAGTTCTTGGCCTCCGTCAAATACAGGACCTTTTCTTGGGATGAGGTTATCTGCTGTTGTTCTGTTTAGCTGCTCCATCATGTGTTCAAACTGCAGTTTTATACACAAATCCATAATATTCCCCACCACCTTCTTGATATATGTATATACGATTCCACAGACACTGTTGATCACTGCCATCAGCTTGCAGAGTTTAGCACCATCTGGTGGCCAAGCTATGAACATATTGCACCTTACAGAAATAAATCAATATTATTAACCATTCATAATGTACTTTCCATGCCAAGTTCATTCCATGGTTATTGCTTAAAGTACAATACATAGCATGATAATTATCAGTAACCTACTCAATACTTAGTGTATGACCTGGTTTCTGAAGCGCTTATTTGCTATGCATCTTTTTTGTGAGGGAGTGAGGCTAAACAGAACCATTCAGATCCCCCCCCCCCCCCCCCCGTCATATTCTTACAGTTCTGAGGGTTCCTCTCTCTGTTCGGATTCTGTGACCATAAAATTAATCTGCATAATGATGATTAAATTCCTTTGTTATTAGTTGTGAAACCTCTTACAATAATGAATTCAAATGTCACTAACCTAAGTAATTGTGGGTGATGCTAAATTTTCTATAAGCTTGTTTTTATTTTTTTTTTATTTGTCACAAACATGCTTTCATCATGTTCTTTCTTATGCTGACTAAAATTAAGAGTTCACATTTTCCTTCTAAATAGACATGATCATAGATTCCCCCACATCTTTCAAAATCTTGTCACAAATCTGTGCCCTCTCCTCCACGATCCTCCATGGAATCACACTGTTCATAACCCATTGGCCTCACCAAGCTTCCCCTCGCCTTCCTATTACTTCTTTGGGCACTTGAGTCATTAAAATTCAAGAGCCAAGCAATAGAAAGCTGGGTCAGTCAAAAGCTATTAAACCTTACAGTCAGGATGCTGTCCTGGTTTGAGCACATTCCAAAGTCATGACTGTTAGAAACAGGACAGGTACGACTGGATATGAACCGAGCTCCACATGCAATGTTCCCTCTACGCTTTCTCTGAGCATGTGCCGCTTGCAGAGCCTGGGGCTGGATGAACCTTTGGCTAGATCTTAGATGACAGTTTTAAGTTCATATTCTTAAATTATCGCTGAGACTAAAAAAAAATGACAGTAATGAAGCACTGGATTGTTCAAGACGTGCTATATAGTCTTGGAACTAGCTGCTATGAAAGTCAGTCCATGACCATAGTTTAGCATTCCTTAGCCTAACCAGTTATCCCCTGTTATACTATAAAACATCTAATACAATTTGAAGAAAAATTCAGTTTAAATCTGTTTTTGGTAAGATTTGCTCCAAATATTCCAGGGCTGGTGTTTCTGGAGAGTGAGTCAAATTTGTCTACCTGCCTTTGAAATGTATGGGAAATATATTCTATAGGATTCCTTAGTAACTAATGCCTTTTACATAGTATAAACCTGTGAAGTTTAATTTAAAAGCATACTAAACTACCACAGTTATCAATTAAAATTCATTTCTATGATGATAACACCTGAGTCTCGAACTCCTCCATGACTGTTTATTGAGGCTTTAAAATTTTAAACAACTAATGATACCTTGAATGGCGCACCACATTGCACTCTTCCAACCTCTTACTCTCCAGTGGAAGTTTTCTAAAAAAATCTTTGATTCAAAATTATTTTTAATTTTTTTGATTCTTTAAATTAGATAAGTTTCATTCTTGTTGCAAACTTCTGTTCTTGCTGCAAAGCTCCACTTTTAATATATTTTTAATAGTCCATTACCATAAAAAAACTCTGGCCTTCGAGTTCAGTTTAAAAGCAGTCATGGAGGACTTTGAGAGTGAGACCCTGGAGTTATCATAACAGAAATGAATTTTAATTAAGAACTGTGGAAGTTTGGTATGTTTTTTAATTAAATACAAATGAATTTTCGAATGTTCTAATAATATATAAACAGTGAAGACGTTTAAAATTCAAAAGACAGCAGTGATTGGTTGCAGGGTCTTTAGCACCCAGTATAAATTGGAATTCGAGAATCATGGATGCTGCCAGTCATAGAAACTTCACCCTGAAGGGGCTGATGAGAAACGTAAATCTCTGTTGGGTGCTCTGAGCTGGGAGCTCATGTTGATTTTCCTAATATTTTATTGGAGTTCATTTTTCCTTTTCTAAGATTGTATTTTTTATGTGATTTTATTTTATTGTAAACTGCTCTGATGCCTCCCTGAAGGGTGGTATGTCAAATTTTAATAAGCATAAACATTGTGCACAACAGATAAGCAGCTTTTGTTTAGACACATGTATGATTGAAAGGACTGGATTATTGCACTAACTTAAAAAGTTTCAGAAGTGTTTCTTATTAAAGCACAAATATATCAACAACTGATGGGTTTTGGAACCAATGATTGAGAAAGTGCTTGAGTTAACTGGAAAACAAGAAGCACAGTTTCTGAGGACCCTTTTATCTCTTTTAGTGCTTTATTTACCATTTGATATTGTGATACGATCTGAGTAAATGGCAGCACAGCTTTGAAGATGTTTGGGCAATAATCTGAAGGACTTTCCTTTCTGATATAGAGGAAGAAAAGGAATCATAAGATAAAGGTAACATTCCAATCTTAAGAGAGCCACATGGACCCACTTAAGTGCTAATGATGGATAAATAGTATTAATGCCTAATTAGCTCGTTTATTTATTTCTGTTGGGGACATTTGTATCACACTAGCTTTATTGTCCAGGGGCAGGCAGTAATGTTAGCGTCTATGCAAACAGCCTGTGCTATTTCCATGTGGGTATTAGTTAGCACCTGCATTAACACTAGTAGCCATTAATACTAAGGGGCATGTTTGCTAATCTGCACTGTTAACACAGCTGTTTAGAGCACGCTATTCGCCCACGTCAACAGATAGGGCAGGAGAAATGCAGATAGCACAGTGATTTTCTGCACTGTCAGCATTTTCCGTCTTCAATACATGGTTACCGTGGCATCGACAGCAGTGCTAACCGCCGGGGTTGTGCATGGTGCAGGTTCAATGACCACCATCTCCATGGGCAGTGTTAGTGGGACGTGGTGTTTGCATTTTTCTTGTGGTATCTGCTGAAGAAATGCTGTGCACACCCCAACAGAAGACAGACCGCACCACTTTTGCAGTTAACACATCACTTTAGCTGCAAAAGCCTAGCGCGGCTCGGTAAACAGACCCCATAGACGCTTTTATTGCTTCCTCATGCACTGTCAGATTTTGAAATAGGACATCATTTTTCCCAAAATGTTAATTTCCTGACATTTTTAGGAAACTAATTCCACTAAAAAGCCTGCATTCAACAAAAACATCTAGAAAAATCATTGGGAAAATTTGCTAATTCTTAAATGTAGCAATTTTTGAGCAAAGATCTATGCAACTATGCTAACGTATTTACATCCTTCATGTTTTCTTGCACATTTTTTCTCTTACTTGTAGAACAAAATGTTGTGATATTTCAAAACTGTGGAAGGAAATATGATTTTCAGCTTTTATGTTTCCCCTGAAACTTATCTGGCCCCTAGTTCAAAGACACACAAATGTCTTCTATGATAGGCCTTGATATTTTCTTTCAATCTAGAAGCCAGCCCAAAAACTTAGGAGCCAGTGAAGCAGACCTCTCACCCCTTCCCCAGTCCCCTCATGGTTCCAACCAAAGTTCAAGAGCGGAGGAAGAAGGGGCATCCCCTAACAAGTCTGTTGCAATTCTATGGGGGGCCTAATTTACTGTTTTCCTATTCTGGGCTTGATTCAGAAACCCTGTGCTACAGCCCAACACTAAAGCCCTAGCGTAAGGTTTCCTAACTCATGTCTGATGCAGATGTTTTGCTCACAAATGCTGGAAGCAAATAGCATGCAAATGAGCTATGTGCAAAACGTCTGCGTTTAACATGGAGAGCAAGCCATACATCTGCATTAGCAATCTGGTACCTGTGCACATGTATCGGATTGCTGAAAAAAAAGCAGACCCCCCTGATCGTGTGTGCCCAGATACCACTGAAAAATCTTTGGTAGCTTCAGATCCCCCTTCCTCCTGAACCTCCAAAAAATAGTTCTCTGGTGGCCAGTGGCCTCTATCTCCATCCCCCCGAACTCCTACTAACTCCAATACCACAACTCTGTTTGACCTTCCCCCCCCCCCCCCTCATACCTTAATGGTTGGGAGTAGGAGAAATGCCCACACACTCTTGCCCCCACACTGCCATCTTGGAAAATGGTGGTGCCTGACCCCACACAGTGCATCTTGAGATGCACCAGGTGAGGTCAGTCTGCCATATAAGGCAAAAATTGTCTTATATGGCAGACTGACCCCCTGGAGTGCATAGCATGGGGTCAGTCAATATGCCAAAGAGAACCTCCTTCTGGAGTTCATAAGATGTCACATGTATAGGCACTTTATCAAGGTGTGCTTGGAAATTGCTCTTAGTTGGGAAACTGGATTCAGCTCATGCCTTTCTGAGTAGTTCAAGGCAAGTTACATTCAGGTACCTTAGGTATTCTCTTGTCTCCAGAGGGTTTACAATCGCACCTGAGGCAATGAAGAATTAAGTGACTTGCCCAAGGTCACAAGGAGCAGCAGTGAGATTTGAACGCTGGCTTCCCTGGTTCTAGCTCACAGGCTCTTTCTCTACTCTTAATTAAGCCTGTGGCGCCCAAGCAGATAGGAAATATTTCAGTGTCTTTTTGCCACTTTTTCTTAGTCTCTAAATACATTTCTTGGTACTTAAGGATCTTCTCCCTGTCTACATGATTCACTGAATAATCACTTGGGACTGACACATATTATCAGTGCTGTTGTAGTGTTTTCTCCTTTACCACTATGTCTGGTTTCCTTCCATCTAGCTTTTTAGCAGTCAGAATGGGGATGTTCCAAGTGATCATAATCTCTTCATTCTCCATTATTCTCTTAGAGTTCTGATTCCATTGTTTTTCCATTATAGCGGTGCTGTAGTGCTTACAGAGTTTCCAGTGGATGATATGTGCAGGTTTATTGTGCCCTTCTGTATAGAAATTTTCTGCCATTGGAACTTCGCAGCCTTCTATATGGAGGGCCCATTGTGCAATTTCTTAATCAGGCTTTCTGTACACCTGCTCATCTAGGACTTAAGATGCTCTAGAGAAACTATTCACAGCCCCCAAGCGGGGGAGGAAGTCATGGCCTTCAATATAGTGCTACCTGCTGGTCAGATTTAGAAGCAATCCTACAGGATTCAGGAAGGAGCCTCAGAGCCATCACTGCAGTGACCAGAGCCATCACTGCAGTGACCAGATTAGAATAGTAAGAGAATCTTTCAAAATAAGGGGGAAATCCCTGGGTAGTTGTGAAGGAAAGCTCATGTTGCCAGGAACCCCTCACGGAGTTGAAATAAAAAGGAGAAACGAGGAATTATCGGGACCAAATAGCGAGCAATACCTAGAGGGCAGAGCTTTTCCATTTCTACGGTTTTAGAAATCACAATTGGCTGGGCATTCTGGAGCTTCAATAGAATTATTGAATAATAGAGAATTCTTTAGAAAATGCCTGCTGCATTAAGGAAGGCTTAAGCCTTTCTCGTTCTTCTCATGAATTCCTCGGTTTATAATTTACTAAGTGAAAAATTCCCAAACTGTGGGAAAGTCAGAGAATGGAGCAATTAAAAGGGCAATGAAGGAATTGGAAAGACGATGGATACCTGGCAGGTCCTCTGGAGTTTGGCATCGCAATAAGGGGCTCGTTCTTTACATTTCATGACAGCAGCATGGGGGATACCTATCAGCTACTCTAGCCTCTCGCTTTGCAGGACTGTTGCACTTGTGCACTGTTCTACTTGTAGTTTGTTTATAAGTAATAGGGGGGGGGATATTCAAAGCCATTGAGGCGCTCAGCAGGATATTCAGCGCAGTAACATGGTTAGTGCCGCTGAATATCCCTGGCTGCAGTCTCTGAGTACCCTCACCAGGGCTGGCTCATCCAGTAATATTTAGTCACTCCTCAGGTAACACTAACCAGATAAAGTTAGGGCCACTGATTGGCTGTCCTAACGTCAGCTGTTTTTTCAGTCCGGCCAGTGGCTGAATATTGCTCTCTGACCAGACTGCAAAAGCACATACAACCTGGAAAATCCAGCCAATCCAGTCCATGCTGCTATCCTGTTCCCTCCCTCCCCCTCTTTCGCTCTTTCTCTACCTACCTTTCCTGTCAGTAAAATTGGTGTTCTTTTCCTGGTTTTTGTACCTTATTTTTGTTGTAGCCGCATAGCTTGCTCGCAGATTTGCGGTGTATCAAATAAAGGCAAAATAAACATAAACTTACAATAGCACTCACTATCTCTCTATATAACCTATTATTACTACTACTACTATTAATCATTTATATAGTGCTACAAGGCATACGCAGCACTGTACAGACATGTATAAAAGACGGTCCCTGCTCATCAGAGCTTACAATCTAATCAAGACAGACGGTACAATAGAAGAGAACAAGGGTACAGTAGGGAAGGGTAATGAGACAGAAGAACAACAAAGGATTAAGATCCAAAAGCGGCCTGAAAGACGTGAGCCTTTAGCACGGATTTGAAAAGGGAAGAGATGAAACCTGACGTAAAGATACAGGTAGTTTGTTCCAGGCATAAGCAGCTGCAAGGTGAAAGGATCGAAGTCTGGAGTTGGCAGTGGAAGAGAAGAGCATAGAGAGAAGCAAACGAGAGCAGAGTTCATGAGGAGGGGTGTAGGGAGAGAGGAGAGAGGAAAGGTAGTGAGGAGCAGAGTTCATGAGGAGGGGTGTAGGGAGAAAGGAGAGAGGAAAGGTAGTGAGGAGCAGAGTTCACGAGGAGGAGTGTAGGGAGAGAGAAGAGAGGAAAGGTAGTGAGGAGCAGAGTTCATGAGGAGGGGTGTAGGGAGAAAGGAGAGAGGAAAGGTATTGAGGAGCAGAGTTCATGAGGAGGGGTGTAGGGAGAAAGGAGAGAGGAAAGGTAGTGAGGAGCAGAGTTCACGAGGAGGAGTGTAGGGAGAGAGAAGAGAGGAAAGGTAGTGAGGAGCAGAGTTCACGAGGAGGAGTGTAGGGAGAGAGGAGAGAGGAAAGGTAGTGAGGAGCAGAGTTCATGAGGAGGGGTGTAGGGAGAAAGGAGAGAGGAAAGGTAGTGAGGAGCAGAGTTCATGAGGAGGGGTGTAGGGAGAGAGAAGAGAGGAAAGGTAGTGAGGAGCAGAGTTCATGAGGAGGGGTGTAGGGAGAGAGAAGAGAGGAAAGGTAGTGAGGAGCAGTAGAATGAGTGCACTTAGAGGTTAGTAGGAGAAGTTTGTATTGGATATGGAAATGGAAGGGAAGCCAATGAAGTGATTTGAGAAGAGGGGTTATATGAGTGTATCAGGGCTGGCGGAATATTAGCCATGCAGCAGAGTTTTGAACAAATTGAACGAGAGAGAAAGATAACTCAGAGGGAGACCAGCAAGGAGGAGGTTGCAATAGTCGAGGCAAGATATGACTAAAGAGTGGATAAGTGTTTTAGTAGTGTGTTCAGAAAGGAAGGCGTGAATTTTGTTAATGTTGTAGAGAAAGAAGCGACAGGTTTTAGCTATCTGTT
This sequence comes from Ichthyophis bannanicus, assembly GCA_033557465.1. Taxonomy (NCBI): domain Eukaryota; kingdom Metazoa; phylum Chordata; class Amphibia; order Gymnophiona; family Ichthyophiidae; genus Ichthyophis; species Ichthyophis bannanicus. Next base: position 487,724,569 of record CM066038.1, on the reverse strand, counting down.
GGAAAAGTCTGGAGAAGGAGAGGGAGGAGTCAAAGATGACCCCAAGGTTTTGGGCTGAGGAAACAGGAAGCAGAAGAGTATTATCAGCAGAGATAGAGAAGTGAGGAAGGGGGAAGAGGGTTTAGGGGGAAAAGTAAGAAGTTCAGTTTTGGCCATGTTCAATTTCAAAAGTGAGACATCCAGGCAGCGATGTCAGATAGGCAGGCAGATATGAGCAGGCTTGGAGTATAAGAGAAACATCAGGTGTAGATAGATAGATCTCAGAGACATCAGCATAAAAATTATATTGAAAGCCATGGAAGGAGATGAGAGCACCAAGGGACTGGGTATAGAGGGAGGAAAGGAGAGGGCCTAGAACAGACTCTTAGGGTACAACAACTGAAAGAGGGATAGCAGTAGAGGAGGAACCTCAGGAACAGACACTGAAGGAGCAATAGGTAAGAAGAAGAGAACCAGGCTAGTGCAGAGCCCATAAAATCAAGTGAGGACGGTGTATCAAGGAGAAGGTGGTGGTCAACAGTGTCAAAAGCAGCCGAAAGGTCAAGAAGAATGAGGCTGAGTAAAGGCCTTTGGATTTAGCCAGGAAGAAGTCGCTGGAGACTTTAGCAAGGGCAGTTTCAGTAGAGTGTAAGGGACGAAAGCCAGATTGAAATGGATCGAGGAGGACTTGAGAGGAGAGAAAATCAAGGCAACGGCGGACAACTGCATGTCCAAGAATTTTGGAAATGAAGGGAAGAAGGGAGATGGGTCAATAATTAGAAGAACACCACACATCAGCACAGCCTCCACCTTATCAGAATATAGAAAGACTAGGGGGCATGCAATGAAGCTACAGGGTAAACTATTTAAGACTAATAAAAGAAAATATTTTTTCACTCAACGTGTAATCAAACTCTGGAATTTGTTACCGGAGGATGTAGTAAAGGCTGTTAGCGTAGCTGGGTTTAAAAAAGGTTTGGACAAGTTCCTGGAGGAAAGGTCCATAAACCATTATTAAGAAGGGACCCAGGATATCAATGCTTGACCCAATACAAGCATTGTGGAACCTGTGTCTTTTGGGGAAACTGCTAGGTACGTATGACCTAGATTGGCCACTGTTGGAAACAGGATACTGGGCTTGATGGACCTTGGTCTGACCCAGTATGGTATATCTTATGTTCTTATGCCCATGAGCTCATTTACAAGAATCCATGTAAGCGATGACTGTACATCCCTAGAGCTGAAGGAGAGTTAGACCTCATATAAATCAATTACACATATAGAACTATCATAGGCTTCAGGCCTACCTAACTGCATCATTGCATCCAAACACACAAAAAGTGCTGAAATATGAAAGTAAGCATCCAGAATTTGTGTCCATCATCAAACTTGGACAAGTGTTCTGATGATTAGTAGGAATGAGTGAGAATCCACAAGCACACACAGGGAAGGAAGCAACAGAATTTGCAAAAAACAAGAAAAGCTCTTCAAAGATCACAAATATTAGATCACAAATGAGGAAAAACAAGTGGTAAATGCACAAATGCAGTAGGAAATACAAAGTGTTACTCCAGGAATCCTTTGTCTATCAAGAACGGACCCAAGAATGGTTAAGGAGAGGTTAACTGAAACTGAAGGATGAGAGATTAATAGTTGCAGCCCAGGACAGTGGATACAGATGAGATAGTTTACAGTGAACATTGAAAAGACTGGCAACACAGACATATGTCAATTCTGTAAGAAAAACATGCAAACAGTAACTTGCCTCCTGGCTGGCTCTGAAGTTCTGATGGCCAGGGCCGGCGTGAGGCGTTAAGCCCGGTAAGCATGGCAGGAGGACACCAAGATCAGAAGGGCACTATTGTTAAATGTCTGCCATCTTACTGTCGATCCTCCACCACCCACAGCTGCCACCTCCATGGCGGATAACAAGCAGGGTGCCGGGCAGAAGGCAGCGCAAGACTGCCCCAGAGAAACGGATCCTGTCATTGAGACCATCTACTCCCACAGGCAGAAGGCAGAACAAAACCTCAATTGTGGCCCAAAGAGGTGAATCCTACCCTTGGGACATGCTGCTCCCATTGACAGAAAGCAGCTCAGATCTCAGCCCAGAGACGCAGATGCTGCCTGCAAGAGCAGCATGTCCCACAGGCAGATTCACCTCTCTGGGCAATGACTGCAGCCTACGCTGCCTTCTACTCACAGGAGCAGCATGTCCCATGGGCAGGATCTGCCTCTCGGAGTGCACATGCTGAACAAGGGGGGAGGTAGGTTATAAGAACATAAGAGCATAAGATATGCCATACTGGGTCAAACCAAGGTTCATCAAGCCCAGTATCCTGTTTCCAACAGTGGCCAATCTATGTTGCAGGAAAACAGCAGAGATGCCAGACATGGGGGGGAATTAGGAGGTGCAGGGAGGATGCTGAATGTGGAGGGGCACAGGGAGATAGAGGGGAGATGGAGGGGGGATAGGGAGGCAGAGAGAAGATGCTAGACCCGGGGAGGGGGGCTATGGAGAAGAAGAGATATATTGGACTTGGGATGGGAACATAGGGAGAGCAGGAAGGGGAGATTTTGAGATGGAGTGGTGATGGTGAATATAGGGCTATAGGGAGACAATAGGGAGATGCTGGACGAAGGCGGTGGAACGAGGGAGACAGAGCAGAGATACTGGACATGAAGATAATGGGGGGAAATGAAGGATATGGGGTAATAGGGAGAGAGAGGGGAGAAGATGGACATGGGGCAAATAGATCGAGGAGGAGACAGAGAGATGCTGGTCAAGGGAGTAATAGGGAAGGGATGGAATAGAGATGGGGATATGCTTGACAAGGGAATATGGAGAGGGAGAGATGCTGGATATGGGAGGTAGGAATGGAGAGTGAGAGATACTGGGAATGGGAGGAAGGAATGGAGAGGGAGAGATGCTGGGAATGGGAGGTAGGAATGGAGAGGGAGAGATACTGGGAATGGGAGGTAGGAATGGAGAGGGAGAGATGCTGGGAATGGGAGGTAGGAATGGAGAGTGAGAGATACTGGGAATGGGAGGAAGGAATGGAGAGTGAGAGATACTGGGAATGGGAGGAAGGAATGGAGAGGGAGAGATGCTGGGAATGGGAGGTAGGAATGGAGAGGGAGAGATACTGGGAATGGGAGGTAGGAATGGAGAGGGAGAGATGCTGGGAATGGGAGGTAGGAATGGAGAGGGAGAGATGCTGGGAATGGGAGGTAGGAATGGAGAGGGGGAGATGCTGGATATGGGAGGTAGGAATGGAGAGGGAGAGATGCTGGATATGGGAGGTAGGAATGGAGAGTGAGAGATACTGGGAATGGGAGGTAGGAATGGAGAGTGAGAGATGCTGGGAATGGGAGGAAGGAATGGAGAGGGAGAGATGCTGGGAATGGGAGGTAGGAATGGAGAGGGATAGATGATGAACATGGGATAGGAAGTAAGAAAGGGGACATAGAAGGATATGGAGAGCGGAGATACTGGATGAAGGGAAAGAGAAAGTGAGAGAGAGAGAGACACCGGATGGAGGAGGTGGATGTTAGACAAGGAGGGGAGAGAGAGAGTGAGCGAAAGACTGGGGAAAAATGGACCAGGGAAGGAGAGGTGGCGAATGGGAGGCCTGGGGTGAGGGTTGAAATGTGGTAAGTAGATGGAATAAAAAAGAGGGGGATTGAGGACTAGATAATAAGAAGGAATAATGAAATCTAAGTGGACAGAGAGAGAAAAAAATACATAGAAGAAAGCTGAAAGGAAAAGATTGCTATCCAAGATGGAAGGAAGCAAACAAAAGGGAAGGCAAGAAATGGCAGATGGCCTAGAGACCATGGAAAGAGAGCTAAGAGAAGACAGACAAAAGCAGAAACTTCAGACTAGAACTAGCATGATCAGAAAATTAAATGGTCAGACATAACAAAGGTAGAAAAAATTCATTTTATTTTCAATTTAGTGATTGGAGATTGCACTATCTTTATATTTTGCATTGTATGGGGAAATGCATCTCTGTTTCTCTGGTGTTGTGTTGCTTCTGGCTTCTTGGGGTTTTCGTTTAATTTTGTATGCATATTTTTACTTTTATTTTTATTTTAGTTTGTGGTCACCTACTCTGTACTTGTTGGGGTCTGTGTTCTGAATGTGTAATCAAGGCCAGGTGTTCTCTTAACATGGAGTGTATACGTAGGGCTCTGTGCTGGAGTGGAGGAGTGGCCTAGTGGTTGGGGCAAGGTACTTCAGGCTGGAAGGTTGGGGGTTCAAATCCCACTAGAGGACAGCAACCTTGGGCCAGAAGGACTGGGGTTTCTAGTCCCACAGGTGCTCCTTGTGGTCTTGGGCAAGCCACTTAACCCTCCATAGCCCATGTTCCCTGTAAAATAGTTATCTTCAAGTTATAATTTTATTTTTTATTTATTTATTTGTATTTCTTATATACCACACTATTTGCGATCAGCGCGGTTTACATAAAACAAAAGGTATCCGACAATGAACAAAAGTCAGGTCATTACATTGAACAGGAGCAAGTAACTTGGAAAACTTTGAAATAATGTCCTGTTCAATGTAAACCGCACTGATGCAGAATAGCACGGTATATAAGAGAATATAAATAAATATGACTTGTTCAGCTTTTCAAATAGGTGCATGGATGTTCTATTTACAGTGCAGCCACCATAACTTCTCAAGCATTTAGCTGTCTTAGCATACTTGTAACTGGCCTTAGAATATACATAACAGATGTCCCTGAATCAACCAATCAAATAAACACATATACCAACAATTAAAACAATTAATTAATTAATTTATTTATTTATTTGGCATAAATTTGTATACCGCTACTTCCAGCAATCAGCAGCGGTGTACATGTGAAACAGACAAGGGAGGAAGTACAGTGCAATTTAGGCATACAATCTGATTACAGGGAGGAGTACATATCAACCACATATAGTTATACAGTTATACATTATATAGTTATATAGTACAGTTATACATTTGATCAGCGAGGGGTATAATAAATTTACAGATGAACAGGGGGGTTTATCATATATACATATATATTTTAAAGCGCTATCGAAGCATGAGTATTAACAAAGGATATAGTCTTCTAAGACCATGATGTTTAGGAGGTAGTAAGGTATTATCAAAGAATATAGACTTCTATGACCAGGTGGATGGGGGTGAGTAGGTAAGGTGGGATAAGATAAGAGTTGAAATCTGCCTAGGTGATGCCAGAATGAGATTGGAAAAGGTGGGTCTTAAGCTTTTTCCTGAAGTCCTTTAGGTCTTTGATCAGACGTATCTCATGAGGCAGCTGGTTCCAGAGCATAGGTGCAGAATACGTGTAGGCCCGGTTGCTCGTCCATTCTTTGACTGCTCTTATGCTGCTTGGTACGCGGAGGGTGTTCAGGTTAGCGGTCCATCTGCTTCTGTTGAGGGGTAGGGTGGTGATGAGGTTCGAGAGGAAAGAGGGGGATACTTTGTGGATGATTTTGAATGTGGTTATCAGTACTTTGTATATTATTCGTGCAGAGATGGGGAGCCAGTGAAGTTCGATCAGGACTGGTGTAATGGTGTAATTAAGCTTACTATTCAACAATTAATGAATCTCCAATGACTGAATTACACAACTAGATCGAATAAATACCCAGAGCTAGAGAGGTGCACTCAATCTCGTTATTTAATCTGGTTGGTTCCAATAAGCTTAAACAATAAATCCATTTTTGTTCTAAATAACGCAAGCATTTTAAAGGATCCCCACATCGCCGATCCAAAATCACCTGATCAATCACAATCCAATGGAATTCTAATGCCGAATGCTTACATTCAACAAAATGGGCAACCATAGGGGCTGATAAAGTATTATTGGAAATCCTGCAATAATGTTCATTCAAATATTTGTGAACAGAGTGGATAGTGTGCCCCACATATACTTTAGGGCAAAAGCAAATTATAAGATAGATAACATAACTTTGCGCTAGTTACTAGAGGAAATTAACAGTTGCTGATTAAGCGTTTCCTTCTTACCCTTATCACCCACATGTTATCAATTACATTACGTTAAACTGTATAATGAATAATTCTGTTAACATTGTTTTATATATAACTTACTGTTACTGTTTAAAGTTATCAATTATTTACGTTAAATTGTATAATGATTAAGTCTGTTAATCCTGTTAACATTGTTTAATGTAAAAGTTACCGTTTAAAGTTCTATGTAAACCGCCTTGATTCTCGAAAGGCGGTAAATAAGCACAAATAAATAAATTAAATTAATAAATAACTTGAACTGCAAGATGTTGTATGATACAAGCTAAATTGCTTGAGTGATAGGATGAAACCATATCAAACTCACACACCATTGGCAATGACCACAGCACATATGAGTCCCTTCAGCGGGCCATAGCCTCCTTGCAACCAATTGATGTTCCGACATCATTTGTATGCAAAGCAAGGAGATATAGTAGAGGAACTAACTAATGCCCACAGGGTGCACCAATGACACTTGATCAGACCAGCTATCCGAAGGGCCATATTTGAATATGGAAGTACACATACCATTTGCTCGTCTGCATGCTGATCAGTGTGGGTTGGTAAGAATAACCATTCACAATGAGCATATCTAGCCCTTTTAAATGCACATCTAATAGCTGAGAGTGAATATCCGCGATATACAGTCGATTATGTAAATCATTCACTTTCTCCAGAAAGTCAGAAAATGAAGTACAAATATGTCGCAAGCATAAGAATTGTCCAAATGGCAGGCTTCCCTTTAAATGCTGGGGGTGATCCTGACCCGTGTTTGAGCTGACATCACAGCTGGAACTTCTACCCAATTCCATAGGTTGGTTACCTCATGTCAGCAATTGCAGAGGTGAGGTTACAGCTTGTATAGTTCTCTCAGCTACCTTGGCTGGCAACCTGAGAAAGGCACATCCCATCAGGGTTCGACCATCCCCATGCTCCTTTGATCTGCAGGTCAGAAGGCACGTGCCATGGGACCAGTAAGTCATTTCAGCTACCTCAAGCCAATCTAAGTTCTTCTTCTTTTTGTAGTTCCCTCTTCCTGATGCTAACCGTCCCCAGTCATATTCCACACTGCAAACCATTCCAAGAAGGGAGCCCACCATCCTTATCTCTACATTCTTCTCCTCCCAGAGTCATTCTCTTTCTCGTCTTGAGTTTTAATGTTTCATTTCTCAGAACTAGCTACCACAACTCTCCCTGAAAATGCATTATGCTCATCACGATCATCCCAGCTCCTCTTTCTTCGTCCTTGTCCTCATAGTCACGTGTCTATCGCAATTCTGGCCATTCAAGGCAACTCTCGCCCTATTTGTGCCCAACATATTCTTCCTTCAACACCCCACTCTCCTTTTTTTGCCTTTTCTCAAGCTCCTTATGGATTTCCCATTCTATTTTCCATTAGTCTGCCTACATTCATGACATCTCTAGTTCTCATTCCTTCCACCTTGCCACTCTGACTAACGTTTTTTTAAGGACTCCGTTCTCCGTTATGGACGTTATACTTTCTCTCACACACCTCGCTTAATAAGCCATGGTGGCCGTCTCAGGCTTTTACTCTCCCCCACTTATAAGTTTGAATAAATTCTTCTTCTTTTTTTCATTTGAAGCCCACTATACCTCCCCTCTATTGACCCCAATAAGTCTCTTTCCTTCTTTCTTGTACTATCTCTTAGTCTCGGTTTCTTTGACTTCCACTTGACCCTCTTGACCAATCTCCTGCTTCGTAGACTATTCATCAGCATCTTATTCCTTGCTGCTCGTCTCTTACCTGGATTTTGGGATTCTGTTCTATCTTGGTTATTCCTTGACACTTTTAGGAGGTAATTTTGTCCAGTTTTTTTCCATGTGTAAAGCAGGTTTTTTTTACATGGAAAAAGACTCATATAAGTGCACAGCTGGATGTACATGCATGAGATGTATAAGTAAGCAGACTTGCAGACAATGTTGGGTTTACTTGTACGCACATCTCCCATAGGTCTTCCCAGGGGTGGAGAGTAAATGGAGATGGGGGCAGAGTTGCAATGTACACACATTTTATAAAACACACACACACGTAAGCATACAACACACAAGCAGGTGTAAATTTGTGCCTGAGGATATGGACACCACTGCGGCTGGTTATGTCTATTTTATATAGGCCCATAGCCGCCTCTGTGGCCTTTATAAAACAGACAAACCACGGGTGTTTTGTTCTAACTTTGACATATGCACCCTGGAGGTTAATTTTAGATAGGATGGAGAGGAGAATTAAGACAACCAGGTCAAGACGTGGGAACTTCCCACTGTATTTTACAAAATCTCTGCCACATGTCAGGACATGTAGGATGGCGCATCGATATCTTGGACTACCGAAACAAGCCATCAAACCACTCCAACTGGCACAAAACACCGCAGCACGAATCATATCCGGAACTGCAAGACAGGAGCACATCACACCCACCTTAAAGGACTTACACTGGCTACCAATCGATGCACGCATCAGATACAAAACTATCATAAACCTATTTAAGATAAAACAGCAAACATCAGCCAACAGCCTGCACGCCCTCATACAACCAGACACCAGCACACGTCCTTGAAGAAAACAAACACACAACCGAGTCAGCACCCCAAGTGAATACAAACACACACGCAAGGACACAACAGACAGAGCACTCTCCATGGCTGCTCCAACAATATGGAACAAACTACCGGACGATTTGAGGGCAACTACAGAGCTCAAGGACTTCAGAAAACAGCTGAAAACCATGCTGTTCATAGAACACTTTGGACACATCACATAAACCAAGGAACTGTATAGCAGCACACGTTACCGCCTAACACGAGATGTATATAAAATGATTTTAGCAACACTGTAAATAGCCCACATTGTACATAGCTCACACCAATCTAGCACACAAAACAACACACACCCAACGAACCTTCCACCCTCACTGCATGTATCAACACTCACACTACCAGATTGTTTGCTGTGATACCACCTTGATTATTATGATAAGGCGGTTTAGAAATACTGTTAAATAAATAAATAAATAAAATAAATATCTCCCCACATGCAGTGGAAGGGCATTTTTAAAAAGCTGCACATGGGGTAAGAATTTGCAGAGATAGCCCACAGGTGAATGGGAGCAACTCTTTAAAATTGCTGCTCCCAATATTCATGCACACTGTGATCCTGCAGTGTGGGATGGGAACATAGGGGACAAGTCCCCCCTCCCCAGATCACCCCATGAAATTAATTCCTCTTGACCCTCCAAGGCATCCAATCCCCCCACCTGATAACCCCCTCATCCCCACACCCTTATCACATCCTCGGCTTTTCCTGGGCTCCCCTGTTGTCTAGTCGGAGCAGGAGTAATTCCCCATCATCCCTATTCATGCCAGTTGCAGGTTCTGAAATAGCGCCCATGATCTCTGCTACTATCTCGAGATACTGCCGCAAGAGGGCAAGCTGCCAAATAAGGACATTTTGGGGCCCTTTTTCTAAAATGTGGTAAGCTATTACTGCTGGGTTCAGCATGCGCTAAACACCCACCATAACTGCTGCCATGCCCCCCAGGGTAAAATCCATGCTGTTTGCACTTGCAGCTTCAGGGTCACTGAGATGGCAACAGGTGACAGCTATCACGCATGGCATTGTCACGTACTGCTGAGAGTGCAGCTGCAATTACCTCCACTCCAGACTTGGTGGTAACTGTAGCCATGCCACCAGCAACGCAGTACTGCAGCTACGGCCAATACAAGCTACTGAACAGCGGCAGCGGCCCCTCCCCCACAAATAACCCCCTAATTATGCTCCTCCACTGCAGTCATCACCCCAATTAAGTAATTCCCCCATGATCCATCCCTCCCCCGAGTCATAGTCCACCTTCAGGACCTCCATGGATGGAAAGCATTTCAACCATGGAGGACCCACAGAGGGGTCCACCAACCCTCGCGCAAAGATCCACCTGGACACTCCCCTCACCCAGCCACTCACCTGGGGTCCTACCTGGATACTCCCTACTTGTCCCAATGGTCATCAGGGCAGGAGTGGTCCCCTCCACTCTTGCCCCTGCTCTAAAAGTCTTCAAAATGGCACCAGGAACACCACCTGCTAATCTTATGGTACTACCACTAGGGATTGCGAGACTAGCACAAGGTGTTCCTAGGCTGGCCCACTGTGCCACTGTCACCTCCCATCACCATGCTGTCCCACTACCCCCTCCTAAGCATCCATTCTCACACCTGGGGGAAGTGGATGGCACAGTGATGCCTCCCTTCTTTGAAGTGGCAGTGAGCGTGCACTCATGGCCTTCTGCTTCTGCCCTCCTGCTGGAGAGAGCAGTAGTGGCAGGCCATGAGGGCATGCATGCACTTGGGTTTTTAAGGCCTGCCATGGTGCTGAAGTGATGGCCCTGATGCCATTTTGAAGAAGGGAAGGAACACTGTACCACCCACCAGGATTTACCACCTTAGGTGACCTCCTTACGCTGTGTCTGACTCGAGTTGGTGGGCCTCTCTACAGGGCTTCCATGGCTGGAATGGCTGGTGTGGGTGGATTGTGGGGGGTGGCTATGTAACCGGGCGGGGAGTCATTGTACTTGGATTGGCCCTTTACTTAACAGGCATTGGCGGGAGGAGGGAACATGATCTGTGGGGCAGCCTGATCATGCCTGGGTCTCCATTCCCTGCCTTAGCAGGTAGTGTGAGTACTCCGAGGGAAGGAACATGGGGACCATGCAGTAAGTGTCTGCCCTATGCTGTAAGGGCAGGGCAGAGGTAGGGCATGTCCCCTTCATTTACCACACAGGCTTGCACTTATTGCACGGTGTTTCTGGCAGAAAACCCACCGCAAGTGTAACGATCTTACCGCTCTTTAGTAGAAGAGCCCCTCTGTTATCTACTGTGAGCATTGGGTAGGCAGTGATAAACTTTAACCCTTTCTACTCGGATAAATTTTCTATATCGCTCATACCAGATCCGAATACATTTTAACAAGAAACTGGCCAAATTACAACCAATATAACCTACACATTCTACTGTAGCCAGTCATGTTGAATTATGAGCCATAAACTAGCAGGTTGGAACAGACGATCAGAATGGGAAACTTTAAATGTCTCACTTGGTGGTATAGCCAGGTGGAAAGGGTTAAGAAACGTATAAGACATTGAGCTGTAATGGAAAGTGTAGTAGTTCAACCAGGCTAGCCAGCCTTTTCCAAGATTAGCTTCAACTAATGCAGTATGGATTTCTTTTTGTTTATGAATTTCTGCATTTCTTGCAACATTCATCGGGCTGTGTGACTAGAGATGTGCTTGCAGAACATTTTAATTTCATTTTCTTATAGCGTGCACGATTAGGAAATAAGAATTGCCCTAGAACTAAAGAGCATGCACTTTTGTTTAGTGCGTACTAAAATTAGCGCGCACTCTGAGTCACACATAAGTCAGCTTGTTTGGATCTGGGGTTTGGAGGAGTGATTGAAAGGGTAATTGTGTTTCCATTTCTGGCTTTCAAAACCACCACAAACAGCCCAAAATGTGAGTTTCGGAGCTTGCCGTCATTCATGCTGTTCCTTACAGGTGCAGGTTCCACCTACATGTGGAAGTGCCAGCGTTTATGCGTGCTGAGCACTGAGCAGTTTTATTTTTGTAAAATGACCTTCTGCGCTGAATGTGCTACAAAACACACAGTCTTTTCCCATGGTCTTATATCTGCTCTACAAAAGGTTCCATGTTCAGCAAGCCGTTTATAAAGTACATTGCAAACTGTAAACGTCCTGAGTTGGGAGACCCTTTTCCAGCTTAGACAATCCAGGCAATATTTGGCTTCATCTGTAGCTGATGAAACTTAACTGGCTAAATTTAAATCAATTTTAAATGAGCTCAGTGCCAGGTGCTTACTTTAGCCAGGAAACTTCCATCCCTTGCCCAAACCTTCCTCTCTCCTTCCCCCCTCCCCAAAATGACCATTAACTGACTGGCCAACTCTCCTTCCCCCCTCCCCAAAATGGCCATTAACTGACTGGCCAAATCTAGCTGTCTGGTGAACACAGCTATTTATGTCTTTAAGTATTAAGATTTAATAACCGTCTTTATGAAAAGATTTAGCCACTCAGCAGGAGAAAATATTCTCCCAAGGATCCAGCTGCCTGGCAGGCCTGTTCAAATATTAGGGCTTTGCATTTGTTTTGAAACAAATTAAAAATGTAATGAAATAAGCTAATTCTTTTCTTCTCATTTCACTTCAAAATAAAATAAAAAATGCACTGAAATTAATGTTTGGTTTCATTTTAGCATGCCTTCTTTGCAAACAGTGCACACTAAAACCAAAAATGTAAAAAACTTCAACAACAACAATAAAACAAAAATGAAATGAAAATCCCCTCCACCCCCAGTGTTTACACCCCTATTAAATATCAACCTCCAGTGTTTTGGCTAGCTTTAAAGAGGCTGCAGTCTATGATTTTGTAATTCATTCATAACATTCATATTTAAGAGCTATGAAGTTGTAAGAGGGAGATCGGGACTACAGCTAAATTTCCCACTCATCCAAACAAGAAGGGGGCAACTTTCAAAAAAATACTCTGACATGTAAAGTCTGCAGGTGCCTTTTACCCTCAGACCAGTGGTTCACAAATCTTCCTGGGAGCTCTCCAGCCAGTCGGGTTTTCTGGATATCCACAATAAATATGCATGAGAGAGATTTGCATACAATGGAGGCAGTGCGTGCAACTCTCTCTCATACGTATTCATTGTGGATATCCTGAAAATCCGACTGGCTGGGGAGCCCCCAGGACAGGTTTAGGAACCACTGCCCCACACTTAAACCAGTTTTCAAAAGGAAAGAATTCCCTTTGAAAATTGAGTTGGAAAAAGATGCCCACCCAAATCTGCACCTGCCATGGACGTGGGCACCTTTTCCGCCTATACTTCCGCCTTGCGAGCCCACGCCTGAGGGCCTCGCCAAAGGGCCCTTTGGTGTGGCCCTTAGGAGTAGCCATACTGAGAAGAAAATAACTAAAGTAGGTAATTGTAATCCTTATAGCATAAGTGTCACTATCTCACCTAAAATTCCTATGCTAAGATGATTATCTGCTATTCCTATGATAAGATGTTAGCCTAAACTAATATTAGCATTCTGATAGTAATCTTAACTTTCAGGCAAGCTTATAACTACAAGCTAAACCCATTCAAAGTATACCTATTCTGATAGAACGTACAGTACTTGTAAGTCTACCTAAGAGTAAGAGCAACATTGTACACGTGCTAGTAACTCAACGTATAGCCAACTGATGATGGAGTTCTTCAAAATGTGGTTCTGCATATACCTCTGTTTTATTATGTACACAAAACTAACTCTATCATACACATATACCTACCCTGTAACTGCAGTCCCCAGTCTTATCCACATGCAATACCCAATACAACACCTCCAAAGGGAAACTAACAAACAAACCCAATACAACATATTCTACCCAAAATCAAAACCAAAGAAACATTACACTAGACTAATTAAAATCAAAACCAACTCAACCATAGCACTCCACACCAACCTCACATTAACTCCCCTAAACTGTTTATTAATAAATGCCAGGTCTATCAAGAATAAACTTCATATTATACAGGACCTCATCACTGATGAAAGTCCAGATCTACTATGCATCACAGAAATCTGGCTCACAGACACGGACATAGTTCTCCTTAACCAACTGTGAAAGCCAGGTTGCAACACATTTAACTGTCCTCGCACCAATAAGAGAGGAGGTGGTGTTATAATAATAGCAAGAGACACCGTAAATCTCTCCACATGCACACATAACACGCCTGAAGGATTGAATATTCTCAAGATTGAGAACAAAACCTTCACAATATGCTTCATATACAGACCCCCCATCGTCTGGTCATGAAGCCCTAGCAATGATACTCGAAACAGTTTGTGCAACACCAATAAAGAAATACCAAATTATACTAGGGGACATCAACCTAGCCTCACTACATACCACTCACTCAAATGCATTCCTAGAGGCTATGGACCAAATGGGATACCAGCAAATAACACAGAAACCCACTAACAACAAAGGAAACCTACTGGACCTGGAATTCCTACCTAAGCCTTCGCTCAGCACTACAGACATGAACCCTCCACCAAAAATAACACCGGCTCCATGGTCAGACCATTATTTAATTCAATTTACATTCAAAGTGAAATAAAATACCTAGGGGTGTTACTAGACACTCAACTTAGTATGAACACACACATAAGAAACACAACAAAGAAAATTTACTTTAAACTCAAAGTTTTAAAACAACTACGCCCTCTAGTCCACCTGCAAGATTTCCTAAGCATTATTCAAGCCATTATCACCCCACATTTTGATTTCGCCAACCTCTCCCTATTACCGGCTTAGCCGCCGGGCCCCCGGTCCCGCGGCTGCCAGGTAACCGGGTTCCCGGGGCCCGGCCACGTTGCAGGCCGCGTTGCGTTGGGGGGGGGGGGCGCGGCGCAGCCTGATGCGCGCTCTGGCGGCCCCCCCCCTCACGTGATCCTGGAGGGAGCCCGATGAGTGGCCAGTGGAGGGTTGGGGGCGGAGGCGGCGCGAGCAAGGAGGGAACGCCGGCTGGCGTGTTCTTCCCTTTCCCTCCTTGCTCGCGGCCGAGAAGGTTTGAATTGTTTACCTGGCTGCGGGGTGCTTTTCGGGGCGGCTGTAGGCCTCGGGAGCCTCGGGTGCTGGGTCGTTGGGGTTGCGGTGGCGGGTGCTAGTTTCGCCGCCAACCCACGCGGCGCTGGGGCTTCCATCGGTGCCCGCTTCTCCGGCGTGCGCGAGTGCTCCGGCGCACGTGGGCCCCGGGTCTGCGTGCCTGCTCTGCCGCGGTCATTTAGATACAGTGACCAGCATTGCATGCCATATTCCAGGTGCTAGCTTGGATTTCAGCTGGGGTGGTGGCCAAATTGCCGCTTAGACGGCGACGGAGCCCTAGGGGACCCCAACGCATCGGTCCTAGGCCAGGGGGCAGGCTCTGCATTACCCAGTTGGGTGGCTTGCCGGCCTTTTTGGCCAGCCCCTAGGCCTGTGCGGCACTTGGGCCACTTACTTGGAGCACACATGGCAAAACATGTTCTTGCACGCAGCGCTGGTAAGGGGCCGCGGGGCGGGGCTCGTGGGCGCGGTACGGCGCGGCGTGGGTCCGCTCCCGCGGGCCGCGCTGGGGCGGTGCCCCCGGCTGCTCCCGCTACCGGGGCTCGGCGGGGCCGTGGGCGCCGCAACATTGGGGGGGCCCGGGGGGTGGGGCCTCCGGTGGGCGCTTTTCGCCTGCGGACGGGGGGGCCTCGGCGGGTGATCCGGTTCCTGCTGCGGGAATCGCGGGGGGGAGGGGGATTTGGGACTGCTCGAAGGGGTCCTCGCGCCAGGCCACTCGGTCGCTGCCGGGACGGGGCCCTCGCAGGCTCCTGTGCTCAACTTGCCTCCCGGGTCGGGGAGCGGCTGGCTTACGGCTCCTTCCCCTTCCCATCTAGGGGAGGGGCCTGCTCCCCCTTCCTTGGGTGCCTCTTCTCCTCCTGGGTTTCTCGGTTCTCCGGCCCCTTGGGTGTATGGGGCGGTTCCGTGGGGGGGTGTGGGCCCATGGGGTGGTGGTTGGGGGGGGTGGTTTGGGCAGGGGCAAGGGGGGGTTGGGGGGGTGGCGGCGTGGGAGGCTGGGGGTTTGGGGCCTTCGGCGCGCGCCTGGGGGGTTGGTCCCTCGGCGGTTCTCAGTACCCCTGGGGCCCCCGCTGCTGCTTTTTCTTCTTTTTCTTCACAGGTTCCGAGGAGCGCGCCGACTGTCGCCGCCATGGCTGCTTCCGACAGGCTCGCGGGAGCGGGCCCTTCAGATGCCACGGTGTCAGCGGGTGTTCCGGCCCTGGCCTCGCCCACTGGGGGCGCCCTGGTCGCCCCCGTCGGGGGGAGTGGTGAGTATACTGTTGGGGGGGGGTTCCCGACTCGGTTCCGGGCTCCGGGGGGGCGGGCAAGGGAAAAGCGAAGCGCAAGCGGGCTCGTCGCTGCCGGCGGGCGTCCTCGTCCTCTTCCTCCTCGACGTCCTCCGTGGCCTCGTCTTGCAGCTCCGTCCCAGGGGCGGCGGACGGTGGGGTTCCTGGTGGTACGCCCGTGGTGCGGTGTGCCGAGCTATGGGAGTCGGTTCCGCGGAAGTTGCGCCGGCGGATCAAGCGTCGTCGATATATTGACATTTTCCGCTTGCTCGACGGCCGGAAGCGCGCGGGAGAAAGTAGGAAAAAGCGCAGGGACGATGAGAAGGCGGGGCGCGTGCGCAAGGTGTCTCGCAACACGCTCAACTGGACCCGTGCCTTTTTGCGGTTGGCGAGTGTCTGGGGACGCTACTTCCCGGACCAGTTCGGGGCGTTACTGGCTTATGCCGACAATATCCTGGAGGCATCCCAGGCCCACGAGGGGTGGGCCTGGTTGAATTATGACGAGGCCTTCCGGGACCAGATGGAGGAGAATAGTCTCCTGCAGTGGGGGACCAAGGACATCAACCTGTGGTTGACACAGATGTCCGCGAGGGGCCGCGGCGTCGGTACTGGAGCGGTGGGGGCAAAGGCGGGCTCGGCTTCGCTCTCGCCTGGGGGCCGGTCCTTTCGTGCCCCCGGCCCCACGTTGCCATCGCAAAAGGCGGCGGGGGTCGGGGGGGACGTGTGTTGGCGCTTCAACAAGGCGTCTTGCCCCTTCCCGGACTGCAAGTTCAAACACGCTTGCTCCTTGTGCGGCGGCGCGCATGCGGCCGCAAAGTGTAGCAGGAAAGGGGTCGCTGGGGCTCCTGCTGGGGGGAAGTGAGGGGCCCCGCGGCTTAGCGGCTACCCCGGTGCGGGTCGCGGCGATGCTGCCGTGGCTGTTGGAGTATGGGCGTTCCCGCCGGGGTAAGGCGGCCGGTTTGATTCTGGGGGGGTTCTCGCGGGGTTTTCGCATTCCTGTCCGGGGGTCCGCCGCTCCGTGTAGTTCCCGCAATGCTGCCTCTGCGCGGCTCTACGGTGATTTTGTGCGCAGCAAGATCTCCGAGGAATGTGCGCTGGGCAGGGTGGCGGGTCCCTTCGTGGACCCCCCCTTTTCCCCATTCACGGTTTCGCCGTTGGGCGTGGTTCCGAAGAAGGAGCCGGGCAAGTTCCGACTGATACACAACCTCTCTAGCCCTCTGGGCGACTCCGTCAATGACCGTATTCCTCGCGAGCTCTGTTCGGTGCACTACGCTTCCTTCGACACTGCAGTGTCCTTGGTTCGTCAGTGCGGAGCGGGGGCCCTTTTGGCCAAGGTGGATATTGAATCGGCGTTCCGCCTGCTGCCGGTGCACCCTTCCGCTTTCCCATTGCTTGGCTTTCGTTTCGAGGCGAGGTACTACTTTGATATGTGTATGCCCATGGGCTGCGCAATCTCCTGTGCTTATTTCGAGGCCTTCAGTACCTTCTTGCATTGGGTTGTGGAACGGCAGTCGGGAGTCGCCAGCATTGTTCACTATCTGGACGATTTTCTGTTCGTCGGGCCCCGGGGTGCCTCGACCTGTTCCGCTCTTCTGAGCACCTTCCTTCGCGTGGCTGCCGCGTTCGGCATTCCCGTAGCGGATGGCAAAACGGTGGGACCGGTTACGTGTCTTACCTTCCTGGGTATTGAGATTGACACGGTGGCGATGGTGGTCCGCTTGCCGGCGGCGAAGGTCGCTCGCCTTCGCGAGCTGGTGGCCTCCGTCTGTGCCACTGCGAAGATTTCCCCTTCGCGTCATGCAGTCACTGGTGGGGCATTTGAATTTCGCTTGCCGCGTTCTCCCCATGGGGAGGCCCTTTACGAGGCGCCTTTCTTTGGCAATGTCTGGGGTGCGGCTACCGCATCATCGGATTCGCGTGTCCGTGGGGATGCGGGAGGATTTGCGGGTTTGGGACGCGTTTCTGGCCGGGTTCAACGGGAGCTCCGTACTTCAGGGGCCGGAGTTGTCGAATCGCGATTTGCAGTTGTTTACTGACGCGGCGGGGGGCTTCGGTTTTGGGGCCTTCTGTCACGGTGCCTGGTGTGCGGAGCCTTGGCCGGTGGCTTGGGTGCGCTCCGGTTTGACGCGCAATATCACCTTCTTGGAGCTGTTCCCTATCGTGGTTTCCTTCTGGGTCTGGCCTGACTGGCTGCGTGACCGGCGGGTCGTCTTCTGGTGCGACAACGCGGCGGTCGTTGAGGTTCTGAACCGTCATGCTCCCCGATGCCCCAGGGTGGCGGCCTTGATGAGGGTGTTCGTGTTGGCTTGCTTGCGGCTGAATGTCACCGCGCGGGCGCGGCACGTTCCCGGTTCTCAGAATTCGATCGCTGACGCTCTCTCACGTTTTCAGTGGGAGCAGTTCCGGCGACTGGCGCCCGGTGCGGACGAGCTGCCCTCGCGGGTCCCGGAGCATCTCTGGACGATTGGGACCCTGCCCTGATGGATCTATTGGCGTCGTCGGTGGCCCGTAGCACCTGGACTAATTACCGTAGGGGCTATTCCCAGGTGAGTGCCTTTTTGCGGGCGCGTGGGTGGGCCGGGGGGGAGGTGCCTGATGACCTGGCGGGCCGCTTCGTGCTTTGGGCAAAGGAGGCGGGATGGGCCCGGTCGGCGGTCGCTGGGGCGCTCGCGGGCTTCTCCTTTTTCTGTAAGGCAGCTGGTTGGGGGAATCCGCGGGTCTCCTTTTTGGTCGGGCGGCTGCTCGCCGGTTGGGCCCGTACGCGGCCGGCGCCACCCGATTGGCGGCGCCCGGTATCTCACGGGCTCCTGTTGCAGCTTTGTGAGGTTTTGCCTCGGGTGGCCGCCTCGGGCTTTGAGGCGGTGCTGTTTCACGCTTTGTTCACTACTGCCTTCTTCGGCGCTTTTCGGGTGTCCGAGTTGGTTCCCCGGTCGGCGCGGCGTGAGGCTTTTGGGGGGTTGGCCGTGGGGCACGTCCGGGTGCATCCTGCGCGGGTTCGCATTTTTCTCGCACGTTCAAAGACGGACCAGGCTGGAACCGGGGCTGGGTCCTGCTGAGTGCTATCCCTCCCCTGTTGTCCTGTCCTGTGCGGGCTCTTCAGGCGTACGTGTCGCTGCGCCCCGTAGCGCCTGGCCATTTTTTCGTTCATGCGGATAGCCGGCCGGTGACACAGTTTCAGTTCACGGCGGTGTTACGCATGGCTCTGCGGGCCTTGGGTCTGGATGAGCGGGGTTATGCGTCGCACTCGTTCCGCATTGGGGCGGCTACCAGCGCGGCGGCGGCTGGGCTGGATCCGCTGGTGATTCGGCGGATTGGCCGCTGGCGATCGGGTGCTTACGCCGGGTATGTTCGCCCGTCCCCAGGCGATGGGGCGGGGTAGCGTGGGGCGTCTGAGGTGGCGGTCTGCCTGCTGGTGGGGGGGGGGGCGGGGGGGGGGGGGGCATTAACCCTTTTGTGTCCTATTGCAGATTGGCTGGCTGGTGGCAGTCCATTCTTTCTGCTTTCAGATGGTGCGGCATCCGGCGACTGGTGGATCATCGGGCACTCCTTTGTTTATTGGGCTGAGCGGCGCGCGGCGGTGCGGCCACTGGGAGTGCACTTGGGTCTCGCTGGAGCCGGAGTGCGGTTGTGCTGGATGGGCCGCCGCGGTATGCACTGGGACCAGCTTCTGGATTGTGTCCAAGAGGAACTTGGGCGGCGCCGGCAGCCGGTCGGGCTGCTGTTGCACCTGGGTGGCAATGACATAGCCGGTTGGGCTTGCCGGCAACTCATTGGGGCTGCTCAGAGAGACATTGCCATATTGCGTGGGGTCCTCCCCGGGGTGGCCATTGTGTGGTCGGACATTGTGCCCCGCCCAGCTTGCTGGACTCAGCGGCGTTGGTCACGGGGTCTGTGCAAGGTTAACAGGCAGATCGGGCGCTGGGTCCAGCGGACGGGCGGGGTCCATGTTCGGCACCTTTGGGCGGATGTTACTTGCGCTGGTCTTTACCGGCTTGATGGGGTTCACCTTGCCCCGGTGGGGCAGGATCTTCTTTTGAACGACTGGCAGGAGGCGCTTGAGTCGTGGTGCAGGTCGCAGCTTTCCTTGGTGGGGGCGGCGCTAGGATAGCACGCTACCTAGCGCCGGTGGCGGGGTGGCGAGCTGGTGCTCGTTGACCCGGCGGCTCATTTCAGCTGGAGGCCGCTTTCCAGGTGAGCGGCACGACTATGTGGGTTGGGAGAGACGTCCCGGTTGGGGTCTCTCCCGGAATTAGGCAACCCCTTCAGCCGGCCTTTGCTAACATGGCGAGGCGGGCGGGAGGGGGTGACTGGTGGGGGTGGGTTGGATGGTGCTCCACTTTGCTATACGGCTGGTGGCAGGCATCATCCGGATGACGGTGGTGGGGGGGGGGGTGGGGGCGGGGGGGGTAGGAGGCTCTTCTTTGTTATGATTGAATTGCTGTGTTGGCCCATGTCGGGCCGGTGTTTTTCCTTACTGTTAATAAAGCTGCGACCATGCTTTAATACCAACACTCGACGTCTGTTTGCTTTGTCAATGGAGGTTGTAGGGTGTTGGAGGGGTTTGGGGGATCCAGGCCGAGTAGGGCATCCGGATACCTCGGTTATTACCGGCTTAGCCGCCGGGCCCCCGGTCCCGCGGCTGCCAGGTAACCGGGTTCCCGGGGCCCGGCCACGTTGCAGGCCGCGTTGCGTTGGGGGGGGGGGGGCGCGGCGCAGCCTGATGCGCGCTCTGGCGGCCCCCCCCCCCTCACGTGATCCTGGAGGGAGCCCGATGAGTGGCCAGTGGAGGGTTGGGGGCGGAGGCGGCGCGAGCAAGGAGGGAACGCCGGCTGGCGTGTTCTTCCCTTTCCCTCCTTGCTCGCGGCCGAGAAGGTTTCCCTCCCTCCCTCCCTTTTGCCGTGGGGGGGGGCCGGGGGGGGGGGAGATTTGTCGCAGCTGGGGGGGGGTGCCAGGTTGGCATGCTTTGGGCCTCGTGAGCGGGGTGGCGAGCTGGTGCTCGTTGACCCGGCGGCTCATTTCAGCTGGAGGCCGCTTTCCAGGTGAGCGGCACGACTATGTGGGTTGGGAGAGACGTCCCGGTTGGGGTCTCTCCCGGAATTAGGCAACCCCTTCAGCCGGCCTTTGCTAACATGGCGAGGCGGGCGGGAGGGGGTGACTGGTGGGGGTGGGTTGGATGGTGCTCCACTTTGCTATACGGCTGGTGGCAGGCATCATCCGGATGACGGGTGGGGGGGGGGGGGGGGGGGGGCAGGAGGCTCTTCATTGTTATGATTGAATTGCTGTGTTGGCCCATGTCGGGCCGGTGTTTTTCTTACTGTTAATAAAGCTGCGACCATGCTTTAATACCAACACTCGACGTCTGTTTGCTTTGTCAATGGAGGTGGGAGGGTGTTGGAGGGGTTGGGGGATCCAGGCCGAGTAGGGCATCCGGATACCTCGGTTACTAGGCACAACAAACCAAAACATCAAAAGACTCCAACTGGCTCAAAATGCGGCTGCCAGAACTATAATGAAGTTTCACCCTTTCGAGCACATATCACCCTATCTAGTCAAGCTACACTGGCTCCCCATTCAATGTAGAATAAACTATAAACTAATAATAACCACTTTTAAAGCACTAAATAACACTGCCCCAGAAACCCTAAATAAACTAATCACTAAAGACACACCCCATAGTGCACATAGAAGAGGCAACGCCAATAAACTAAGAATTCCAAAAGAATTTACTAAGTCCAAAAAAACAACAAATAAAAAGGCATTCTCCCATGCAGCCCCCACGCTCTGGAACTCGCTACCCGATGAAATCAGAACCATAACCGACTTCAAAGATCTACGCAAAATCTTAAAAACACACCTTTTTACCTCCTACTACGGCACGTTAGCTAACACTCAACTTCTATATGAAAAGGGATAAAATACACAACACAAGTAGATCAACACCGCAAGGCCTAAAGATATCTTGACCTCAATACTGCCTATTATACTTATACTGTTGAACTTCTCCTACTATATCTGTACATAGTTTATTGTACATAGTTCCAAATAGTTTAAAAGTTTAAAAGTTAAAAGTTCAAATGTTAACTGCACATAGTTCATGTTATTGTTCAATGTAAAAACAGAAATGCCTCTCTGTTTACTTAACTGTTTTATGTAAACCACACCTGATTCTCGGAAGGTTGCGGTATAGAAAAATTTGTTAAATAAATAAAAAAATATCTCAATGCAAACCCCCAATCAAGAATCAAAAATGCAGACACACCGAACAAATAAATTCAAAAGCTTTGATAAAGATGCACTAATAAGATCAATGTTCTCTCATGTAAACACTGAACTAACTGACCTTGAGGTCCTCATAGATCAATGGAATAAAGGGATTGAAACAGTTGCCAAACATCCCCTAACATGCTACCTAAGCCACATATTAAAATAAAGTACAAAGCTGAGGTCTGGTACACATCAGACTTATTCAAAAAGAAGAAAGAACTTAGAAGAATGGAAAAAAAATGGAGAGCATCAAAGACCCCAGAAAACAATGCACAATATATGTCTCTACTCACAAACTACAAAGTAGCAATCAACACAGCAAAAAAGACCCATCACATCAAAATGCTAAATAAAGCTTTAAATAGACCCAGAGAAGAACTTATAAAAATCACCGATAGGAGTAAACACCTCACAACTGACAAGAACACCTGTCACCAGCAATCCTCTAACAACAATGATGAACTCCACAGAAACATGGCATAACTTCTATAATATTGACCAAAGACAAATATTGAACATACTACAAACCTAAACACTACTACATCTCCACTAGACCCTTGTCCAGTAGCCTGGATTAAGGCAATGAAAATGGAAATTGCTCCTATTATTCTAAACATAGTTAACCAATCACTCCAGCAAGGAACCATGCCATCTGAACTCAAAAGAACCCTTATACGACCAATTTTAAAAAACAAAACACTCAATCAAGATGACCCCTCTGCATACAGGCCCATTGCAAGCATTCCTTTTATAGCCAAAACCATTGAAAAAACGGTCCAGCTGCAGTTACAAGACCATATAGATGCTACAAACGCACTCGATGACCAACAATACGGGTTTCGCCAACATCATGGAGTTGAAACACTTCTACTTGTCCTATTTGACAAATTATACAAAGGCATTGAAAATTGCAAGAAAATGTTCATCCTAATATTCATAGACATAACCGCGGCCTTCGACTCAGTAAACTGCAAGACCCTCATCACAAGACTTGAGTCCATTGGAATAAAAGGAACAGCCCTAAAATGGTTCAACTCTTATATATCCAACAGGATGCAACAGGTACACTTTGACCAGAAAACATCTAATCCCTTCCCTCAAACTTAAGGAATACTGCAGGGATCAGCATTATCTGCACTTCTATTCAACCTATATTCACGACCCATTTGCGCAATATTCCAAAAACATAAACTCAATTTCCACTTATATGCAGATGATATAATGTTGTACAACCAACTAGACATATGTAACCCAATCTATGACTCCGTAGAAGCCTGCCTTAAAGAAACTCAAGCATGGTTTCAGAAGAATAACATGAACATTAACCATAAACCCAGAATTTAATCCCCCCTCCATGATACTCCTAAATAACAATACTTACAATATCAAACAAGAAATAAAATATCTAGGAGTTACCCTTGATAAGACCCTTAATATGGAAAAACACCTAAGATTACTAAATAGAACAATTTTCCATAAACTAAGGATATTACAACCATTGTGTAATATCATTGATCAATCTGATTTCAGAACAGTAGAACAGGCTCTCATAACTCCCCACCTGGACTACTGCAATGGCATACTTCAAGGATTACCTAAAAAATCGCTCCACATACTCCAAATGGCACAGAACGTCACAGCACAAATCTTAATGAAAGTCCAGATCTTGGACCACATCACACTGATTCTAAGGGAACTCCACTGGCTCCCTATTCAAGCCCGAAATAGGTATAAGATAATAATGACCACATTTAAATTAATTCACAACAATGCCCCATCTTACCTCTCCAAACTCATCAATCTACAACCCCCGAAAAGGAATAGAAGAACTTTCAATCAAAACACCCTACTTGTCCCACACACTATACGCAATGTCAGAACAATCACGAGCAACAGAACATTCACTTACATAGCCCCCATACAATGGAATAAGCTACCAGACACACTAAGAACCAACCATGACCTCCAATCCTTCCATAAAAACCTAAAGACACATTTCTTCCAAGAATACTATAACTCTACCTAACTCAATTTCATTCCCTTCACATCCCTCAAACTAACCAATATACGGAAGCACCGAACTGCCATTTATAAAGGCAAGTTCCTCACACCATGAGCTACAAATGTAAATATTCTGTAAATAGTTAAATGAAACTGATCTATATCGGATTGTAAATAGTTTGAGGTTTCCCCTCACCAACCTTTTTAAGTACATAGTTAAAAACCTGTTATATGTAACTGTTCTGGTTGAGTTTACTGTTATAATGTAAACCGCTTCTGATCACTGGAAGTAGCGGTATAAAAATGTAACCAAATAAATAAATAAATACTTTCCCACATACTTTTGAAAATGCATAAGAATTGTGTAAGTGTACTCTCTGCCCCAATACCATTGCTAGGAATGCCTTCCCGATACACAGGTACAATTATGTGCCATGCAAAATAAGAACATAAGAACATAAGATATGCCATACTGGGTCAGACCAAGGTCCATCAAGCCCAGTATCCTGTTTCCAACAGTGGCCAATCTAGGTCATACGTACCTAGCAGCTTCCCCAAAAGATACAGGTTCCACAATGCTTGTACTGGGTCAAGCAATGATATCCTGGGTCCCTTCTTAATAATGGTTTATGGACCTTTCCTCCAGGAACTTGTCCAAACCTTTCTTAAACCCAGCTACATTAACAGCCTTTACTACATCCTCCGGTAACAAATTCCAGAGTTTGATTACACATTGAGTGAAAAAATAAGTTCTTTTATTAGTCTTAAATAGTTTACCCTGTAGCTTCATTGCATGTCCCCTAGTCTTTCTATATTTTGATAACATAAACAAAATGTCCCGTTTTATGTGTGGAAATGCCTTTTGCCCTCTTAAACATCTTCTTGGTCACATTTGTACTGATTCTGTGACATCTCCAACTTTTCTCATATCTTCTTCGCCTTTGACTGTTTTGCACTTGAGCGTAATTCCTCTGAGAAGACTACATGTTTTTCACAAGACGTTGAATCTTCCTGGGTGGCCCAGTCCAGTAGGACTGGGTGCTCCCCTATTTCTCTCATGGCAAGGGGTTACTCCGTCCTCCTCTTATCACATATATCCTCACAATTTCAGCCAAAAGGTAAAAAAAAAAGCTGATTATAGCCAAAACGACCTGATCTTTTAAGTATTCCCATTAGAGTCTATTCGTAATTGAAAATTATATTTTTTGGTGCACTGCAACTTAATAATGTAGTGTGTTAACACTGAATGACTTTATTTATGCTCTTGCCTTCTGTGTGAAATGTTCTCCCCATGTTTCTTAGGTTGGAGTCCAACTATATAAGTTTTTTGGAATTATTTGCACAGGTGTATGGTAGACCAGATGTATGGTTTTGAATTTTGCTGTTATTCCATTTTATTTTTATAGGAATATTTAATTTATTAGAATATTTTAAGTTGTCTTGTTCTCTGTTGAAATTAATATTGTTTGGATCAAGTGGAATAGAAATTTCCCTGCCAATTCTAATTTCATTCCACCTTGTTGGGCGCTCTTTGGAAAAACACCAAAGCATGTCAAACATACTCCGCAGCTCCTTAAAATAATGGGATTAATGTAGAGATAAACTGCAGAGATGACTAAGATAATGTGAGATCTCAAATGGCTAGCGAGTACGGATGAGCACACTCCATTCATGATGAAATGGGATCCACTCGTTCTTCCTGACACAGCAGGGCAACCAAACAGTGAAGAAGCATGAAAGTGGCCCAGATGGAAAGCCCTAGTGGCAACACTGAGAACTGCTATGCTGGAAACATCAATGAGATTCCAAGGCCCAGCTTCCACTCATTAAACTGGCAGGGAATTGGGGCGCTAAAGGTACCTTTCACAGCCCTTCTCTTAAGAGCGGGAGAGGGATAGCCGCCATTGCACAAAATATTACAAATGGGTGGGACTCAAGGTGCAGATATAGCAAGTTCTGAAAGTCTCTGGACCTCTACTGAGCATAGTCACAGCAGAGGCTGGGTTGCAGAAGGAGGGGGATGAGGGAGGAGACGTAGGGTAATAGCCTGGGCAGCTAAAGGTTCCTGATTCTAAGGACTCCAAGGCCTCTTCCAGGGCACGCGCCAAATGAGCTGCAACCCCAAAGGAGGAGGAAGCTGCATGGCCAAAAATAAATGCTTCAGGATTTTAGAAAGAGTGGAATTAAACAGACAGCGACGTGCCTATAGAGATGCAAAACTTGAGTAGCTACCAGGGGGATATGTTTGGTATCATAAAATGGGATCCAGACATTCTACTAGTGGATTATATTTCCGTCTATGGAAGGAAAAGAATGGAGAAAAGTTTGACAAAGATCTGGAAGATTTTTCTCTTTTTCACTCCAGTGTTCAAATGTGACATGCACAACTTGGGCAAGGCCTCTTACAGAGATAAAAGGGTCTTACACATAAGGAATGAAAGCACCTGGCCTGCTGGCTAGTGCTTTAATTGCAATCTATGTAATAAAAAAGAAAGCATGTCCCAGCCCATTAATCCACCGCAAACCAGGACGGGAGTTTAAGTCACTGTTAAGAAACTTTAAGATCAAACAGCAGGAGAAAGAGGTCTTCCGCAAGGAGTACAATAAAAGGAAGCGGAAGCCAAGGACCACGGCCAAACACAGTAGGGGTATCCAAAAGACTGCTAATAAAGTCTTTTGGATACCCCTACTGTGTTTGGCCGTGGTCCTTGGCTTCCGCTTCCTTTTATTATAAGAAACTTTAAGATAGCAATTTCTAAGATAAATAATCCTATAAACTATGCCAAGTCACCTACAGCAGGTTTGAGTAGGCATCTAAAATATTAATAAAATGCCAACTCTGTCTGCTGTAAAGAGACAGTTCTGCACAACAAAATATTTCAAGCTGCTATAACTCATGGTTCCTTGTTACCTAACACTGAATTTAAGACCCTAACTATGGGCATAATCATGGAATAGATGGGGTGCAGGGCTCATTCCCTCAGATAAGAATTCTAGCTGCTCAGATGGACACAATCATGTCAATCTGCAAAAGATTATGGTACCTTAGGGATCAAAAAACATAAATAAAACAAAAAAAATGCCTATTATTTTTTTAAAGACTCCCGTAAGCAAAATCACTCATATAAGAGAAAAAGACCTCAGTATTAACACTTATCCCTTTACCAAGCCTGGGACAATACTCTGGCTACAGAGGGTTTAAATGCTCATGCCAACATCACGGGTCAGAAAAAAACTCCTTATAAAGTAAATATTATTTTTTATCTTTTCTTTTTTTCTTCTTTTAAAACCATAGAGAAAAAAGTGTACTTTTCATAAATCTTGCAAAGCCACACTGAAACAGTTCATCACCTTCGCAGTAACTGCTGCTGAATAATTCAATTCAGTTCATGTCATGCAGTCTGAAAACTCACTCAATACTAATAATATAATAAGTACTTTTTATATGATTAATATTATGAGTATTGTGTGAGTTTTCAAACTGCTTGATATGAATTGAATTACACAGCAGCAGTTACTGCCAAGGTGATGAACTGTTTCACTGTGCCTTTGCACTATTCATGGAAAATACACTTTTTTTTCTACATGGTTTTAAAAGAAGAAAAAAAGGAAAGAAAAGTTAAAGAATAATATTTACAAGGAGATTTTTCTGACCAGTGATGTCGGCATGAACATTTAAACCCTCTGTAGCTAGGGCATTGTCCCAGGCTTGGTAGAGGGACAGGTGATAATACTGAGGTCTTTTTCTCCTTATATGAGTGATTTTGCCTATGGGAGCCTTTGAAAAAGAATAATAAGCATTTTTTTGTTTTATTTATTTTTCACAATCATGCCAAACCGTTCTGTTATAGGAACATGCTGATCCAGGGCGTTTTTCTGGGGCCTAGAGGATAGATTTGAATTTTTGTACTTTTTCTGCCAGTGCAATACTGCTAGAAAATTAAGTCTGAAATATGTAAACAAAAATAATAACCATCAATTGAAAGGCATAATCCTTTGTTAAATGCAGCTCTCTTTCACTCCACGTGATTACCTTAATCTACTCATTGAAAGTACTATGATTCCGACAGCAATTTTCCAAAAAGGTCGTAGACAGAGATACCCTGGTCAGAGGCGACCTGCCATCACCCACACTACCTAAAATGATGTACTTTTCACCAGCACCCAACAAAACCCCTCTGGACCAAATCAGAAAGTATGTGCTCTAATTCCCAACAGAGGATCTTAATATTTCACTGTTGCCCATTGTTGATTATGAAGTAGAAATACAGGGCAAGAGGGGTTTCCCTCAGAAGTTGGACCTTCCAAAAAGCGGAGGGCTGATTGTTAAACGAAGTACTTTCCCTTACCTGCTGCAGATTTTTCTTCATCAGCATAGTCACCAGCAAATCTCAGCTTCTCATTGTCACGAGTCTTGCCTCCTTGCTGCCTTCAATGAAATGGTACCTAACCCACTGTGCCATCAGTGGCTGGTCTCAGGCCTTTAATCAAAAGAGAGGGAAATTACAGGAGTGATTAAACCTGAAATAACACCACCTCCAGCAGCTAGGCTGACTCTCAGCAACTGATTCGATGGGGCCAGCCAGTAACGTCTCATTCGGCAGATTTTTTGCATTGACCTATGATCTTTTTTTTTTTTTATTCCTTTGGCGAGACTCCTTTGATTTCATGCTGGCTTTTTAAATTGCGGATAAAGTTAATTCACTCAACAATGCCACAGCTGGAATTAAATATCCTCTGCTGGGGGAGGGGTTGATGCTAGCTGGAGGGGCCTTATTGGATCCCTTAACACCCTTGAGGGATATTTATGGATTCAGTTGTCCCTCTAAGGATGATGAAGAACTTAAATAATTATGACCATATGGTTGTGCGATAGTAGACTCAGCAGCCACCTTGTTAGGTAGATGTTTGGAAGGAGGTGAAAGGGGAAAGTTTTAGGTAGAAGGTGTGGTTGAAAGTCCCACTGACAAGCTTTGGAGAGGCTGATTGTTGAAAAGGCAGCACGCTGCTGACTGCAACAGCTTGGTAATAACAGAGATTTGTGGCTTTAGCTGACACGCGCCGCTCAATTCGCCCTTCTCATGCTCGCTTGGTTAATTGGCTTCGGTGGTCAAAATGACATGTTAGATGAAGGTACAACACATGGTCTACCTGAAATCACACAATACGAGACACAGCACATATGTCATGTCTTTAGTAGAGCTGCTACTGGAGGGAATTAGAGAGCTCCATAGAAAAAGAGGGAGGACATTTCAATGAGTATCTGCAGATTTCAAATGTTTAGAGTAAAATTAATTAGAGCGACGTTAGGAACATATACTCAGAATTGCTTATAAAACGTGTCTACATAGGACCAAAATATCTGGACGGAGGGGCTAATACACAGCAAATAAAATATCTGGGTGCCTTAATTACATAGAAACCACTTGCTTTGATTTGACAGATCTTTGTCCTTATGTTATGCATAATAGTGAAAAGTGAATAAATAACTAGGGGTGTGCAGGTCAAAATATTTTGTTTTGTTTAGTTTCCCATGTTGTTTAGGGGATTTTTCATTTTATTCAGGCTTTTTAAATATTTTTATTCATTTTGAGGGAAGCGTTGTCAAGAGTACATGCTACTGCTCAACAGTGCCCCCTATTGCCCAATAGCACACACTATTGCACAGTAGTGCACCCTATTGAGAGAGAGCATGCTCTACTGATGACAGGAGAAAAAATGACATTTCAGGTTTTTTCCTGTCAGTTCAGGTTAAAAATGACATATCCCATGCATTTCAAACAAATGCACATACCGATAAATAACTTGGGTTGTCATTGGTGTTGACATATTTATAGGTGAATAACATTAGTAGACCCTTCGGGAAGATGATATTTACAAAGCAGCAAACAATATTTTCATGCATATGGCCAATAACAATGAAGCAGAAGTCCTAGCAATACAACAGTCATGGGCTTTCTTGACATCTCTGGGCACACGTGCAGATAGACAAAGCACAGCATGACCAGTCTGCCGACATAGGACAGAGCCAGAATATTGTTTATTACACACTTGATATACCGACCCCCATTACATCGGGGCGGTTTACAATTCAAAAAAAAGAAAGAAAGAAAGGAAATACAATCAATATAAACAGGAAAGAAAGTGAGATTCAAAAATAAAGGGAAAAGAGAGTCAAGGGATTAGGGGGGAAGGTTGAAAGCGGAGGAGAAAAGGTGGGTTTTCAGGAGAGAACGGAATTTGGGGTAGGAGTCTTCCAATCGTAAGGCAGTAGGCAGGGAGTTCCACAGGGAGGGGCCAACATAGAAAAAGGCTGAGTGTCTAGTAACCTGCAGATGTGCTTGTGAGGGGGAAGGGAGGTGTAAGCGGTTGATATGAATAGAACGAAGGCTCCGGGTGGGTGTGTGAAATGTTAATAGGTCGGCTAAGTACTGAGATCTATGAGAATAAATGGCTCGATGAACTAGTGTGAGGATCTTAAATTTTGTTCGAAATATTACCGAGAGCCAATGAAGCTGTTGCAAAATAGGAGTGATATGATCGCGGGGGGAAGCATGGGTAATCATCTGTGCCGCAGTGTTTTGTAGGAGTTGTAGCCGTTGACGCTGATACTGAGGGATACCGACAAATATGGAGTTGCAAAAATCCAACCTGGTAATGACAAGTGAAAGAAGGAGAGTGATCAAAGCTTGAGGGGATAAGAACGGCCGGACAGCACGAATGCTCCGGAGACAAATGAAAGAACGTCGAGAAACCTGGGAGATGTGATCAGCGAACGTGAGAGCGCTGTCGAGCAGAACACCTAAATAACGGAGCTTAGGCACTAGGGAAATGGGAGAGCCTGAGAAGGAGGGAGTAAGTGAAGGGCAGACAGAACTGTGAGGAAACCAGATAGCAGCAGTTTTGGAGACGTTAAGAACAAGGCAGTTTGAGGATAACCAGGTAGAGACCAGGGATAGGCACTCATTTAGTGGAGTGATGTCAGGATGGGAAGAGGAGGTGTGGTGCAAAAGGAAAATGTCATCGGCATAGTAATACCCTGAAATACCTGATTGCTGAATTAGTAATGTTAAAGGGGCCAGGAACACATTGAATAATAGTGGTGCAAGGACCGAACCCTGAGGGACACCACAAGTGAGAGGAAAGTGGTCTGTGGTGGATGAAGCAGAGAACACAGCAAAATTGCGAGCATGTAAGAAAGAGTGGAACCAGCGATAGACAGTACCTCGAACACCTGCATCACATAGTCTAGAGAGGAGAAGAGAATGATCAACTAAGTCAAAAGCCGCTGAAAGGTCCAAAGACACCGCCACCGAAATATCAACACGATCGTGTGCAGAGTGTATTTCATTCATGACAGCAGTAATGATGGATTCAACACTATGACCTGGTCGAAAACCGGACTGACGGGGTGAAGAAAGTGTGTCGTGTCAAGATGATGGGCAAGTTGTGAAAAAACTGCTTTCTCTAGGAGTTTAGAAGCAAATGGCAGGTTTGATACAGGACGATAATTAGCTGGAACTGATGAATCTAGAGTAGAGTTCTTCAAGAGGGGGCGCACCAGAGCATGTTTCCACAGATGGGGAAAAGAACCGGAAATGAGACTGGAATTAATGATAGTAAGTAGTGGAGGAAGCAGGCCAAGAGAGGGTTCAGAAAGCCAAGCAGAAGGTATTGGATCTGACGGGCAAGTGGACTTGCGAGTTGTGGAAAGGAACTTGAGAAGCTCTGGGGAGGTAAGGGGATGGAAATTAGCCCAAAAGTGAGACAACGGAGAGGATGGAGGGGGTGAAGGGGGGAGGGGGGGAGGAAGTGTCTGAGGACAGGAAGGAAGAGGCATGCGTAGGTTATGAACTTTGGAGGAGAAAAAGGAGGCCAACTGGGGAGCACTGGGAATTGAATCAGAAGGTCTAACATTCCGTGTGGGCCGGGTTTGCAGTTGTGAAAGAGTACGAAGGGTTGAAAACAAATGACGAGACCTGTTGGGAGCAGATGCGATTGATTCAGAATAGAAAGTACGCTTGGCTTGGAAGAGACTGGTGCAATATTGCGCATGGCAAAGTTTAAAATGGTGGTACGCTGCCGCTGAATGGGCTTTCTTCCAGAGGTGTTCTGCCCTTCGTAGATGAGAGCGCTGTAATTGGAGCCCAGGATGAAACCAGGGATGATGGACTACAGGGCGAGAAGAGTGAGATTGCAAAGGTGCAACACGATCTAATGCAAGACCAAGTTCTGAGTTCCATAATGCAACTTGGGAAGATGGGGAGAGAGAAGAGAAATCAGAAGGGAGAAGCTGGGTTGCAGTGGGAAAGTTCTGGAGTGCTGTTGGAGTAATGCGGCGGAAAGATTGCATTGGCAAAGAAGACGAGTCCGGGGAGTCAGGACCAGACGCTGCCAACTGTAGGGAAAATGTAAAGCAGAGATGATCTGACCATGGGACAGGTGAATGAGAAAATGATGAGAACTGACATAGAGAGTTGACATGGGAGATAACCAAGTCTAGAGTATGGCCAGCAGCATGAGTTGGGGAAGCAACATGCTGTATTAAGGAAAGATCCTCAAGGAGCGAAACGAATGAGAGGTCCCTTGGAGAGATGGGAGAGTCGAAGTGGACATTGAAGTCACCAAGTAAGATCAATTGAGGATATTGCAAAACCAGATCAGAGATAGAAGAGAGGAGAGATACAAGGTAGCTCAGACCCAAGGCTATTTGCTGTAGCATATAGAATAATAAAATCTACCCAACATTTTTCTGCAGTTTGGAACATACGGAGGTTATTTTCTAAGCCATTTTCATTGGCAAGTGGCGCTTTTACCTGCAGAAAGGGACTTTCCGATAATGAGATTCCCTATGTGCCACGTGAAGTGCCATCTTGGAAAGGACATCCAAGGTAAAATGTCCAAAAAAATGTCAGCAACGTCTAAGTGTCAGACAGATATTAGAAACACGGACATCCCCAAAATGGATGGCTGCACCGGCGGCCACATAGATATCTCAGCTAGAAAGGTTGCTACCAGTGACATCTATCCTATACCGAACACAAGCTAGTTTGCATGCAAGTATGCATCAGTGTGCTGAACTGAAATCTAGTTTACTTGTTTCCCTGCCATTTTCATCATCATCAGTAGTAATATAGGATGCATCAGAGTATCTTCTTCTCTGTGCCCTTCCAGTATCTACATGGCAGATGTCTATTCATCCTTGGAGCAGGTATAAACTTGGACGTGGCTCAGGATGTACAGGGTGTTTCTGAAATTGGGCAAGGACGTCCAAGTACTTGGGAATGCCCACAGCTACACCATACTCCTGATCAACCTTGGGCATCCTCACACCAGGGGACATCCTTAGAACTGCTTGCTAAAATGGCTCCAGGGATTTATTTATTTACATTCTCTTATATACCATGCTATTCTGCATCAGTGCGGTTTACATTGAACAAACTGAAATTACATTGAACAGGGCAGTATAATTTGGAGATAACTATTTTACAGGGAACATGGGCTATGGAGGGTTAAGTGGCTTGCCCAAGACCACAAGGAGCACCTGTGGAACTAGAAACCCCAGTCCTTCCGGCCCAAGGTTGCTGTCCTCTAGTGGGATTTGAACCCCCGACCTTCTGGCCTGAAGTACCTTGCCCCACCCACTAGGCCACTCCTCCACTCCTCTGTCTCTGTGCTTTGGGCGTCTACAGTATATCCCTATTTTCAGACATCCAAAGCATGAATATGGCTTCTAAAATAACCTCCCATGTGTGTAACTTAACCCATGGTGAGACGAGACCTTCCCAAGGCTGTAGCTGCGGGAGGGGTTTGCACTTCCACACATGTGTTTGGATATTCAGAAGTATGTGTATAATGTTTCCTGGAAAGCTACCTAAGCAGTGGCAGTAGATGTGTGCTGGTCATCAGTGTAGTTTGCCTGCTTACTTTGGGGGGAAAAGGGTAAGGATGTCATATTGACAGTGGCTGCAGGGGTACCAGATCACCATTAGTGCCTGCAACATTGGGGAGGGGGGTGTACTGTCCTCCCATGCCTCGCCCAAGCTACGCCTATAGTGCTTGTAGTTTTTCTGAGTTAATTTCCAAAGTGAAAGTATGGACATAATTTTCATTTTGAAAATTGGGACAAAGTCCATGGCTATAAAGTACCCGCAAACTTTGTACCGATTTTGCAATTAATAAATAGTAGGGCAGTGGGTGACACTGTTGTGTAATTTGATACTGCAATTCACTATCTTGCACTTTGTCATTTGTAAGTTTGTAAATATTTTATGATGCTGGAAGATACTGTGGGTCACTTGGAGAAGATCAGTATATAAATGATATCCAATTTCCCTTCCTTTTCAGAAACTGTCAACCCATTTCTTTTCCCTGAGACTAAAGATCTTCCATGATTATTCCGCTCTTTCTTGAATTCCAGTACTAGTTTTGCTTCCATCATTTCCATGGGTGGCTATTCCATGCCTCCATCATCTTGTCTATGAAGTTCTATTTCCTTGTGACTTCTGAGTCTCATACCATGACCCCATATTCCAACCGTATCTGGTGGGAGAGATTTTTGTGTTTTTCTTACCTGTTTTTTTTTCTGCTCTTCTTAAAGAATGGCTAGTAGACAAGGAACATTTGCCTTCTCTCTGAAGCAGTACAGCAGCTCCCAAAGCCTGGGGATAAGCTGGGGCTTAAATTTGTAGTTGGAGAACTCCTAGAAAAGTGGTCCTGGAGCCAGGAAGTCTAAGAATTGAAGACAAAGACTAGCAGACATACCATAAAGTTACTAATAAATGCATTTAAAACAAATCGGAGAAACTATTTTTCACTCAACATCTAATTAAGCTGGAATTCATTGCCATGCATATGGCAAAAGCAGTTAGCATAACTGAATTTTAAAAAAATGGACAGGTTCCTGGAGGAAAAGTCCAGAAACTGCTATTAATGTAAAAAGGAGCATTCACTGCTCATCTCTGGGGGTAAGCAGCATGAACGCTATCTAATTTTGGGGATCCTGCAGGTACTTGTGATCTGGATTGGCCATTGTTGGAAATAGAATACTGGGACCCCTTGTCTGACCCACTGCATCAGTTCTTATATTCTTACCTCCCAGTGTGGGCTATTTTTGAGCAGTGAATTCTGCAAACAATGGTGACTGCTGAATATGTAACATGAGATACTTGGTAAAGCAGGACAAGAAAATGTCCTGCCTACATGCTGAGGCTCTCGGGAAGCAAGTGGAGGAGCTCAGAGAAGAGGTGGTGAGGCTGAGAAGCATTAGAGACAGTGAGAAATACATTGATGAGATGCTTCTTGAAACATACAAGCTCTCCAACAGAGGTGAAGATGGGAGGCTACAGAATGAAGAAGGTTGAACATGAGTCACCAGAACCTGCAGTATCAACACTCCAACTCCTCCAGCTCTTGAACTGAAGAACTGGTTTGCAGCCCTGGAAGTGGAGGAGGTGGAAGCATCCCTGGAAAGAAAAGAACCATAATTCAAACACCTCAAAGTTGTAGAATCAGTCACCATAAGGAAGTGAAGGGTAGTGGTGGTTGGTGACTCTTCTGAGCGGTACTGAGGCATCCATTTGTTAACCAGACTTGATGTCCAGAGAGGTATGCTGTCTGCCAGGTGCCAAAATCTGAGTTGTTACAGACAGTTTGCCAAGACTCATCAAGCCTACTAACTATTATCCAATGTTGCCCATCCATGTCATCACAAATGATACTGCTAGGTATCCCTCTGAACATATCAAAAGTGACTTCATGGTCTGAGACAGAGGGTGAAGCAGTTAAGTGCACAGATGGTGTTCTCTTCAATCCTCCCTGTTGAGGGTAAAGGCTGAGGCAGAGAAGCTTGCATCCTGGAGATGAATGCATAGCTTCATGGATGGTGTCATCGAGAGTGTTTTGGATTCCTTGCCCATGGGATGATGTTCCAATTGCTGCAGAGCACAAATGGTGTCCATCTATCCAAGAAGGCTCAAAGTGTCTTCAGTAGCAGACTGGTTAACCTACCATAGAGGGCTTTAAACTAGATTCATTGAGGATGGGTGAAGAAAGCCCCCATGTAAGCGAAACATTAAATTCCTCTGTAGAAATGGGTAAAAGTGGCAACATCTGGAAAGCAGTGTGTATAAATGTCTGTAGCATGGGAAATAAGAGCGCAGATGTTGAGGCTTTAATGGAAGAAGATAACTTGGATTTAGTGGTGGTTACGGAGACATGGTTCACGGAAAACCAAGACTTGGATGTAATTATACCAGGCTATACTTTATTCAAGAAGGACGGGGTAGGAAGAAGGGAATGTGGAGTGTCACTATATGTAAAAAATAATATTAAAACTATAGAATTGCAGGGCTTAAAAGGAAGAGAGGAGGCACTGTGGGTTAAACTAGAAAGAGGGAAAGGGAAATCCATTTGCATTGGAGTTATATACAGATCCCCCTCACAAGGAGTAGATATGGACAAAGATTTAATAGAAGACATTCACAGTATTGCCATGAAAGGAGAAGTGCTACTGATAGATGACTTCAATATGCCAGATGTTGATTGGCACATTCCTGCTGCAGTATCATCTAGAAGTAAGGAGATCCTGGATTCTCTACAGGGAGAACTATTCAGGCAACTGGTAACAGAACCCACACGTGATGGGGCCATACTGGGCTTAGTGCTTACCAATGGGGAAAGTGTTTCTGATGTTACAGTGGGAGATCATCTCGCATCCAGTGATCACCAGATGGTGAGATTCAGTTTTAGGACTAGGGCTGATAAAATCCATGAAAAGTGATTGTCTTAGGGCCCGATTTTCTAAGGCATTTACATGGGTAACTTCCCTTATCTGAGATTTTCGAAGAGCACCTACATGCTTAGCATCGGGTCGTGTTGGGGGCATTCTGAGGTGGAGTGGAGGCAGGCCATAGCGCTACCCATGTAGCACCAGTTTTCAATGCTACATGGTTAGTGCTCTGCGTCTTAAATATAGGCGTGGGAAAATCTCACCTGTCTTTAAGGTGCTGGGTCTAATCATGTAGCATCGAAAATCGGTGCTACACAGGTAGCTCCTGCGGCTTCCTGGCTGTGCGGTGACACCCAAATTTTCAATGCCAGGGCCGCATATGACCCCAGCATGGAAAATCCAGGTTAGGCAGGAGGGGGGCAGGCTATGCGCCAACACGGCACATAGCACCACCCAGCTCAAAATTGGGCCCTTAGACTTTAGGAAAACTAACTTTGCCAAAATGGGACAATATCTCAAGGAGTCATTAAGCAGGATGGGAACAGCTGGGGGATGTAGGAAAACAGTGGGCAAAACTGAAAAGGGATATTTTAAGGGCAACAAGCCTTTTTGTTAGA
Organism: Ichthyophis bannanicus; assembly: GCA_033557465.1. Classification (NCBI taxonomy): domain Eukaryota; kingdom Metazoa; phylum Chordata; class Amphibia; order Gymnophiona; family Ichthyophiidae; genus Ichthyophis; species Ichthyophis bannanicus. Next base: position 487,687,008 of record CM066038.1, on the reverse strand, counting down.
AAGGTAAATAAATGTAAAAGGAAAAGCTGGCTGCTATGGTTCTCAAAAGAAGTAGCTGAAAAGGTGAAGAAAAAAAGAGGGAGGCCTTCAGGAAATACAAGAGATCACAGAGACATGAAGACAGGCATCTATATTTGGAAAAACTTAGAGAAGCTAGCAAAGTAATCAGGAAAGCAAAGATACAAAAAGAAGAAGAGATAGCCAATGCAATAAAATGGGGAATCTTTTAGATATGTTAGTGAGAGGAAGAAGGGCAAAAGTGGTATTGTCAGACTCAAGGGTAAAGTGGGGAGGAATATGTTGAAACTGATGTGGATAAAGCAGAATTGCTTAACAAATATTACTGTTTTGTGTTCACAAATGAAGGGCCAGGAGCAGGACCTCAGAAAACACCCACAAATAGCAACAGGAATCTTAAACAATTTTCAAAATATTGTGATCGTGAGGAACTAGCAAAACTAAAAGTAGACAAAGTGAGGAGTCCAGATGGAATACATCCAAGAATACTGAGGTAACTTGGGGACATTCTAGCGGCTCCCTTGTCTGGAACCTTCTCAGTGCTTCTTTGGAGTCAGGAGTGGTACCAGAGGACTGGAGAAATGCACATGTGGTCCCTTAACACAAAAGCAGACATAAGGATGACATTGAGAACTACAGGCCGGTTAATCTAAACTTTGTGGTTAATAAATTATTGGAAACGCTGCTAATAGAGAAAATAGTGAGGTTTCTGGAGTCCAATGGATTACCGGATCCGAGCAGCATGGATTCACCAGAGGCAGTTCTTGTCAAACAAATCTCATCAATTTATTTGACTGGGTGACCAGGAAGTTGGACCAAGGGAGAGCTCTAGATGTGGTGTACTTAGATTTCAGTAAAGCCTTTGACACTGTTCAGCACATGTGATTTATAAACAAACTGAGCACCCTAGGAATGGACCCTCAAGTTACTGATTGGGTTAGAAATTGGTTGAGTGGGAGATGACAAAGGATACAGGTAAATGGAGCTCACTCTGAAGAGAAGGAGGTTACCAGTGGTGTGCTGAAGGGATCTGCTCTTCCTCCGATTCTTTTTAACATCTTTGTTAGTGATATTGCGGAAGGACTGTTGGTAAGGTTTGCTTGTTTGCAGATGATACCAAAATCCGCAATAGAGTAGTCACCCACAAAAGAGTAGATGACATGAGAAGGGATCTAGCTAAGTTTGAAGAATGGTCTAGAATTTGGCAGCTGAAATTTAATGCTAAAAAATGCAGGGTCATACATTGGGGCTGCAAAAATTCAAAGGAGCAGTACAGTGTAGGGGGAGAGGAACTTCTGTCCATGATAGAAGAGTGGGACCTGGGCATAATTATGTCTGACGATCTTAAAGTAGCTAAACAGGTAGAAAAGGCGACTGCGAAAGCCAGAAGGATGCTTGGGTATATAGCGAGAGAAATGGCAGAAAAAAGGAGGTGATAGTGCCTCTGAACAAGTCTCTGGTGCGACCTCATTTAGAGTACTGTGTGCAATTCTGGAGACCGCATCTTCAAAAGGATATAAGCAGGTTGGAGTCGGTGCAGAGGGTGGCTATTAAAAAGGTTAGTGGTCTTTGTTATGAAGCATAAGAGGACAGACTTAAAGATCTTAATATGTATACTTTGAAGGAAAGGCGGGGTAGGGGAGATATGATAGAGATGTTTAAATACCTCCATGGCATAAATGTACAGGAGGAGAGCTTCTTTCGATTGAAAGCAAGCTCTGCTACGAGGGGACATAAGATGAGGGTGAGGAGGGATAGACTCAGGAGTAATATGCAGATATATTTCTTAATGGAAAGAGTGGTAGATGAGTAGAATAGACTCCCAGTGGAGATGGTAGAGACAAGGACAGTATCTGAATTCAAAAAAGCATGGGACAAACACAGAGGATCTCTAAAAGAAAAAAGGGGACTGTTGCAGTTGATGGAAGGGCAGACTAGATAGGCCATGTGGTCTTTTTCTGCCGTCACATTTCTCTGTTTCTAATGTGCAGGTAATATGAATGGAGGATATGGTGGTTCTATGAGAGTTAAATTCTTTTGTCTTCCCAGAAGCCCTCACTAACTTCCTTCTGTCTCATGGACCCTTTCTTCTTTCCAGTTTTTCAAGAACATCCAGGATTAAAAGATAATAAATTCGGTCCTCCCCTGCAACCACCTGCACAATGCTCTCTTCATGAATGTCACTTTTTAGTTAATGCATTTATTTGAGAAAAGATAAAGGATCACAGTCCATCATTCTGTCCTAGAACAGTTTCTCTGGGAGTGAGCAGATTCTTTTCCTGGGAAGTTAGCTTTGTTTTGACTGTAAGCCTGGGATGCTCACTACTGACCCAAGACCAGTCAGCAAAGGGTACCAAAGGCTAACCGCTGATTTCAAAGTCAGTCAAACGATAGCATGTCAGTTTAGGACGCGCCACACTCAGTAATCACTGATGCATAGGGACCCCTGCTGGGAATGCCAGAGATAAAAGATGTCCTATTAATTATTTGAAGAGCCACAGTCAGAGAAAAACATAAATCAAGCACAAAACTCTTAAAATAAAAAGATATTGCTAGGAAGGAGTGCATTACTCATTTTTCAGCATGTCCCTAACGCATATAGAAACAGCTTTTGTTCAAATTCTGAACGGAACACAAACCATAGGGATAACATTCGCTGAGGCGACTTTTCAAAATTCAGTTGCTTGGTATGAAATGCTATAAAGTCATAGGAGCTGAACAGTCCTTGACCCAAAACATCTTATAAGTAAAGAAACTTTAGAGAATGGAAAGAAAGAGAGCGTGAGAGCGAGAGAGAGAAATGGATCTAAAATGTCATGTTGACCAGAATGCTGAGTGTTCAAGGAGCGAGAAATGGTACAGTGCACTGGACTAGGGATCTATCACCTTCTATCTCTGGGTTATTAGCTCAACTTCAGCTTGTGTGGCTGGTCATGTGAAGGGTAATTTTATATATCTTTTTCATGCCTGAAACGCAAAAGGGCTTTTATGACATTAGGCCATGACTAAAAGCACTTGCATTACGAGCCAGGGCACAGTTGTAAAGTGGGCATGCTCAGGGGAGGAGTTTGGGTGGAACGTGGGTGGAGATGCAATGTATACATGCTTTTTACAAAATACACGCAACTGCTCGTTAAGTACTTACTAACATGTATGCCTGCTCGAGAGCAGGCATAAAGTTCATACCTTCAGTCTAGGTACCATTTAAGCAGGTTTTCTGCTAGTATGTTATAAAAACACATAGCCGAGCATATGTCAAAAAATAAACTAAAAATGGGAGCTTTTCTCTCCTATTAACTTAGGTGCGTTGTTAAAAAATTACCCCCAAACGTTATTGTTATCTAAAATGCCATTTAAGGATCCACATGAATGAAGAAGTGTAGTTGTCATGCCTTATAGTTTTTGTGATATTTTAAGATGTGCTTTTATTCTTCTTTTATGTTTTTGTTTTTTTATTATGTTTGTCAAATTGTACTCCTGCCTAGAATGGTAGATAGCATGGGCAACAAATCTTTTAAAATAAATAAGTAGGTCCACTTGAATGGATGAAAATAAAGGTAAAAAGAAAGAAAAAAATGAGGTAATCTCCTTTCATTGAACTAACAATGCATTTCTTGACTAGCAAGTCAAGGTCAAGGTTTTTGCTACCTCGGTGGATTGCGCAACATCAAGTGGTGGTATCAGTGCAGTTCCTGGTGAAGCAGATCCACAGCACTAAAACTGCTGCCACAATTGGTCCTAATTAGTTTATGGTTTTGTTGATGGTCAAAAGATACTCAACAGTGAACAGGGTCAAAGGCTCACAAACCTTTCCAGCCTTAGAGCTGGTCTCCAGAGCAGGACTGACATTACCATAGATCAACATGAAATACCATTACCGATGCAGTGTATATCTTTTGCAGAAATACAAAAATCTGTTATTTAGAGTTTAATTATGGGCCCCATTCTGAAACGCGGGCTCTACCTGTACATCCTGTGCATCAGGACGGGGAAAGCTGGTGGGGGGGTTGGGGGGGGCGCAGGATCATGGCAGAGCGGGGATGGTCCAGCCTGGCAATACATACAGGGCCGATTCAGGTCACGACCCTGTACGTGCTGCAGGGCCTGTGGGAACGCTCTGCTTATTCTATCTCAAAAGTGGAATAAACAGCACTTTTGCCACAATCGGAGCAGAGGATTTCCCCCCGGGGCCAGGGGTGGGGAGGGGGTCCCCGCTGCCTGATCCAGGCCATGGCAGGCCAGCGTTGGGTCGGGCGGCGGGGAAAAGAGGGGGCCTGGAAAACCAGAGTCAGGGGTGCCTGTGGGGCCTGATTCTAGCTACTGCAGGAACATTTTGTCCAGAATCAGGTCCAAATGGGCCCATCTTGCTTGGGGCCATCCAGATGGCCCTTACGTGCCCCTACCAGAATCAAGCTCCACATATTCATTCTGCTCTTCCCATGGGCCTGAGGCAAAAGTACAAGTAACATTAAATTCCATAATATCATAATCACAAACAAAAAAGCTAATTTATTTTTTAAAAAATATTAATGCAAACACTAGAAAAAGCAAATTTAAACAATTTACAACAATATCATCATTAAGAGGACAATTTTCATAAGATTTTACCCTGGTAATTAAGCAGTTAATTGGATAAAATAGGAGGGGCTAACAACTCCATTTCCCTTCTGGGAGGAACTTGCTCCAGTGATTCTGATGATATTGCTCTAAAATCTGATTTATTTTCTTACTTTGCCCACCTAATTGTGGATGATGGATGGAGGACATATATGGTTGGGTGTCCAAGAACTGAGAGGTCCTTTTCCTGCTTTTGAACTGATATTTGTAGTCCCTGATTCTATGCATTGAAACGAGTGCTGCAGTTCCTAGAATGCATCAGGATGGGGCTGTCAGAAATTCAAGACTGGCCCAAAATGTCTCTCCTGGAAATGGGCAACTTGGCAGCTCTGAGAAAGAAGGAAGGGCAGGAGCACATGGGTGTCTGTTTACTAAGCCGGGCTAAATGGTTAACCAACTATTCTCCCGTTATTTAATAGAACCCAGATACAAAAAGCATGGATCAACCATTAGCCCGGCTTAGCAAAGCTACCCATAGTGCAAACCATACAGGAAAGGGGGCAAAGAGAGAAAAAGGGGAGAAAGCTACAGGGAGGGTAAAAATTAAAATGGAAAAAGAATGACCTCTTGCTTTGGCAAGCGTTCTACAATACGATTTGGGACCTGATTACTATCCTGTGCTGGGGAGAGAGAGGGAGGGTAGTTATCATGGAATGGAACGGATTGCCCATGCAGACTGGCGTGAGGGCAGACAGCAGCTGAGAGAGGGACAGTGTGGCTGGAGAGAGGAGGTGACCAGGAAGGAGAGGATGGTAAAGGCCAGATCAAGCCCTGGAGGGAGAGAGAGGAGGGATGAGGACCTCTCTGAAGGTGGGGTGGTGGGGTTAACATTTTACATGTAAGCACTGCAAATACATATAACTAAACAGAAGATGAGGGTATGAATTTTAGCATTCAGCATGAAACTGCTGGCACGGTGCACGTTCTACTGTATTTTCCAGATGATGAGATTTCAGGAATTAATATCATATTTCACCCTGATTAGGTTGCTGCTGTTTCCCATTTCCTTTCATTAAAGCTTTCTAAGGGGCTAAGAAGATCACACTCATACACAATAACAGAAATAACACAGTGCAATAATTAAATACCATTCATGTGTATTAATAAAGGCTATCCCATCATCATTATGGCAAAGACATTACAGAGGCACAGCAAACCTTGCTGAAATTTCTTTTAGTCGTATTAGCAGAAGACGGACGTGCAGGGTGGGACTGCAAGAATTTGAAGGAGACATGGTTGACATGGGACAAAGCAAAAGCAGGAATACTGCACAAATACATTCACTGAAGATGATATTGGAGAAGACCCATTGCCAGATTGCAGAACAGTAGATTCCTGACTAATAATCTGTTTTCACATATGAAGTAAAACCTTTAGAGCGTGATCCCAGAAGGGGCAAGTCCGGGCATCTGAACGACCCCAAACAGGATGGGCTCCATTGTACCCAATTCTGCACCGAGGGAACTAGAAGCTCCTATGGATGCAGGATCGGACAAGGGGATGGCCCAGTGTGCCCCTGCAGCAGCCGCGGGGACATCCTGGAAGCAGCATGGCCAGGCGTACCCTGCTCCTGCTGGTGCGCCAAGAGCCCGATGCCCCCAGACCAGTTTTCCCTCCACTGAAACCTCGGTGGGTCTGCAGGGCTGGGATTGGGCAGTGAGGCAGTACCTGCAATGGCTCCATTGTGCTGGGGGGAGCTGCCGGACCAGGGCGCATGGGTTCCCAGCATTTATTCCACCTCAGAGCTGTGCATCCCCCTGGTGCTCCCTGGTGACCTGAACTGGTCTTGTATATCTGGGTGCCAGTCCTGCCAATGCTCCACCCACTCTCCACCCCCATTCCACCCCATCTCAATCTCCTCACATAGAGCCTCTGTGTGCGCGGAGAGACTGTGTCTCTGAATCCGGGCCAGACAACTAGCGGGGCTGCACGTCCCACCAGAATATACAGCCCTGCTATTCATCAAACAGAATCGGGCCCATATTATATGGAGAGTTAAAATCAATTTCTTGTGTTAACTTATGTACCTTTGTTAACATTGTTAACACAGCTCTTTTGCATTCATGACAATGATAACACACTTGCGTTCCTCAGCACAAGCTGCAGTAACCACTGTTAATTTTAAGGTGCTGATTAGCACATTTTTGCATATAATTAGCTACATTTAATATTTCTTTGCATTGCCTTTGTATTGAAGTAGTGTGAACTAATGCAGACTAAAGTGTGTTAGGTATCACAAGAGTTAATGGGGAAACGAATTTTATGACGGCGCTATGAGTAGGTGCATACAGAAGCGCCCTCATAGGGGGGGCGGAGCCTGATGTCCAGCGGGATGGTCGCATAACGCTGAGGCTCCCGAGGGGCCTACTCAGAATCCTGAATTAACACCTCACATATTTGGAACTTTTACTCTGATCTTGCCGGGGCATATTGGTGAGATGGCGGGGACCAAACCAACGCGCCTGGAATTTGGGTCTCCAGCGGCTTCTCACGGCAAACGCTCCAAAACTGAACCTCCGTCCCCGCAGAAGGGGCAGGCCTTGTGCGAGGGCCCCGAAATGCAGCAGGAAATCCTCGTAGAGATTAGAGGGGTCAAAAACCTTGTGCAGGCAAACGGTGAAGCACTCCGAGCGCTGCGGGACGATTTTGGTGTGCTGCAAAGCAAGCTAGAAGGGCTTTCTTCGCGTCAGGACAAAATGGAGAGCATATTGGACTCCCATGCGGCCCGGTTGTCCAAACTCGACAAAGTTGAACGACAGGTGCGGGCCTTGCAGAAAGAGGTGGAAGATGGCAATAATAGAGCGCGCCGCAATAACATACGACTCGTGGGCATACCGGAGGGAGCGGAATCGGGAGACATGAAAGAGTTTTTATGCAAAATCCTCCCTTCCTTGCTCCAAATCACCTTTACCAAAGATTTGGAGATTGATCGCGCTCATCGTGTACCCACCAGCATAACGCTCAACAGGAAGACCCCGCGGCCTATCATTTTTCGACTATTGAGATATCAACACGTGGAGCAAATTCTAAGTGCCTCTCGGGCAAAGGGCCATATGGAGTTTGAGAGCCACAAGATCTCCTTCTATCCCGATTTGTCTAAACCCACAGTCGACCGCCGAAAGCGCTTTCTGGAATTCCGGCCGCGGCTTCAACAACTACAAGCACGCTATGGCCTGATGTACCCGGCCAAGCTCCGAGTCACGCTTCACAATCAGACAAGAACATTCGAGGACCCTGATCTACTAGCGGAGTTTTTGGATTCCAAAGAAGCCGACTTGATGCGCTGACTTCCAGAATATTCCTGCACGTCTCCTTATATCTGCTGTACCGGCCATATTGGATCTGCCGCAGCCTAGCAAAGAGTCTGGCGTGGGCAGTCTGTTGCCTTACTCTTGATGGTATCTGTGACCAGACTCCATCTACCCACAGTAGCCTCGATGAGTATCAGAGACAGTGTTATTATGGACTCTGGTGTTTCTTTTCCTTTTATACATGTCTTCTATTTCCTCTCTGGGGCCTCCTCCCGCAGACATCTGGTCGCCATATTCTTTGGGGGTTTGCTTCTTCTCTAAGATACGTTGGTACAGGCTTTTCAATATGGGGTGTATTAGCCAGAATACTCGGTGATTATGACATTGTTGTACAGATTCTGCTTATGTTCTATGTTATCAAGCGCCCCTACCTAAAATGTCTACTACTGATTGATGACACCATGTAAGATTTTTATTGAACGTAAAAGGCATCAATAATCCGATAAAACGGCAGAAAATCCTAAGCTACCTCAGTCCGGAAGCAGCGGATCTGATTTTCTCCAAGAAACGCATTTAAATTCGAAGGAAACTCTTAAACTCAATATTAAACCTTACATGGTGGCCGCTTGTTCCCCAGCCGTTTCTAAGAGATGTGGGGTTGCCATACTGGTTGGGAAGTCTTTGCATGCTACTGTTGTTGTGACTAGCTCAGATGTAGAAGGTGGATGGTCTGGAGTTCACCTCAAGATGGGTAGTCTAGAAGTTACATGTATATGCTTTTACGCTCCTAATGTTGATGACCGTGCATTTTTTGTTACCATTGCTCAGGTGGTGCAAGCTGCTGCTAATACTTTATTGATCATTGGGGGGGATTTCAATCTAGTCCTTGATCCCCTGATTGACAAACAGCCGCCTAGGACGAGTGGTCCCCCCAAGAGTCACGCTACGCTTACCTCCCTGATCAAGGATTTTGCTTTAGTTGATCTATGGAGATTGCTACGCCCTAATGAGCTTGATTTCACCTTCTTCTCCTCCCCTCATAAATCTCAGTCTCGCATAGACTTCTTTCTAATCCCAGACCTGTTAGTTCCTCAGGGGACACTGCACAGATTTACTTCCTACATATTTCAGATCATGTTGTCATTTCCTTTCAAGGGGATCTGGACACCCCAACAGCGTTTCTCTGCAGCTCGTTGGATAACCTTTCGGATTTACAAAAAGAATTTGCGTTACCAGCGAAACACTACTTTCAATTGATGCAGCTTCAATACTGCCTCAACAGTGCTCGAATCATGCCGCCCTCTGCCCCTACTGAGCATGGGCTATTAGAGATAGTTCACTCCATTAGTAGTACACATGGGGTAGCCTCTAATTTTTATAAAATACTTTGTCAGGGTGCAGACACGGACACTTTTAGAGCCCAACAAGCCTGGGAGCGCGAACTGCAAACCACTATAAACCCTGTGCAATAGAGCGTTTTTTGGAGTAAAGTAGTGCGGGTTTCCCGGTCTGCCTCTGTTACCCAAACTCTCTTCTTCTTTGCACACAGATGCTTTTCTACCCCAGGAAAGATAGCCAAATGGAACCCAAATGCTAGGGACCTGTGTTGGTCTTGCCATACTGCTGTGGGATCCTTCGCTTATGTTATTTATGAACGTCCTCAACTGCAGGTCTATTGGGGGCGGGTCTGGGGTCGTATTCAATATATCTTACACTTTCATGAACCTCTTTCTTGGAAGGTCGTGGGACTCCGCTCTGTGACGGAGGTCCCCTCTCTTCCTAAGAAGGGTCGCTTTCTCCTTGATTTCCTGTTAGGTATAGCCATATGCTTAATCACGAGGAATTGGAAGGATAGCTCTCGACTTACTGTCAATGAATGTGGAACCTAGTCTGCTTATATAGTAAATATGAGCAGATACCTCGGTGAGCTATCCCCCATGTCCAAACTCACTCTTGCTTGCCTAAATGGCAGATGCTTACTGATTATGTACAATCTGCTCATTGCTCCAACATGCCTGTATAATGTGCACTCATCATGTCTTAGATCACCGTTAGGTTTTGTAATACAATAATGTAAGTACACGCCCGCTTCGGGAATGCTTAGTTTTCTAGAGAAGAAGCAGGGGGGAGGGGGGTGGTAGGGGTTTACTTTGGTGTATGTATTACACGTCATGTGTTTGTCTTTTAGCTGTATGTCTTCCTTTCCTTTGTTGTTATAAAACGAAAATAAAGAATTTAAATAAATAAATAAGAAGCGCCCTCATAGGGTGCTATTTTATAAAGACAAACAGGCACCTACTTGCTTTTATAAACTACTGGCTTGTGGCACAGAAAGAGTGCCCTGACTGACCTACACAATCACCAGCAGAAGCAAATGACCTCCATGCTTTGCATACCTATGCACATAAAGTAAGGATATCAAAGCGCATATATCTCTTCCCACATTCTGCCTAGAAGGCACCACTGGCTACGCCTAGTGGCAAAATACATACCTTAATGCCAAAGAGTGTACTTTTACGCCAGTCAGTATACGAGGTGATTAACATGCATATATGGCCACACAGGCACGGGAACAATTTCATAAAATTACCCTCTTAATGCATGTTAATGCTTTCATTAGTACTAATGCAGTTGAGTACTTACACTTTTCAGTCATTAATTCCCGTGTCCTCTACTAATTACGGTTAATTATGTATAGTGCATAAAATGAAAGCATGTAAAGAGGCATTTTCGAAAAGAAGTCTAAGAAGAATCTAGGATGTCCAGGTCATGGCGTCCAGCATACCAGGGGAATGGTGGTAGTGAAGGGAGGCACATGTAAGTGCCTTCTGAAATCCCGAAATATGCATGTACCCGCACCTGCTTCTGGAGATGGGTCCGTGCGTACGGAAAGGCTGGGTGTGTGCACGTTTGCTTGACCTGGTGAAAATACCGTGATGGTGAGACCACATATCGCCAGTCCCCCTGCCATGCAACAAGCACTTTTCTGCAGCTTAGTCATGATCAGGAGCAGGTGTAGGTAACGAGGCATCAGCAGCAAGGGCCAGACATGTTCAGGCCTCTCTGAAATTGCCCAGGCTGTGCCTCTACCCCACCCCTTTGTGACATGGACGTGATCGCACTGGAGACATCTATATATCCAGTTTTCTAAAATGACTCCTGGGACGTCTTCGTGATTTGCAAGTCTGAATATCTATGTTATACATCCAAATCATGAACAGAGCTTCTAAAATGACCTCTTTAGATAACTACTTGAAGTGCTTCGTTTTGACATTTTGAAACCCTGAGCAATAACTTATGGAAGGAGTTGTTCCTCTCTTCTACAGAAATGAAGTTGTGGATATCATTCATCTTTCCTCAGCTACATATGAAAGAGACCGATTGTTCTTTTACAATGAAATCAGCACGTTTTAATCCGAGAAATGACAAATGAATACATGAAATGTAATTTCCCATCTGAACCTCATGTTTTCCTAACCAACCATTTAAAGCTGCTGACCTGCTGACCTCCTTCCCGCCAAATGGGATATGCAGTATTAGGGTGGGTTGCGCCCTGCTGCAAGCAATATGCCAGACCTTTAGTGTACAATAGCCTGTGTAAGGCAGCCTAGGATTCTGAACAAACTGGCTCAGTGGGGGGATTTGAACCTAGCCCTGCTTGACAGGCACAACAGCCTGTGTTTGTAAACAGAGCTGTGCCGAATTAGTGGGGGCCACTAGAACACTGTCAGCTAGTTAATTGGATGTCAGCACCCTACTGAAAATAAAGCTTAACGATTCATCTTGTAATAGAGAAGGAAAGGGGAGGCAGAGGGTGGATAAGCAAGAAAGGGTGAGATCTCTGCAGCAGCTCTACTGCTTAGAAAGCCTGGGAACCCACCTGTCGGAATAAAGGGAAAACTGAGGCGGTCCCTGTCCATAAAGGTTTAGGAAGAGACTTGGCAAAGAAATGGGTAGATGTACTACTTGTGTAGAAGACTACATGAGTAGCCTAGTGGTTAGAGCAAGGCTGACTAGCCAAGAGACCAGAGTTGAGGATTCAATTCCTACTGACACTCCTTGTGGCCTTGGGCAAGTCACTTAACCCTCCATTGCCTGGCAATCTACTTCCAGTCACACTGCCAAGAAAACCCAGGAGCTGCTGGGTCAGCAGGAGTCAGCATGGACTTGAGGGTACATGAAGGTATTTTGTTCTGTTGTGTGTGTGAATAAGAAGAATTCCGTTCAGATTCTGTGTTTCTTCCAGTAAGCATGCAGCCTGAAACATAGATCCCGCATACTTTCCTTGCTAGAGTGTAAGCCTGAGAGCCCATTTCAATGCCACAGAAGCTGTTGCACCTACAGACTCCAGACTTCCAAGAATCAGTGAAATGAGACACCCAAATAAGAGAATTGATTTCATATCCTACCAAAACGATTGATAATGAGCTAATCTTTCTTGCATGGTTGCTTTCAGCGTTCTGCTGTATTTCAGTCTTTTCACAAGAGTAATAATGAAAATGCCCAGTTGAGACATTTGAGAAGGAAAAGTTGAACTTTCTTTCAGAGAAATGATAAAGGAAAACATCAACCAGCATTAAGCTGTTTGTCTCGGTCCCTCTGAAGTCCAAGATTCAAAAGATAATAACCTAGGTCTGAGTTAACAGTTTCACGTTATTTTGGAGCACTCTCGTCCTGGCTCTCAGAGCCAGATGCTGACTTCCAAACACAGATGCACAGCAGCAGGAAATTATGATCTTTCCCTTATCTGGAAACTACACTTTTTAGAAATTAAGGTGGCTTCATGTTATGAAACGGATCCTTTCACCTTATAGCTTCTGGGAAATGTGAAGCACCTCTGGCATCTGGCTTGAAATATGGATCACAAAATCATAGAAAACAGGGAGGAAAGGGGTCTCAAAAGGTCACCCCTCAGCCCCTTCCCCTCCCCACCTGCTTCCTTCCATGACCTACTTAAACCTTTGTCTAACTGCTCCTGAAATCCTCCAGTGATGAAGACTCCACCAGCAACCTAGATAACCTCTTCCAGAGCCTGAAGACCCTTCTGCTCAGGACCGTACCAAGCTAGAACTGCATCCTGTGCAACTAATAAACCTGGTGCCCCCCTCTGCCCCAGCCACATGAGGTAATTCACTCTTTTTGAGCTCCCCGGAAGCCTAGTGATGATATTGGCGCCTTTTCTGTGGCCACACCACTCACACAGCCCCTGGCCCAGTCTCCCCTGATGTGATTTGTTCTTATGACTGCTCTAGTGCACAATCATCTTATTCTTCCATTGCAGAAACAGATGCAGGAAAAGAGCCGAAGCGCATCAGTTCCTGCGCTAGAGAGATGCAGTGTTGCTTCCTAGGACCTCTTGCCTTGCAGTTTCCATTGAAGTTAAGCAATGTCTGAGCCACTGCCAAATTCTGGCTCAGCTCCTCAGTTCAGCTGGAACCAAGCACCATCTTCCTGCATTTTTCCAGAAAGTTCAACCTCCAACCCCAAATACTCCTGCAATTTCATCAGCTTTGGTCCTATTTCTCAGTTAGAAATTCAAAGCCACACACTGAGAATTAACTTTCAAAGTCATGTTTGCTGGTGAAAAGCATTTTGCTTTAGATATTGCCCAAGCTGCCCCTGGGTAAAACTCTGCATAGTCCCAGGGAGAGGGTGAAGGATCCAACAACAGCCCAGTTTTGATTATAGAAAACTCTTCATCTTGTTTTGTCTTTGTTCTGCAAATGGGTAAAATGTACCCTCAGAGTCTGCATCTAAGCAGTCACTTTTAAATGATTGGTTTCAAAATACTGATGGCTATTTCCAAGGGATCTTTGCATATTTAACCCAGGAGAACAGTTCTGTGCCTCACTGATCTTTGCTGGTTACCTTTGGATTTTGTGAAGTTAAAAATAATCATTAAACTGAAAACATATCAAAAAGAAATGTAAACATGTTCAGTTAGTATTTTAGATCAAAAATATAATATCCATATACGCTCAAGTTGATTAGTAAAGTGTGTATGTACCTATCTGTATAGATGCACATAACACACTTTAGTCCATACATTTAGAGGCTCTTATCACACTTGTTTCCATTGCACTCTAGAATATGTTTTCACAAACTCATTGTCTGCCACATTCCTGACTGTATTTGCAGTCTGGATTTAGCCCCTTCCCTGCTGGTTCCTGATCTGCCCCTAGGTTACTGCAAGCCCCGGTAGACAGCCTGACTCATGCTACCCGCTGCTTGGGAGCAGATTAACTTGCTGGCAGCCATATGGACCAGCGACTTTGCAAATTCCTCTTAGTTTGCAGGCTGCACCAGCTCCATGGTGAGTTTCCCGACAGAAGCAGGCTCTTGGTATTGCCAAGAGCACCTGTGCTGAGTGCACGTGGCATCTCCATCTGCTGTCCCGGGACTTCGTTACACATCAACCTTACTATACTTTGCAGTTATTCGAAGGACTACCTCGTATAGTGCTTGTTGTAACGGAGCCTGCAACACCTTAAACCTTTTTGGTCCCTGTTGTAGAAATAATGAGAAAAACCTCTAATTACTAACTGCTCTAAATCAGATATATTAATTCCCCCCAAAAAGAAAATACTTATTCAGACTTGAAAAAAAGATACTCAGAATACTGAAAAGGATGCTCTATGATCACCCTCTACCCCTGCCACAAGACCAGTCCATGAAAAGCTTTTACCCAATTACCTTGCTCCTCCTCCAGGACTCACTCACATTTACTAGAGAGCACTACTTCTACATTAAACATTTATAAAGCGCTACAAGGCATATGCAGCGCCGTAAAAACACAGATAGAGACAGACCCTACCGATCAGTTAGCAGGCACACACACATACACTTGTGGTTAACATCATTGGCACCCTTGCACTTCAACTCCTTAATGTCCAATATCTCCTAAAAAAAAGTGGCCACTGAAATGGCTTTGGACTATATATGCACACATACTTGACACATAAAAGAATCAAATAAAACAAGACCAATTAAAAAAGGAAATAGTAGGAACAGTATAAAAACTGGGACATTGCCAGAACATGATTATTGGCACCCTTATAACAATTTAAAGCTGTTTGAACAGAAGAACCTCATTCCCACTGCAGTAAAATTAGATGCACCTGTGATCAACTGTCAGCACTCACATGACATGAATCAACCAATGAATGATGACTCTAATGTTTAAAATGTTTGGAAATGTTCTATTGTTAGCTAATCTTGTTAATTATTGTTTATCTGTTATGTGTACTATTTGTGCCTTTTCAATGTATAATGTTGTTACTATGTAAACCGCACTGAATGTAAAAGTGCGGTATATAAAACCAAATAAATTTAAAAAATTAAAAAATAAAATGGCCACATTCACTCCATTCCATTTTCACAATGGTGAAGGCAAAAGAGCTGCCTAAGACTGTCAGAAAAGCCATTATCACCAAACATCAAACTTCAAAGAGGTACACAGCCATCTCTAAAGACGTTAGGATTCCTGTGTCTACAGTTCACAATGTTATTAAGTTTTTCTGCTCAAAGAACTATCAAGAACCTCCCAGGACATAGTGGGAAGAAGAAAAATAATCCAAGAAGTCTTAGAAGGTTATTGTGAACTGTTGGAAAAACACTACATACAACATCCAAAAAACTTAAGGCTGACCTGAAGCAATCTGAAGTGTTGGTTTCAATGCACACCATACACCGCTCTCTAAAGAAACGACTTTATGGACAAGGCCAAGGAGGACCCCACTGCTCAAAAACAGGTACACCTGATCTTTGCCCAAATCCACCTTGAGAAACCACATTTCTTCTGGGAAAATGTTCTGTGGATAGATGAAAGCAAACTTGAGCTCTTTGGCAATGCAGACCAGTGATACAGTTACAGGTGAAGAAATTAAGTTTATAAGGGAAAAAAACCCACCCTTCCTACTGTTAATATGGTGGAAGTTCCATAATGCTGTAGGGCTGTTTTGCTGCCTCAGGAAATGGAAAATGTATTAAAGGAATCATAAAGCCAGAGGACTACAAAGTATTTTGGAGCAAAATGTGCTACCTAGTGTCAGAAAGCTAGGTCTGGGTCGAAGGTCATGGGTCCTCCAGCAGGACAATGACCCAAAATGTACATCCAAAACTATAAAGGAATGGTTGAAAAAGAAAACAAAGGACTGTTTTAAACTGACCAGCAATGAGTCCTGATCTCAGTCCAATTGATAACCTTTGGAAAGAGCTGAAAACTGCCATTGGTAAAAGGAATCCTGGAAACATTCATTAGCTGGAACAAATCACAGTTGAAGAGTGGGAGAAAGTCCCAGCAGACAGATGTATGAAACTTTTAGATGGCTGCAAGAAACATTTGGAGGCTGTCATCATTGCCAAGGATTGTGCAACCAAATAGTAGTGAAGGATACCATTAATCCTGTCCAAGTCATGTTTTGGTTTCTTCTCAGAAATTACTATGTCCAAGTTGCACAGACATCTTCTTTTTTTTTTGTATACCTTTGAACATACTATTAAAATATTATGATGACATAAAGTTGGAATATTTGCAAATATTTCTCCTTAAACTAGAACGCCAGTATCATTCTCTTCTTTATTAAGAAGCTTATCTGACACTCTTTTAGGGATATGATGAAAAAAATGTCCACGTCTTTCAAGAAACCACATTTTTATAAAACAAAGACAATGTTTTTCAGGAATTTCCTTTTGAGTGGAAAAACAGACACAAGAAGTAAGTTCAGATATCCTTTAGCTCTCCAATATCAGTTGTGACCTCAGAGGAACGAAGTATTACAGTCACCTACCACCCCACTTACCATCCCATGAGCAAAGGCAGGAAGAAAGCTTGTTTTAACGTTTTGTTGAATTTTTTTTCAGTGGTTATGTAGTCAATTTAGGGCCGGCCCTGGATCGATTCCTATATAAACTAGTTTTAAGAAACATAGACAGGAAATGATGTACAGGATATTCCACTGTCAGTCATGGTGTGGTTTGGGGGGTGTGAGTTACACTTGTGGTTGACATTATTGGCACCCTTGCATTTTAGGTATGTTGCGTACAATATCTTGAGAAATAAACTTAGGATTTTTTTCTTGTTGAATCAGTACATGAATAAGATGAGATACAGTAACTGGGATATTAAGAGTGTCAATTATGAATAGCCCATACAGCCAGTTTTCAAACTATCCAGGTAGTTTCTGGTCAAAAACTTGCTGGTATGAATCACGCACAGAAAACTGACTATTATGTTATGCGCCTGCTATTTGACTGGACTGTGGATGTGAGTAAAACAATAAACCTTGTTTTTGAACATCCCATCTATCTATTCTGTGGGGGGGGGGGGGTTTGGGGGGGGGGTTGCTAACCTTAACACACCCCGAGAATGCTTTTTTTTTTAATATATATATTTAGGGGGTTATTTTTCATGTCTCAAACATGGATGTGGCACTGGAGAAACATACAAGTCACATCCATGTTTAAAAAGCGATTTTGGAAAGGCTGCAGTTGAAACATTTTCGCACCGGGCACAGGATGGCCTCCACACATTGGCGTTCCCAGCCCCTTCAGCACCTGGGGAAGGGCCCCCCTTGCAGTGCTGTGAACCCCCTCCCACCGGGCCCAAATATAGAGGAAGAGCGGCAGACTTACCCTAAAGCTTCAGGGTGGCTTGCTGTGCTGCTTCTGCACCAAGCCCAGTAGCTCTTCTTTCCCGGGTCGAAGCCTCTTAATTCGCAAGACTTCAGTCGGAAGAGAAGAGCTGCCAGGCCTGGAGCTGAGATATCCCAGCAGGTCACTCGCAGGCCTCACCCACCACCCCGCCCTTGGCACACCACTGCCTCCACAACTCAATTGTGATCTCCGTCTGCTATCTAAAATGTGCCTTCACATGGATAGAGCTCGGCAATATTCAGCCAGGTGACTTTACCTGGATATCTACATTTCAAACACTTGTCTTTCTCTCCAATAAAGATTGTCCACTTAAAGTAAGCCTCTAGCAATACAGGTCGCTTTGTGAAGATAAACCTTTGTGTTACCTGCATGAAGCTTCCCAATGGATTACAAAAAATTGCTTTTCACGCCCTTGGTTTCATTGCTGTACAAATTAAATGAGCCTTAGTTTGCTTTTTTCAGAAGTCAGTATTGTGAGACAGCACTTTCCTGTTGTTTTATGGTGTCGCTGCCCGAAATGTTATTGAGTACAGTTTGCTTTTTCACTAGAAGACCACTTCAAAAAGTGGATAGGCCTGCAGACCTGAGAATCGATGCTTTTTACCCACGAAAATGCCAATGATGCTACATTCCTTATGGGTGTGCTTGACCAACAAAAGCTCAGTTTGTGCTCATTTTAAAGGATTGTTTCCCAGTTTTCAGGCATTTACAGTATAGGTGCTCACTTCACCTATTCCTTCTTTGTGCATGCATCCTATGTGCACTAGAACATTTTAAACACACAGATCAATTGTATGCACGTTCATCCATCGGTATACACAGGTGAGAAACGATTTGTACGCACTAAATTTTTAGGCGCACAAACAATCCAAATGCATGCTCATGATCGCAGATCCCTAATATCTCATGTTCACTGGTGCTCATCGGGTGTTATTTGTCGCAAACCCAATATCAGAACATAAGAACATAAGACATGCCATACTGGGTCAGACCAAGGTCCATCAAGCACAGTATCCTGCTTCCAACAGTGGCCAATCTAGGTCATACGTACCTAGCAGTATCCCCAAAAGACACAGGTTCCACAGTGCTTGTATTGGGTCAAGCATTGATATCCATCAGAGAGGTGTGATAGCGCAGTACTGCCTGCAACAATGAGCACCCCATATAGAACACAAAAAACAATGAGTGCTCAAGATTGTTTAGGAGGAAAGACCTCAGAACTTCATCCTGGGAGAAACTCCCCTGCCAGTGTTTCTTATCACTGGTCATAAAACCTCCTATTTTTTGAAAGTATAAAGCCAGGTTGGGTTAGATCGAGTTTTTGCTGCAAAGTGTTGGGCTTCCTTTGGCACAGGATCCCTAAGGAGGCAAGAGTGAAGTGCACCATGTCAAACTCAATTCCACGCCAATGAATGATGCGCCAGACAGTCTGCAAAGCTTCTGGAGTGAGGTGGTAATAGCTCAGAAGAGGCTGGAAACACTGTAACTGTGCCAGCTCTTCCTAGCAATCATTCTAGGGGGTATGTTTACTAATCGGGGCCGCGGCTCCGATATCACACTGATGCTGCTACCGCCAATTAGTAAACATACCCCCAGGTGTCCTATCTGAGGACGTGAGGCAAGCTGCTTTGGATTGCTTCTTTCTAAAGTAGCCACACCCATGTCCTTCTTGAGAACTAGGCATGTGCAGATGATCTTCATTTAAAGTGAAATTTTAGTGATTTTTGTTTATTTCTTTGTTTGTGGTTTTGTCTTGCTACAGCTTTTTTGCTCCTGTAAATCAATTGCACATACGTTAGTTTATATGTATATGCTCACATAAGAGATTTACATGCACGTTTAATTTTTAGGTTCCCAAGCGAACGTCTGAACAAGCCAAAATGCACATACCCCATAAGAACTGCCTCAGTGGGCCAGACCAAAGGTCCTTCAAACTCAGTATCCTGTTTCCAACAGTGGCCAATCTAGATCACAAGTAACTGGATGGATCCCAAAACGTAGATGTGACTTTCCCCAAATCTACCTTAATAATGGTGCATTGACTTTTTTCCAGGAATTCGTCCAAATCTTTTTTAAATCCAGCTATACTAACAGCTTTTACTAGATCCTCCAGTAAAGAATTCCAGAGCTTCTGTGGAGTAAAAAAATATTTTCTTTCATTTCTTTTAAATCAGTGGTTCCCAGCCAAGTCCTCGGTACCCCCAGGCCAATCAGGTTTTCAGGGTATCCACAATGAATATGCATGAGATAGATCTGCATACAAAGGAAGCAGTGCATGCAGATCTATCTCATGCATATTCATTGTGGATATCCTGAAAGCCTTACTGGTCTGGGGGTACCTGAGGACTGGGCTGAGAACCACAGTTTTAAATGTACTACTCATTAACCTCATGTCGTGTCCCCGAGTCTTTGTAGCTTTTGATGAGTAAACATCAAATTTGTAATTACATGTTTCATCCACTCATAATTCTTAGATGGGGGGAAATTGTGTTTTTGAACTCTTGAACTAACCTAAGCTTGATCGTACCAGTTCAGCTTCCTTCGTAAGTTGTCTTGATTAAAGTAGTTGGACTGCGTTTGTTAAGCCATTAATATACATAAATGCAAATCAAATGTATACATATCGAAAATTGCAAAGACTAGGGAGCACAAGGTACATTTAAAACAAATCTGAGAAAATATTTTTCACTCAGCACATAACCTCTGAAATCTGTTGATAGTGGATGTAGCAAAAACAGTTAGCATAGATGGGTTCAAAAAAAGGTTTGGACAAGTTCCTGGAGGAAAAGTCATAAACCATTATTAAAATGGACTGGAGAAAATCCACTGCTTACCCCTGGGATAAGCAACATAGAGTCTGTGTACCTTTTGGGAACCTGACAGATACATGTGACCTGGATTGGCCACTGCTAGAAACAGGATACTGGGCTTCATGGTCCTTTGGTCTGGTCCAGTGAAGCATTTCAGGCTTGTTTGGGTGTTGATTTTGGTGCCTAAAAATTAAAATTGCATGCAAATGGCTTATGCATACATCTATTAGTTACCTTTATGTTGCAAAAGTAAATAAATGTAAAAGGAAAAGGAGACTACTATGGTTCTCAAAAAAAGTAGCTGAAAAGGTGAAGAAAAATACAAGAGATCACAGAAAGAGGGAGACAAGCATCAATATTTAGAAAAACTTAAGAGAAGTTAAGGAAGTAGTCAGGAAAGCGAAGATACAAAAAGAAGAACTAGCCAATGCAATAAAATGGGGGGATAAGACATTTTTTAGATATGTTATCGAGAGGAGGAAGTACAAAACTGGTATTGTCAGACTCAAGGGTGAAAGGGAGGAATATGTAGAAGCTGATGAGGATAAAGTGAAATTGCTTAACAAATATTTTTGGTCTGTGTTCAGAAATGAAGGGCCAGGAGCAGGACCTCAGAAAGCACCCACAAATAGGAAGAGATGTGAAGGGGATCTTGAATGATTTTCAGAAGACTGTGTTCATAAGGAACTAGCTAAACTAAAAATAGACAAAGCGATGTGTCCGGATGGTATACATCCCAGAGTATTGATGGAAATAATGACTCCCCTGTCTGATCTTTGCAATGCTTCTTTAGCATCAGAAGTGGTCCCAAAGGACTGGAGAAAGGCACATGTGGTCCCTTAACATGAAAGCAGAAGTAGGGATGAGGTTGAGAACTACGTACAAGCCGGTTAGTCTGGCCTCTGTGGTGAGTAAATTCATGGAAACACTGCTAAAGCAGAGGATAGAGAGGTGTCTGGAGTCCAATGAATTGCAGGATCCAAGGTAGCATGGGTTTACTAGAGGCAGGTCTTGTCAGACAAATCTAATAGAGTTCTTTGACTGGGTGACCATAGAGTTGGACTGATGGAGAGCTTTAGATGTGGTGTACTTAGATTTCAGTAAAGCCTTTGACACCGTTATGCGCAGGTGACTTATAAATAAATTGAGTACCCTAGGGATGGACCCTAAAGTGACTGACTGGGTTAGAAATTGGTTGAGTGCGATGTTTTTTTGGAGCGTATTCCACATCCTTCTCTTTCTGATCAACAAGCGTTGGACCTGGAAGCGCCCTTTTCTTTGGGTGAGCTCTGCACTGCTCTTAAAGCGGCTAAAAAAGGGAAAGCGGCGGGTCCTGACGGCCTACCTATCGAGTTGTATCAAGTGTTTCAAGGGGTACTTCTCCCTTTTGTGGCTAAATATTTTCAGCTTTTGCTGGAACAGATGCCCTCTGTGGGGGGTTTTAATGAAGCTACAATAGTGGTATTGGAAAAGCCCGGTAGAGATGCCCTTAAGGTGGAGAATTATAGGCCGATATCATTACTGAATGCTGATTACAAGCTCTTTGCCGCCGTTTTGGCAAATAGGTTAGAGAGGGTGTCGGCCGATCTGATTCACCCTGATCAATGTGGCTTTATGCCCTGGAGGGCGACGTCGGATAATGCTCGGTTGTTGTTAAATCTCTTTGCCGCTTCGGAACAGTCTGGTACTCCCTTGGTGGGGATTTCCTTGGATGCTGAAAAAGTCTTTGATAGGCTTGAATGGGTCTTTTTTTTCAGGGTCTTGAGATGGTTCGGTTTCAAGGATGGCTTCATTAGATTAATCCAGGTCCTGTACTCTGCCCCGCAGGCTCGTATTCTTGTAGATGGACTGCTGTCTGCTCCCTTTTCACTACATCGAGGGACAAGGCAAGGTTGCCCCTTATCGCCGATCCTATTTAATTTAGCCTTGGAGCCCCTGGGGATACTAATCCGACATTCGGAGAGGATCCGTGGCATTTGGATTGGGGATCTTCAGGTAAAGCTGGCGGCCTACGCTGATGACTTGTTGCTGTTTTCACAACCCAGCTCTTTAGAGGAGATTCTGAGGGTTATAGATTTATTCGAAGGTGTCTGGTTATAAAATAAATTGGACCAAGTCTGTTGCCTTCCCTATGAATAGAGTCACTTATTCGGAGGATGTGAAGTATTTTCCTTTTTTCTGGGAAATGAAGGCGATTAAGTATCTTGGAGTACGATTCTGTTGTTCTCTTGATGAGACTCTTCAGCTTAATCGAAAGCATATAGAGGAGTTGTTACAGACTTTCTCGATCAAATGGTCCCCCCTGCATTTATCGTGGTGGGGGCGTATGGAGTCTATTAAAATGGTTCTTGCGCCCAAAATAAATTATATTTTAGAAATGTTGCCGATTGCTTTCCCCCAGTATGTATACAAGGGGTGGGAGAGGACATTATTCACTTTTCTGTGGCAAGGGAAGCCCCCCAGGATAGCTCTCGGTAAGTTAAAAGTAGGTAAAGGTATGGGTGGGGTAAATTTTCCGGATTTCTATCGCTATCATCAGGCGTTCATGCTCAAGCAAGGTGCGTTGTGGTGTCCACGAGAGAAGCGGGGTTCGTGCCCGGTCTGGGTGGAGGTTGAAAGGCGGCTAGTAGAGCCAATTCCCTTAGATATACTGGTCAGTATGGTGTGCCTGGTCTCCTCCCCTGCCCTGGCAATAGTTGCGGCAACTCAATCGGCTTATCAGTATTTGGCGAGAGTTATGGCCTCCGAGAACCCGGTATCCTCTTTGATGCCAATTTGGTTGAATCCCATATTTAAAATCGGGCGTAAAACTATAGGGTGGCGGCAGTGGCAGGCTAAGGGTATTTGGACAGTTGGTCAATTGCTTCAGGTAGGGGGGTGGAAACCCTGGGGCAGGTTGCAGCAGGAGTTTGCGTTGCCGTCGGCATGGCAATTTCAGTGGATCCAATTAAAGAGCTGTCTTTCTACTGCTGGGGTGATAAGTGGGAAGCTGGCACCATCCTGGGGTGTACATGAGTTGGCCCTCTCATATTCTGGTAAGTCTGGTGTAGCGTCCAAGTTTTATGCTTATTTGCGAGAGGGGGCCTCCTCCCCACAGTTGTGTCGTAGGAGTTGGGAGGTTGACTTAGGGGTGGAAATCTCCTCTCACGACTGGTTGTTATTGTGGTCTAGGGTCAGCAGGGTTTCTAAAGCAGCTGCTATAACGCAATCCTTATTTTTCTTGTTACATCGTGCTTTTATCACTCCCAATCGGCTCTCTAGGTGGAACCCCGGATCTGGTAACTTATGTTGGTCTTGCTCTCTTGGACCTGGAACGTTTAAGCATATGTTTTTTGATTGCCTTTACGTTCATTCCTTTTGGCTCTCTGTCTGGGATCAGAAACAAAAGATTCTGTGTTTCCAGTTTTCCGTTACTTGGCAGGTAGTGATCCTGCGCTCTTCAATGAGTGGCCTTCCTGACATGAAAGGAAAGCGCTTCTTATTAGACTTTTTAGTTGCCATAGCTCTAAAGCACATTTTGGTCTGCTGGAAAGACTCTAGTAAATTAGATGTCCACCAGTGGTGGAACATGGTGTGTCTCTATGCCAGTTATGAGAAGGCGCAGGATCACGTCTCTGATCTATCAGGGAGTAAGGGTGGATTTCTGGGCGATACAGTCCCGGACAAGTGGATGTGTTTAGATGAATATGTTGCAAAAGCTCGATTAAGTATGTAAGTGTAGGGGTCTGTACTGTGGGATTATTGGACCTGTTTGCCCTGTTTTGTATCTAACCGCTTTGCTTTGTTTGTATGAGGGTATCATGTTGGGATGGCGGTGGGGATGTACTGCTTCCATGGAGACGGGACAAAGGTACTAGGGGGGGGAGGGTTGGGAAGGATGTTGTTATTGTTTCTTGTGTTTTTCTCTTTTGTTGCTGTCTGTATGTTGAAAATTTAAATAAAGGATTAAAAAAAAAAGAAATTGGTTGAGTGGGAAGTGACAAAGGCTTCCAGTAAATGAAGCTCACTCGGAGAAGAAGGATGTTACTAGTGGTGTGCCACAGGGATCTTTTTAACATTTTTGTTAGTGATATTGCAGAAGAGCTGTTGTGTAATGTTTGCTTCAGTGGATGATACCAAAATCTGCAATAGAGTAGACACCCAGGAAGGAGTAGATAACATGAGGAGAGATTTAGCTAAGCTTGAAGAATGGTCGAGAATTTGGCAGCTGAGATTTAACACTAAAAAATGCAGGGTCGTGCATTTGGGCTGCGAAAATCTAAGAGAGCGGTACAGTATAAGGGGTGAAGTACTTCTGTGCATGAAAGAAGAGCGGGACCTGGGTGTGATTGTTTCTGATTATCAAAGTGGCTAAACAGGTAGAAAAGGCGATAGTGAAAGCTAGAAGGATGCCTGTTTGCTTAGGGAGAGGAATGGCGAGGAGAAAAAAGGAGGTGATAGTACCTCTGTATAAGTCTTTGGTGCGACCTCATTTGGAGTATTGTGTTCAGTTCTGGAGACCGCACCTTCAAAAGGATGTGAACAGGATGGAGTCAGTACAGAGGGTGGCTACCAAAATGGTCAGTGGTCTTCGTTACTTAAGGATCTCAATATGTACACTTTAGAGGAAAGGCAGGATAGAGGAGATATGAAAGAGATGTTTAAATATCTCTGTGGCATAATTGCACAGGAGGAGAGCCTCTTTCGATTGAAAATAAGCTCTGCAATGAGAGGTTGAAAGGGGATAGACTCAGGAGTCATATTCAGAAATATTTCTTTATGGAAAGAGTGGTAGATGCATGGAATAGTCTCCCAGTGGAGGTAGTAGAGGTGAGGACAATATCTGAATTCAAGAAAGCCTGGGACAAACACAGAGGATCTCTAAAGACAAAAAGGACTATAGTAGTTCTAATTAACACAGGTGCAATCGATTTGTGGAAGCAAAAAAGCTGTAGCGTGCATAAAAGATACGTAATTGAGACAAATATGTGCAAAAACATGAAAAGAAATATTGAAAAATCCCTAAAACTTCATTTTAAATGAAGGCTAACTAAACATTTTTTGACCTTGCACATGCCTAGTTCTCAAGAAGGACATGGGTGTGGCTACTTTAGAAAGAAGCAATCCAAAGCAGCTTGCCTCACGTCCTCAGATAGGACACCTGGGGGTATGTTTACTAATTGGCGGTAGCAGCATCAGTGTGATATCGGAGCCGCAGCCCCGAATAGTAAACATACTCCCTAGAATGATTGTTAGGAAGAGCCGGCACAGCTACAGGGTTTCCAGTCTCTTCTGAGCTATTACCGCCTCACTCCAGAAGCTTCGCAGACTGTCTGGCACGTCATTCATGGAAAAGGGGTCACTACAAAACTGCTCAGATTTTTGTGGTCACCCACAATTCGCTACAGTTCTTAAGATTACGAATGAAGGAAGTTCCATGCTAGAGAATTCAGACAGAGGTTCTGCTAGAGTTCAGTGTTAGTTGCATATGTAGGTCACTAATCTCTTTTTTTTTTTATTTCTGTAGGGTGGATCATACGTTTCCGGCCCTGGGCCAGTTTTCCTCCCCCTGTTACCTAAAGATTTAACACCATAAAAGCAAAGATAAACAGAGGACTATCTGATTTTGAAAGAAAAAACTCACTAGCACATTTTTTCAAGTAATCTCATCCATTTTGTTACCAGAGCCTGTGTAAACTGTGCATTCAATGTTGGAGAACTTGCCTCACTTCACCAAATTAGAGGATCATTTGAAACGGTACTGTAACACCCATTTTGGTATGTAAGATCCCAGCATCACATTAATAACAACTGACCAGTCTTGTAGGGGCTCTGTTTCTGAAAAGGCATTTGACAAAACAAATGTTTCTTTAGAAAGAAAATAACTCCGCATTGTTTTCTCACAATGGGACTAGGGGCATTTAAGTGTGCTGGAATTTAAGGAACACTTTGAATGGCATGCAGGAAAAAAAAAGGTCCCCTTTAAACAATAGCGTAATGTGAGGCAAGCAATACCTGAATTAGCTTCTCAACTGGGAATTTGCTGGGCGACTGTCACCCATATTGCCATTGGAGCTGAGCAACGGGGGAGGAGAGAAGAGAGAAGAGGGTCAGGTAACTCTCAGGAGATCTCAGTATGGGGTCTGGAGCATAGAAGAAGGATTTTGTCCATGTTGGCTGAGGTTTTCAATGCTGGAGACTCGGGTTACACCTAATAATGTACACGCACACAGACACAAACACACATACACACTGCAAGAGGAAAGTAAAACTTCAGAAGCTTTCAGAGGTGACAGAGTGGTTTTGCTTGTTTGTATCATTAAATGAAAGGAGCTGCTTGAACTGCTGCTAAACTTAGCGTCAAGAAGTGGTCTAACTCTATTATCCCTACAGATACGGACAGATCACCAGGAAAAGGGCGTTGACGATTCAAAGGGTTTTGTTCTACAAAGACTTTTCTATAGGCAGAGAAGCAGGAAAAGACCTTTGCAGAACAAGGCCCAAGTGGCACCCTTTTTGCGAGACAAGGCTGGTTCTGGCCTAGTTGTACTGCATTTAAGAACATAAGATATGCCATACTGGGTCAGACCAAGGTCCATCAAGCCCAGTATCCTGTTTCTAACAGTGATCAATCCAGATCACAAATGCCTAGCAGTTTCCCAAAAAGACACCAGGTTCCACAATGCTGGTATTGAGACAAGGAGTGGATTTCCTGGCTCCTGTTTAGATTGATGCATGGACCATGGAAATATGCGGCATACCTAGCCCGAATTTTCCCCACAGCACAGCATAGGAAAAAGGACCTTGGTAAAACAGGCCTTCTATCATGCTTTAGGCGATGTTATCCATCTGATGAATTTCCTGAATTGGAATGGTGTTGGGCACTCAGAGCTCTATTACTATCATGCCTGCAATAAGATTATTTCTTATAATGCTGCAGAAGATGACGTTGTAGTACAAGTCTTGATCTAGCTTTATCTGATGACCAGAGCTCCAGGCAGCGACCACTGATCACAATAGGCCAAGTCGCAATAACCCTATCAACTGAAACACACCGTAGTATTATTTGCTCTGGTAGAATATGATAATGATCTATGCCAGTGCTTCCCAAACCTGTCTTTGGGACCTCACACTCAGTCAGTATTTTATGCTATGCACAATGAATATGCATGAGATAGATTTGCATATACTGAGTTTCCAATGAAGCTCATGCCTGCGCTCATTGTGGTAATCCTAAAAACCCGACTGGCTAAGTGTGCCTCCAGGAGAGGGTTAAGAAGTACTGGACTATGCTGTGATATAGTGCAATGTGCTATAATGCTATGTTTCATGTGCTAGTGTTCCTAAGTGCTCAACAATATCATAGCTTCTAAGTTGTTTTAGCCCAGTGGTTCTCAACTCAATTCTCTGGGAACCCCAGGCCAGTCAGGTTTTCAGGTTATCCACAATGAATATGCATCAGATAGATCTGCAGGTGCTGTTTCCATTGTATGCAGATCTATCTCATGCATATTCATTGTGGATAGCCTGAAAACTGACTGGTCTGGGTGTCCCAGGACTGGGTTGAGAACCACTGTTTTAGCTTATCATAATAACATAAGATATAACATACCAGGTCAGACCAAAGGTTCATCAAGACCAATATCCTCTTTCCAATAGTGGTCAGTCCAGGACACAAGTACCTGCCAGGTTCCCGAAAGGTAGACAGATGACATGCTGCTTATCCCGGGGGTAAGAAGTGGATCTTCTCAGTCCATTTTAATAATGGTTTATGGACTTTTCCTCCAGGAATGTGTCTAAACCTCTCTTAAACCCAGCTACACTAACAGTTTTTACTACAACCATATCATATCATAGCATTTCTAACTACTAATTGTGTTAAGAAAGTGAAATAATGGGTGACGGCAGATAAGGACCAGTTGGTTTACTTAATCCACCTTTTCCAGTGCTCTTTCGCTTTGGGGCTCAGAGAGCGGCAGTCAGTGGAATCCACTGGCTCAACCGATTCTTCACCCACTGTTGTGTTGTCTGTCTTGACTAGACTATAAGCTCTAAGAGTAGGGACTGTCTCTTACATGTCTCTGTACAGTGCTGTGTACACCTTGTATTGCTATAGTAGTAGTTTCTGTCCTAGTCCCAGACTGTCCAGAAAGCACACCAGTTTTCTCTCTGAAAATCTCACCTCACTGAATGATAGAAATATGCACAGGCAGGAAAATGTAATTCATTTTTTTTCATGAATTGTTCCCAATACTCTGGGAAATTTTATTGCACATTAAATCAATGTAGCACATTTTCAAAGCACGCGATAATATCCACTGGTTATTCCATGGTAGTATCTGGAAAACGGCTGCCGCTGAATATCCGGATTGAGCAGTCGCTATCCAGATAACGGCAACAATTATCTGGATAGTGTCTAAAAATTGCTACTATCTGGATATTCACCACAATGAAAGAGTGACGGTTCCACCCACTGTCCGGATAGTGCTGGGGCGGTCAGTGCTGATATTCAGCAGCACTTATTTATTTATTTATTTAACAGTTTCTTCTATACCGCCCCTTCCAGAGATCAAGGGCGGTTTACATTGAACAGTGAACAAAAATTTGTATACTTCTGTATACTTTACATGGAACATGGTTTTAACTATATACAAGTGTTATTACAGGGAACATACTTTTATACGTTAGCTGGAACAGTGTTTTTAAACTATATACAGGTTATATTACATGGAACATAACATAACTAATTACAAGTAGTTATTTACAAGAGCGATAGAACAAACAGGTTGGGTAAGTCTTTTGCGTGTTGGGTGGAGTGTGTAAGGTTTTCTTGTGTTAGTCGTTTGTTCTGTCTTGAGTATTGTGGATGTGTTTCTGTGATTGTTGGGGAGAGGTTTTTTGTTGATAGGGGATTTCAAAGTGGTTTGTGAAGAGGTAGGTTTTAAGTTCTTTTTTGAATTGATGAAGGTCCTTTATCATGCGGAGGGTTAGTGGTATTTCGTTCCAGAGAGTGGGGGCAGCAAAGGAGAATGCCCTATCACTTGTTGTTGCTTTAGTTTTTCTGAAGGTTGTTTTTATGTTGAGGGAATGAGTTGAATTTTGTCTGCGCGTTCTAGTTTCTGTTGGGGGGTGTATTAGAGTAGATAATTGTGAGGGAGAGATGTTATTAAGGAGTTTGAAAGTAGTTAGGAGGATTTTATATTTTATTCGGCTACTTATAGGGAGCCAATGCAAGTCTAACAGTATTGGAGTCACATGGTCTGTTAGTTTAGCTTTTGTGATCATCTTGGTGCATATGTTTTGGGCTCTTTGGAGTAGGTAGATGCTCTTTAGTGGTAAGCATTGTCTCACTAGCTGGATAGTGCCACTGACTGTCTGGCTGAGAGCCCTATGGTTATACAAATAAGGTCTTTTGAATGTTGTTATTGTGTGCCGTTGAGTCGATGCTGGTGGCTCCTGGAGGCCCAGCCCCTGGGTTTTCTGGGCAAGGTGTGACTGGAAGTAGATTGACAGGCCTTTTGCACCTTGCCCAGAAAACCCAGGGGTTGGGCTTTTGAATATGGACCCCTAAACCAGTCAGTACTAGAGGACATCAAACCTAAGCTTTCCTTAGAAACTAAGATGACAAGACTTTGATTTTCATACTTTGGACACATCATGTATCCAGTACCTGCTTATAGTGATTGTAAACCGCTCTGATGCCCTTCAGCCTGGGCGATATATCAAGAAATTGCATAAACATAAACATAAACATCATGCGAAGAGAGAAATCATTGGAGAAAGACATGCTTGGCAAGGTAGAAGGTCACTGCAAAAGAGGAAGGCCGGCAATGAGATGAGTTGATACAATAAAAGCAGCAATGTATACCACTCTATCAACCATGAGCCGCTTGGCTGAAGACCGAACTAAGTTTAGGTCAACTTATTTTATTTTATTTATTTATTTATTAGTACTTATATACCACCACTTCCAAAGATCAGTGGCGGTTTACAGAGAACAAAACAGGAACTTTATATTATAACATCAGAAAACGTATTTATAGGGCAAACATGATTATACAAATTAAGGATTAACATAACTATGTACAAGAAGCAGATACTGTAATGAATATGTGTTGGTGCGTGGGAGGGAGGGATGGAGGAGATAGGGGGTTGTCAAGGGGAGTGTGGTGTTTGAAGCTGATTGTTGTTGGTGGAGGAGCCATAGTATTCAACAAATAGGTGTTTTGAGCTCTTTCTGGAATGTTTGGAGGTCCTTGATGGCTTGTAAGAGTGGAGGAGTAGCCTAGTGGTTAGAACACTGGCTTGGTAACCAAGCAACCAGGGTTCAATTCCCACTAGCACTCCTTGTGGCCTTGGGCTAGTCACTTAACCCTCCATTGCCTCAGAAGAAAGGCCTGGCAATCTACTTCCGGTGACACTGCCAAGAAAACCCAGGAGCTTCTGGGTCACCAGGAGTCAGGACTGACTTGAAGGCACACATTGCATTGATGGCTTGTAAGTTGTTTGGTAATGCATTCCAAATGGAAGGGGCAACATAAGTAAAGGCTCTGTTGCTGATGGCTTTATTAGCATTGCAGATGTGGATTGGAATTGTTAGTGTATTTTGGGAGCAAACCCTCCTTGTTCTTGAGTTGTTCGGTGGGCTAAGGAGAGAGTTGAGGAATGAAGGGGCAATTTTATTGTACAATTTGAAGGTAATTACAAGGTATTTGAATTTAGCCTTGTAGCAATGGGCAACCAGTGAAGGGAATGGAGGAGCGGCGTGATGTGATCCGAGTACTGAGCCTTGTGTATACTGCAGGCAGCTAGGTTTTGAGCTAGTTGGAGTTGATGGATGGTGTTTTTGTGTAGGCCGTACAGAATGCTATTACAATAGTCGAGGTGGGGTGTTATCAGTGCTTGTAGGACTGTTATAAAATCTTGGCTTTCCAGTAAGGGTCAGAGATGCTGTAGCATTCTTAATTTAAGGTATATGATCTTTGCGATAGCTTTAATGAGGGGGACCATGGAAAGGGATTGATCTAGGATGATTCCTAAATATTTGATTTCTTTTTTAACTTCCAGCTCTGAGTTGCATAGGTAGAGTTTTGGGGGGGGGGGGGGGTGTTGAAGTTTTGATTCTGGGTGATGAATAACACATTTGTTTTCTTCATGTTAATTTTTAGGTTCTGTATGTTAAGCCAGTCAGATATGTCAGTGAGGTAATCTTGGAATTTGGGGGCAGATGGAGTGGTTGATGTCTACTGGAGGGAGGAGTGGCTCAGTGGCTGGAACAAGGGTTCAATTCCCACAAAGGAACAAGCAACCTCAGGTCTGAGGGACTGGGGACTCTAATCCCATGGCTACTCCTTGTGACCTTAGGCAAACCACTTAACCCTCCATTGCCTCAGGTACACTTAGATTGTGCGCCCTTCAGGGACAAGGGAATAAAAATAGTACCTGTTAGCATAAGATGTAAACCGCTCTGATACACAAAGTAAAGGGTGGTATTTTAAGTGCCTAAACCATACAACATAATATCATCCACATAGAGATGACGGTATATGTTGTGTTTTTTGAAAATGTGGCATATTGATTGCATGTAGAGATTAAATAGAAGTGAGGATAGGGAGGAGCCTTGCAGAACACCTTCACCCTGTTAGAAAGTTGAGGAGGATGCTCTGCCTATTTGGACCTGTAGGATACGGTCGGTAAGATATGATTTAAACCATTCTAGGTCTGTGCCTTGAAGGCCGAGTTGTTGCAGTCTTGTGATCAATATGTTATGGCTGATGCTGTCGAAGGCGGCCGCTATGTCGAGAAAGATGAGTAAGAATGTTTGTTTGGTGTTATTTAGTCCACAGTGGAGTTTGTCCATAAGGGTAAGCATTAAGGTTTCTACACTGTGAAAAGGTCTAAAGCCGTGCTGTTGATCATTGAGTGGAGTTTTCAAATCAATGAAGTCTTGTAATTGGATTTGCACTGTTTTTTCAATGATTTTTGCCAGAAATGGTAGGCTGGCCATGGGCCGGTATGAGTTTGGGAAGGTTATGTTAGTTATGTTAAATTTTAGGATAGGGCATATGATTGCTTGTTTTAGGGCAGAAGGCATTTGCCCTGTATGTAGTGACCAATTGAATATTTTGAGGATAATAGGTAAAAACTCTTCTTTTGTTACCTTGAGCCAGCTGACTGGGCAGGGATCTGATGGGGAAGTGGTTGTGTTGATGTTCGAGATTGTATTTTTTAGTTATTTGAGGTTTATGTGGTGGAATGATGACCAGGTGTTTTGTTTGTGAGGTTTGGTCAGGCGGGGGTTGTTTGAAAAGGTGTTGGGATGAGTATTACTGTTGTTTAGGGGGTCGAGTATTTCCATAAGGAAATTTGCCAGGGTTTGAGGTTCTATTGGTGGAAGTTCAGTGATATAATTGGGGGATTTAGTTAAGGATTTGACAATCAAGAACAGCTCTCTAGGTTTGTTGAGGGATTTTGTAAGGAACTTGGTGTGGTATTCTTTTTTTTCTTTTGTTAATGACTTCTTCATAAGCTCTGAGAGTGGACATGTAGGGCAGATTGTCGGCATCTGCCCTTGTGATTCTCCATTTGGTTTCCAGTTTTCTGAGCTATTGTTTTAGCTTTCTTAGTTCAGAAGTATACCAGGGTTTGGATTCTTTGTGATTAATTGGGTGGTGAGGTACAGTGGTCTGTGCGGCCTTGGTGATGGTCGAGTTCCAGTTATTTATGAGGTCGTTAAGTTCCATCATAGAGGGTTTTATGTTTGGTATTGTGTCATTTAAGAATGATTTTTAATTGAATATTTTAAATTTCTTTTTAAAATGGTTAGTTTCCTTGGTTTCGTAGGGCGGTGTGATGGCAAACTCTAAAAGGAAGTGATCTGTCCGTGGGAGAGGGAGTACTTGGGGGTGGAGAAATGTATGTCTTGCTGAATGGTGTTTGGGAGAAAAATGAGATCAAGTGTGTTACCTTTCTTGTGAGTGGGGGATTGGACAATTTGTTGAAATCCTAAGACATGCAGGGCATTTATGAAGTGAGTGGAGTGTGTGGGAGGGAGTGAGGGTAAGTTGAAATCGCCAAGTATAATGTGGTACTTACTTGGGTAGAGGTGCATGCGATTTCCAAGATAGAGCAAAGGTTGTCTGGATAGGGGGAGGGGGGTCTGTAGATCAAATTGATTATGATGGATTTGCTGTTGATGATTAGTATGTCCATGCCTTCTATAGTGTTGTTCGAAAGGATGGAGAATTTGAGGTCTTTATTTTGCAAGGATTAGTACACTACCACTGCGCTTGTTTGGTCTAAAGCGTTGAAATAAGTTATAGTTGGGGAGGGCTAGTTGGTTGATTAGGACGGTTTCAGAGTCGGATAGCCACGTTTCAGTAAGGCAAAGTATGTTTGGGTTGTTATCGTTGAAGAGATCAATTATAGCAGGGATTTTGTTTCTGATGGATCTGGCGTTAATGAGAGTAATTTTTATTGGGCAACCAGTGTTGTTTGTGAGGGGATGGGGGAGGGTGCGGATAGGGGTTAAGTGAATTAGTCTTTGTGGGGAATGTTTTAGGAGCAAATGGGGTTCGGTAGGGGAACAATTGAGTGTTTCTTTGGCGGTGTGGTAGAATGGGTATATAGTAGAAGTGGTTTTGATGTTGTAAGGAAGTAGTTATTGGCGCTAGTAGTGGAAGAGTAATGAGGAGGAATATGTGCTTTAGGTGAGACATCGTATGTAATGGAAGTTTCTAATTAAGAGTGTGTGAATGCTGGATGGGGATACTGTGTACTATTGAGAAGATTTGGGGGTGCAATAGTATGATGAGAAAGAGAGAAATATACTGATATGAGCATTTAAAGTGTAGAAGGCAATTTGCTAACAATTGCGTTGTACAGGAGATTGAATGTTTTAAATACAGTTGACACAAATTAGGATACAACTGAGAACAGTGTTTGCCATATTGTGGGAGTATGACTGGTAAGTCCTAAGCAATTGGAATCTTGTAAGAGTAGTTTAGTTTCTTCGTACCTGGGTTATCTGTGATATAGTCCATGCAGCTGGGTGGTTGCGGATTCCTGTTCCCTAAGCACCCCACCTAAATGCCACACCAAAGGATCCTCTGGCGAGGCCCTCAGGCGCGCTCCTTGGAGCATGCTGAAATTTAGAGTCCTGGGTGGCGGCCCTTATTGGCCTTTGGTGCAGGGAGCGGGAGGGGTCTCCTTGCCTCTCCCTGTTCTGGACACCAATCGGAGCTGGATGCTGGTGGTGGCTGCTGTTTTCGTGCCTCGGAGCAAGTTGAAATTTAAAGTCCTAGGTGACGGCCCTGATTGGCCTTCAGTGCAGGAAGCGGGAGGGGTTTCCTTGCCTCTCCCTGTTCTGGACGCCGATCGGAGCTGGATGCTGGGGGTGGCTGCTGTCGGCTGCCGTCGAGTCGGGTCACCAGGAGTTGACACCGATTCGATGGCACTTAACAACAACAACACATTTTTTAAGGCACACTTATGAACCAAATGTGCACTAAATGGACAACTCAATTGAATAGCTCAATTAAGCTTGTCTGGCAGTATCTAATGGACAATTTCTCCAAATGGATTAGTCTTGCACATACCATGACAGTCATGAACCTCACATCTAAGCCAGGATATGTGAAGTACGATCTCAGACACTCAAGTTTACTGCTAATGCCCAGCATAGTACTTGCATTATGCCAAAGAGCACCTCCTCCTGGAGTTTATTTATTTAGACAGATTTGTATACCACCTTATCCTTCAATCAAGGTGGTTAAAATCAAGAGTTTAAAAGATGTAACATGCATGGGTAATTTATCAAGATGTCCTTGGAAATTCTATGTAATAATATGGATTTTCTGCTGACTAATCTGGGTGAGTCAGGCTGCAGAATATATCTGAATAAAATTTGTCATATAACTTATCTGGTTAAGTCTATGAGAGTTTATAGTTTCTTATAAGTTTTGATATACCATCTTTTTCTTTTTATAGCAAAGCGGTTTATAGTAAAACTGAGTATGAAATATAATTTTCTTGAGAGAAAAATATGAAGAGAAGTTAGAATCCATTTATGTGCCTAAAATAACCAGATAACTTTACCTGGAGAGCACCAAATACCAGCGTTATTCAGTATATTTTCTAGTGTTATACATGAAAATCATAATTATAATAATACTATATAAATTATTTAACATTATGCTATATGAAATACTATCCAAAAACAGCTGCCTCTTGAAAACAGGGGAGAGTATAATGATGCCATTAACATAGCACAACCTCTGAATATATTGATCTACTGAAAAATTGTTTTGATAAAAATAGACCTCAAACGTACAGAGTTATATAGCTTTCAGCAAATCGAGCCTATTACTTAAGGCCACAAAGCCAGGAATACTCTTATGTCATCATCAGTCCATAATCAGCTGACAATACCCAGAGCTACAGTTTTCTTTTTTCTTTTCATTTTTACTTTTCGCATGTAAAATACAAAGCAATTTCAGAGTGATTTACAGTATATTCAAAATGTTTTTATATTGAGGCAGGAGTCTTTAGAAATTCATGTTCATACCATAAACATATCCATCCGACACAATATTGTGTTTCAAACAACTTACCTGCATCATGGATTCTCCACAAGATATTCCATATCAGTAGGCTCTACGGTAGATTCACCATCTTTCGACTGATGCCAAACTTCTAGATGAATCGGTACTGGCACAATCAGCTCTCTGCACCTCTGTGACGACTGGAAGCTGTATAGCTCTGTATGCTTGAGGTCCATTTATATCCAAAATGTTTTTCAATAGATTGATTTATTCAGGGGTTATGCTATGCTCATGATAAACAGTAAAATACTGTGACATTCTCTTGTTCTATAGCATGCCCTTTTCAAATCCAGGCTGAAAACTCACCTCTTCACTGCTGCTTTTGGATCTTGACTCACCTGATCTCCTTCGTGTTTCCTTACCATTCCCCCTAGATGTATCCCAAGTCTACAGCTACTGTGTTGTCTGTCTTGACTAGATTGTAAGCTCTGATGAGCAGGGACCATCTTTTACATGTGTCTGTCTTTCTAAGTTCAATTTCCAAACTTATGTGGTAAGAGGGCAAAATGGAGACCTGCGGGAGGAAGTACAGAATTGAAGCGTTTCAGTAGACTTATTACTGACATGGTGTTCAGCAACCTAAGTACAGTATGCCATCATAAAGAACTAATGAGCCATTCCCAGCAGGGCACCGGTGACGACTGCCAGGCAGTACTGCAACATGAAGATATTCTGTGTCAGCAAATACCTTCCATGGTCAGGGTGGGCATTAAGTAAATAAGCGGAGGTAGCCATAAGAGGCACATGTAATGAAAACCTGATTGCAACACAGCACTGCTTATCACAAAGTCTTCTCAGACAGCACTCCGGGAATAATCCCTTTAAAATCAAGTCACAGCATTCTGCGCGATTTCATACTCTATTTACAAATCATCATGTTGCTTTGCTTTTTCCAAAAGACTTTAGCCCTGGTACCTCTTTTGCTTGTGTTGGTTACTTAGATCAACACCCATCCTCTTTCTTTCAGTACTCTAATTTATTATTTTGTTTCCAGCAGGCAGTAACTTATTTTTGTCATTATTTTTCATTAATTATGTTGAAAGGTGATTCATTGGGAGTGGTGGAGTAGCCTAGTGGTTAGAGCAGCGGCCTGGTGACCAAAAGACCAGGATTTAATTCCCACTGGTATTCTTTGTGGCCTTGGGCAAATCACTTTACCCTCTATTAGCTCGCAAGAAAACACCTGGAAACTTACATCTTGCCAAGAAAATCCAGTGGCCGCTGGGCTACCAGGAGTCAGCACTGGCTCAACAGCGCACATGGCATTTCAGGTTTATTACAGTCAGTTTTCTTGCTTCTAGAACATTCTTTTTGCCTGCTATATGTATGCTGCAAGAGGATAATTTTATAAACCATTTTTGCACATAAAATAGCATTTTTCACATGTAAACAGCTCATATAAAACTAGATTTTTCCTAAATCTATGCACAGTGCAAGCTGGAGTCTACTTGCACTATAGGTGTGCACAGGGGGAGAGTCTGGATGAAACATGGGCAGTCCACAGTTTACATGCATGATTTATAAAATGTGCACATGTAACGTACGTGCTCAAATTTACACCTGTTCTCAAGCAGGAATAATGTCCATACCTGCAACGTAGCTGTGATTTATGGCAGGATATGTGCTAGCATTTTATAAGGTCACATGAGCACCTATGTCACTGTGGTCCTGATATTCAAAGGAATTATGCTCTTAACTTTGAAAGTTATGCTCCTAAATTGGCCTCTTTGAAAATTTACAAGCCTGAATGCCCAAATCTTTACTTAAAATTTCACTAAACTCCTAAATTTAGGAGCATAAAAAGCAGGTAGCAACAGCGGTGAATATAGGGTGGGGAAAAAAGTTAGGAGCCTAGCGCTCATTTTCAGCATGGGTACCATAATTAGGCTCTTAACTCTAGGCAAATGAATGCAGGCCTAAATTTAGGAACATAAATTTTAAGCGCCTAAATAAGGATGAATTTTGAGATAAAAATGTAGGGCTGATATTCACTTGGGCAGGTTATGCGCCACTATGGCGCATAGCCTTACCTGTCGACCTTTAACCCTGGGTATTCAATGCCGGGGCTATATGTGTGCTGCCCAGTTAACTCCTGTTCCTAAAAGATAGGTACGGTTTTTTCTTGCCTATCTTTTAGGCACAGGTCGCTAACCGGGCAGCATGCAATATCGCTGCTGCCTGGTTATCGATCGTTTCTGCTCCTGTTTCTCCCCAGAACGCCGCCAATGCTAAGCAGTTAGCATCAGGATGTGTAAGAGCTATTCACTAGTTGTGTTAGTGCTGTGGAATATCCTTCTCAGCGGCAGTTACACTTGCCGTGTAACTACCCTCGAATATCGGGCCCGTAGGCTCCTAAGTATGACTGAAAATAGGGCACAAATTTAGGAGCCTATCTTAGAAGTCTAAATTTAGGAGCTCAGCCTTTTTGGAATATGCCAGAAATAAGCGCCTTCCTGTCTACTTACACTAGCGACTCTGATGTCGTTATCAACTGGAAGTCCTCTTTGGCTGCATAAGCAAGCCTGTGATTTAGCAACCAGCAAACTGCTCTGAATTCATTTACAAATAAAATGGGTTACTCTGCCACAGAAAAACAGACGCTGATATTTAGAAAAACGTATGCAGTTGGCATCGGATGTTATCGCATGAGTCCTTTGTTTTCAAAATTTAGCAGCAGCAGCAACAGATACAGCTTTTGCCCAGGTACCTCTGTCCGGCTAAAGGTTGTGACTTAGAAGGAGGCAGGAATACCGCAGTTTCATGGGCAGATAGTGGCAAGCGTCATCTTCGTTTTATTCATTTAGTAGGAGCACACAAATCGCAGTCCTAACATAGATGAATAGCATGTCATTTTAAATTTAGGATCATATATTCAGCAGTCCTCTTAAAGGGATGGACTGCTGAACATCAGGCACATAGATAAGAGGATAATCCACTTATTTTTATACAAGGGCCCTGTGTCTGAATATTGTCTCCAAAGAGTTTTCACAGTTCTCAGTCTCTGTTGTGACCAGTGAGCTCGCATAATACAATAAATTCCAGGGTAACCTCCTCAGGCATTACCTATACGAGCTTCCAGTTGCTCCCACAGAATCATTAGGCGAATTTCCCTTGCATGTCTGTAAAAACACATCTAGACCTAGCTGTTGAGGTACATTAAGAGGGTCATTTTATAAGCCCTGCCTAGGTTAGCACATGTTTTCACGGGCATATGTCATGCTTATTTTATAAAGACAAGTGTGCGTGAGTTGGCCTTTACCTAAGTGCCAAAAAACATGCATCAAATGTAGGCGCGAGCACTTATGCAGCCCTGCAGCTGGTGTAACCGCTCGCATGTATCTTACACATGTCCATCCACATTTATAAAATACAAGCGTAACTGCACGCTTTGCCCAAGCTCTATCTATGTGAACACTCACCATGAAAGTACGCACTATCGACTTTATACATGTGCTTCTAGAACAGTGACCGGCTAAAAGCCCATCTACCTAGATAAGTCACTGAAAATATGTGACTTAAGCACATAAATAGGGCTTAATTTATGTAGTTCCTTATAGAACAAGCCCCTAAAGTTTAGTATGGTATATTGGACACTAATTAGTGTGAGTTATTGCATATTAATGTGTGTTATTTAACACCAACCCTATTATTGGGGGTTGATCACATTAATACTATTAAATGCAAGTTAATGTGCATTAATGTATTAACACCCATTAGTAAATCGAGCCCTTCGTTTGTACCTGAGGCAATAGAAGGGGAAGTGACTTGACCAAAATCATGAGGAACATCAGCAGAACTTCTAAGGTTCTCTGTCTTCTGCTCGAACCACTCCGAGCGACGAGACTCTGATGAGACTCCTGGATGGCAGACAATTCTTACACAGCTGTCTTCCTCTGGGCTTCTTTTATAAGATGAGAAAATCCAGTGGATAGGAGTATAGGACATCCATAATACTATCAGGAACAGACATTCAGAGCTGTCTGTCGTCTGCAACTCTTTGCAGAACTCTTTCAAATCCAATGTGCGCAGACAGAAGTATAGGAACTTAGTACTCAAGGATATAGAATCACTCATTTTATTTCACGTAGCCCCCTGACACAAAAAGGTGACCTGGTGCCCCAAATGCAGTCACATCCTGTGTTTCTGAGCTCTGTATAGGGTGAGACCTCTAGAGGACATTTTTTTTAGGTGTGTAGAAATAGGATGAGGAACTGGATGCCACTGATTAAGAGTTCAGGACATGCACGTATGAGCTCTGTGCATGAATGACTCAGAGAAAAAACTCATCATTTCATTCCATAAAACAAATCTTAAACAAACACAGCTAAGGGTGATAATATACTTAAAAGGTTTTTCTCATTTTGTAACCATGGGCAAAATATATCCGATGGTTGGCCATAAAACTACTTATGACAAATATACCTGAGAAATTGTTTCAAAAAGTGTTGCTTGGGTAGATAGAAAAGGATTTTCGGGGTCTTCTCTATTCTTTCATAGCCTCAAAGCATTCTCTCTCCTTCCTGTTTATCTAAATATCTCCATCCTTTTCTTCTGTTCTACACCTCCTCTTCTGCTATCACCTTCTTCTCTTCCCGCCGTCTTCCTTTACGGATGTGTCATCATTTGAGAACAGCATGGGAAGAGGAAGAGTGCATTGTTTTCCAGTGATACAAAAGCAGCAGTTATCCCATGCCGAATTGTTGTAGAACACGTTAAATGACTGAAACAATGTTGGATATCAAACCAATGAAAAACTAAAAGAAGCAAATGGTCTTTTTCCATGCACATCCCCTGCCTTCCTTTTGTCTCCATCCATGCTAAACTCACCAGGCCTCAGTTTGTGTCCACCTTTAAGGTTCCATTCTTCCTCCATCATTCTCCATCCAGGTTCTTCTTCCCCCCCTTCCTTCTGCTTTGTATTTTTGCCTTTCTCCATCCATGGAAGTTAGAATAGCAGCAGGCCGGCCCCAGTGAGCACATGTTCCATAAAACGTGAAAATCTGAGAAATAAATTAAGCAAATTATGAAGGAGACTTTGGCACAAGAGCCAAGAAATAAGCAAATGATATTTCGAAGAGCAACTGGTTTGTCTGGTTTAATGCATATAATTTACTGAAATGTAGGTTAATATTTATATGAATTACATTAATGTATTTATGGAGATCCTAACTTGATAGCTATATGTATCTATTAACATTGATCCCTTTTGGGAATTTAATCCATACATCAAAGAACATTCTTATTTTTTGTAAATCAGTAATGTGCTAAGGTGAAAATGAATGCCGGGGGAGGGGAGGGGGGGGCTCTGTTGAGCCTAACAGTTATTAACAGTTTCTTTCTCTTTGCATATATTAGATAAGTAAGTGAAGCATATTAAGAGGAATGAAAACTCATAATGAACTCCCCAGACTAATTTGGTATACTTGGTGCCCAAGCACAGTCATCACTACTACACGCCGGTAGGTCGAGCAATCATGTTGGGCTGGACATATGAGAGATTTGTTTCTTTAAATAATGGGCTGTCAGCAAATCACAGGAAAGAAAGACTCTGGGCATTAACTAATTCTTTAGTCTTGGATTAGCAGGTTTTAATACAGATTTAATTAAACAGAGCAGGGGTAACTTATAGACCTGAGGTTTGGTGGTTAAATACCCTTCCCGCATTCTTGAATGCTCAATTTTCTGCAAGTAAGCCTTGGCTGCATTAAAGATGAAACAAATTCCATAAAGAAGAAATGGCTGCCCAGCCTGGGATGTCCCAGCATGGAATGTGGATAGTTTGTTGCCCCCATGGTGCCAGGAGCTCAGTGATTAATAGGCATGACCAGGGACCTCAAGCAACGGGCATGAGGAGAAATCAATCCTTGCTGACAGCAGGCCAGTCACCCAGTGAGTGCTTGTGCACACAGCGACAGAAGCTATCTGGACTAGGAATTGATCAATGAATGGGACCTTGTGTGGCCGGGATGCATGAGCTGATCCTAAACAGCTGTCAAGGCCTGGGTGATTAATAGCATGAATATGGAGAGTCAATGGTTTAAGGAATTTTTTTTACTATTACATCTATATCTTTGGAATGTGACATCTGAAGAGATCTAAGCAAAATCTCTGCTCATACAGTATAGTGCTTAGTGCTTCCAGAAAGACTACAGGCTGGAGATTTAAAAGATCCAACTCCAATGAGAACTCTGATAAATTAAAGCTCAAAGAGTGAAAAGTGAGATTTGACTGTATTTTTAATGACTTTAGATATTTTAATTACTATATTTACCTAAAATCAGACTTTTTGGGGTCAGGGCATAGCACTGTGGCAGCTGTCACCCCTCCCTTAGCAGTTGCTATCCCTCATG
The DNA here is from genome assembly GCA_033557465.1 of Ichthyophis bannanicus. Lineage (NCBI taxonomy): Eukaryota > Metazoa > Chordata > Amphibia > Gymnophiona > Ichthyophiidae > Ichthyophis > Ichthyophis bannanicus. Next base: position 487,644,727 of record CM066038.1, on the reverse strand, counting down.
TGATAGAAATGGGAACAACTGGATCTCCTGGGACATTTCCAGTCAAAACAGTCAATTCAGCTAACTCTTGCTTTTTAAGAGTTCACTGTTAATAGACAAGCGGCCACCAAATTTAGTCATGGAGATACCCAGCCACCCCCCCCCCCCCCCAGCCAAAAAAAGATTTGGTTTGCAGTTTGACTAGAGGAATATACTATGGCCAGATGATAGCAGTGATGATGCTATGGCCACTGGGTGTGGTGCAACTTTCACACTCCATCTTCTGGCCAAAAAAACTTCAATCCATTCCTCCAGCCACAAAGAGTCCCACAGGGCTCAGCCCTCTCTGCACTACTCTTTAACATCTACATACAGCCAGTCTGCAACATATTTTTTAATTATAGACTTCAGAGGCCCCCCTATATTAGAAGTATGGAAAACTGATGAATGGACAGAGAGACACGGATTCCCGTAACATAACTGAATATTTATTTATTTATTCTTATATACCACATTTCTGAGGATCAGTGCGATTTACAGGGAACAAAGTTCAACATTACATTAAACAGGTGTACAAGGAACAGTTAACTCTTATAAATGGAACAGGCAGAACTGTAACTATATACAATTAGAGAGTTGCTCACATCTTTGAGTGACTATCTGCAGATAGAAGGTTGCTTACATCTGAGAGTATATTAGGGTTAGATAGGTAAGAAGGGGTTATGTTATCCCATCAAAATGTTCCTTGAATAGGTGGGGTTTTAAGCTGTTTGCGGAAGGTTGAAAGACGTGGGTGTCTCTGATGCGTGGTGGTAAAGCATTCCATGGGCGTGGGGCATGCAGGGAGAATGCCCTGGTGCAAGTTGACTTGTTACACTTGGTTAGCGCTGGAGGCAGGTTTAGTAGGTTTGATATGTTGCTTCTCCTTAGACATTTATCCGGGGTTCTTGTAATAATTGACTGTAAACATCTAGGGGATAGTTCCATTCGAGGGCAGTGCCACAAATTCCTATGTTCAAGAGATGCTGTAGGAAGATCTCATGGCATATAGTGTTGAAATTTGAGGCAATGTCCAAAAAGATGAGGGTGAAGCCTTGTTGGGTGTTTTCTATACCCTTGATGAGTCTGTTGATTAGGGATATTAGTAAGGCTTCCACTCCAAGGTGATTGCGGAAACTCTGTTGCTGCCAGTCCAGGGAGCTATTTATATTGAAGTGATTCTGAAGTTGAAGGAGGACTACCTTTTCAATTATTTTCACAATGAATGGCAAGCTGGAAAAAGGTCTGAAGGAGCTAGGGACATTTGGGTCGAGTTTAGGGATGGTGGGATGGAAGCTGTTTTCAGGTATTTTGGAAAGTATCCTTGGATGAAGGAGGTTGATATTAGTTTGAGGATGATTGGGGCAAGCTCTAATTTCATGATCCTAAGCCAGGAGGAGGGGCATGGGTCGATAGGAGATACTGTGGCGTTAATGTTGTAGATTATGTTCTCCAACTGAACTGTCAAGATTGGGCTGAAGGAATGCAGAATTGTGCTGTCACAGTATAGGTCTTTGGGTTTGCTAGAGATTGGAGGAAAAGGCAAGATGTCTGATGGTGTTGGGTATTTTGATTGTAAGAATTCAGCAAATGCTTGTGGTTCAATGGTGTTTGTGTTGAGAGCTTGGCTAGTGTCTCTTGTTAGCCTGTTAACTACCTCATACAACTCTCTAGGTTTGTTTATTGCTTTCATTTTTAGTTTGGTGTGATGGCCTTTTTAGGCTTTTTTGGTTTCGGAATGATATGTTTGTAGGGTGAGTAGGCAAAGACTCTTTTCTTGATCGTGGAATGTGATTCTCCATCTGTGTTCCAGTTTTCATAGTTTCCTCCTTAATTCTTTGAGACTTGGTGTGTACCAGAGGCTATGGATGCATTGTTGTGGTTTCACATTCCTAGTGGGAGGAGCTGAGGCAAACGTTTCAATTGTGTTTATCTATTTTTCTGTCGTGAGTTCAAGGTGCAGTGGTTCATCTTAAAGAGTAGGGAGAATTTTGTCAGTGAAGGTTTGTCTGATGAAGGCCTTAAAACAGTAGTGGTGAATGCTGTGATTAGCATTTGTTTTTGGAAGTGATTGCTGTGGAAGGTGGCAGGTAAAGGTGCTGTGATCTGACCAAGGGACTTCGATGAGCAGAGGGTTGGGGATTGCATGAGTATTAAGGAGTTGGTTTTGGACAAATATGAGATCTAGTATGTGTCCTTTGGTGTGGGTCAGAACTAGGATCATTTGGGAGAATTGGAGGTGTTCCATGACTTCCAGGAAGGATGTGGATTGGCTGAGAGGGATGGATGATAGGTTCAGGACACCCATTATTGTGAGGTAGTTAGGTGGATTGATGTGGATACTTGCGAGTTCTAGGATGGTGGTTAACTTGTCCGTTTTAGCTGTGGGTGCGCAGTAGGCGAGACACAGTGTTATCTATTTGTTTGAAACTAATAGTAGATCCAGACCATCTGTGATAAGTGATTCGGTAAGTTTAAAATGTAAGCTGCTTCTTACCAGAATACAGATGCCACCACCTCTGCAGCCTGAGCGAGAGCGGTTGAAAATGTCATATCCTGGTGGTTTGAGCTGGTTGATTGGAATAATATCCAAAGTGGTGAACCAAGATTCTGTTATACAAAGAATGTCCAAGTTATTGTCCAGGATGTAGTCATTTAGTAGCTGAGTCTTGTTCCTTGCTGAGTGAGCTTTTATTAGAGTGCATTTTAGGAAGAGCGTGGGTTTTGATGACTGAGTGACATATTTCAGATTGTTTTGGTTCCGAGGTGAGATATGAACCAGCCTGGAGTAGTTTCTTTGGTGGGGCTTTTGTGGGATGCATTTGCTGCAGACTGGGCTCTGACGGTGGATGACTGGGATAATACTGTAGCTTGGGGTGAGGCATAAGACATTACTTAGGAACGTAGCTTGTATAATGAGACAGATGGTGAGGAGGAGATTTCGCTGATGGCAAGGAATTGTGCTGATATAGCAGAATGGTTAGTTAGTTGTTTGCTCACTCACCTCCATGTATGTTGAGCGGATCTGGCATTGATTATCTACTGCTATGTGGTTCTGAGTGAGTGGCTGCGGTACCTTGCTGTATTCATTAGCTGCTACAGGTGCTGAATGGTCATGAGGAGATCTGGGAGGAAGCTGGTGGGGGGAAGCTCTTTCTGCAGGGTGTGCAGTTAGGCTGGACTGTGCAGTGGGTTGTAACCCTACCTATGGGTCCATGCTTAAGGGCCAAGCCAAAGGGCCCTTTGGCGAGGCCCTCACGCACAGGCCCACCAGGCATGGGGGTGCAGAGCGCTTCCTTTAGTTTAAAGCAGGTGTTGTTGGGGTCCTTTGGCCATGATTGGTCTCTGCTTCAGGGGGCGGGTTATTCCTTCATCCCACTCCCCTGTGGCTGACCGCCAATTGGAGTTTGCTGCCAGGTCTGGAGTTGGCACACCGGAGCACTTCCTTTAGTTTAAAGCCGGCATTGGTGGTGTCCTTTGACCCTGATTGGCCTCTGCTGCAGGAGGGCAGGGTATTCCTCTGTCCCGCTCTCCTATGGCTGACTGCCGATTGGGGCTTGCTGCTGGGTCTGGAGTTGGCACATTAGAGCGCTTCCTTTAGTTTATATACCGCTTTTCACCTGGTCAAAGTGGTATACATTCAGGTATGGTATATATTTCCCTTGTCCCTAAAGGGCTCACAATCTACATTTTGTATCTGAGGCAATGGAGAGTTAAGTGCCTTGCCCAAGGCTACAAGGAGCACCTGTGGAACTAGAAACCTCAGTCCCTTCAGCCCAAGGTTGCTGTCCTCCAGTGGGATTTGAACCCCCAGCCCTCCGGTCTGAGGCAACTTTCTGCTATCTTGCAAGGGTCTTTGAAGGGCTGCCATTTTTTCCCTTGACCTGTTTATTCTTCTCATCTGATCAACAATCTATTCTGAAAAACGTATTGATGATCTATTCTTCTGTACTGCTTTGCGTGCCATTTGGGATGTGTCCAATGGAAGCCGCAAAGACCTATTGGATGCCACTAGACTGAATTAATTTTTTTGCAGTATGCACTGAAAAATGCAGGTATTGAGACTACTAGACTCTTAATGTGGTATTTTTGTGTCTTAAGTGTACAATAGAGAACTTTCCAGGTTTAAGAGGGTTCATTGGTGTAAGGTAACAGTTGAAGTAGCCCCTATCAACATGAGAGGGAATCATGGCTTTCTCAAGAGGGCAACCAAATACTAAACAAATGCTAGACAAATACTTCTGCTCTGTTTTTACTAAAGAAGATCCTGGAGATGGACCAGCTGTGACTCCCAAATATAAAAATGGGAATGAAGTAGATACCACACCATTCACAGAAGACGAGGTGTTAGAACAACTTGCTAAACTGAAAGTGGACAAAGCCATGGGACCGGATGGGATACATCCCAGGATACTGAAAGAGCTCAGAGAGGTTCTTGCAGGACCGTTAAAGGATGTCTTCAACAGATCCTTAGAAACAGGAGAGGTTCCTCAGGACTGGAGAATGGCTGATGTCGTACCTCTACACAAAAGTGGTGATAGGGAAGAAGTGTCAAACTACAGGCCCGTGAGCCTTACCTTGGTGGTGGGAAAAGTAATGGAGGCACTCCTGAAAGAGTGAATAGTGAACTTTCTCAAAACCAACAGGATGCAAGATCCGAGGCAACATGGTTTTACCGAAGGACGGTCTTGCCAAACAAATCTGATTGAGTTTTTTGACTGGGTGACCAAGGAACTTGATCAGGGGCATGCGATGAATGTCATCTACCTGGATTTCAGCAAAGCCTTTGATACTGTTCCTCATAGGAGGCTTGTCAACAAACTCAGTAGCTTGGGGATGGGTCCCAAGATGGTAAACTGGATTAGAAATTGGTTGACTGACAGACGACAGAAGGTAATTGTACATGGAGCTCACTCGAATGAGAGGAAGGTGATTAGCGGGGTGCCCCAGGGTTCGGTCCTGGGCCCGGCACTGTTCAATGTATTTGTGAGTGATGTTGCTGAAGGACTGAATGGAAAAGTCTCTCTTTTTGCAGGCAACACAAAAATTTGCAACAGTGTGGACTCCCCTGAGGGAGTGGTTAACATGAGGAAAGATCTACAAAAGCTGGAAGACTGATCTAATGCTTGGCAACTACGATTTAATGCGAAAAAGTGCAGTGTCATGCACTTGGGTAGCAGAAATTCAAGGGAAATGTACGCGATAGGGGGCGAGAGGTTGGTATGCACGGTTCAGGAGAAAGACCTTGGTGTGATTATCTCTGATAATCTCAAGGTGGCAAAACAGTGCGACAAGGCGGTGGCAAAAGCCAGGAGGATGTTGGGCTGCATACAAAGAGGAATTACCAGCAGAAAGGAAGAGGTACTTATGCCACTGTATAAGTCACTGGTGAGGCCTCACTTGGAATACTGTGTTCAGTTTTGGAGACCGTATCTTGCAAAAGATGTAAAAAGACTGGAAACTGTTCAGAGGAAAGCAACCAAAATGATTTGGAGCCTGCGTCAGAAGCCTTATGAGAAGAGACTTGAAGACCTAAATATGTACACTTTGGAGGAGAAGAGGGACAGGGGAGATATGATTCAGACCTTTAAATACTTAAAGAGAAATAATGAACAAACAAACCTCTTCCAAAGACGGGGAAGCTATAAATCTAGAGGGCATAACATGAAGCTGCAAGGTTGTAAATTGAAAGGCAATATCAGGAAATATTTCTTCACTGAAAGGGTGGTGGATGCTTGGAATGCCCTCCCGATGGAAGTGGTGGGGGCAAACACGGTGACGGAATTCAAAAAGGCATGGGACAAACACAGTGGATCCCTTTACAACAACAGGATAAAAACAAGATAAACGGTACTATCTAACTTCTGAACTATATAACGTCTCAACAAATAGGGGTGTCCTACATGGAGTGGTGGGTTTACCCCTAAACAAAGACATGGGGAGGGGTTGCCTGCACAGAGCGACAGGTGCAACTACTCTTGCCATCTTGCTGGGCAGACTAGATGGACCATTCTGGTCTTTATCTGCCGTCATTTACTATGTTACTATGTTAACCAGGAGAGAATTTTATCCATGGCTGACTAAATCACTGTACCAACAGTGTTCTTTGGCCTACTAAGCCACTGTAAATAGTGTCTTTGTCTGGCTAGCTAAGTCACAGCAGTACCATGTCTTTGAGTAAGGAGTAGGAGGTCACAGAGACGCTCAAGAGAAAAAAAAGAGGATTTCTCTGGTCCTTTGAGGAAAGTTGAAGAAATCAGAGAAACTCCCAGGAGCGGAGTCCAGAAGAGCAAATGTTCTGGAGTTTGTAAGAACATAAGAACATAAGAACATAAGACATGCCATACTGGGTCAGACCGAGGTCCATCAAGCCCAGTATCCTGTTTCCAACAGTGGCCAATCTAGGTCATATGTACCTAGCAATATCCCCAAAAGACACAGGTTCCACAATGCTTGTACTGGGTCAAGCATTGATATCCTGGGTCCCTTTTTAATAGTGGTTTATGGACCTTTCCTCCAGGAACTTGTCCAAACCTTTTTTAAACCCAGCTATACAGGGTCGGCCCAAGGGGGGTGCGGGGCCATGTGCGGAGACTCAGTGCGGGGCCTCATTTGCATAAGTGGCCTTATTTGCATAAATATTTGCATAATGTTACCATACACTAACTTTTAGTAAACATGTCTCTTAATGAGTGTATGGATAAAGAAAGACTAAAAGATTTCTACATTACTATAATCCAGTGCCAACCGCCAGGCACATTAGGAACTACTACAAATGCTGCCCATTTAGAACCCATGAGAAAAACAATACCTTCAAAAAATGTGATGACCCTAATTCGCAACCATTAACAAAAGTCAAAACAGAAAAAGCCAGAAAAACAGCAATCAAAACCCAGAAAAACCTTCAGAAAGGCTAAAAATCCTAATAGAATATACAATTTTTAATGTCGGGATCCGCAGACAAGAGCTGGGGAGAGGAGAAAAACCCCCCGCTCAGTGTCGGCAGAAGCCTTTTGTTTATTTTATCAAAAACCAAAAACTGAAAACACAGTAGTGTAAATCACTTAACTGATAATGAACCAAAAGGGCAGCATAGCTCCAGACAGCGACATGCATGTTTCGAGCCGCTAAGGCTCTGTATCAAGCTGATTTCAAAATGTGTACGCCCTGAAAAACGCTGAGAACTTCCGGCTGTTTAAATACCCAAACTCAGTTCAAATGGCTGCCGACCCATACGTAAGCGCTACGTCAGAAGGACGTCAATGAGGAAGGACCACGATTGCTAGTCCAAAATGATTACAGTAAGCTCCACCAATCGCATTCCAAGTTTAAACCCAAGGGGGACACCGTGTTAAGTTGAAAAATCCAACGTTGTTCTCGGCGTTGCAGCTGTTGTTCACGATCTCCCCCTCGAGGGTCCAAAGGCACTGAATCAATAACCCTCCAACGAAGATCTGTGAAGGAATGTTGCTGTTGAACACAGTGGTCCACAATGGGGGCTGAGAGAATCTTATTGGCAAGACGAGACGCATGTTCACCCAAGCGTATCCGGACCGGGCGGATAGTTCTGCCAACATAAGAAAGATTACAAGGGCAGGTGATAATGTATACCACATAAGGGGTCACACAAGTAGAAGAACCCAAGTATGAAAAAGAAGCCCCCGAAAAACGATATGTCCAGCAAACTCCCTCCTCAGTGTTAATACAATATTTGCAGCGTTGACATGGCCAATGCCCCATTGGGAGGGCTGTGGGAGATGGAGGGGGAGTAGATGTAACCAGCTGTGCATGAACCACCCGATCTCGGATATTCCTGCCCCTAGTGTAAGCCAACCGAAGGGGTTTTCGAAAACAGGTATGTATGCCCAAAACACTCCAATGCTGTTTCAACAGAGCTGTCACCGTCGCAGTATGCCCGCGATTTACGCCGACGTCTCCTTGATCGGGGCTACCCTTCAGCTGTGATTCATCGGGCTTATCTTCGTGCCCGGTTTTCTCACCGCGAGTGGCTCTTGGGTGAGTCTACCCATCAGTCCGTTTCTCCTTCAGATTCTGCTCGGGAATTGGATGGAGCTGTGATTACCGGGATTCTTCCCTTTACACAGCATACTGCGACGGTGACAGCTCTGTTGAAACAGCATTGGAGTGTTTTGGGCATACATACCTGTTTTCGAAAACCCCTTCGGTTGGCTTACACTAGGGGCAGGAATATCCGAGATCGGGTGGTTCATGCACAGCTGGTTACATCTACTCCCCCTCCATCTCCCACAGCCCTCCCAATGGGGTATTGGCCATGTCAGCGCTGCAAATATTGTATTAACCCTGAGGAGGGAGTTTGCTGGACATATCGTTTTTCGGGGGCTTCTTTTTCATACTTGGGTTCTTCTACTTGTGTGACCCCTTATGTGGTATACATTATCACCTGCCCTTGTAATCTTTCTTATGTTGGCAGAACTATCCGCCCGGTCCGGATACGCTTGGGTGAACATGCATCTCGTCTTGCCAATAAGATTCTCTCAGCCCCCATTTTGGACCACTGTGTTCAACAGCAACATTCCTTCACAGATCTTCGTTGGAGGGTTATTGATTCAGTGCCTTTGGACCCTCGAGGGGGAGATCGTGAACAACAGCTGCAACGCCGAGAACAACGTTGGATTTTTCAACTTAACACGGTGTCCCCCTTGGGTTTAAACTTGGAATGCGATTGGTGGAACTTACTGTAATCATTTTGGACTAGCAATCGTGGTCCTTCCTCATTGATGTCCTTCTGACGTAGCGCTTACGTATGGGTCGTCAGCCATTTGAACTGAGTTTGGGTATTTAAACAGCCGGAAGTTCTCAGCGTTTTTCAGGGCGTACACATTTTGAAATCAGCTTGATACAGAGCCTTAGCGGCTCGAAACATGCATGTCGCTGTCTGGAGCTATGCTGCCCTTTTGGTTCATTATCAGTTAAGTGATTTACACTACTGTGTTTTCAGTTTTTGGTTTTTGATAAAATAAACAAAAGGCTTCTGCCGACACTGAGCGGGGGGTTTTCTCCTCTCCCCAGCTCTTGTCTGCGGATCCCGACATTAAAAATTGTATATTCTATTAGGATTTTTAGCCTTTCTGAAGGTTTTTCTGGGTTTTGATTGCTGTTTTTCTGGCTTTTTCTGTTTTGACTTTTGTTAATCATTTAGAACCCATAGCAAACCCGCCATATCCTGACAGCATTACCAGGACTCACAAAGCACCATACCCTAACTATCAAAAGGCAACACTGCAAATATTAAACCAATACATTTCAGAGAATACTGGGGAAAGAGAACAAGTGGCAATGTCAAATAGGAATTACATAAACAGAATACCTCAGCTCAGTTACACATGCAGAACATAGACCATCACCAAACAAGGAATCACAATTTAGAAACAGGAAGGCAATAATTAAACTGGGAACCCCAAAAGCCAAACTTGGAATGTACAACAACACTGTAGAAATAAAACTATAAATTAATTTCCTCTTGTACCAAACAAAGCACAGACGTTAATGATGCACATTTCCCAGAGGTTTCATATTCCAGTTAATAAATTCAAAATAAAGAGATATTTCTACCTTTTTGTGCATTTTTTTTTCCAGTTGCAATTGCTCCAGCCACTTTCTTCTGGTTTCTTCATGTTTTCTGCTAACTGTCCATCGTCTGCTGTCCATTTGTTCTTTCTTCTCTCTTCTAGTTTATTTTTCCATTCTCTCTCTCTACATCTGCTTTAACATACTAATCTTTCTCCTATTGCTCTTTCCTCATTCCTATTTCATCCACACAAATTTTACCCCTCCATCCTCAATCCCCACTTACTCTCCCAATACCCGGCCAATTGTAGATTTTTCATCCCTCCCACACAAATATTTTTCCCCTCTCCATTTTACTCTCCCAGCCCCATCCCATTCTAATCCTCCCCCAACATCAGCTCCCTTCTAGTTCCAGTCTCACCCAGCATCCATTCCCTTCTAGTCCCTGCATCAGCCCATTTCCAGTCCTAGCCCACCATCAACCCATTTCCAGTCCTAGCTCCCCCATCCATTTTCAGTCTGAGTCCCTTCATCAGCTCATTTCCAATCCTAGCCCACTTCTAGTCATTTCCTAGCCCCATCAGCCCATGTCAAATCATAGCTCCCCTCCACTCAGTCCAATTCCAGTCCAAGCCCCCCCCCCAGGAGCCTACTTTCAGTTCTAGCCCCTCCATGAGTCCATTTCAATTCAAGCCCCCACCACAGCCCATTTCCAATCTTAGCTCCCCCCAACAGCCCATTTCCAGTCCTATCCTAGCTGCTCCATCAGCCCATTTTCAGTCCTAGCTCCCTTCCCTCACAGCCCATTTCCATTCCAAGCTCCCTCCCCATCAGCTATTTGCAGTTCAAGCCTCCCCTTCCACTCAGCCCATTTCCAGTCATAGCAACCCCCCAACCCATTACCAGTCCTAGCCCCCCATCAACCCACTTCCAGTCCTAGCCCCCATCAACCCACTTCCAGTCCTAACCCCCCCATCACCCCATTTTCAGTTTAAGCCCCCCCTATAACCCATTACCAGTCCTAACCCCCCCATCAGGCCACTTCCAGTCTTAACCCCATCAGCCCATTGCCAGTCCTACCCCCCCCAATCAGCCCACAGCCCATTACCAGTCCTAACCACATCAGCCCACCTCAAGTCCTAACCCCTCCCCATCAGCCCATTTCCTGTCCTTGCCCCCCCCCCCCATATCCCATTTTCATTACTAACCACCCCCCCTAGCCCATTAGCAGTCCTAACCCCCCCACCCCCCCCCAGCCCATTAGCAGTCCTAACTGCCCCCCAGCCCATTAGCAGTCCTAACAGCCCCCTATAGCCCATTAGCAGTTCTAACCCCCCCTTCACCCCATTTCCAGACAGCCCCATCAGTCCACAGCCCATTACCAGTCCTACCCCCCCCAGCCCATTAGCAGTCCTAACCCACCCCACCCCCCAGCCCATTAGCAGTCCTAACAGCCCCCCCCCCCACCCCATTAGCAGTCCTAACCCCCCCCCTAGCCCATTAGCAGTCCTAACCCACCCCCACCCCCCCAGCCCATTAGCAGTCCTAACAGCCCCCCCAGCCCATTAGCAGTCCTAACAGCCCCCCATAGCCCATTAGCAGTTCTATCCCCCCCATCACCCCATTTCCAGACAGCCCCATCAGTCCACAGCCCATTACCAGTCCTAACCCCCCCCCAGCCCATTAGCGGTCCTTACCCACCCCACCCCCCAGCCCATTAGCAGTCCTAACAGCCCCCCATAGCCCATTAGTAGTTCTAACCCCCCATCACCCCATTTCCAGACAGCCCCATCAGTCCACAGCCCCTTACCAGTCCTAACCCCCCCCCCCCCCGCCCATTAGCGGTCCTAACCCACCCCCACCCCAGCCCATTAGCACACCTACCCCCTCCACCCCACCCCATTAGCCCCACCCCATTAGCCCCTTTAGATGCGAGGGGTTGATGGGAAATTTCCCATTAGCCCCTGTGGGCTTAACAGAGACGCGAGGGAGAGACACTCTCCCTTCGCGAATCTGAAAGCCGGGCAGAGGGCTCAGCCGGCGCAGAGGGGGCCCCGCGGGACACTGCATTCTGCCGCGGCGGCAGCGGCAGCAGCCAGAGAGCCAGCTTTTTTTTTAATGTAATTTTGAGGAAAGCAGAATGTTCTTTGCGCGGGGCCCCCTGAAACGCGGGGCCCTGTGCAAAAAACATTCTTGATCAATGGACGGGCCGGCCCTGCAGCTATACTAACAGCCCTTACTACATCCTCTGGTAACAGATTCCAGAGCTTGATTACACGTTGAGTGAAAAAATATTTTCTCTTATTTGTCTTAAATAGTTTACCCTGTAGCTTCATTACATGACCCCTAGTCTTTCTATATTCTGATAGCGTAAACAATTGATCCACGTTTATCCGTTCCACTCCATTCATTAATTTATAGACCTCTATCATATCTCCCCTCAGCCGTCTCTTTTCCAGGTTAAAGAGCCCTAACCTTTTTAACCTCTCTTCATAGGAGTAGCCTTCCATCCCCTTCACCAATTTGGTGGCTCTTCTCTGTACTTTTTCTAATAACGCTATGTCCTTTTTAAGATACGGTAACCAGAATTGCACACAATATTCAAGGTGCGGTCGTACCATGGAGCGATACAGAGGCATTATAATATCCTTTGTTTTATTCTCCATCCCTTTCCTTATGATACCTAGCATTCTATTTGCTTTCTTGGCCGCCGCTGCACACTGGGCGGAGGATTTTAAAATGTTATCCACGATGACTCCTAAATCTTTTTCCTGGGTGGTGGTTTCTAATGTGGAGCCTTGCATCGTGTAACTATAGTGTGGGTTGTTCTTTCCTAGGTGCATAACTTTGCACTTGTCCACATTAAATTTCAACTGCCATTTGGATGCCCAGTCTTCCAATTTATCCAGATCCTCCTGCAGTTTTCCACAATCCTCTTGGGTTTTAACAACTTTAAACAGTTTTGTGTCATCTGCAAATTTGATAACCTCACTAGTTATTCCCTTTTCCAGGTCATTTATGAATATGTCAAAAAGTAGCGGACCCAGTACAGATCCCTGGGGTGCTCCACTATTCACCTTTTTCCATTTATTTATTTATTTATTTATTTATTTAACAGGTTTTCTATACCGCCTTTTCCTTAAATCAAAGCGGTTACCAGACACAAGAAGGGAGAACAGAGACAGGGGGGCATACACTGATTAAACTAAAGAGTGACGGTAAAATTGGGATACGCAACATCAAGGAACCGTTACAGTAAAACAAGTTACATGCAGGCTATAATAATAGAGACTGTTAGATGTCTGTGCCATAGTACTCAGTGGGAATATTGGCCATTTAGCCCTACCCTCTGCTTTCTATCTTTTAACCAGTTCCCGATCCACAATAGTACACTGCCTCCTATCCCATGCCTTTTTAGCTTCGCCAAAAGTCTCTGATGGGGGACCTTGTCAAAAGCTTTCTGAAAGTCCAGATACACTATATCAACCGACTCACCTTTGTCTACCTGTTTATGCACACCTTCAAAAAAACATATCAGATTAGTAAGACAAGATCTTCCTTGTCTAAAGCCATGTTGGTTGTCTCCCATTAGGCCATGACTATCTACATGCTGTGTAATTTTGTTCTTTATGATGGTTTCTACCATTTTCCCTGGTACTGACGTCAGGCTCACCGGTCTGTAATTTCCCGGGTCACCCCTGGAACCCTTTTTAAAAATTGGTGTTACGTTGGCGACCCTCCAATCTTCAGGTATTACAGATGATTTTAATGAAAGTTCACAGATTACCAATAGCAGGTCTGCAATCTCATATTTCAGTTCTTTCAACACTCTGGGATGTATACCATCCGGTCCAGGTGATTTGCTACTATTCAGTTTATCAAATAGTTGTAATATATCTTCCCGGTGTAGCGATATTTCTCTCAATTCCTCTGCAGTATCACCTTTAAATACCACTTCAGTCTTGGGTAACATCCCTACATCTTCCTCAGTAAAGACCAAAGCAAAGAATTCATTCAGTCTCTCTGCTATAGCCTTGTCTCCTCTTACTGCCCCTTTTACCCCTCTATCATCTAATGGTCCAATTGACTCTCTCACAGGCCGTTTGCTACGAATGTACTTGAAAAAGTCTTTATTTCGTGTTTTTGCTTCCGTAGCAAGTTTCTTCTCAAATTCCCGCTTTGCCTGCCTTATCAATGCTTTGCATTTAACTTGCCAGTGCTTGTGCTGTTTCCAGTTTTCATCATTTGGCTCTTTTTTCCATTTCCTGAAGGTTGCATTTTTGGCAGCAACAGCCTCTCTGACCTCACCTTTAAACCATGCTGGCAGTTTTTTGGACTTTCTTCCACTTTTCTTAATGCGTGGCATACAGCTGTTCTGGGCTTCGAGGATAGTATTTTTAAATAACACCCAAGCTTGCTGTAAGTCTTTAACCTTTGGAACCGCTCCTTTTAGTTTTTTCCTAACTATATTCCTCATTCTATCATAGTCTCCCTTTTGAAAGTTAAAAGGTAGTACTGTGGATTCCTTTACTATCTGTCCTCCACTAATTAAATCAAACATGATCATACTATGATCACTATTGCCAAGTGGTCCCAACACCCTTATTTCTTGCACCAGATCTGGCGTTCCACTAAGGACTAGGTCCAGTATGGCTTCCCCTCTGGTCGGTTCATGAACCAGCTGCTCCAAGAAGCAGTCATTTATTTCATCTAGAAACTTTATCTCCTTAGCTTGTCCTGCTGTGACACTGACCCAGTCGATACCGGGGTAATTGAAATCACCCATTATTACTACTCTGTTGTGACTTTTGTTAGCTTCCTTGATTTATTTGAGCATTTCATCATCCATTTGTTCATTCTGGCCAGGCGGTCGATAGTATACTCCCACTGCCATCACCTTCCCCTTCATAGATGGAATTTTAATCCATAGAGATTCTACAGCAAATTTTGTTCCCTGCAAAACTTTAATCCTTTCTGACTCAATGCTCTCTCTAACATAGAGCGCAACCCCTCCACCAATTTGATCAGCTCTATCATTACGATATAGTTTGTATCCAGGTATCACAGTGTCCCACTGGTTATCCTCCTTCCACCATGTCTCTGAGAGTGCAATCATATCTAACCTCTCATTTAGTGCTATATATTCTAACTCTCCCATCTTATTGTTTAGACTTCTAGCATTGGCAAACAAGCATTTTAGAGACTGTATTTTATTAATATTAATCTGGCTATTGGTAGGCATGGGTAATTTGGAATCTTTATGCTCTGTCTGCTCCTTACTCAAGGGCATTTGGGCTACTATACTCCCTTTTGGAACCTCACTGCTTTTGGTAGTATCCTTCAAGGATACCTTCGTCCGAACCATGCGCTCCTGGGTGACTGTCGGCTTTCCCCTATTTTCTAGTTTAAAAGCTTCCCTATCTCTTTTTTAAAGGTTAATGCCAGCAGTCTGGTCCCATCCTGATTAAGGTGAAGCCCATCCCTTCGGAAGAGCCCCCCCTTTTCCCAGAATGTTCCCCAGTTCCTAACAAATCCAAAACCCTCATCCTTGCACCACTGTCTCATCCACGCATTGAGACTCCGGAGCTCTGCCTGTCTTTTGGGTCCTGCACGTGGAACAGGAAGCATTTTGGAGAATGCTATCTTGGAAGTTCTGGATTTCAACTTCCTACCTAAAAGCTTAAATTTAGCCTCCAGAACTTCCCTACCACATTTTCCTATGTCATTGGTACCAACATGTACCAAGACAGCAGACTCCTCCCCAGCACTATCTATGATCCTATCTAGGCGGTGCGTGAGGTCTGCTACCTTCGCACCAGGCAGGCATGTTACCAGGCGATCCTCACGTCCACCAGCCACCCAGCTATCTACGTTCCTAATGATTGAATCACCAACTATAACAGCTGTACTGACCCTCCCCTAATGGGGACATGGCCCTGGAGAAACGTCCTCGGTGCGAGAGGGTTTTACATCACCTGGAGGACAGGTCCTCATTACAGGATCACTTCCTGCCACACCAGGGTGATGCTTTCCTGTCACGTGACCTCTCTCCTCCATGGCAACAGGGATGCTGCCAGACTGGAGGTGGGACTTCAGGACTATATCCCTGTAGGTCTCGTCCATGTACTTCTCTGTCTTTCTTATGTCTTCCAGGTCTGCTACTCTAGCCTCTAGAGAACGGACTCGTTCCCTGAGAGCAAAGAGCTCCTTGCACTTAGTGCATAAGTAAGACCTCTCACCAACTGGGAGAAAATCATACATGTGACACTCAATGCAAAAGACCGGAGAACCCCCATCTCGTTGCTGGACTTCTGTCTGCATCTTAGTTTAAAGCTTGTGTTTAGGTCTTTTAAATTCTGTATATAATAAGGATTGGTGTAGATGCTTATACTAATAAAAGTGTATCTAATACCCCTAATACACCTTGTGTACCTGAAGCTTAATTAATTAATCTCAGGTCCTCCGTGTATGACTGATTTGGATAAAGAGCTGCACCTGAGAGCAGCCCCTTTCCTCTAAGATGTGCAAGTACCTATAAAACTACAATTACCCCAGGGGTGGGTGGGTGCTGGGGAGGGAGGTAGGGAGATAAGTCCTATTAAAGAGGGCAGTTACAAGGTACCCTGTCCTGAACCCTCAGCAGGGGGGAGGGGGGTACCACACAAAGCCCAGTTAGTTGAGAGAGGCAAGGTAAGTTACAGCTGAGAAGGCTGAACTAGCACACCACTAAGACAAACAATAAATAATTAAATAAACAGTTAGACAAACAATAAATAATTAAATAAACGGCTAGATCTCACAGCAAGGTGTCACAGGAGGCAAATATCCACTTCTCTAGCAGAGCACTGTGAAAGCACTGCTCTTCTCTGATCAGAGAAAAGCAAACTAAAACAGACTATGCACACATGGAGGAACAGGAAGAAGGCTACACAATACCTCAGCAGGGGGGAGGAGGGGGAGGATTCACTCAGGCAGGCTAGGACAGGAAAAAGTTTAACACACAGCAGGTTCTGGGGAGAGAGATTTAATTTAAAATGAACAGTTAACCTGGCTACCACACAAAGCCCAGTTAGTTGAGAGAGGCAAGGTAAGTTACAGCTGAGAAGGCTGAACTAGCACACCACTAAGACAAACAATAAATAATTAAATAAACAGTTAGACAAACAATAAATAATTAAATAAACAGCTAGAACTCACAGCAAGGTGTCAGAGGAGGCAAATATCCACTTCTCTAGCAGAGCACTGTGAAAGCACTGCTCTTCTCTGATCAGAGAAAAGCAAACTAGTGTGGTGCTAGTGCCTGATACCGAGACCTTTATTAGCCTGTTGGTAATTTCTTGGTCTTGGAAGAATAAAGAAAACAAATATGTTTGAGCAATAGCCTTGGAGAAAATCCTTGGGAAGCCCATAATGCTCAGAGATCAAGCCCTAGGAAACTGGCGAGGACTGGAACTGGTGGGGGTAAGGATTCTATGTCTTAGTGGTAGAGACTTTTGTAATATTCTAGGTGCTGTTTTGCTGTTTGTCTTTTGCTGTTTGTTACCCTGTCCAAATTACTTAATGAACATTTAGTAAATATTTATGGACTGCACTGTGCATTTTGTTAAAATTGAAATTAAGAGTGCGTCATCCATAAAAGATCAGATTTAGACATAGACCATATAGGTAAGTTCCTCTGGTGCCTCCATTTGGCCTTGCTCTTTGTTTTACTACTCAGACCCTACAGCCAGGTCCATACCAAGCTAGCAGTGCACCCTGTGTGACTGGTGAACCCGGCACCCCCCCTCCCCCTCCCAGCTGCATACAGGAACTTGCTTTTGTCAGGCTTCCTGGAAGTCTAGTGATGACATTAGCACCCTTCCATACTTGTAACCTGTGCAGTTGCTCCGCTTGCACAGCCCTGGGTCGGCCCTGCCTGCAGCCATATCAGGAAGTTTGAAGTGAAAATTTAGGGTGGGAGCTACCTCATACTCTGACATGCTTTTCAGTGTCCTGCCTCTCCTGTGGGCTTCCTTTTGCTTGCATGTCAACAAAGCGCTGAACAGAGTACAATATGACATAAAGACCTGGGAAAGACATGCAGGATAAGGGGCAGGGGCGGATTGAAGAGTTTGATGCCCATCTGGCAGATCCCAGAGAGCAGGAAAGTGGTAAGTGGGTATCAGATATCTCAAATTCAAGAGCCAAAGAGGAGCAGACGAAGACAATAGTGCCGCAGTAGTGCCCTTTGAAGCAGCTTATGCATATGGGGTGCAGGGCATTGCAGCCGCTCAGACCGTGAAAGCAGGCAGGCCTTGTGCTGAATTGTTACTTCAAGCTTACTGCAACTGCTGCAGGGCCAGCATGGAAAAATAGAGGCAGACATGAAGGTGAGGGGGGGTCAAGCGGAGGAGGAGACCCTCCCCCCATGCCCCGGAAGTGTGTGCACCCTGTCTCCCTTTAGGGCAGAATCATAAGAGACCTCTTCCAATTCAGAAAAGAATTAAAGACCTACCTGTTCACTGAACACTTCGAAGTCCCCTACTACCCCAAAGCTAGCTCCACAACAAACCTGGTCACACATGCACAAACTCCCTTAACCCAAACAATATAAACACAAGCCTACCCCCCCCCCCCCACTCACACGCCTCAAAGACGACAAAAAAAAAGGAACTAAATTCCAACACCTACACCAATATCTGCCCCACACAACACACACACCACACACTGTAAATATACATTTGTAAAAAGTTTGATGTGTTTGCTTTAATACCTACAAAGTTCTTGCTTTAATACTTAAAAGATGTCTCTGCTTATTGTTTTTCTTTAATATATTTACTGTTCAATGTAAATAGTTGATTTCTATTGTTCTATGTACAATGTTCAATGTAAATAGTTGATTTCTATTGTTCTATGTAAAATGTATACAAACTGTGTACAAGACTGTTAACCTGTTATATGTAAACCGCCCTTGATCTCTGGAAGGGGCGGTATAAAAGAAATAGTTAAATAAATAAATAAATAAAAATAAATGCAGAGCCCGAGGGTGTTATACAAGTTATTGCACGGTAAGGCTGACATATGGCGCCCATCTACTTCTACCTCTCCCCCTCCCCCTTACCTTGTGCTCCATTCTCTACCAGGAAGTAGGTCTGTTGGTCCCATTCCACTATAATGTACCCTGAGATCCAATGGGCTCTTATCTCCTGTTGCTGGACAGACATAGCTGGCAAACCCCAGATATCTCTAATTATCATTACCAAATGGTTGAAAAGGCTTCAGACAACAGAGGCCCTCTGTTTTCAGGGTTCTTTTAAGGGATTAGAAAAGGCTATTTGTGCAGTGCAGATTTGTTTGTTTTGAAGCATTGAAACTGTTACAAAACATATGGGATGGCTTTAATGGCTGCCATGATTGACCAAAGTTGGGATTAACCCCACTGAAGTAGAAAGTATAATGCAACAGGCCAATATATAAAACCACAAATAAAATCCACTTACGTAGCTACGTTTTACAAGTCTTTTTCTATTCAGACTAGTAAAAGCTTTTTGCTATCATAATCTGGTTTCTTGTTTACATAGTTGATTCTTAATGAGGGCAAAATGCCCAGTACTGTAAATAATTTAGGGTGTGGCGAAAAATG
Source organism: Ichthyophis bannanicus (assembly GCA_033557465.1). NCBI lineage: Eukaryota > Metazoa > Chordata > Amphibia > Gymnophiona > Ichthyophiidae > Ichthyophis > Ichthyophis bannanicus. The sequence continues at coordinate 487,625,538 of CM066038.1, read as the reverse complement.
TTTTAGACCGCTCTCCCTTCAAGCAATTTTAAATTAACTGTATTCAAAACTCAGGAACATCTCTGGTGCAGTCCTCTCCACCAGTATGAATCCAAGCAAATTGGAGAGGGGGCATTATTATGCTGATTTTTTATTATTATTCTTGTTCCCTACATAGGTACCACACTAATGCATCTAGGAGCAATTTTCAAAGTCCCTGGTTTGTTATGCAGTCCATGTGGACGTATTACCCATACTATCCGCAGGCTTTACACAAAATTTCAAAGGGAATACACGTTTACCTTCTGTTTCAAACTTAGGCAGGTTTTAAGAATCCAGAGATTTTGGTGAGGGTAGATTTTTCATGAAAAATAGCATATGTAGATTTGAAAATATTATTTGCGGGATCCTGGACAAAAACACCCCCCCCCCTCCCCCAAGATCACATCCCCACAAATGTGGCTGAGAGGACACATCATATGGAGCCATGTGGATTCTCTTAGGCGGATTGACGGAGGACAGTTTTCCGAGTCATTTTAGGTGTTTATGTTCTCCTAACATGTAACAGGTCGTATATGTCTAATGATTTATATTCTCCTATACATCTCTCTAGGAAGTACATGGCTGCTGAATGAAGAAGTGAATTTGCCATCGATCATGGTATGTGGTTTCGCAGCAAGAGGACAGTTCCGCTTTCCCCTGTCCTGGGAGCAAGGGGTTCTCCTTTCCTCCTGGTTGATGTCCTTTCAAACAATCTTTGCTCCTAGTATGCATAACTCGGGTGGCTTCTGTGACAGATTCAGTGAAACTCTAATTGCCCAGAGCTACACCAAAATTGCATCTTTTCAAAGCCACTAGATGTTCTACTGCCTTAGATGATAGAAGGTGGTCATGTGATTGGGAACGATGCAGGCTTTAGATGTTTGGGAACTAAAGCACTCTGTTTAGTCACTGAAAAAATACAGGGTAGGTTCTGCCAACACTCGCAGTTCCCTGCTTCTTCCTCCTTCTCCCATGCCACTTCCCTAGCACACAGGACGAGCCACTCCCAGGAGTGTGAGCACAACTCCTGTACCACAACCAATTCTGGTATCTTACTATATAAGTAGATCAGAGCTCAGGTCATTCTTGCACGTTTCACACAGAGAGGATGCTCTCCTGGGACTGATCTGTCACTATGCTTTTTGCTAACCAAATTTCTCTTCATCAAAGAAAAAACGAAAGAGAAGCCAGGGGCTCTGTTCCACTTCATTTGTCTTCTGCTCTGTTTATTTAGTTTGCATAAAAGGCTGATCTCCCTCCCACCCCCTTCTGTAATTTTCATTTTCACTTGCGCTTGGATGGAATGCTGGGGGAGGGAGGCTGGGTTCCCCCTTGGATGCGAAACAATCATTTCTCTGCGGACCCTTGAAAGGGTTTGCACTGCTCAGCCAGTCCTTGTCTTCTGTTTCCGTTAAGACTCCTGGACTGGAATCTCAGAATTTGTCTTTTAACTCACGTTTTCCCTGGACCCCCCTCGCATTTAAAAAAAATCCCCTTTTTTCAGACTCCTGCTCTTGAGTAACCCTCAGCCGGAGGAGAGCTGGCAGACTGAAAGGACCTGCAAAATCTTCCCTCCAAAAGTAAATAAATAAATAGGGGGATAACAAACTAAAGAAAGGGTCCACAGAAGTGGCTGGCAGCTCATTTTGGGCTCCCTCTTGGGCATGAGGTAATACCTCTGCATTCAGTGGATGGCACGGCTAGCTGATAGGCACCAAGAGCTGCCTCGCTGTTATATGCTGAGTTTACCCAAACAAGAACTAGCTCTACTGCTTCACAAGGACCTATTTACAGACGCAGTGGTAATCATTTTTAATATTTCTATTCATGAACGGGATATAATGACTCCTGGATAAGCTACCTAGAGGTTTTATTTTGTTAAGAGAAGCCAGCTGCAGCCCTTTCATTTTCAAGTCCCTCTCTCCCTCTCTCCCTCCCTCCCTCCCCTAGACGGCCCGGGATGGCAGCCATCTCACTCAGTCACTTCCTCCTGTTCCATAAAGTGCAGAAACTAGCGTTACGTTGGAGTCCCCTTCCGCTTGTCATGGGTGACTGAGAGGGGATATGACAGAAGATTATAAAGGGGTCAATATTTAAAAGGACTTAGCTAGATAGTCCTGCTAAGGGCAACATTCAGGGGCACTATCCAGATAGTGTTGTGGCAGGCTGAGAGTAGAGCTGAGGCGAAGATTTTAGTTATCCGGATCGCTCCGGCACCTCACTGCTCTATACTACCACTGAATATCTAGATTTTGCTGGCCACTGTGAGCTCAATATTACCCCCAAAATTATGAGTGGGTTGGAATGGTTAAAAAGGTTAAATCACACAGCACATACAGTACTTAAGCTGGGGAATCTGTTGCCAGATGTGATCAAGGTGTCCAACATAGCAGGATTCAAAAGAGGTTCGGACAAATTCCTGGAGGAAAGGTCAGGTAGACATGGGGGCATCCATTGCTCATCCCTGGAAATGAACTGAGAAACAGAGCTACTTTTTAGGACCTGCCAAATAATTTGGGCCCGAAACTAGACATTTTGTGAGACAGGATTTTGGGCTCGATGGACTGTAGTCTGACTCAGTATGGCTTATCCTCTATTATGTTTTCTTGAGCTTCTTAGGGTTTGGTCAATTTCTAAATAATTATTTGCAAAACTTAATCAGACTGCTTTTTTCAGTAACTAAGGTTAACTGGCTTTGGGCCCTTCCCCTTCTTCCACACATGGGGTCTGTTGGGTTGTGCACTTTTTGGGATACACCAGGTAATTGTGACCTGGATTGTCCACCGCTGGAAACAGGACGCTGGGCTGGATGGACCTTTGGCAGTTCTAGTGTTCAACTCGCCAGGATCTAATGAAGAAACTCATCTTGTCTTGTGGCGCTTCAAGCAATTCTTAAATCCCATAATTTCATTCCATTTTATTTATTTTCATCAAGCCATTTTGTACTGCCAACAGGAATGGCAGAAATGCATCTGGTCCACCGGCATGAGTGCTAATTCTGTCAATGAGGGGATTAATGGCAATGTCCTGCAGAACATGGGATCCCTTGCTGTCCTTCCCCAAGCTAAGTCTCATACACTTCCCTGCCTGGAATTCTGAAATGACTTTTTGTAACACTCGCGTCTCCATTTTGCATTGTGATATGCCCTGTTCTGTCCCATCATAAGACATTAAGGAGATATTTTTATAAGGGGTCGCATAAAGTCGTGCATCATCAATCCATGTAAATCATGTGTTTTCAATGATTTACGCATATGGATAGGCCTTTACACACGCAATTAGCCACTCGCTATTGTATTAGTACTTGCATCAGGCCGTTGGACGTGCTTGCACTGTGGGCATGTACAGGACCAAAGCTTGGATGGAGCACAAATCTATGTAAGTTATAAAATCCTATACCGGACATGTGTTCCTTAAAAATCTAGGCGCAGGCATTTATACCAGTCCTAGGGTTGCTGTAATTGATTGTGCCTAGATTTGCCACACCATTTATGCCCCAATGTGATAAAGATAAGTACACAGGTCCTTGATTTTATAAAACAGGCGTGATAGATGCACAGCAACCCACGCTTTAACTCATCACAACTTTATAAAGTTATCTTCTGTTATTGGAATAACATGTTATTTGGCCCTTATTACACATTAAAGGGCATTAACATGCATTATTTTACTGTAATGCGCATTGTGATGCAGCAATGTGCATGGAATATTAATGAGCTGCAAAGCATGCAAATGTATCTAAAACACTTCATTAGTATTCAAATAAAATAACACCAACTCAAAGCTAGCGTTATTTTTCCCATCTGGGAGCATCAGCCTGTCCAAATGCTGCCCGATGCTCCAGGTCACACTTTTAAAGGGGCTGTACTGTTAGAATAAAGCCAGTGGTACAGGGGTCTCCTCCCCAAGCACCACAATGTGTTTTGTCCCCCTCCTCACAGAGACCCTAAGCCCCCCTGATCTCCATGAGAAGACTGCCCAAGAGAACGTCACCCCTGGATCCTAATTTGAAATTTGGCTCCTCTGAAGCCTCTCATTTTCAGACGGCCACCCAGGTCTAACTTTTAAGAGGCCCTGTGGTCTAGGGGTAGGCCAGCAGGAGCAATCACCCCTCATTCCTGACAGCAGCAGTACTGGGTTAAAAACGAAGCCCTTTATTCCTTAGTAGTCTCGTGGTATTACCAATAGGGGTCAGCCCCAGCAGTAGTACTGCAAAACGACCACTAAAGGTCAAGGGATCACTCCTACTGTCCCACCCTTAATCCACCAGGGTCTCTTAAAAGGGAAGTATTGGGGGGGGGGGGGTGAGGATAGGTTGATAGATAAATTGGGATCAGGAGGGTGGGGTCTTCTCATGGGGCTCAGGGGAGCATCAGGGTCTCTGTGTGAAGGGTGGATTATTTGGGGAGAGTGACACAATGGTGGTGCTGGGAAGAGAGGGCCCCAGGACTGCTGATTTTATTTTAACAGCTCAGACCCTTTGAACTTGTGACCTGGAATTAAAGACAGGGACAGTGCAAGGAAATGGGGTACCTTAGGGGAACCTCACCCCTTGCACCTCCCTGTGGCACTGTCCCCCCCATGGTGCCCCCCATGGCACCCATTGCCAGCACTGCCACCCCTCCCTGGGACAGGCAGTGGTAGCAATAGCTGCAAACAGCCCTATGGCGCTTGTCTTCAAGCTTCGGCACCATGGGGCACCTTGCTTCTGACACTCTCAAACATCCAATGCCAACTTCCTGTGCAAACTGGAAGCAGGTATAGAGAGTTGGAGAGGCGTGGAAGCAAACAGCCCAGTGGCATCGAAGGTAAGTGCCACAGGGCTCTTTGCAGCTATTGCCACTGCTGTTGGTCACAGAGGGAGTAACAGCAGCGGCAATGATTGTCCCTGGAGGTTCGGTGCTCTAGGCCACTGCCTAGTTTGCCTAATGGTAGCACCTGTGCTGGCTAAAGGGATCCACATTTTGCTTGTTTGGAAGACCCGTTTGGCTGCTAAGCACTGTTTGATGGTGCAGTGGTTAGCTCATGAAGTGCCGCGGCAGCTGCAGATGCATGCGCTATTTCAGAGGCAGCGGCTGACTGTAGGTACTGCCAGCCAGTGAAGGAATAGGCAACCGTTCCTGAGAACGATACCAGCATCATGCCAGAATGTGTTGCTTAGAGGCCTGGCAATGTAATGGTGGAGGTGGGGAGGAGGGATTGGGTGATGGTGGGGGAGGTTCAAGCACTGTAGGGATTTGACTGTTTAGTGTTTGTATATTGTTAGTTTCGATGACTCAATAAACAGACTGAGACATAAAATTGCAGCCTGGAGCATATGGAAGCATGTTATTCCTTGGATTAGCGCAGCTGCCAGTGATCATCACAAACTGCATTATTCCTTTACCGTGGAAGTCACTAATGTGCGGTACTGAGCTACCACAGTTAGCTAATCCCACAGTAAACTAAACTGTGTTAAAAAACAGCCATTTTACTGCAGCTTAATAACTAGCTCCCGAAGAGGGTACTTGTATAAGGAGCCATGTAGTTAATGTGAGCTTTTATGCATGTTAATCGTGCCTATTCTATAAAGTCAAATCCACTTGGACTAGTGAAAGTGAGCACTAGTGTGTGTAGATTTAAGCACATATGGTACATGTCTTACCCATGCATGTGCCCATATTCTATAAGTTGCAGGTATAAACGCCTACTCACCATCTCTGCACACACCAACACTGAAAGCATGCATGGTGGGCTCTGCTCATGCATTTACAAAACCATGCCAATGTAATTTATGGTTGTAAGTGTTTCTGCTCGTAAATCACTCAAATAATGCAGCTTATCCATGTAACTTGTCGGTTTCATTAATGTGCATAAAAACCTTTAGTAGACATGTCTCTTACTGTCACTGTTACAGAAGTTTTTTGTTGGGCCTTTTAAGCTACTTGCTAGCCCAGTTACAGCTCGTATCATCAATGGTCCTTTTTAAAAAAGAGGCTGCTGAAGGGAGATATGATAGAGGTCTATAAATTAATGAATGGAATGGAACGGGTAAACATGGATCAGTTGTTTACTCCTTCAAAGAGTAGAAAGACTAGGGGACACACAATGAAGCTACATTTAAGAGTTTGTTGTTGTTGTTGTTAAGTGCCATCGAGTCGGTGTAGACTCATGGCGGCCCTCTGGATAATTGGTCTAAACTGTGTTCGGTCTTCAGTCAGGCGACTCATTGTTGACAGAGTGGCACCCATAGCTACTTTTATTGCATCGATCCATCTCATTGCTGGCCTTCCTCTTTTGCACTGACCTTCTACCTTGCCAAGCATGATGTCTTTCTCTAATGAACTCTCTCTTTGCATGATGTGTCCAAAGTATGAAAGTTGAAGTCTTTTCATATGAGCTTCTAAAGAAAGCTTAGGTTTAATATCCTCTAGTACTGACTGGTTTGTTCTTCAGGCACTCCATGGTATACACAGTATTCGTCGCCAGCACCATAATTCAAAAGCATCGATTTTCTTCCTGTCTATCTTTTTCACTGTCCAACATTTGCATCCATATGACGTTATTAAAAATACTATGACTTGAACGAGTTGAATCTTTGTATGGAGAAAGACATCTCTACTCTTGAGAATCTTGTCTAGATCCTTCATAGCCTTTCTGCCAGGAGCAAAGCATTATCAGATTTCTTGACTGCTAGTTGTTTCTTAATTGATAGTTGATCCAAGTAGGTTAAAGTTGTCCACTATTTCAATTTCTTCTCCATCAACAATGAACTTATTGATTTTGACAGTTGTCAGGATCTTTGTCTTCTTTACATTAAGGTGCAGACCTATTTTAAGACTATGTTCCTTGATCTTGAGAAGTAAATGTTTCGGATCATCTTCACTTTCAGCCAGTAAAATGGTATCATCAGCACAGCGAAGGTTGTTGATGAGTCTTCCACCAATCTTCACACCTCGGTTGTCTTCATACAGTCCTGCTTCTCTGATGATTTATTCTGCAAATAAATTAAAAAGATAGGGGGAAAGTATGAAGCCTTGTCGTACACCTTTGCTGATTTTAAACCATTCTGTTTCTCCTTGTTCAATTCAAACTGATGCTTCGTGATCAATGTAATGTTTGTGCAAGAGAATAATCAGGTGTTCAGGTACACCCATGCTTCTTAATAGCCCAGAGTTTCTCATAGTTTACAAAGTCAAAAGCCTTGCTGTAGTCAATAAAACACATATAGATATCCTTTTTGGTATTCTTTATTCTTTTCAAGGATCCATCTCACATCCACAATGATATCTCTTGTTCCTCACCCTTTCCTGAATCCTGCTTGCACTTCAGGCAGTACTCGTTCTAGGTATGGTGTAGTCTCTGCTGAATAATCTTGAGTAGAATCTTGCTGGCATGTGGGATCAGAGTGATTGTCTGATCATTTCCACAGTCAGTTGGAATACCTTTCTTTGTTGTCGTTAAGTGCCGTCGAGTCGGTGTTGACTCATAGTGACCCTCTGGATAGTTGTCTTAAACTGTGTTCGTTCTTCAGCCTGGCAGCTCATTGTTGACAGAGTGGCACCCAAAGCTGCTGTTATTGTATCAGTCCATCTCATTGCTGGCCTTCCTCTTTTGCATTGGTCTTCTACCTTGCCAAGCATGGATGTCTTTTTCTAATGAGCTCTCTCTTCGCATGATGTGTCCAAAGTACGAAAGTCAAAGTCTTTCATCTGAACTTCTAAAGAAATCTTAGGTTTGATCTCCTCTAGTACTGACTGGTTTGTTCTTCGGGCAGTCCATGGTATACACAGTATTCGTCACCAGCACCATAATTCAAAGGCATCGATTTTCTTCCTGTTTATCTTTTTCACTGTCCAACCTTTGCATCCATTTGACGTTATTGAAAATACCATAGCTTGAACAAGTCAAATCTTTGTGTGAAAAGAGACATCTCTGCTCTTGAGAATCTTGTCTAGTTCTTTCATAGCCATTCTGCCAAGAGCAATGCATCATCGGATTTCTTGACTGCTTGTTGTTTCTTAATTGATAGTTGATCCAAGTAAGTTAAAACTGTCCGCTATTTCCATTTCTTCTCCATCAACAATGAACTTATTAGCCAGTTGTCAGCATCTTTGTCTTCTTTAGTATTGGTATAAACACATATGTTTTCCAGTCAGTTGGCCATGATGTTGCCTTCTAAATTTCCTGGCAGAGCCTTATAGGTATGGTAACAGCTGCATCCGATTGCTGTAATATTTCAGTGGGAATGCCAACAATGTCAGGTGCTTTGTTTATTTATTTATTTATTTATTTAACATTTTTTATATACCGCACTATTCATCATCAGTGCGGTTTACATTGAACAACAATATACCTGCCAATACATGACTGATCTAGGTTTACAGATAACAGGGAAGATAAACTGGGTGTGAACTGGGGATAACTATCTACATAATTATACATAATTATATATACATTGAATAGGTTACATCAAGATTCGATATTTGACAAGAATACAGAATACAAGAATACAGTGTTTTCACATTTTGATCCTTTGTTCTGGATTGCTGTTATGTGTAGGAGTTATCTGAGTGGGCGATAGCCGGTTCTATTGTGTGTATGGTAGCCTGAAGTGCAAAGTGAATAAATAGTGCTTGATGGACTTTCTAAATTGGGTGATATCCCTGATTGATCTGATGTTTGGAGGTAGATTGTTCCAGCACTTGGGAGCATAGGACACAAAAGCTCTGTTAGTAGTTTGTTGTGTCCATTTTGTGGAGATACTAGGAGTAACTAGTGTGTTTTCTGCTACTAGTCTCCTGGGTCTGTTGTTTGGTGTCAGGGTGATGAGATTTGAGATCGATGCAGGAGATAATTTATTAATAGCCTTGAATGTGATGAGAAGGGTTTTGTATGTTATTCTGCAGTTTATCGGAAGCCAGTGCAGATCGGGCTTTCAATGCTGCTTCGACTTCTTCTTTCATCACCAATGGTTCCTGATCATAAGTTACAGGTTGAAACGGCTGTTGGTTTACTTGATCTTTATCGTATAATGACTCTGTATATTCTTTCCACCTCTTCTTGATCTTCTCAGCATCATTCAACATGGATCCTTGAGCATCTTGTAACATTCCAATTCAAGGCTGGAATTGTTTTCTTTAACTCTCATAGCTTTAGGAAAGCTGATCAACCTCAGTTGTCTTCATACAGTCCTGCTTCTCTGTTTCTGCTTCTATTTCCTTGCATGTGTCATTGTAGTACTTCTTCTTGTCTTGCCTTGCTGCACGTTGGAAATCTCTATTGAGTTCTGTGATTGCCTCTCTTTCTCCTCTGGCTTTAGCTCCTCTGTGTTTCTGAGCAATTTTCAGAGTTTCTTCAGTTATCCATTTTGGCCGGTTTTGCCTTTTTACCTTTTGTAGAGACTCTCACTTTCTTCCAACACAACCTTCTTGCTGTCATCCCAAAACGCTTCTGGAGTTCTGTCATTTGTATCTAAAGCAGTAAATCGATTCTGCAGGCAGTCTTTAAATTCCGGTGGTATATTCTCAAAGTCATATTTTGCTGCACTTATGAGTGGCTTGCTCTTTTTCAACTTTAGCTTGAGTTTGCATACTAGTAGTTGGTGATCTGTATCACAGTCAGCTCCATGTTTTGTCTTTGTTGATATTAGTGAGCTTTTCCATCATTGACTTCCACAGATGTAGTCAATTTGATTTTTCTACAATCCATTGGGTGAATTCCATGTGTACAGTTGCCGTTTATGTTCCTGGAAGAAGGGTTTGAGATGAATAGATCGTTGGTCTTGCAGAATTCTATCAATCTTTCTCCAGCTTCATTTCTGTTGACAAGTCCATATTTCAACCACTTTGCCTTCTTCTTTGTTGCCAACATTTAGGTTCCAGTCACCCATGACTATCAGAATATCCTATTTGCATGTTCTGTCAATTTCAGCTTGTACTTGTTTGTAAACTCATCAACTTTGTCCTCTTCTGCAGCTGTTGTTGGGGCATATACCTGAATTATAGTTGCATTGATGGGCGTTCTTCATAGACGAATAGAAATTAAGCATTCATTGATTGCATTATATTTCATTACAGGTCTTGCAAGTTTCTTCTTAATTATAAACACAACACCGTTTCTTCTTTGTCTTTCATTTCCAGCATAGTAGACTATGTGATCATCAGATGCAGTTCCCAATGCCCGTCCATTTCAATTTGCCGACACCCAACAGATCGAGTTGTACATGTTCCATTTCATTCTTGGCCACCTCCAACTTTCCTTGGTTCATGCTTCGTATGTTCCATGTCCCAATATGTAAGACATCTTTGCAGCTTCTGACTCTCATTTCATGTGCAGCTATATCAGCAGTCAGATGTCTCGAGGGCTTTGATCCAACCACATCATAAATGCTGGCTTTACTCTGAAAAGTCTTCAGTTCCTCCCTAGTAGCTACTTGAACACCTTCCGACCTGGGAGTCTCATCTTCCAGCACTATAGTGCAATTTGTTTTGTTGTGACTACCCACTGGGTTTTCATGGCAAGATATGGAAGTAGATTGCCGGGCCTTTCCTCCATGCAGTTTAAGTTTAGTGTTGTTGCCGTTGTCACAAAAATGTGATCCTCCGCCATCAACACTATCCCATTCTGCTGCTGCCCAGATGGGTGGTTTGTCTTGGTCTAGTACCTCAGCTGAGACCTGTCCATCTTGGGAAACCCTGCCAGTAGTTAAGCTACTGATAGCTTAGCCCTCAGCATCACTGATGCACACAAGCCCTCACAGCATGACAAGCTGCAATCCAAGTGAACATAAGAACATAAGACATGCCATACTGGGTCAGACCGAGGTCCATCAAGCCCAGTATCCTGTTTCCAACAGTGGCCAATCTAGGTCATACGTACCTAGCAATATCCCCAAAAGACACAGGTTCCACAATGCTTGTACTGGGTCAAGCATTTATATCCTGGGTCCCTTTTTAATAGTGGTTTATGGACCTTTCCTCCAGGAACTTGTCCAAACCTTTTTTAAACCCAGCTATACTAACAGCCCTTACTACATCCTCCGGTAACAGATTCCAGAGTTTGATTACACGTTGAGTGAAAAAATATTTTCTCTTATTTGTCTTAAATAGTTTACCCTGTAGCTTCATAACATGTCCCCTAGTCTTTCTATACTCTGATAGCGTAAACAATTGATCCTCGTTTATCCGTTCCACTCCATTCATTAATTTATAGACCTCTATCATATCTCCCCTCAGCCGTCTCTTCTCCAGGCTAAAGAGCCCCAACCTTCTTAGCCTCTCTTCATAGGAGTAGCCTTCCATCCCCTTCACCAATTTGGTGGCTCTTCTCTGTACTTTTTCTAATAACGCTATGTCCTTTTTAAGATACGGTGACCAGAATTGCACACAATATTCAAGGTGCGGTCGTACCATGGAGCGATACAGAGGCATTATAACATCCTTTGTTTTATTCTCCATCCCTTTCCTTATGATACCTAGCATTCTATTTGCTTTCTTGGCCGCCGCTGCACACTGGGCGAAGGGTTTTAACATGTTATCCACGATGATTCCTAAATCTTTTTCCTGGGTGGTGGTTTCTAATGTAGAGCCTTGCATCGTGTAACTATAGTGTGGGTTGTTCTTTCCTAGGTGCATAACTTTGCACTTGTCCACATTAAATTTCATCTGCCATTTGGATGCCCAGTCTTCCAATTTATCCAGATCCTCCTGCAGTTTTCCACAATCCTCTTGGGTTTTAACAACTTTAAACAGTTTTGTGTCATCTGCAAATTTGATAACCTCACTAGTTATTCCCTTTTCCAGGTCATTTATGAATATGTCAAAAAGTAGCGGACCCAGTACAGATCCCTGGGGTACTCCACTATTCACCTTTTTCCATTGGGAATATTGGCCATTTAGCCCTACCCTCTGCTTTCTATCTTTTAACCAGTTCCCGATCCACAATAGTACACTGCCTCCTATCCCATGACTTTTTAGCTTCACCAAAAGTCTCTGATGGGGGACTTTGTCAAAAGCTTTCTGAAAGTCCAGATACACTATATCAACCGACTCACCTTTGTCTACCTGTTTATGCACACCTTTAAAAAAACATATCAGATTAGTAAGACAAGATCTTCCTTATCTAAAGCCATGTTGGCTGTCTCCCATTAGGCCATGACTATCCACATGCTGTGTAATTTTGTTCTTTATGATGGTTTCTACCATTTTCCCTGGTACTGACGTCAGGCTCACCGGTCTGTAATTTCCTGGGTCACCCCTGGAACCCTTTTTAAAAATTGGTGTTAATTGGCGACCCTCCAATCTTCAGGTATTACAGATGATTTTAATGAAAGTTCACAGATTACCAATAGCAGGTCTGCAATCTCATATTTCAGTTCTTTCAACACTCTGGGATGTATACCATCCTGTCCAGGTGATTTGCTACTATTCAGTTTATCAAATAGTTGTAATATATCTTCCCGGTGTAGCGATATTTCTCTCAATTCCTCTGCAGTATCACCTTTAAATACCACTTCAGTCTTGGGTAACATCCCTACATCTTCCTCAGTAAAGACCGAAGCAAAGAAGCAAAGTGAGGGCATTTAAGAGTAATAAGAGAAAATACTTTTTCACTCAACGCTATTACCAGAGGATTTAGTAAAGGCTGTCAGTGTAGCTGGGTTTAAAAACCATTTGGACATGTTCCTGGAGGAAAAGTCCATAAACCATTATTAAAGAGGGCTTGGGAATTCCACTGCTTAACTCGGGACAACCATTGTGGAACCTGTGTACCTTTCTGGAAACCTGACAGTTACTTGTGACCTGAATTTGCTACTGTTGGAAACAGGATACTGGGCTTGATGGACCTCGGTCTGACCCAGTATGGCATTTCTTATGTTTTTATGTTTTAAATGGTAGATAAATATAGATGGCTCCTTATAGAATTCCCCTTCACGGAGTAACTTTATAAAGTAATTCCCACACATATGTGGCCTCATGTGTGTCTGAAGAACCCACTGTGAAATACTGACTGGCATGAAAGTTCGTGCTTTGGCAGGAGGGGGCACATGCTTTGCTGGCGGGTGTAGCCGGGGCATGGACTGGGCAGAGAGCGGGTGAACTATATTATGCACACAGACCTGTATATCTGATTACGAGGCATGTTCTCTGCATTCTATAACTATAGCAGGCATCTACTTGTCCTACTGCTGTGTTGTTAAATTACCCTCCACCGTCTGAAGCCTATTCTATGCAGAGAAGAAAACTTTTTATAAAGCTGAGATCCTTAAATTTCAAGTCTAATTTATAAAGTAAGGCAGACGCATAGTTTACTTTATAAAACAGAGCCATAAGTGGTCAAACGTGCATCAGCCCTTATGCCTATGGCAGGTGCAAATGGCCATGTGTAGATTTTTTAAGAACACACGTAACCTATACTATTTTATAACCTCTGCCCCATACATGCCCACAGGGAAAATGTGCACCATTGGTTTGACATGAGTCCTTACAGAAGAGTAGCCGACTACACTCAATGTGTAAGTGGCCATTTACCCACAGAACCTATTAAAATGCCACACTTTCTGTGCATAAATATAAGTGACCTTATAAAATTACCTTTGCAATGTGCACACGCTGTATAGGACACATGCCTCGGAACAGGCTAAATGTGTGTGTGTTAGCATTTGCATGCATTGGAGCTGGTTTTGGATGCGTGTTTCATCAAGGCATAAAGACACATTGTCTTCGGCAAATATGCTTAACATAGACACCCCTTTGCGCCTCTCACATAGGCATTTCGTTATAAGTGGCCACAAATGCGGAGGGCTGGATAGGCAACGCTATCAAAAGGCTGATCATGCTGGATTAGCTTGTATGGTGATGTGGGGAAAAAGTGAAAGAAGACCCAGGCAAGACTCAAAAAATGCAGAGTATTTATCTTCTAAACAATAACACCCAGTCCTGCAGCCACCCAGGTCCTTGAAGTATTAATCAACAAATGAATCAATCTAAGCCCCTTCTCCTCACCCCCCAGTACTCTGAATGCAGGAGTCTAACTATAATCATTTCAACCTATTTATATAGCAGTTAAGTGTTGGAGTTTAAATCTGAGGAGCTGGCATAGTGGACTTCACGAGAGTGGTCCTCAGAGGTTATTAGCAGGCTGCATTTTGCTACATTTGTCTCAGCTGGCCAGGCCTGGGCACTAGCAAGGAAGCAGTCAGACGGCCGAGGAGATTAGTTTAAGCTCCCGCTCTGAAACCTCTCCCGGGAAATGATGACTGAATGCTTGCATTTATTGTGTCCACAAGTTAAGTATGAATAGAAAGAAAAATCTCGGGTTCATTGGGTCTGGCTGGGGGCCAAGCCCTGGGAGCTGCTCCCCAATGGGACGGAAAGAAAAGAGGAAAGAGAAGAATCAAGACCAGAAATCCGAAGCTGACATCCAGAAGTGGATGACTGACAAGCGCTGCATTTCTACTGGGAACTTGTTCAATAATTTGCCTTCAATTACCAATTATGTGTGTCTCCAGTTAAAGGAGCCCCCTGAAAAAAAAATCTTTGATGCATGGCATTAACCTAGAATCTGTTTTATACAACCGCTGCCAGATTATAAAAAAGTAATTAAAGAAAAAAATAAGTTTGGTGATTTATATACCGGCAACATACAGATGTGTTACAGTTATCGAGTCCCTTCCCCACATTTGGATAATTCTCTGCAATTAAGTGCATTGTTCAAGGTCATACGGTGAGTCCTGCATATGTTCAATAACTCTGCATTAAATAGAAACATAGAAATATGACGACAGAAAAAGACCACATGGCCTATCTAGTCTGTCCTTCCATATCAACAACTACAACACTCCCCTTTTTTCCTTTAGAGATCCTCTGTGTTTGTCCCATGCTTTTTTGAATTCAGTTACTGTCCTCATCTCTACCACCTCCACTGGGAGATTATTCCACGGATCCACCACTCTTTCCATAAAGAAATATTTCCGCATATCACTCCTGAATCTATCCCCCTTCACCCTCATCCCATGTCCCCTCGTAGCAGAACTTGCTTTCAATTGAAAGAGGCTCTCCCCCTTAACATTTATGCCACTGAGGTATTTAAACATCTCAATCATATCACCTCTATCCCGCCTTTCCTCTAAGTTGTACATATTAAGATCCTTAAGTCTGTCCTCATATGCTTTATAATGAAGCCCACTAATCATTTTAGTAGCCACCCTCTGCACCAACTCCATCCTGTTCACATCCTTTGGAAGGTGCGGTCTCCAGAATTGCACACTATACTCCAAATGAGGTCGCACCAAAGACTTATACAGAGGCATTATCACCTCCTTTTTTCTGCTAGCCATTCCTCTCCGTATGCACCCAAGCATCCTTCTAGCTTTTGCCGTCGTCTTTTCTACCTGTTTAGCTACCTTAAGATCATCGGACACAACCACGCCTAGGTCCCACTCTTCTTTGGTGGACAAAAGTACTTCACCTCCTATACTGTATTGCTCCCTTGGATTGCTGCAGCCCAAATGCATGACCTTACATTTTTTAACATTAAATCCCAGCTGCCAGATTCTAGACCATTCTTCAAGCTTAGCTAGATCCCTCCTCATGTTATCTACCCCTTCCTGGGTGTCTACTCTATTGCAGATTTTGGTATCATCCGCAAAGAGGCAAACCTTACCCGACAGCCCTTCCGCTATATCACTAACAAAGATGTTAAAAAGAATCGGACCAAGGACAGATCCCTGGGGCGCACCACTGGTAACATCCTTCTTCTCAGAGTGAGCTCCATTTACTTGTACTCTTTGTCGCCTCCCACCCAACCAATTTCTAACCCAAGCAGTAACTTTAGGGTCCATCCCTAGGGTGCTCAGTTTGTTTATAAGTCTCATTTTACAGCAATGGGAAGAACCTGTGATAAGACTGATTCCAATTTATTTTAGCTACTGAAAGGAGACCGAAGTCGCAGCCCAGTCCAGACCTGGTTTGCCGGATTTCCATCTGATTTGCATCTGCCAAGATTCATAGAATTTGCCACAGGCTGTGACTAAATATTTAACTATTTGCTCTAACTTGCGCCGGTAAAGCCTTCTGTGCGTCCATAGAAACCTACTAGACCAAGAGAGTTAGTGCTGACCTGCAGCATTTTCAGGTTACACTGGATTAATGGGAAACCCATGGACGTGTCCATAAAGTGATTTCAGGATTTTTATGCCCCACCTACCACTAATTTGTGATCCTTACATGTGGACTAAGCAAACCAACAAAATATTCCTTCTTTTCTTTAGAATGTTAATATCTAACCCAACTAATAGCGGGAGTCGTTTGCTTGCTAGTAATGTCACTGATTGTCACATTGCTAATGTCCTCTGCCTTGGCCTATTTTTGGGAATGGCAAGACTGTGGCATCTGTTCCATCTGATAGTAATCCCTTTGTGGTTAGGAGTCTGGAGAAGAAGAAAGGTACTGCTGATGCTTATGGAGTGGCCACATAGTCAAAACCACTGATAGTCATGTTACGGCTACTTTAGAACTCTGTCTGAAATGGAGAAATCTTGCTGAACAGCATTGACTTGACTCTAGGGGGTGTCACACTTGTGAGATTGGAGGTGAGGAGGGAAAGGGGTTTGAAGCAGAGGCTGATAGACTCAAGTAGAAAGCTGAACAGCAGTTGAAGGGTCTTCATGCATATGATACAACCTTGATTAAAGATAATTTTGGACTCCATCGGCAGATAGAAAACTTTTGAGAGGCTCAGTTTTCCTGAGATTGTATCTGTGTCCCTGAGTGACAGGCTCAGAAGATAAAGAGGTCTATAAGATTTTATCTTCATACACAAGAACTTTCTGACTAATCTCTTAGGAGATGATTGAGGAAAAGTGTGCTGCTTTCTGAAGATAGTTTAGATATCACTTTGTTTTTGGAGAGTTCTCAGACAACCCTTCTGAAGAGAGCTACTCTGATGGTAACCTACATTCTTGAGCTTAGCAAAATCTGTATTCTCAAGCTTTTTATTCTTTCCAACCCAATGGAAGTTGGAAAGAATTATTCAAAAGGGGTTGAGAAATGTCTGTCCATCTGTTTGTCTGGTGGCAAAATACAGTAACTCCAAAAATTAAAAGAAATGGCATTATACTTGACATGGGAATAAAACAGTGAGTTCGAATATAGGCCAGCTCGTACTGGGGGTTCCAGAGAAATAAGTTCTCCTCGGAAAAAATGTCCCAATGCATTTCTATGGGAGAAGGAGTTTCAGCTTTCACAACATAAAAAACGTACAGTACATAGAGTGAAAGATTGCACTTAGGGAAGTGCTCCTTTCAGGCTGTTTCTCTCTTCTTTTTGAGTCTCCCCAAACCACATGCTGCCCCACTTCCAAAAAATACTCCTGCAACTCCACTACAACCCCAAAACCTACCACCCCACAACTGTCCCATCAGCTAATATCTGTTGCCATGGACAGGGCTAGATTAAAGTATTGGCCAACTAAGCTTATACCTAGGGGTGAGGGCTGTTGATCAGAACTCAGGAGGTTAGGATTTACAACTGTCTGGCTTTTTTCAGTTTTATACAGATTTTCGTGTTTATACCCAGATGCTGGAAGCACAAATAATGGGCCTGATATTCAAAAGGCATTTACAGGGTTAACAGCCAGTTAACCATGTAATTGCCTGCTAACCGGATATTCAACAGCACATACATGGGTAGTGGCATTGAATATCCCCGACTAAGTCCCCTACGCACCCCGATGCTAGCCGGCTAGCACTGGGGCATGCTGGGAGCAGAGTGGAGGCAGGGACCGGTGCTAACCGTGCAGCACCGATAATGGAAGCTGCATGGTTAGCACTCAGTGCCTATAAGATAGGTGAGGAAAACACTCATCTATCTTATAGACACCAAGGCTAACCATACAGCATCCAATATCAGTGCTGCACGGTTAGTCTCGGCGGCTTTCGGGCAGCGCAGCCAGACCTCGATATTCACTTCTGTTGCCACGGAAGTGAATATCCGGTGTTTGGGGGTCACTTGAATATTGGGCCCGATGTGCTCAGAGTTTAGTTCTCTAATCCTCTCCCTGTGTGAGTGAGCCTGCCTGGACTGTTTACAAAATTGCTAGCAGCAGAGACTGTGGGTAGGGTCCAGCCAATGGGAAGGCTGTGGGGGCGGAGCACTGGAATGCAGCTCAAGCCACAGTCAGTGGGTAGGATCTAGCCAATGGGAGGGCTGTGGGGGTGAAGCACTAGAATGCTGCTGTAGTCACAGACTGTGGGTAGGATCCAGCCAATGAGAAGGCTGGGGGGGGGGGGGAGGTGGAGCACTGGAAAGCCACTCTAGTTACAGACTGTGGATAGGATCCAGCCAATGGGAAGGCTGTGGGGGTGAAGCACTAGAATGATGCTCTAGTCTAGACACAGACTGTGGGTAGGATCCAGCCAATGGTAGGGATGTGGGGGGCGGAGCACTGAAATGCTGTTGTAGTCACAGATTGTGGGTAGGATCCAGCCAATGAGAAGACTTTGGGGGAGGAGCACTTGAATGTTGCTCTAGTCGCAGGCTGTGGGTATGATCCAGCTAATGAGAAGCTTGTGGGGGCGGAGCACTGGAATGCTGCTCTAGACACAGACTGTGGTGGGATCCAGCCAATGGAAAAACTGCGGGTGGAGCACTGGAATTCTGCTGTAGTCACAGAGTGTGGGCATGATTCAGCCAATGGAAAGACTTGAGCACTGGTTAATAAGATGGAGCAAAATCTCGCTAGAGAAGCAGAAAAATGAATGGAAGAAACCTAAAAGGAAGAGATCAATGTTAGAGATAGATGTAGAGGAAGTGAAGACAAGAAGAGAGAGAAATGGCCAATGGAAACTGCATTAAGAGAAGAGAGAAGAAAACAGAAACCAGATTCCTGAAACAAACACAATCAGAAAAATAATATGGTGCAGGGAGAGAGAAAGCATGTGGCACCAGACAGAGGCAGCCAAGAGCCTCTGGACTCTACCAGTGGTCACAGAGGTGGCAGCACAAGTGGTGGTGGAAAGGGGTGGAGCTTGCTGCCCTGATGCTGGAGGTGAGCACTGTCTGGAAGAGCATTATTAAAGCTGCAGAGTCATGGCTGCAAAGGCCTGGGCCAAAGGAGCCCAGAAATGCTGCTGATAGTGAACTAGACAACAGAGAGCACGGTGCAGAAGAATAAGTCCTTTATTAATCAAAGCACCTCGCTTGCTGTTGTCTGGTTCGCTGTTCTGCCAGTGTGTGTGTGCTCCCTTGTAGACCCCAGTGCTGCTGATAGTGACATCTTTTCCTAGGGATGAAGAGAAAAGGTATGGCTAGAAATACCTGGTTGCTCCTAGGGATCTTCACTTAGCTTCAGGCATAGTTCCTCTGATTTCGAGGTTACCCTGAGCTTGGGCCAACAGATACCAGTGCCCTCTTTTAAGGCCTCACCAGTGAATGCTTTGGAAGCTACCCGTATGGTTAGACTGATTTTGTCTGGTACTGACTGGCTAAAACACCTCAGATTTCCTCATCTGTCTTTCTGCCAAAACTTATAACCCCTCCAGTATTTTTTCAACATGTGGGTGTTCCAGCTAAATTAATATTAGCAGATATCTGGAAGATGATTCCACGATCCGAGTTTTACTTAAAACGTATTGTGACTGTTCAGACTCCTTCTCATTGGTCTCAATGGAAGATGCTCAATGAATATGTACATTTTGCTAAATGCTCTCATCTGACTGTCTAACTTTGTATATATCTCTGTCTCATGATCATGCTGTATTGTGGATACTTTTTTGATCGTTTGATGTATAATCACTGTTAATTGGAAGCGCTCACATGCTGATACAAACGGGTAGAGAAGAAGCACCGGGGTGGGGGGTAATGGGTTTACTTTTCCTTATTGTATACTTGTTTTGTCTCTTTTGGTGTGTTGTTTCTTTTGTTTGTTGCAAAATGAAAATAAAAGTTTAAAAAAAAAAAAAAAAACGTATTGTGACTCAGTTATGTGACTTTACCTCAGAAACATAGTAACATAGTAAATGACGGCAGATAAAGAAACAATGGCTAAGAAGAACTGATAATAAAATAGATTCTATGACTTCACAAATTACAACTTTAGAAGATCAATTTCAGTCTTTACAGGCGGCTGGCTGCCTATCCTATAGCTAAAGATACGAGTAATTTTGTGCTTTATGTCATAAGACTGAAATCATGGAAAATGTTCCTGGAGCAAGAAAGTTGCAGTTCTTGAATTTTCCCATTATTCATTTTCTTTCTTCTGCAATACTCTTAAGGAAATATTTGAAGGAGATACCGAGTCTCCCTAATGTAGAGGACATGGTCTCCCTAAGGGGTCTGTTTGCTAAAGCACGTTAAGCTTTTGCAGCTCATGCTGCAAAAAAGTGCAGATAGCGCGGTGTTAGCTGCAAAAGCCATGCGTTATCTGTTGGGAGTCTTCAGATATGACCCGGCAGATAACACATCGAAATTGCAGAGGACAGGCCCCGGCAGTACTGTGGATGCAGATAACAACACCCATCGAGGCGGCGTTATGAGCACTCACACTGTCTGCAACTTTGACGGTTTCTGTGTGCCGTTGATTATTTATTATTATTATTATTTACATCTCTTATATACCGCACTATTTGCGATCAACGCGGTTTACATAGAACAAACAATATCCGACAATAAACAAGAGTCAGGTCATTACAATGAACAGGAGCAGTAAACTTGGATAACAGGGGAAACTATCTACATGTGTGGAACATTGAACAAGGTAACTGTATATATGAGAGATGGAATTATTGCGTGTTGCTCATACATGGTGGCTGGGGTTCGGGGGAGGCTGTGAGGTATTTAATGAAGAGGAAGTGTTTTAAGGCCTTCCTAAACTGGCTCAAGTTGGGGATAGCTCTGATGTGTGGTGGTAGGGAGTTCCAGAGGCTTGGGGCACTCAGACTGAAGGCTCTGTTTGAAGTTGATATGGCGCATCTTGTCATAACTTTTGGTATTGCTAGCATGTTGGCTGCAGAGGTTCTTCTTATCCTGTTGGGTGTGGGTGGTTGTATGAGGTCACATATTGAGGAGGCGGATAACCCGTTGATGGCTTTGAATGTCATCACTAGGGTCTTGAAGCTAATCCTGGCTTGGATGGGGAGCCAGTGAAGCTGCATCAGGAGAGGTGTGATGTGCTCTCTCCTTGGTGCTCCAAAGAGGATTCGCGCAGCGCAGTTCATGGCGAGTTGTAAGGGATGTAAGGTTGTCTGGGGGAGTCCTTGTAGGATGGCGTTTGCATAGTCAAAATGAGGGATGATGAGGGCTTGGAAGATGGTACGGAAGTCGCTCAGCTCGAGTAGAGGGCGTATGTGCCTGAGGGATCTGATCTTGAAGTAGATTGCTCTTACTATTTTTGCTATGTGTTGCTTCATGTTGAGGTTCTGATCCAATGTGACTCCGAGATACCGTATGGATGATTTTACTTGTAGTTTGGCGTTGTCTACTTCCAGTTGGTTAGGTGGAGTGAATTCTGGATTTCTAGAGATGAACAGGACCTCAGTTTTCTTATGTTGGATACGCAGATTTTGGGAGAGGAGCCATTCTGATATTGCATTGAAGCAGTTGGTTAGTGGGGTGAGGTCCGGGCAATCTAGTGATATTGGCAGGTACAGTAGGACATCGTCTGCGTAAATCATGCAACTCACATTGAAGGATCTGATGATGTTACAGATGGGTTGGATATAAATGTTAAACATAAGTGATGATAGGGAGGATCCTTGAGGGACTCCTTGACTTTGTAGGAATGGCTCGGATGTGGTTCCGTTTGTTCGTACATGTTGCCATCTTCCAGACAGGTAAGACCTACACCACTCAAGCGCTGTTTCGGTAATGCCTTTCTCTCTTAGTCGAATCAGGAGAATCTCGTGGCGGACTGAGTCAAAGGCTGCCGCAATATCTAGAAAGATAAGTGCGAAACCTGTACGTGAGTTGTCAATACCTGAGATTATGGTGTTGAAAAGAGTAGTGAGTAGTGTTTCTACTCCGTGTGACTCTCTGAACCCGTGTTGTGATGGATCTAGAGGTGCATTAGTGTCCACATGATCTTGTAGCTGCCTGTAGACTATTTTTTCAATGATTTTGGCGAGCATCGGGATACTGGATATGGGTCTGTAAGACTTGACCTTTTGAGGGTCTAATTTGGTGTCTTTAAGCAGCGGTCTAACGGAGGTCTGTTTGAGCGTGGATGGGAATGACCCGGTGCTGAATGATAATTCTATCATTTTAGCTAAGATTGGGGCAAGGTCGGATCGCAGATCTTTTATCCAGAATGCTGGACATGGATCTGAGTATGAAGTGGAGGTATTTAGGGTAGCAATGGTATCTTCGATAGTTCTCTTAGACGGAGTGGTAAAAGTGGTTAGAAACGCTGTGCGTGCTTTGTCATCAGGAGGGTCTGGTATCATCATCTTGTCAGTCTTGCATAGTTTTGATTGCATAAATGCGGCGTAATCCTGTGGGTGTATAGATCCTGTGCGTTCCGGGGTCGGTTCTTTGGCAAGATATTTGACCAGGTTGAAGAGGTCATGCGGTTTGTTTAGAGAACGTTTCAGAGTGTCAGTGTGATGTTGTTTCATCTTGTCTGTGACTGCCCTACGATGTGTGTGTAGGAGTTGGATGTATGCTGCTTGGTCACTGCTGGTACGTGATTTCCTCCAGCGTTTTTTCCGATCTTCGTAGGAGGGTTAGTGACGCCCTTAGGTCAGCTGTGAACCATGGTGCGGATGGTCTTTTCTTTGGGGCTTTAGATGTGGGGGGACGGGTTGCGATCGAGCTGAGTCTGCTGTTCCACGTGGAGATTAGGACATCTAGGTCTTGTGAGGTATTGTCAAGGAGAGAGTTTGTTTCAGCCAGGATGCGTTCTTTGTTAAATGGGTGAAATCTTCTGGTATTTGCGGTTGTGTTTGTTTGTGAGTTCGTAATGGGTCTCAGTGACTTGATGGGGGTCGGAATTTGAAAGGAAATGAGCTTATGATCCGACCATGGAACTGCTGTTAGTGATAATGTGATGTTTTGTGCTTGCTGAAGCACCGTTTGTGGGGCGAATATCAGGTCGAGAACGTTGCCCTTTGTGTGTGTAGGTTCATGAACCAATTGGGTGTATCCCAAGATATCTAGGGCTTCTGTGAAGGCGGCTGCTTGATTGTCCTGTAGGGATGGTAAGTTAAAGTCTCCTAGTATCCAGTTAGGTTTATGTGGAACATGGGTGTTTGAAGCTAAATTTATGATATTGGAGAGGTTGTCTGGATCTGCAGAGGGCGCTCTATAAATAAGGTTTATGGAGCAAGAGTGGTTGGAAATAGATAATGTTTCAAGGGAATTGGTGTTGCTGGCGTCCTCCATTTTGAATTGAAGGTCAGATCTGGTGATGATGGCAACTCCTCCACCCCTTTTGTTATGCCTGTGGCTGGTGAAAGTAATGAAGTTGGGTGGGAGAAGTTGGTTGAGGATGGTATTGTCTTCCGGTGAGAGCCAGGTCTCGGTAATCATAATGATATCTAAATTATGATGAGTTATTGTTTCAGTGATTGCTGGCCATTTTTTGCGAAGTGATCGAGAGTTAATGAGTGCGCACTTCAGGCTGTTAGTGTGTGGGCGTTTATTTTGCTTTAGTTTTGGGGAATTTTGTAGAGGGATATGAACTAGATGGGGGCGGCGTGGATAGCTCGCTCCATGATAAAGGTTGTTGGAGTCATTGGGCCATTTTCTTCCGCTAGTATAGAGCGTTGGGATGTGGTTTTGTGATGTCATTAGTGCTAGTGAGCTGGATGGCAAAATAGTGAGTAGCAGGTAGAGACTCAATAGTGTGAGGATTATGTGCTTCATTTTGGCAGAGGAAAATGTGATACAGTTGGTGTGGTTGCCGGTTGTTATGTGAGGTAAATAAGTATAAACAATGTTTCAATTTTCAACTTGTAGCATTGGATCTGTAGTAGAAACAATGTAATAAATATAGAATTGAGCAATGTAAACCATGTTACAAATACAATGTAACAAATGCTGTTAGACGTCCCTAACCACAAGCACTCATTAGTTAACTGGTGCAGTGAGCAAGTACAGAACACATATGAGACAATATTGTTCAGGTAATTAATGTTAGGTAGAGTAAGATGGTCATAATTTTATGTATGAATGGACATAGCTCTGAGATATTCTTAACTCTATGTTTACACAGTAAGGTTAAAATGCATATGACATCTGGTTTCCACAGGGGGTTGCCTGGTGTTGCGAGACAGAGCAGTCTTGTGGGATAGGCGGGCTAATCTGTTGCTGCCTCGTAGTGTTCAGCAGGGGTATACAGATCAGAGGAGAAACAGCTCAGAGCTGTTGACGGTTTCTGTGTGCCGTTGATGCCACCCCCCCCCCCCCCCGCCCATAACACAGTTTCTGCAAATAATGCAGAAAATTGCTGCGTTATGTGCTGCCTTAGCAGATAATGTCGCTTAGTAAACATGCCTCTAAATGTTGTTATATTCCCACAAAAAGGGTTTCTTCTGATTTGGGTGATGGGGTAAGCAACCAGGAAGACTCACCAGACAATTTAGATCTTGCCACATTCTTGAAGAGTTCTCAGGGTAAGCTACCTGATCACTGTACTCTACTGTTCTTTTGTCTCGGAGGATGGATAAAATGCTAGTGATAAAAACATACTTTTAAAATAACGACGTGACGTTTTCTGATAGAAAAATCCAAATTTTCCCTGATGCAGTTCGAGTTACTCAGCTATGGAAAGAGGCATTTCTACAGTTAAAAGAACAGCCCCATGCTTTCGGAACCTCTTTTTAATTGTATTTACCTTGAAAATGTTTAGTTGTTTTTCAAGGTACCCAGCACATTTTTCTTGTACCTAGTGACCTAGAGACGTTTCTCCAGAGGAAAGCGGAAATATAACGGCAATTGTTTTCTCTCTCTAAAGAGAGGGATGTGAGTTGGAATGTCTGTATTACGTTTATCGGTGTATATTTGAACTCTTGTTCATTTTCATTTTTCTTTTTTCCTTGACTTGCTTGGCTCTCACCCTAATGTGGGCCACTTGGATTCTTATATACTTGTAATGAATGTTACCATATTTCCTCTGTATTCTGTTTTTTTCAAAGGTTTGATCTATATGTAATTTCTCGGTAAAGATAAAATTTGAAAAATAAGAAAGAGAAAATGTCCAGACCACAAAGGTAGAAAAAAAATTGTATTTTCTATTTAATGATTGGAATATATCAGGTTTTGGAATGTATAGCTGTCAGGACTGGTTTCGATATGGCTGGGGCCTAGAGCAGAAATTTGGGAGTTGCCCCCAAAGTTCACTAGCAGGCTGTGTCTTCTTGATCTTCAGGCAGACTTGGGGTCCTTGCTTATCTGGGGGCTCAGGGCAGTTGCTCTGGTTGCAGCCCCCCTAACACCGGCCCTGAGATTTGCTGTTTTATATCTTGCACAGTCCGGAAGAACTCGTTGCACTGTGTACATCATCTGACTTCTTGAGGTTTCAATTTCATATTTGTCAAGATTTCCATTTTCAGTTTGTGGTTACTTATTCTGCACTTGGTGAACGACTGTGTTTTGTGTGTTTTACCAAGGTCGGGCATTCTGTTAGCATGAATTTTATATGTAGTGATCTATAGCAATTGTGAGACTATGCCGGTCGTAGGCGGTTGCCTAGACCTGGGTATAGCCTGGATTTGTGGAAATAAAGACACTGCAGTCTTGTCCAGAGTGAAAATTAAGGTTGGGTTTTATTCCCTTTCCCTTGAGGATGTCTTCAAATAAGGACAACACAAAAGAAAGGTTGCTTCACCGGTGCAAAGGATTTTACAAATAATAATTATGCTTCTTTCCAGCAAATAAAGTCCATCACATTCCAAATGTGCCAAATACAATTCCTTTCTTGCTCCTTTCTTAACAGAGAGACTCTATGTCATCAGCTATACCTAAAGCACATTCCATGGGCTCAGGGATGTTTTCTAGACTATAGCTTTCCCACTGCATAGGGTCAGGACCCGGTCCTGTGTATGAGCACTGAGCCTCTGTGAAGCAGCTCTCAGAGCCTTGCCTTTGGTAAACTTCAGCTGCTGTGAGTTGGTGCTGCTTTTGGGTGTCACAGATAGCAGGAGATGTGCCGGGGCTTTCCTCCCATGTCTTAAGCCAGTAAGGATTCTCTAGCCTGCTGTAAGCCTGGCTTCTCCCACGGGGACCCACTTCTTTCCCTTTACCAAAGATAGGGTACTTATCTCTTTCCGTGGAGAAGATGGTTTCAAACCCTTCTGCTTCCAGCCAAGGCTTTCTTTCTGACTTGCACCCTGCTTTCCTCTGTGAACACTGGTTCCTGTGTTTAGCTGAACAGAACTCACTTCCTGCCTTCAGTGAGCTTCCCTGGATGTGACCTTTGCTCTCTGTTGGCTTGGCTGTTTGCCTCGGTACGAGGACCCCTCTGGCTGGGAAGACTTTGCCACTGTCTTTCTTAGCTCTCCCGGGTTTATCAGCCTGCCTTTCTTCAGCCCTGGTTCTCCAAGGCAACGTGTCTTTCTGTAACTGCTCTGGAGTTCTTGTCTCGCCTTTTCTCTGAGACTGACCTCTCAATCTCCTGGACTGCACTTCAGTCCTAGCTCTCCAAGCCTGCCTGGAACTGCAGTCAGACTTCCTTTGGTCTCTGCTTTCCTCCTCAAACTCGAACTCCTGCTCCAGCCCTAGCCCAGGCTCCTGCTTGAGCTCTCCATCTCTCTCAAGTTCCAGCTTGAGCTCTCGCTCAATTTCCAGCCTACTCTGTGGGCTTTCCCACCTGTTTTTATCTCTCTGCTCATCAACCGTAGAACATGAGTCTGGCTCCAGGTGAGCCTGATTGGAACCCTGAATTCTTACTGCGTCACTAAAGCCATGAGGAAAGTTTGTTTCCCTTTTCCCTTCCTCTCTGCATTGTGAATGCTGCAACTGCACATGTGGCTGTAAGGTAAGCTCTTCTTTTATATTACTCCTTAATATGTCAGGGTCCGTGCTGTCTACCTCATGACATATCCCCCCTCTTAAGCTATTGCGGGCTGAGGGACAAGTGTCCGTACAGCACAGAATACGCGACAATGCATCCGCGTTAAGGTGGAGCTTGCCTGCCCTATGTTTTACGGTAAAATTAAATGCCTGCAGGGCCAAGTGCCAGCAAGTGAGCCGCGGATTATGATTCTGCATAGTACCTAGCCACTTTAGGGGTGCATGATCAGTCACAAGTATAAATCGGCGACCCGTGAGATAAAAATGGAGGGCTTCCACCGCCCACTTGATTGCCAGGCATTCTTTCTCCACCGTTGCGTAATTAATCTCTGCCCCGGACAGTTTCCTACTTAAATATAGAATGGGGTGCTCCACTCCCTCAAATTCTTGTGATAGGACGGCCCCGAGACCAGATTCCGAGGCGTCCATCTGTAGGATAAATGGCCTGTGGAAGTCTACTCCTCGCAATACTGGGGCTTGACAAAGCTTCCCTTTTAACCGGAGGAATGCTCTCTCCGCTTCTGCTGACCAGACCAAATTATTTGGGGCATTTTTTCTCAACATGTCAGTTAAGACCGCACTTTTGTCCTCAAACCGCGGTATGAACCTGCGGTAATAACCGACCAAACCGAGGAAACTACGAAGGTGCTTCTTGGTTATTGGCCGGGGAAACTTCTGGACACTTTCTACCTTACTGCCTAATGGTCGCACCGTACCCTTCCCGATCATGTGCCCCAAATACTTCACCTCTGCCCCGGCGAATAAACATTTAGCGGGATTCAGGGTCAGACCGGCCTGTCGTAGGGCTTTTAATACGGCCTCTACCCTAGGCAGATGCTGTGCCCAATTTTCACTATGTATCACAATGTCGTCCATATAGGCCATTGCATATTGGTGGTGGGGACGTAGCACCTGGTCAACCAAGCGTTGGCATGTCGCCGCTGCTCCATGCAAGCCAAATGGCATTCGCTTAAATTGAAATTAGCCAAGGGGTGTGCTGAAAGCTGTTTTTGGCCTAGAGGCACGGGTAAGCGGAATCTGCCAATACCCCTTCATAAGGTCAAGGGTGGTCAGATAGCGTTCCTGCCCTAACTTGTCGAGCAACTCCTTGATCCTCGGCATGGGGTATGCATCGAAGAGGGAGATGGCGTTGACTCGACGAAAGTCTATACAAAAACGCAGGCTTCCATCCGGTTTTGGTACCAAAACCACCGGACTGCACCAGGGACTTTTGGACTCCTCGATGACTCCCATCTTTAACATATCCCGCACCTGTTCTACCACTTCCCTCTTATGGGCCTCCGGCAGGCGATAAGGCCTTTGCCGCACTGTTTCTCCTGGAGGGGTGTGAATTTCATAGGCTACCAACCCTGTCTCTCCTGGCAATGGAGTGAGGACATCCCTAAAACCTGCCAGCAGTCGTGTTAATTGGTCTCGCTGCTGCTGTGACAACTCCTCTCCCATTCTCGGAGCTGGGTTTTCCTTACACACCTGGACCTGGGGTCCTAAGTCCTCTTCTACCTTTTCTTCCGCCAGGGCGGCCATTGCCTTAACCTCCTTTTGACCCGTGGAACCAAAACCACCCCCTCCTCGGCTGGTGGTGGTCAGGTATGGCATCTCTTTTATCTCGGGGAACCCAACCCGCTCGCATATGAGTTGGCCTACTCTGTCCCCTACCTTGACCCTAAAATCCTGCCAACTACGCCATTTGTGAGACTATGCCGGTCGTAGGCGGTTGCCTAGACCTGGGTATAGCCTGGAGTTGTGGAAATAAAGACACTGCAGTCGTGTCCAGAGTGAAAATTAAGGTTGGGTTTTATTCCCTTTCCCTTGAGGATGTCTTCAAATAAGGACAACACAAAAGAACGGTTGCTTCACCGGTGCAAAGGATTTTACAAATAATAATTATGCTTCTTTCCAGCAAATAAAGTCCATCACATTCCAAATGTGCCAAATACAATTCCTTTCTTGCTCCTTTCTTAACAGAGAGACTCTATGTCATCAGCTATACCTAAAGCACATTCCATGGGCTCAGGGATGTTTTCTGGACTATAGCTTTCCCACTGCATAGGGTCAGGACCCGGCCCTGTGTATGGGCACTGAGCCTCTGTGAAGCTGCTCTCAGAGCCTTGCCCTTGGTAAACTTCAGCTGCTGTGAGTTGGTGCTGCTTTTGGGTGTCACAGATAGCAGGAGATGTGCTGGGGCTTTCCTCCCACGTCTTAAGCCAGTAAGGATTCTCTAGCCTGCTGTAAGCCTGGCTTCTCCCACGGGGACCCACTTCTTTCCCTTTACCAAAGATAGGGTACTTATCTCTTTCCGTGGAGAAGATGGTTTCAAACCCTTCTGCTTCCAGCCAAGGCTTTCTTTCTGACTTGCACCCTGCTTTCCTCTGTGAACACTGGTTCCTGAGTTTTGCTGGACAGAACTCACTTCCTGCCTTCAGTGAGCTTCCCTGGATGTGACCTTTGCTCTCTGTTGGCTTGGCTGTTTGCCTCGGTACGAGGACCCCTCTGGCTGGGAAGACTTTGCCACTGTCTTTCTTAGCTCTCCCGGGTTTATCAGCCTGCCTTTCTTCAGCCCTGGTTCTCCAAGGCAACGTGTATTTCTGTAACTGCTCTGGAATTCTTGTCTCATCTTTTCTCTGAGACTGACCTCTCAATCTCCTGGACTGCACTTCAGTCCTAGCTCTCCAAGCCTGCCTGGAACTGCAGTCAGACTTCCTTTGGTCTCTGCTTTCCTCCTCAAACTCGAACTCCTGCTCCAGCCCTAGCCCAGGCTCCTGCTTGAGCTCTCCGTCTCTCTCAAGTTCCAGCTTGAGCTCTCGCTCAATTTCCAGCCTACTCTGTGGGCTTTCCCACCTGTTTTTATCTCTCTGCTCATCAACCGTAGAACGTGAGTCTGGCTCCAGGTGAGCCTGATTGGAACCCTGAATTCTTAATGCGTCACTAAAGCCATGAGGAAAGTTTGTTTCCCTTTTCCCTGCCTCTCTGCATTGTGAATGCTGCAACTGCACATGTGGCTGTAAGGTAAGCTCTTCTTTTATATTACTCCTTAATATGTCAGGGTCCGTGCTGTCTACCTCATGACACAATCCAGCATGTTTTTTTCCCTGTAGGTTTAATGATCTTTTGAGGTCCAATGCAATATTTATGGTGCTTCCTTTTGTTAGGTAGGGTGGTCCTTGTGTGAATTTTAGAAGCTAGTGCTGGCATAGTAGATTTGCTCTAGGCTCTAAGAGGGTCATTCTGTGCCACGAATTGTGGGACTGTACGTCCTGTCGGGACATACATCCTCACTATTCATTCTCCCGCTTCCCCGGTGCAAAGGCTCCCCGTACATATATACAGGGTGGCCCAAAATAAATGAGAACATCTCGTAAATTACCTTTTTTAGCTATATAACGTCTTTATTTCAACAATTTCCGGTCACCATCTTTTTTTTAAAATTTGTCAATCATTTACATCTGTCTTTATGAATTTTTAAATAACTTATATGCTACCACAATTTAGAATAACTATCCAGAGGGTTGCCATGAGTCAACTCCGACTCGACGGCACTTAACAACAACAATATGCTATGAGATGTTCTCACTTTTTTTGGGCCACCCTGTATATATACATACACACACATACGCAAGCACACATGCACACATACACACACATACACACACGAACACACATATTGGGATGTTCCATTTCTAAAGTTCCTGATATTTCTTTCAAGCCAGATGGAAGTTAGTTTTGACTCAGAGACAATGGGCTATTTCTTCAGGGGCCTTTTTTTGCTGTGGTTCCTATGTCTGTGTTTAGTGCAGTATTGGCTCGTTATTCAGTTGTGGTGGCGGCTGATGGTTTTGTAACCGCCTGCAGCAAATGCCTAAAGAAATTCAGATAGTCAGTGCTGGAGCCCAGTATCTGTATAGTGTGTCCAGAGCTTGTCCGGACAGCTGAATATCACTGCGATATGGATAATGGCCACCTCTGCCTTCACTTCACCCATGGAACGCCGTGGTACTCTCCAGATAATGTCAAGGTGGTATGTAAAGGTGTTTCCCTAGGTGCCTGTACATTGGTTTATTCTCTTATTAGAGATCAAGCATCTTTTGTTTTTTTATTACTCTTACTGACTTTGATCTTAGTTGTATATCCATTTAACTGACTTTATATACCACCTTATGAAAGTGTCAAGACAGTTTACATGTAACAAGTTGAACTTAATTTAACATACATGGAACAGAGCAGGTAAACTACAGCATTATGAACAATGCACAACAGTGAAAACTATTGGTAGAGCTGGTGTTACATATCTGCATTGAACAGGTAGGCGGGGTGGAATGTGTACAGGTGTGGGGACAGGAGGGGGAAGAAAGTGAGGGGAGGTCATTGTGCAGGTATGGTCTTATGATTTAAGTAATAGTTAATAGTAGGTCTTACTACAATTGTCTCTAATTTTGGATAGGGTGAGGTTTTTTTAAATCTTTTTTTGTATAATGAATTACATATATGGGCATTGCTATTTACAAGAGATTTTGCATTGAATTTGGAAAACAGTAATAAAATAAAATTATATAAAGATAAAAATATTACAAAATATACTGGTCTCTATTCCCTAATGGTGTGCACGTTGATATACCTAAAAATCCAAATTAAACATTATCACCCTATTCACGTGGAGGTCTGTTCCCTTCTGGACATTCATCCCCTTGTGCGGCTGGGCAGATTCGGGACGTACAGCAGTAGATCCAATTCTGATCCTGCGGGAGCGTCTAGCCCCTATGGGATCAGAATCGAGTCTACCGGCCTGGACGTGCAGGCCGGCCCCGAATGTGATCAGCTGCACGCCCAACCACATACCTGGCTAACTCAGCTTGGCTCCGTAATGGAACCACAGTGCCATGGCATCCCGTCGCCATGGTTCCATTACGGAGCCATGAACACTGGCCCCTGCCAAGATTGTCCTTTCCCTGCAGCCAGACCCCCGATCTATCCTCCCATGGCCAGGATCCAGCTGCGGGGAATCTTCTGCACACCTTCCAGTGCCACCCCACGGCCAGGGGAATTTATTGCACATCTGAGGTGGATTAAGCTCCCCTTCTAACCGGCTTACCCCAGACATACAGAGCCAATCTCAGAATCAGCCCTGTACATCCAGGGTGATGGCCCACCCACGCACTGCCCTCGCTCCACCTTCCGCCCGCCCCCTCCCGCCCCTGTCTAAGGCTCCCCATACAACTCTGATGTTCGTACAGGGAGCCTTGCATGGGGACAGCAAGGAGAACGAATAGCAGGGATGTACGTCCAGGTAGGGTGTACATCCCCACTATTCATGGCTCAGAATAGGCCACAGTGTGCCCACGTCTGAGTGACGTCTGTACGAGCTCTTCACCCAGAAACTTTGTATCACATGTCAAAGGAAAAGTCAATGCATCATTTCTCCTTGAAAATTGCACATGCTTTTTCCGAGAAGGGATTTTGATGGAAAATAATGCACATAGATTTGGAAATACAAACATGTGCTCCCCCCCCCAATAAATGCGTGCAATGTGCTCCACCGTGCTGCATACTTCTAGACAAAAACCTAGACGTCCCTCATTGTGCCCTTGTCTCTCCCTCCCTTCCCTTTTTTTTTTTAATTTATTTTTTATGCTGTGCTCTTTAGAATCAGTGTGGTTTTACATGTATACTAACAGGTACTTTTTCTATTCCCTTGTCCCTGAAGGGCTCACAATCTAAGTGTACCTGAGGCAATGGAGGGTAAGTGGCTTGCCCAAGGCCACAAGGAGTGGCCATGGGACTAGAGACCCCAGTCCCTCTGGCCTGGAGTTCCTTGTCCCCATGTGGGAATTGAACCCCTGGCCTTCTTGCCTGAGGTAACCTGTCCCAATCACTGAGCCACTCCTCCCTCTTTCTTTCCCATTGTCATCTTGTTTGTCTCTCTCCCCATTTTAACTTTGTACGCCCCCTAGTTGTATCCACTATAGGCGGGATATTAAATACAATATAATAAATAAAAATAAATAAATTGAGGAAAAGCAATTTTTGGATATTCAGCCGCGGCAGCTAATATGCGTTCAGCATCTAGCCATTGCCGCTGAAAATTAAACCCGGATATTCCAATGCCAGGGTCATATCCGACCACCAGCAATGACTATCCGAGTCGGCCAGATAGGAAAGAAAATAACTGGGCAGTGGAGATATGAAACTGCTGCTCCCCAGTTACCTTCTGCAGTGAATGTTAGACCAGGCTTTAAACCCAAACTATGGTTATACGATGCAAGATTCCACCTTAGGAACCACCACCCAGGAAAAGGATTTAGGCGACATCGTGGATAATACGTTGAAACCCTCCACCCAGTGTGCAGCAGGAGCCAAGAAAGCAAATAGAATGCTAGGAATCATAAGGGAAGGAATGGAGAATAGAACAAAGGATGACATCATAATGCCTCTGTATCCTTCCATGGTGTGACTGCAATTGCATATTGTGTGCAATTCTGGTCACCGTATCTTAAAAAGGATATAGCAAAATTAGAAAAGGTACAGAGAAGAGCCACTATAATGGTAAAGGGGATGGAAGGATACTCCTATGAGGCGAGGCTTAAAAGGTTAGGGTGCTTCAACTTGGAAAAGAGACGACTGAGGGGAGATATGATAGAGTTCTTTAAATAAATGAATGGAGTGGAATGGGTAAACATAGATCAGTCCTTCAGGAGTAGCCTAGTGGTTAGAACACTGGCTTGGTAACCAAACAACCAGGGTTCGATTCCCACTAGCACTCCTTGTGGCCTTGGGCAAGTCACTTAACCCTCCATTGCCTCGGAAGAAAGGCCTGGCAATCTACTTCCGGTGACACTGCCAAGAAAACCCAGGAGCTTCTGGGTCGCCAGGAGTCAGGACTGACTCGAAGGCACACATTGCATTACTTCTTTAAAAGGTAGAAAAACTAAGGGACACTCAATGAAGTACAATGTAACCCATTTAGAACTAATAAGAGAAGGCGGCGGAGCCTGTGGGGAAGCAAGGTGGCTGCTTAATTTGTGAGCTCCGGTATCCCTCGACGGGAATCCTGTTAACAGAGTGTTGTTTGCTCTACCTAGACACTCAAAGCTCCTGGTTTGGTGCCTAGTACCTTTAGCTTTATGGCAGGGGGAAAGCCGACTAAGCTGGACTTCGCCGCGGCGGTAAATGCAGGGTCGAAAAGGGCGAAATCCGACCCCCTTTCCCCTCAAAAGATGGCGACCCCCACGGGAAGCGGGAGACGGCATGAAGGAGCTTCTGATGGAAATTCGGGTGGTTAAAGACTTGGTGCTGGCTAACGGCGATGCATTGGTCCGGGTGCAGACAGAGCTCGGAGAAATGAAAGCATGCTACCAAATCTTATCGGAGCGTCTTGAGAAGGCCGAAAAGTCGATCGCGGCGCATAAAGAGATACTGGCGCCAGTACCTAAACTCTGTAAACGCGTGGAGTGCCTTGAACTACAGCTTGAGGATTTAAGCAACCGCAACCGGAGAAACAACATCCGGCTGGTGGGTCTGCCCGAAGGTGCTGAGGGCCCGGATATCTTCGCGTTCTTGGCAAAGCTTCTCCCCTCGCTGCTCAACGTAAAATTCGCGGGCCTACTTGACATCGAGCGCGCGCACAGAGTGCCGTCCCTGCGGCCTGTGAATGGGAAATTTCCTCACCCGATCATATTCTGCCTGCTCCACCACCAGCATGCTATGCAAATCCTGTCCGCGGCCAAAAGACAGGCCGCGTGGGAATTTGAAGGCCATAAGCTCTCCTTCTACCCGGATGTTTGCAAGGCTACAGCGGACAAACGTCGGCAGTTCCTCACTCTCAGACCCCGGCTTCAGCGTCTCCAAGCGAAGTTCGGCCTCTTTTATCCTGCGCGCCTGAGGGTCACTCTTAACAACAGCTCCAGAGCGTTTGATGATCCGGCTGAAGCTCTCCTCTTCCTCGAAGAACAGGAAGCCCTGCAAATGCAGTGACTTTTGGGACTCATTTTCTTCTGATTTTCTGTCTTTTGGTGCCTTTCCCCTCTCCACGTACTACTTGGAGTCTCCTTCCCTCTGGAGGTGTGAGTTGGTATATTCTCTCCCTGCCAGTTATTTGTCCTCCATGTATTGCTTTCGGGAGGGAGTTGGGGCATGTACATTCACTCTGTATCTCTCAGTCCTCCCCAAATTTCCCATATACTATTCTTTGAGGCTGTGGGAAGATTCGATGGGTTTTACTTGTGGGACTAGTGGTGGTATAGTTGCTTTTGGGGTACTACTGCCCTGTTTAATGCTCTTGTCCTACCTCACCCCCTCTGAATGTTTTACTCGCACTCTATTAGTGGTTTAAGAGATGGGATGCCGGTTTTGCCCCTTGTGCACCTATGTTGGCTCACCTTATTGATAGTCTTTATAGGGTAATGCCTTGTATAGCACCTCATTGGCCTCTGTTAGTTTTCCTTTTGATACAGGCCTATCTGCTTGAAGCGATCCGGGGCTTGTGGGCTCTCCAGTATGACTACTTAAATGCTTTCCCTTAAAGTCCTGTCCCTGAATGTGAAGGGCATTAAACTCCCTGCTAAACGTAAAAAGATCCTTGCTTATTGTCATAAACAGGGAGCTGATCTGGTAATGTTGCAGGAAACACATTTGTCTACTGTGGAAACGGCAAAACTGGGCACTGGCAAGTACAACTTAGTGGCTCAGGCTCCTGCACTCAGGAAAAAAAATGGGGTGGCTATCCTAATCAATAAGGCTGTCAAAGCTCAAGCCCAAGTTCTCCGTGCTGACCCCGAAGGGAGGTGGGCTAGTGCCCAAATTACTGTGGGGCACCAGCAAGTTGTGTTCCTGAATGTGTACGTGCCTAACTGCGATAACCCTACTTTTTTTCATGGGATGGCAGAGGTGCTAGCAGAATATGCCTCGTCTCCTATTGTGATAGGGGGCAATTTCAACCTGGTCCTTGACCCGCTGATTGACTGTCAGCCCTGCAGAAGATCCCGGAGGAACAGAGCTCTTGAGGTTTTGGAGTCTATTATGAAAGAAAAGGGCCTTGTCGACATTTGGAGGATTTTGCATCCTGCTGAAAGAGATTTTACTTTCTACTCCTTTCCACACACATCCCACTCTAGGATTGATTTCTTTCTCGTGTCCCGCTCCTTGGCTTCAGCTATTCCCTGTGCGGAGATCCTCAGCTCCCACTTCTCCGACCATGCCGCTATCGGGCTCACGCTGGATGTCTCCACATCACCGTCACCCTCCGGAGGATGGTTCTTCCCGCGCCACCTTCTGGCGGACGAATCCTTCAGACAATTCGCCCGGCGAGAAATAAAGGCCTATTTTGATATTAACCGGCTAGAGGATACATCTGCCTGGGCGTGGTGGGAAGCTTTCAAGGCTTCCATTAGGGCTAAGGTCACCAGCTATAATATCGCCCTTAAGAGAAAAGCGAAGGTGGAATTACGGTCCCTCGACCAACAGATCAGAGCCGGGGAACACTTATTACATCGTCAGTTTAACTCCATGGTGCTCTCCAGACTGCAGAATCTTCGATTTCAATACAGCGCAGTGCTCAGCAAGGAAGTTGAGCAACACTCTTTTGCTCAGAAGGCACGCTATTATACGGAGATGAACAAAACGGGCAAACTGTTGGCGTCCAGTCTGAAGCCCCGGCATGAAAAAGCATATGTGGTAGCTCTGTTAGACGAGAAAAAGGTTCCGAAGTCCGGAAACTTGGAGATCCTTGACATTTTTAGAAGTTTCTACAGCTCCTTATATACCTCTGAGGTGGAGAGTGACCTGTCCAGTATGAGAGCCTGGCTGCAATCAATTGAACACCCGACACTGGGCTTTGAACAGGCTGCGAACCTCGAACACCCTTTGGATCTGAGAGAAATTGAAGAGGTTTTGGCAAGCCTACAAGGGTGTAAGGCGGCGGGGCCGGATGGAATTCCGACTGAATTCTACCAGATGTTTGCTAAGGAACTTTCTCCTTTTCTGCTGCAATACTTTCAGCTTCTACAAGAAGTGGGCTCGGATCCCGGTGCCTTTGCAGAGGCCACGGTAGTTGTCTTGGAAAAGCCAGGAAAAGATCCAAAGTTAGTGGGCAGCTACAGACCCATTTCACTTTTAAACGCAGACTACAAGCTATATGCTGCGGTCCTGGCTAACCGACTTAATAAAATCCTCCACCATCTCATTCATCCGGATCAATGTGGTTTTGTGGCTGGGAGGTCAACGACCGATAATGCCCGTCTGTTATGTAACCTCCTGGACTTGGCTGCACAGGCCGAAGAGCCTTTTATCAGGCTATCCTTGGACGCAGAAAAGGCCTTCGACAGGCTTGAATGGCCTTTTCTATTCCTTGTCTTGGAGTGGTTTGGCATCCCTGCAAGTTTTGTTAACATGATTCGCCCTATGTATGCCCGGCCCAGGGCTAGGATTTTTGCCAACCAAGAATTGTCCCGACCTTTTTCTTTGCATAGAGGCACGCGGCAAGGATGTCCCATGTCCCCCCTGCTCTTCAATCTGGCGCTGGAACCTTTAGCCTTGTGCATTCGTCAACAACAGTCCATTAGGGGTTTCGAGATAGCCGACCTGCAACTCAAGCTTTCAGCCTACGCCGACGATCTCCTATTTTTCTTACATCCATCTTCGGTCACTCCCCTTCTTCAAGTGATTGACCAGTACGCCTGTTTTTCTGGTTACAAAGTTAATTGGACTAAGTCAGTGGCTTTCCCGCTGAATCAGCGGGCACACAGCAGCTTGATTCAGGACTTTTCATTCCAGTGGGCGGGGTCAGCCATACAGTATCTCGGAACACAATTTGCAGCCCCGATGGAGCAGACTATAAAGTTAAACGCCGCGAAGATTGTAGAAATTGCCCGTGCCTTTACCACGAAATGGTCGCCCCTACATCTCACCTGGTGGGGTCGGCTTGAATCGATCAAGATGGTACTTGTGCCTAAAATAAATTACATCCTCGGCATGGTCCCGGTTCTTTTTGCTGCTGAGGTCTATAAGAAGGTGGAGCGGGCCCTAAGTTCCTTTTTGTGGGGCGGGAAGACGCCCAGAATTGCGCTCAAGAAACTAAAGGCACACAAACAGAAGGGTGGGGTACAATTCCCCGACTTTCATTGGTACCACCTTGCTGCGCTGTTAAAGCAGGGGGGGTTGTGGGGGGCAGACATCACTCCTTCAATGAAACCAATCTGGCTCTCCCTGGAAGAACGTCTGCTCCTTCCATGTCCGGCGCACCTATGCATGAATATGCGGCACTCTGCGACCCCTGGGCTGACCAGGGTAATTGTTGCCACACAACAAGCGTTCCAAACGTTACTCCCTCTCATTGCTCAAGACAATCCCGTCTCGCTGCATGTTCCTATCTGGCGCAATCCGGCCTTTAAGATCAACAAAGTCCCCTTTTCCTGGCAGTCTTGGCAGCGCTGCGGTGTCTGGACCGTGGGCCACTTGATTTTGGATGGCGAATGGAAATCCTTCCGTATGCTTCAAGAGGAGTTTAAACTTCCTGCGTCCTGTTTCTTCCAGTACCTTCAGCTCCGGCACTGTTTGGCTCAGTTGAAGATCAACCCCCGAGAGATTCAGGAGTCCTGGGGCTTGCACAAGCTTGTAATGGATTTTTGCCTTCAGAGAGGAGGCATGTCTCGCTTTTATGCTCTCTTCAGAGACTCTCATTCCGATCAGACCCTGGGTCTTCGTAAGATTTGGGAGGCCGAGGTGAACCTTCCATCAACCTCCTATGATTGGAGCACTCTGTGGGGTCCCGTTGTTCGAGTCTCACGCTCTGCCTCCCTTACGCAAGCTATGTTTTTTTTTGCTCACCGGGCCTTTATCACTCCGTTAAAGCTTGCCAAATGGGACTCTGGTCAGTCCTCCTTATGCTGGTCCTGCCAGAGTGTTGTTGGTACAATGAGTCACATGTTCCTGGACTGCCCCTGCGTTCAGGGTTTTTGGTCTCGCGTCTGGGAAAGAATTCAGAAAATGTTGGGTTTCTCCGACCCCCTGTCCTGGCGTATAGTTGCGCTACGGTCTTTGGCAGAAATCCCGGGATTGGACAAGAAGCACTTTTTCGTATTGAACTTTATGCTATCAGTCGCCGTAAAGGAAATTTTGTATTCCTGGAAGGATCCCTCGAACCTACACTGGGGCAGATGGTGGAATCAAGTCTGCCTCTACAGCAGATACGAAAAAGCTTATGATCATTCCTACTTTCTGAAGGGGAGGGGAAAGTCACAGGCTAAATGGGCAGCCCTGGATCGCTTCACTTCTATTTCTGATGTTACTTCTATTTCTGATGCTACCATAGGCTAATATGTAAGGTTCCACAAGGCCAACGAGGTGCTGGGGTGGGTTTGGGTTTCTTTCCTTTTTCTTTTGCTCTTTGTGTTGTCTTTGATCTTACATTTGATTACTTAAGAAGTATGTCCTAGGAATGTTTTCTTTTTTCTATGGCCATTATGTATCTGTTAACTGCAGAATCTGTTTGTATTTTACAAAACTGGAATAAAAATAATTAAAAAAAAAAAAAAAAAGAACTAATAAGAGAAAATATTTTTTCATTCAACAAGTAATTAAATTCTGGAATTCATTACCAGAGGATGTAGTAAAAGCTGTTAGTGTAGCTGGGATTAAAAAAGGTTTGGATAAGTTCTTGCAAGAAAAGTCCATAAACCATTATTAAAGAGGACCAAGGAAATCCACTGCTTGCCCTGGCATAAGTATTGTGGAATCTATGTACCTTTTTAGGAACCTGACAGGTACTTGTGACCTGGATTGGCTACTGTTAGTAACAGGATACTGGGCTTGATAGACCTTGGTCTGACCCAGTATGACATTTCTTATGTTCTTATAAAAAGGCCTCTCTGATCTAACCTTTGGACTATGCCAGCAGTCAATTGGCCTTCCTTCCACCTTTCTTGGGGTGTGAAATACATCTGGTCTGGGCTTCCAAGATAGTATTTTAAACAACGTCCATGCTTGATGTAAATCATTAACTTCCACACTATACAAAACACCACAGTTTGTATTTTGTCATGTGCCAAGAAATTTGACTATGCAACTCCCTTTGTTTATCTAGCACCATTGACTTCCAATACAGCAGTGTATACAATTTCAGATTCTTTCATTGATTTCTAAGTCCCTCCACAACAATGCTCCTCAATATCTCTTTGGTCTCACCATCCCATATGCACCTCCACATTGCTTTCGATCACTTCCTGGTAATAGTTTCGTCATTCCTGCCCCTTCTAGGGTTAAAGATGAATCTACACTCTACAAGATGCTCTGCTTTTTTTTCTGTACTGCCCCCTCCACTTTTTTCCTTTTTACCATTTTTTCTTATTTTATCCTTTTGTTCTTTTTCCTTTTCCTTTTTATCCTGTTCCTTCCTTTTGTGCAATGTAATTTTATTGTTTTAGCTGTTTTACATTTTTTATTGTGTTCTTTTCTTTTATTTAGGGGTATTCTTTTTCTTATATTTTATGTTATTTTAACTCTGTAAACTGCATAGATGGTTTTGTCATTTTTGCAGTACTATATATCAAATAAATGAAACCATAGCCATAATCATAACCAATTGTTTACATCTCCCCCTTTGACTGGAACCCTCATTTAAAAAGTTTAAAACACTTCTTAGAACTCACCTATTTGTACAGGTGGCTTGGAAGATGGTTGATGGCTTGGCAAGCACAAACTTTTTCTATTTCTTTATTGTTACACATTCCTATTTTAATATTAGCATTCTTTTCTTATGTCTTTTAAAAATGTTTTATTGTAAACCACTCTGTATGTATCCCTACAAAGGGCAGTATATGAAGTCCAATAAACTACAGTATGTGCCTGATATTCATCTGGGCAGGCTATGTGTTGCTACAGTACATAGCTCTGCCCTCTGACCCTTAATTCCGGATTATCCGGGTTTGCTGCACAGAGGACACTGCCACAGAGCCTAACCAGATAGCGGCGATATTACACTGCTACCCGGTTAGCGATCTGCAGCTAAAACTATACGAGCCAAAAGCTGACCTACAATATCACCGCTACCCGGTTAGTGGCAATCTCTGCTTCCGTTCCACCTCAGAATGCCCCCAACATGCCCCGGTGCTAACCGGATAGCATAGGGGCGCATAGGGGACTTAGAAGGGGCTATTCAATGTCACTAACCATCTAAGTGCTGTTGATTATCCCATTTAAGACATTTACACGGTTTACTGGGCTGTAAACTGTGTAAATGCCTTTCAAAAATCGGTTCTGATATCTATAAATATAATGTGCCTAACTTTCAGGGATGTACAACTACTATATTTGGTCAATTAACTGAGCAATCACTGCTGATATAGTATAGGCTTGTTATCTGCTCATAGATTCACCACTTTGAAACTAAAGAAAAATTTTTTTTTGTAATACCACAAAGCTAACGAACACTAGGTACAAAGGTCTCAGTAAAAAACACGCAGCTATTCGTAAGGTCTTGGAATCATCACCATTACTCTTGCTGCTGTTCACATCAACGACCCTTTTTTTTGTACCATTGTAGCTGTTATTTACTTTTTTTTCTTTTATTTCATTATGTCTATGTCCGTTTATTTTTATAAAACAATTTTTAGTCCATTTTTCTTGTTTTCTTAAAACTATCTGAAGCACCTCCTCAAAAATATTGATATTATAAACTCTGATTTTACGTATGAGAATAGCTGTACTATTAACACTTAGCTTCTTGTTTATACGCAATATCCGTCATTTCTCTGAGGTGATGTCCAGCACTTATGCTAGCGGCTGCAATTGAAATCCCAACGCCGTTCTTCTAAGGCGCCCAAGCGTTTCACAGTATGTGTTTCTTCAGGGGAGTGCTCACAGTCATTATAAACTGATCTAAAAAAATACAGCCACAGAATATTATTTCTTTGTTTCATTAAAAACTGCTTTTCACTATGTCGCGTATATAAATAATCTTAAAGGTACCTCCATTATCTCACTAACAACAAGAGGAAAACTGTAGCTATTTGCGCTGCTCTCCTCTCCTGCAATCGAAAAAACGCCGCGCATGTGGTTAAAGCTCAGTATGAACATTTTATAGACTTCCTATTTAGCTCCTCCTTCCCACGATGTGATCCCTTTAGATCTCTTCAGACACATGCGGACCAGTCTATCGAAGCATAACTGTGGCTTAACTGTATTTAATTTAAAAATCCACCTCTGTTCCTCTCTGAGCAAAGTTTGCTCCTTAGTTTTACCCCCCCAAGGAGCAATGACCTGATCTATAGCGAAGCACCTTAGCTGATCAAAACTATGATTTGCACTGAGACAGTGTTGCACTAACGGTGCCTCCAATACTTTATTGTTCACTCGACTACGGTGCTCAGCCATCCGTAACTTCAAAGGTCTGATGGTCTTTCCTATATATAATAAAGTACAAGGGCAACGAACCCCGTAGACTACAAAAGTAGATTGGCACGTCGTGGCTTTCCGTAGCTTGTAAATAACATTTTGGTGCTCAAACTCCATTATCTCCAAGGTTATGGCACAAATGCTACAACTGCCACATTTTTTGTGTCCCAAATCAGTGTTCTGCTCATTCACGGAACCCAGTGGGCGGATGCAGGAGGGACTTAACCGCTCCTTCAAATTAGGGCTCCTACTCCATACACAGCGTATAGTTTTATCATGCAGTCCCGGAATCATCCCCAAGATTTTACTGTGGTTCCTAATGATCTTCTGGATATTCTTACTTAAGGGAGAAAAACGAGTGATCAGATTTACTTTGTCAGTGACAGTTTCCAAACCATGGTGCCTGGCTTGTCCATGGCATGCTAACAAAAGCCAACGATCATTATATAAGGCTCTAATAT
The DNA here is from genome assembly GCA_033557465.1 of Ichthyophis bannanicus. Taxonomy (NCBI): domain Eukaryota; kingdom Metazoa; phylum Chordata; class Amphibia; order Gymnophiona; family Ichthyophiidae; genus Ichthyophis; species Ichthyophis bannanicus. The sequence goes on along the minus strand of CM066038.1, from coordinate 487,582,670 downwards.
ATGCCCGTTGTACTACCGGCATAGGATATCCTCTCAATAGGAAATTATTTTTCAACTGTTTTGCTTTTTTGCAATAGTCCAAAGTATCTAAGCAATTTCTCCTATACCTTAAAAACTGGGAGAATGGTAACCCTTCTTTAAGTTGTCTCGGGTGGGCACTACTAAAGTGCAGAAAAGTATTCCGGTCTGTGGGCTTGCAAAAAATTGAAGTATTCCAGGCTGCATGACCCCTCATAATTTGTAAATCCAAAAACGTGATGGTTTCCCGATTATGTGTGATGGTAAATTTTATATGTGGGTCACATAGATTCAGCCAATTGAAGAAGGAAAATAGGTCATCCTCACTGCCCCGCCAAATCAAAAAAACATAATCAATAAACCGCCGCCAAACTATTATGTTATCATCATAAAAAGAATTTGCCAGCCAACGTTTTTCAAATAATGCCATATAAAGGTTCGCAATGGACGGGGCGCAGGTTGCACCCATCGCTACTCCGGCAATTTGTTGATATAGAACATCCTGAAATTGAAAAAAACTTTTAAAGATCACTAATCGTGCTAATTGTAACAACAGCGTAATGGTGTCTATATTCAGATCTCCCCGCTGACGTAAAAACTGTTCAACTGTACTATATGCCGCATCTTGGGGGATATTGGTATATAGTGAGACCACATCAAGGGTCACCAGGATTGTGTCACCACTATCTGCCCAGGCGGAAAAATCCGCCAGAATATTCATAAAATGCATGGTATCTTTTAGAAATGAAGGAATAGTGGGCAAAAGCAGGTGCAAAAAAGAATCTAAATATGTTGCTACATGTTCCAAGGGAGTCCCCTTCATTGACACAATTGGCTACCCCGGAGGGGCTGCTAGATTTTTGTGAATTTTTGGTACCATGTAAAACTGTGCTATTGTACATGAATTGCTATTCAAATAGCGGTACTCTTTTCGCTCCAATAGGTGACCTTGTAAAGCCTCCAACGTAATAGTTTTGATCTCTGATCGTAACTCTGGCGTGGGATCTATCTTGAGAATTTTATACGTACTCATGTCTTGAAGCTGACTCAATGCCTCAGAGATATAATACTGTCTATCAAGCACCACAATTGCTCCCCCCTTGTCAGCCTGTCTGATGACGATATCTGTGCGCTCCTGTAGCTGACGAAGAACTGTTTGTTCGGAACGGGACAATGTTGTAAAATCTTGGGGATGATTCCGGGACTGCATGATAAAACTATACGCTGTGTATGGAGTAGGAGCCCTAATTTGAAGGAGCGGTTAAGTCCCTCCTGCATCCGCCCACTGGATTCCGTGAATGAGCAGAACACTGATTTGGGACACAAAAAATGTGGCAGTTGTAGCATTTGTGCCATAACCTTGGAGATAATGGAGTTTGAGCACTAAAATGTTATATACAAGCTACGGAAAGCCACGACGTGCCAATCTACTTTTGTAGTCTACGGGGTTCGTTGCCCTTGTACTTTATTGTATATAGGAAAGACCATCAGGCCTTTGAAGTTACGGATGGCTGAGCACCGTAGTCGAGTGAACAATAAAGTATTGGAGGCACCGTTAGTGCAACACTGTCTCAGTGCAAATCATAGTTTTGATCAGCTAAGGTGCTTCGCTATAGATCAGGTCATTGCTCCTTGGGGGGGTAAAACTAAGGAGCAAACTTTGCTCAGAGAGGAACAGAGGTGGATTTTTTAATTAAATACAGTTAAGCCACAGTTATGCTTCGATAGACTGGTCCGCATGTGTCTGAAGAGATCTAAAGGGATCACATCGTGGGAAGGAGGAGCTAAGTAGGAAGTCTATAAAATGTTCATACTGAGCTTTAACCGCATGCGCGGTGTTTTTTCGATTGACGGAGAGGAGAGCAGCGCAAATAGCTACAGTTTTCCTCTTGTTGTTAGTGAGATAATGGAGGTACCTTTAAGATTATTTATATACGCGACATAGTGAAAAGCAGTTTTTAATGAAACAAAGAAATAATATTCTGTGGCTGTATTTTTTTAGATCAGTTTACAATGACTGTGAGCACTCCCCTGAAGAAACACATACTGTGAAACGCTTGGGCGCCTTAGAAGAACGGCGTTGGGATTTCAATTGCAGCCGCTAGCATAAGTGCTGGACATCACCTCAGAGAAATGACGGATATTGCGTATGAACAAGAAGCTAAGTGTTAATAGTACAGCTATTCTCATACGCAAAATCAGAGTTTATAATATCAATATTTTTGAGGAGGTGCTTCAGATAGTTTTAAGAAAACAAGAAAAATGGACTAAAAATTGTTTTATAAAAATAAACGGACATAGACATAATGAAATAAAAGAAAAAAAAGTAAATAACAGCTACAATGGTACAAAAAAAAGGGTCATTGATGTAAACAGCAGCAAGAGTAATGGTGATGATTCCAAGACCTTACGAATAGCTGCGTGTTTTTTACTGAGACCTTTGTACCTAGTGTTCGTTAGCTTTGTGGTATTACAAAAAAAAAATTTTCTTTAGTTTCAAAGTGGTGAATCTATGAGCAGATAACTTTCAGGGATGGCATACGGAGATGATGCAACCTAGGCGAACCTCTTCTCTTGTGCCCCCACCCCCCCCCCCCCCACCTCCGTCGACTAGCCCCTATTGCTGCCGCTGCCGCCACTCTCTGGTTCCTACAGTGGCATCAATGGCTTGAAACAGCCCCATGGTGCTTGCCTTAAAACTTCGGTGCTGTGGGTTGTCTGCTTCCACCTCCACCAATGATGACTTCTTTATGTATGAGGTGGGGGGGGGGGTGTTGTTGAACAAAGCCGTGCTTTCATCCACACACATCCTGGGCAATATGTTAAGTCCCCAGTTCCATAGGTGAAATGCTTTATTAACCATGCAAATGATGCTGGAAACTCTGTTAGAGCTGTCAGCACAACGCACTTAGCACACGATAAACTCCACAATATTTCTATAAAAAAAAGGTGCCGGTACTCAAATGCAGGGCTCTTTCATTAAAACATGAGGAATTGGGGTAAATTTTATCATTTTCATTCACCTACTTAGTTGATGCATTTTACTTTTGGTGGGCTTTCACAGACCGCTTCCCTTTTGCAGGCTTCAGTGATGGGCCTGTGACAAGACGGGTCTGTCTTGTATAGTTAATGCCATATCTCATATTACTAAGGAAATGGCACCATCTAGTGGACACTGGCTGTGTGAACATCATAAATTGTAAATCTGTTACTATGTTCCAGTTTTAATTTATGATGCTGGATATTCTTAGTTCAAGAACATAAAATAGAAGGAGTCAAACCAGTAAGAAAAGGAAGAAGTAATGAATCTTGCATGCCTTTGTGATCATGCAGCAGAAAGAGAGGCACAAAATCATTATTAGACACAAATGAGTCAATAGTCAACAGGATTTATTCAGGCAACATGTGTGCTCAGCAAGAAATTTCTTTAAAAAAAAAAATTAAGGATCACAAAATGGAAAACATTACTACTACTACTACTACTGAGCATTTATATAGCGCTACAAGTCATACGCAGCGCTGCACAGAGATGTAAGAGACAGTCCCTGCTCATCAGAGCTTACAATCTAGTCAACACAAACACAGAAGGTATAGGCAGGGATAAAGCAAGGGGAAAGAAAAAGGAGATCAGGTGGGTCAAGATCCAAAAGCAGCAGCAAAGAGGTGAGTTTTTAGCCTGGATATGAAGAGGGTTAGAGAAGGTACCTGGTGTACAGACACAGGTAGTTTGTTCCAGGCGTAAGGTGCAGTAAGGTGAAAGGAGCGAAGTCTGGAGTTAGCAGTAGAAGAGAAGGGCACAGATAGAAGCAGTTTGCTAGAAGAGCGGAGTTCCCGAGGGGGGTTGTAAGGAGAGATAAGAGAAGAAAGGTAGAGAGGAGTCGCAGAGTGAATGCATTTATAGGTCAGCAGGAGAAGTTTGAACTGGATGCAGAAACGGATAGGGAGCCAATGAACATTCAGACAGAAATTCAATATCTGTTCAAACTTCAACCCTTATAAAAAGAAGGGGCCAAGGGTACTACAAAGGTAGGACCACAATTGTTCACATAGTGGCAATATATCATAGTAAATGACAGCAGATAAAGTCTAGCATGGTACATCTAGTCTGCCCAGTAAGGAGGATAGAGTTGTACCCGAGCTCTGTGCAGATTACCCCCCTCTATGTCATGCTTATGTTAAGGGTTCTACCTGCGGCTTGTCCTCAACATGGATTGTCTACCCAAATATATTAGCCACCAGGTGAATGATTTATTATGGCATCTAATAGGGACCTTTCACAGCAAACACACTGCTTCCCTGTCAACTTCCTTGATCTCTGTTGTAGCATTCAAATTTCTTCCTAATTTCAGGATATGATAACTCAGCCCTAACCATTTCCACCATTTTTTTGTCCTCCTGTCTAAGTGCTCTCCCAAGCCCAGAAAGGTAAACAGCATGTGCCAAGGTAGCCCTACCTCCTGGCCTGCCCCTAGCTGGCTCAGTTTCAATTCTTCTGCCTTCCCCGCAAGATGGACGCCTCTGCTCTCCAAAAAAAAAAAAGAAGAACAAATCCTACAGAAAAGATTGAATGACCGGATTCCCCTAACAGCCTGAATAACCTGCAATCATCAGGCATGCTAAAGCCTGGTTTTAAAAAGTGTCCGAAATGCGGGCGAAAGATGAGCAACTTGGACACATACGACCAGTGCATCCACTGCCTCAGAGTGAGCCACAAAGCAGAAGATTGCACTCACTGCACAAGGATGTCTCCACGAGCAAGAAAGTCCTGCAGCCACATAAGGATGTCTCCACGAGCAAGAAAGTCCTGCAGCCACATAAGGATGTCTCCACGAGCAAGAAAGTCCTGCAGCCACACAAGGATGTCTCCACGAGCAAGAAAGTCCTGTAGCCACACAAGGATGTCTCCACGAGCAAGAAAGTCCTGCAGCCACACAAGGATGTCTCCACGAGCAAGAAAGTCCTGTAGCCACACAAGGATGTCTCCACGAGCAAGAAAGTCCTGCAGCCACACAAGGATGTCTCCACGAGCAAGAAAGTCCTGCAGCCACACAAGGATGTCTCCACGAGCAAGAAAGTCCTGCAGCCACATAAGGATGTCTCCACGAGCAAGAAAGTCCTGCAGCCACACAAGGATGTCTCCACGAGCAAGAAAGTCCTGTAGCCACACAAGGATGTCTCCACGAGCAAGAAAGTCCTGCAGCCACACAAGGATGTCTCCACGAGCAAGAAAGTCCTGCAGCCACACAAGGATGTCTCCACGAGCAAGAAAGTCCTGCAGCCACACAAGGATGTCTCCACGAGCAAGAAAGTCCTGCAGCCACACAAGGATGTCTCCACGAGCAAGAAAGTCCTGCAGCCACACAAGGATGTCTCCACGAGCAAGAAAGTCCTGCAGCCACACAAGGATGTCTCCACGAGCAAGAAAGTCCTGCAGCCACACAAGGATATCTCCACGAGCAAGAAAGTCCTGCAGCCACACAAGGATGTCTCCATGAGCAAGAAAGTCCTGCAGCCACACAAGGATGTCTCCATGAGCAAGAAAGTCCTGCAGCCACACAAGGATGTCTCCACGAGCAAGAAAGTCCTGCAGCCACATAAGGATGTCTCCACGAGCAAGAAAGTCCTGTAGCCACACAAGGATGTCTCCACGAGCAAGAAAGTCCTGCAGCCACACAAGGATGTCTCCACGAGCAAGAAAGTCCTGCAGCCACACAAGGATGTCTCCACAAGCAAGAAGGTCCTGTAGCCACACAAGGATGTCTCCATGAGCAAGAAAGTCCTGTAGCCGTGCTCTGCAGGAATATGTGGCACTCACCGTGTCTCCTGATGACCTGATGGAATGCAAGGCAAGACCCGGTAAGAGCGCCATGGCATGGGTTGGGCCCACTAAGGCCCCCATCCTGGCCATGCATCTTCAAACTCCGGGCACGCACGTTCAAGGCCCAGCCATCCAGGATGCTGACGACATGAGCTTCCCCAGCCATGTGGGCCAGCACTGTCATGGCACCAGGGGCTCTTCTGGTTGTAGCTCCACCTCCCCAGTATTGATTGGAGGGCTCCAGATGACCCAAGCACCCCCTACTGATGTCACCATGCTGAGGGCTCCATCCCCTCCCCCCCCCCACCCCCACTGATTGGTCAGAGCAGAAGGGATTCTCACAGCCCTGACCGGCATCACTGCAGCAACGGGGAACTAGACAGCGCTGAGACACTGCAGCTTCTTTGATGCTGAGACATCGCAGGGACCGGGACCACCACCAAGAAGGCAGGAGAAGCCACGACACATGCAGGAGGCATCGAATCAGCAGAAACCCCACCCACAGCAGCAGCGACAGCCCTGGTAGAAGGCACAAACACCGCCACAAGCGTCAGGCAACCTCCAGCAGCACCAGCAGCTTAAGCTCCTACTCCCCACCATGGAAGCTGTACAAATCACAAAAGTAAGGATTATGGGGCAGGGACCCCAGCAGACATCCTTAACCACATCTTGTCCCTCCTCCAATGGCAGGCCCAGCAGGCTTCTGTGACACCATCTACCTCCACTCAGAACTCAGCAACACCAGGCCAGCCCCTCCCCTCCACGCTATCCCTCCCCAGTCCCTGGATCCTGCCCCAAACAGCAGGAACGAGGAGGAGGCAACAGCTTTGGGTGCTTTGGACAGTGGGAACACCCTCACACCCTCCGGGCTGGCCACCCTCCCAAGGATCGGGCTGAAGCCCCCTCCTCCCCAGGCTAAGATACCATCTCCGACTGAAGACCTGACCTATCCAAAATTCCTATGCCAAATCACGTCCCAGCTCATCATCACTCCATCGGACCTAGCAGTACAGAAGAATGAATCCACAGAGGCTCTCAAGTACTTGGATGCCCCCAAAACACAGGCCACACCACCAGTTCAATACCTCTAGGACAGCCTAACTCAGCTCTGTCTCACCAAGGCATCAGGTGTAGCCTGCTCCCGCAAGCTTGATTTGAAGTACCAAGTGCAGCCAGCTCCAGGATTCTCAAAGATGCAGCTGCCGCACCAGTACATCATGCTTGAGTCAGCCCTAAAACGTGCCCAGTATTCCCTCAACCACACTAACACTCCACCGGGAAAGGAACCCAAGCTCCTCGACAATGTGGACAAGAAAGTCTTCCACGGGGCCATGCTGGGCGCGTATATCGTGGCACACCAGTTCCAACATGCCCTATTCCAAAACTCCCTCCTAGAGAACCTCAAGAGCATCATGGCCACTCTGCCTCCAGAGTCACAAACAGCCACCTCCACAGCCCTGGCGGACCTCATGGAGTGCACCAAACACCGGGTATGGGCAACCTTTGACTCTGCCACCCAGACTGCTGGGATGGCCATTTCAACATGGCACCCAGGCTGGCTTCGAGCCTCAAGACTGCAAGAGGACACTTATGCCTGCAAAGCTGACGCCCCCTGCACGGGGGACTCACTACTCAGCAACAAGGTCAAGGACACTGTCAATGACATGAAGTAACACTATATCACCCTCAGACCCTCGCAGAAGAGGGCCTTAAATGCAGCACCAATAACAGGAAAGGAAGCAACCACCACAAGTCGTATTCCTCATCCAAACAGCTCCTACAACAAATGGCAGGCCACAAGGTAGAGACAACAGCAGTACCAGGCACCCTACCAACAGAAACACCACCAGAAAGACCGAAAGCAACAGAAACAGATCACGCCCTCAGCAGTAAAGAGTGTCCCTTCCTTTTGACAATGTACTCCCCCCCTTCCCCCCCCCCCCCCCCCCCCCCCCCCCCCACCCCCCCCCCCGCTGGGACCCCGGTGAGTCTCGGCTTTCTTCAAGGCCTGGAAACAGATCATGATGGACAAATGTCTCCAAATTGTACTGGTGGGTTACAGCATTAGATTCTCCCTCCCACCTTTCCAGCATGCTCCGCACAGCACCAAACCTTCTCACACCTGCTGCCCGCCATGCAAGCAGAGATCCAGTTGCTCCTGGTGTCCCGGGCGATTGAACTCATCCCAGTGGGAGAAATCAACAGTGGCTTCTACTCCAGATACTTTATAATACTTAAGAAATCTGGTGGCGTACAGCCCATCCTCAACTTGCGGAAGCTGAACCAATTCATCTTCAAAGAAAAATTTTGGATATACACTTTGAGATCCATACTGCCCCTCATCCAGGCAGGGGACTGGTTGGTGGCCCTGGACTTGCAAGATGCCTATACACACATCCCCATCCACGAGTCACACAGCGATATCTTCACTTCCAGATGCTGGACACCCACTACCAGTACTGGGTCCTCTCCTTCGGCCTGTCCCCAGCCCCAAGGGTCTTCACCAAGTGTGTTGCTGTGGCTGTGGCCCACCTCCGCAAAAAGCATGTCTACATCTTCCCATATCTCGATGACTGGCTCCTCTCAGCACCATCAACACAAGGGGCGCAAGTGGCAGTCGGGTGGATCATAGTTATGCTGACCTCCCTAGGATTCCTGATAAACCACCAGAAGTCCCAACTGCTCTCCATCCAATGCCTAGAGTTCATCAGAGTGGACATTGACACCACAGCCACCAGGACATACCTCTCTGCACACAGGGTGAATGTGATTACCTCTCTGGTACACAGCATCTTGACATCCAACCTGACCACTGCCCACACCTTCCTCTGCCTCTTGAGCCACATGATGGCGACAGCACAGGTCATACCCCTCGCAAGACTCCATATGCGCCAACTACAATGGGAACTTCACCTCCATTGGAATCAACATGCCCAGCTACTGACTAAGTGCATTCCCTTTAAGGTCCCAGAATCCCTCCTATGGTGGACCCACCCAGAAAAATTCCAGGAAGACAGACCCCTCCAGCAGCAGCCACACCAAACAGTCATCACCATTGATGCCTCAACTACAGGCTGGGGGGCCCATATGAGCCAACTGCACACCCAAGGGACCTGGGCTGCAAAGGTGTGGACACAACATATCAAAACTCTGGGTGATCTGGCTAGCACTTAGGGCCTTCCATCAGCACATAGCTGGCAAGACAGTCCTCATTCAAATGGACAACCAAGTAGCAATGTTTTACATTTACAAACAGGGAGAGACAGGTCCCTCACCCTCTGCACAGAAGTGCTCCAGCTCTAGACCTTTGCCCTCTCCAAGTGCTGCTGCAGCAAGCATATTACCTACCAGGCATGCAGAATGTCCAGACGGACAGACTAAGCCGCCAACTGGACCCACACAAATGGAAACTGGACCCCCAGGAAGCAGAGTCCCTCTTCCAACCCTAGGGCTAGCCACAGGTTGACCTCTTCACCACTGAGGACAACATAAAATGCCCCATTTTTGCTCCATTCTAAAAGAGCCTAGCCACGGGTGCCTTCGATGTGTCATGGGGGAAATGGTCACTAGTGTATGCCTTCCCCTCAGTCCACTAATATCCAAGACCCTACAGTGGATAGTACAGGACAGGCCTCACACTATCCTCATCACACCTCACTGGCCAAAACAGATGTGCTTTCCCTACCTCCATCACCTGGCCCAGGAAACCCCAGTGCATCTTCCACTGAAGTCGGCACTCATTACCCAGGTTGGTGCAGCTATCCTATACTCCAAACTAACAGCTCTCGCCTTGACAGCCTGGAGATTGAGCGGCACACCTTAGTCATCCTCGGCCAATCCATAGAAGTACAACAGGTGAAACTTACCACCCAACACCCCTCCACATGGAAGTCCTAAGGCCTCAAGTGGAAGTACTACAGCACCTGGTGTTCCACACAAGACCTGGACCCGGCCCCCTGCCTGATCCCCAAGGTCCTCCAGTACCATAGCACCCTCTTTTACAGCGGCCTCAAAATGCAGTCCATCAGGGTACACCTCTCCACCATCGCAGTCTTCCTTGACTGCACTAACGACAATTCCATCGCTACATTTACCCTGATTACCTACTTCATGAAAGGTCTGACCAAACTATGCCTCGCAGTACAGCCCCCAGTTCCACCTTAGGACTTGAACATGCTCCTCCACCTGCTGACCCAGAAGTCGTTTGAACCACTCCAGTCAGCACCTCTGAAATACGCCTCCTGGAAGAACTGGTCTTGGTCGCCATCACCACTGCCAGAAGGATCAGCGAACTACAAGTACTTGTAGCGCAACCACCATACACGCAGTTACACCGCAACTAGGCCACCCTCTGAACCCACCCAAAGTTCATCCCAAAGGTAGCCTCTGTGTTTCACATCAACTAGACAATAGAGCTCCCCACCATATACCCAGCAGCCCACACCTCACCAGAAGAATGGAGGCTACAAACCCTCAACTGCATCAGGGTCCTGGCACCTACCTCCATAGGCCAGGACTCCTGTGTCAAGGGGCACAGTTCTTCATCTCCTTTGACCCCAACAGACCGGGGCATCCAGTCACAAAGAGGACCCTGTCACAGTGGATCTCCGACTATGTCTCTTTCTGCCAAGACCGAGCAAGCGCCCAGACCATGGCCAAGGTCAAAGCTCACCAGCTCCAAGCTCTGGCCAATACCATCGCCAACCTGCACTCTGTGCCAGTCACCGACATCTCCAGGGCTGTCACCTGGTCCTCAGTGCACACCTTCTAGAAGCACTACTGTCTGGATCACAAAATGCAAGTGGACAGCTCATTCAGACAGATAGTCCTGGCCATTGCAGCGCCACTCTCCCCCAAGGGCACGGTGCCCGCAGGCTCACGAGACTGATAAGGGCCAAATGGCGTGAGTTTGCAGCTCTGATGCTGCCCTCTGCTAGGGCAGGTCACGCTTTCGCTCATGTTGTACTGTTGTCATGCTAGCCAGGTTAAGCTATAAGTTCCCGATTCACTGTTGAACACGCACCTCTGTTGTTCAAAGTTCTGTTCAAATTTCTGTTGTCACTAATGCAGTTATGGTGTAAATTTACATTATGCAATGAAACCTCGCTATGCTATGTCAAGTTGCAGTGCTGTCATGATAGGGGACAAAGCCCTCTCCTCCCTCATCCACCTCAGCACGCCAAATACGCATCTAGGGAGGTATCAGGTGTGGCTGACGCATCCTGCTTGTCCAAGAAGAAAATGAGGTTACTTATCTGTAATGGGGGTTCTCCTTAGTCAGCAGGATAAGTCAGCCACGCATACCCACTCACGTCCCCTGGATGAGATCAGCCTCACGAAACAGGCACCTGCCTACAAAGTGGCAAACATCCTAGCTAGGGACACACTGAGCCAGCTAGGGGCGGGCCAGAAGGTAGGGCTACCTTGGCACATCCCCAGAAAGGTTTACTTTTCTGGGCTCAGGAGAGCACTTCCATTCTCAGCACCATTGGATGACATCACCAGGTGTGGCTGACTTATCCTGCTGTCCACGGAGAACCCCCATTACAGGTAAGTAACCTCACTTCCCCTCCTCAGTTTGGGCTTTTTCTTCCTTTCACCAGCAGACTGCTGATTAGTTCCAGCTGTTCAACTACCTTTGCCTGTGTTCTGAACCCCTGCTGCTTCCTTATTACAACTCCCAGAATGCTCACTTCCTGCCACTTCCTGCTCTCAGGGACTACATCTCCCAGCATTCCTAGGAACTTCCTTCCAGAGCTCTCATTTGATTTCAGTTATTAAGAATATATATAGCGTCATACTGGCCTTTGATCATTCAAAGCGGTTTACAAATAGATGAATATGGTTTGTGTAGTTTCCTTTAGTTCCAAACTGGTATGAACACATTGAGATGCTGGACAACGTGCTGTGCTATGATTTCTCATAAAATATTCAGTTATCATACACATCATACTTACCATCACTGTAAAGGGTGGCAGGGCCAATGTAAGAGTTCAGTGTTTTGATTCGGGTTGTGTCCCTTCGGCTCTTTGAGCTTCTAGGGCTATAAATGGTGGACAAGTATATAAAGTTTTAATAAACATAAACAAACATAAACATAAGTGTCCAGAAGGGGGAAGGTCAACACCTGTGAGAGCAGAAAGCAATTCTGAATAAGGTCCAGAGAAAATGTAAAATATTTTGGAATCAATATCCAAAGCCATGGATGCCATAGAAAGACAAGTGGATGATTTATCTACTTATCTATATGGTCGATATTCAGCAGCCCTAGTTGTTTAAATAGGACTAGTGAATATGCAGCCCTAAACTTAAACTAATATCCTATCCATTTAAAGTTAAGACTGTGAATTTGTACCTAAATACATTTATCTGAAGCCTTTTAGAATCCTAACGTATACCATCTGGGCAAACAGATTTGCTGCTCTTTAGTTTGTAATTTTGCTCTATTACAGGGATTTCCATAGCTATCCTGGGGGATCCCCAGCCAGTCAGGTTTTCAAGATCTCCATGAGATCAATTTGCACAACTGCCTCCATTGTATGGAAATTTCTCTCATTCATATTCATTATGGATATCCAGAAAAATAACTTTGTTGCGGGTTCTTCAGAACAGATTTAGGGACCACTGTACTATTACATCTTCCAGGTTCACAGTGACTTGCTTTAATTCCTCTGAATCACCACCATTGAAGGTTTCCAGAGTGTGTATCTCCCTGACATCCTCCTCGATAAAGACCATATTTACTAAAGTGTGCTAATGCTTAGCATGGTAAAAATCCCACGCACAATGGGCAGAGACTGGGCAGGTTTGGGCTGGAATATGGGACAGCACATTGTGGTTAGCAGGGGTGATGCTGGCATGTTGCATTAGGCCGGGTGCACTTAACATCTCCTCAAGGGGTGGCAGTGAGTGCACCCACATTAAATGTGCTAGCCAGTCACTGCAGTGAGGCACAGCTTCAATGTGATAACTGCAGGGAGACATGCAGGCACCCCCCCTCCCCAACAGTTAGGTTGGGCCTCCATGCTAATTTTGGGGGTGTACCATGCCGTAACTTTAGTAAATATGGTCCTTAGTTGTTCTTCTATGGCCGTACCCTTGCCCTCTTTACCCCCTTATGCCTTTCCTCTCTTATTACCCCTAGTGACCCCATTAGATCCAGAAGAATGTGCACCCAGAATACCCTCTCAATTCCAGACCATTTTCGTAACACAATCAGAACTGCAAGTTCAAGAGCGTTCTTGTTTGTAGCCCCTAATCTCTGGAGCGCTCTCCCAGACAACCTATGACTAATAAAAGATCTACAGGACTTTTAGAAAAGAGCTTAAAATGTTCCTCTTCATTCAACACTTTAACCTCAACACCTCTATTACTCCCCCTTGAACACCATGATCCCCCCCCCCCCCCTACTTCTCTCCGCTATATACTGGAGAAATACAAATACAATAAATACCCTCCTGAACCTCTTTCTCACTTGATATAGCTTTATTAGGTAATTACTCTTCTCCCTCCCCCCAAACCTTTCTCTTTATGAAACTCCGTTTAATATATTTCTCCCTTACCCCGTTCCCTTCCCCACCCTACACTGTAAATAAGCTCCGCCTCAGCATCCTCTATTCTGCTGTATATGTGAACAGCTGATTTGTAAATAGCACCTTACAATAAAGTTTGATATGTTCTATGTTAACGAGTTCTGTTCATTGCAAACTGCCCCTGATCACTGGAAGCGGTATATAAAAATGTTTAAATGAATAAATAAAATAAAATAAATCTAATTGTCCAAGCAGAGCTGGTGTTGTCATTAGGTAGACTAGGCCGGTTGCTGTTGTTGCAGCTGCAGCACCACAGTGCTTGCCAAAACCTCCTGTGCCGCGCTGCTGTTTGTCCTTCTGCCCCCTCAGATGCAGGCGTCCTGTTTGCATGGGGGCAGAAGTGGCTGTTTCTGCCCCTTGCAAAAGGAAGTGGAGTCAAAGGAGGCAGAAGCAGCAATAGCGCCGCAGCGCTAAAAGTTATGGTAAGCGCTATGTTGCCGCTGCGGGTCCTGGAAAAGAGGGACAGCAGTGGCAACAGGGGGGGGGATGGGGCAGGAGAGGGGGGCACCAGGAATGAGGCTCATCTAGGGCACCTCAATGTCCTTGCCATGGCCATGGGTCCAACCCTCAAAGATGTTCTGCCTCTAACGTTCTTGAAAAAATGTTAATATGCGTTATTGTGAAAAATGTAACTGCTAATGTATTATATCTCATGTTGCTATTCACTTGATGTGGTCACGAGGTGTACGCCTTGCAGCGGATTTTATAAGCTGCGACTCTGTCCTCACTCCAACCAAACTCCTCCTCGAACACCTCTACACCTGGCTCATATACAACACGTCCTGTAGCGCACACTTGTTCATGTGCGACACTTTTAGAAGAGGAATACTCCGCACATACGTCTGACAAATCCTTCATGAAATCACCCCTTACGGTCATTCCTGTTATTTCTGCATTCAGACTTCAATGCTGAAGAAACTGTATGTACATCGGTGGTTCCCAAACCTGTCCTGAGGGGTCCCCAGCCAGTTTTTAGAAGGTACTACTACCACTACTACTACTGAACATTTGTATAGTGCTACAAGACATACACAGCACTGCACCTAGACTCAGGTAGTCTGTTCCAGGCATAAGGAGCAGCAAGGTGGAAGGAGCGAAGTCGGGAGTTAGCAATAGAAGAGAAGGACACAGATAGCAGAGATTTGCCAGAAAAGCGGAGCTCCTGAGGAGGGTGTAGGGAGAGATAAGAGAGGAGAGGTAGTGAGAGCTGCAGAGTGAATGCATTTATAGGTTTAGCAGGAGAAGTTTGCACTGGATGCGGAAACGGATAGGGAGCCAATGAAGTGACTTGAGAAGAGGGGTAATATGAGCATGACGAGGCTGGAAGAAGATTAACTGCACAGCAGAGTGTTGAAAAGATTGAAGGGGAGAGAGATGATTCAGAGGGAGACCAGCAAGGAGCTGGATACAATAGTCTAGACAGGAGGTGACTAAAGAGTGGAGAAGTGTCTTAGTGGTGTTCAGGAAGGAATGGGCAGATTTTGTTGATGTTGTAGAGAAAGAAACGGCAGGTTTTAACTATCAGATGGATGTGTGTGGAGGAGAGAGAGGGGTCAAAGCCGAGCACTGGAGGCAGTGTATGCAAATCTCATGAATATTCATAGTGGATATCCTGAAAACCCAATTGGCCTAGGAGCCCCCAGAATACATTTGGGAACCACTGCTGGAGAATGGCAGAATTTTGCTGTTTGCCATATAACCTTTAGCCCCACCCTGGCTCACCCTAAATCTCACCCCAATATAAATGCATCAATTTTGGCCTTATGGAGAATAATTTTATAATTGGGCGCCATGGGTAGACAAGCAAGTGTAAAGAATGTGTGCACTTTACTCATATACGCATGTAGATTAAGGGATTCAATAATCTATGTGCATACATGAAAACTCCACCCACTCTCTACCCAGACCACACTCCTGGCTACGCCTATTGGTAAACAATAGTCTAATGCCAAAACGCATAGTTTTATGCTGTTAGATATTTTATAAACAGGAAGTCTGTATTGGAGGGGGCAGAGCACAGTACACAGGGGCTCAGAGGCTCCGTGCTGCACTCATTTCCTGTTTCATTGACATTGCCGCTGCCGTCAGTTCTGGGAAAATGTGGCAGTGGCAGTAATGGAAGGCATGGGAGATTGGAGTACCATGGATTGAGGAGCACTTTCTGCTACCCTCCAAAGTTTGATGTTTTATTTATTTTTATTTTATTTATTTTATTTACATTCTTTTATATACCGCACTATTTTGCATCAGCACGGTTTACATTGAACAAACTGAAATTACATTGAACAGGGCATTATAACTTGGAGATAACTATTTTACAGGGAACATGGGCTATGGAGGGTTAAGTGGCTTGCCCAAGACCACAAGGAGCACCTGTGGGACTAGTTGACTGCCTAGTTGACTGCCTAGTTGACTGCCTAGTTGACTGACTAGTTGACTGCCTAGTTTGCTAACAGTAGCACCAGTTGTTGATATTGTAAAGTGCCGTCTAGTTGATGTTGACTCATGGCAACCCTCTGGATAGTTGTCCTGAGCTGCGTTCGGTCTTCAGTCAGTTGGCTGTTGATAGAGTGGCATCCATAGCTGCTGCTGCTATTGTATCAATCCATCACATTGCTGGCCTTCCTCTTTTGCATCGACCTTCAACCTTGCCAAGCATGATGTCTTTCTATAATGATCTTTCTCTTGCATGATGTGTCCTAAGCATGAAGACTGACGTCTTGTCGTTTGAGCTTCTAAAGATAGCTTAAGTTATTTTTGTAATATTTCAATTATTATCAGTAAGGTTAGGGAAAGCAGTTGCAATCCCATTTGTGAGGCACTGAGCTTTCTCACCTGCCATGTCTCATTGGGGTGTTCAGGAAATGTTCTCGTGACCTAACCCCATCCCACGTTGATGGCATACCTGGTCACAGCTTGGTTCAGGGTCACTGAAGATAGTGAAAATGATGAGAGACTACAAGCTGGGTTAAGACTAAGCTTACCAACATTTTTTCAGGCAAATCTGGAATACTTATCTGAAGTATGTGGTGGGGGGGGGAGAAGGGACACCTTAGTTTCAGGTTTGCACAAGACGACATGGAGGAGGGAAGAGGAGTCATTACCCTGCCCCCTCCCCCCATCTCATGACAGCAATGATATCACTTCGAAGCAGACAAATCAACAGAAAGATAGAAACAGCGATGCATGTCCCCCATGACAAAAAAAATGGATGCAAATTCTAAAAATCGACATATTCAGATCACTAAATTGAAAAAAAAAATTCTTCCCTCTCTGTCCCCATTGTTGGAAACAGGGTCAGGAGCTTGCCAAACAGGTGCGCACAGCTCTAAAACCGGGGACAATCCCTGAAAATCGAGGACATCTGATAACATTTGTTTGACCCATAGATTTTGGATTGAGCTTAGAGAACCCAAAGCCATAAAGGAAGTGGTTCTTCTGAGATGAAATATATCCCTTCATAGCTCTGGTCCAGAAATGGCGCGGTATATAAAAGATGTTAAATAAATAAATAAATAAATATTTGTTATTCCTGCTACTCGACTAAAATGAAAAATCATCACCAACAAGGTATGTCTCTGTACCGTTTGTAAAACTGAAAATGCACTGCTCTAAATCCACAGGTAAAACGGACTGAGAACTGAAAAACATTTGAACAGCTCCTGTAACAAGAGCAGAATGATAGCAGGTACTCAGACCTGCAACCACACGTGACACGATATCCACACAGAGTCACTTTCCAGACAAGATTTTCCATGAATTGGATTTCATGGTGAGTCTTTCAACTTCCTATTAATGCAAAATGAAAATTTCCAGCTAGCCACTGCTAGGCGGCTTCCTCGATCTCATCTTCCTTCTCCGGAGCTGGTCTCCTTGGCCAGAAGCTAATCAAAAGCACTGTTCCTGTTTTCCTGATGGATTCCTCAGAACATTTCAACCTTGATTCTCAGAATACTAAAGGCTATTTCTATTGTAAAGGGAAACAGATGGAAGGAGAACGAACCCCAAAGCTAATCTTTAGGTTCCGCTTCTGTTTACAGGTCACTCAATCTGTGCCCAATAATATGAACAGAAACACAATTACAGTCTTATGCTAATGTCTTTGCGTCAGTTCTTCGACGAAGCTGTGCTGGGAGCCTGACAAACATTTCTAATCTTTCTAATCTCGGGAGAACGAAATGTTCCACCACGCCACGGATCTTCCGTCCGAGTAACGAAAGCAGTTCCACTTCCAATGTTGTTTTTCCATAAATATGCAGACGCTGTTTCTACAGCTGGTCATGCTTCACATGCAAAGCAGAAAAACAAACAAAATGACAAGAGCTGTTTTTCCAAAGGAAGTAGGCAGAAGAACAAGATCCGCTTCCTTCTCCCCAGCTACCTCATGCTTAGGGTCGCCAACGGGCACCACATGCGCCCAACAGGCTTGATCTAGTCCTGGGTTTACCCCATTGCACACAGGGACATATAGTTCTGATTTCCTATTGCACGCCATAAGAAAAGCAAGATTACAAGTCCCTGCATGCAATGGGGTAAACCCAGGACTGGAGCCATTTGGCAAACCCTATGAGTCAAGCTAGAACTGGGAAAAGAAGTACCTCGAGCCTCCACCTGAGGGCACTGTGCTAACTCGTGCCTTCATTTTGCTATTTGTTTCATTTCATTATGCGTGTAAATGTTTTGCCCATCTAGATTTGGCTTATGAGCATAAAAACAAATTTACGCATAATGAAATTAAAAAGTTTTGCCACTACACACCCCTGCTAATTAATGCTTGTAGCAATTAGAGTTTAGACACTAACAGGGCAACTGGAGGGAAGAGTCGTGAAGGAGAATCAGAAGGGGTAAAGGAGGCAACAGTCCAATCCATCCGATTTGTGCTGTCAAACAGGCCTTCCAGAACTTCAGCGCAGTTATCCATGATCCACTAAATCTGCAAATTAGGTGAACAGGGCTTGTGATTACAAAGTACATGATACCTAGCGAAAGGCAGTACATATAAGTCAATAGTCATTCATTTACATCAGTGTGTTCATTGGGAAAGCAGTGAGTGGTACAGAGGTGGGAAGAGACAAGGAGTTCAAGGGTTTCAAGAAGGAACTTGAGAGTCAAAATGTTAGAACTGTGAAATCACTTCTGCAATGAGTGAAAAAGAAAAGAAAAGGTGGTCAAAAGGGTACAGTGGAGGTAGAGCACTAAGCATGCTCCAGGGGGCTCTGATGATAGACGTGATGAGGTGCAGATGGAAGGAGAAGCCTAGAGCCAGAAAGACCAGGGTTCTAATCCCACTGACACTCCTTGTGACCTTGGGCAAGTCACTTAGCCATTGCCTAAATTGTAAGGCCTCAGGGGACAGAGAAAGTCCTGATTGTAACTCACCTTAAACAACTACTGGAAAGGTGTGTGCTAAATACTAATTAATTATAATCAGTGAAAACCAAATTGATAATCTTCTCTAATCTGAGTTTGGGAAGGAAAATAAGATGATTCCGTAGTAAAGAGAACAAGTTTATCAATGACAATAAGAGGGCAATTCTACAAAAGGTTCCTATGCATAAAAGGGCTTTTATCAAATTATCCCATGGAGTACATCTGCCCCAAAGGAAATAGCTGACTATCATTTTCTCACAAGAATTGACGCCAGTAATAGAAACAAAAGATGGCATAAAATCTGTTCTCACTTGACCTACATTGACTAATGTTCTCTTCTATGCTTTTTGGACACCCGTATAATATCCATTTTTATTTTCAGTTGCCTGTGCTTTATTCCTGCATCATGTGCAGCTACGTGGTGCTCGCGTGGGATTCGGATGATGAACAGCACACCAGCGCCCCTGATTAGACTCATATTATTCAGCAAAGCTAAGAAGGCAAAGCTTTCAGAAACTTTAATCCCTGATAGATCCAGAAATTCTGTATGAATTGAAAGAAAAGAGGAATATTCAAATGACTTATACAACTGTCTAATGGATTACATAAAGGAAAACTTTACTAATTGTGCTTCTTCCACTAGATAATTCAGTGTGAGCTTACATGTCTCATCATCTAATTTGCAACGCTCCCAGAGGACGCTATACAGCTGAAAAGGGCAACAAAGTAACTGTTATATTTCAACTCTGGGAGCTCGTTTTGGGGGTTTATGCTGCTCTCTAATCCTGTCCAAGCGTGTGGCTTCCTGACAGACTCCACAGGGGTTTGGAGCTCAGTCAAGCAGGGAACAGGAGTTATCTTTGTGCAGCCAAGTCCCAAATCACTGGGGAGAAACCTTTTCATGGGGGGGGGGGACTATAGTGCCCTGCACTAGCAGTGTCTAGCCCTGGTGGCTCTAAAGCCTAGTCAACCTGTGAGTGTCTTCTGTTCAGATAGTTTGTGAAGCCCGTAAGTGAATGAATGATAAGAAAGTCAGTGCGAGGTGAAGGCGAATAAGGCAGACACAGAAATAAGTCATCACAAGCTTCTGCCTCATCTTGCAACCTCATGAGACGACAGTATTGTGCGATAATTCTAGGAAACTTCTAATTTCAGAGAAAAGCATTAGTGAAGTTCCCGTTACCTTCGGGGGTTATTTCCTTACCTGTGAGTTTTGATAGTAAGTCCACAAGTATAAACCCCAGAGTTCTGAAAGAACCTGAAAATCAAACTGAACACCTTTTAGTAGTAATCTGTAACTGATCATTAAAATCAGCTATGGTACCTGAGATTCGGAGGGTGGCCAATGTAACAGCTCTAGGCATGATCTGGGTAGAAGCTATTCTAAAAACATAAAAATTACTGACCATATGGACAGACGTGGCTTGGTAGACCAGAGCCAATATGGGCTTAGAAACACAGAAACATGGAAAATGATGGCAGAAAAAGACCACATGGCCTGTCTAGTCTGCCCTTTCATATCCACTACAATAGTCCCTTTTATCCTTTAGAGCTCTTCTGTGTTGTTTCTATGCTTTCTTGAATTCAGATTCCACCCTCATCTCCACTACTTCCACTGGGAAACTATTCCACGCATAACCAAAGACCAAACATTCAACCCACTAACTTCTCTGTGGGTGAAAGATGTAGAACTGATGATGAAGTAAGAGGTGCGCTACCTGGGACTCATCCTGGATCAACAACTGAGTATGGAAATGTACAAAAATCACATCACCAAGGCAGTATACCATAAAATAAGGACCCTCCATCATCTATGCCCACTTCTGGACCCTACTGACCTTCACACCATATTCCAGGCACTCATCTTCCCTCACCTTGACTATGCTAATATCATCCTCCATGGTCTGCCAAAACACACACTCCAACCACTTCAATTGGCCTTGAACACAACAGCCCGAACACTGTATGGAGAGTCCAGATTTCAACACGTCACACCCATCTTACATTGGCTCCCAATAGCGAGCCATCTGAGTTACAAAGCTCTATTGATGAAGTTTAAAATGCTACAAAACATGTCAGCAGACTTCCTTGCTATAATCATACAACTTACCCCGAACAATAGAATGAGGAAAACAAGCATAGCGAAGACACTAACCACTCCTTCAGCAGTAAGGATGAGCACCCAAGCCACCAAGAACTGAGCCTTCTCATTAAATGCACCAACCCTGTGGTACACCTTCCAAGCGCCAATCCAAGCATCTCCAACCTTTCAACCTTTAGGAAAACCATAAAGACTCATTTATTCCATAAAGATTCATTTGATCCAACTATTCAAAAAACACATAACATAAATATGCTACAGGCAATGCCTGTTAACCCCTCAGATACAACTTTCCCTATGCTAACCTCTTATAAACATTTCTAGTCAATGTTAATTATCTAATGTTCTCGTTTTATGCCTGTTCAATGTAAAATGTTTTTTTATTGTTCCTGTTCTATGTAAACTGCACTGATTTCAAAATAGTCGGTTTATAAAAGTAAATGAATAAAACAATATTTCTGTGGAGACTTATTCCTACTCTTATTTTTGGCTTGTTTCACTGCTTTAGTACCCTTCTTCACATTTTGTATTTTCGCATTGGATCATGCATGCTAGCTTTGTAAAGGACTATGAATATGTCTTGGTTGCCTCTATTAAAACTCTATTAAAGCTTTCTCACTCCCCCCCCCCCCCACCCACTATCCCTTTACTGTGTTATAATGGCAATTGCAGGCAATCTATGGCTTGCCTAACTCTGTAGTATTTAAACCAACTGTGACTATGTTGTATCTTTACTGAACTGACCATGAAAGTAAAAAGGTCTCACCCTCAGCTTGTTGGTTGTCCTTATTTTTACATATTCAAGTGAAGTAACCCAGGAACCACAATCCTTTCAATAATTCCTCACATTCTGTTTGTTTTTTTAACTGCAAATATCCTTCAGCATTCAGGCTTACACATACAGTGTAAGCAGATGAGAAATTTATTTTTGAAGGCTTAATTTGCTTTCATTACTTTTTCCACTACCTTGCAAAAATACTGGAATCGGTCTTGGGGAAAGATCAAGTAAACATATGATCTTTTCTTTTCCCCATTTTTGCTGGCACATTTAAATATCACTGCATTCAAAATAATCTGTCCGTGCCTCATGGGTGTAGTTTAGGGGGGGGGGGCGAGGGGGAAACCTGCATTCGTCATTAGCATGAAGTGTGCTTAAAAGTGGTGTTAAAGGCCACGCTAGTTTTCTGCATCGGTCTGTAAGTGAGGCGTATTCAGCAACAGTAGCCGGCGCTGTTAAAGCGGCACTGAATATCTGGTTAGGTCGGATCATGTCTTATCAGTGACAATATCGAGCTACTGGCTGGAGAGCTGAACCACCTAAACTTAAGTCAAGGTTCTTTCTGTACTAACTGTAGGTTTTAGTTAGCTAGTTAGTGGCTCAGTATCACTTGTGACAACCTAATTAATGTTCCTGCCTCCACTGTGCCTCTAACCAGTTAGCGTCAGGACGTTTCGATGGCCTAGGAGAGAATATTTAGTGGGCAGAAGCGGGTAAGCGCCACTGAGTATCATGGTGAGCGGCATTTATCTGGTTTGTAGTCATGCCTTTGAATATGCCCCTAAATATACTATATCGACTGTCTCACCTTAATCCACATTTATTCACGCCTTCAAAGAAATGGAGCAGATTTATTTATATATTTATTTATTTATTTATTTAACAGCTTTTCTATAACGTTTTATCCTGTGGTTAGAAACATAGAAACACAAAAATGTGACGGCAGAAAAGAACAGTCCCCTTTTTTCCTTTAGAGATCCTCTGTGGTTGTCCCATGCTTCTTTGAATTCAGATACTGTCCTCATCTCTACCACCTCCACTGGGAGACTATTCCACGGATCCACCACTCTTTCCGTAAAGAAATATTTACACATATCACTCCTGAGTCTATCGCCTTTAACCCTCATCCTATGTCCCCTCGTAGTAGAGCTTTCTTTCAGTGGAAAGAGGCTCTCCTCCTGTGCATGTATGCCACGTCTCTATCCCATCTTTCCTCTAAAGATATTAAGATCCTTCAGTCTGTTCTCATATGCTTAATAATGAAGACCACTAACCATTTTAGTAGCCACCCTCTGCATCGACTCCAACCTGGTTATATCCTTTTGAAGGTGCGGTCTCCAGAATTGCACACAATACTCCAAATGAGGTCACACCAAAGACTTATACAGAGACACTATCACCTCCTTTTTTCTGCTGGCCATTCCTCTCCCTATGCACCCAAGCATCCTTCTAGCTTTCACCATCACCTTTCTACCTGTTTAGCTACTTTAAGATCGTCAGACACAAACACACGCAGGTCCCACTCTTCTTTTGTGATCAGAAGTACTTCACCCCCTTCACTGTACTACTCCCTTGGATTTTTGCAGCCCAAATGCATGACCCTGCATTTTTTAGCATTAAATCTCAGCTGCCAAATTCTAGACCATTATTCAAGCTTAGCTAGATGCCTCCTCTTGTTATCTACACCTTCCTGGGTGTCTACACTATTGCAAATTTTGGTACCATCCGCAAACAAGCAAACCTTATCCAACAGTCCTTCTGCAATATCACTAACAAAAATGTTAAAAAGAATAGAGCCAAGAACAAATCCCTGGAGCACACCACTGGTAACTTCCTCCTCTTCAGAGTGAACTTCATTTACCTGTACCATTTGTCACCTCCCACTCAACCAGTTCTAACCCAAACAGTAACTTCAGGGTCCATTCCTAGGGTGCTCATTAGTTTGTTTATAAGTTGCCTGTGTGAAATGGTGTCAAAGGCTTTACTGAAATCTAAGTACACCACATCTAAGGCTCTCCCTTGGTCCAACTACAGTCAAAGAAATCAATCAGATCTGTCTGACAAGACCTGTGTCCGGTGAATCCATGCTGTCTCGGATCCAGTAATCCATTGGACTACAGAAACCTCATTATTTTCTCTTTCAGCAGCTTTTTCAATAATTTACTCACCACAGAGGTTAAACTAACCAGCCTGTAGTTTTTAACCACATTCTTACTTCCGCTTTTGTGTAAAGGGACCACATGTGTCTCTCTCCAGTCCTCTGGCACCATTCCCGACTCCAACGAGGCATTGAAAAGGTCAGTCAGTGGAGCTGCTAGAATGTCCCCCAGGTCTTTACATTTTCTGGGATGTATCCCAATACATCCCATCACTTTATCTACTTTTAATTTAGCTAGTTCCTCACGAACAGTCTTCTAAAAATCATTCAAAATCTCCGTTACTTCTGATCCTATTTGTGGGTGTTTTCTGAGGTCCTGTTCCTGGGTCTTCATCTGTGAACACAGAACAGAAATATTTGTTAAGCAATTCCGCTTTAAGCTCGTCAGCTTCTACATATTTCTCCCTTTCACCCTTAAGTCTGACAATTCCACTTTTGCCCTTCCTCCACTCACTAACATATCTGAAAAATGTCTTATCTCCCCCATTTTCTGGCATTGGCTATTTCCACTTTTTTAATCTTTGCTTTCCTGACTACTTTGCTAACTTCTCTAAGTTTTTCCAAATATAGATGCCTGTCGTCCTCTATCTGTGATCTATTGTATTTCATGAAGGCCTCCCTCTTTTTCTTCACCTTTTCAGCTACTTCTTTTGAAAACCATAGCGGCCTCCTTTTCCTTTTACATTTATTTACCTTCCTAACAAAAAGATTTGTTTCCCTTAAAATATCCCCTTTCAGTTTTGCCCACTGTTTTTCTACATCCCCCAGCTGTTCCCATCCCACTAACGGCTCCCTGAGGCATTGGCCCATCTTGGCAAGGTTAGTTTTCCTAAAGTCTCAGATCCTCGCTTTTGAATGGATTTTATCAGCCCTAGTCCTAAAACTGAACCACACCATCTGGTGATCACTGGATGCGAAATGATCTCCCACTATAACATCAGAAACACTTTCTCCATTGGTAAGTACCAAGACCAGTATGGCCCCTTCATGTGTGGGTTCTGTTACCAGTTACCTGAATAGCTCTCCCTGTAAAGAATCCAGGATCTCATTACTTCTAGATGACACTGCAGCAAGGATGTGCCAATCAACATTTGGAATATTGAAATCACTTATCAGTAGCACTTCCCCTTTCCAGGCAATGCTGTATATGTCTGCAATTAACTCTCCATCTACCTCTTCAACCTCTGAGGGATGACTATATATCACGCCAATGAAAATAGATTTCTCTTTCCCTCTTCTTAGTTTAACCCACAGTGCCTCCTCTCTCCCTTTTAAGCCCTGTAATTCTATAGCTTCAAAATTCTTTTTTACATATAGTGCCACTCCTCCTCACCTTCTTCCTACCCTGTCCTTTCTGAATAAAGTATAGCCTAGTATAATTACATCCCAGTCATCGTTATCTGTGAACAATGTCTTTGTAACCACCACTAAATCCAAGTCAGCCTCTTCCATTAAAGCCTCACGATTTGGGACCTTATTTCCCATGCTATGGGCATTTATACACACTGTTTTCCATATGTTACCCCTTTTATCCATTTCCATAAAGGTATTTAATGTTTCACATACCTGGGGGCTTTCTTCACCCATCCCCAACGAAGCTAGTTTAAAGCCCTCTTCAGTAGGTTAACCAGTCTGCTACTGAAGACATGTCGACCCTTCTTGGACAGATGGACACCATCTCTGCTCTGCAGCCTTTGGAACTTCATCCCATGGTCCAGGAAACCAAAATTCTTTTGATGACATCATCCATGCAGCCATGCATTTATCTCCAGGATCCGAGCTTCTCTGCTTCAGCCTTTACCCTCAACAGGAAGGATTGAAGAGAACACCACCTGCACATCTATCTGCTTAACCCTCTATCCCAGAGCCATGAAGTCACTTTTGATATGCTCAGAAGGATACTTGGCAGTATCATTTGTGCTGACATGGATGAGCAACATTGGGTAATAGTCAATAGGTTTGATGTGTCTCGGCAAACTCCCCATAACATCTGGGATATATGTCAGCATATATGTGATATATGATGTTGTATGCTTGTATAACTGTGCAGATCGGTTGAACTGTATACATTTAACAGGGTGGTCAACTCTAGAGATATTATAACATGGAGGTTTAAGTAACAAGTGGGTAGGGGAGGTTAAGGGTAAATCAAGGGGAAGGAAGGATCAAGGGAGGGAGGGGAGGAGAGGGGACAGAAAGGGATGAATGTTGGCTAATTATGTTTTATCCTCTGAGAAGCAGTCTATGAACAAGTGAGTCTTGAAGACCTTTCTGAAAGTTATTATGTCCTTTTTGGCCCATAGCTTGTCGGGGATAGAGTTTGAGAGGGGATGATGCAAACAGGGAGAAGGCTCTCTTGGAGGTCGTGGTGTTGGTTTTGGTGTATAGCACAAGTTCATCTTGTTCTGTTGTCTGGGGTCTTGTAGGAGAGATTATAGGTAGGTCGAAGATAGGCCATTGATGATTCTGAAAATTATGAAGGTGGCTTTGTATTTTATGCATTCAGTTATGGGTAGCCAGTGTAACTGTCTGAGCAAAGGAGTTATATGTTCTGTTTTGTGTGCATTGCAGAGGATGCAGGCTGCTGTACTAAGAGCAAGTTGGTGCCTGTGGATTGTTTTTGGTAGGCCTTGGAAGATAATATTTGCTTAGTCGATAAGTGGGAAGACCTCTGGTGATGTAAAGGACCTCTACTTTCTTAAGGTTTATATTCATGTTATGATTTGTAAACCATTCCTTGATGGAAGTGAACCATTTTGCTATGTGTGTGATATCTGGGTTGGCTGTGTTGATGGGAGCATAAATCATGATGTTGTCCGCATATATGTGATATAGGATGTTGTATGCTTGTATAACTGTGCAGATTGGTTGAAGAAAGATGTTGAAAATGAATGGAAGGCAGAGCCTTAAGGAACGCCTTGGATCTGGGTATGGGGAGGATTTTGTGGGGCCTATCTTAACTTGAAGCTGTCGGTTTGGTAGGTAAGATTTTAATCATTTTAGAGGTGTATCGGTTAGTCCAATTGCTTGTAGACCCTGAACGATAAGGTTGTGTGGTATTGAGTCAAATGCTGCATTTATATTTAGGAAGATGAGTATGAATCCTGAGGTTGTCAATGCCTTTCATTAGATTGTCCAGTCGTGGGGCTATGAGGGATTCTACTCTGTGGTGAGGTCTAAAGTGCCCTCTCGGCACTTCTGTTCAACATATACATCCAGCCAATATGCGACATCCTGAAAGCGAACAACATTCAATACACCATCTATGCAGACGATATTATGATATACACGCCTATCTCAACTGACAACCCAGACTACTCTAAAATAACCGACTGCCTAACACAAATGACAAAATGGTGTAAGGACAACAACCTCTCAATCAACTACAGCAAGACGGAGGCACTAATAATCACTCGCAACACAGACTTTATCCACCCTCCGGACATCAGAGTAGCAGACACAACCATACCAATGAAATCGGAAGTAACATACCTTGGAGTAACCCTGGACAATGAACTGAACCTCAAGACACACGTAAACAAAACAATCAAGAACGCATACCACAGAATGAGAATCATCAGAAGACTTAAACCCCTCCTCGCCACTGAACACTTCCGAACCGTATGCCAAGCACTCATCACTCCATTACTGGACTTCTGCAACACCATCTACCTTGGCCTAGCAAAACAAACTATCAAACCTCTTCAACTAGCCCAAAACACTGCAGCCCGCATTATATCTGGCTCAACAAGACATGAACACATTACCCCGGTTCTCAAAGACCTACACTGGCTCCCAATCAGCTCACGCATCAAATACAAAACAATAATAAACATATTCAAAATCAAACACCACATTTCAGCCAACAGCCTGCACACCCTCATTCATCCAGACAACAGCACTCGCCCACGAAGAAAAGGAACCTCCAACAGAGTCAACACCCCGAGAGACTTCAGAAAAACACGAAAGGATACCACAGAGAGAGCTCTCTCCCTGGCTGCCCCAACAATTTGGAACTCCCTCCCAGACGAACTGAGATCAACAACGGACCTCAAAGACTTCCGCAAACAGCTAAAGACAACCCTGTTCATTGAACACTATGGACGTCACTTAATCAACAAAAACACGTACCCACCCTGTTCAACCCTGATAAGAAATTGTATAACGACACAGGATATATCTTACGCCCTAATTGTATAGAACCCTGTATTATAGCCCATGCTGTACCATAGCGCACTCTGTACATAGTTCACCCGAAATCTAACACACTTACCCCCTCACGCAAATCATAACATTTCTTTCACTGCATGAATTACACCTCCACTACTTTTGATTGTATTGTTGTGACACCGCCTTGATTGTAGGATAAGGCGGTATAGAAATACTGTTAAATAAATAAAATAAATAAATCCAAATTGCTGGGGATTGAGGGGGAATATGTGTCTGTGATCCTGGAGCTGCTGCAGTGTGATTTTTTTCTAGTATCTTAGCCATGAACAGGAGGACGGCTATGGGTCTGTAGAAGGTTGGTTGGTTGATGTCATTGGCATTCCTTTTCTTACTGGGTGGATGGAGGCCATATTGAGTTCTGGGGAAATGTATCCTTGTTGTAGTGAAAGTTGGGTGAGTTTAAGTATTGTTAGTATAAGTTCTTGTCTGGCAATCTTGATCCAGCTGACTGGGCATGGGTCAAGTGGGGAGGTAGTTGTATTAATGATGGAGATATTTTTTTCTAGGTGGTCTGAAGTGACTATTGTGAATGTCTTTCCAAGTGTTTTAAAGGTTTTGTCCATTTCAAGTTTGTTGTATCTGCAAGGGTGCTTTTTGTTATTGCTGTGGGAAGATGTTAGGCTCTGAAAGTAGTCTGCCATCATTTGTGAGGTTATGTTTGTTTTTTCTGCTTGCTGGGTTATGTTAGGGATTTGACTACTTCAAAGAGCTCTCTGGGGCAACTGAGTGAGCCTTGGATCAGTTTTGTGTAGTAAGAACTTAAGAACTTAAGATATGCCATACTGGGTCAGATCAAGGTCAATCAAGCCCAGTATCCTGTTTCCAAAAGTGGGCAATCTAGGTCACAGGTATCTAGCAGTTTCCCCAGAGGACACAGGTTCCACAATGCTTGTATTGGGGCAAGCAGTGGATTTTCTACGTCCCCTTTAATAATGTCTCCTAGTCTTTCTATATTTTAATGGTGTAAACAATCGATCTACATTTACCCATTCCACTCCATTCATTAATTTATAGACCTCTATCATATCTCTCCTCGGCTGTCTCTTTTCCAGATTGAAGTGCTCTAACCTTTTTAGCCTCTCTTCATAGGGGTATCCTTCCATCCCCTTTACCATTTTGGTGGCTCTTCTCTGTACCTATTCTAATAATGCTATATCCTTTTATATCCTGGGCTTACCTAGCACTTTTCAGGGCATGAGGCAGACTGGTATATGGTGTAGGTTGCAGCAGCTGTTATTTCTCATTGGTATTTATGTGTAGTGTACATCAGCAAACTACTGTCTATCATGAGCAGCTTAGGAGATGCACGTTTTTCCCGCGAGATGTGGCATCTGTGGGTACATTGCGGGAACGGGCAGGATCCGAAACATGTAACATTTCAGAATACAGTAGGTGCGGGGCTGGCTAAATAGTGCTTGCATATGCGCACAAAACACATCTAACTCCCCAATTCCAGACCCGTGGGCATGCCCAGACCTACGGATGCGAAATTAGGTCCAAAGGGGGCCTGTTTTTTTTTTAGATGTGTCTGTGGGCTGGACATGTACGTCATAGAATCGCGCTCTATGCTAACAATGCACATAATTTTATGCATATATGACTGAAATACCAACATTTAAACATTGTCGGCACCTACAAATTGGCGGCACCCTTGGAGAGTATTTCTATAATCTTGCACGCATGCAAAGTGCATTGCTGCACATATATTTGGGGCCTATTGTATATGTTATAGAATTGGGACATACGGATGTGACTGAGTCTAGTTGTGGTGGTAACTGGCTGTGTCTAGATTGGCGCAGTGCCATGCATAAGTCATAGGGGCATTTTCAACAGCATCAGTCAGTGCTGGGCCATATCCGGTGATCGGCACTGAATATCCGGTTTGCCAAGATCTCTTTTTTGCAGTCGGGTTAGTGATGATATTCAGCAGCTAGCTAGATTGCGAAACCATCTGTTAGGACAGCCTTTCACCTGTCCTAACTAGGCAGTTAAGCTAATTGGTTAGCAGCTGACCGGTTAGCTTGTTGTGCCACCCTTGGAATTTCCTGTCCCTACCCAGTTAGGGATAGAGCATTTTACTGGGTTAGGAGGGACTATTCAGCGGCCCCTGAATATCCTAGTGAGTGGGATTTATGTGGTTTGCAGGTCTGCAAACCATATAAATCCCTTTGATTTTGTCCTTCACATTATTCTATAACTTATGGACCCGATTTTCTAAGACATTTACATGGGTAACTGCCCTAGATGGAGGGGTGGAGGGGTTGCTCTCTCTGTTAGAGAGGGCATTGAGTCAGAAAAGATTAAAGTTTTGCAGGAAACAAAATCTGCTGTAGAATCTATATGGATTGAAATTCCATGTAAAAGGGGGAAGGCAATGGCAGTGGGGGTGTACTATCGAGCGCCTTGCCAGAATGACCAAATAGATGATGAAATGCTCAAAGAGGTCAAGGAAGCTAACAAAAGTTACAGTGCAGTAATAATAATGGATGATTTCAACTACCCCGGTATCGACTGGGTCAGTGTCACGTCAGGACATGCTAGGGAGATAAAGTTCCTAGATGAAATAAATGACTGCTTCTTGGAGCAGCTGGTTCATGAACCGACCAGAGGGGAAGCCATATTAGACCTAGTCCTTAGTGGAACACCAGATCTAGTGCAAGAGATAAGGTTGTTGGGGCCACTTGGCAATAGTGATCGTAGCATGATCGCCTTTGATTTAATTAGTGGAGGAGGGATAGTAAGGAAATCCACAATACTACCTTTTAACTTTCGAAAGGGAAACTATGATAAAATGAGGAAAACAGTTAAGAAAAAACTAAAAGGAGCAGTTGCAAAGGTTAAAGACGTACATCAGGCTTGGCTGTTGTTGAAAAATACTATCTTGGAAGCCCAGACCAGCTGTATTCCACGCTTTAAGAAAAGTGGAAGGAAGTCCAGAAAACTGCCAGCATGGTTTAAAGGTGAGGTCAGAGAGGCTGTTGTTGCCAAAAAAGCATCTTTCAGGAAATGAAAAAAAGAGCCAAACGACGAAACCTGGAAACAGCACAAGCACTGGCAAGTCAAATGCAAGGCATTGATAAGGCAGGCAAAGGGAGAATTTGAGAAGAAGCTTGCTGCAGAAGCAAAAACGCGAAGTAAAGACCTTTTCAAGTACATTCGTAGCAGAAAACCTGTGAGAGAGTCAGTTGGTCCATTAGATGATAAAGGGGTTAAAGGAGCACTAAGAGGCGACAAGGCGATAGCGGAGAGATTGAATGAATTCTTTGCTTCAGTCTTTACTGAGGAAGATATAGGGATGTTACCCGTGACTGAAGTGGTATTTAAAGGTGCAGAAGAATTGAAGGAAATATCGATACATCGGGAAGATGTATTACAACTATTAGATAAACTGAAGAGTAGCAAATTACCTGGGCCGGATGGTATACATCCAAGGGTGTTGAAAGAACTGAAATACGAGACTGCAGACCTGCTATTAGTAATCTGTGAACTATCATTAAAATTATCTCTAATACTTGAAGATTGGAGGATCGCCAATGTAACACCAGTTTTTAAAAAGGGTTCCAGGGGTGATCCGGGAAACTACAGACCGGTGAGCCTGACATCAGTACCGGGAAAAATGGTAGAAACCATCATAAAGAATAAAATTACTCAGCATGTAGATAGTCATGGCCTAATGGGAGACAGCCAACATGGCTTTAGACAAGGAAGACCTTATCTTAATAATCTATTATGTTTTTTTGAAGGAGTGAATAATCAGGTGGACAAAGGTGAGTCGGTTGATATTGTGTATCTGGACTTTCAGAAAGCCTTTGACAAGGTCCCTCATCAGAGACTTTTGCAAAACTAAAGAGTCATGGGATAGGAGGCAGTGTACTATTGTGGATCAGGAACTGGTTAAAAGATAGAAAGCAGAGGGTAGGGCTAAATGGCCAATTTTCTCAATGAAGAAAGGTGAATAGTGGTGTACCCCAGGGATCTGTGCTGGGTCCACTGCTTTTTGACATATTCATAAATGACCTGGAAAGTGGAATAACGAGTGAGGTTATCAAATTTGCAGATGACACAAAACTATTTAAAGTTGTTAAAACCCAAGAGGATTGTGGAAAATTGCAAGAGGATCTTGATAAATTGGAAGACTGGGCATCAAAATGGCAGATGAAATTTAATGTGGACAAGTGCAAGGTTATGCACCTAGGGAAGAACAACCCAAACTATGGTTACACGATGCAAGGTTCCACATTAGGAACCAGCACCCAGGAAAAAGATTTAGGCGTCATTGTGGATACCATGTTAAAACCATCGGCCCAGTGTGCAGCGACGGTCAAGAGAGCAAATAGAATGCTAGGTATGATAAGGAAAGGAATGGAAAATAAAACAAAAGATATTATAATGCCTCTATATCGTTCCATGGTGAGACCGCACCTTGAATATTGTGTGCAATTCTGGTCGCCGTATCTTAAAAAGGATATAGCGATTTTAGAAAAGGTTCAGAGAAGAGCCACCAAAATGGTAAAGGGGATGGAAGGATACTCCTATGAAGCAGTGGCGTAGCGTGAGTTGTCAGCACCCGGGGCAAGGCAAGTAATTTGCGCCCCCCTGGTCTGGTGTGGTTCTCTCCCGCGATCAGCGCTGCACTGTCCCTCCCCCAGATAGTCCCTCGCTCTCTCTTCGCACCCACCGCACCGCACGCCTGGCACCCCCCCCCCTCCACAGTGGGCGGCGACCCGGCGGCTCGGATCGGATTCGCACAGCCAGCACTGCAGAGAGCTGCGAGTGCGAGCGCGCCCCCCAGGGCTGGATTTACCTTGAGTGAGGCCCTACGCCAACAAAAATTGTGGGCCCCCAGCAGGGGCGGCCCAAGGGGGGGCTCATTTGCATAAGGGGCCTCATTTGCATAAATATTTGCATAATGTTACCATATACTAACTTTTAGTAAACGTGCCTCTTAATGAGTGTATGGATAAAGAAAGACTAAAAGATTTCTACATTACTATAATCCAGTGCCAACTGCCAGACACATTAGGAACTACTACAAACACTGCCCATTTAGAACCTATAGCAAACCCACCGTATCCTAACAGCACTACCAGGACTCACAAAGCACCATACTCTACCAATCAAAAGGCAACACTGCAAATATTAAACCAATACATTTCAGAGAACAACAATACATGACCTACTGGGGAAAAAGAACAAGTGGCAATGTCAAATAGGAATTATATAAACAGAACACCTCAGCTCAGTTACACATGCAGAACATAGACCATCACCAAACAAGTAATCACATTTTACAAACAGGAAGACAATAATTAAACTGGGAATCCCAAAAGCCAAACTTGGAATGTACAACACTGTAGAAATAAAACTATACATTAATTTGCTCTTGTACTAAACAAAGCGCAGACGTTAATGATGCACATTTACCAGAGCTGACATATTCCAATTAATAAATTCAAAATAAAGAGATATTTTTCTACCTTTTGTGCATTTTTTTCAGCTGCAATTGCTCCAGCCACTTTCTTCTGGTTTCTTCGTGTCTTCTGCTAACTCTCCATCGTCTGCTGTCCATTTGTCCTTTCTTCTCTCTTCTAGTTTTTTTCCATTCTCTCTCTACATCTGCTTTAACATACTAATCTTTCTCCTTTTGCTCTTTCCTCATTCCTATTTCATCCACTCAAATTTTACCCCTCCATCCTCAATCCCCACTTACTCTCCCAATACCCGGCCAATTGTAGATTTTTTATCCCTCCCACACAAAATATTTTTCCCTTCTCCATTTTACTCTTCCAGCCCCATCCCATTCTAATCCTCCCCCAACATCAGCTCCCTTCTAGTTCCAGCCTCACCCAGCATCCATTCCCTTCTAGTCCCTGTATCAGCCCATTTCCAGTCCTAGCCACCCATCAGCCCATTTCCAGACCTAGCAACCCCCCAACCCAATACCAGTCCTAGCCCCCCATCAACCCACTTACAGTCCTAACCCCCCATCACCCCATTTTCAGTTTAAGCCCCCCCTATAACCCATTACCAGTCCTAACCCCCCATCAGCCCACTTCCAGTCCTAACCCCATCAACCCATTTCCAGTCAGCCCCCCATAGCCCATTGCCAGTCCTACCCCCCCCCCCATCAGCCCACAGCCCATTACCAGTCCTAATCCCATCAGCCCACCTCCAGTCTTAACCCCCCCAGCCCATTTCCAGTCCTAGCCCCCCCATAGCCCATTACCAGACAGCCCCCATCAGCCCACAGCCCATTACCAGTCTTAACCCCCCCACCCAAAGCCCATTACCAGTTCTAAACCCCCCCAACAGCCCATTACCAGTCCTAACCCCATCAGCCCACCTCCAGTCTTAACCCCCCCAGCCCATTTCCAGTCCTAGTCCCCCATAGCCCATTACCAGACAGCCCCCATCAGCCCACAGCCCATTACCAGTCTTAACCCCCCCCAAAGCCCATTACCAGTTCT
Organism: Ichthyophis bannanicus; assembly: GCA_033557465.1. Classification (NCBI taxonomy): domain Eukaryota; kingdom Metazoa; phylum Chordata; class Amphibia; order Gymnophiona; family Ichthyophiidae; genus Ichthyophis; species Ichthyophis bannanicus. The sequence goes on along the minus strand of CM066038.1, from coordinate 487,548,138 downwards.
AACCCCAACAGCCCACAGCCCATTACCAGTCCTAACCTCATCAGCCCACCTCCAGCCTTAATCCCACAACCCATTTCCAGTCCCAGCCCCAGCCCCCCCAATAGCCCATTACCAGTCCTACCCCCTCCCCCTGCCTAAAGTAAAATTTAATTTTAAAAAAACCTGCTGGCTGCCGCCGCGGGGCCCCCTCTGCTGCCGCGGCAGCATGGACTGACCCGCGGGGGCCCCCTCTGCAAGCTCGATCCCTTCCTCCGTGCCTCCGTGCCTCCCTCCGTGCAGGCTGTGAGAGGCGCGAAGGGAGACTGTCTCCCTCACGTCTCTGTTAAGCCCGCAGGGGCTGATGGGAAATTTCCAGCAGGTTTTTTTTTTATTTTATTTTTTTAAAAAAGCCTAACTTGTTCCATTTTTGTGGGCCCTTTGCAGCTGTGGGCCCTACGCCATGTTGCGCCCGGTGCGGCCGGCCCCCCCTGCACCCCCCACGCTATGCCTCTGCTATGAAGAAAGGTTAAAAAGGTTGGGGCTCTTTAACCTGGAAAAGAGACGGCTGAGGGGAGATATGATAGAAGTCTATAAATTAATGAACGGAGTGGAACGGGTAAACGTAGATCGATTGTTTACATCATCAGAATATAGAAAGATGAGGGGACATGCAATGAAGCTACAGGGTAAACTATTTAAGACTAATAAAAGAAAATATTTTTTCACTCAACGTGTAATCAAACTCTGGAATTTGTTACCGGAGGATGTAGTAAAGGCTGTTAGTGTAGCTGGGTTTAAAAAAGGTTTGGACAAGTTCCTGGAGGAAAGGTCCATAAACCATTATTAAGAAGGGACCCAGGATATCAATGCTTGAACCAATACAAGCATTGTGGAATCTGTGTCCCTTGGGGAAACTCCTAGGTACGTATGACCTAGATTGGCCACTGTTGGAAACAGAATACTGGGCTTGATGGACCTTGGTCTGACCCAGTATGGCATATCTTATGTTCTTATGTTCTTATGTGAATGCCTTATCTGGGATTTTCGTGTAATGCCTTTCGAAAATCCGGGAGAAGTCCCTAATGCACTCAGATGCTATGTGGTTAGCATTGGGGGGTGTTGAAGGCTCCGGGGTGGAGCAGGAGTGGAGGGAAGGTCTAAATTAGTAGCAGCGATTTTCGATCCCACCTGCTTAGCCCTCTACACTGTAAAGATAGGCAAAGTTTTTCCTGGCCTATCTTTAAGGCGCAGGGGCTAAGCAGGTAGCATCGAAAATTGCTGCTACCTGTTTAGCCTCAGCAGGTGCCGGCGCATACAGCATAACCCAAATTTTCACTTCCGCCACCATGAAAGTGAAAATCCGGGTTAAGGGGGTCAGCAGACAGGCTATGCACTGATGCAGCACATAGCCTGCCCAACTCAAAACCGGGCCCTATATGAGTAAATTTAGGCTCCACCTATGCTTCAGCCCATGCATACCCCAACCGAACATACAGCACTGGGTCTTACACATGCATTTACAGAATAGCAACTGGCCACAGCACGTAAGTCCTCCAGAATAGGGGCTTACATACGCTTCACGTGCATAAGTGCACACGTACTTCTAATGCATCAGAGGAAGTGGCTCCTTTGCGCTGGATCTGGCAGTGGACAAAATGCTCACAGCCCTAGTACTCGGTGGCCTTTCACCACCAGAAATAGTCACTGCAGCACCTGGAGAATCGCTGGCTTAGGTTCCTCTTGCCAGTGGACAATTAAGTTAAACAAATTTTTCGGGTGGTATGGCCGGGGTCTTGCGGCATGCGGGCGTGAGCTGGATTTGGACTCATTGGCAGGGTTCTTTTGGAGGAAAGTTCGGGCTTTGAAGGATGGGATTAGGTCTAGCATGATTGGGATACTGTCAGGGGGTGGCACTGGGGAAATGCTTGTCCTTGAGGATTTTAACCCCATTAGTGATATCTGTATGGGGCAGTTACTCTCGGGGTTGTGAGATGTGAGTTCAGGTTGGACCCCATGCCGATTCATTATTTCAAGAATGACCCATCAGGGATGGCTTCTTGGCTGCAGTATCTGGGCACTGCCTGCCTGTTTGAAAGAGGCTGTGGTGGTGCCGGTCCCCAAGGTGGCAGGTGAAGATCTCCTGGATCTCCTGGATTTATAAGAAATGTAAATAAATAAATAAATTTCGGAAATTATCAGCCAATCTCCAATCTGCCCGTATTGGTGAAGATCATGGAAAAGGAAGTGGTCACTCAGGATGGGAGGTTTGGTAAACCAGCTGTGTGGCTGGCATGGCTCAAAGTGGCTGAGCAGCCCAATCAAAGCCCTTCCCCCACACTGTTGTAGGATAAATTCCTGGTTGTCCAATAAGCAAGAGCCGGCCACTTTCTCTGTTTTGCACAGCCCCAAAACATGGTGGAAATAACCCTGTTTACAATCCCTGCATACCTGAAAACATGGCCCATAAGCCCCTTCATAGCTCTTCCTTTTCACCCCATCCCCAATCCCACCATCATCTTGTCTCCCCGAGTTTATGCCACCATTGAGTGGGTCCGGAAGGGGCAGTAGCATTTCCTACTTACTACTACTCCGCTAGGGCCATCTTGAAAAATGATGCCAGTTTATCCCATGTGTTTCTTTGCCTTCCAGATCATCTGCACTGTAGCAGCCTCAACGTTAATAGCTCAGTATCTGAAATTTTGTTTGCAGAAAAATAAAAGTGAGATCATTGTCATGAATTCAGAATTAATGAAGCTTGGCTTCCGAAACTATCAAAGCACCACAGAGGTTAATAGCTGTAAATGGCAAGCTAGACGTCACTGACATAATGACCCCTTTAATGACACATTTCAGTTTATCAAACACAAATTACACTGTCATATAGCAAAGGAGGCAAAGTTCAAATATCTACACAAAATGGAAAGAGATGTACAGTTTCAGGAAAATGCAACAACACAAGAACAATCATGCAACCCTATTGAAGAGCACATGGAAAATAATCCCCCTCCGTCAACACGAGTTAAATAGGCAATGAGTTGACATCGAATCGCCGGCACTTTACAACAACCAGAAATATATAAATGAAATAAAGATCGCATTCTATGGAGGTAGGAAAATGCAGAAAGATCGGGTGTGGATTCTGGGCCCACACGAGGGTATTAGGTGTGATAGGCAAAACTTCAGACTTGCGCCCCCTTGCTATTAGATTTTAGAGCCCTAGCACCCCCCTCCTCAAGATAGTATTTATTAAACTCAGTTGTAATCATCTTAACACCATCTCTCCCAAAACAATCCTATAAAAATGCATATTTGGACATCATACTCTTAAATATTAAACTTTGTTTTGTGAATATACATAACGAGGGAGATTTCAAAAAGCCACTTACCAAGGTAAACGGACTATTTGCATGTTGCCCATTAGAGCTGCGGGTAAAAGCACGGACTGATGACTCCAAGTTTGAGAAGCTGCCAAAATCCATTGCTTTGCTTTGGCTGTAGCTGCTCTTTGCTTCCCCCTCGCCACAAAACTGATGCCCTAGGTGACCACCTACTTCACCTGGTTGTTGACCCAGCCCTGTTTTGATTAGGGGTCGCTGTGACAGGTGTCAATCTGCATAAGACTCCTGAATCCACAGTTCCTGGTCCCTTCTGGGGGTTTTCTCAGAGAGATGGCAATTTTTTTAATTCCCTTTTCTTCTTCGGTGGCCAGTTTCCACATTGACCTGAGGGAGGCGCTACACCTCTAAAGCCAATAAAGAAAAGGAAGGGATTTTGGATTTAGTGCATGCTTTTTTCAGGTTTAGCTCAAAGTGAGTTACATTCAGGCACAGGAGGTAACTGCTCATCTCCAGGACCCTTACCATCTTATTATATCTGGAGCAATGGGAAGTTAAGTGACTTGCCAATGATCAAAAGAGCAGCAAGAAGCAGGACTTGAACCCTTGTTTCCATGGTTCTCAGCCTGCTGTGCTACCCATTAGTCTACACCTGTACTTGCAGTTAGTTTAAGGATGAATGCCATATGGTAATTTCTTTGGCTTCTTTTCTGCCAATTCTTTACCGAAGCAAAATAAAAGATTTTTGCTATGTGTTAGCTTCAGTTCCTAGCAGTTGCGTTATAGCTAAGAGCCCTTTGATTTCTGGGAGAAAACCTCAATATGAATCAGGCCCACTGTGTCTAGGAAAGCCTTAGATTTGTGGTGTTGTAGCTTCATTTACTGACACAACAGTTTGATATTGACTTTGTCAAAGAAATGTTTGTTGATGTGTATATACTGACAAGCAGAGGTAAATTCCGAATGGGGTATCTTTCAGCTGAACTCATTTAGCACGTTTGTGACTAGCTTCTGAAAGCTCTGCTTCTTTCATCGGTAAGGGTGATGTTGCCCAAATAGACATAGAAACTGTACTTTGGATCACAGAAGCAGTGTTTGTTAGGGATGTACATGGGAAACATTTTAATTTCACTTTATATTGGTTCAGTTTGGATTGATGAAATTGTTGTTGTTTGGTATCGTTGTGCATGGTGACATGCAGTAAGGAGAGAAGATAGATGCCTGATGTTAAAAGGAGCCAAACCTTTAGCTTAAGTCACATCATAATTAAGCCTTGGCCATACGTCTCTTCCAGTGTCAGGCAGCGCCTGGAGGCTTTGTGCTTGTGCAGAGAGGAATGGAACATAACTTTCTTCTGTTACTTGCGGCCTTGCCAATGGTACAGAGCATCATGACAGGACATACTTGGATCTGAGATACAAATGGAATGTTCCAGTTCCCTAGCAGCTTACCAGTGGCTCCTTTTAACTGACTTCCTGCCCCGTCCTGCTACTTTTAAAGGCATTGATAATTTCACCTTTTATTAAGTAGGTTCTCTCAGCACCTGATCTGAGGATCTTGCAGTACATCCCTCGGTATTTTACTTCTTTATTCACGTCTTACTAAGAAAACGATTCATTGCATTACTTAAAATAGCCCTGCCTTTCAAAATCATTTATAATAAAGAGGACAATGGAAAGCTGGTTCTGAGAAGTAAGTGAACCCACGCATAAAGCAGAATTGTGCATTAGAGTGCGTCAGAGAGTTTGCAGAAAGAAGGAATTGACAAGTCTTTCTTTCTGGCCTAGCTGCAAAGTCAGAGAAAGGTCTATGGTGCACATTATTTTTGACCTCTCTGTGTTGGTGAACACGATTAATCAAGCCTCTCTACCTATCGATATGAGACGAGAAGCAGACTTGATGAAATTTAAGAAATCCCTAGAGACTTACAGCTCAACATTCAAATGCCGGCTGTGGCGTTTAAATCTATTCCGTATCTTCAGCGCCCTTATCCGCAGACGTGGCAGTGCTGAATATACATAGCCAGCAGTGACCACGGCTAGTTCTAGAAATAGTTGGTAATATTCAGCCGCTATCAGAACAGACTTAAACCATATAGATATATGGATAGCGGCTGCATATCATCAACTATCCGTAAAGATAAGCGGAACACCCAGGCTCCTCCCTTACTCCACCCAGCATTAGCTGGATAGTGCCAAGGCAGTCTGCAAGAACTTTCAGCAACACCATTCAGGTGGCGCCACTGGAAATTCCTGGAGAGGAGCAGCTGCTGCTATTTAAGTACTTTAGAATACAGACCCCTTGGTTTTTCAGCAGTCCCTACTCAAATCCACGCTAAAACCCCACTTCTTCGAGGTTGCTTATGGATCCTGATGCCCCTCACTCTCTTGCCCACCACCTTGCCGTACTCTAGTCCCCAGTTTTGTAATGTTTGTCTTGATTAGACTGTAAGCTCTTATGAGCAGGAACTGTGCCTTAAATCTATATGTACAGTGCTGTGTATGCCTTTTAGCGCTGTACAAATGTTAAGTAGTAAAAGATGTTTTCACTGCCCTATTGAATTTGTATCCTATTGCTTATGATTGTACCACACTGACGTATAATTGACTGTTGTACACTGCTTTGTAGTTAGAAGAGTAATATATAAATAAAATGAGTAGTTGCAATGGCAGGAAGAGGATCAGCACAAGTTTGAAAGTGGCAAGTAGCTGTGCCAACCATCCAGACTTCACTCCCGGGTGCTATCGCTGAGGCTGGCGTCTTGATGATCGCTGCAACTGCAACCCCTTTGTCTGTCTACATTTACTGGAAGAAAATAATATAATAGAGGGGCTAACAAGAACCAAAAGCCTTCATTTTCCCTTCCTTTTTCACTTCTGCGCAGCTTGGAATGTTACTCTAAATAAGTGTTTCCCGAGGCAGTCCTGGCCTACCCCCTAGCCAGTCTGGTTTTCAGGATACCCATAATGAATACGCATGAGATAGATCTGCATGCACTGCCTCCACTGTGGATATCCTAAAAACCTAACTGGCTACAGCATGACCAGTTTGAGAAACACTGCTCTAAATTGGTTTCTCTTCTTGGATTTACAAAATGACATATAGTTCTGTAAAAATAGCCCATATGGAAATGATTTCATTTTTATGTTGCAGAAGACATTTAAATCTGATCAGCAATAGGTTCCATTACCTTTTCTGGCAAGTCTACTAGTCCTTGAATGCTTCTGACTCTGTGGCCATCAAACATTCTGGCAACTGCTGATGCCTTTGCTGATTGCAGTGGCTTAATGAACTCGAAGAGGTCTTATCACCTCACAGATTACATCGTTCTCCTAGGACAAGCAGGATGAGTCAGCCACACTTGGTGACGTCATCCGACGGCGCCGAGAAGACGGAAGTACTCTCCATAGCTCAGAAGGGCTTTGCCCTTCTGAGCATGGGCCACTTGGCCCCACCCCCCTTCCCGCCCCTAGCTAGCCAGTTTCAGTTCTTCCGCCTTGCCAGCAAGACGGACCTTTTCTACTCTCCACATAATTTTTTATTTTAAGGATTAATCGTATGTATATAGCAGTCTCTCTTGGCTTGATTCTACAATCTCCTCCAGAGCTGGCCCAGCGGAGCTTGGATTCCTGAGGGCCATTGCTCCTAGACTCAACATCTCGAAAACTTTTCTTGCTGTTGATCAGCTCCAACTCGCGTTTTAATTCTAGCTTACTCGTATGTATATTCAGTTAGACTTACTTTACTCTAGGCTCTGTCTCAGATTGCTGGGCTGCACTCGGGCTCCTGCACCTGCAGGCGCTCTCAGCGGGAAGCATGGCAGCCGCTTGCAGAAAGACCGGAGTTCTCGGATGACCTGGTGCAGGGCGCTGCTGCGGACCTTCGTGGGACCTCCCCGGCACTCGCCAGCTCTGCCGCCGCTCAGGGTGTGCCTCAGGGCCTCCACCCAGCCGCAGGCTTGGGCCGCTAGCTCTCCGCAGCTCAGGGTGTGCCTAAGGGCCTCCACCCCAGCCGCAGGCTAAGCCACCAGTTCGTCCGCCGCTCGGGTTGTGCCTGGGGGCCTCCAACCCGCAGCGAGCTTGAATCGTCCAGCCGACTTGAACCAAGAGCACCCCCTCCCAGGTTGAGAGCCCTTGCGGCAGCTGGGGCCTCCTCCCAGGTCTCTGTCTGGACATTCCTCGCACGTGGTGATCTATGGAGGTGGCCATTTTCCTGCTTCTGTGTGCCGCACGCAAGCCACGCCCCCTCTGCCGGATTGGACCCGGCAGCACCTTCTGGCTCCATTTCTTCCGCCGCAGCTCCATTGGCTGGCGTCACTTCAGGCCGGCCCACTCAGCACTGCTCTCTGACTGGCGCCTTACATGAGTGGAAAGCCTCTGGGTCTCACTCCGATCCCATTGCTTTGGCGCGGAGGCGAGTATGGCGCCGACGCTCTTGCACCGGCACATAAAATCCATACAGAAGCTGAAGGGTAGCGTCTTGGACCGACACTCCCACGGAGCCGTTGGATGGAGCCTCAACGGAAGGCGCCGCTATCGGACAGCACCCCGCCTTCGTCCCAGCCCCAGCCTTGATCGCTGCTAGCCCCCGCCAGTCCGGCGCCGGCCTAAGCACCAGGGCAGGAGGGGAAGCTCTTGATCCCGTTTTCGGCGAGGATGGCGCTGACGCTCTCTGCACCGGCGCAGGAAATCCCGAGCAGCAGTGTAGCAATGGTTCTCCTAGGACAAGCAGGATGTGTCAGCCACACCTGGTGTCGTCCCCCGACGGCGCCGTGACGGAAGTGCTCTCTAGCTCAGAGATTTCTGAGCATGTGTGAGGTGGTCCCACCTCCCCAGCCCGCCCCTAGCCGGCCAGTTTTTTTGCTTCCGCCTTCGCCTCAAGACGGACTTACAAGCTCTCCTACACTTCTACTTCTAAATGTCTACACTAGACTCCAAAAAGACAAAACCAGGTTTTAAAAAGTGCCTTACCTGCAACAGGAAGATGAATCTCTCCGACACGCACCAACACTGTGTAAAATGCCTGGGGGCTTCTCACGAAGTGGACAACTGCAACTGCTGCAGCCGGATGTCCCCTAGAGCCAAGCGGCACCGGGAGCAGTCTTTGAGAGACCACCTCTCCTCCCCAGCACCTTCAACGTCCCCGGGAACCGAAGCCACTGAAGAACAAGCAGTCCAGGTCCGTTGACGCTGGTAAGCCTTCCCGGGACCCGGCCAATCACTCCGGGGCTCAAAAGAACGCCGCTTCAAAGAAACCGCGCCTGAGACAGGACCGTGACCGCGCTGAACTCCCTGCCCCCGGAGAGGCCTCTGCCGGTTCGGTAAGCCCCTCTCCTGCTGGCTGTAACTCGGGACCTTCCCCCCGGCCACGCGGTCTTCCTGCCGGCCAAGATGGCGCTGCCCTCGTGGCCCCGCCAGGCCACGCCTCCGGACACGCCTCCTCAAATCCCATTGGCGACAGCGGCTCCTCCGGCATACAGCCCTCCCCCCTGCCCGGCACGTCACTACGCGCCGAAGGGGAATCCCGGCCCTCCTCTTCTATGCCAGCTGATTCAGCTCCTTCTTCCCCGGCGCGGGAGCAGCAGGCAGGGGCTTCTTCGCAACGGCGCGGAAGCAATGATCGCCGCGCCGGCTCTGACGACCACGCGCTTCAGCGCCGCCGAGGGACTCCGGGTCGCGCCGAAAGCAGGGAATCCCCCTGTCCACGCGGCAGCGATGAACGCTGCTCCGGCTCTGCCGACCACGCGGCTCTTCAGCGCCACAGAGGGACTCCGGATCGTGGCAAAAACAAGGAATCCCCCTGTCAACGCCGCTCCGGCTCCGATGACCGCGCTGATCCTCAGCGCCGACGAGGGAGAGAAGAGGAGAAGGGCAGACACGATCAACACGCTGACAGCAGGGGATCCCCCTGTCAACACTCTGAAGAGGAGAGGGGCAGGAAGAAGTCTGCCAAGCGCAGGCATCTATCCCCCTCAGAGACAAGGAGAACCAGCTCTCACAGCAGGAGATCCAGCTCTCATCACAGTAAGAGACACAGAAGCAGCAGATCTGCTTCCGCCTCTTCTGCCATCCTGAGTCTGCTATCCCGCCTGGTGGAACAGACCGCTCCACTGCGACCAGAACAACAACGTAGGGCTATTAGTCCACAAGAGACTCTCTCAGCCCGCTCCCCCCTGTACCCTAGACTTTCGCCTAGAGCGCGGACCCCCTCCCCTGACCCCTCCAGAGCACGATCTCCTTCACCAGTGATGGACTCTGGAGCGAGCGACGCTGAGAACCAGGAGCCTTACTCAGAGGTGGAGGAATCAGGTCCAGGCTCGGACAACTTAAAAGACGCAACGAACGAGACAGAGCCTCCACCCACAGCGCCTGAGGACCTCACCTACCCTAAATTCCTCAGGAAAGTGGTTTCTAAACTTGGACTGACCACCGAGGAAACAACAGGGGAAAAAGATCCGGAGGTTATGAAGTACCTAAGCGGTCCTAAACCAGCCATGGCTCTTCCCCTCCACCGCAAGTTAAAGGACAAGCAGCTGACACTCTGGCAGTCACCAGCATCTGGTCAAGCCTTCACCAGGCGCATGGACACCAAATACATTGTCCACTCGGGACCTGGGTTCACCAAAGCACAGTTACCCCACCAGTCCATCGTGGTGTCATCAGCTCTCAAGAGATCCAAGTCCACGCGTACCCAAACTAACCATCCACCAGGTCGGGACCCAAAATGCCTGGATGACATTGGGAGAAAGGTGTTTCAAGGGGCTATGCTCAACGCCAAGATAGCAGCCCACCAATTCCAGCACGTCCTCTTCCAAGACGCTCTCCTGGCCGACCTTAAGAAGCACCTACAGGACCTTCCCAAGGACTCACGGACAACGGCTTCAGTCCATATGCAGGAGTTAGCTGAATGCAGCAAGCATCTGATGTGCACCGCCTTCGATGCGTTCGACACCGCCATCCGAACAGCCGGCACGGCCATCTCGGCCCGCCGCTGGGCATGGCTCCGGGCCTCAGGGCTCTCCGACAACACCCATGACCGAATTGCGGATGCCCCCTGCTCAGGTGACTCCCTGTTCGGGGACAAGGTAGCCGACACTGTGAAAGGCCTCAAAGAGGACTGCACCACCTTAAAGACTCTAGCAGCAGACGGCCTTGAACGACCCTCGTGGAACCAAAAAGGGGGCTATTTCAGAAAGCCCTTCGCCTCTTCGAAGCAATTCCATAGCTCCAACCGGCAGTGGCAGGCGCCAAAGTACAAGCCAAGTTATCAGAAGGCGCCTTTTCAGCGACAGCAACCGCGACAGCGCAAGCAGAAGCAGTCCAACCCTTCCCACTCCGGGAAAGAACCCTCCTCCTTCTGACTATACCCCGGTTGGGGGTCGCCTGTCGCTATTCCTCTCAGCCTGGCAAGAGATCACCACGGACAAGTGGGTCCTACAGATAATCCAGTCGGGCTACCGCTTGCCCTTCTCCTCCCCTCCACGTCAGCGCAAGCGACCGACCAGCCAGCCTCCGCAGCACTTGGGGTGGAGGAGTAGCCTAGTGGTTGGGGCAAGGTACTTCAGGCCGGAAGGTCGGGGGTTCAAATCCCACTAGAGGACAGCAACCTTGGGCTGGAAGGACTGGGGTTTCTAGTCCCACAGGTACTCCTTGTGGTCTTGGGCAAGCCACTTAACCCTCCATAGCCCATGTTCCCTGTAAAATAGTTATCTCCAAGTTATAATGCCCTGTTCAATGTAATATCAGTTTGTTCAATGTAAACCGCACTGATGCAAAATAGCGCGGTATATAAGAGAATGTAAATAAACTTGGAACAGCCGCTGCAAGAACTCATACAGCAACTCCTCCAGGCCAGAGCAATAGAACAAGTGCCCCCCGGAGAGGTCAACACTGGCTTCTACTCCCGGTACTTCCTTATACCCAAGAAGAAAGGGGGCCTACGTCCGATCCTGGACCTCCGGAAATTGAACAACTTCATAATCAAGCAGAAGTTCAGGATGTATTCACTCAACTCCATCCTTCCCCTCATCAGGGCAGGGGATTGGCTTGCAACGCTGGACCTCCAGGACGCCTACTCCCACATTCCGGTCCATGCTTCTCACAGGAAGTTCCTCAGATTCACGGTACTGGGCTGCCATTACCAGTATCGAGTCCTGCCATTCGGGCTATCCCCAGCACCCAGAGTCTTCACAAAGTGTGTTGCGGTGGTCGCTGCACACCTCCGCAAACAAGGAGTCGCCATCTTTCCCTACCTGGACGACTGGCTCCTGGCGGCGGATTCAGCCTCCGGACTACACAAGGCAGTACGCATGACGACAGACCTGCTGATCAGGGTGGGATTCCTTCTCAACAAGGAGAAGTCCAAGCTGGAACCAGCCCAGCGCACAGAGTTCATCGGGGCGATAATAGATACCAGAGTCTGCAAGGCTTTTCTGCCCCAGCTACGGATCAACACCATCATCCGCATAGCCACGGAGATGTCAGCGGAGAAGCATACCTCGGCCCGCGTGATCCTCTGTCTCCTAGGCCACATGGCTGCAACAACTTCAGTCCTCCCATTAGCGAGGCTCCATATGCGCACCCTGCAGTGGCACCTACGGACGCACTGGAAGCAAATCTCCCAGCCTCTCAACACTTGCATTACGATATCTGCCCGTGTGGTCCAGAGCCTGCACTGGTGGACTCAGCCATCCAACCTCTCGGTGGGCAAGTGCCTTCACCCACCCATACACCAGCTCACCCTCACCACGGATGCCTCCTCCTCGGGATGGGGGGCCCACCTAAGGCACCTCAGCACGCAAGGAGCATGGACCCCTGCGGAACAAACCCTCCACATCAATCTTCTCGAACTCAGGGACATCAGGTATGCCCTACAGACATTCATGCCCAGACTGAAAGGGAAAGCAGTCTTGATACAGACGGACAACCAGGTCGCAATGTTTTATATAAACAAGCAAGGCGGCACTCGCTCCCATTCGCTCTGCAAGGAAGCCCTCGACACATGGGCTCTGGTGCTGCACAACAATTGCACACTCCAGGCGACGTACCTTCCCGGGGAGCAGAACGCCTTAGCGGACAGACTCAGCAGGCAGCTTCAACCTCACGAATGGATGCTCCACACGGAAGTGACACGCACCCTCTTCCAGCGCTGGGGAAAACCCCAGATCGACCTCTTCGCGACCGAGGAGAATGCAAGATGTCCCTTGTTCTGCTCCAAGCACCCGTCACAGCAGAGGGTAGCCTCGGATGCATTCGCCATTCCCTGGAAAAGTTGGGAGCTGGCCTACGCATTCCCTCCGACACCTCTCTTGACAAACACCATACAGCGCATCATCGAGGAGAAAGTACAGGTGATTCTGGTAGCCCCTTATTGGCCAAGACAGATGTGGTTCTCCCCACTGTCGCAACTCGCCCAGGAGCCACCAATCAGACTGCCTCTGCGACCAGACCTCTTAACCCAGAACGGGGGCCTAACCTGGCACCCCAATCTTCGGACGCTAGCTTTGACAGCCTGGAGGCTGAAAGGTTAACCTTCAACGGCTCACACCTTCCTCCGGAGGTGCAACAAATTGTCCTGGCTTCACGGAGACCATCTACAAGAAAGGCATATGGACTCAAATGGAAACGCTTCACTATCTGGTGCAAGGACCAAGGATTTGAACCAGCATCTTGCCCGATACCCACTATCCTACAATATCTAGCCCTCCTTTGCAGATCGGGGTTAAAGCCACAATCCATCAAGGTACACCTAGCCGCCATTGCCTCTCTGCACGATCGCACAGATGACACAATGTCAGGCTCTATCGCCACTCTTCCTATTGTCACCCGTTTCATGAGAGGCCTCCGAAATCTAAAACCCCCGGTACAGAAACCGGTACCCTCCTGGGACCTCAACATAGTTCTCCAACAGCTTACACAAGAGCCATTCGAGCCGTTGGCCACAGCCGAAGGAAAGTTTCTCACCTGGAAGACCCTTTTCCTTGTTGCCATCACCTCTGCGAGAAGGGTTAGCGAGCTGCAGGCTCTGGTGGCGCACCCGCCATACACGCAACTCTATCACAACAGGGCGTCCCTGCGGACTCACCCCAAATTTGTGCCGAAGGTTGCCTCGGCTTTTCACATCAACCAGGCAGTAGAGCTGCCATCCTTCTTCCCGGCACCACATTCATCCCCTGAGGAGCAACGCCTTCATTCCCTAGATTGCGTGCGTGCCTTACGCACCTACATCGACAGGACATCTGCTACTCATCGGGGGACACAGCTCTTCGTCTCTTTCGACCCGAACAAACCTGGGAGACCGGTTACCAAACGTACTCTATCCCTCTGGATCTCAACATGCGTGGCCTATTGTCTACAAAAAGCTGGCGCACTCTCCGCAAACAAGGCCAGTGCACACCAGCTCCGCGCAATAGCTGCTTCCTTGGCCTGCGCCCAGGAGATTCCAGTGAGCGATATCTGCAGGGCCGCCACCTGGTCCTCTCACCTCACATTCCAGAAGCATTACTGCCTCGACTTCCATTCTCAGACAGACGGCTCTTTCGGCCGAGCGGTCCTATCCGCAGCCCTGGCGCCAGAAAAGGCGAACTCTGCACAAGACTGAACTCTGGGCTATCGCCCTGAATTGGACTATGCACTTGTCACTATTGTTCCTATTGCACACTTATGCCTTGTTCTTGCACATTTGTTCACAATTGCACAGTTATGCCTTGTTCTTGCACAGTTGTTGTTTGCACTGTTCTGATTGCACTACTACTGTTGTTCTCAATAAATGTTTGCATCTCACGCATGCCTCCCTCATTCCCCTCTGCATGTACACAGCTCGGGAGACACCAGGTGTGGCTGACACATCCTGCTTGTCCTAGGAGAAAACAGAGTTACTTACCTGTAACGGAGTTCTCCGTGGACAGCAGGATAAGTCAGCCACACCATCCCACCCGCCTCCCCTTCATGAGGGTGGCCTGCGCTCCGCACCTAGCCGTAATGGCATAGCTAGTCACCAACTGGCCGGCTAGGGGCGGGCTGGGGAGGTGGGACCACCTCACACATGCTCAGAAATCTCTGAGCTAGAGAGCACTTCCGTCACGGCGCCGTCGGGGGACGACACCAGGTGTGGCTGACTTATCCTGCTGTCCACGGAGAACTCCGTTACAGGTAAGTAACTCTGTTTTCTGACCAATTGGCAGGGCCATGGGTTCAATTCCCCTCCGTGCCTATGAAGAAGGCTGGCTGAGGCTTTACCTGCACAGAAGCCGAAGGGTAGTGCTATTTTCACTTACCACTGGCATGGCACATTCCCGCAGTGGGCATCTCACGAACCCTTGCACAGCGCGAAGCATCCTGCTGAGCCACTATTGGAGTTACTCGCTGTGCCTGCAAAATTCACAACCAGATCCAGGTAGCTCATCTCAGGTGTCCCTGGCCAGTATGCCTTACAGGACCGAGGGTACACCAAAATACCTGATTAAATGCTACCTGAACAATTGCACCTATTCGTTGGCATATCTGTGGTAATTGTCTTTCCACATAGTGTAGGAGTAGCCTAGTGGTTAGAGCTCTGGCTTCGGTATCCAAGCAACCAAGGTTCAATCCCACTAGCACTCCTTGTGGCCTTCAGCAGTCACTTAATCCTCCATTGTCCGGAAGAAAGGTCCGGCAATCCACTCCGGTGACACTGTCAAGAAACCCAGGGGTGTATGGGTTGCAAGGAGTCAGCACTGCCTCAAAGGCACACATTGCATTGCATTGCTTTGACCAACGGAATGAGTTCAATTCCCCAGTGGCTGAGTAAGGCTGTCTGCCGTTTCCCCTTATGAGGTATGAGCCATTAAGGAAGCAGAGTCCCTCTACTCCTCGGATTACAGTCAAAGCTGTAGCACAATGCTTCATACACCGACCGATGGTATAAGGTGTGTTAGTTCAATCCCCATGTAGGTCCAAGGAGTAAAGCTGGCTGAGACATCACCCTTCATGGTTCAGAACACTCAGCATGCTCTGGGCTCACATTGGACCTTTCAAGTCACACTGGTCCCTCGGCCAGCTCAAACCCAGAAAGTGAGCAGCAGACGGAGAACAGGTCCAGGTCCCCACCAGCTGAAGGCAATCCAAGCCCCTGTGGCCTAATGGATAAGGAACTGGCCTCCTAAGCCAGGGATTGTGGGTTCAGGTCCCACCTGGGGTTGTTCTCAGACAGGTTGCTTTCCTATCACGGTTCATCAAGCATGAGTTGTTTTGTTTTGGTCTCTATTTGGGACCCGGCGCTGAAACCAGTAGCCAATATGATACCAGCCACACATGCTGGTATGAGCCAGCACGGTGCAGGGGCTTTACCCTGGTAAATCCACCGGGATCTCCCTTCATCCAGCATGACGGCCCAGCTGCTTGCTCGGCCCCTTGCATCATACCTCCACTACCAGTGGAGGAGCGGCCTAGTGATTGACACATCCTTCATCTCCGACAGGTAGACCTCGGGTAGACCACATCCTGGTCGCTTACTGCCAAGGGACCAGGTGTCCTGCTTTCCCTGCTATTAGAAGGTCTGAGCTTCCCCTATGCCAGCATACGTTGCTCCGCAGTCAAGGATAACAAGAGGGAGTGTAAGACAAATGCAGGACGGGTCAAGCCACAGTCCATCAGGCCCACATTACCAGCAGGGTTGCTTCACAAGCAGTATGAAGCTACTTAGGACGCACTTCGGGGAACTATGTCAACGCCCGGGTCCCAGCGTGGGCCCAACTCCTTCTGACCCGTGCTTCGCGAAGACGGAGGCGATAGGGCACAAACTGTCTGCGGGCTGGGCCCCACAGAGTTAACCTATGGATCTCCTCACTGGAGACACGTTTGGACGGGGGCCTCCTCCAGGGTGACAACCTGACTGACCAAGGGCTGCCTCCGGAGTGACAACAGCGCGGTACAGTACGTACAGCCCAGTGTGTTCAGGCAAATATCAGCTGTGGCGCACACCTACCCAGGTCCCCTACCCTTCATCAAGGCTCTCACCACCGGAGGCTCTCACCCCGTGACTGAACGACAGCTTCCTTCAGACAATGCGGCCGCTCGAGGGCCTCAAAATAGCACCTGCCTTTCCAACTGCATGCCGGCAGGTAATCAGTAAGTGGTCACAGTGTGGTGCAGCTGACAGAGCCAGTACCTCCGGGACCAGAGTCACAGGTTCAAATCCCAGCTGTGGCCCCTGCCAATCTAGTCCCCATATTTCATGCCAACCTATGGGTAAGCAGCGTCCCCTCGCCATGAACTCCTGTCACTCAAGGCATTGGGGAGCCTACGTGTCTTCAATATGACGCCATGCACATGGCTACTGTGTCCTGGTACATGCAATCCCCCGCCATTGCCTATCGACAAAGCTGGGGCCACCGTACATGCAATCCCCCGCCATTGCCTATCGACAAAGCTGGGGCCACCCCCTAATATCGCTCGGGACAACGCTTATGACATTCCCAACAGGGGCACGAGCCTAGTGGTTCGGATCATGAGGCGTGCGACAAGGGGTTAAGAGCACTGCATCTTGCCCTTAAGTGGACAAGTCACTTGCCACATGCATCAGCAAATGCATACAACAGCATTTTGCACCAATAAGCCATTCTGTCTTCTTCTTCCTCTCCTCTCTCCACAGACGGTCTTGTATTGACAGCCCCAGGCCTACCGACAACAGGCCGGCACTTATCTGAGTGACGCTTTGGTGCACCAACTGGACTCCTCCCACGAGCCTTCAGATGCCGCCTCTACTCTGGAGTGGCACCGCAGTGCTCCGGTGCACACAGACAGTGTGTTCAGAAGCAGAGCAGAAGGTCACAGGCTCAAGTCCCAGCCATGACTCCTGACATCCCAGTCCCTGCAGTGCAAAGAGAGCCCGTCAGGGAGAGCTACATGTCTCAGGAGGGACCTAAATAAGAGTTTACCTGCCTCAGCCCCGGTAGCTCAGCATCCTCCTCATTTATCCAATGCGGGAGCCATGCCTGCCCAGGTTACTGCTGAAATGAAGTTGCATTGCTACGCGCCATCAGGTCGCTGTCACCTCTTGGCGACCCTCTGGATAGTTGTTCAAATTCCTATTCTGTCCCCTGCCGGGCAATCCCGGCTGCTGTGATCCCTTCTGCATTAGCCTATCTTGCAGGACGATCACCCACTCAGAGGCCGGTTGAGCTACAAGGCACTCATCAGATGTGCAGTCCTTCTGAATCGAGCTACCACCACGCTTCCTGGGAGGAACGGAGCCCCACGGAAACAGGATAGCACACGGTCATATGATAACACACCAGTGTCAAGAGACCTAACCCTGTCCCCGTCCTCACAGGTCTTCCATTTTCCCCAGGACGCCCTGTACGTAACTAACTACAGCGCCCCCGGCCTAGACCAGACAGGAGCCTAACTACAGCGCTCCCGGCCTAGATCAGACAGGAGCCTCAACCAGGCAGCAGTTCTTGCTCTGGCTTCAGCCTCAACACCTTCCCCTCATGTATACCGTGCCAGGGACTAGCATTAGTGAAAACGCCTCACGGCCTTCTAACAGCACCGCTACCTCAGTTGCTGCGGCCGAGCAATCGGGCCACGGCACAGATGCCAGCAGCAATGCGCAAGCATGCAGGGAGTGGGATATGCACCCTGAAGGCAGCCTTTGACGGAGTTCAGCCGTGCACAGTATTCTGTACCAACAGTGGCCAAATTGGCCATGTCTCCCGGTTCCTCTGTTATCCCGTTTTATCGGTTAAAAAAAAAAAAAAAAAAAAAAAAAAAAACCACACAAAAGGGGGGAGGGGGGAGAAGCCCCTCTTCCAATGATATCTCAATATTCCATTTTGCTCCACCCGCATGGCCTACTACTGCAATCGGCTACGCAGGGATATCCATACCCGTGTTCCTGCATTACGGTAACTGCCACTGCGATGTACCTACATCGGTCACTGCACAGGCGTGCCTTGTTATCGCCCCTCTGCACATGTGTGCATCGCGCACGGCAATGGTGAGCCCCGTGTGCATCGTGACAGTGGTGACCCCGCACTACTACTACTGCCCGATGGCATGCACCATGACAGCGGTGAAACCCGCGCTACAAATAATGCTCGGTGGGGGATCCCGCATTGCTAAGGACCCATGGGCCTACATCTCGGTTACCGCACAGGTGCGCCCTGTGACCGCACCTATTGCTTCGTGACCACGGTGAATCCCCCACCACTATTGCTCGATGGCGAATCCCGCACTACTATTGCTCGAAGGTTGGATTCCACACTACTGCTGCTCGATGTGCCTACATCTCTCTTACTAAACCGGTGTACCTTGTAGCCCTCTACTAAACCGGTGTACCTGGTAGCCCTCTGCACATATGTGCATCGCAACGGCAAACCCAAACGGAAAGAGCCCTTCAAATGCTCCCCCTCTCAGCACTGCTACTGAAAATGCGTGCAGCGCCACTGCGGACTGACAGGTCCTGTCGCAACACAAAGGCAAATACTGCCTGAGGGAGTGTCTCGGCATTCCCCCATCCACCACAGCGCGTGGCAGCTTGGGAGGCACCAAGTGTGGCTGACTCATCCTGCTTGTCCTAGGAGAAAACGGAGTTACTTACCTGTAACTGAGTTCTCCGGGGACAGCAGGATAAGTCAGCCACACATACCCGCCCACCTCCCCTGGGATGGGGTCTGCCTCCGTCCGGGTGCCCGCCTCCTAGCGGCAAAAGGCTCAGCTAGTGACGAACTGGCTAGCTAGGGGCGGGAAGGGGGGTGGGGCCAAGTGGAGCTTTCAATGACTTTAGGAAGTCATTGAAAGCTCATCAGTTTGCATGATGGTTGGTCATCGTTGATCGTCTTTTACATTGTCGTTTACTTTCGCAAAGCCCTTCTGAGCTATGGAGAGTACTTCCGTCTTCTCGGCGCCGTCGGATGACGTCACCAAGTGTGGCTGACTTATCCTGCTGTCCCCGGAGAACTCAGTTACAGGTAAGTAACTCCGTTGAGCATGAAGTCACCCGAAAAGGAGTGGAATTTCTGAAAAGGTCACATTAGCCTTGGACAGTCAGGAAAGAGGAACCCAAGGTGCTTGCACTGTAAGGAACTCACAGCTCCTTACTGCAGAACGTTTGCGAAAGTGGCAGGGACAAACATCCTACAGTAATTAGGAAGAAAACCACGCAGGTTACTCACAGCAGTGAAAAGCACACTAGCCTCCGTCGTGCAAAATGGTTTCATGGTGTAAATGAGCCATTCAGATTCAGGAAACGATACTGGCATGAGATTTTGAACTTGTGTTGATTAATAGAAAATGAACGCAGAATATATAATATATACTGTAGGTCTCTTTTGTAAAGCACCTTAGGTGTGAAGAGATGGTGCATAAGCAAGCGATAAGTGCATACCTACTGATTTTATGCTTTTTGTGCGCAGCTGCTTTTTGAATTTGTCTTTTTTTTTCAGATTTTATGTAGTGCTGATTTGAAGTATTATTAAATTATGAGTGTAGCATTTAAACACATAGAATGTTTAATATATGGTTTATAAGATGTTATAAATCAAATAAAACAAATAAAGAGTCCTGCCTCCTATCAAGCCCTATCTGCACTGTTCACTAACTCGGCATATACAGTTAATTGCAAATTCTCTGCATCAGACACCCCACTTTATGAAGGGTGCAATGTTTGTATCCTGAAGTCTGACCAGTTCTGTACACATACTGTACTGTTGCAGTAAGTTGTGTAAGGTGCAATTAGGAAAATATTTAAAACCATGGCTAGTGCTTCTGCGGAGGAAAGGACCCATCTAATTAAGACCACAAGGTGATGTAATCTGTCTGCATATGAGACGATGGATTTTGCAGACGGTTTGGACTTTCCTTTATTTCACAATATGTTTGATTCCTGTGCGTTTTCATTTATTAGAGTTAACTCTATTAAATGAGTGATTTCTACACCTTCTTATACAATGACATTAATTTGATGATTATGACACACTCTTGCGATGCATCACATTTAGAGAAAGCTGTATTTATGTGTTGTGCACTATTTTCCTTCTTTTTTTCAATGTTCATTATATTTAGGAGCAAGAACAACCAACTGAGAACCAGAGAACCCAGGCTTCAAAATTATGCCACTGATGCTCTTTGTCACCTTGGATTCCATCCATTTTACTTCATAGTCATAACATTTCTGTATGCACAAAGATACTCTATCTAGGTATCATGATGGATACAACTTTATCCATGCACTCTTAGATATTGCATGTGATCCGTTCCACTTTTTTAAAGTTACACATGGTGAGGAGTTTACAATCTTACTTACCAAGTGAGGATTTTTGAATGGTGATCCAGATGTTAATATTTCCATACCTAAATTACTGTAATTTATTATATCTTGGCTTACCTATTTATTGCCACCCTTGCAGATGATGCCAAATGCTGCACATTGGGTCATATTCAATTTACAGAAGATGGACCACATTTCTAGTTGTTATCAAGAGTTGCATTCATTACGGATTAAGGGCTGTATTTTCTTTAAATGCTGTTGCTTGGTCCATCATTCATTGCAAGCCAATTTTTCAAAAGAATTATCTTTACTCCATAGGTATGCCCCTAGTCATACCCTGTGGTCGGGTCATTGAGGATTTCTTGATGTCTGGCTGTTTCTCTGGCTGGTAAGGCTACCACCCAAGTATGGGATTTTTCAAATATTGGTCCAGCTAGTTGGAAAGTAATACCTTTGTTTTTTGTGCCATCAAGCAGATTATTTGACCTTTAGGAAGTCATTGAAAGCTCATCAGTTTGCATGATGGTTGGTCATCGTTGATCGTCTTTTACATTGTCGTTGTGTCTTTTCGCATTTGATTGCTTTGTCTGTATTTTGTACCTCACCTAGCAATTGTATAAAAGGTGGGAGATGAATGTAAAAAATGAAATGAAAGTCATTTCACTGTCTTTTGACTCATTTACAAACTTAGGGCTCAAACGTCAAGTGGACCTCTAAGCTTAGCAGCTACTGCTAAATATATTAGTCCACTCTCCGCAAATTTTCAAAATTCCTCTAATCTTCACAGTACTATATCTGCATGAAGGGTAATTTTACAGCAGACCTCTTGGTTAATAGGGCAAGAAGGTGCCTCTGGGTCTTTATAATGCAACACCTGAAATCCAGAATGTCCAAGTCAAAATGGGCCAAAAAAGGCAGAGAAAGTCCATGTTCAGGAACGATTTTATAAAAATGTTCATACTCAATATGGACGTACTCAGGGACAGCTACATAGACATCTGTGTGGCAGTATTCCAGACAGGGGACATGTTCCAGATGGCCTTTCTGCAAGCAGCATGGGGACAACTGCAACACAGGTGTCCCCAAATCCTGTCAAAGGTCGTTATGGTTCTGGACAGCACTGGGGATACCACAGCATTTTCTCTCCTACACTAGGGATACACCTACAAAATGAGCACTTTTCAGATAGTTAGTCTGGAGCAGGTACAGATTTGGATATGGGCCTAGTCGTGCTGGCCATTGATGAAATTGAAAACACATGTACAAGGTCAGAGGAACATCCCACCACACCCAGCACCAGGGATGTCTCCATAACCATTTTGTGAAATGGCTCAGGACACGTAGCCAGGATTTGGATGTCTGTGTAACAATTTTCAGATGTTAAAAACATGTTTAGAGCTGCTAAAGTGAACTCCTATGTGCAAACTCTACCCATGTGCATTTGCACCATGAAAGTGTGTGTGATGCACACAAGGTGTGTACTTTTACACCAGAGGTTATTTATGCATGAAAACATCACATACTTGCTTGGAAATCTGGGCGGCTCCTTATAAAATTCCACCATGGTGACTGAATAATGCCACTGGGCATGTGTCTGTCTCACTCCTCCCATCCTCTCATCTCTCACACACATATACTCACTCGCCCACCCACCCACCCACCCACTCTTACACTCTCCACATAGACACAAATATACACACAATACCCATAAGCCCCACCCTGCACACAGCTACACAGTTCAACAGATGCCCCACCCTTAAGAGACACACTTTCACGCATTAATTACACCTATCCTATAAAATTAAATCTGCGCTTACTAGTGTAAGTAGTTGCTAATGTGCGTACATTTAAGCCACTATCTAATACATGTACTACCAAATTCTATAAATTATATGCCTATATGGGTGTTCTGCCCAAGTTCCGCCTTTGTGCATGCCCATGATGAAAGAACGCATGACGGAGTCCACATGCTTACTCACAACGGTGCACTTCACATGAATAAGAGTAAAATACTGTGATTTACATGCACCAACAGCATGTAAATTACATGTCTCCTTATAAAATTACCACTTCCGATATTAACTCAGTCTCTGCTAGCAGTGAATAATGGGGAGTGTGTGTGAATTCAAATAGCTTGCTATAAGAGGGAGAGGCTAGTCATTCAATATGGGAATATTAAACACTTTGGGGCATGTTTACTAAAGATTAACACGCATTAATGAAATTAGCATGTGTTAAGTGCCACTGTGCCCATAAAAATAAAAGAGTGTTAACTTCATTAACGCATGTTAAACATTAGTAAACAAGCCCCTTTGTGTGAGAGGGCTTTTTTGTCTCACTTCATCCATCCTTGGGAGTGTCAGAGCTCAGGGGAGAGCTCCTAGGATTCAGCAAGTGGGTCATTGAGTCGGAGAGACCATTATTTTGGGGGTCTGTCTTTCAACAGATCCCTGGAGGAGTGTTCAAGGAGCCAATGAGTTGTAGGAACTCGGGAGGCTAGCAGAGTGGAGGATTGTTCTTCCACTATCAAGCCCTATTGGGGCTTTTTCTATTTATGTCTTAGTGCTATGTGTCACCCCAATCTTAGACCTCGCTTACTCCTTATAATTTGTGTATAAGTTTGTAAGGCAGGACAACGTATAAGTAAAACACAATCTAATTTATTGAACTAAAATACACAACTCTGCAGCAAATTAACACTGTGTCGTTATTCTGTGAGGCAGAGAGTGACATCACTTAGTACAGAGCATCAGACACTGTCTGTCCAAGTTACATTCTACAAAGCACTTATTTATACATTCACCCCCATCTGGACTACTGTAACTCTATATCAATGGCTAACACAAAGCAGCTGCAAAGACTACAATTAGCCTAAAATATATCTGTGAAACACCTCCATAGTGCTAACAAAGTGGATTATATCTCCTCCCTTCTCTATGAAGTACAATGGCTTCCGATAAGATTTAGGATTCAGTTTAAGGTACTCACCGTTTACACACCAGCTCTACTATTCCAGTCTCCCATGATTTCTTTTAGTTTCCTAAACCCCTCAGCATACCCTTCGCCCTGCTCAGCATACTCTGCTAATTGTGTATTCCTACTCCACAATCTACTTAGAACATCATTGCAGTTTCTGCTACATTGTGATTGCCCCTACACTATAAACAATCTGCCTCTGGACATAAGATTAGAATCTTCCCAAAGATTGCTTTTAAGACTCATTATTTCATGTTAGCTTTCCGCTAGATTCCATGTTTCCCGGTGTGTCTGGCAGAATCTCACTAGGGCTTTACATGTTCCCTTTGCCCTTATGAATCTCATATATGGAAACGTTTTGCATTTTGACATTGTGTTTCCCTTACGGTTGTCTTGTCTGTGTGTTGTCTTCCCCCTCTTATCCTCATTTATTTTGCAAACAGCTTTGATATTTCTTTTGATTTGCAGTACATCGAATGAATAAATGTAAAATGTGATTATGTGAGGGCAGAAGAGGCTGGTCACAGGAGACTAGCCACTAGCCATGTGAAGAGACGAGGGCCTAAGTCAGAGGACAAGGTCCTGGCCCTCCTGAGGAAGTCTGCAGAGAGGAGGGAGAAGGCTTCAGGAATCCAAAGGGTCACCTTGAGAGCTAAAGGCCAGCCTTGACAAAATCATAGTTCTAAAGGTACACTTGATTATGAAAACAGATTATCACCCCCCTCTCCCCACCACCTTTGCTCTTTCATTGCTTATTTCCTATTACTGTAGCAGGCTTCAGCATTTTCCTGCTTCAAGACCCATCTCATAGCCTAATTCTACAAACTTCTTCAAATCATTCTCCCTCCCAATCTACTTTTCTCCTTTAGTCTCTTCCCTTACCTTTGACCCTTAAAACCACATATCACATATCCACTGACCTGGATCTGGTGCATTCTCAGGGATAGTCTGAGGATCCCAGCCCAGTAAAACTCCATGTGCTTGATTTATCAATAGCTAGAGAATGGAAGAAAACCCAGGATTAATCAGACCTTTTGTCTCACATGATATCAACAACAACATGATAAATTAAAGAGAGACCTTATAGTTCATATGGGGCAACTACAATCATGGCAGCCAGCTTCCCTCCCATACCAAGTTCAAGCATATCAGCACTGTGGTGTGCCTGATCCATGCTAGTCCCATCATACAGGATACTTGAATTTGTTGATGCTGCATCACAGTAGAGTTATAGCTTCAGCTCAGGAGATTGCCCTTGCCTAATATCTTTACTAGGTCAAGGAGTAAAGGACCCTGACCATGGCCATAAGGAGGTCAATGGAGACTTTGGCAAGGGTTTTCTCCAAAGACTGCAGAGGGCAGAAGCCAGATGAAGTACATCCAGAATGGCTTGAGATGCAAGGAGGTGACAGCAACAGAACGGAATAGGACATTTAAATAGTTTGGAAGCGAAAAGGAAAAGAGAGATGGACTATTAGTTAGTACAAGAGGTAAGATCTAATGAAATGTTTTTGAGGCAATTGCAGCCAGGACCAGGACCAGAGTTAATTCAAGGTGTAGGTGCTCTAGGCAAAACGTAAGCTTTACACCTACCTCCTCCCCCCTCTCCCCCCCCCCCCCCCGTCAAAAACTATTGTTTAACTTTGAATGCCCTGCTCTTTGCTACCCCTCAGAAGCTGCTGCCCTAAGCGGCCACCTAGTTTGCCTAGTGGCTGGGCCAGCCCTGATCCCAGCATGTCTGAAGACAGTAGACGCAGCTGCAGTAGAAAGTGATAGAATGAGATTGTGACAGTTGAAGGGGATGATCGAGTAACAAGTGATGGATTTGGAGGAGGAGAGAAGATGGGCAGCTTCCTCTCCATATTTAAAAAAAAAAAAAGCTGACAGGGCCTAAGGGAAGATAAAGGAATTAAGTGGAGGAGGGGAAGGGAAGCTGGTGGAGAACTCAAAATTAATCTTGTGAAACTTGCCAAAAAGAAGTCAGCCCTACTGTGGGCAGAGTGGAAAGGGGTTGGTATAGGTAAGACAAACACATTGATGCTGTTCCAGTAGGCTTAGACTAGAGTGCAGTCACTTTCTGTGCAAGCAAACCATGCAGAAAACCGTCTAGTTTACCTGATTGTTAGGCACAAGGCTTATCCCTCCTCAGGGTCTCTTGTGAAGCCACAACTGAACCAGGAACTAACAGTGAGCCTCTGATTACCAATTTGGGGGCAGAAATGTTTGACCTATATACATGGCGTCTTCAGCGCTCCTAAAAGAAGGAGGCTTCCTCTAATTAGTTGTCTCCTTTGAACAGCATTTTTTGTCGCAGCGTTATTCAGAAGTATTTTGGCTCTCTTATGAAAACAGATTTTCAAGCAATGTTGCAGTTGATTATGATTTTCCATTGAGACCTAACTTTATAAGAATTTATTTTGCACTCTTTAAGAATGTAAACCACATTTTGAATATAATTTCCCTTAAATCTGCCTTTGTTTTTATTATCTTGATCCTCTGAATGGAAACGTTTTCTTCTGCTCATGGAAATATGTAACTAAAGCCACAAGAAACGGAGTGCAGTGTTTAACAGAGAAATGTCTGCAGTCCATCTTTCCTTGATACTATTAACTGGAGCTCAGAACAATGCCCTAATATAATAAAAGAACCAACACTGCAACATGGGCCCTCAAGTAGGATGCTAGAATTGACTTACTGACTTAGATGAGTGACATAAGGAAGAGAAAAAATGACCACCTGCCTCTGCTTCTGAGCATTGTAATTGAACAGTCAGTGAGATAAAGCTGCTCACCTTACCGGTCCCGTCTCAGCAAGGATTATTTGCCTGGCACCTCATAAACTGAAGAGATTGAATTAGCTAATGAATTTTGAGGTTATGTGCAATTTTCCTGCGCCTCTGCCTTTCCGTCTTGACTTTGTTTTAGTGTGTCATTTGTTATCTGGATTTACAGGAAGAGGTCACAGGCAATCTCCCATTTGGCAAAGGTCGGTCGCTGATGATATCACCTACTTCACAGCAGGGTGATTTCATTAGAATAAAACACTTGACATTTGAAAAAAAAAAAAAGAAATTCTCATCAAAAATGTTAACTGCTCCTGGCTCAGGAATGTTGAATAATTATTTTATAGCTATGCTGTCTGGCTAAAAGATTTTAAAAATTAGGGTATGGGTTAGAAACGGAAGCTGGATAAATGTCTAAATGACTTTGTTTTAACTCCAGGAGCAATGCTTAAAAGTGGCACATCAATAAAATCAATATTCCTTTATACCTGAGGCTAGCACCTGAGCGTCTATATTTCATAGATTCAGAAGAGACTCATCTCTACTCAACTGCTTTGTTGGTTTTCTTTACACTGATATTATTAATTACATTTCCTGATGACTTCTTTTGATTGAATATTGACTGTTTTGGACATTCCAGAGTTTTCTGCCTTTTTCAACTATCACGAGAGCAGAACCTAGGGGTGATCATATCGGATGATCGTAAATGGCCAGTTAGAGAAGGCAACAACAGAAAACAGAAGGATGCTTGTGTGCATAGGGAGACGAATGGTCAGCAGGAAAAAGGGGGTGATAGTGCCTTTGTCTTAATGAGATCTCATTTGGAGTACTGTGTATAATTCTGGAGACCACACCTTCAAAAGGATATAAAAAGGATGGATATAGAAGGATGGCGTCAGTCCAGCAGGTTCCTACTAAAATGATCATTGATCTTTGTCATAAAGCATATGGGGATAGGCTTAAAAAATCTTAATATGTTTACTTTGGAGGAAAGGTGTAGAGATGAGATGTGATAGAGACATAAGAACATAATATATGCCATTCTGGGTTAGATAAAGGTCCATCAAGCCCAGTATCCTGTTTCCAACAGTGGACAATCCAGATCACAGGTACCTTGCAGATTCCTAAAAGGTTGACAGATTCCATGTTGCTTATCCCAGGGGTAAGCAGTGGATTTCCTTAGTCCACTTTAATAATGGTTTATGGACTTTTCCTCCAGAAACGTATCCAAACTTTTTTTAAACCCAGCCATACTAACAACTTTTACTACATCTTCTGGCAACAAATTCTAGAGTTTGATAATACATTGCGTGAAAAAATATTCTCTCCGATTAGTCTTAAATGTGCTACATTGCAGCTTCATTGCGTGCCCCCTAGTCTTTCTACTTTTTGATGGAATAAACAATTGATCTACCTTTACCCATTCCACTCCATCATTAATTTATAGACCTCTAGCATATCTCCCCTCTGCCATCTCTTTTCCAGGCTGAAGAGCTCTAACCTTTTAAGCCTTTACTCATAAGAGCATCTTTCCATCCCCTTTATCATTTTGGCCACTCTCCTCTGTACTATATCTTTTTTAAGATATGGTGACCAGAATTGCACACAATATTTGAGGTGTGGTCACAACATGGAGCAATACGGAGGCATTATGATGTCATCCTTGGTTTTATTCTCCATTCCTTTCCTTATGATTCCTAGCATTCCATTTGCTTTCATTGTCAGCACTGCACACTGCGCAGAGGGTTTCAACATATTATCCACGATGACTCCCAGATCCTTTTCCAGGGTGGTGATTCCTAATGTGGAACCTTGCATCGTGTAACTGTAGTCTGGGATATTCTTCAGTCTGGCAGCCTCTCAGCTGCCATGGAGGAGAGAGGTCTCGTGAAAGGAGAGCATCACCTTGGTGAGGCAGGAAGTGGACCAGTTCACCAGGAGATGTAACACCCTCTTGTACAGAGGAGGTTTCTCCAGGGCCATATGCCTATTAGGGAAAAGTTAAGACGGCCATTATAGTGGATGATTCAATCATTAGGCATGTAGATAGCTGAGTGGCTGGTGGACATGAGGATCGCCTGGTAACATGCCTGCCTGGTGCAAAGTTAGTGGACCTCACACGCCACATAGACAAGGTTTAGATAGCGCTGGGGAGGAGTCTGCTGTCTTGGTACATATTGGTACCAATACCATAGGAAAATGTGGGAAGGAGGTTCTGGAGGCCAAATTTAGGCTTTTAGGTAGGAAGCTGAAATGCAGAACTTCCAGGGTAGCATTCTTTGAAATGTTTCCCATGCCACACAACACAGGGCCCAAAAGGCATGCGGAACTCCAGAGTCTCAATGCATGGATGAGACAAGGGTGCAAAGAAGAGGCTTTTGGATTTGTTAGGAACTGGGAAACTTTCTGGGGAATGGAGGGGTTCTTCCGAAGGGATGGGCTCCGCCTTAACCGGGATGGAGCCAGGCTGCTGGCATTTAAAAAAGAGATAGAGCAGCATTTAAACTAAATAATAGGGGATAGCCGACAGTCACTCAAGCATGGTTCGGGAGGATGTATCCTTGAAGGATACTAACAAAACAGGGAAATTAGGACATCCAAACAACATGGTTCCAATAAAGATAAATGTTACCCAGATGCCCTTAAGTATAGAGCTGAAAGATTCCAAATTACCCCTATCAACTGATAACCAGATTAATATGATTGAAATACAACCTCTAAAATGCCTATATGCAAATACTAGGGGGTATGTTTACTAAACTGTGATAATGTAGCAGCAGCTACATTAAAGTGCGTTAAGTAACGTTAACACGCTTTAACGTGCTATGTTGGCATGTCGAGTGGAGGAGTGGCCTAGTGGTTGGGGCAAGGTACTTCAGGCCGGAAGGTTGGGGGTTTCTAGTCCCACAGGTGCTCCTTGTGGTCTTGGGCAAGCCACTTAACCCTCCTTAGCCCATGTTCCCTGTAAAATAGTTATCTCCAAGTTATAATGCCCTGTTCAATGTAATTTCAGTTTGTTCAATGTAAACTGCACTGATGCAGAATAGCACAGTATATAAGAGAATGGAAATAAATATTGTGACGCTCGCGCCCCTACCAGGCGGTTGCCTAGTAGGGACGGCTGGCCATCTGATATCCCTTTCTAGGATTTTTGTGTAGTTGTGTCCGAAAGGAAGAGCCAAGTGGTTAATAAAGCGCACAGGAAATTTTATTCGGTTTCCAGACTGGTAAGTGGTGAACATAAAATTCTTCAAGCACACCTCAATATCTAGCAGACCTTCTCACCTATCACACTCCCAGGCATACACCCCGCTCATTCCATCTCAACCGTCTCTCTCTCCCTCCACCCTCCCTTGCTCACTTACAGTCCACCCGCTCCTCTGCTTTCTTCTTTGCAGCCCCCACCCTCTGGAACTCTCTTCCCCCCTCCCTCCGCCTTGAACCCCATTTCCTCACCTTTAAGTGTAATCTAAAAACCCACCTTTTTTCCCTTGCTTTTGACCTTCCCTCCCCCTTTGCTTAACTCTACTCACTTTGGTCTATGTTGTGCTCTTCTCCCCCTCTTTCCTGTCCAGACATTGTAATTTCTTTTTCCTTTCCTTTACCTATTATTTTATAACTGTGTACTATGCTTGTTTTTATGCTTGTTTTTATGATTGTTTTTATGACTGTTTTTATATTGTAAACCGCTCTGGTTCCCCTAAAAGGGCGGTATATCAAGCTGAATAAAACATAAAACATAAAACATAACTTTTTTTCCAGACAAAAGAAAATACAGGATAACTTCTCCAAAAATCAAAAATGTCCAAAACAGTGTAACCTGGCACAAACTTATAGCAGTTTCTGTTCCTCACTGCAATTGCTTAACATTATAAAACAAAAGCATTTGTAAAACTCTTCACACAGTGAATGGGTTATCAGCTTCAAGCCTGCTGTTGCCACACACACAAACAGTTTCAGCTGTTTGGGCCTTCACTGAGCTCCTGCAGTTTCAGGTTCTTAGGAGAGATTCTTAACCCTTTTCCTTCAGGCTTACTCCTCTCTTCCAGCTTCTGAAACTGTCTTTAAATTGCAACAGCCTCTTTTTATATTCCACTGTTTCTAGCTCACATTACTCGTGTACCTTAGTGCACAGCTCGCATTCCATCTCAGAGACCTCAGACTCAATAACACTTTCCTCAGGGCCTACCTCCATGCTCTCTATTGAGCTACAGCTGGGTGCTTTCTGAAAGTGCTCTGGGCTCTTTTCCTTAAGGGTCTTCACAAGATTAAACAGTCTCTCCCACTGCCTGGCCTTGCCTTCTCCAGGCCGGTCTCTTGGGGGTCTTTCTTGTTTAACTTCCCTCGTGAGATATTTCTTGCTGTGCTGAGCCTTCTGGGGTATGATAGTCTCCTCTGAGTCAGAGCAAGAACTATCCTGCTGGCAATGCTTGTTTCCTGCGTACCTTTCTTGGCTGCCTCTATAATGGTTCCTCCTTTTGCTGCTCTCCTTGGCTGCAAAGGTTCTCCTCAGCTTGGCCCCAGATCTTTCCGGTCTGTGCCTTCTGGGAACTGGACTCGAACCTGGGCTAGGCCTTGAACTGCAGCTGCCGCTTGTGCTTGCTCTTGCACTCCTCCTGGACCTTCTTCTCAAAGCCCCTTCCAAACTCAAACTGGCTCTCCCTCTTGTGTTTGTTTTCCCTCTGTTAACTGCTGAGCAGGGCAACTCCCTTCCTGGCTCCTCCCACTTGGACCTCCTACTCCTATGCAGGGTTGTCCTGTGGTCTGGGATTGGTTTACCCTTAGCTCTGCCCCCTTGGTTCCTTTCAGGGCTTCTAGTATGGAGTATGTGGTTTTGTGCACCCATCCCCCGCAAAGAAGAAAAATCCTTCTTTTTTTCCGTTTTCCCTAGCTGGGCTGCACCCTCCTTACCACAATATGTTCTCACATAGTGCTCTACACAATCTGCCTCCAGTGATACCTGTGTGTTCCCAGTCCTGGACCTGCTTGGCGTCTGTGTGGTTTATCCCACCTCTTGGTGCACATCATTCCTCTGTAAGCATGCACTATGGACTGGCTAGTGGACTGTCTGCAGTTAGTCTGTGCATGTTTGGAACACCTTGTAGGGTGCTGGTGAATGGCAGACCGTGGTGCGGGGCAGTTGAGGTTTTCCAGGCCTACCCCCAGCATTGCTGCTGGTCTGCCACTGCCCCAGTCACAGGTATGGCTCTGGCACACCAACCCTGGAGGGCTGTCTTTTGCCAGCAGGATGGGGGTTGCTGGTCCTACAGCCATTCCTCGGGGCTCAGGCACCTGTCTCTCCACTCCCTCACCTACAAAAAGGGTGGTTGTGGGCCCTTTGGGGTATACAGTGTAAACCACTTAGACCTGTAGGGGCACCGCTACATAAACCTCATGTGAGTCTAGACACCCCTCTGCCTTGATAACAGGTGCCCATGGCAGCCAGACCCTAACACTGGGTACACACTAATCTGGGTGGTGTCTGGTCCCAGAGGGCCACATGTGACTGCAGAATATGATGGCCACAGAATTACCTTTGGATGCACTGCAAGAAACACCCGTCACACACTAGCAGTGATGAGGATGTGCAGTAGGACCTATCTCTAGCACCACGTGTACTGCAGACCTAGTGCTGGGTGCCCATCCTAACCCTCAGGGTGAACACAGAACCTGCACAATGGCATGGTCTGTAGCTACTCTGTGCCAGTATCACACACTGTCAGTTCATCTTTCCAAGCTGAGGTACCGGAGAGGTGCAGACCCCATTTGGTGATCAGCTGTAGACAGGTATTCAGCATGTGCATTGCATCATGGGTACTGGTGGGGTTACCCTATCCTGGCACTCAGAGCAGACAGTTTGTGCGGTGACCTGCAGTCCTTCTGTACCCAGCCATTACTGTAAGACAAGCCAATGGTTAGTACAATGACATTCTAGGCAGTGGTCATGGGTTCAGTTCCTCATTGTTCCCTCCTTTCAATGCCTGTCCTACTCAAATAGTTTGCATGCCTGTAACAGTCATATTTTTGCAGATCTGTGCCACTATTGCCAACAATCCTTCAGTCCATCTATTTGCATCTGTCAGATGTGTAGAGTCCTGTCTTCCTGTGCAGGCTGCCACCCCATGCCCTGCACTGGTACCCTTTCCTGCATTGTGCCTCTTTGTGCTTGCCTCGCCTGTGCCTGATCTGCCTGGCACCACCACTCCTCTGCCTACCCATCATTGAACCTATCCTGCCACCTCTGCCTCCACTGGGGGACACATATTCCTATCATCTGCCACCCACTGTCATTGCAGTACTTTACATTGCCAACACCCTGTGCTGTAGTACAGCTGTCCCCAACAGGTTTGGATGCCCACAGATATGGCAGGTCCAGCAGCTCCCAGCTCTCCCTCCTTCAGTCACCTGTTCATTGCCTTTCCTCGGTGCTCTATCCAGTGTTAGGGTTACATCTGTTTCTATGCCTCACAGGTCATGCATGTCAACCTGAAGCACCTTGCAGCCCTTAGAGCACACTAACCTAGGGCACCATAACATTGTTAGGGCACCTTAACCTATGGTACCATAACCCAGGGTGCTTTCTAAGGTGCATTGACCAGGGGTGCCTAATAAGGTACCTAACCTAAGGAGCCCTATAAGGTGCCTTATAAGGCACCTTAGCCTAGGCACCCTATAAGGTGTCTGTAAATGCATGTAAATATCTGTAGATATTGTAAATAATCTCCCCAGTTGAAATCCAAGTTGTATCCCCTGTTTATTTATTTTATTTTTATTTATTTATTTATCACACATTTATATACCGCTCTTTCCCAAGTATCAAGTGCGGTTTACAATGAACAGAGAAAATTGAAGGTACATGAGTAATCATGTCCTAGTCATTTACAGGGAACAGGTTTACATATAACAGTATAAATAAGCATGCAAACTTTGTTTACATCCTGAGATATAGTGAGGATGTAATGAAAACTTTTTACATATTTACATTAGTTTTATACAGTTTGAATTACGTGAAAGCAACATTGTATTAACAGTTTTTACATTTTTTATTATCAGATAGGTGTGTGTCTAGTAGTTTATTAACCTGTATCACTTTGTTTGGTTTGGTTAACCAGAGGTGTGTAATGTGAGGTAAATAGGTGTGTTTTTAGTTTTTTTCTAAATTCTTTAATTTCGGTCAGGAGGCGAACGTTGTCTGGTAGATTATTCCAGAGAGTCGGTGCACAGTGAGAGAAGGCCCTATTATTGGTTAGTTTTCTAGCTTTTTTAAAGTCTTTAGGTAATGATATTGTGTTTGTATTTCCACTCCTTTGAGATCGCTTATTTGGTTCCATGTTGATTAGGTTGTTAAGCGCGGATGGTGCTAGTTTGTTTATCATTTTGAAGGTGGTAACTAGTATTTTGTATTGTATTCTATTATGAATTGGTAGCCAATGGAGTTTAGCAAGTATTGGTGTAATGTGTTCTTTTGAATTTACATTCATAATGATTCTTGCCGCAATATTTTGAGTTAGTTGGATCTTTTTAATGTTTTGCCGCTTGATTCCCTGGAGAATTGTGTTCGCGAAATCGAAGTGTGGGGTTATGATTGCTTGTATTATCGATATGAAATCTTGTAAGTGAATTAAAGGACGTATTTGTTTCAAAGTCTTGATTTTGAAATGTATGGTTTTTTTAAGGTTTTTTATGTGTGAGTCCATATTAAGTTTATCATCAAGTATTACTCTGTTCTGTTCTCTGTAAATGCATATCTGATAGACCCAGATGCATAAATGTTACCTGTAAACCGCACTGATTTTAAAGAGCACGGTATATAAAAGCAATAAATAAATAAATAAAAATAAATAAAATAAATAAGGTGCCTTATAGGGCGCCTTAGCCTAGGCACCTTATAAGGTGCTTTGTAAGGTGCCTTAGCTTAGGGTGCCTTATAAGGCGCCTTAGCCTAAGGCATCCTATAAGGCGCCTTATACGGTACCTTAGGCTAAGGCACCCTATAAGGTGCCTTGTAAGGTGACGTTAACGTGCATTAGGCACCTTGTAACGCGCGTTACCTGACACGGCTTGCCGAAACGATGCACCGCCCACTCTTTATATGGGCATCCGTAACATTACCGGGGAACTTAATGATGGTAACATTACCGCAGTTTAGTAAACATACCCCTAGAAGTCTAAAAAATAAGATGGGAGAGTTAGAATATATAGCACTAAATGAGAGGTTAGATATGATTGGTATCTCAAAGACCTGGTGGAAGGAAGACATCCAGTGGGACACTGTGATACCTGGGCATAAACTTTATAGCAATGATAGAGTAGATCAAATTGGTAGAGGGGTTGTGCTCTATGTTAGAGAGGGCATTGAGTCACATAGTATTAAAGTTTTACAGGAAACAAAATACGCTGTAGAATCTCTATGGATAGAAATTCCATGTAAAAAGGGGAAGGCAATGGTAATGGGAGTGTATTACCGAATGCCTGGCCAGAATGAACAGATGGATAATGAAATGCTGAAAGAAATCAGGGAAGCTAGCAAAAGTTACAACACAGTAATAATGGGCGATTTCAATTACCCGGATATCGACTAGGTCAGTGTCACAGCAGGACATGCTAGGGAGATAACGTTTCTAGATGAAATAAATGACTGCTTCTTGGAGCAGCTGGTTCATGAACCAACAAAAGGGGAAGCCATTTTGGACCTAGTCCTTAGTGGAACACCAAATCTGGTGCAAGAGATAAGGGTATTGGGGACACTTGGCAATAGTGATCATAGTGTTTGATTTAATTAATGGGGAGGGATGGTAAGGAAATCCACAGTACTACCTTTTAACTTTCAAAAGAAAGACTATGATAAAAGATTTCCATACAGCGTGGGTATTGTTTAAAAATACTATCTTGGAAGCCCAGAATAGATGTATTCCATGCTTTAAGAAAAGTGGAAGGAAGGCCAAAAAACTGCCAGCATGGTTTAAAGGCGAGGTCAGAGAGGCTGTTGCAGCCAAAAATGCATCTTTCAGGAAATGGGAAAAGGAGCCAAATGACGAAAATGGGAAACAACATAAGCATTGCCAAGTTAGATGCAAAGCATTGATAAGGCAGGCAAAGAGAGAATTTGAAAAAAAGCTTGCTGTGGAAGTAAATATGCATAATAAAAACTTTTTCAAGTACATTCTTAGCAAAAAAACTTGAGAGAGTCAGTTGGACCATTGGTTGATAGAGGAGTAAAAGTGGCGCTATGTGAAGATAAGGCCATAGTGAAGTGATTGAATGAATTCTTTGCTTCAATCTTTACTGAAGAAGATGTAGAGAATTTAGCCATGCCTGAAATGGTATATAGATGTGATGTATTGGAAGAATTGAAAGAAATATTGATACAATGGGAAGATGTATTACAACTATTTGATAAACTGAAGAGTACCAAATCATATGGACCGGATGATATACATCCAAGAGTATTGAAAGAACTGAAATATGAGATTGCAGACCTACTATTAGTAATCTGTGAACTATCATTAAAATCAACTGTAGTACCTGAAGAGTGGAGAATGGCCAGTGTAGCGTCGATATTTAAAAAACGTTCCAGTGGTGATCCGTGAAATCACAGACCTGGGTGTCTGACATAAGTACCGGGCGAAATGGTAGAAACTATTATAAAGAATATAATTGCTGATCATGTATATAGTCATGGTTTCATGGGAGAAAGCCAACATGGATTTAGTCAAGGAAAGTCTTGTCTTACTAATCTGTTTTTTTTTTGAAGGTGTGAATAAACAGGTAGACAGGTGAGCCGGTTGATATAATATATCTGGATTTTCAGAAAACCTTTGGCCCCTCATGAAAGACTCTTGGGGAAATTAAAAAGTCAAGAGATTGGAAGCAGTGTAGTATTGTGGATCAGAATCTGGTTAAAAGATAGAAGGCAGAGAGTAGGGCTAAATGGCCAATTTTCTCAATGGAGAAAAGTAAATAGTGGAGTACCCCAGGGATCTGTGCTGGGCCCGCTGCTTTTTAACATATTCATAAATGATCTGGAAATAGGAATAATGCGTGAGGTGATCAAATTTGCACATGACACAAAATTATTTAAAGTTGTTAAAACCCAAGAGAATTGTGAAAAATTGCAAGAGGACCTTGAAAAATTGGAAGACCGGGCATCCAAATGGCAGATGAAATTTAATGTGGACAAGTACAAAGTTATGCACCTACGAAAGAACAACCCAAACTTTGGTAACATGAAACAAGGTATCATCTTGGAAACCACCACCCAGGAAAAAGATTTAGACATCATATACATTGAAACCCTCCGCCCAGTGTGCAGCGGCGGCCAAGAAAACTAATAGAATGCTAGGAATCATAGGGAAAGGAAGGGAGATCAAAACCAAGGATATTATAATGCCTCTGTATCGTTCCATGGTTCAACTGCACCTTGAATATTGTGTGCAATTCTGGTCACCTTAAAAAGGATAGCGGAATTAGAAAAGGTATAGCGAAGAGCCACTAAAATGGTAAAGGGGATGGAAGGATACCCCTATGAGGAAAGACTTAAAAGGTTAGGGCTTTTCAACTTGGAAAAGAGAAGGCTGATGGGAGACGTGATAGAAGTCTAAAAATTAATGAATGAAGTGTAACGGGTTAACGTAGATTGGTTGTTTACACCATCAAAAAGTAGAAATACTAGAGGACATGCAATGAAGCTACAATGTAACCCATTTAAGGCTAATAAGAGAAAATATTTTTTCACTCAACATGTAATCAAACTCTGGAATTCGTTACCGGAAGATGTAGTAAAAGCTGTTAGTATAGCAGGGTTTAAAAAGGATTTGGACAAGTTCCTGAAGGAAAGGTCCATAAACCATTATTAAAGAGGACCCGGGAAATCCACTGCTTACCTCATGACCAGCACTGTGGAAGGTGTGGACTTTGGGTACCTGCCAGGTACTTGTGACCTGGATTGGCCATTGTTGGAAACAGGATACTGGACTTGATGAACCTTGGTCTGACACAGTATGGTATTTCTTATGTTCTTATGTTCTCTAAGTACAATTTCTCAAGGTCCCCTTGCAAGTTTTCACAATCCTCTGGTGTTTTAACAGCTTTGAATAATTTTGTGTCATCTGCAGATTTGATCACCTCACTTGTTATTCCCATTTCCAGGTCATTTATGAATATATTAAAAAACAGCAGGCCCAGCACAGATCCCTGGGGCACTCCACTGTTCAGCCTTCTCCATTGAGAAAATTGGCCATTTAGCCCTCCACTCTGTTTTCTATCTTTTAACCAGTTCCCAGTCCACAATAGTACACTGCCTCCTCCTATCCCTTAACTTTTTAATTTCTCTAAGGGGTATGTTTATTAAACTGCGGTAATGTCATTCATGTTAGGTTCCGCGGTAAAGGTACAGATGCCCATATAAAGGCATGGGCGGAGCATCATTATGGCAAGCTGTCAGGTAACGCACGTTATAAGGCGTGTTATAAGGCACGTTATAAGGCACCTTATTAGGCACAGTACAAGGCACATGCCTTAACGTGCCTTGTACTGTGCCTAATAAGGTGCTTTGTAAAGTGCCTTATAACGTTCCTTGTACTGTGCCCAATAAGGTGCCTTGTAACGTGCCTAATTAGGAGCTTTATAATGCCTTATATGGATTGCTGGCAACTGTGGTGAGGGTACTGTGGTCTGGCAGCACGGATCTGCAAAGATATGACTGTCACAGGCAAGCAAAATATCTGCCTTGGACAGGAGGGAACAACAAGGAATTGAACCCATGAGCTCCACCTAGAATGTCAGTGTACTAACCAGTAGGCTATACCTCTATGGCCTGTTGCACAGTAATGGCTGGGTACAGAAGGACTGCAGGTCACTGCACAAACCGTCTGCTCTGTGTGCCAGGATAGGGTAACCCCACCAGCACCCATGATGCATTGCACATGCAGAACAGCGGCCTACAGCTGACCACCAAATGGGGTCTGCACCTCTCCGGTACTGCAGTGTGGTAAGACGGACTGACAGTGCATGATACTGGCACAGAGTAGTTATGGACCATGCCATTGTGCAGGTTCCGTATTCACCCTGAGGGATAGGATGGGCGCCCAGCACTCGGTCCACAGTACATGTGGTGCTAGAGATAGGTCCTACTGCACATCCCCAGCACTACCAGTGTGTGACAGGTGTTCCCAGCAGTGCAACCGAAGGTGCATCTGTTCCAGCTGTGTTTTTCAGTCACATGTGGCCCTGTGGGACTGGACACCACCTAGATTAGTGTGTACCTGGTGTTAAGGTCTGGCTGCCATGGGTATCTGTTATCAGGGCAGTGGGGTGTCTAGACTTGCATGAGGGCGATTTATCACTACCACTATGGGTTGAAGTGGTATGTGCTATATACCCCAAGGGGCCTCAATCACCCCTTTTGTAAATGAGGGTGTGGTGGGACAGGTGCTTGCACCCTGCAGCATGGCTGCAGTACCAGCAACCACAGTCTTGCTGATGGATGACAGCCCTCCAGGGCTGCTGGGCCAGTGCCATACCTATGACCATTGCAGACCAGCAGTGATGCTTGGGGTAGGCTCAACTGCCCCACGCCACGGTCTGCCATTCATCAACAGACAGCACAGTCAGACTGCACCTGCAGCATCTCACAAGGTGCTCCCACCAAGCACAGGAAAACTGCAGACCGCCCACTAACCAGTCCATAGTGAATGCTCACAGGGGAACCCTGTGCACCCAGAGGTGGGATGCACAGCACAGACACCAAGCAGGTATCTCTGTGCTTGGGCCCCAAAACTGGGAACACACAGGTATCACTGGAAACAAACAATGTGTGGCACTATGTGGGAACATAGACATGCCATGGTCACTGCTCGGTCAGAGTGAGAGTGACCCCCAGCATGACATGCTGTGGCCACCCTGTCCATGCAGGTGGTGGTCGAGCACTACAGTGTCCCAGCCATTGCCCTCCACCCTGTGCAGATGCATCCTGGCCAATCCGCCCTGTCTGGGCCATACCCACAATACCTTGCTCCTCATTATGCACATTTGCAGGCTAACGCTGGAAGCAGTATGAGCAATGTGGGTTCAGTGAGGTGTTGGCAGACACAAAACAATGGACAGACATACGCACACTCCCACACCTATCTCAGCATTGTGCAGAGATGGAGGTGGTTGACAACCCTACCTGCTGCACTGGTTCTGATTACAGTGCCAACATTGCTAATCTGTGCAGAGGGTAGTAGTACTGCTCTGGTGATAACTGCAGCTTTGTGCTGGGGCCAACAGCCTGACACTCCATGAAGCTGTGGATAGTGGAGCCCTTGTGAAAGGGTGTCTGTACCCCTGTGCAACACTGCTTTGGGGTTTGCCCATGTTGTTGCTGTGGCTGCATTGTGGGCTAAAACTATGGGGAGATGCTCTGCAGGATCCACAGATGGGACCTGAACCTCTGACCCTCTGCTTTTGGACATGCTGGCTGAGTGTACTGCACCACACTGTTGACACTGCAACATAGTGGTCCCTGGGGCAATCTTTATGTTCCTCGGCCAGACCTCTTCTGTTGCACTGCACACCACATTCTGGTACAGGGCATGGCCTAGGTCCACTGCAGGTGGATGCCACTGCTACCTTCAGCACCATCACCCACCCCCTCTGCCGTGCCGCCATGACCATATGCTGTCGGTGCTGGTGGTGCGCCATCCCAGGCCATCCAGGGGGCAGGTAGGCGGCTGCCTAAGGTGTGGGTTCTGGGGTAGGGGTGCCTACATAGATGTCCATGCTTCCCCAGGCTCCGCCTGTCAATGTTATGTGCCCCTTGGGGTGCCTGCTGGGTAATGTCTCCTGGATGCGACACTGTAGGCCACAGACTCATGGGCATGTCTGACCCTGGTCAGTTGCTGTCTTGCTAGTTTCCATTTTCTGCATTCCTATGTGCCACCTCGGCAACCGCCTAGTCCACCCTGTGCCCCAGTAGCCCCCACTGCATGTCCCGCCTGCAGCCCCCATGTCCCATTTGTGCCATCACCATAGTGGCCTTTCATACCAGGGCACTATGCTGTTGGTGCAAATGTATCACTACTATCACTTTTCTAGGGCTCCCTGGCTATGCTGTACATGCTGACACAGAACTGGTTTCTCTCTCTTGCAAATGTGTGCTAACGCCAGGTTTTCAGTTGCATTAGGATTCAGCCCTTAATTTCTCTGCGTTAGTGTGAAAGGGACCTCTCCACACCCACTCCCCGCCCATTGACCCCTTCTCTCCACCCTCTCTCCACCCTTTTCTGGACTTACCATGGCTGGGAACGTTAAGGCGCGTTATGTAACGTTAACGTTACATAACGCGCCTTAACGTAGCCGCTGCTATGTTACCGCAGTTTAGTAAACATACCCCTAAGAGTCTCTCATGAGGGATCGTGTCAAAAACTTTTTGAAAATCCAGATACAATGTGGGCCTGATTCAGAGATGTGACTAGCGGGGTTGGACGTCCAACCCCCGATCTTGCCCCGCACGCTATGTAGAGTCCAGCTTTCCCCGCATGTACAGAGAGTTAGTATGGGGGTGCTGGGTGGGGGCAGGAGGAGGAGATTTCCAGATCACCCCTGAAACTCTTTTTAAAAATTGACATTACAGTAGCTGTTCTCCAATCTTCAGTTACTAAGTTGATGTTAATGATAGTTTACAAATTACTAATAGGTCTGCAATTTTATTTTTGAATTCTTTCAGCATCCTGGTCCAGGTGATTTTCTATTCTTTAGTTTATCAAATTGCTGTATTACATTTTCCCAGTTTAGCAAGATTCCTAATAAATCTAAAACATTCTTCCTTGCACTATTGTCTTATCTACACATTGAGACTCTGGAATTCTGCCTACCTCTTGGGTCCTGCACATTGAATGGGAAGCATTTCTGAAATCACTACCCTGGAAGTTCTGGATTTCAACTTTCTACCTAAAAACCTAATTTTGGCTTCCAGAACCTCCCTCCCACATGTACCAAGACAGCAGGCTCATCCCCAGCACTATCTAAAACCTTATCTAGATGGTATGCGAAGTCTGCCACCTTCTCATCAGGCAGGCAAGTTACCAGGCAATCCTCAAGTCCCCTAGCCACCCAGCTATCTACATACCTAATGATGGAATCACCAACTATAATGGCCATCCTAGTCCTTCCCTCATGGGCACATAGTCCTGGAGATACCTCCTCAGTATATTAAATCCCCTCGCTGACTGGTCCTAGCTACAGGATCACTACCTGCCATACCAAGGTGATGCTCTCCTTTCACATGACCTCTCTCCTCCATGGCAGCTGAGAGGCTGCCAGCTTGGGGGTGGAACATCTTTACTATGTCCCTGAAGGTCTCATCTGTATACCTCTCTGTCTGCCTCAACTCCTCCAAGTCTGTTACTCGAGCATCCAGAAAGCAGACTCGTTCCCTGAGAGCAAGGAACTCTTTGCACCTAGTGCCATTATAAGACGTCTCACCAACTGGATAACCAGGAGTTCTGGTATACCCATGCTTCTTAGTGTGGCCCAGAGTTTTTCATGATTTACACAATCAAAGGCCTTGCTGTAGTCAATAAAATACATATAGATAGATCTTAACAACTGTCAAAATCAATAATTTCATCTTTGATAGGGAAGAAATAGTAATAGCAGACAACTTTAACCTGCTTGGATCAATAAAGAAATGACAAGCAATCAAGAAATCCGATGATGCATTGCTCTTGGGAGAACAACTATAAAGGACTTAGACAAGACTTTCAAAGGCAGAGATGTATCTCTGCATACAAAGATTTGACGTCCAAACCACGGTATTTTCAATAGAATCATATGGATGCGAAAGTTTGACAGTGAAGAAAAAGACAAGAAAAACATGTATGCCTTTGACTATATACCATAGACTGTATACCATAGACTGCACACCATAGACTGCACAAAGAACAAGTCAATTGGTACTAGAGGAGATCAAACCTAAGCTTTCTTTAGCAGCTCAAATGATGAGACTTTGACTTTCATACTTCTGACATGGGGAGAGAAAGGCATCATGCTTGGCAAGGTTGTAGGACAACACAAAAGAGAAAGACCAGTAATGCAGTGGATCGATACAATAACAGCAGCTATGGATGATATTCTGTCAACAATTATCTATCTGACTGAAGAGCAAACAGAGTCAGCATGAGTTGGCATAGATGTTTACCAAATCCTGGTTGAACATCACTAATTGGACAACCAGGATCTAGATTACTCTTGGTAAATGTCTCTGATAGCATACTTTGACATGGTTTCACAGAATTTCTGGCACAAGAATGTGCC
Source organism: Ichthyophis bannanicus (assembly GCA_033557465.1). Classification (NCBI taxonomy): domain Eukaryota; kingdom Metazoa; phylum Chordata; class Amphibia; order Gymnophiona; family Ichthyophiidae; genus Ichthyophis; species Ichthyophis bannanicus. The sequence goes on along the minus strand of CM066038.1, from coordinate 487,505,523 downwards.
AAAAGAAAAATCTTTGGAGTAAATCTCTATAGCAAGAGCCAATTGATTCACAAGGTAAAAAAATCCAGTTAGATTTTCCATAGAGCTCCAGACCAGACAAACTTTGAATGAATCAGGAAACAGGACTAGCAATTCAGCAGGGTGGCTAGAGCTAGCTGCCATTGGGTTGAAATGGCTCTTTTGCAAATTGCCTGCCACCAGCCTCTGACTATGTGGGAAAAAAAGAGCCAGTTGGGTTTTTTATTTGCCTGAAACCTCTAGTAACCTTTCAGCTATGTTTTTCATTTGGGCAGCAGCCACAGCTACCTCTTGAATTAACATAATAGCTCTGAAATAAAATTTATAAAAACATAATTAAAATGTATTAAAATGAAAGTAAATATAATGAAAAACTTGCAAATGAAATAAAATTACATCTTTTTGTCTACACATCCCTAATAAATGGGAAATCCAAGAAAAATTTCATTCCAATAGTCATATTTATTTATTTTATTTAAACTTGTTTTTATACCACCTTTCTACCATTCAAGGAGGTTTACAAATAACCAAATATGTCAACATTTATGATTGTAATACTGTACGAAAGTCACCTACATTTAAGGAAGGTCTTAAGCAGCGAGTCAGCTGCAATTTGAAAAAGGCTGTTTGGGACTGCATGGATAGTGAAGAGTCAAGTATAACCCCTAAATCACAAACCTGTCCCCCAGGCTGAACCATAGCTAGTCCATCTAAATCAAGAGTGCTAAAAAGAAAGAAACTTTCTTTCTTATTGATGTTCAAAAGTAAGTGGGATTTGGGCTAACCGCCTTAAGAGTATCAACTGCCGATCGAGCTTGGTTATTATCTGCATTGAGAAGGTACCGGAGGCCCTTCCTTACTAACGACTTGCATAGAGGTTGTGCATAAATATTGTATAGAACTGAGGACAACACAGAACATCTCCATTTCTTGCTCATCGTCACTCACAAACACATGTGGGATAATAGTGAGTTCATGGAGGTTGGCGTGTTTTAAACGCCCATTGCCACAGGGGCAAAAAAATCTGGATATTCAGTGGCAGAATCCTGATAGTGGAGGGCGATGATTTTCAGCTGCTATCCAGATAGCCAGCCGCATACACTTAGTTATAAGGATACTTGTCCGCTTAGTGAAGCTGAAAATTTTCTGGATAAGCGCTGCTCCTTTTCAGCCCTGCCTGCAGACTGTTCTGGCACTCTGCTGAATATGGGGATCGCTGGGTCTTGTCCAGATAGCAGGTTCTGACCCTTCTGAATCTCAGCCCCTTGGTTTCTTTCCCTACTTTAAATTTTACGTGGAAATTGCGCTTCATTCTCATAAGCCTCCTTTGCTTCGTGGAAGGAGTGTCAAGGAGGCTCCTGCTGGTTTCAGTCTACAACCTCTCTTAAACCATTAGGCGTGACTGATAAACTGCTGGACTCATTGAGTCAGGTTCAGTTACTAGGATAAAGCAGCAAATGAAAGTCAATTGCTCAGTAACCTTTCCCTTGAGTTATCTTAAATCCAAAGCAGCATGCTGCTAAATGCATTCGGAAGCTATTTAGTGCCTTTTATCAGTCAATCTGAGCTTTACTGGTACAGACCGTGCATTTGCCAGATAAAGGCCAGCTTTAATAATGTGTCAGGAAGGCTTTCATTCTCTTAAGGTTTTTATTTATTTAGGTTTTTAGTCTTCTCCTTACTGGTTTTGCAATTATCCATGGAACAGAATGTCAGTATCATTGGTAATGACATTAAGGAGTTATAAACAGGGCACTTATAAAAATTCTCCAAGAGGTGCCTATTTTGTAAAAGCTGTTAGAAAAAAAACCTTCTGAAGAGGATACAAAATATGATAATCAAAAAAATCCCCTCAATGTCCAACCCCTCAAAAACTTTTCCAACACCTTAAACCAAACAATCTTAAATTTAACAAAATACTATTTTTGTCGGAGCGGGCCGAGGGAGGGCCAGAACTAAGAGTCCAACCCCATCCAGATGGCCAACTTCTTTTATTCAATTTTAGGTTTCCAAACCTTATAAAAACCCTATCACCGAGGGCACTTATCTGTATTTTTCTTCTGCTCTATAACTGTGTCCAAATCCCTTAGTTGCTCAAAGGTCGAGATTGTTCACACGACGTGCATGTTTCGGGATAAACCCTGTATCAAGTGCATTCAAAGATCAAATCTTATCAGGCAACCATTTCAGCAAAAAACGCCGTTGTTGCTGAAATGGTAACATCAATAACATAGATCAGGCTGCAAAAAACGCCGTTGTTGCTGAAATGGTAACATCAATAACATAGATCAGGCTGCATGTTAGCATGCTATAGAGATGTTTGAAATATGCTTGACTCCAATGCTGTGTCTCTTCAAGCACTAACTTGCAAATGAAGTAGATGGAAAATAGATGTCAGAAGACCACACAGACATGGAGGTTAAGTGCATTGACCAAGGTTAAACAGAGAAGTTGAATCTAGGACTTTTGGTCCCCACAGATCCACAACATTGTTCACTGATGCTTCCCTATAATTTATTTTATTTAGTTCCTGCTTTTCACTGGGTCAAAGTGATCAATTGGGGGATACATTTAACACAAGGGGATATGAGACACATATGCTAATACTTACAGGGAACATGGGCAATGGAGGGTTAAGTGGCTTGCCCAAGACCACAAGGAGTGCCTATAGGACTAGAAATCCCAGTCCCTCTGGCCTGAGATTGCTGTCCCCAGGTGGGACTTGAACCCCCAGCCCTCCGGCCTGAAGTACCTTGTCCTAACCACTAGACCACTCCTCCCTATAATACATGTAAGATGCATTACAAAATAAGTCAAAGATGAGCCATTTCACTTTTTAAAACTGTTCTCAGATGGTTTAAAGTGGGTTATTTAATGAAGGATTCTTTGCTCATAAAGGTCGTTTTACACATGTAAAAAAACCTCTTCTAAACTTAAACTGAGGTTTACGCATATAAAAGTATGCACTGTGCATTTTATGCAACCTGGGTTTGGGTGACTAGGGCAGAGTCTGCGTGGAACACAGGCAGAGTCGTACTAAATACACATATATATGCATCCCTACTTTATGTACAGACATTTATTCCTGCTCCCGAATGGGCGTAAATGTTTATTCTAGGGGGGAAGAAACATCAACGTAAAACTTACTGTCTATGTTCTAATGATGCTGGTAAAACAAATCCTAGATCATGAAAGGGCAGCGGAGATAACAAAGAAACACCAGGAAGACAGATCATAAATTCAAACATGGAGCTGTATTGGGCAGTTAAATATTTGATGTAATGGATGTGCGCAGAGATAACTTTTAACTGCAAAAGGAAAAACTATGAAACTATATGGAGTGGCAACAGACCTGTTTCCTGTCTCCTCAGCTTGCAACCTTGGGGTCATCTTTGACTCCTCCCTCTCCTTCTCCACACATCCAGCTGATAGCTAAAACCTGTCGCTTCTTTCTCCATAACATTGGTGAAATTCGTCCCTTTCTTTCCAAACACACTACTAAGACCCTTATCCACTCTCTAGTCACATCACATCTAGACTATTGCAACCTGCTCTTCTCTGGTCTCCCTCTGAATCATCCCTCCTCACTTCAATCTGCTCAAAATGTAGCTGCACAACTAATTTATCGCCAGTCTCACTATGCTCATATCTCCCCTCTTCTCAAGTCACTTCATTGGCTCCTTATTCATTTCCATATCCAGTTCAAACTTCTCCTACTGACCTATAAGTGCATTTACTCTGCTGCTCCTCCCTACCTTTCCTCTTTTATCTCCCCCACTCCCCTCCACGGGAATTCCGGTCCTCTGGCAGATCCCTTCTATCTGTGTCCTTCTCTTCCACTGCCAACTCCAGACTTCAATCGTTCCACCTTGCTGCTCTTTGGGCCTGGGAGAAACTATCTGATTCAATAGTCAGGCTTTATCTCTGGCTCTTTTCAAATCCATGCTAAAAACTCACCTCGTCAAGGCTGTTTTTGGATCCTAATCCACTTAATCTCCTGCTATCCCACTGTGTAAGATAGTAACATAGTATATGATGGCAGATAAAGACCAAGTATGGTCAGTAGGTGCACCTGCCGCTTCATGCAGGTCACCCCTCCCCATGCCTTTGTTTAGGGGTGTCCCAGCGCTCTGTGCAGGTCACCCCTATTTGTTGAGATATGAGATAGTTAAATTTATTTTGATTTTATCCCATTGCTATAAAGAGAGCCACTGTGTCTGTCCCATGCCATTTGAATTCTGTCAATGTATTTGCCTCCACCACTTCCTTCGGGAGGGCATTCCAAGCGTCCACCACCCTTTCAGTGAAAAGTATTTCCTGACATTGCCTTTCAGTTTGCCCCCTTGCAGTTTCATGTTATGCCCTCTAGTTTTACAGCTTCCACATCTTTGAAAATGGTTCATTTGTTCATTAATACTCTTTTAAGTATTTAAAGGTCTGTATCATATTTCCCCTGTCCCTCCTCTCCTCTAGCATATACATATTTAGGTCTTCAATCTCTTCTTATATATCTTCTGGCGCAGGCTTCAAATCATTTTGGTTGCCTTCTTCTGAACCATTTCCATCTTTTTATATCCTTTGTGAGATATGGTCTCCAAAACTGAACATAATATTCCAAGAGAAACCACACCGGCAACTTGTACAGTGACATTAGCACCTCCTTCTTTCTGCTGGTAATTCCTTTCTATATGCAAACCAGCATTCTTCTGGTTTTGGCTACCGCCTTGTCCCACTGTTTCGCCACCTTGAGATCCGCAGAAACAATCACTCCGAGGTCCTTTTCCTGGTCCGTGCACACCATCCTCTCGCCCCCTATCTCATAAAATTCCCTTGGATTCTGCATCCCAAGTGCATGACACCGCACTTCTTCACATTAAATCTTAACTGCCAAGCAATAGACCATTCTTCCAACTTTTGTAGATCTTTCCTCATGTTATCCACTCCTTACCTTACTTATCCATGTTTCCTTACCATTCTCCTAGACATAGCCTAATCCCCAGTTGTTGTGTTTTGTGTCATGACTAGACTGTAAACTCTGATGAGCAAGGACTGGCTCTTATCTGTCTCTATAGAGCAACTGTGTACACCTTGTAGCGCTATACAAATGATAGGTTTAGTAGTAGTAGTAGAAGATTATAAGGAAATATGGAAGAGAGAGCTTCCTGTTCCCTGAATACAAGTGAAACATTAGCAAATTTTTAAAGCATTGATGTTGCTCCTACTGTAGATTATAAATATAAAATTGTTCCTGTTTATTAATATTTAGGTGGCTATGTAAAAAGTATCTTCAAGCATGCAGCTAGAGCCACTAACTTGCACTACTACCTTAGACCACGCTAACACTGTTAATGTGCATTATTCATAACTAGATTCCTTTGCATAACATGGAACCTGCAATCAAATAACATATTAACACATGCTAATGCAATGGTGCCCTTTAGTAACTCTAGCGGATAGACAGCAATTGGTAACTGAGATGGCACGTTCTAGTTACATCAGTAAAATGGATAAAACAATGTGTAATGCAGTTCTTCAAGGCAAAAGGACAAGGAAAAGACATTGAAGCCACCCAGAGGAGCTTTTATGCTAGAGTGGATGGATGACCATAACTGTAGTAGGTCTAGGAATCAAACCTCATTCACTACCACTCTTGGACTTTAGGACGGACGCCAAAGAATGTTTGGTGATTTCTGTATGACTTGCAGATGCGAACCATTCATCATATGCTACTTCTTTCCAGGCACAAGACTAGAGGGTCCTGCAGTAATCTGGAAACTTTGTTAGAGTTAAGATTTACATCTTGGAATAATCACGTGATAATGACTTGTTACATAACACTTCTCCCAGGACAAGCAGGATGAGTCAACCACAAGTGGTGACGTCATCCGACGGAGCCGAAGACGGAAGTACTCTCGGTAGCCCAGAAGGCTTTAGCCCTCTGGGCATGACCAGTAGCCCCGCCTCCAGATCCGTCCCTAGCTGGCCAGATTTTGTCTTCCGCCTTGCCAGCAAGACGTGTTTCAACTACTCTCACCAACCTCTACGACCTTATGAAGAAACCAGGCTTCAAGAAATGTCCGGGGTGCTCCAGGAAGATGGCCAACGCAGATTCACATCAGTTTTGCATCTGCTACCTGGGTAAGGAGCACCCCATCGAAGATTGCCTCTCCTGTGCCCGCATGTCTCCTCGGGCTCTGAAATCGCGTAGGCATGCCCTCCACGATTCAACAGACCCCGCTGTTGCCTCGACCTCCAGCACTGCGGCTCCAAGACCTCCCTCTGTTCCTACTCCGGCCGGGGACGAGCCTCCTTCGGCCTCCGTTCCCCGCCGCGATGGTGAGTCGCTTCCTGCCTCTTGTCTGCCTATGGAGGCTACAACTGAATATGAGAAAAACCTCTGCACTACACCTTGAAGTATACTATGTATCCTTCCTAAGACTTGATACAGTACTTATAATCAGGTAACATTTTCAACATCCATTTCAAAGTCACTACTGTTAATAGTTACTTAGTAGCAGAAGGTCTCAGCAAGTACAGGCTGCCATTTGACTATCACTTTATCGTCTAATGGACTCAATGCCCTTTTGACATCAACGACCTTTTTTTAAAACTGCTACCATAAGCAAAGATAAAAAAATGCTTTAGAAAATAGTTTAAAGAACTGATGTTGATTTTAAAGAATAAGTGCTTAACTTTCGAAGAGAACTTCAACTTCAACTTGAAATATCCCTATTGATTGCCTATGGAGGCTGCCATCTCTAATTGACGTGACTCCTTCCTACTTCCTGCCTCTCTTCCGGTTCCAGCCCTCCTGACCTGCAACCCCGAAGATCGGATCAGCGCGGACAGGCACCGACACAGGCACTCCGGCTCCCAAAGGGTCTCTGAGGGACAGCGCAGCTCTGGCGGCTTTCGCGATGGACAGCAGCGCCGTTCTACCCACAGCCGCAGCAGACGATCCCAGAGTCAGAGCCGGTGCAGATCACGGAGCCAGCGCAGATCTCGGAGCCAATGCAGATCCAGATCTCGGAGCCGGCACAGATCTCGGAGCCGGCGCAGAACTCGGAGCCAACGCAGATCTCGGATCCAACGCAGATTGTCAAAGCAGGATAGCAGGGGTCACCGGCGCAGCGCAGGTAATACTTCTCATCAGTGCAGCAGCAACCACAAACAGAAAAAAACACAGAGGGACGGCCGAGGTCATTCTCGGCACAGTACATCCCAGCACAGCTCTTCAAGCCTTGACAGAAGCAGCACTGGATGCAAACAATGCAGGAACAGAAGTTCAAGTGGGGAATCCCTCTTCATGCTACAGAAGAGATCACGGCACTCTTCTAGCTCCTCATTCTCCAGCTACGGAGCAGTTTCCCTATCCTCCTCTTCCTCCTCCTCAGTCATGGCAAGCTTGCCTTTTCCAGAGGGTGACGGACACATTCCAACTCCCGCTGCTAATTCTACAGCTACACTGCATCAGCTCCCTGAGACTCTTCAACTCTTCACTGGCATGTTACAGGAGTGGGCTTCCAAACTGTCCAGCATGGCGTCCAGCCACCTATTAATGACATCGCCCCAGTCTGCGGCACCGGCCCCCGAGGCAGTGCCTCCCATGCAGGCTGCTGCCTCACAGCCTCCTGGGGAAAACGTTACAGAGCTATCTTCGCCAGCACAGGCATCATCTCACAGGCCTTCCCTCTCCACGGAAGTCTCCGTTAACCCCGTCGACCTTCCCAACCCTCCAGAAGACCTGACCTACTACAAGTTCATCCGTAAGGTCATCTCCTCACTGTCCATCATTACTTTGGATGCTCCAGACCAGTGCGATGAAGTTCAAAGCGCTCTCAAGTTCGTGGACACTCCCAAGACTGTCACCGCACTGCCTGTGCACCAGCTCCTACAAGATAATCTCTCCAAGATGTGGCAAACCCCCGCATCCAACCAGACCTGCCCACGCAAACTGGATCTTAAATACGCAGTTCAACCCCTGCCGGGGTTTGACAAGCCACAACTCCCACATCAGTCTATTGTGGTCGAATCTGTCCTCAAACGCTCCAAAGCCTCACGCATCTCCACCAATGCCCCACCGGGGAAGGGCAACAAACTCCTTGATGATGTGGCAAAGCGTGTTTACCAAGGGACCACGCTTAACGCCAGGATAGCAGCCCACCAATTCCAACATGCCATTTACCAGGATTTGCTGGTGACTAACATTAAGTCTTCCGTCGCCCAGCTTGCTGAGGTCCCACAGGCTCTTCTCACGACTCTGACAGAACTCAAAGACTGCATGAAACATCAAGGTTGGGCTGCCCACGACGCCTTCGAGACAGCCACAAGAATCGCAGGATCTGCCATTTCCGCACGTCATCTGGTCTGGCTCAGGGCCTCAGACTTGCGGTCTGACTCTCATGACAAGATTGCGGATACCCCTTGCACTGGGGGCTCACTCTTCGGCGACAAAGTCAAGGACATCATAAATGACATGTGCGAGCGCTGTACCACTCTCCAAACCCTTGAGGAGGGTACAGATCACCCACGCCCTTACCGTAAGGGAAACTTGCAGAGCTACTCAACCCACAAGCGTTACAATTCATACCGTAAGTGGCAGCAACCACGGTACAAACAGCAATCCTACAGCAACCATACAAACAAAAACTGCGGCAGCGGGAGCGCACACAAAAGAAGGTCACGTCTGGACCAGCTAAGAGCAATCCCAGTTTTTGACTCTCAGCCCTGCCTGCACCTTCTGACGGGGGGTCATTTGTCTGCCTTCCAGCGCTCCTGGAAGAATATAGCGATGGACCGGTGGGTGCTCACCATCCTCAAGCAGGGCTATCGAATAAGATTCTCTTTGCTCCCACCTCAACGTCCCCCTCCGGCGGGCAGCGTCCTTCCTCAGCACCTTCCAGCCATGAATTCCGAGATCACAGCCCTCTTGCAATCCAGAGCCATTGAACCTGTTCCAACCAGCGAGATCAATACGGGTTTCTACTCCAGATACTTCCTCATCCCCAAGAAATCGGGGGGTGTCCGACCAATTCCCAATCTGCGAAAACTCAACAAGTGCATCACCAAGGAGAAGTTCAGGATGCACTCTCTCTCATCCATTCTTCCCCTCATCCAACCCGAGGAATGGCTGGCCTCCTTGGACCTTCAAGATGCCTACACTCATGTCCCCATACACCCGCACCACAGGAAATTCCTGCGCTTCAAGATAGCAGAGAACCACTACCAATACAGGGTTCTCCCCTTCGGGCTTTCTCCTGCTCCCAGTCTTTACCAAGTGTGTGGCAGTAGCAGCCGCTCACCTCCGCAAGCTCGGAGTGTGTGTTTTTCCCTACCTGGACGACTGGCTGTTCACCGCAACCTCTCCCACAGATCTTCGGAGAGCGGTCAAAAGAGCCACATCGCTGCTAACCTCTTTGGGCTTTCTGATCAACTACGGGAAGTCTCATCTCTCTCCGGTCCAACAGCTGGAGTTCATTGGAGCTTACATAGACACCACCCAGGCCAAGGCGTTTCTCCCACGGAACAGGATGGGCACCATCATCCATCTAGCCCTCCAAGTGCTCCACTCTTCCCAGTCCACAGCGAGAACCCTCCTCCATCTCCTGGGGCACATGCCGGCCACCACCCATGTCATTCCCCTGGCAAGACTGCACATGCGTGTCCTCCAATGGCACCTCCGCTCCCACTGGTGCCAGCACTCACAGCCCTTGTCCACCATGATTCCCATCGACCCCTTCATTGCCAAGGCAATCCGCTGGTGGACCAGCCCACAGAACCTGTCGCAGGGCAGAAACCTACAATTACCTGTGAACCAAGTCACCGTGACCACGGATGCATCGACTCTGGGCTGGGGAGCTCATTGTGCCGGCTCCCACACTCAAGGCTCATGGTCGCCTTCAGAAAAAGGCCTGCACATCAACGTCCTCGAGCTCAGAGCTGTCCGCCTCGCGCTCATGGCCTTCCAGGAACGCCTAAAGGGCAAAGTTGTCAGGATCCTAACCGACAACCAAGTAGCCATGTTTTACATAAACAAGCAGGGGGGCATGGGCTCAAGACCCCTATGCAAGGAGGCCCTCCGCACCTGGCACCTCGCCTGTTTATACCAATGCAGCCTCCAGGCGTGCTACCTGCCAGGGGAGGAGAACATTATAGCCGATCACCTCAGCAGGCAACTGAACCCTCACAAGTGGACACTCCACGAGGAGGTGTCATTGTCCCTCTTCACGAGGTGGGGTCACCCGGATATCAATCTCTTCGCGTCTCAGGAGAACACCAAAGGCTGCCTATTTTGCTCCAAGAGACCCACACAGTGCAGAGTGGCTGCAGATGCCTTCGACGTGACATGGGACCAGTGGCCACTGGTGTACGCCTTTCCACCCATTCCCCTAATCACTCAGACTATCCAGCACCTGATCAGAGACAAGGCTGTGGCCGTCCTGGTGGCGCCCTACTGGCCAAGGCTAGTCTGGTTCCCTTACCTACATCGCCTGGTGCTGGAACCTCCCATTCGCCTTCCCCTGAGGCCAAACTTGCTCTCTCAGGACAACGGCATGATCCTCCACCCCAACTTGCAGATGCTATCGCTAACAGCTTGGAAGCTGAAAGGCTAACCCTGGCACCACTCAACCTTTCAACTGAGGTGCAGCAGATCATCCTGGCGGCTCGGCGCTCTTCTACCAGAAAGTCCTATAGCCTCAAGTGGCGGCGGTTCAGCCTTGACCCCTTCTCTTGTCCAGTCCCCGCACTCCTGCAGTACCTCTCCTCTCACTCCTCACTTGGCCTGAAGACTCAGTCCATCAGGGTCCACCTATCTGCCATAGCGGCTTTTCACCATCGTATAGGGGACATCTCAGTTGCGGCTCTACCACTGGTGACCCGCTTCATGAAAGGACTGTACAACCTATGCCCCCCTGTCCGTGCACCAGTGCCCTCTTGGGACCTTAACATCGTTCTTGATCAACTCACGGGGGCCCCCTTTGAGCCACTGCACCTAGCGAATCTGAAATTCGTCTCCTGGAAGATGCTGTTCCTTATTGCCATAACTTCGGCCAGACGGATCAGCGAGCTTCAAGCCCTGGTGGCCTACCCACCGTATACCATTCTCCATCAGGACCGTGCATGTCTACGGACGCATCCAAGATTTGTCCCGAAGGTGGCTACCGCATTCCACCTCAATCAGACCATTGAACTGCCATGCTTCCTGCCAGGCCTGCACTCGAATCTAGAGCAGCAGCGGCTTCACACCCTGGACTGTGTCAGGGCCCTTCGGTGCTACTTGGAGCAAACTTCCACCCTACGAAAAGGCTCCCAGCTCTTTGTCTCGTACGACCCCAACAAACCTGGCCGCCCGGTTTCCAAGCGCACCCTGTCCATCTGGATTTCCTCTTGTATCTCATTATGCCTTTCGCTCACGGGAGCACCACCCGCTTCAGGGGTCCGAGCCCACCACTTACGGGCTCTTGCCTCCACCATTGCCAATCTACGTTCCATCCCAGTTCCTGAGATCTGCAGAGTGGCCACTTGGGCCTCCATCCACACTTTTCAATGCCACTACTGCCTGGATATGGCAGAACATGCCGGCCCCACCTTCGGCCTTGCGGTGCTGTCTGCGGCCACCAACCGGTTACCAGCACCGGATCAGCAATAAGGCAGTCTTGGCCTTGAGGAGCAGCGCCCCCATCTTGGTCGCTGCCCCTGCTGACTTTTGCACTACCTTTTGTTTGCACTGTTTGACTGTTGTCTCTAATGCCTCTTGCACTGTTGATTGTTCCCGGCTAGTTGCCTAGCCGCTCATGTTACTCGCACATTGATTGTTCATTGCCATGTTTAAACTGCCTGCAGTGTTGCACATTAAACCTAACCTGTTGCACTTTAATGCCCCGTCTACGTTATCTTTGTCGATTCTGCCCTCTCCCCCCACGCCGCTTAGGTGCAGCTGGGGAGGCACCACTTGTGGCTGACTCATCCTGCTTGTCCTGGGAGAAAGCTGAGTTACTTACCTGTAACGTGAGTTCTCCAAGGACAGCAGGATAAGTCAGCCACACTTTCCCGCCCTCCTCCCCGGCTAGGGGGGAGTGTGTAGGGCACGACCTGGCACTTCATCCGCCTCCTAGCTCTTGGCGTGCCTCTGCTGAGAGAAATCTGGCCAGCTAGGGGCGGATCTGGAGGTGGGGCTACTGGCCATGCCCAGAGGGCTAAAGCCTTCTGGGCTACCGAGAGTACTTCCGTTCTGGCTCCGTCGGATGACATCACCACTTGTGGCTGACTTATCCTGCTGTCCCTGGAGAACTTACGTTACAGGTAAGTAATTCAGCTAAACTGTCATAGCAGCAGCCTGCTGACTTGAAGCTCAACATTCATGCTCACTGCTGCAAGCCAGGACGAAAGTGCTATGGCTTACCGATGGAAAACAAGGTATATTCAGCTTGGACTGGCTTATTAACATGCGGTTCCTATGATCAGATGTTCATTATTTTAGACCTTCAAAGACAAATTTGGTATGAAAAAAATGTTTCAGCCATGAAGAACTCTCTCTCCTGCCTGGAAAGCTAGCAGACAATCCTTCTGTGATAATCCCACCTGTTTATCACTCCCCAGTCCCCACCCCCCTTCTTTCTTGGTAGCTTCCTTGCAAGAACTCACTGCTCTGTTAGCAGAGCTTGTAGAGGCAAACAGCCTGTTTCTGGTACTGGGGGACTTAAATATCCACACTGACCCCCTCTAAGCAGACTTCCAAAGACTTCCTTTCCTGTCTGGAAAATGTAGGCCTTTTTTGGCTCATTTTTGTACCCATCACACAGGACATGCACTCAATTTAGTTTTCAGGTCCCCTCAGTTAACTCAGACAGCTTCTCCCTTACCCCACTTTAATGGATAGACCCCTTTCTGGTGATCTTCCCCCCCCCCACTCCCCCAATTCCCCCCTCCCTACTGCTTGGTTCTAACCAGAGCAAGAAACTAGTCAGAAAGAGAAACTTCTTAGATCAGGAGCTTTTTAGTGGAATCAGTCTCTAATTTTCCTTCCAACTTTGCAAACTCTCCCTTGACCACCAGCTGACACCCTGGAATATTATTTTATCTTGATAAAGTTGCCCACTTTGAGAATGTTCAGTATACTCCCTGGGGAGCAGATGGAACGTTTGAAAGAAACCAAGGAACTTGCCAATTTGGGTTGGCAAGGGGATGATTTTTGATTATGAAAAATCCAAAGTGCCTCAGTTTTGCTGGGATTAAGGATCATCTCAAGCCAGGTTGCTATTGAGTATAATTTGGAATCTAGGCAAGCTTGAAAAGGTGGGTCCCAGGGACTGGATGTCATCCACGTAGAAATAGACGCTAATATTTAAGTCCTGAATAAGAAGGGCTAATGGAGAAATAGGTTGAATAGAGTGGAAGCCAGAATGGACCCCTGAGGAACCCCAAAGGATTGGGGAAGAGAGGCTGACAACATGTCATTAATGCTGGTCTGAAAGTTGTGGTCAGAGAGGTAGGAACAGAACAAATTAAGGGTGATATGGGGAATACCCAAATCTTCAAGTCGCGCAAGTAGGAGGGAATAATCTATGACGTCAAAAGCTGAATTTAGGTAAAAGAAAGTTTACATGGACGATAGTAGATTTTGACTCCCAAAGTTGTTCAGTGCATACATATGTCGAAGATAATAGTTTTATTTTAAAATGACTTTAACAGTGTAAAGTTACTGTTTAGTTCTTGTCAGCTGACTTGCTCTTCGGATTGTACTGGTCAGGCAAGGTGGTATGAGGTCTTAGGAATGTTTTTTCCTGTTTTACTGTACATGCCCAACCTAGAAATGCTACAATGAATATCTAGATTATAAGCTTCCTGCTCGAAGTCGTAGCAGAGTTCAATATATTAATAGGTTTTTATGGGATGGAATTTTTTTTCGATTGAACCAAGTAAAGGTCATCAGGTGCTGTGAATGGACAGATAACGATCACTGGAAACCAGGATTTGTCTTCAAGTTTTGCATTCTTTAAGTATAGTACGTTCTTTATTATTAAGAAGAAATATGTTTCTCACTAAAATAAATACCATCCTTATACTTAAAATAGTCAAAAATATTTTAACAGGGACAGCTGCTTTTAATTGTCCGTTCAGATGACAATGTTACATGCTCTTGTTAATCCTTGGAATGCAAGTCTTGTGATCATTCTAAATGGATTAGGGATGGGTGAGGTGGATTTATACCACCGACAGCCCCCCGAGAATGGAATGAGCTGCCTGGATTTCTTCGTGAATGTACTGACCTGTGTAAATTTTGCCAGAGACTAAAAACATAATGTTTTAGAGAGGCTGAGGTGTGTGTAGGGTGTTGAGGGGAGTGGGGGGGGGAGATTGGGAATTAATGTTCTGTTATTATGAGGGCTGGGAGGTGGTATGAAGAGGGAGATGTGTTTCTGTGGTTTTTCTGTGTATACGCATTTGCTTCGAGTTATGGATAGAGGCAATTTTATACATGGAAATAAATAAATACCAGTTCTGATTCTTTCTCTGATGGAATTGTTTCAGCTCAGAGCCATCCGTGTCCAAATTTCATAAGCCACTTCAGACATCAACTTTGAGACATGGAGCCCAATTCGGAAAGGGGCACGTCCGGACGGTAGGTTCCTCTGGCTCCCATGATGCCGACTCTCTTCTTCACTGCCTTCCGACCCATGGCTGGGTAGCCGGGACCTGGATCGGGCACTGGGGAGCTACCCACAACCAGCCCCGGCCCTGGGGGGGGAGAGGGATCCAACCCCAATCGCCCAACTTTGAGGTGGAATAAGCAGCACATTCCCCCTGACCCCGCAGGACATACAGGGCCATGACTCGGAATCAGGCCTTTAGTCACAATCAGCTCCAGATATGGAAAAATGAAGACATGGAGATTCAGAGGGTGCTTGAGTCGCAGTGGGTAAAATTTGGTTGATGTGTACAGAAACACAGAAACCAAACCGATGGAAGATAAAGATGTCCAAGCCCTCAGAATCTGCCTATATTCTCTGTTCTGCCTTCCTTCATCTCTCTTGTAACTGTTACCTCCTCATCTGTAAGGAACGTCTGCATGTTCCCTGTACCTTATTACATTTTAATACTGTTTTTACTGTCATCATCTCCAGTAGAAGGCAACTTCATGTATGTAGCAAACATTCGGCCTGCAAGTTCAGTGCTTGTTTTTAAATACTGGAGAGTCAAACAAATGCATACAATATCCATGTAAAATGTATCCATTTAGTAAAAGGAGGGGTGGGACAGGGGGTGCCTTCATCTATCTGAATAAAGGTGATATTGAGTCACTTTGCAGTTAAGTTTGCCTGTTTAGGTAGATCCCTTAACTTTAAGTAGATGATATCCGTTTAACTTCAGGACTTCATATTCAGCGGCCCACCTGAATGGACAGGTCCAATGAGTAACAGATGTTTTAATCTTATTAATTATAATCCACTTTGAGATCTGTGAATGACCGAAGAAAAAGAAAATCAAATCAGTGAATATTGCCTCCTAGTGGAAACAGACACTCACAAAGCCTGGTCTGCCTGGCAGGCTACACATTCCAGTTTGAAAAGAAGGGAATTTCTAGACATCCAACAAAGTGAATCCAAATGAATCCCTGAATGGAATCCTGATATGGTGAATAGTATTATCAGGGCCAGTGCAAGAATATCATGCCTCCTAGTAAACCCACACACCTACTTACCGGCTAAAGTGGCCTATCCTTACCCCAGTGCTTCTACGTCTTGCAGCTCAGCTCCTAACTCTGTTGCCGGCAGGAGGAAAGGCGCTTAAGAGCACATCAGGGTAAGTCTTGTGAGACAATCCACAAGATGGACCTTACATCGCATGCTTTTAAGCACCCTTTCTTCTGCTGGGCCATAGGCTGGGGGCAGAAAGCAGAACTCAGGAATCCTGGGATGTTTGCTCATGCAACTGACCCCCGACTGCCCACGTTGCACAGGAAACTGATGCACTTTTAAGCACCTTTCCTCCTGCCAATCACAGAGCAGGGGGCTGAGCTGCTGAGATAACACTTGCTTGCTGCTGGCCTGTCACTGCCCATTTGCCACCTCAGGAATATCGGTGCTCTAAGCAAGCCCCTAGTTTGCCTAATGGAAGCACAAGCTCTGAGCATTATCGCTAGTCCTATAACATAGAGAATATTTCCTTAAACCCTTTACATCACAACTAAAACCTCTAGGAGAGAGGGGTATTTTAGGACAAGCATCAGTTGAATCTTATTAAAGTCCCTGATTTAAAGTCCACAAAGATCCTGATTTATATTTGGTGCATCCTGTAAAAGCAAGGTTCTGCTAAAGTATAGAAAGAAACAATTATATCTGCATTTTTTTACCTCATCTTCCATCTGATGTGCTCCTGCTATGTCTCTGGCACAGATAAAAGAGGAAACTCTTCTCCCCAGTACAGTTAATCCCCTGATTCAGTGTGGCAAAGCAAAACAGAAACTTATAGGACAGCAGATAAAAACCACAACTCCTGTTTGATCCCAGTCCGTTCTAGATCTCCAGTTTCACCCTTGCTTCCCCATTAGGGGTGTGCAAACATCCTTTCCAGGGGTGGGTTCCCTGATTATTGTTTAGTTTATTTGGTTTGATTTATCAAGAATGAAAATAAAACATAAAAACAGCACTTCAAATTTTGAAAAAAATTAAAATTTAAAGAGTCAGATCCCAGCAGGCTCTCTTGCCGCTGAGAATCTCTCCTGACCTAAGGAAGGGGATTTTAGCTCCTAAAAATAAGAACATAAGATATGCCATACTGGGTCAGACCAAGATCCATCAAGCCCAGTATCCTATTTCCAACAGTGGCCAATCTAGGTCATACGTACCTAGCAGTTTCCCCAAAAGACACAGGTTCCTCAATGCTTGTATTGGGTCAAGCAGTGATATCCTGGGTCCCTTTTTAATAATGGTTTATGGACCTTTCCTGCAGGAACTTGTCCAAACCTTTTTTAAACCCAGCTACACTAACAGCTTTTAATACATCCTCTGGTAACAAATTCCAGAGTTTGATTATAGGTTGAGTGAAAAATTATTTTCTCTTATTTGTCTTCAATAGTTTACCCTGTAGCTTCATTGCATGTCCCCTAGTCTTTCTATATTCTGATGATGTAAACAATCGATCTAAGTTTACCCGTTCCACTCCGTTCATTAATTTATAGACTTCTATCATATCTCCCCTCAGCCGTCTCTTTTCCAGGTTAAAGAACCCTAACCTTTTTAGCCTTTCTTCATAGGGGTATCTTTCCATCCCCTTTATCATTTTGGTGGCTCTTCTCTGAACCTTTTCTAATAACGCTATATCCTTTTTAAGATACAGCGAGCAGAATTGCACACAATATTCAAGGTGCGGTCACACCATGGAACAATACAGAGGCATTATAATATCCTTTGTTTTATTTTCCATTCCTTTCCTTATGATACCTAGCATTCTATTTGCTCTCTTGGCTGTCGCTGCACACTGGGCGGAGGGTTTTAATATGTTATCCATGATGACGCCTAAATCTTTTTCCTGGGTGGTAGTTCCTAATGTGGAACCTTGCATAATGTGACCATAGTTTGGGTTGTTCTTCCCTAGGTGCATAACTTTGCACTTGTCCACATTAAATTTCATCTGCCATTTTGATGCCCAGTCTTCCAATTTATCGAGATCCTCTTGCAATTTTCCACAATCCTCATGGGTTTTAACAACTTTAAATAGTTTTGTGTCATCTGCAAATTTGATAACCTCACTCGTTATTCCCTTTTCCAGGTCATTTATGAATATGTAAAAAAGCAGTGGACCCAGCACAGATCCCTGGGGTACACCACTATTCACCTTTCTCCATTGGGAAAATTGGTCATTTAGCTCTACCCTCTGCTTTCTATCTTTTAACCATTTCCTGATCCACAATAGTACACTGCCTCCTATTCCATGTTTCTTTAGTTTTGCCAAAGGTCTCTCATGAGTGACCTTGTCAAAGGCTTTCTGAAAGTCCAAATACACTGCTGTATATCAACTGACTCACCTTTCTCTACCTGTTTATTCATGCCTTCAAAAAAATATGACAGATTAGTAAGACAAGATCTTCCTTCTCTAAAGCTATGTTGGCTGTCTCCCATTAAGCCATAACTATCTACATGTTCAGCAATTTTGTTTTTTATGATGGTTTCTACCATTTTTCCCGGTTTGGACATCAGGCTCACCAGCCTGTAGTTTCCTGGATCACCCCTGGAACCCTTTTTAAAAATTGGCATTACGTTGGCCATCCTCCAGTCTTCAGGTATTACAGATGACTTTAATGATAGTTCACAGATTACTAATAGCAGGTCTGCAATCTCATATTTCAGTTCTTTCAACACCTTTGGATGTATACCATCCGGTACAGGTGGTTTGCTACTCTTCAGTTTATAAAATAGTTGTAAGACATCTTCCCGATGTATCGATATTTCCTTCAATTCTTCCGCACCTTAAAATAGCACTTCAGTCATGGGTAACATCCCTACATCTTCCTCAGTAAAGACCGAAGGAAAGAATTCATTCAGTCTCTCCGCTATTGCCTTGTCGCCTCTTAGTGCCCTTTTAACCCTCTATCATCTAATGGACCAACTGACTCTCACAAGTTTTTTGCTATGAATGTACTTGAAAAAGTCTTTATTACACATTTTTGCTTCTGCAGCAAGCTTCTTCTCAAATTCTCCCTTTGCCTGCCTTATAAATACCTTGCATTTAACTTGCCAGTGCTTGTGCTGTTTCCAGTTTTTGTCATTTGGCTCTTTTTTCCATTTCCTGAAAGATGCTTTTTTGGCAACAACAGCCTCTCTGACCTCATCTTTAAACCATGCTGGCAGTTTTTTGGACTTCCACTTTTCTTAAAGCGTGGAATACAGCTGGTCTGGGCTTCCAAGATAGTATTTTTAAACAATACACAAGCTTGATGTAAGTCTTTAATCTTTGCAACTGCTCCTTTTAGTTTTTTCTTAACTATTTTCCTCATTTTATCATAGTCTCCCTTTCAAAAGTTAAAAGGTAGTACTGTGGATTTCCTTACAATCCCTCCTCCACTAATTAAATCAAATGCGATCATGCTATGATCACTATTGTCAAGTGGCCCCAACAAACTTATCTCTTGCACCAGATCTGGTGTTCCACTAAGGACTAGGTCCAATATGGCTTCCTCTCTGGTCGTTTCATGGACTAGCTGCTTCAAGAAGCAGTCATTTATTTCACCTAGGAACTTTATCTCCCTAGCATGTCTTGCCGTGACGCTGACCCAGTCAATACCGGGGTAATTGAAATCACCCATTATTATTACTGTGCTGTAACTTTTGTTAGCTTCTTTGATTTCTTTGGGCATTTCATCATCCATTTGTTCATTCTGGCCAGGTGGTCGACAGTACACCTCCACTGCCATCGCCTTCCCCTTTTTACATGGAATTTCAATCCATAGAGATTCTACAGCAAATTTTGTTTCCTGCAAAACTTTAATCCTTTCTGACTCAACACCCTCTCTA
This sequence comes from Ichthyophis bannanicus, assembly GCA_033557465.1. Lineage (NCBI taxonomy): Eukaryota > Metazoa > Chordata > Amphibia > Gymnophiona > Ichthyophiidae > Ichthyophis > Ichthyophis bannanicus. The sequence continues at coordinate 487,485,991 of CM066038.1, read as the reverse complement.
ACACAGAGCACAACCCCTCCACCAATTTGATCAGCTCTGTCATTACGATATCGTTTGTACTCAGGTATCACAGTGTCCCACTTCCACCATGGTTGTCCTCCTTCCACCATGTCTCTGAGATTCCAATCATATCTAACCTCTCATTTAGTGCATTATATTCTAACTCTCCCATTTTTTAGACTTCTAGCATTTGAATACAAGCATTTTAAAGACTGTATTTTATTCATATTAATCTGGCTATTGGTAGGCATGGGTAATTTGGAATCTTTGTCTGCTCTATACTCAAGGGCATTTGGGCTACTTTACCCTTTATTGGAACTTCTCTGCTTTTGGTAGTATCCTTCAAGGATACATTGTTCCAAACCATGCACTCTTGAGTGACTGTCGGCTTTCCCCTGTTATCTAGTTTAAAAGCTGCTCTATCTCCTTTTTAAAGGTTAATGCCAGAAGCCTGGTTCCACCCCGGTTAAGGTGAAGCCCATCCCTTCGGAAGAGCCCCTCCTTTCCCCAGAATGTTCCCCAGTTCCTAACAAATCCAAAACCCTCATCCTTGCACCATCGTCTCATCCACTCATTGAGACTCTGGAGCTCTGCCTGTCTTTTGGGTCCTGCGCGTGGAATGGGAAGCATTTTCGGAGAAAACTACCCTTGAAGTTCTGGATTTCAACTTCCTACCTAAAAGCCTAAATTTAGCCTCCAGAACCTCCCTACCAAATTTTCCTATGTCATTGGTACCGACATGTACCAAGACAGCAGACTCCTCCCCAGTACTATCTAAGACCTTATCTAGGTGTCACGTGAGGTCTGTTACCTTCGCACCAGGCAGGCATGTTACCAGGCGATTCTCATGTCCACCAGCCATCCAGCTATCTACATGCCTAATGATCGAATCACCAACTATAACGGCTGTCCTAACCCTTCCCTCATGGGCACATGGCCCTGGAGAAGCTTTCTCAGTGATGCTCTCCTGTCACGTGACCTCTCTCCTCCATGGGAACAGGGATGTGCCAGACTGGAGGTGGGACTTCAGGACTATATCCCTGTAGGTCTCGTCTATGTACCTCTCTGTCTTTCTTATGTCTCGTTCCCTGAGAGCAAAGAGCTCCTTGCACCTAGTGCACACATAAGACCTCTCACTAACTGAGAGAAAATCATACATGTGGCACTCAATGCAAAAGACTGGAAAGTCCCCATCTCGCTGCTGGACTGTTGTCTGCATCTTAGTTTTAAGCTTGTGTTTAGATCTTTAAGTTCTGTACTTACTAAAGCTTACTTATACTAATAAATGAGTATCTAATAAATTAAGCTAGTTCAATAAACAAAAAAGGTATCACGCTATAGTTTTTTGTTTGGTTTTGTCTTTATGCATTTGTCTGTATTTAAATGCAGCTTGTGTGGACTGATGCAGTAGCCACACTATTTGGATTCTTCCATATTCTTCCTCTTTTTAGGTCCTTAATCTCACCTAATAGGGTCTATGATGCACACGCTCTCCATTCTGGAAGCTTTCCTCTGAATTTCTTCTACAATTTCCTATCTTTCTGGAGATTCAGCCTTCAGAATTAGACACAGATATTCCAAATGTGGTTTCACCCTTAACTGACTTATTGAAGCAAGGGTTAGGATGACGTTTATTTCTTGAGTTCAGCAGCTCAGTTAGAACCAGCTGCTGATTTTGTGGCATGCCATCCCAGGATACAGACCTGGAGTCTTTTTAATTGTAGTTAATTGCTTCATTTTCCCCACTACCAACACAAATGAAGAAGGAAAGTACCGATGGCCCCAACTCAGTACGGTTTTTGGTTGTTTTGAGAAAATCAGCACTGAATCTCCTGGTCTAAAGAGCACAGCTTTGTTATTATTGGTTTAGCTGTAGCTATTAAATTTCACCACTAGAAAGCATTTATTAGGGATACACAGGACAAAAAAATATCATTTTGTTAAGTTTCTTATGTTTTTTTACAGGATTTTTCATTTTATTTAGAATTTTCAATTTTTTTTTCATTTAGGGGCAATGTTGTCACTAGTGCTCACTACTGCTCAGTAGTGTGTCCTATTGTTCAAATAGTGTACCTACAGATAATTAGTGCCCTTTATTGAGCAATTCTGGACACTTTTGAGCAATAAAACTCAGTACTTAGCAATATTTTACACTGTTGTGCAATAGTGTGCACTGACAAGACAATAGAAAAACAAAAAGGGGGGGGGTTTGACGTTTTTCTACATCCTTAATGTTTATTATATGTGCACTGCCACCTTATTCAAAGTGGAGGAGTAGCCTAGTGGTAACCAAGCAACCAGGGTTTGATTCCCACTAGTAGTCCTTGTGGCCTTGGGCAAGTCACTTAACCCTCCTTTGCCTCAGAAGAAAGGCCTAACAATCTACTTCCAGTCGCACTGCCAAGAAAATCCAAGAGCTTCTGGGTTGCCAGGAGTCAGCATTGACTTGAAGGCACACATTGCATTGCATTTTGCCACCTTATTCATGTACCATACAAGAGAGATTATAGTCCATCTCTAATCTGTATTGCCCAGATCTATAATCTTAATAAGGTGGGTGTGCTGAAAGGATTTTATGAGCACTATGGGGCATGTTTGTAAGTAGCAAACGGTCCCAAAAACAAGCATGGAGGTGATGCTTGGCCTATGCTAGTAAATGGAGATGTGCTATTAGCATGGATTACACGCCACCTCCAGATCGTTGCCTTTGGTTCAATCAACGTGAATGCACTTAATGCCATCCATCAATGTGAAGGTAAGTGCACCCACACTCTGTGCACCAATAACATCCTACGAACGCTGCACCCAAAAACTGTCCATTCTCCACCCCAAGCCTTGCTTCTCGGGTAGCATGGTTGCATTTTCAGCACGTAGTACTTTTACGGAGGTGCACTTGGCTCTTACTGAACCCCATGCTACCTGGTAGCAGGCTTTAGTAAATACCCCCCGATAAGCATTCCTATTTCGTTTCCAGAGAGCCAAAATGTAATTGTTTCTTTCTGTCAGAAAATGTTATTTTGGCAGAGACTGTTCTTAAATACTGCCAAAAAAACATGTTTAAATAGAGACTAATATATTTGGGCAATTTTAAGTTACAACTGTCATAAATAAAAAGACACAAATCAAATAAAACCAACTTTTGTGTGTGAGCTCAGCATGTTTAGCCTGTCTTCTTATGGTAAATGAGTGAGGTAATCCTGTCTCTTCGTTCACAACAGGCAATTACAGGATATGATATACAGTAAGGGTCTTAGTTCATATTAGATAAAAATCTATGATATGTACATTTGGTTCAGTTCTTGGCTATCTGACCATTGTCTTACGCACAGTTCTGATTAAAACAGACTTTTATTTTGTGTTCTGCTGTTCTACCTTCTCTAACCTAGCTAATTGGTTAATTTTCTCCACGCTACCAAAAATGGTGGTGTAATTTTGAGATCCTGTTTATCAGCTAATCTGCCTTCCTGAAGCCTTGAGGGCTGCTGGACCTGGGACTGGAGTGGAGGGATACAGATCCTTTCCTATTTACCATAAAGACCACCACAGATCCCCTGGGAAGTCAATAGGTTGGGGGAGGTTCCAGGTAGGTCCTGGAAGGTCCTGGAAGGTGAGGCCTGATAGTAGATAGAGGCCTCACGTGAAGTTCTCCAAGGCTGGAATGCTTTCCAGCCCAGGAGGTATTGAAGAGAGAGTGCTTATTGGGGTGAAGTTGCAGACTGGGAGGCATCGGATCGTGGGTGTCAGATCAGATTAGTGATTAGGGCTTGGCAGGAGGAGGGCACTATGAGGGGATGGACTATCAGTGTCCGGGTCCATGTTCCATGACTTAGCAGGTAACATGAATGCTCCCCTCTACCTGCCAAGCAGAGAATGTGGGCTTGTGCAGTAAGTTTCTGCCCTGTGCTTTTAATGCAGGATAGATACCGGTCATGTCCCCTTCATTTATTGCACAGGCAAAAAACTTATCATGCGGTTTTTGTGGCAGAAAGCCCACAGTAAGTGCAAAATCTTACCACACTTTAGTAAATTATTAGCACCCAAGTGAATCAAATGCACTCGCACAAATGCACACCCCTAAATTTTTGGTAACTGGAGTTGTTTGGCTAAAATATAGTTGGATAGTGCTGAAAATCTGTGCTGGCCAGCTAAATTGAAAACCTGTCACATCTTTTTCTGGACAGCTAAATTTATATTTATTTATTTATTTATTTATTTCAGTTTTTTATATACCGCACTATTTATAATCAGCGCGGTTTACAGATGAACACAAAGACCAGAACAACAGGCTGTTCGGTATTACATATAACAGGAGTATAAACTTGGATAACATGGGAGAACTATATACATAGAATAAATATTCAATTAGTTCGATAGCATGAAAGAACTATTTACATAAGATAGCAGTAGTGCAAGGGTCAGGAGGAGAATGTGGTTAAGTTTGTGGTGAAGCTATTCTATTGAGCTTTATGTAGGGTAATATTTGATAAATAGGTTAAATTTTAGGGCTCTTCTGAACTGGGTTAAATCGGTTAAAGCACGTATGTCAGGTGGTAGGGAGTTCCAGAGTTTTGGGGCGCAAAACATGAAGGCTCTACTCGCTGTTGATCGGCTGCAAGTTGTTATGGCCTTTGGCATTGTTAGAGTGTTTAGTGATGATTGTCTTCTGGATCTTATTGGTGGTACAGTTTGTATGAGGTCAGTTAGTGAATTAGCTGACAAGCCATGGATGGCCTTGTACGTGAGAATCAGCGTTTTGAATATGAGCCTGGCTTGTATTGGGAGCCAGTGAAGCTGCTTGAGGATTGGTGTCACATGATCATTTCTGGATGCTCCATGTAGAACCCTTGCAGCAGAATTCATAGCAAGTTGTAGAGAACTTAGGGTGGATTGTGGGAGACCTTGTAGAATTGAATTGGCAAAATCAAAATGCGGCAAGATGAGTGCTTGGAAGATGGTTCTGAAATCCTCTGGGTCCAGTAAAGAGCGTAAATGCCTAAGTGTGCGTATCTTGAAGTATACAGCTCTTACTATATTGTCTACGTGTGATTTCATATCTAGTCGGTGGTCCAGTGTGACTCCGAGATATCTTATTGTTTCTTTGGTGGATAGATCAGCTCCCTTAACACTTATATGTGATGGTGGAATGAAGTTGGGGTCTCTTGTAACAAAGAGAACCTCAGTTTTCTTGTGCTGGATGCGGAGGTTTTGTGAGAGAAGCCACTCTGAGACTGCATCAAAGCACTTTATTATGGGCAGTAAATCCATTTGTATTGTGGAAAAAGGTAAATAAAGTAGGATGTCATCTGCGTATATCATACATTCAACATTGAATGATCTGATGATATTGCAGATAGGCTGCATGTATATGTTAAACATGAGAGATGAAAGAGATGAACCTTGTGGGACGCCTTGTTTCTGATGGAAGAGATTTGATTCTCCTGTTGCAGTTTTTACATATTGCATTCTGGTGTTCAGGTAAGATTTACACCATTCAAGTGCTGAACTACTGATGGCTTTTTCCTTCAGCTGTGTAATGAGTATATCATGATTTACCGAATCAAATGCGGCTGCTATATCTAAGAAGATTAGCACAACGCCTTGACGGATGTTGTCTATACTGGCGAGTATGTTATTGAAGAGGGTGGTGATAAGTGTTTCGACGCCATGATATTCTCTGAAGCCATGTTGAAAATAGTCAAGAGGGGCTGCGGAATCTATGTGGTCTTGAATTTGACGTTGTACCTCTTTCTCAAAGATTTTTGCTAGGAGGGGAATGCTGGCAATAGGTCTGTAAGAGTCAGCCTTTTTTGGGTCTAGTTTGGGTTTTTTTAGCAGTGGTCTAATGGATGTGAGCTTTAGAGCAGATGGGAAGGAGCCGGTTGTAAATGAAAGGTTCATGATTCTTGCAATGAACGGGCTAAATGTACTTCGCAGGTCCTTTATCCAGAAGGCTGGGCAGGGATCGGTTTGAGCGGTGGTGGTATTGAGTGAGGTGATTGTGTCTTCAATAAATTTAGCTGAAGGAGTGATAAGTGTAGACAAGGAGTTTTGGCAGGTTGTTTCTTGTACATCTGTTTTCAGTAGCTCATCCGTCTGTATAAGTTTAGATTGCAAGTAATCAGCAAAATCTTGAGGGTGGATCTCCTCCTTTTGTTCTGAAGATGGTTCCTTTGATAGTGATTTTACCAGGTTGAAAAGATCACGAGGTTTGTTCAATGATCTTTTAAGCGTATCAGTGTGATATTGCTTCTTCTTGTTTTTGATTGCTTTGCGGTGAGCTGCTAAGTAGAGATTGTAGATTGTGTGGTCATCACTGGCTAGTGTTCGTCTCCAGCGTTTTTCGAGTCTCCTTAAATGCATAAGTGAAGACCGCAGCTCAGGAGAGAACCATGGTGCGGAGATTCTTTTCTTTGATATGTTTTTCTTGTGTGGTAAATGAGAAATGGACTTGAGGCTGTTGTTCCAGGCTTCAATTGACTCGTCAAGGTTGAGCGTTGTATTGTTGAGGAGTGGTTGAGTATTTGTCAGTATAAAATCCTTGTTGAAGGGCCGAAAGCTTCTTGTTAGGGCTCTTGGTGTGTTGTCAAGGTTTTTGTAGTTTATGGGATGAGTGTTACTCAAGGGAATTTGTAGGTTTATGAGTTTGTGGTCTGACCAAGGTACATCTGTGATAGACTTTATAATGTTGCTGCTTTGTGCAGGAGCAGATTGTGGAGCGAATACCATATCAAGAATGTTTCCTTTGTTATGTGTGGGTTCCATGATTAATTGTTGATACCCAAGATTTTCAATGGCATTGAGGAGTGAAGAGGACTGATGTTGCTGCAGAGAAGGGAGATTGAGATCTCCCATTATCCAATTAGGAGTGTTGAGATTAGTGGTATTGGCAGCTAAGTCTAGAATGGTGGGAAGGTCATCCGTAGAGCTTGAGGGAGCTCTGTAAACCAGGTTTATGGAGCATTGCTTGTTAGCTATGGTGATTATATCCAGATTGTTTGAGCTGTAGGAGTTAGTCGTATTGAAAAGGAGTTCAGACTTGGTGAGAATGAGTGATCCTCCTCCTTTCTTGTTTTCTCTGTGTGTTGTATGTATGGAGAAGTTTGGTGTGGTGAGTTGGTTAATGAGGACATTATCTTCTTTTGATAGCCAAGTTTCAGTGATCAAAAGTGCGTCAAGATTGTGATGGGTAACTAAATCTTGGATTACAGGCCACTTTTTCCGAATAGAGCGGGCATTTATGAGAGCACATTTTAAGCTTTGGGAAGTTGGGGAACCTTGTTGCTTGGGGTTACTGGTTTGTTGTATTGCAATGTGGATCAAGTGGGAGTGTCGTATGCGAGCATCCTTAGCTGGATAATGGTGAGAGTTGCTTGACCATTTTTTTCCGTGGTTTTTGTGGATAGGGATGTGATTGATGGAGGGAGAGTATGCCGAGGAGATACCGAGCCAATCTGTGAGAAGATAAAAACTAAGAAGAGTGATGAGGTGAAGAGACATTTTGGATCCTTATTGAGGAAGTTTCTAGGCTTGTGTGTCTGATTACTAGTTGTGGTGAGAATTGATGCGGGCTGTATAGGGGTCACAATGGCTAAAAGAAGTTATAGCACAATACAGGCAATTGTATCAAAGGATTAATGGCACAATACAGGCAACTGTAGCAATGGAGTTGTGGCACAGTACAGGCAACTGTAGCAATGGAGTTATGGCACAATACTGGCAACTGTAGCAATGGAGTTATGGCACAATACAGGTAACTGTAGCAATGGAGTTATGGCACAATACTGGCAACTGTAGCAATGGAGTTATGGCACAATACAGGTAACTGTAGCAATGGAGTTATGGCACAATACAGGTAACTGTAGCAATGGAGTTATGGCACAATACAGGCAACTGCAGCAATGGAGTTATGGCACAATACAGGTAACTGTAGGAATGGAGTTATGGCACAATACAGGCAACTGTAGCAATAGAGTTATGGCACAATACAAGCACAATACAGGTAACTGTAGCAAAGGAATACTATCAATGATAATATATGAGATTATATTGAAGATAGTGCCGAGCTTAGTTTGGTCAGACAGATAGTGTATACTTGCTGTGCATTTTGACGGTAGACTTGTAGGTGGATGAGGGGTAGTCCTGTTGTAGGATTGGAGTGGAACTGTGTATTCTTGGATGTTTCGTGGGCCTTTGAGAGGGCCTTTGCCTAAGGGCCGTGCCAAAGGGCCCTCTGGCGAGGCCCTCAGGCGCGGGCCCGCCAGGCACGGGCGAGCCCGATGGCGCGAACTTTTAAAAGCTCTGCTGCAGGCCCCGATTGGGGCAAAGATGTTCCGGTGCTCCTCCTGCCGCCTGAGGCTCGATCCCCTGACTGGGGAGAGCTGATGACGGCGGCGGGTCTAAAGGGACCACGCGCCCGATGGCGCCAACTTTTAAAAGCTCTGCTGCAGGCCCCGATTGGGGCAAAGATGTTCCGGTGCTCCTCCTGCCGCCTGAGGCTCGATCCCCCGACTGGGGAGAGCTGATGACGGTGGCGGGTCTAAAGGGACCACGCGCCCGATGGCGCGAACTTTTAAAAGCTCTGCTGCAGGCCCCGATTGGGGCAAAGATGTTCCGGTGCTCCTCCTGCCGCCTAAGGCTCGATCCCCCGACTGGGGAGAGCTGATGACGGCGGCGGATCTAAAGGGACCACGCGCCCGATGGCGCCAACTTTTAAAAGCTCTGCTGCAGGCCCCGATTGGGGCAAAGATGTTCCGGTGCTCCTCCTGCCGCCTGAGGCTCGATCCCCCGACTGGGGAGAGCTGATGACGGCGGCGGGTCTAAAGGGACCACGCGCCCGATGGCGCCAACTTTTAAAAGCTCTGCTGCAGGCCCCGATTGGGGCAAAGATGTTCCGGTGCTCCTCCTGCCGCCTGAGGCTCGATCCCCCGACTGGGGAGAGCTGATGACGGCGGCGGGTCTAAAGGGACCACGCGCCCGATGGCGCCAACTTTTCAAAGCTCTGCTGCAGGCCCCGATTGGGGCAAAGATGTTCCGGTGCTCCTCCTGCCGCCTGAGGCTCGATCCCCCGACTGGGGAGAGCTGATGACGGCGGCGGGTCTAAAGGGACCACGCGCCCGATGGCGCCAACTTTTAAAAGCTCTGCTGCAGGCCCCAATTGGGGCAAAGATGTTCTGGTGCTCCTCCTGCCGCCTGAGGCTCGATCCCCCGACTGGGGAGAGCTGATGACGGCGGCGGGTCTATATACCTGGAGAATCTGTCTGTTCAGTGCGGAAAAGGTTTTGAAGTCAGAAGTTTACCCCATTAATTTCCAGAGCTAGCTGGGTAAGCCTTTTGAGAACTGATCAGTCAGTGCAGTTCAGGTTTCAGGATATCCACAATAAATACAATTGAGATGGGTCTGCATACACGCAGTCTCATATTCTTTAGGGATATCCAGCTTGTGGCCCTCGAGGACTGAACTTGTACACTAGATTGTTTCCTAATACCAATGCTCCCAGTTTTCTGAGTGAAAAATGTTACAGGAAAGCCTCTCCATCTTCTTGTTTGTCATATTTAGCCCCATTTATTGGGGGTCTACTGTACATGGAAAAAGTGACAAGTTGGGACATTTCCATTTCCCTCAAAATGTTACAAAAGACTCCGCTGAATGCAAATCTACATGTACTCCCATTGTTTCCTGGTGATGATACTTGGTTGTCGATGTTTATATGTCATTATGTTTATCTTATATTAATGTATAAATGCATTACATCATAATTATTAATGTCTGATGTTATGATGTAATCCTCTTAGAAATGGTATGGGCAGACTATAAATTGTTTCAAATAAATAGATTTCAGTCCACCCAACGCATGTTACATTGAAGTTTCTGTGTCCCTGACATCTAGTTATGGAAATAGCAGCTTTCTGAAATCAACATTTACACGTTGTACGCAACAACATACACTACGCAACAACACGCCACTATTTCCTGGTGTAGACAGTTACTACTACTACTGAGCATTTGTATAGCGCTACAAGATGTACGCAGCGCTGCACAGACACATGTAAGAGACAGTGGCTGCTCATCAGATCTTACAATCTAGTCAAGACAGACAACACAGTAGCTGTAGACTTGGGATAACAGAAAGGGAGATCAGGTGAGTCAAGATCCGAAAGCGGCAGTGAAGAGGTGAGTTTTGAGGCACAGGTAGTTTGTTCCAGGCAAAAGGAGCAGCAGGTGAAAGAAGCAAAGTCTGGAGTTAGCAATAAAAGAAAAGGGCACAGATAGAAGCAATTTGCCAGATGAGCAGAGTTCTCGAGGAGAGGTGTAGGGAGAGATAAGAGAGGAAAGTAGTGAGGAGCTGCAGAGTGAATGCATTATAGGTCATCAGAAGTTTGAACTGGATGCGGAAACGGATAGGGAGCCAATGAAGTGACCTGAGAAGAGGGGTAATATAGGCATGACAAGGCTGGTGGAAGATTAGCCATGCAGCAGAGTGTTGAACAGATTGAAGGGGAGAGAGATGATTCAGAGGGAGACCAGCAAGGAGTAGGTTACAATAGTCAAAATGAGAGGTGACTAAAGAGTGGATAATTGTCTTAGTAATGTGTTCAGAAAGGAATGGGCAGATTTTCATGATGTCATTAGCATAAAGATGGTACTGAAAGCCATGGGAACAGATGAGTGCACAAAGGGACTGAGAATATAGAGAGAAAAGGAGTGGACCCAAGACAGATCCTTGAGGTACACCAACTGAGAGCGGGATAGCAGTAGAGGAGGATCCGCCAGAACAAACAATGAAAGAGCAATGGAAAAGATATAAAGAGAACCAGAAATAGTACAGAGCCCTTAAAACCAAGCAAGGACAAGGTATCAAGGAGAAGATTGTGGTCAACAATGTCAAAAGCAGTAGAAAGGTCAAGAAGCATGAGGATTGAGTAAAGACCCTTGGATTTTGCTAGGAACAGGATCTAGTGAGGGTTTTTTGAGGAGAGGTGTAACTACAGCATGCTTGAAGGCTTCAGGGACAGTTACAGTGGAGAGCAATAGATTATGAGAGATGGAAGTGACAACAGTGGAGATTTATTTATTTAAACTGATTTCTATATAGCCTTTACCTACAATCAAGGCGGTCTACACAGCAAACAATCAACAAAATACTGTGTCTAGTGTGTGCATGCATTGAGCATTGACTGCGTGTGTGTGTAGATGGTTGTTGATTCTTGGTGAGCTATATACAACGTGCGCTATTTACAATACTATGTACATCAGAACTATACTTCAATACTATGATCGTGTCGCGAGGGGGGGTGGTTGAGCTGGGGTATTGTCTGTTGCATAGTTTAGGTGATGTCACCATAGTGCTCTATGAAGAGGGTCATTTTTAGCAGTTTCCTAAAGTCATTAATGTCTGTTGTTGACCGTAGTTCATCAGGGAGCGCGTTCCAAATTGTTGGTGCCGCCTTTGATAAGGCTTGATTTTCGGTGTCCTTGCGTAGCTTGGTGAAGTCTCTTGGTGTGTTGGCACGGTTTGATGTGCCTCTCCTCCTCGGTCTTGTGCTGCTGTCGGGTTGTATGAGTGGGTGTAGGCTGAAAGCTGATGACTGTTGTTTGATCTTGAAAATGTTTATGATCGTCTTGTTTCTGATGCGGGAGCTGATTGGTAGCCAGTGGAGCTCTTTTAGAGTGGGTGTGATGTGTTCTTGTCTTGTGGTTCCAGTTATTATGCGTGCTGCTGTGTTTTGCGCCAATTGCAGTGGCCTGAGTGTCTGTTTTGTTAGGCAAAGATAGATTGGGTTGCAGAAGTCTAGGATTGGGGTTATTAGTGCCTGGCAGATTATGCGGAAGTGTTCCTGAGAGAGGAGGGGCTTGAGGCGTCAGACTAGACTCATCCTGTGGTATGCATTTTTGGTGGTTCTGCTGATGTGGGACTGAAGGTTCAGTTCTTTGTCCAGGGTCACTCCAAGTTATTTCACTTCTGGTTGTATGGGTATGGTTGCGTTGTCTAGCTTGATGTTGCGAGGAGGGATGAAGTTGGAGTTTCGTGTGATGATTAGTGCCTCGGTTTTGCTGTAGTTTATGGTCAGGTTGTTGTCTTGAAGCCAGCTGTTCATGTGCTTGAGACATTCAGTTATCTTGGTGTAGTCTGGGTTGTCGAGGGTGATAGGTGTGTATATCATTATGTCGTTCACATAGATTGTGTATTTTATCCTGTGTTCTTTTATGATGCTGCATATTGGCTGGATGTAGATGTTAAATAATAGTGCTGATAGGGTGGATCCTGAGATACGCCTTGCATGACCTTTATGGGTCGGGATGTGTTGGGACCAATCTTGACCTATATCTGTCTGTCTGTCTGTTAAGTAGGAGTGGAACCACCTCAGAGTGGCTCCGTGTAATCCGATGTTCTGAAGTCTTGTTAGTAGAGTTCCGTGGTCCACTGTGTCAAATGCTGATGAAATGTCAATGAAGATCATGAGTATTCCGTTCTTGCTGTTGTCTGTGAAATGTAGTATGTCGTTAAATAGGTATAACAGGAGTGTTTCGACTCTGTGGTTGGGGCAGAAACCGTGTTGGTTGAGGTCCAGTTGTGCGTGGTTGTCGATGTGGTCTTGTAGCTGATGTTGTACCGCTTTCTCAATAATCTTAGCCAGTAGAGGGATGCTTGAGATAGGTCTGTAGGCTGCTGGGTTGTTCTTGTCGAGTGGTGATTTCTTCAGGATTGGTCTTATTGTGGCAAGTTTTAGCTGGTCTGGCATGATTCCTTGGGTTAGTGAACTGTTCACCATGTTGTGTATGGTGTGGATGAAGTTTTACTTTGTCACCTTAATCCATGTAACTGGGCATGGGTCTGTTGGGGTCGTGCTTGTATTGAGTGCGGTGATGATGTGTGAGAGCTTCTCTGTGGATGGGGTGCTGAATTTGTCCCAAGGTTTTCTTGGGGAGGTGGTTGGTTTGCTGCTTGTGTCTGTTTTCCGTTGTGAAGATGCATGGAATTTTTCTTGGATGTGGTCTGCGAATGCTTGTGGGTATTTTGGCACTTCGCTCTTGGTTTTCTGTTCCTTGGTGAGGGTTTTCACATTTTCGAAGAGTTCTCTCGGTTTGTTGTTTGCTTTGAGTATGATGTTAGTGTGATATTCTTTCTTTGTTTGGTTGATGAGTTCGTTATATTCTTTTTGTTTTGTTAAGTATATTGCCTGAGTGTTGGGCGACTTGGTGTGTCTCCATCACCGTTCCAACTTCCTGAGTTCCCTCTTCCCATTCCGTATGACTTTTGAGTACCAGGGTGTGTGATGTGCTCTGGTGCGGCGAGCTATCTTTGGTCTGTATTCGGTGGCTTTGGCAGCCGCATTGATGATGCTGTTCCATTTTCTGATTTGTTCGTCTAGATCCTCTGCTTTCAAGTTCAGGTGGGGTAGCGTGTCCTTTAGAAATTGGTCCCTGTTGAAACTTTTAAATCTTCTTTGTGCTGGTGGGTTGTCCAGGTTCTCGTCGTGGTTTCGCCCTTGTGGCGTAAACTTTATTTTGATTATGTGATGGTCTGACCACGGTACCGGTGTGACATTGGTAGTTGATATGTTACCGCTGTCCATTAGATATTTGGGCATGAATATGAGGTCTGGTGATGATCCGTGTCTGTGTGTTGGGGTGTTGATCAGTTGGGTGTATTGTAAGGATCCCATAGCTCGTAGAAAAGCTTCTGCATCATTTATGTTGGTAGATTTTAGGTTGAAGTCTCCTAATAGTAGCAGGGGTTTGTGATTTGTGTTGATGGCACAGACCTCTTCTAGAGTTGAGGCTAGTTCATCTGGTGGTGCATTCGGGGCTCTGTAGGTGAGGCATAGGGCCATCCGTTTGTTTTCCACAGTGATGGTATTGCATTGGTTTGTGTTTGAGGCACTTCATGACTTGAATCTTAGGCTGTTCCTTGCAAGTTTCAAGACCCCTCCTCCTCTCCGCTGTGCGCGTGTGCAGTTGAATGCTGAGTAGGTGGATGGTACTAATTGATTAAGTAGTACATTATCGGTGGGGGTGAGCCAAGTTTCTGTGATGCACAGTATGTCAGGTCGTTGATCTTCTATGTGGTCTGCTATTGTGAGATGGGTAGAAATAGGATCAGAGGAGCAGGTAGTCAGTTCAGAGGAGGAAAGAAGGTATGTGGTTTCCTCTTCAGAGATCATAGAAAAGGAAGAAAGGGTAGCAGAGGTAGAGGGGGAAAGTTGGAAGTGAAGAGGGGAGGAAGCGAAGTAGCTGACTTTGTGGGGAATAGGAGGGTGATCTTGTGGATTTTGTCATGGAACTATTCAGCCAAGGTTTGGGCTGAAAGGGAGGGAGCAGTCAGAGGCACAGGCATCTTGAGGAGTGAGTTGTAGAGAGACGGCGAGGGTCAGAGGCAAGAGAGTTAGTCAGATGGACATAATAGACTTGTTCGGCGAGTACTATGGCTGAATGGAAAGAGACAAGCATGAATTTAAAGTGTAGAAAGTCTGCAAGGGAGCGGGATTTGAGCCAAGCACACTCAGCTGAATGGTCACAGGAATGTAGATAGTGGGTTGTGGAAGACAACCAGGGCTGAGGTATAGTATGCCTTACAGAACGTTGCATGGGCTGAGCAAAAGCATCCAGAGCAGAGGACAGCGCAGCATTATAGGAAGCTACTGCCTCATCAACAGACTCAGATGACATAGTGGAGGAAATAGGTGATGAGACATTGGAGGAGAGAGCCAAAGGGTCAATAGCATGAAGATTTCTAAAGAGGGTGGAGGAGACAGGGAGAAGTTGAGGCAGCGGGTGATGAAGAGTGAAGCTTAGCAGGTGATGGTCCGATAAGGGAAGAACTGAGGTACAGAGGTTTGAGGGTAAGCAATTAGAGAAGAATACAAGGTTGAGGCAGTGGCCGTGCTCATGAATGGCAGTAGTATTACAAAGCTGGAGGTCGAATGAGGAGGTAAGGAAAAGGAACTTTAAAGAATAAGGATCAGAGGGGTTATCAACATGAATGTTAAAATCCCTGAGAATAAGAGTGGGGGAAGAGGAATCCAGAAAGAAGGAAAGCCATGAGTCAAAGTCAGTGAGAAAGGTAGAGGTGGACTTGTCAGGAGGTTGATAAATAACAGCTACCCGGAGAGGCAGTGAGTGAAAAGGCGGATGGAGTGGACTTCAAAGGAGTGAAAGGAGTGAGAATGAGGCAGCAGGAGGGGTTGAAATTGGCAGGAAGAAGAAAGTAGAAGCCCAACACCACCTGCATGGCCAGTGGGACGAGGCTTGTGGGAAAACTGATAGCCACCATGACAGAAAGCAGAGACTGATACCGAGTCTTCTGGGAGGAGCCAGATCTCAGTTAGATTAAGGAGATGGATGGCATTAGAGATAAAGAGATCATGAGTAAAGGCAAGTTTATTTGAGATGGAGGGTGCGTTCCACAAGGCACATGGGAAAGGAAGAGAGGAAGGGGAAAGGAGAGGGATATGAATAACATTTGAGGTGTTGTGTGAAGATCTTTTCTCAGAGTGTTACAGAAGTCTGGGGGGGCCAGGGTTGGGGTTGATATCTCCAGATGAGAGAAGGAGAAGGAGTAGAAGAGTGCGGGCAGAGAGGAGACGAGGGTGAGGTTGTTTTAGAGAGAGAGGAGATGGCTGAATGAGAGGGAGAAAGTGGTAAAGCTCAAGAACCGATGACAGGGTAGAGGACAGGATGGAGGGGGAAGTGAGCATGGTAAAGGGGGGATAAGGAGAGGAGGAGTGAAGGTGCTGGTAGGAGGGGAGACAGTTAGGGAGTATGAAGAATAGGAAGACAAAGTGATGAGGAGCCGTAGAAGAGAGATGGAGAGGAGAACAGAGGCCAGAAGAAATAAGCATAGGTGGGAGAGAGCCCACAGGGGGATCAGGTGTACCTGTGTATAAGAGTGGTAATGTGCAGTAGATGGCTATAAGAGACTGAATGTCACAGGGTAGGTGGGTAGAGAGGATGGGGATGGATAAAAGTTGTGAGGCTATGTAGGAGTTAAGTAGGAATGGAGAAAACTGAACAAACTTACAAATAAATAAATAGCACACTGACAATGGTACAGATAAAAAACCAGCAAACTAAACAATGATAAAATAAATATTTCAATGGACACAAGACTCACACGCTGGATGGTAAGAGTGCCCAAACTGGCATCAACGCAGAGGAGAGCGAGGCAAACAGAGCTAAACACACCTGGACGACAGGAAAAGGGGCTGTACAATGCCTCAGCGGGGGGGGGGGGGGGGTAATCACTCAGGTAGATTAGAGCAGGGACAGTGTATATGTGTTCATCTAGGACAATTGGAACCTATGTTCCCTTCCCAGATGAACGCAGTAAATCCCACTTGCACTCATCGTGGCCTTGAGCAAGTCACTCAACCCCCCATTGCCTCAGGTACAAACTGAATGTAAGATCTCCAGGGACAGGGAAATACTTACAGTAGCTGACTGTAACTCACCTTGAACGACTACTGGAAAGGCATGAGCTAAATACTAATAAATAAATGAAAAATAAAGATCTTCCTCAAAAGAAAACCAAACACCACAGGTCAGAACCTGCATAGTTAAGTCTCCCAGTAGCGTCTTCAGCTGATAAATCCAGGGCCGATGCTACCATCAGGTGGTCACCTAGACTAGAGAACCAGCATCCCCGGGTTTTCCATTGCCACACCTCGGCCTCTCTCCAGGGTCTTCAGTGGCAGCGATGGCTTTGAAACCACAACGCAGTGCTTGCCTGATGTCTCCAGCCCTGCATTTCTTCATTTAACATTTCTTTTATACCTCTTTTCAAATTATCAAAGTGGTTCACAGTGAACATGAACTGGTTACAGATAAAGTTGGGGAATGGGGAGAAGGATGAACATTAGAACTTCTATTAATAACTTATAATCACAGTAATTAGGAGAAACATGAGTGTGTGGTGGGAAAGTTCTCGGGATGTGAAATTACTGGGGGTGCATCATGATTCCTGCTTTCTACGATTTGCCGCTTCCACCCCCCTCCGCTGCAGACTTCTGGTTTGCATAAACTAGAAGTTGACTTCGGGGGGAGGGGGGTAGGATGGAAGCAGCAGGTCATAGAAGGCTGGAACCATGACACGAGACACCAGAGACTTTAGGTAAGAGCTACATCATGGATACACCCTAGAATACTGAGGGAACTTGGGGACGTTCTAGCAGCTCCACTGACTGACCTTTTCAATGCCTCGTTGAAGTCGGGAGTGGTGCCAAAGGACTGGAGAGAGGCTCATGTGGTGCCTTTACACAAAAGCGGAAGTAAGGATGTGGTTGAAAACTACAGGCTGGTTAGTTTAACTTCAGTGGTGAGTAAATTATTGGAAACGCTGCTGAAAGAGACAATAGTGAGGTTTCTGGAGTCCGGCGGATTACAGGATCCGAGGCAGCATGGATTCACCAGAGGCAGGTCTTGTCAGACAAATCTGATCGATTTCTTTGACTGGGTGACAGGGAGTTGGACCGAGGGAGAGCTCTAGATGTGGTGTATTTAGATTTCAGTAAAGCCTTTGACACTGTTCCTCACAGGCGACTTATAAACAAACTGAGCACCCTAGGGATGGACCCTAAAGTTACTGCTTGGGTTAGAAATTGGTTGGGTGGGAGGCGACAAAGAGTACAAGTAAATGGAGCTCACTCTGAGGAGAAGGATGTTACCAGTGGTGTGCCCCAGGGATCTGTCCTTGGTCCGATTCTTTTTAACATCTTTGTTAGTGATATAGCGGAAGGGCTGTCGGGTAAGGTTTGCCTCTTTGCGGATGATACCAAAATCTGTAATAGAGTAGACACCCAGGAAGGTGTAGATAACATGAGGAGGGATCTAGCTAAGCTTGAAGAATGGTCTAGAATTTGGCAGCTGGGATTTAATGTTAAAAAATGTAAGGTCATGCATTTGGGCTGCAGCAATCCAAGGGAGCAATACAGTATAGGAGGTGAAGTACTTTTGTCCACTAAAGAAGAGCGGGACCTAGGCGTGGTTGTGTCTGATGATCTTAAAGTAGCTAAACAGGTAGAAAAGGCGACGGCAAAAGCTAGAAGGATGCTTGGGTGCATTCGGAGAGGAATGGCTAGCAGAAAAAAGGAGGTGATAATGCCTCTGTATAAGTCTTTGGTGCGACCTCATTTGGAGTATGGTGTGCAATTCTGGAGACCGGTGCAGAGGGATGTGAACAGGATGGAGTCGGTGCAGAGGGTTGCTACTAAGATGATTAATGGGCTTCATTATAAAGCATATGAGGACAGACTTAAGGATCTTAATATGTACACCTTAGAGGAAAGGCGGGATAGAGGTGATATGATTGAGATGTTTAAATACCTCCATGGCATAAATGTTCAGGGCGAGAGCCTCTTTCAATTGAAAGCAAGTTCTGCTACGAGGGGACATGGGATGAGGGTGAAGGGAGATAGATTCAGGAGTGATATGCGGAAATATTTCTTTACGGAAAGAGTGGTGGATCCGTGGAATAGTCTCCCAGTGGAGGTGGTGGAGATGAGGACAGTGACTGAGTTCAAAAAAGCATGGGACCAACACAGAGGATCTCTAAAGGTAAAAAGTGGACTGTTGTAGTTGTTGTTATGGAAGGACAGACTAGATGGGCCATGTGGTCTTTTTCTGTCATCATGTTTCTATGTTTCTATGTTTCAAAGTCATTGCTGCCACTGCAGGCCTCAGAGAGGGGCAGGGGTATCAGGATGGAGAGCCCACCTAGGGCACCTTACTCCTAGAAATTAGAGAAGAGCTATACTTCGACAAAGGATAGAAAGCATGAGTAACTAGATGAGGTCTAATCATCCCCATCAGGAACAGCACCTTTTGCACAGAAGTAGACGAGTCTTGTGCATTCAATTAACTAAAAAAATATTTTGGGAATATTAACAGATCCCGCTTCCCTTCTCTTCCTTCTGCTCTCTGAGTGATATGGAGACCCTGCAAGGTTTCATGGATTTTAATCTCTTTATGTACATTAGAACTGCTATACTGGGTCAGACCAGAAGTCCATCAAGCCCAGCATCCTGTTTCCAAAGAGCAGATAGATTTCATGCTGCCTACCCCCAGGGATAAGCAATAGTTTTCCCCTTGTCTACCTCGTTAATAATGATTTATGGACTTTTCCTGCAGGAACTTGTCCAAGTCCTTTTGAAACGCAGCTATGCTAAGCTGTCACATCCTCTGGCAATGAATCCCAGAGCTCAACTATACATTGAGTGAAAAAGTAATTTCTCTGATGTATTTTAAATGTGCTCGTTAGTAACGTCATGGCATGTGTTCCAAGCCCACATGCAGGCCACGTTACAAGCACGGGGCTTTGTTTGCACTAGATTCAGGGGGACAGGTACATCTGTCCCCCTTCATTTACCATGTGCATCTCAGTAAAACGGCCATGGGAGCAACTAACCACCCACTGAGGAAGTGTTAACCGTCTGCACCCACGATGCATGCGCAGAGCACAGGGAGCACTGGGTACAAATGGCAGTGCTATCTGCACCAGGGTGCGAACACTCCCATCCCACCTAGTCTCTACCCCAATGCACACTGCAAGGGTAACACAAGGTTTTAACATAGGGCCCCACACTACCTTTTAGCATAGCACCAATACCACGTGCTAACCCACACTGCCCTGATAGCGCACTCCTCCGAGCTGAAGAGGCCTAACATAATTCGCCTTTCTTCACAGAAAAGTCACCCCATCTGCTTTATCATTTTGGTTGCTCTCCAGCGCTGAGACATTATTGGCAACTTTAATATTTGATATTAGATTGATTCTGGATAAAGGGAAGAATGCTGTGTTGATGCAATTAAGTTTATCTGCTGCGTTCAACTTACTAGATCACAAACGTCTTTTATTACAGCTCAGTGAGTTAGGGCTGTCTGGGGAACTTTTGAGATGTTTTAAGGATTTTTGAAGAGAACCCATAAAGTAAAGAAGAATAGCATCATTTCTAATGCATGGCATCCTGTTTGTGGAATCTCGCAGGGCTCTCCACTATTCCCTATGGAGGTCATTTAGTACAGCAAATAGCGGGGATGGATGTCCAGATTGGATGTCCATCCCTGCTATTCACTTCCCTGCCAACCCCGGCTAATGCCTCTCTGTACGAACAGCTCATTTGTACAGGGAGACTTGGGAGGGGTGTTTCTGAAGCAGAGTGAAAGCAGGGCATGGAAGTGCCGTGACCTCGGACATATAGGGCCGATTCTGAGGTTGGCCCTGTACGTCTGGGGCCGTGAACATGGACGGGGGACTTATTCCACTGCAGAGGTGGAATAAGACCCTCTGGACGTCCGGGGATCATGCCATCGGGCCAGGCCAAAAGGGTAGGTTGTGCAGGAGGATCCCCGCAGCCGGACCCTGGTCATGGGAGACTGGATCAAGAATTCAGCTGTGGGCAAAGAAAAATATCTGCGGCGGCCGGCATTTGCGGCTTCATTGAATGGAGCCACTGTGCTATGGCGACAGGACGCCATGGCACTGCGGTTCCATTCAGGAGCCTGACTGAGGTAGCCAGAGATCTGCTGTGCAAGTTCAGGCCATAGACCAGATTCTCATCCCGCAGGCACATCTAGCCCCCGCGGGATCAGAATCAGGTCTACCTTTGGGCGTTCCATTTCTGATCGACTGCACAAGGGGCTGGATGGCCAGGTCAGATTGTGCCTCCACTTATTTAATATTTCTTAGTTTGTTTGGAATAGAATTGAAGGATTCTGAATTGCTAATCTACTCATATGCAGATAGTATTTTAATTTTAATAACAGAACCAGTAAATTTGTCTCGAACTTGTGAATTTATTAATAAGGATTTTGTCTAAGTCAGGACTTGAATGCATAACCATGGGCTCTGTTTGAATGATAACAATGGTTAGGTAATTCTGTTGATCTCCAATTTGGGCAGGATTTAGAATACCTTTAATTTCCTCCTTGAAGATTTTGGGGGTTATTTTAGGCCCATCTCTTTCTATGGAATTACACATACGATTATCTTAAGTAATGAAAAAGGTTTATCATAAATTGAGACATCTTTGCTTTCATTTGCATTAGGAACATTTTAAACTTTTAGTTCAAGCCCCATCTTACCCCAGCTTGATTATTGCCATAATATTTTTCTGGGTTTACCTATAAAACAAAGAGAAGTATTGCAAAATACTACTGCAAAATTGATTTTACGGACTCATGCAATAAATAGAGCAACACCATTATTATTTGAATTGCTTTGGCTACTGTTACATGGGAAAATTCTTTTTAAATTATTATGATTTGTTTTTAAATTTTTACGTGGTTAACTCCAGAGCATATGTTAAAACTTCTGCTCTAAACTTAACTTTCTAGTATCCTTCTATAAATGTTTTTCATTATAAACAAACTTTTGATAAATTATTTTTGTTTAAAACAGGTTTGAAGTAGAAACAATTACCGTATGAAATTAACAGCTTAGAAAACTACATTTCTTTTAGAAATATTTCAGAGTTTGAGAGTAGTTATGCTATTTTATTTCATTCAGATAATTATGCTCCTTCGTTGCAATCCCAAGACATATTCTTCTCTGAAATATTTAAAAAGTTCAAGAATTGTTATGCTGTCGTAACACCACATTTGTCTTGACTTGATCCATAGGTACAAGGCGGCCATCATGGCTTTGATAGAGACCTGGTTAAAAGATGGGGAAATGCATCTTGCCCGGCTGATTCTCAGGTGTTTGCTACTAACGGACCGGTTAGACGTGGAGGAGGTGTTCACAGCTTATGCCTAAGGAATTCCCATGCAAACTATTTTCTCTACAACCTCTAAAATTTTGGGATGCTCTCTTGATTCAAGCAACCTTATTCCACCACTCAATTTTCTGTTAGTTTATCATCCTCCCCCTATTTCACAATTTTCTCTTGATGAAAAGTCATTCATGGCAGATTTTAGTTTAAACTTTGGAAATTTGGTTCTACTTGGGGACCTTAATATCCATGCTGAATCCCCCCAGGGCTGGCGTGACCCATTAGGCAATGGAGGCAGTAACTTTAAACCAGCAATATTTGCATGGGGGGGGGCCTTCCACCCAACGCAAAATGTAAGTCTGCATCAGAGGGGTGGAAGCAGCTGGTCAAAGCGAGTACCTCCAGCAATGCAGCATCGAAGGCATTGTTGTTTTAAAGTCATTGCTGCTTCTGCGGGACCTGGAGAGGAGCGATGGGGGGAGAGGGGGCACCAGATCTGAATCCTCCTCCATGGAAATGAAGAGATCTCTCTTGGCGATCTGGAAGGATGTAGGTTTTATTCACTACCCACTCATGCGTATACCGCGTTTTTATAAAAAGTAGCAGCATTGTCACTAGCATTATGACATCACTCCCCCTTTCATAGTCTGATCACCATCTCATTCTTTTCTATTGTTCTGCAGCCGCATACTCATCCCACCAGCCTTTAATAACAAAGGCACAAGGTTAACAGAGAAGAATTAGCCCCGAAATGCCTTGATCTTCTCCTGGATTCTTCATCCTTGAATCCATTTGACCAAAAAAAAATGTCACCAATTGGAACAGGGCGATAATAAACTCCCTGAAGCATTAGATGGAAGAGTGCAAAGAAAAAGCCACGGTTCAATGAGATTGTAAAGAAAAGTAAACAGCAGCTCCATAGTGCTGAAAGCAAATGGACTAAACATAAATCCACCCCAAAACAGGTTGCTCCAGAGTAAATATAGATAAGAAAGACTACAAAAAAATTACAATGCAAAACTCAATCAAAGGGCAATTATACTAGTTGATAAGCTACCACCTCCCCAGGGCCCGTGCCTGAGTCAGTGGTCACACAGTAAGATCCCAGAGCAAACTGTGTTAAACAGTCAGCAATACAAAACACAAAGAAAGAACATTTTCTGTCACCAACAGATACCAAATATTATGAATGAGAAAATATCAAACAGGAAGTTAACTCAGGTATGGCAACTGAGCAGATTTCATTTCCAAGGGAGAGATTACTGGTCTCTTTGTAACCAACTGGTTTACTTAAATTGTTCCATTTCCATAGTTCCCTTTTTTTGTCACACTTAGCCATTGAGGCCCAGTTTCTGAATTCTACGGACCTCCAGATATTAATGGCTACTTGTATTTAACCCAGCTGAATAAGAGTCGAAGAGAATACAAAGCCACTAAGCTGGAAGTAAACCGTTTGGGGCAACATTCCGAATAGGTAAGGACGGCCATCTTTCTCCCCACTCCAAGCTAAGGTCTGACTGTTGGACTTTCTAAATATCTGGAGCTTGTGTGAATGAACCTCTGAAGGCAGTGATGGAAACTTGACTCATTTTTGTTCTCTTGGTACATTTGGACAAAATCTCCAATCCTGAGCTCCTAAATAGCAACTAGCTCGGGAAGATTACCAGGTCTCGTATAACAGCTGGTGCTGTGGCGTGTGGTGCTATGGTACTGTGGTGCTGTGGTGTGTGGTGCTGCGGTGTGTAGTGCTGCTGTGGTATGTGGTGTGTGGTGCTGGTGCTGTGATGCTGTGGTGCTGGTGCTATGGTACTGTGGTGTGCTGTGTGGTGCTGCGGTGTGTAGTGGTGTGGTGCTGGTGCTTGTGGAGTGTGGTGCAGGTGCTGTGGTGTGTGGTGCTGTGTTGCTGGTGCTGTGGTGCTGTGCTGTAGAGAGTACACACTCTGGCAAACTTCCAGCTTTTTCCTGCGCTGCTTCGGCTCCTGCACAGTCAGGGAAAGTAAAAGCTGCTTTTCCTCTCACCTCGATATAGTGAACTCTTAAAATACCTTTTCCTCAGCAGCTCTGGAATTGCGAGGGGCTGCCGTTAGAGACTGGATTGAGGAGGAAGGGAGGGGAAAACTGCTCCCCTTGGCTTCTTCTCAAAATTAAAAATATAATCCCGCTATTGTGTCCCACAGGGGGCAGCAGCAGTGGGACTAGTGGGGGAATTGGGCTGTGCAAGTCCACTGAAGCAGCACAGCAGCAATGGCAGAAAGAGGTGGCCGGAAAGCATGGATGGAGTTTGGGGGGAAGGGACAAGTGGCACTTTGTCCACCAGACTCTATGCATGCCCTGCTTTTCCTTTTGCTTATTTCCTAAATCCCTGCTCCCCTCCTTGCTCTTGGTAAAGCTCTGCAGCCCCCTCCCAGCATTTTCCTTAGCTCCTCAGGCTGGACCCTCATTTCTTGGCCATTGGAGCAGTCTCATGCAGAAGGGTCAGAACACAGTGGATTAATACGAGTCCATTCTCCAGTGTCCAGACTTGTTGAAACATGTTTTGAGGTTTTGAGCTGAGGACAGGAAGTAGCGCATGCAACCATGACCCCCTGCAGAACTGCCAAGGCTTGGGGAGGGTAGGTGGGGGAGCATCTCATATAGACTCTGCAGGCATGACACTGCCGCAGGCCTGGAACAGGTGAGTACCAGGAGAAGTGGTTCAGTGAATGAGGAAGCAGGAACCGGATGTGCCTGGGCGCAAGGAGAGTAGAGCAGAGAAATGATCCAAGCCTGGGGTTGGGGGATCATAAACTGAAAGGTGAGCTGAGCATGCAATGAAGGAACACAGAGGTGCCAAGTTTCAGAAGAGAGATTTCAGGCCAGTCCTGGATTTCAGGCAATCCTTTCCTAATGCATTATGGGACTTGCAGTGCAGTAGTGATTTCAATGGGTACAGTCGGGAGCTACAAATACTGTACTACTCTGCTTTGGGATACAAGTTCAAAGTCAAGACTGGTCCTCCTGGAATTGGGTAGGTTGGCAGCTCTGAAGAAGTCTCACCTGGTGAAGAGGGGTTAGGGGTAGAAGTAGTAGAGGTATGGGTGAGACAAGCCTGTGGAGGAGTGAAAGGAAAGAGAAGGCTGAGTCAAGGGGGAGAGCAGAGCAGGCTAATGGGATTGAGGGAGTGGAGCAAGTAGAGAACTAATAAACCTCTTGCCCCAAATATAAAGAGCCAAATTATGCCCATATAGGAAGGGGGAAAGCACACAAAGTGCAGAAAGAATAAGGAAGGGAGGTTAAAGAGGTAGACAGAGGAGGAAGAAGAGATTCGGAGAATGGAAGAGATTGGTGGGGATGGAGAGACTGAGTTAGAGAGAGACAGGCTGAGGGTAAAGAGTGCTATAGATGGGTTGCGGTAGTGTTAAGTATAATCCGCACATGTAAGTCATGAAACAGCTTCTATTAAATGTATAAAGAGCGGCATCAAAGACATGGTGTATTTTATTTCATAGCAATAGTGATAAGAAAACCGTTTGCTATCGGCTTCTGAGTACTCAACTACCGACTGTCCTAATCCCTTGTTCTCTGTCCGTACCTGTCTTTCTCCCAGTACATTAACTTTCTCAAATACAATTAGCATCAGGGCCAAAGAAGGGGTGATGCTGCTTAGTGACTAAAAAAATACCCAAACAAACACTAACCCTGATGACCTAGATCAGGGCACTAAATATTACAAATGCTTGAAAGAAGAGAGGGAAGAGAGAAGATAAGGGTTAGTGCAAGGATGAGTGGAAAATCTCTAGAAATGATGTCAGAGAGAGGGAAGTTAGGGATTGGAGTTTGCAGCTGAATGCAAGGGCTATAAATCCCTGCATGCTGGCAGATCCCAAGGGCTAACTTCCCGGGAACCAGCCGAGGTTGGAGGAATCATTTGCAGGGTGGATAAGGTGAGTTTACTGTACTTCTTTTGTTAGGACCAGGCTTACAGAATCTCTTTAATCCTTCTAGATACCTTTACTCTTTCTTGTTTCAATTCAAAGCCTAGTGACAAAGAAAAGAAACAAAATAAATAGCAGGAAAGCGTTAGAGTTTAAAAGCTGTTGAATCTGTAGGCAGGAGGCAGAAAGTATTGTCAGACAGAATTGCAGTTAGATCCTGGGAAATCCATAACTATTTCTCTCTTCTGAGTATGTCAGGAAGTGAAATCTTCAAATCCTTCCCAATGAAGAGAGACAGATCTGACTTTCGACTTTGGAAAGATGCTTAATCCACCGCCCTGGTTTTGTGTTTCTCTGTATTTTGTATAAAACCCTAAAAGTGAGTTATTTTTAGTAGAACTACAGAAAGGACCTCTTATACATCCATGAGGCATGCAACGTGCTCAATATATGAATAGATACTGGTTAAGACATATCATTTTCTTTAGAAAGCAATATTCATGGTTTGTGAAAATCAGTTGAATATTTGACATGCAATGTTTATCCTATGTGTTACTGTCTTGCTTCCACTTTCACTGATCTTAGTTACAAATGTGATGAAAGTGACCTTTAGTAATGGGATATCTGGTAGACAAGCAAGTGGAACTGATACAGGAATAGGAGAGAATTTCCCTGCTTGAACTCTGCGTCCACCTTCAGTTTCCCCTGTCCTAAAAGTCTGCATTTTGTTTAGCTGTTTTATTAGTCAGTCTGAAGACAGATGCATTGTACTCTGTGTGTGCGCAGATAGATAGATGGATGGATGGACTTTAATCA
Source organism: Ichthyophis bannanicus (assembly GCA_033557465.1). Classification (NCBI taxonomy): domain Eukaryota; kingdom Metazoa; phylum Chordata; class Amphibia; order Gymnophiona; family Ichthyophiidae; genus Ichthyophis; species Ichthyophis bannanicus. The sequence goes on along the minus strand of CM066038.1, from coordinate 487,459,556 downwards.
AAGCACACTGAGGAAATTCAGAGAACTTATTTACAGTTGGATTTTACATTTGCTCTAAGTGGTTTATAGTTCTGGTATTATAGGGAGCTTAAAGTCTAAGATGTACCTGAGGTGATAGAGCGTGCAGTGAGAGAGTAGGATTTGAACGCCGACCCCACTGGTTCTCAGCCCACAGTTCCAATCACTCTTACTTCTAGCAAATTCTATTCAAACCATTTTGAGAAGCTTGCTCAACTAAGCGGTCATAGATCTAGGCACTGAGAATTTGCTGGCACAGGGTAATAGGATAGCACAGTTTGTTTTCCCTGGGTCAGAGCAGAACGCGTTTGTGCCCCTGCTTATTTTCATATGGTGGTAAGACCTACAGCACTTAATGGAAGTGGAAAAGCACCTTAAGAGCTTCCATTCAATAACTTCCATCTGACTTGCAATGGCCACAATTAGCTGTTTGCCGACCATCAGTCTAAATATACAAAGAGTAGAAAAATGGTCAAAAGTGCCAAGAAACAAGATTTCCATTTCCTCAATGCCAGCTTGTGTTTTTCTTTTCAGGAATACGCTGACTTCCAACGTGTTGTTTGTGTTTTCTTTACGTGAAACCACAGATGTTTGAGGTATATTTGCTTCAATCGGGTCCCTCTCAGACAGCCGGAGCGCTCCATGTGAGGCTGCTAGTTCTGACCACTGCCGTTAACTGTGATTCTCTTCTGTGTGGCTGGAGAGCCGGACAGGAAGGAACTGCACTAGTAGAGACCAAGGTAATGAGATCTTGCATTATGGCGAACTAGGAGGAAAGAAACTAAGAACAAGCTGTGGGGCGAGAGAGAAATAAAAACAAGAACCAGCCACACACCCAGTGACACACCATATCGCAGTAAACGCATTTAGCTATCAGGTATTTATTGGAATTCCACGGGTACAGGAGTGGGGCGTTAGCTTCCGGAAATGGAAATTCTATTCACCTAAAGTAACACTGCTCGGACAGTCAAAAAAAATCATCATTAATAGCCCCTCTCATCCCTCCCCTCCTTTTTTAGCTCTGATTATCTCTCATTCATAAGACAAATGTTAGTGTGTATATTTTTAACCTATTGGCCCACCCATTCAGTGCCAGTGTTGATCTTATTTGATCTTTTCTCATCTCCACCTCCCTTTACCATCTCACTCTATATCTGTCAAAGAATGGGTGAATTATCTCTGTTTGGATTCCTACCTCCTCTTCTAATAGTCCATTCTAGCCATCTACTCAGTAAAGAAGAACTTCAATATCTCCTACCTTTATATCATGGCTTTGAGCTTTGAGTTCTGCCTTGTATCTTCTAGTATTCCCTTCTTTCCTCTACACAGTGTAATTTCAGTTCTGCATGACTTACCCTATACCACTTCGGTAGCCCTCCCCTAAGCAGTTTTCATCCTTTCAATAACTTTACAAAAGAATGGCCACCAGAAACGAACATAATATTTAGGGTGGTATCTCACTAGTGATCTAGTCCTGGACTATATTATGTCCTTTTTCCAACTCCACATCTGAACGTACTTTCAGATTTCCTGCTGTTTATCACGCTGACTGGAAGCTGACCTGGGGAGGGTGAGACATGGGATGATTTGGATTTAGTAAGTAGTGACCCCCTCAAGAATGAAGAGCAGGTGGGGGATCCCACTGAGACTGAAGTGAGGGGGAGGGGGGGCACAGGCTGTCTTTCAGATAATCCATATCTTATGAGCTACTGCTTCAGTCTATTAAAAATCTCAAAACCAGCGCCACCAGCTCATCTGTCTCCTTGGTTCCAAACAATCAATTTTATAATATTTTTTACTCTTTTATGCTTCTTTAAAACTTGTGCATTCATGAAACACTTCATAGTTGCACATTCCCAGTCTTCAAACAAATGCCTCACACACTTGGCAAGATAAAGGCAGTAGTCATAAACTTAGCTTTTACGAAGCTTTTCTGCTGAGACATCGATGTCAGACCACCTGTAAGCTTTGTATGTGGACCAGGTTAAGTGACTGTCCTTGTGAAGTCCATTGGATCCTACAAGATGCTATGTGCAGATGATGCTTCATAAAAGCTAAGTTTATGATTTTAAAGAAGCTTATAAGAGTAACAAAATATTATAAAATTGACTGTTTGGGACCAAAGGGAGAGATGATGAGTTGGTGGCGTTGGTTTTGAGCTTTGTAGTACGCTAAAGTGGCTTATTAGACCCTTTTGATGTCCCCTTTAGGTCTTTTACATATTTTTGTTTTGTGGTTCCCCTTTGGGTTTTTGATTTGGACCTCCCAAAGCAGGGCATGCTGGAGAAGTTGGAGATTCAAGGCAAGGTCTCCATTGCTGACAAAGGACTCTAAGCTGCCCCTGTAGCCCTCATCTTCCCGAAACTCCATAAATGCATTATCATTCCACACCAAATTCAGTCAAGTTTCCAGAGAAAAATCCATTGCAGTTGTATGGACCCAGGCTCTATATAGTACCCTTTACTCCATTTTATCTTTTTTATCTTACAGTAAGTTCTTTGGGGAGGGGGAGGGGGGATACTCAAAGGCATTTAACCTGTTTGTGTTCCAGTGCTGCAGCTTTCCCAAGGGAAATACTGATATCAGTGCTATCCAGGGAACAATAACCAGGTAAGTCAAGCCACCAAAACAACAGACCTAAAGTTAGCTGGACAACTTTAACTGGTTAATTTTAAACCAGATGTTCAGGGCAGGTTTTAAGATTCACGTGCCCACGGGCAGAGGTAGTAGAGGAGGTTGGGACATCATAGCAGTATCCTTCTGAAGCAAGTGGCCTAAACAAACCAAGAGGGTATTTGACACTCTAGGCAGTTGCCTGTTCATAAATCTGGGCCTTCCGCTGTTTCAAGCTAACCAGATAAAGTTGTCTGCTTAACCCATCTATGACTGGTTGAAGATTAGCCTCCAAGTGGTTCTCTTTCCCACCTCTGTGAAGAGGAAGGGGTTTTGGATCTAGCTCATGCCTCTTTTAGTGGAAGCTCAAGGCAAGTTACGTACATTCACATATAGTAAGTATTTTCCTGTCCCCGGAGGGTGATTAATCCAAGTTTGCACCTAAGCTAATGAAAAGTTAAGTAACTTGCCCAAGACTACAGGGAGTGGCAGTAGAATTTCAACTCTGGTTCTCAGCCCACTATTCTGGCCATTAGGCTATTCTTCCAGCATTTTTCTGTCTTTCATGTTGCACCCCCAATGCAGGCTCTGGATTCTGGGGACCACACTCCTACTACTACTATTAATCATTTATATAGTGCTACAAGGCATATGCAGCACTGTACAGACACGTATAAAAGACAGTCCCTGCTCATCAGAGCTTACAATCTAATCAAGACAGACAGTACAATAGATGAGAACAAGGGTACAGTAGGGAAAGGTAATGAGACAGAAGGACAACAAAGGATTAAGATCCAAAAGCAGCCTGAAAGACGTGAGCCTTTAGCATGGATTTGAAAAGGGGGGAGATGAAACCTGACATAAAGATACAGGTAGTTTGTTCCAGGCATAAGGAGCAGCAAGGTGAAAGGATCGAAGTCTGGAGTTGGCAGTGGAAGAGAAGGGAGTGGAGGAGTGGCCTAGTGGTTGGGGCAAGGTACTTTAGGCCAGAAGGTTGGGGGTTCAAATCCTACTAGAGGACAGCAACCTTGGGCTGGAAGGACTGGGGTTTCTAGTCCCACAGGTGCTCCTTGTGGTCTTGGGCAAGCCACTTAACCCACCATAGCCCATGTTCTCTGTAAAATAGCTATCTCCAAGTTACAATGCCTTGTTCAATGTAATTTCAGCTTGTTCAATGTAAACCGCACTGATGCAGAATAGTGCAGTATATAAGAGAATGTAAATAAATAAATAAGGGCATAGAGAGAAGCAAACAAGAGGAAGAGCAGAGTTCATGAGGAGGGGTGTAGGGAGAGAGAAGAGAGGGAAGGTAGTGAGGAGCAGTAGAATGAATGCACTTAGAGGTTAGTAGGAGAAGTTTGTGTTGGATACGGAAATGGAAGGGAAGCCAATGTAGTGATTTGAGAAGAGGGGTTATATGACTATATTGGGACTAGCAGAAGATTAGCCGTGCAGCAGAGTTCTGAAGAGACTGAAGGGGAAAGAGATGACTCAGAGGGAGATCAACATGGTCGAGGCAAGAGGTGGCTAAAGAGTGGATAAGTGTTTTAGTAGTGTGTTCAGAAAGGAAGGGGCACATTTCGTTAATGTTATAGAGGAAGAAACAACAGGTTTTAGCTATCTGTTGGATATGTGTGGACAAGGAGAAGGAGTCAAAGAAGACCCCAAGGTTGTGGGGCTAAGGAAGAATAAGAGTGTTATCTATAAAGGAGGAAGGGGGAAGAGGGTTTAGGGGGAAAAATAAGTTCAGTTTTGGCCATATTCACTTTCAAATGGCAGTGAGACATCCAGCAGCGATGTCAGATAGGCAGGCAGATATATGTGCTTGCTAGGAAGTCTCTCTGTTCTACATCCTGGGATCCTTTAAATCAATGTTATCTACCTGCTCCGCCTTAGAAGCTGCTATTGTCTGAATTTTATTTGCTTAGATAGTTTGAGTAGAATCAGCTTCTGTCCACATCTCTGCCCCAGCTTAGACTCTGATCTCCAATAGACAATTCTGTCTCTGATGAGGGACGTATTTATATCTCCAGATTCACATGCACCATCCTGTCTTCTCCTGGATCTTGGCTATGCATTAATGAATCAAATGCACTCCCCTACTTTCAGGGGGTCACAGTGGTCATCAAACACTTTCAGCTGTTGAAGATTTGACTGTGGAGTCTGTGGAGTGGAGGCGTAGCCTAGTGGTTAGGGCAGCACTCTAGGACCAGAAACACCCTTGGTTCTCCCTGTGGCCTTGGGCAAACCACTTAACCCTCCCCTGCCTAGGTACAAACTTAGATTGTAAGCTCTCTGGGGACAGGGAAATTAAAAGTATCAGGCTGCTCTAGCAAAGGTCTGGTACTCACATCTCTACCCTTTCCTCCAGTGAGAGGTCAAGAAACATGGTCCTTGATCCTATTGCTGCTGTACTTTTTCCAGGTTTAAGAAGGGGAAATTCAGCCTTGCAAGAGGTTTTAGAAGCTCGATGTTGCATGTCGCTGCTCCGCTGCAAACCAATGCATGGACAGCAGAATAGACTAGACCACCAGGGCCGCAGCCTGACCAAACTATTGCCCACATGTCATGAGAAACTAGGAGGTTTGGGGGAAGCAAGGTGTCCTGCTGCCCCTGAACCAATACTAGAGAAAAACTCCCAAATGTACTCTCAAAAACACAAAACACACAAACGTGAGAAAAAAGCACACCGCAAACCAAACTCACAAAGGAGCCTACACCACCAGCAAACACTGTGTTAAAGGAAAAAAGACCTCAGCCACCCCTTCTGACAAAAATAACAGAAAGGACGAGCCAGTCATATGGCAAGACCAAGACAGAAATCCTGCCACAGCAATGCTCAATTAATGACCTGTACTCAAAATGAAATCAGTGGTCAGAAAAAAACCTCTAAAAAGGAAGTTGGGTCAAAAGAAAAATCCAACAATCCGAGAAAAACACACAGTGAGCCACTCCTAGCAGTAATAGTAGCGGTTAGCAAAACAATTAGCAATAGCAGCCAAATTCTCCATGAAAAGACAGCAGCAGCGCCAAAACATGAAATCCAATAGGGACAAGGCAATAGATGCAGTGAAGCTCCGACACCAGGTGTTTCGTCCATGCGGCTTCATCAGGGAGCTCTTCATAAAGAACCTTGCATAGCCATTCCACACTATACAAGGAAGACTGCCAAAGCAAAAAAGAAAAAGAAACAATATTCTCATGAACTACTAAAAAAGTACAAAAATCAAAAAACTCAAAAAAATGTCAAAAGAATGAGAGAGGATGAACATGATGAAGTTAAAACAATAGAAGGAGACTTACTTCATAGGAGCACTAGCAAGAAAACTGCCCCCACATTCGCTGCACACACCATTGGAACACAGCACAGGAGAACGGAAAAAACGCTGTGTATGCGCAGTAAAAAAGGAAGAGGAAACCAGCTGACATCAAGGATTCCCCACACACGCTGATGTCAGCGAACGTGATGAAAAGCAAACAAGCTAACATCAAAGATTTCAAAAACACACGGCTGCAGCCGGGGTGGACAGGCAGATCAAAAGAAAAAACATTAGAAATAATGCTGAAAAGGGAAGATGTCAAGAACCAAGGAGTGCACCGTCATGAATGCACTTAAAAATCTGCACATCCAAAGATAATGCACATCAAAAAAATATATATACCAGAGAAGAGCATTGCGGATACGTCTCATAGAACATAGGAGCAAACTTCGCCATCAGGTGGAAGGAGCTCCACTAGTTAACATTGTCAGCAACACCATCACTGTTTTGAAGACTTGAAGTGTCTAGTGATTACTCAATGTCTGCCTTCTATATATGGGGGAGATTGGGATAAAACTTTGATTTGGTTAGAACAACGTTGGATTTTTCGTTTAAATACAATTGCACCTGCTGGTCTTAATGATGTCATCGAGTGGAGGAACTGTATTTGAAAGATCTTGTTGGGCACTATATGTGTTTTTCTTTTCCAAGCATTTCCTGAAGTGGTGGGTAAGGGGGTTATTCTCTGGCATATACAGTATATATTTTTTGATGTGCATTATCTTTGGATGTGCAATTTTTTAAGTGCATTCACGACTGTGCACTCCTTGGTTCTTGACATCTGCCCTTTTCAGTGTTATTTCTAATGTTTTTTTTCTTTTGATCTGCCTGTCCACCCTGGCTGCATTGCAATGTTCTTTATTCTGTCCCAGCTTGTTAAACTCCACAAAGCAAAACCCAGAACAGACAGCAGTTCAGAGAAAACAGAAACAGCATACTTCTGACCCAGCTTGTTAAACCTCCACAAGCTGGTTCTCCTGGCTCTTTCTCCAGCCCCAGTTAAAGTTTCTACCTCAGAACTCCTTTGCATGACTTGCTTTGGAAGGACTTCTGACTGCGCGGGCCTCTCTCCCTCCTGCAGCCTACTGAGTTCTTAACCTCTCCCTTTGAACCATGCCCTCCCAGCCCTGAACTCTGGCCTGCAGACTCTCTTAAAGGGGACTGTTGATAATCCCTTTGGAGAGGGATGGGTAACATTCTATAGACCCCATCACATCATTTATTAGAAAGATAACCAGAAAAGGACAAGCTCAAGAATGGTGAAAGATTTTGCTGGAAACATAAATCGACTGTATATTCTTTTAAAAAGTACAAAGACTAAGGGATACACAATAACTACTAAGTAGTATATTTAAGACAAATTGGAGAAAATATTTTTTTCATTCAATGCATAATTAAGCTCTGGAATTTGTTGCCAGAGGATGTGGCAAAAGCGGTTAGTGTGGCTGGGTTCAAAAAAGGTTTGGACAAGTTCCGGGAGTGGAAATCCATAAACCCTTACAGTATTAAGATGGACTTAGGGAAATCCACAGCTTATCCTTGAGATAAGCAGCATGGAATCGGTCTACCTTTTAGGATTCTGCCAGATACTTGTGACCTGGATTGGCCATTGTTGGAAACATGATACTGGAATTAATGGACCTTTTAATCTAACCCCTTATGGCAAATCTTATGTTATGTTCAAGTTTTCAAATTTTCTACAATGCGTGGCTTTCCCCAATTTGTCTTCTTGAATTTTACCTTTTTGAGGCTTCATATTAGGAATGAACTTGTACAAGCCAAAAGGGGGATATAATTCTGGGAAGGATGAAATTGCCCAGGTGACAGTGGTAAGATACCTGCTCGCCACGGGGAGCAGTGGCACGTCTGCAGCGGTTGGTCTTGTGGCTCTTTTTTAGTGAGGCTGGATGTTTTTCCTCTGGGTCAGGAGCTTTGCCGCACAGATGTCAGTGTGAAGACATCATGGAATGATTCTGAGATATGTGTCATAGCAGAAGAAGGTTGATCCAGCTTCTCTCCACTAGGTACTAGGAAATACTATAAAGAAAGACCTAGAACTGGGGCCCTAGATGCCACTTGCACATGGATTCGTGGTGCCAATTTAGTCTGCCTGAGGCCTCCAAAATGGCCTTTTTGGGGACTGTGTGACTTTACTCCCTGCTTATTTAGGTCCCATTATCTTAGACTAGAAGCTAACAGCTAAATAACATCAACAAACTCTGCAGAAGGCAGTGTTTCTCCATGGTAGACCTTTGTACAGTAGATCCCTAAAAAATCCTAAAATTCATAGATGCATATCTTTGGCATCCAGTATCTGACCAGTTAATGGTGTGTGCCACTGAGTGCTGTCCAGTCCTACAGTGCTGTGGAGTAAATAGCTTTAGAGAATTTTTTCTTTCAAAATGTTCTCCAGAAATAATCTCCTGCAAGGTAGCCTTCCTTGAGTGTTTAATCTTTCTTGCTTTTTTGCCTGCTATGGTTGTGAGCTGTGTGTGACATTTCTCGGATTTGTTCTTCTTTCCAGATGCGTGAGTGTTGGTTCACATTCCCAAACTTCCTCTTTGTTCTCGCCCTGATGCAGTGGGGCATGAACAAGGCTCCGTTGGCTGAGGCTGCCCCAGAGGTAAGGAAGGAGGAGTATCTGAAAGAAATTCTCCAGCTCACTGAGGTATAAACAGACTGTATCAACAGTGTAACACTGGGACATAAGAACGGAGGTTGTGGGCTGGATAAAGATGTTTCTCTCTTAGTTACAGCAATCTGTCTTTAAAATCAGAGTTTTCCATGAACTATGCCCCTCCCTTTCCTATTCTGGCTTTTCAAACCATACTAATTGGATTACCACATCCACACTAAGGATATTACAACTGATCCAGAATTCTGATGCCAGAATCATCTTTAATAAATGCAAATCAGACCACCTAACATCTTGTCTGCAATATCTACCTTGGCTTCCAGTTAACCACCACATTTGACTCAAAGTTCTTGTGTGGATTTTTAAGATGAATCAATGTCCTGACCACTCGAATAAAATGGTGTTCTACTACACATCCCACCACGATGTGCCTTCTTAATGCTTTGGTTCATTCATCAACAAGGAGTTGCAGTCTCCAAATTGCCCATCTTAGAGCCTTTACATTCTGATGTTCCACAGATTTGGAACATTTTTTACACAATAGTCTGAGAGCATTGAAACGGACTGATTCAAAGATTCTTACAGAAGAGAATGAAAATATCTTCCATGTGTAACCAAACTGTGTAATCACAATGTGCTATACCTTACTCTGTTTGATCTTTAATTAACTGTCAATATTCATCTTAAACAAAAAATAGTGAGCCCAATATTCAGCATCCAAGGCTAGAACTGTTAAAGTGACTAGCCATCTATGCTGAACTTTAATCCCGGGTTCTTGCATTGAATAGCCGGGTTGCCCGATTGCAACAAAGTTAACCGGGCAGCAGCTCAATATTGCCGCTACCTGGTTACCAACAGGTGCTGCCCACAGACTGGCATTTACACGGTTTGTAAATGCTTTTGAATATCTCCCCCCCCCCCCCAAGTATATTTTCAGTGTTCATACACTACTCTGTCTAATGTTCAATTGATTGTTTATGTTCACGGCAAACCACCTTGAACTGTAAGTGATTATGTGGAATATACCATCACTCATGGATGATTCAGTTCATTATCTGTTTATATTAGCAACTAGCGGCCCAACATTCAGAAGCAGTTATCTGGAGAACACCACTTGCAATTCGGGTAACTGCTGCTGGCCAAGTCTGTCTGCTGACAAACATTCCTGACAGCCCCAGCACTATCCGATGCGAGGGTGAAGTACAAGAGACATCCAAAGCATGGAGACATCCTCAGAGCAATTTTAGAAGCCTGCACTCTGGATGTCTCCCAGGAGAATTAGCTCAAATGGTAGAGCGCTCACTTAGCATGCAAGAGGTAGCGGGATCTGTGCCCACATTCTCCATGCAGCCCTTTGTGGAACCAACGCAGAAGATCTCTAAAGGAAAATAAAGGACTAGAGTAGTTGGTATGGAAGGGCAGACTGGCTAGGCCATATGGTCTTTTTCTGCCATCATGTTTCTATGTTTCTAAATGGGGGCATGGAGTAGGCTTGTCCGAGGTGTTTACAGAACTTGGACATCGTCACCTGGTTTCTGAAATGCCTTGGATGTCTCAAGTCGAATCCAAGCTTATACTGCTCAAGGTATGAATAGGCATCAGAACAGTGCTCATTTTGTCAGGAAGACATCTGGAGGATGTGGAGAAAGAGGCCACTTCACACATAAATTTAACACTGGTTGCCATTTGGATAGAGTGCTGAATATACACTTTTTTTTTCAACACACAGATCATAGACTCAAATCTCAGGTCAATTAAAGATCCAGTCCACTGATGGCTTTTTTGATTGCTTTGTGAAATATTTTCAATAGACGAATGTCATGTCCAGTAAAAAACAGACTATTAGAACTCAGTACATTTGCCTAAGCTGTATATATCCTGTAAATAAGTCAGCATGAAGACATTCTCCATCTCGAATAAAGAAAGATTTTGTCTGTGGCTTGAGTTTTCTCTTTACTCCTGTGATAACTTAGTCTTTATTTCAGTCATTTGACCCCTCCATCTTGGAGATGGATTCCGAATCGTTAACCAGCGAGGAGAAATTGGCCTCGGACCTGGCAACCAAACTTCTACTCCTGGATGAACTGGTGTCTCTGGAAAATGATGTAATGGAAACCAAAAAGAAAAGGAGCTTCTCCAGTTTTGGGTCTCCCCTTGACAGGCTTTCCATAGGGGCCACAGAACTCCGGGGCAAACAGAGGTGAGGTTGTTTTGCTTTTGAAGAGTGGAAGCATGTTGTACTGCACTGAGATTTTGGTGCAGGTCACATTTGTTCACATTCTTGGAAAGGAGCTCGTACCTGCTTGGTGAGGTCAACTCTTTGCTTGCAGTTTTCTCCAACCTACAATTTTCTCTGAGATGCAAGTATTGGAATTACATGACAATGAATAGATGAATAAGAGAATCATGATCTACATTCCTGATCCAAGATCCAACATAGAACATGGCATTTCCCATAGACCCTATGATTCCTGGAGACAGTGTGTGGAAGCAAGAGGTACATGGGAAACGTCTCTAGTTGCATTGGTGCAATATACTATTTAAGGAGTTTGCCAACTCTTGCACAATTTTCAGATAATTTATTATGCAATCCTCCATGGCGTGTTTGCATTTTAAGCTGCTTCCCAGGTGATGAAGACATTCACCTTTTGGCCTTTTGCCTCAGTATGTACCTGGTGTGTACATACAGATCCTTACACACACTCGTGATATTGTGTCCCTAGTAGCTACAGGATGATACCCACTTCCTTCCACATCTGCTGTCTCAACATGAAGAAAAAAGCCCTCAAAAACTTTAAACTTGACTATTCATGCCAGTTCAGATAAAATTCTAGTTTGATAGACAATAATATATTGTCTTTATCTAGATAAAGTTGAATGCAAATGTGTGCTATAGCTTTGAGAAGCGCAGCTTACCACATTGACTACTTGAGTCCACAAGCCAGAGTCATGGGGAGGAGCTGCTGCAGAAAAAGGACCAGGCTGAGTTCCGTGAAGAAGTCTTCATGGAAGTCTTTATGATTTGCAAATAAATCGATCTGTGAGACCTGCACATTACAAACCCAATGACTCCTCTGGGAATTATGTTAAAATAAAGTGTCATTTATGTAGGTTTCCACAAGGTGGCCCCCTGGAACAGCACAACCCTTCCTTTCTTCTATTTGAATTAGAGAGCACAGATGATGCAGCCTGTATAAAACCTGCTTAAGTAACCTGGAAAAAGACAGTATAATAAAACTTCAGGATCTATTCAACCAATCAGATTGCTTGTTTCATTGACACCTCCCTCACCTGTGCACAGTGCTAGCCAGTCTGCTGAAGGCTCTAGGAGCCATTTAGCACTCTAAAAATAATGTCCCTCCCTCCTTCCCCCAATTTATAAAGCCCCTACAAATGGAGAAATGTGTAAATTAGAATTAGCTGGAATCAGCAGTGCTGATGCTGTGCTGCAGGGGTACGGATGATGCGGGTGGTACTGTATCCGTTTCTGATGCTCTCATGCTGATATCTGTGATGCCCAGTGGCAGATGCAGGCTGTGGCTTCCCGTTGACTTTAAAGTGAATAGCGGAAGCGCAGAAACTCATAAGGTTAGCCAGGATTTCCCTCTCAGGTCCACCCTAGCTGCTCTGCTTAGAACACCAAGAATGCAATTTTCAGAGCACTTTCCACAGGTAAAAATTGTTTGACCCACATAAATCAGCTTTCTGAAAATGTCCTACATTCAGTGTTGATAAAAATATGCCCATTGTTCCACAATGCGTGTAGTTTTGGTTGGGAAAAGTACCCACAGAAAGGTCTATGGGTGCCATTTCCTCAAGCAATTTGAAAGGGAAAGATTGTGTGTACTTTTAACTTTGAAAGCTGAGGAAAGACCAGGGTCGGCATGAGTTGGTTCAAGGTGTTGGCGCCTTAGGCAAACCTAAAGTCTTATGCCCCTCTTGGCTGTCAGAATCTATTGTTTAGCTTTGAATGCCCTGCTCTTTGCTGTCTCCCCCCCCCCCCCTCCCCATAAGCTGCCACGCTAGGTGACTGCCTCATTTGCCTAATGGTTGAGCCGGCCATGGAAAAGACTGGGGTAAACAGCTTGAACATTACTAAGTACGTACATTCATGAGCACACATTCAGTCTGTTAGGACACCTAAAAATTTTAAGTATGTGCAAATTGCTTATCTGTGCATATACCTACAATTTAATGTGCATACAACTGATTGCATATGCAAGTCCTGCCATTTTAAACAAATGTGTGGAAAATCATGAAAAATGCCACAGATACTGGAAAGCATTTGGGGGGTTTTGGCCATGCACACCCCTAAATATTACCTTTCACATGCAGAAACCTTTAGTAGACTGTTGGAGCACATTTTCAATCCTCCTGTATGCAGAAAGCAGAATAGATTAGGGAACAGCCTCTTCATTCTCCCTCCTTATAAACGTTTTTCTTTCTTTGCAGGAAAGTAGTGGAAGTACCAAAAAGGCGATTTGGGGTCCTCCGTATGGACAGAATTGGAATGAATCGCCTGTCTAACAGTAGGGGTTAACAGATTAGATGGGTAAGTTTGGTTTGCCTAGGCTACATTATAGAACTCTGAGCCTGGTGGCTTCCATTGTTTAGAATGACCCTACCAGTGCTCCATCAGACGGCTATCTTTGGTAAATGACTGTCAAGCACAGTTTAACTCTGCAACCCATAAACATTATCACAAATATCCACATGAGATCAAAAGCAAGGATTCAGTTGCGCATGTAACATCCTCTCCAATTCTGGGCAGGACAAGGGTGCTACATTATTTAGTTAGTTAGTTAGAACAAATGTATATATACCACACGCCATCATGCAGCCCATGGAGGTCTGAGTTTAATTTTCTCTAGTAAACTTTAGGTGTGTCCCATTGGGGAATGTTTGACTGCTACTGACGCCTCCTTTCTGACCTCATTGCTGTGTCTAGCATGGGACAGGGACATCAAGATCCTCTTCCACATCAGGATCGATGCAAGGGTATTGGGCATCCCAGGTGCACCTTCAGTCTTATGCCCCTCCCCTGCGAGATTGTGATACTTAAACTCAACAATCATGATCATCTCAACACCACCCCTCCCACAACAATCCTGTAAAAATGCATCGTGGGGCATCATACTTTTAAAAATGAAATGTTGCTTTGTATGTGCCCAGTCTCCCTGCAGGTAAAGCATATACTGAGGGCTCTTTGAATGCTTCTGCCTCTCAGGATCTAGTGTTTTGCTCTGACTGCTACTACTCCTTGCTCCCCTCAGACATTACTGCCCTAGGTCACTGCCTAGTCTTGCCTGATAATTGAGCCGGCCCTGATCCACATGAGTCTGAGGCCTCAGCTATCCTCAAAATGCTTGTAATGATGTGTCACAGGTGTGAACCATTCAAAGTCAAATAATTGTATTTGATAGACACCTTTCCACTTAGTACCTAAGTGGTTTACAGTTGATAAAAAGTAAAAGATAAAATCAGTCACAAATAATATAAACTCAAAAACAAGTGGACTTCATCTTGGCACAAGCATGCTGGGAAAATTTTAAAGAAGTCAAAAGCGGTTCTAAAGAAAACTACTAGGCCCGTCTGTTGGCACAGGTAGTGGAAAGACTAGGGGGACACGCAATGAAGCTACTTTGAAGCACATTTAAGGCTAATCAGAGAAAATATTTTTCACTCAAAAAATAATCAAACTCTAATTCGTTACCAGAAGATGTAGTAAAAGCTGTTAGTATAGCTGGGTTTAAAAGAGGTTTGGATGAGCTCCTGGAGGAAAGGTCCGTAAACCATTATTAAAGAGAACCAGGGAAATCCACTGCTTAACCCTGGGATAGAATCTGTGTATCTTTCTGAGATTGTGATGGGTGCTTGTGATCTGGATTGGCCACTGTTGGAAACAGGATACTGGGCTTGATGGACCCAGTATGGCATATCTTATGTTCTTAGTACTATCCACTGCTATGCAGAAGGTCCTGCGATCAATCCCCAAGTTGAGTAGTTGAGTCTACGAGTTGAGTTGCTTACACCTGGGGATGTTGCAGAGGTAGTGTTCACAAACCCCTGAGGAAGGGAGCCCTGGTCATTGATTGAGGGTGCACCTAGTGGCCAGCTTTAAGCTGATGTTTACTAGATTCCTGAGGCAGTCCTGGTACATGGTCTCTGACTCTGCAATGACCATACTAGGTACCAAATACAAGGTATGTTGGGGGTGGGGGGAGGGGAAATACTCGTGAAATTAGATTCCAGCTGAGCCAGAAGTACAAAGGAGCAGGAAGGGGAAAAAACTTGGCATCGGGGAAAAAACTTGGCATCTGATGCCAAGTTTTTTCCCCTTCCTGCTCCTTTGTACTTCTGGATCAGCTGGAATCTAATTTCACGAGTATTCCCCCCCCCCCACCCCCAACATACCTTGTATGCAGTACCTAGTATGTGGCTGATTGCATACTAGGATTGCATGCGGCTGATTGCATAGTATGATTGCATAGGATTGCATGTGATTGCATAGGATTGCATGCGATTGCATAGGATTGCATGTGACTGCATAGGATTGCATGTGATTGCATGCGGCTGATTGCATAGGATTGCATGCGATAGTAGGATTGCATAGGATTGCATGTGATTGCATGCAATTGCATGCGGCTGATTGCATAGGATTGCATTTGATTGCACGTGATTGCATAGGATTGCATGCAATCGCATGCGGCTGATTGCATAGGATTGCATAGGATTGTATGCGGCTGATTGCATAGTATGTGGCTGATTGCTGATTGCGGTACCTTGTATGTGGCTGATTGCATGAAAAACCAAACCTGCATTGGATTGTTCATTAGTGTGAAGCAGATTTCTGAATCTGCTACCAAGGTCTTCTTTTCAGAAGAAAGTTTGTCAGTGCCACTCGTGTTCCAGTTAATAGGTTAAGACTTACTAGGTCAAGAGGTTTATGTACTGAAGCACAAAATTTGTTTGCAAAAGGGGCTTTGAACTTTAAACAACAAAAAATACTGGCAGCTCATAAAAACTGCAGCGTTTTTGCAATGGTCAATGCTTGAAGCCCTCTTAGCAAAAGAATTGGTTGGAGACTGTTCGCTACATGGAAAGGTTTATGTAAATTGAATAGTGATGAGCTATTGTAATCCAGGTTTATGCAAAACAGCTGATTAGAGCTCTGGTTTGAAAAAAGGGCACATGTAAAAGACTGCATGGGCTCATTTTTACAAAAAACTAAAGGGATGCCTCAAAGAGCTGAGTTATTTTTATATGGCATACCCAAGATTTGCTTCACAATGCTAAGTTATGTTGTTAAAATAACCAATGACCAATGTCTGAGAGCTGCCCCTCCCTCCCCTGGTGATTTGAATTCCTGGTAGTGGCCCCAAATCTTCCTCTCCCATCCCTACCCCAAAGTCCAATGTCTAGAAAAATGCAGCAGCCTAGGGAAGCCTGGCCCCCATGAGAGCACATCTTTTTAGTGAAAAATTGCCCCCCTCCCCCCGATACCCTTTAAAGCCTGTCGTGGTGGCATCCCCTAGTGGCCAGTGGCGGTAAGGGCATGCTGTACAACATATTTATTTTCAAGGAGCGTGGGGTATTTTAAGACCAAAATGGAGATTGGTCTTAGGTATTTCAGCTCCTTGTAAGAACTCAATAATTAAGCGAGTGTAGGTAAACAAGGCTTTTATTTCCCCTCTGTGCAAGGGTTCATTAAGACACTAGAAATCAAAGAATGTCCTTTGTTCATAAAGATTCCAGTAATAAGCAGGTAAAGCCAATTGTTAATATCTTCACAATTAGTTGTAAGGGTTAAAGGGAGGAATTCAATTCATTCCAGGACAAAGCAATTTAAACAAGACTTCTTCTTATTTACAAGGTGGCTATGGATTCTAGGCTAGAAGCCATACACAAACTACAATCCATAGCTTCTTCCTGAGGAATGGGAATAGTGTTTGCATCTTCTATTTCCATAAATTCTGCTTCACTACTTTCCACCTCAGAGCACACGCTGTCCCTGGCAGTTATAGGTTTATATGGACTGTCTCTGGTATCTTGCCTCCAATAAGACTGTGCTTTAAAGTCTTCTGGTAGTGCTTCAAACCACTCTGGTTTCTTTCCTCTCCTTATAAAGTGAGTTTTAGCTTTAGCAGTGCTTTTAAGAGTTAAGCTTTCATTAGCAGGAATAAAACTTTCATACCTTGAGTTTCTGTAGCTTGAAGCTCTGGAGCCTTCTCTCTCATGCACGTCTCTGTGACAACAGGTTTTCTGTCGGTAGCTTCTGGGCAGTGCTGGACTTCCTGAAAGCTTAGTAAAACCTGGTGCGGATTCTCCAGCTCTATGCTTCAGTGACAAAGTAGCTTTGTTAAAAACCCCTTCCCTTCGGGTACCTGGTAAAGCTTGTTCAGCATACTCCAATGCGTGCAGGCTTTCCTCCAAGCCTGGCTCTCTGGCTCTCTGTGTATGTCTCTCAGCTTTGGACTCAGGAATGTGGCTTAAGCAGGGAGTGGCATACCCTCCAGCCTGACTGCTTTCCTTAGCAGACTCCCTCTGAACAGCGGCTCTCGTAGCTTGGCCCCTCTGAACTCTACCTCTGTGAAGTCTGTCCTTTTGGGCTTGCTCAAGGAGGATTCCTTCCTTCAGGTCTCTCCTTCCTTCTTCAGCCGTAATCCTTGTTCCTTCTCCTTCTGCGTCTGTGTCTGTGTCTCCTTCTGTGTCTGCTTTGCTAATATTAAGCTTCCATTTATAAAGGGATCTTCCCTTTGAATCTCCCGGGCTCATTTCCAGGTGCAACTGGTTAGCTCTCCTACCCTCATTAGGCTCTGTAGGATCACTCCTGCCCCCTCTAGCTGTGCTTTGAGGTAATTGCACCTCTAGAGCTTTGTGAGAAACAGTTTCTTTTCAACTCTGCATCTTTATTGGTACCAGCCTCATGACAAGCCATTTTGAAAAATAGCATATCCTAATCCCTAGGAATAAAACAAAGGATATTATAATGCCTCTGTATTGTTCCATGGTGCAAATGCACCTTGAATATTATGTGCAATTCTGGTCATCGTATCTTAAAAAGGATATAGCAGAATTAGACAAGGCACAGAGAAGAGCCACCAAAATGGTAAAGGGGATGGAAGGATAGCCTTATGAGGAAAGGCTTAAGAGGTTAGGGCTCTTCAACTTGGAAAAGAGGCGGCTGAGGGGATATATGATTGAAGTCTATAAATTAATGAATGGAGTGGAATGGGTAAATGTAGATCGATTCTTTATGCCATACAAAATATAAAAAGACTAGGGAACATGCAATGAAGCTTCAATGTAACCCGTTTAAGATTAATAAGAGAAAATATTTTTTTCACTCAACGCATAATCAAACTCTGGAATTCGTTACCAGAGGATGTAATAAAAGCTGTTAGTGTAGCTGGGTTCAAAAAATGTTTGGACAAGTTCCTGGAGGAAAGGTCCATAAACCATTATTAAAGAGGACCCAGGTAATCCACTGCTTGCCGCAATATAAGCATTATGGAACCTGTGTGTCTTTTTGAGAAACTGCTAGGTACTTGTGACCTGGATTGGCCACTGCTGGAAACAAGATACTGGACCTTAATGGATCTTGGTCTTACCCAGTATGGCATTTCTTTTGTTCTTAATATTTTAATTTAATTTGCATTTCAAGACAGCAACCATGGATCAGGAGCAAGTGGGGTTCTTTAGTGTGGGAAGGCCAAGGTGGTGCCCAGGGGATCAGATTTGCGCTACTATTATTATTTATTATTATTACTATTATTAATCATTTATATAGCGCTACAAAGCATACGCAGCGCTATATAAACATACAAAGAGACAGTCCCTGCTCATAGATCTTATAATCTAATCAAGACTGACAGAACAATACAAGAGGAACAAGAGGGGTTCAAACAGGGAAAGAGACACAAGGAGACTTAGGGGGTAAGGCAGCCCAGTAGGATACAAAGCTTCTCAGGGTGCCTTGTTTTCAGACACTGAGCTCTGGAGCCAGGCTGGGGAATAGAGATTCAGGGCAACCAGCCCACTATGGATCACATGAAGGGGCTTCTATATTTTTAGACACTGAGATCTAAAGCACAGCTAGGGAGTAGGGCTTCTGAGCCAGTGGAATTTGAGACCCGCTGGAGGCCTTGCACACAAAGCCAGCAGGCCCTTTAATCACGTGGTGCCACATATGAAGGAGCCCAAATGTTCTGAACTTCTTTTGCATGTTGTTATGGCTGAGAAAGCATTATATTCCTGGCTGTTGCAATGCAGGAAATATTTCTTGTGAAATTTAGCTACACATAGATGTTGACCAGGAGCTTATGTGCAACCAGTTAGACACTAACCCATGACATTTTTCATACATTGGTACATCGTCTGGTAAGTTTGTTTTTTTTTCCCATTTCTGAAATACAATTAGCTACAAAATAGTAGGGATGAATATTTGTTTGAAATGGAAATATTCATAGTTTCAATCCAAAACATGTTTTGTCATAAGCCAAGCTGGCCTCAAACCAGTAACCTTTGGGGTGCAAATCAGGCCATAAGAGCTAATTCTAGCAAGCATTGTTGTATTGCTGGTGATCTTCCTTCTTGTTTCTTGATTGGCCCAGAGTTTGCCTGGTATCCAGCTCTATGTAAAATGCCAACTGGATTTTGACTCCTACTGTAGAGATTTACTGCAAAGATTTGTCTTTTGTCTTGTTCTTGTGTCTGTTTCTGATAGTATACTTAGACAAGAGGGTATGTCTACTAAGCCGGCATAATGGTTAACTCAGGCTATCTGCAACTAGCTCCCATGTTATTCAATGGGACCTAGTTGCAGATAGCCCAGGTTAACTGTTAGCCCAGCTTAGTAGACAAACCCCATGGTTTCACAGAATTTCTGACATAAGAACATGGCAAAAGAAAAATCTTTGGAGCAAATCTCTACAGCAGGTATCAGTAGATTCACAAGGCAAAACAATTCCAGTAAGCGTTATACATAGAGCTGCAGACCAGACACACTTTGGGACAATCGGGAAACAGGAAGGAAATCACCAGCAATACAGGAATACTTGCTAGGACCAAATTCACCCCTCTCCTCCCCACATTATGTTGGCGTATCTGCAAGATGTATGCTTTGTAGCTGCAAGGTCAGTGGTTCAAGAGCAGCATGTGATTGTGAAGAAAAAAATCCACATTTGGGCTTTTTATTTATCTAAAACATCTGGTAATGTTTCAGCTATGTTTTTGTTTTTGTTTTTCATTTGGGCAATAGCCACAGCAATCAATAAAATTGCCCTGAAATGAAGGTTTATAAAAATGAAACAAAACAAAAATGTATTAAAATAAAACAAAAAAACTGAAAACAAAACAGGAAACAAATACATCTGATAGCATCCAGGAATCTAGGAGAGTTTGCATCTTTGGAAAAAGGACAATTTGCTCTTTATACCTGTTTCATTTTAAGACATTTTTTATTACTTTATAAAATAGCTTTGCCTTTCCAGATTATAAACTTATTTTATTTTTATTTTTATTGATTTGCTTTTAAGGTCCTTCTTCCCTGGATGATCCATGATATATCTCACCTGTCACAGAAATACAGAAGACACTTCAGAGAGCCTTTCCTGTTGACTAATGATGTGATGTCTAATGAGTTGACCTTATGTAAATTTCTTTTCTCATTGTTTTTTCGAAGAATAAGAAATTCCATTCATCAATCAGATCATTTCTTTGCTAGGCCTGTTCATTCCATGACAGAAAGCATGGAAATGCACGTTACACTTATCCTGAAGTGTGCAAAGATTTATCTTGAAGATGGTAGAATTTGGAAGGGAAATTTAATTCCTGTGAACAGGAGCTGAATGCCTTTTATAGTGTGAGTTGGATGGGCAGACACAATCCAAAATAGTCTTTTCTTTGTCCTTTCCTCGCTGAGTCAGCATCCATTTGATGAGTGTGAATTCACATTAGGGACAGCTCCTGAACTCCTCATTGACCAAGAGCTGATTCACATCAAGGGTCAAGAGTCATTTTAAACTAGTGCAGAAGTCCTCCGGTGCCTCTGCATCCTTATCTGAAATCCTTAATCTGAATCGACACTTTTGGAACGTGGCGTTGGCAACCAGGAGATCATTCTTACTGGTTTTCTGGCAGTGTCGTACATTTTAGAGTCTGAATTGCCCAGCCTGATGCTGGATTCTATCCTCAGCCCTAAACCATTGAAAGTAGCAGTCAGATTATTCTAGGAGCCTTTTTTCCAGGCTTTGGGATACGTTTATCAGTAGCCCTGGAGTTTTAGGAGCCCAGTTTCTGAGACTAGCAGCAGCCTCAGAGATCCAGCCAGCATTTTTATTCTTGGACCAGCCAGATTCTGGCACTGGAGACACCTTCTCACCCTTAGGTAAAATTACTGCCTTGACGAGGGCTTTACGTGTACGTTCAGTCTCTCTTTAGAGCAAAGATGATGATGACTCTAGTAGTCCAGCCATGTCTTCTCAGTAGGAATGCTGTCAGCAAAGAAAGCTGTTTTCATTGCAAAATGTCACCATTTGTTCTGGGGACTGTAAATCAAAGCAGATTTGGGCAGGGCCGGCGTTAAGGGTGGCAAACAGGGCAATTGCCCTGGGCCCCCATACCACAGGGGACCCCAAGTCTTCCTCAAGCTGAAGGAGACATAGCTTTAGGGTCCCCTCATTAGTTTCTGCCCTGGGCCCCTGCCCCTGCCCCTGCCCCTGCATGTCTAGCACCATCCCTGGGTTTGGGAAAGGTTCAAGTTAAAATTAAACTGGGTTAGAGTCAAGCAATTGCACAAAGTTGCAAGTTAGACCAGAGGGGACCATCATCCCAGCCAGGTCACACAGCTAACTTGCCCATCCATTTCCTGTACAGATACTGAGACAAAACAGGAAGTGAGGTACAGAAGTACTGGCCTACACCACTAACCATTCGAGCAATCAGCTTAGAAAACACCCAAGAGTCTTACGGTTCCTTGTTCTTGGTAGCTAAGGAAAAGGGAGGAATTTAGTCCTGCAATGGGCTGCCTTTTGGATGTTCCAGTTTCATTCCTTCCTTTTTTATGTGAAAATTGTTATATTATTTCTGAGGTACTGAAATCTGATGGATACTTTCAAGTATTTGTTTTTCCGGTCTTTGAGCTGGTTGGTTTGTGTTCTTCTCATTTCTTGGCTAAATTATGAGCTATAAAATCTCCAGGGATAGCAAAACTGTGTACTACCTCTTTTGCTAGGAGACGTATAGAAATAGTTTCTTTGTTGAGCAGATAGAATAAGGGGTCCCCTTCTTGCTCACCATTCCTTCACTGTTATATTCCAAATTTAAACCACTATTATTTTTATATATAATTATATATATATGAGAAATCATTAACAAAGCAAAACACAAGTATTGCAGTACCGTGTCTTAAAAGTAGAGTTCAAAGACCCCTGGAATGTTTGAATGCTGAGGTATGAAGTCTTCTGACTTGCACAGTTGTGCTCTGGAAGAGTCTCAGCTGACATCACTCTGTATATGTGCCACACGCGAGGGCTATGAGATATCCGTAGGTCTGTGAGATATCTTTAGGTCTGGGTGCAAAACATCTGTCCAATAAAATGATTTACTGGCAAACTCATTTGTCTGGTCCCCATTTGTCAATGTGTTTTCCTGCGTAAAAGATGAGGGCGATATATCTGCTAAAACTGTGTTAAAGTGGCCAACAGGTAGATAAAGTGACTGTAAAAGCCAGGAGGACGCTTGAGGGCATACAGAGAGGAATGGTCAGCAGGAAGAAGCAGGCAGCAGAACTTCTGGATAAGTTTCTGATGTGACCACATTTGCAATTCTCTACAGTGCTGAAGATCCCGTCATAAAGGATATAATTATAAACTGAACTGCTACAGAGGGCAGCTACTAAAACAGTTTGACGGTCTTCATCATAAAACATATAGGGATAAACTTAAAAATCTAAACACCCTGAAGGAGAAGTGAGAAAGAAGAGATATGCTAGAGACATTTAAATATATCCAAGAGAGTCAGACCTTCTTCAGTGAAAAGCTGGCTCTGAAACTAGGGTAAAGACTCAAGAGCAATCTAAAGCGATATTTCTTTGCTTAAGAAGGGGTAGTGGGCACATGGAACAGTTTCCCAGTGAATGTGATGGAGACGAGGACAGTATCCGAACCCCTGAGGACTTCTGGTGGAGAAGGCGTCATTGTAGAGACTGGGGTGTTAGTCTGCATGGGCAGATTGGAGGGGCCATAATGTCTTTGCATGCCATTATTTTCTCAACTTCTTTGTTTCTTTTACTCTCTGCGGTTCTTTAGGATTTAGAGTTCCCTGACTGATGGGAAAACCTAGTCTCTTGAACTAAACTTCCAGCGTAATGTCCCCTGGGCCTCCCTCTTACAAACTGGGATTGCCTATAGGCAGGGCTGTACCGATGGTGAAAAGCCCCCTGTGTGAGTTGCACATCGGGCATGCGCCCCCCCCCCCCCCCCGCACCTCCATCTAGCCACTTTATGGGGGTGGGAGAGAAGAGGCGCTCACCCGATGTGCAACTCACTGGCACACTAAACAGGTCTGGACCATCCCGAAGAGACCAGACCTGCTTAGTGTGCCGGCAAGAAGACTTAAGGGGTGCATTTCGGCTCTCTGCCGCTGCCTGCCGCCGCTAAAGTGACGGCGGCAGGCAACAGAAAAGAGCTGAAACACGCCCCTTAAGTCTTTGCGCCCTGTGCGGCCGCACTGCTCGCACAGGGCTCGGTACGGTCCTGCCTTTAGGACACTTAGTCACTGGAATTTTCCACTGCACTGCACTTTTCCCCTTATTTTAACTCCAAGTGGGGGCTCACACATCTCTTGCACTCTTCTGCTTGACTTTCCTCAGTCTCAGAGCTTACAGAGTGGGTGAAAACTCTCTTTCCTCACACATACACTTCAAGGATACACAACTTGTGAGATGCTCACAAGACTGCAGGCCAAAACTGAGCCAATAGCAATATGCAGTGCCCCATACAGGCAATTCCCAGAAACGCCACACGGCTCTCTAGGGGTGAAAGGCTTATATACATTTAGGATGAGCCATTGCAGATGGGGATACTTGTAGCAGAATGGTTTACATCTCCTCACTACATCAGGGTGATACAGTCCTGCTGCCAGCAGCATATTGGGCTACAAAAGGGCTCTTTATGCACAGATAACCCAGAACCAAGCCCAACTCTGGAAAAATACTACAGGGCATGTTCAAAGCATTTCAGCTGGTTAGCAAATCTGCACCGGCTAAAACATGGTGATAACAATAGTCAGCGGCACTATCCGGACAGTAACACGGAATATCCCACAAAAGAAACCAGCTAAAACCAGGGAGGTCTGTGGGTGCAGCGGATGTGGGCCGGTCAGTGGTGATATTCAGCAGATAACCAGATAGCTGACTGTCCTGACTATAACCAGTTATCGCTATGCTGTTAGCAGCTCACCAGATAGCAATGGCGCTGACCTGTGAAACGGGTTTTGCCGGATAAGTTCTGACATTGAACATCCAGTTCTATTTAAAGCAGCACTGACTATCATGCCCCATGTGTTTATTTATTGTAGTCTATGTCCCTGTCACTGGAGAACATGTTGAGGCTGTGAGAGTAGACTGCACTGAGCCATTTTGCTATAGGAGTCCATTTAGCAGTGACCCCAGTGGTACTGTCCAGGGTAAATCTCCAAAGATTATAGCTTATAAGGTGTTGGAGCGGAAAGCAGAAAGCCAATAGCCTTTTCCAGAGCTTTACTGGGATCTGGTGGAAGGAAGAGGCAGAGTCTGCTGGTCTGGAGAAAGAGGAAGATTTCTGTGGTCCCGGGTTTCTGAAGAAGGTGCACAGAACCACACAGTGTTCTGCTGCTTCACCAAAGAAGCGGTTCCTGAGGGATCCAGCCACAGAGTGAAGCATGTCCCCATGTTTGAGGTGTAAATATCTCACTTGGAGTCTGTCTCTTATGGGAAGACTGGGATCAGAGTACCAGGAATGAACAAAGATTGTTACTAGTGTAAATTATTTGTAGATAGTTACCCCAGTTATGTCCAAGTTATAGTCCCTGCTCATTGTAAATACAATACAGCCCGACTGCATTGTATATGTTCTGTTATATGTAAACCACACTGATTTGAATAGCACGGTATATAAGAGAAATCAAATAAATAAAAAAAATAAAGAAATCTTCACAGGAATAGCAACAGGTCACTATGCGGAAAAGAAGTAATGAGCAGAGCTGCCCAGCTGCAGTCCAGAGGAGGTGAGGTGAAAAGCAAGGAAGAAAGGTTCAAGCCCTTGGATAAAAGCAACAAGTCTTTGGGGGAGTCAGGGAGCCCAGTAAAGGTACCAGGGTGACCCAGACTCCAGACTCCACAGAAGAGAGGCTGAAAACCCAATTCTGCTTTTTCACTTGTAACCTAAGAATCTGTAACTCCGTTACCATTTAACTGCTTTACTAGGAAGAAATTTATCCCAGTAAATTATTTGGAAAAATGTTACTATGTCTGAAGTGCCTCCTGTAACTTGTTAGCCATATGCCTTGGCTCTGAAGTGGAAAATCCTTCATAGAATCCAGGCCAGAGTTTGGAGAAGGTCCATACGACTTAGCCCTGGAATCAAGTGAGTCCTTTGTCCAAAACGTGTACCCAAAAAGGGGTTACAGAGTCAATACCAGAAGCAGCTAGATTCGGGAATCTTTCGATTAAAGGTTGCAGGCTGAAAGCTTATGTGTTGGAATAAGGTGGCAGCAATTCTTCCATCCCATAGATCACCTCAAAAGTCAGTCCTTGAGATTTTCCAGCTGTTTAAAACAAACAGAACAGTGGCTGCAAAATAAGCCAGCTGTAGTACTGGAAAAGGCATACGATGTGAAATCAGGTCTAATCAAGTTTCTGGCAAAGGAGGTTAATCGCAGGAGCAGGGTTAGGTTTGCTCTCATGTGAGCTTTGTGGTAGCTGAGCTGATAGCACTGGCCTGGTGCCATTGCTTGAGGTTATAGAGTAGAGAACGAGCCCAGTCGTTAGAGCAGTGGCTGAGATACAGGGAAGCCCTGTCTCCAATCCCACCGCTGCTCCTTATGACCTTGGGTAAGTCACTTAACCCTCCATTGCCTCAGGTACAAACTTAGACTGTAAACCCTCTGTACCTGATTTACTCTTCTTTCCTCAATCTCTGTCTTTTCTCTTCTTTTTCTCTATCCATGATTGTAACTTTATTTCTAAGCTTTGAATTTGAATTGTAAACCGTTGTAATATATTTTGTTGAAAGATGGTATAGCAAAATGGATTAAATGATAAACCATAAACTTCCCAGAAAGGCATGAGCTCAATCCAGTGCCTAACATTAGATAAGGTTTACAATTCACATGCGTGTGATCCAGTTCTTGTCTGCCAGCTGCAGTAGCTTGGGAAAGCCTGACCTATGCAGATCTTGCTAACTAAATTGGATCAGGTCTGGCTAGTAACTGGATGGGTAATGGCAAAACTCTGCAGTATTGTGCCAAGAGAAGGTGGCACCGGGAGCACTAGAGATCAGCATTCAAGCATTTCATTTGTTTGGGTGCCTAAAAACGGAACGTGCACACAAATCGCTTGTACGTGCGCATACCTACAACCATTCTGCAAACTTAAAAGAAATTCTAGCACTTATGCAATGTGCATACAAAGAACATGAAAAAATGTCCCAAAAATCAGAAAAACTTCATTTAAAAAGAACATGATCTGAATTTTTTGGGCTGTTCAACCCCCTAGTGATTACCTAACCCTCAACACCCAGAAATGGGGAGAAAGCAGTAAGGAAAGAACACTGGAAATCATTCAGCTCTGTCTGAGCTGGTAGATGAACCATGAGTTTGAAATTAGCAATACTGCTGTTATAAAGATTGAATATTTTTTAGCTAATCCTAAAGCTAACATGAAGACATAGCAATTGATATTACAGCCCTGCAATGATTGGGTGAAGGAAGAAGAAAAACCAGGGAAAACAAAAGTACTAAGGACTGCGGTGGGGCAGAGAAGCGATTGCCTCAAGACCTTTGCTGGAGTAATGCAGCAGCTTCGGAAAACCACAAATCCATTCCTGGGTAAAAATACGCAAAACACCTTTATCGGTGGTTCTTCAGAAATCAGGTATGTACAATACAAAAGCAGGGCAAAGCACAATGAAAACCAGAAGAGGTCTTTCAAAACACAGTGTCCCATCAGTCCTTAATGTGGGTCCTTAGACTTTCAAACAGCTCCTCCGTCATCTCCTCATGCGACCCTTCTCCTTGAATATTGTCTGCAGTTCTGGTCACTGTATCTTAAAAAGGATATAGCATTATTAGAAAAGGTACAGAGAAGAGCCACCAAAATGGTAAAGCGGATGGAAGGATACCCCTATGAAGAGAGGCTAAAAAGGTTAGGGCTCTTCATACTGGAAAAGAGACGGATGAGGGGAGATATGAGAGGTCTATAAATTAGTGAATGGAGTGGAACGGGTAAATGTAGATTGATTACACAGGTACACTACCAAAAAACTGCCTCCAGTTTTGCAACTGATTCCTATAGATTTTGGGGTGCTGAATCCAGGAAAAATAGCCAAAATGTTCCATCACGTCACGTTTTCTTGCAAAATTAGATTTCTTACCCATATAAGGAATGTTCACATAATTTCTTTTTAGCCGACTGCAGTTTATTTTCTTGGCCCAAAATAGAGGTTGTAATGGTTAACTAACTAGAAACACTCCCTCATGATATTTTAGAGTGTTTTGTATTCATTTTATACATTAACAGGACAATTGGGAGGCGGGGGGCTAAATCCAGTACTCGCGCTGGCGCATGATCTTTCCTGTTCGCCTCGCCTCGTTCGCATCGCTCAATCACGGTGGTTTCGACATTAACGTACCTGTCAAATTTCAGTTTCTTGCAAGTTCATTATTACCTTTTGTTTTATCAGTCGTAATCCAGCTTTATTCCGAAGTGGTTCACTACAGTTGTAGTTTGCAGTGCTGTGTATTTGTGATGGCTCACAGAGCCAGAGGTTGCGTCAACTCTCCGGACAGTTTTTGATTTATTTGTTGGGAATATACCGTGAAAAAGCGGCAGAGGAACATTTCTGCATTTATTAAAAAAGTATATTTCGCCTATTTCGGTTTGAAGTTAGGCGATCAAGACAAACCGTGGGCTCCTCACAAAGTGTGCAAGACATGTGAGGAAGATCTACGCTTATGGATGAAAGGTAAAAACAAGCATTTCGTTTCAGAATACCTATGATGTGGCGTGAACAAAGAGACCACAGCAGTGACTGCTATTTTTGCTCTTGCATTGTGAAGGGATACAACTTAAAAAATAAGAACGTAATAAGTTACCCCAACCTTCCCTCAGCAATTAGGCCTATGCCTCATAGCAACGAAGTACCTGTGCCTGAACCACCAAAATCTTTGGATCATATTTGTGTGGACGGTTCTGATCATGATGAGACTCATCAGATGGCTTTTCCCGATGAGTCCAGTACTTCCGAGTTTGAAACTGAACCAGATCCGAAACCTGAACTTTTCTCTCAAGCTGAATTGAATGATTTAGTCCGGGATTTAGGACTCCCAAAAGATGCTGCCCAACTGCTAGGTTCTCGGCTTAAACAGAAAAATCTATTGTCACCAGGAACAACTTTTTATTGGTACCGCAACCGCGAGACACAATTTTTGAAGTATTTCAGCAAAGAGGAAGATTTGGTATTTTGCAACGATATATACGGAGTGATGGAAAAGTTTAAACTCAAGTATGATCCTGCTGAATGGCAGCTGTTCATTGATTCGTCAAAAGACAGCATAAAAGGTGTTCTTCTTCATAATGGCAACACATTCGCTTCAGTTCCTATTGCTCACTCTGTTATTCTCCAAGAAAAATACGAGAATTTGGCCCTGATTCTTCAGAAGATTCGTTATGATGAGCATAAGTGGATGATTTGTGGAGACTTTAAAAATTCTATCCATGCTATTAGGGCAGCAATCCGGTTTCACCAAATATCCCTGCTTCCTTTGCTTGTGGGATAGCCGGGCCCGCGACCTACACTGGGGGAAAAAAGACTGGCCAATTCGGGAGTATTTGAGACCCGGTGAGAAAAATGTTCTTCATGTGAGCTTGGTACCTCGTGATAAAATTATATTACCACCTCTCCACATTAAGTTGGGTCTCATTAAGCAATTCATCAAGTCCCTTCCAAAAGATGGTGAGTGCTTTCGGTACCTTTGCTCAAAGTTCCCCCGACTTTCTGAAGCAAAGCTAAAGGAAGGAGTGTTTGTTGGCCCTGATATAAGGAAACTCATTTCAGATGGAGCATTCGCTGAAACGATGTCTGAGAAGGAAAAAGAAGCCTGGGATTCCTTCAAGGATGTTGTTCTCAAATTCTTGGGGAACAGGCAGGATGAGAACTATAAGGATATTGTTGCCAGGATGCTCAATGCCTTCAAAGAACAAGGCTGTAACATGAGCCTGAAAGTCCATTTCTTGCACTCCCATGTGAACTACTTTCCCGAAAACTTGGGGGCGTACAGTCAGGGCCGGCCCGTCCATTGAGCAAGAATGTTTTTTGCACAGGGCCCCGCGTTTCAGGGGGCCCCGCGCAAAAAACATTCTTCAGCATCCCAAGTTTTAAAAAAAAAAACCAAACCGGCTGCTTCTGCCGCGGCAGCAGCAAGAGCTCTGCCGTGGCAGCAGCAAGAGCTCTGCCGCGGGGCCCCCCCCTGCCCGGCAGAGCCTCCGTGCATCTTCAGCTTTCTTCATGTCCAAAACGCGGGCTTCTTTCAGAGCCGCGAGAGTTTCCTTTCTCGCAGGCTCTGTTAATCCCGCCGAGGGTGATGGGAAATCCCATCAGCCCCGCGGGATTAAGAGAGCCGCGAGAAAAGAAACTCTCGCGGCTCTGAAAGAAGCCCGCGTTTTGGACATGAAGAAAGCTGCTGAGGATGCACGGAGGCTCTGCCGGGCAGGGGGGGGCCCCGCGGCAGAGCTCTTGCTGCTGCCGCGGCAGAAGCAGCCTGTATGGTTTTTTTTTTATTTGATTTTGGAGTGATAGGGGGTGGTGGTTAGGACTGGTAATGGGCTATGGGAGGGGAGGCTAAACTGGAAGTGGGCTGATGGGGGGGGTGGTGAGGACTGGTAATGGGCCGGGGGGGGGCTGGTTAGGACTGGTAATGGGCCAGGGGGGGGGGCTAGGACTGGTAATGGGCCATGGGGGGGGAGGCTAAGACTGGAAGTGGGCTGATGGGGGGGGTTAGGACTGGTAATGGGCTATGGGGGGGGCTAAGTGGGCTGATGGGGGGGGTTAGGACTGGTAATGGGCTATGGGGGGGCTAAGTGGACTGATATGGGGGGGGTTAGGACTGGTAATGGGCCAGGGGGGGGGAGGCTAGGACTGGTAATGGGCCATGGGGGGGGGGCGAAGTGGGCTGGGGGGGTTAGGACTGGTAATGGGCCATGTGGGGGGGCAGAGAGGACTGGTAATGGGCCATGGGGGGAGGCTAAGACTGGAAGTGGGCTGATGGGGGGGGTTAGGACTGGTAATGGGCTATGGGGAGGGGGCTAAGGCTGGAAGTGGGGGGGGGGTAGGACTGGAAATGGGCTGATGGGGGGGTTAGGACTGGTAATGGGCAATGGGGGGGCTAAGACTGGAAATGGCTGATGGGGGGTAGGACTGGTAATTGACTATGGGGAGGGGGCTAAGGCTGGAAGTGGGGGGTAGGACTGGAAATGGGCTGATGGGGGGGGTTAGGACTGGTAATGGGCTATGGGGGGGCTAAGACTGGAAGTGGGCTGATGGGGGGGGGTGGTTAGGACTGGTAATGGGCCATGGGGGGGTGTTAGGACTGGTAATGGGCCATGGGGGGCTAAGTGGGCTGATGGGGGGGTTTAGGACTGGTAATGGGCTATGGGGAGGGGGCTAAGGCTGGAAGTGGGGGGGTAGGACTGGAAATGGGCTGATGGGGGGGTTAGGACTGGTAATGGGCTATGGGGGGGCTAAGACTGGAAATGGGCTGATGGGGGGGTAGGACTGGTAATTGACTATGGGGAGGGGGCTAAGGCTGGAAGTGGGGGGGTAGGACTGGAAATGGGCTGATGGGGGGGGTTAGGACTGGTATTGGGCTATGGGGGGGCTAAGACTGGAAGTGGGCTGATGGGGGGGGTGGTTAGGACTGGTAATGGGCCATGGTGGGGGTTAGGACTGGTAATGGGCCATGGGGGGGTGTTAGGACTGGTAATGGGCCATGGGGGGGGAGGCTAGGACTAGTAATGGGCTGATGGGGGGGGAGGGTTAAGACTGGTAATGGGCCATTGGGGGGGGTTAGGACTGGTAATGGGCCATGGGGGGGGAGGCTAAGACTGGAAGTGGGCTGATGGGGGGGTAGGACTGGTAATTGGCTATGGGGGGGCTAATACTGGAAATAGGCTGATGGGGGGGCTAGGACTGGAAATAGTGTGATGGGGGGTTAGGACTGGAAATGGGATATGGGGGGCTAAGACTGGAAATAGGGCTGATGGGGGGGCTAGGACTGGAAATAGGGTGATGGGGGGGTTAGGACTGGTAATGGGCTATGGGGGGCTAAGACTGGAAATGGGCTGATGGGGGGGTAGGACTGGTAATTGGCTATGGGAGGGGGGCTAAGACTGGAAATAGGCTGATGGGGGGCTAGGACTGGAAATAGGGTGATGGGGGGTTAGGACGTAATGGGCTGATGGGGGGTTAGGACTAGTAATGGGCTATGAGGAGGCTAGGACTGGAAATGGGCTGAGTGGAAGGAGGGCTTGAACTGCAAATAGCTGATGGGGACGGGGGCTTGGAATGGAAATGGGTTGTGAGGGGGAGGGAGCTAGGACTGGAAATGGGTGAGGGGGGCTAGGACAGGAAATGGGCTGATGGAGGGGCTAGAATAGGACTGGAAATTGGCTGTTGGGGGGTGCTAAGATTGGAAATGGGCTGTGGTGGGGGTTTGGATTGAAATGGACTCATGAAGGGGCTAGAACTGGAAGTAGGCTCATGGGGGGCTTGGATTGGAAATGGGCTGAGTGGAGGGGAGCTAGGATTTGACATGGGCTGATGGTGGGGCTAGGAAAGGACTAGAAATGGGCTCATGGGGGGCTGGGATTGGAAATGAGCTGATGGAGGGACTTGGATGGGATTGCAAATAGATGGGGGAGCTAGGATGGGAAGTGGGCTGCTGGGGGCTAGGACTGGAAATGGGCTGATGCGGGGACTAGAAGGGAGCGGATGCTGGGTGGGACTGGAACTAGAATGGAGCTGATGTTGGGGGAGGATTAGAATGGGATGGAGCTGGGAGAGTGAAATGGAGAGGGAAAAAATATTTTGTGTGGGAGGGAAGACAAATCTACAATTGTCCGGATATTGGGAGAGTAAGTGGGGATTGAGGATGGAGGGGTAAAATTTGAGTGGATGAAATAGGAATGAGGAAAGAGGAAAAGGAGAAAGATTAGTATGTTAAAGCAGATGTAGAGAGAGAATGGAAAAAAACTAGAAGAGAGAAGAAAAGACAAATGGACAGCAGACGATGAAGAATTAGCGGAAGACACGAAGAAACCAGAAGAAAGTGGCTGGAGCAATTGCAGCTGAAAAAAAATGCACAAAAGGTAGAAAAATATCTCTTTATTTTGAATTTATTAATTGGAATATGTCAGCTCTGGGAAATGTGCATCATTAACGTCTGCGCTTTGTTTAGTACAAGAGCAAATTAATGTATAGTTTTATTTCTACAGTGTTGTACATTCCAAGTTTGGCTTTTGGGATTCCCAGTTTAATTATTGTCTTCCTGTTTCTAAATTGTGATTCCTTGTTTGGTGATGGTCTATGTTCTGCATGTGTAACTGAGCTGAGGTATTCTGTTTATGTAATTCCTATTTGACATTGCCACTTGTTCTCTTTCCCCAGTAGGTCATGTATTGTTGTTCTCTGAAATGTATTGGTTTAATATTTGCAGCGTTTCCTTTTGATAGTTAGGGTATGGTGCTTTATGAGTCCTGGTAGTGCTGTTAGGATACGGCGGGTTTGCTATGGGTTCTAAATGGGCAGTGTTTGTAGTAGTTCCTAATGTGTCTGGCGGTTGGCACTGGATTATAGTAATGTAGAAGTCTTTTAGTCTTTCTTTATTCATACACTCATTAAGAGGCATGTTTACTAAAAGTTCGTGTATGGTAACATTATGCAAATATTTATGCAAATGAGGCCCCTTATGCAAATGAGGCCCCGCACCGAGTCTCCGCACATGGCCCCGCACCCCCCTTGGGCCGCCCCTGCGTACAGTGAAGAACAAGGTGAAAGGTTTCACCAGGACATCAAGGACGCAGAGAGAAGGTACCAAGGAAGATGGAACACCACTATGATGGCTGATTTCTGCTGGTTGCTGCTGCGGGAAACCCCAGATGAAAAATACGCCAAGCAGCGCACCAAGAGAAGCATTCGGGGGAAGAAGAAACGGGCCCACCAGGAGATTGATTGACCCAAGAATGACTTTAAAATCTAAACTGTGTTGACAAATATCGTGTTTTTACTAAACTTTGAAATAAAAATTTGCTAGTTATTACCACAGTGTCGGATCTCATTTATTAGAATTTTATTTTCACACCATCGGGTGTTTGTCTTCATGTATTGCAATGGTGCGGTTTGCGTTTTCTATTCTTACATACATACCTGTACAACATTTTTTTGCACATTTCTTTGCTTTGCTTTGTGTCTAACCTCGCTCTTATATGCTCAATGTTTGTGCACATGTATGTGGCTGTTTTAAGTGCAGACAATTTTGCTACCATCACAGTGTGTTTTGTTGACATTACTCTATTCTTATGTGCTGCCTTGTTACAATTTTCTTTATTCTTATTTGAATAACTACTAAACAATTAGTATAAAGAATTCATCCAAGAAACGTTTATCTCGATCGCACTCAATCTGAAACGTTCACCTCAAACTGCTAACCCAATGTAGCAAAAAATCTGTACGTGATGGAGCAAATTGGTTACCAGATTTGGATTCAGCGCACCAAAAAACGTAAAAATCAATCGAAACATAAGAGGCAGTTTAAAAAAAAAAATTTAGTGTACCTGTGTTATTTACATCATCAGAATATAGAAAGACTAGGGGACACGCAATGAAGCTACAGGGTAAACTATTTAAGACTAATAAGAGAAAATATTTTTTCATTCAATGTGTGATCAAACCCTGGAATTTGTTACCGGAGGATGTAGTAAAAGCTGTTAGTGTATCTGGGTTTAAAAAAGGTTTGGACAAGTTCCTGGAGGAAAGGTCCATAAACCATTATTAAAAGGGACCCGGGATATCACTGCTTGACCCAGTACAAGCATTGTGGAACCTGTGTCTTTTGGGGAAACTACCAGGTACTTGTGACCTGGATTGGACACTATTGGAAACAGGATACAGGGCTTGATGGACCTTGGTCTGACCCAGTATGGCATATCTTATGTTCTTATCAGACTCTTCCCCCTCTTCTTCTTTCTTCTCAAGTTCCCAGGCTGCTTACCCCAGACTCTTATCAGTGAATTCCAAAGAAAGACTCATATATTCAAGGCTTGGTACTTGAGCTAAACACTGTCAGCATCAAGTGCCCTGGACTTTAAGGAAAAAATAACAAATCCTATCACGTGAATCTATCCACTAGAGGGGCACAAATTTATGAGATTTTCTCTTCCCCCCACAAGAGAAAAGTCCCTAAAAGTACTCATCTAGCAAATGAATGAAAGGCAAGAATCTCCAAACGCCTCTCTGAGTGTTTGGGATGCACCTGGGTGACTGGTCTCTTGCACCTGAGTTTTGGGTCTCTCAGTGGTAGAGATGTGATACACCTCCTGGGTCCCACTTAGTTTACTGAGGATAAACACCTCATAGAACTGCTGATCCCTGGTGACTCCTGAGCCGAGTCCTTGTACTTAGGCTACTCCTGGGCCTTCACTCTCCAACCTTCTTCCCTCATAGCAAAACTTCTCCATTCTTAAGCCAACCAGCTGAAGGGCAACAGTTCTGCCTTGCTGACCATCTATGGAGCTGTGTCCCTAGATGTTTCCCAAGCCCCTTGGACTCCTGTAGTTTCTCTCCTCTCACATGGACTCCTGCGGAGGAAGGCTCTTGGCTCTTAAAAACAGGAAGGGAGGTGAATTTGGATTGTTGGAGCATCTACAAATTTAAAGTACATGTAAATCGCTTGTATGCACAAACACCTACATATTAATGCATGTGCAAAGATTTGCATGTTCATGTAGCCTCTGCCAATCTGGAGACCCTCATAGCAGCTATTTTCTGCTGACTTGCAAACCAGAGGTACAGCTTCAGGAAGGTGATACTCCCTTTTCAGGTTTAACTCTCTTGGGTTTCTGGATTCTAGGCTGGAATCAGTTTAAACTGGGAGGCTGTTGGCACCTTGGATCTATTTACCCCACACCCTATGACTTCCAATAACGTTGGCCAGGCCAGATTTTGTTCTGAACCAAATTCTTTACGGAAAGAATTTTAAAGGTAAAATAATATCAGAATCAAATTGGAATGACAAGGAAACAGGAAAATCACCTGCAGGTAAGAACTCCCTCTATTCCCTTTCTGATGGAAGCTTTCTAGATACTGAACTCTGAACTCAGATGTGGTCACAGCTACTGTCTTCCCATACAGCCTGGTCCTTTTTGTCATCTTCCTCTGGGCAGTCCACTATATCTTCTTCTTTCTCCTTTCTGGAAGTGGATCCCTATTCCTCTCAATATTAAAAGGCTTTTCAGGGGGGGGGGGGGATTGGCTTCTAAAATTTCTCAAATATAGTGTAGTGCAATGGCCTCATCTACCTTTGTCATTACCCTTGATTAGTCCACGGACTGAGTTAAACAGAAAGTTTCCATTCTATCAAAGACACCTGCTTCTGTGACACAGAGGTTTGGCCAGCTAACGACCAGCAAGACTGTCTCTGAGCTAGGTATTTATACCAGTTCAAATTTCCCTCCCAGGGGAGTCTCCTCCCCCCATTACCTCATCAATGCAGAGAATCCTCCCCTGTTCTAGAAACTGTAAGAGGCACAAAAGGCTCGCATGCCATACTTCAGTAGAGCCAATAGAGGTCTCTATCTAAATAAGGCAGTACCTTAGAGGTCTCTATATGTTCAAAAGTTCCAATACGTAAAGAACAAATATGTGAAGCAAACATGAAAAAATGCCCAGAAATCGGTAAGAAATTATTGTTTTAAACAAGCCTGAGCTAAACCTTTCTTTGCTCATGCACACCTCTAGAGACAGGACCTTTTATACTTCCCTCCAAAATACAGGAGACACCCCCTGGCTATTTCTGAATAGGCAGGTCCAATGTCCATAACCTCACACTTGTACAAGGCCAGCTCAGGAGCAGACTCTAGAATGTTCCTCCATCTAAGCCAAGAGGAAAGATTTTGAGGTTCTATGTATTACAAGAGGGATGCAAATAATTTGCATTTCCAACGAATGGGCTTTTGTGGTGTGTATGGGAAAACTCTATATCATTGGCTTCAGCTATCTACTTCGTGGTCCCATGGTTATCAATAACATGCAGACACTATTGTCTTGGGCACATCAGAAAATGCATAAACTAGTCTGTTAACAGCACTATGTATTCAAGTCCCTCTATGCTGCAAAGATAAAAATCAGGGAAATGGCTGGGTCAGTACTATTTAATTTAAATTGTTCTAAGGCTTGGCTTGCAAGGAAAACCAACAGGATATCCTCTCTCCCAACAATTCCTGGAAGCAACAGCCATTAAGCTGCGGCAAGTCTATGGAGTGACAGAAAAATTCTACTAAATTGTAAATATTGCCATAATTCTGGTTGCTAAAACCAAGCCTTTTTACCCTAGTTAAGTGTTTCTGCCTAGAAGAGTTTATATGTATCTTCCTATTGTAGAGAAAGGCTAAATGAGGTACCAGGGTCCCCTAAAAAGTTCAGAAATAGACAGAATGAGAATGGCCTGGAATACATTGACAATCTAGCAAAATATGTGTGAGAAGCCAAGGTCATATTTTGCTGAAACAGCTAGACAGAGAGAGCACATGTTCCGTGTGAAGGCAGAATGTTTATATTTGCAGAATGCTTCATTATAGCTAGAACATATAGATGTAAACTATAGATATGAATTAGTGAAATGCAATGCAAAGCTTGACGTAAGCAGATAAGGCAAAATTATACAATGTGACCGTTTTTGCTAGTAAAAAAATGCTGCAGGAAATGGGGGTGGGGCGTTACAGGTGACCACTTCAGTATGTGGATCTGTAATTCCTTCCTAAAGTGCTTTAGTAGCACTTTGCTATTATTAAGATATAACTCTGTGTGTCTGTGTGTTTTCATTCTTTTCTCACTTGCACTGAGTTCAGAGAATAGGAGCCAAGAGCCAAACAGGACTCCAGTGCTTGTTGTCCCTGGTCAGGATTTAGGACACGCAAACATCTTTGGCCAGTGCTGGATTTCCCATTCAGTGGTGTACCAAGGTCAGGGTGGTGGGTGTGGCCTGTTCCAGTTGCCAACTAGGAAGAGGATGCTGAATCCCGAGTCCACACAGAGGAGCCAGTGCGGAAAACCTACATTAACGTAGTGGGTGGCTTGCCGCGCTGCTTCCACTCCAGGCCGTTCCCTCCTGGAGTTTTCTGTGGAGTTCAAGACCGGACAGGGAAGCTTTGGGTCAATCAGAAAACAGGAACTAATATTACCAGAAATACAAGACAAAGCTAAGAATAGTCTGGCTAGAGCTTGACCCACAGGAGGCAGAATAGTTCCTCTTGTAAAGCCAGTGTCCCACAATCCAAGGGTCAATAGTTCATGGCCAGCTCACGACAGCTATTAATGACACTGGAAAACAAAACAAAACAGAATTTCAGGATTTTCCTGATGTTTCAAGTGAAATATGCTATAAACCTTTCCCAGGTCATGTCCAACAAATGCACGTGCCTACAAGATTCTGTTAACCAGCATAACCCCCACTCCTTCTCCAACTTCTTTACTCCATTGGGAATTTCTATGTAGGCAAGTTCCCCCCAAATCTCCTTTCTTTTCATCCAGTTCACTGAGCCACCAGTTAGGGGAATAAAAATCTCTAAAAGTCTCTGAAATGTCAAACACTTCTGTTCTTTTGTTCTTCGGTTCATTGGTCACCTTGGGTTGAGTCTATAGACACAGATTGTGCTTTTAGGCAGAAGTAGGGTGAAGCCTTCTCAGGGCACCCTCTCATACTTACATTCAGACATGGAGCTTAAGTTAATCACTGCCCTGCAATAAAATTACAGCTATTATCCAGCCACTTACTTTAGCATACATTTTAATATCCACTCCATTTACCATGGCAAGAGCGAGATGCTGTTTGTCATTCTTCCACGTTTCATTCTGCACCTCTGCCGTTCATGTGCATTATTTCAAAACAACTGTGAGTGCACTGGTATTTCTTGTTTCGTGTGGCTTTCAATCTGAAAGGACCCAAAAAAACAACAGATGTTCCTTTCTGCGTTTTAATGCAGGCTAAAATGACTCAGTGTGCTCTAAAATGCAGAATGAAATGAAAAAAAAAGGAAATATTTTTAGCAAGACAATAAAACCAGAGGTTTTCGCATGCACATCCATGAAAATGGGAATGTGAAACTGCTGCAGATGAAATATGGTTTTGGTGACACATTATATTGTAGAGGAATGGTTAAATATTCAGTGCATTGCAGCCTCAGACTATCTGATGGCCATGGTGTTTCTGTGCTGTAGAAGTGCCCCTTGAAATTGCTAATTATTTAAAATTAAAATTATTTATTACATGCTGTTCCAAGGTCCTCAGCAGATTCCAACATACACGCATAATCATATTACAAAAGCATGACAATAAACAAACAGGCATTAGGTGGGAGTGTATATGCAGGCGGATTCCCTTACTTGGCATGCCTTGAGGAGACAGTGAACCAAGATGATGTCATGTAAGAGGCTACAACCCAGTAAACGAGATGCATTTTTGTTCTTTTCCCATCTTTTCTGTCTGGCTTCCAGAGGGATTTGGACAGATTGAGGACCTGAATCCTGAAGAGATGAGTTCCAAGCACCCAATGGGTCTTGGGACAAAGAAAAATATTATGTTGCTCATCTTGTCTTATTCCCTCTCCTTTGCCACTCTTGCAGAGAGTACTGAAGTCAGGAGTTCCTGACCTAAGGAGATTTTAGCCCAGGGTCAGTGCTATCATTAAGCGATCTAGATGGTTGCCTAGGGTACAAATGGTGTGAGGGTGACCCATTGCCATCAGTACCACTGTCTCTAGGACCTGCAGCAATAGCAATGCCTTTAAACAGCACCGGCGTGCTTACCAAAACCCCTGGCGCTGTGGTGTTTGTGATTCTGCCTCCTGCGATGCAGACTTCCTGTTTCCATGGAAGCAGAAGCAGCTGGACCAGCCACATCTGCCCTCATGCAAAAAGAAGTAGAATCGGAGGCGCAGATGCAGGAACAACTTCTGGTGCCACGGTGCTATGGTAAGCACCGCGGTGCTGCTTTGAAGGCATTGCTGCTGCCGCAGATCCCAGAGAGGGGACGGCAGCTGTGGCAATGGAGGCGGCGGAGCACCAGGAATGAGGTTCACCTCCTTGCACCGGCTCCGTTTGAGCCCTGATGTACTGGATCAGCGTAAAAACAAAGGAAAACAAAGCCTCTGCTAGCTTTTCTTTTTCCCTATACAGAAGACAGATAGAGCTCCCAGCTGCCTCACCTATACAACTGTCTCGCCTGTACATCCGACCCGTTCACACTTGAACATGCAAACGAGATCATCAGATCAATGGCTCAGTCTGAAATGCTGTAACTCAAAGGAGATAAAATATTGATCTGATGGCACCATGAGGGAGACATTAAACAGTAACATGTAGAAAATTCAAGAGGATCAGTCCTTATGGTCAATGTTTTCTTTTCAAATTTATTACATTGCCATAGGCTCCTAAATAGACATATTTTAAATGGGGTTTTCATAATTTTTGTGGTGAATGCTTTTGCACAGATTCATCTTAAATGCACACTAAAACTTTTTGGTGCATGCAAATCAATTATATATACAGTAATTCATAGATGCACATATTCATAAGCTATTTGTTGCACCAAAACTTTTTAGACACCCAAATGAGCCCAATACTTGCTGACAATTGCACACTCCTACTGTCTATACTTTAAAATGCCCTTAAATAATGCTCACCACTCTTAGGGCCTGATTCACTGAACCTTTTCTCCCATTCCATTTTTATAGCGGAAGAAAATGCTTAAGGGATCATTCTTGAACAAGAATATGCCCTTTGGACATACGGCACAAATGTTTTTCCAGCAAAAATGTCTATGACCATATTCTGTAACCCCTGCGGTCCTGCATGTACACAGCGCTAGCAGGGGATCTCAGAACATGGGCAGGAGGGGGCAGAATGGGGGTGTGGTCAGCAGCAGAGATGTGCAATGCATATTCAGGAAAGACCCATGTACATTCTGCATGATTCCTGCGGATGTCCACATTATACCAGCAGAAACGTAGAATAAGGCCAGAAACATTTCTGCTCTGTTCTGCAATGTGTCCCATAGAGATGAATGGCTGTGACAAAGGTGTTTTGAAGCGGTGTGTCTGCAGTCTGGAGGACCACAATATGCAGTTGTAAAAAACAGAATGCAGAGGTGGGGGAAGGTTGTATGGTAAAGACACATTACTAAACACCCCTACAGAAATATTCAGAGGTGCAATGGCAATTATTCTGCTATGCTCACAATTGCTGTGTGAGCTAGAGGAGATGATCTAGGGGACCCTATCAATTCCTGTCATCCAAGAAGTGGGACTGTTGATGTAGGAATTGTATGTGGGTGAGTACAGGACAGTGACAACCGCAAAGCAGATTAGTAGTCCTGGGACCCCATGCCATCATGTTATACCAGCTGTTTTCTAGAGGTGCAGGGCATCTTTACTGCAGATGTATGTTTTGTGTGACTGCAAGTGAGAGTGTGTATGTATGTGTGTGTGGTTACAGGAATGTAGGGGGGTACCTAGTGTGTGCAACTGCAATTTTGGGGAGGACACTAGTGTCTGGCCAGTACCTGGTCCATAGGGCTGACCAGTGTGATCAGCCAGGATTCATCAGAAAGGGGTCTCTACGACTAAATGTCAAAGCATATCCCTGTCAGTGATAAGGGACCCTCAGAATAAGTGCATGCAAAGGGCAGTGCTGTCTGTGCTGGTGCGTGCTCTCAATCTGAGGGTCCCTATTTAATGTCAGGGATATGCTCTGACATTTAGCTATAGAAGACCTTTTCTGATTTCTTCTGCTCCTTACATAGCATTGTACAGACTGTTGTCAGAGATGATCAATTCAAGCACAACTAAAATGTTCACCTACCGCCATGTATGTTGTGCTGCAAAGTATGTCAGGGCAAACATATCCCTTTCTACTTGCTGCTGTCACATCTCTGAGTGCACGGAGATCACCTTGCAGTGTCCTGATCATGCAGAGGACGAGCTTCTATGATCTGTTTTGCATCAGCACATCGGTATCATCCGTTTTCATGGGTAGTTGGCATGTGTGAGGAGCAGCTTCAGGGATGCAGGTTTTAACTGAGGAGGCTTTACCGCATGGGACGAGCAGCAGTGGAGTCATACATCTTTCCAGAATTCACCAAGGGCAGGGACGTCCACACCACTTGCTACATATACCCATATCCCAGGGTTTGTGCATGCCACACTGAAGACCTCTATGTCCCTGATACCAGACCCACAGGCACATCCAGACCGCACATGTGGAATTAGGGTCAAATGGGGCCCATTTTTCATTTAGACGTGTCTGCGGGCTGGACGTGCACCTTATGGAATCACGCTCTTAGTGAATCAGGTCATAAGAGTCAAATTCCTTAATCAAAACCATTTCACTCTCTTCCTTCATATCATCTTTCCAGTTACCTTCAATAAGTTGATGCTCGCCTTGGGAAATGTGCAGTAAGATGTAATTAGGTCAGAAGCACATTCTGGCTTGCAGTAATGGTGCTAAATAAAATTCTCATGGTTTTGATGAAGTGCTATCAGATTTGATGAAAAAAGTACTGGAACAAGTTGTTTGGATCAGGTGCATCATAAATGATGCAATCTATTAATAATCTGAAGACATTTCACCGAGAAATTGTTATTCATTAAACACAGTGGACAGATGTTAAAGTGAAAATATTATTTATGCCCAAACACAGTTGATGCAAACTGAATGGAGTCATTTTGAATCTAGTTAATTCTTTCCTATGGTGACTCTCAGCAAGCTCGATTCCCTACCTGTTTTGGAATAAAGGGTGTGATGCCTGAATACCTGGATTTAAATCCCTCCTTTTCCAATAAGTGTCAGTCAGGGGATCCTTAATGTTCACCAGGACGTCCAGAAAATATTCAGTCAGCCTCTAGATATTCATCAGCAGTCTCCAGACAGCAGCTACCACTGAATGTCCGGATTGTACGGCTGCTCCAGTATCCGGATAATGGTTGCCATTGTCCTCACTCCACCATGGATCGTCCTGGCAATCTCTGGATAGTGTCAAGGTGGTCTGGGGAAATATGTAGTGGCACTTTCTAGATAGTGCCGTGGAAACTCTCTCAGTCTCTTATCTGGATAAGGGCTTTTGAAAACTAACACCAACATTTTGTGGGAAGTTCTGTGTTCATTTTCTAGAAACATAGAAACAAACAGAAAAAGACCACATGGCCTATCTAGTCTGTCCTTCCATATCAACAACTACAACAGCCCCCTTTTTTCCTTTAGAGATCCTCCGTGTTTGCCTTTTGTGAAGACCACTAACCATTTTAGTAGTCACCCTCTGTACTGACTCCATCCTGTTTATATCCTTTTGAAGATGCGGTCTCTGAAAAGTGTTTGAAATAGTATTGTCAAAGTGCTGTGTTTTCTCCAGAAGTTAAACATGACCAAATCGTTTTAACAAAAATGCAATGTGTGCCTTCGAGTCAACATCTGACTATAAATACCAGGGATAAGGTGAAAATAAACACATGAAGTAAATGGGGCAAAGTGCTTTGTGTAATCTATTGCAGCGGGACCTGCAAGGGTTAAAAACATAAGCATGCAACAACCTTGATCTGGACAGCATCAAGACCTACAAAGTTGTGAAGAGAAGGATCCAGACTAGTCACTGCTGTTAGCAACCTTCAGTGAGGAGAGGACCTGTTTCTGTCCTCTCCATAGTTTGATCTGAGCTGGTACATACAGACAGGCCACATCACTGCTCTCGATCCGTACTAGAGATGTGCTGTCCATGATGAAAATATCAACATGCGCTAGGTCATTTTGTGTCATTTACCATCCATAACATCGCAAGACCTAATATTTTATTCCAGGGATACCTCACTTTCAGTTTTTGAAACTGTTGTTCTTTTTTTTTTTTTTTACCGCTTTATATGAGTCAATCGGGGGAGAGGGGGGAAGAAGTGAGGACCAGTCATTAGCAAACATAGCTTGAACCTGCCAATCCTGGCTTGCTTTTTTTCACCTGATAACCAGACAATATATAATATTTCTTTTATGCATGTGCCTTTTCTAAATATGGACTTAAAGAGCTTTAGCATGGTGAGAATGACCTATTAGTGTGTGGCTTTTACCTTTGTACTTTCTTTTGCACTGTGGGTCACCCAAGCGTCAAAGGGCGTATCTCCCTCTACGGTTATTGGAAGGAGAATCGGTGCAGGACTGTGAGCAGAAGAGGCAAGAGGAGGGGCAGGGTGGATGCAAAGGAAAGAGTGAGCTCCACTTACAGCACTGGTCAGTATCAGCACTAGTAGAGCAGCCCCCACTGAGAGATTCTGGAAGAGCAGAGGACCACCCAGTGGTGAGGGCTGATCGCTGCTGACAGGACATCAGTACGTCAGACACTGTATTTACTTCCAGAAGTGTTGCTGCCCTCGCTGAGACCCTCTCCTTCCACCCCTCCCATTGCTCCGAATCAAGATAGGCAGTAGCAGATACACATGAGAGAGGAGGGAGATTAGTTTCATTTTAAATTTGATTAAGTGCATCCTCTGTCTTGCTGCTGATGCACAGAGCCAAGTCTCATGAGAAGATCTGTGAGATCTCACAGGAAGTTCAGTCAAAGGGAGTGGGGCACAGCAAAAGAGAGGCTTGCAGCCTGTGAGAGACAGCATTTGTAAATCGCCGCTGCTGATGGTGACACTCCTGGGACAAGTGGAAGGACCGCAGAAGAGTGAAGGAGAGAGGGACTGCAGGGGGGCGGGGGGTGGAGTCTGGGCCAGGAAGATGCTGCAAAGAAGGATCGCAGAGGGTTGGGAGGTAGGCATGGTGGAAGGGATGCAAGATTACTTGGTGGGGAGGGGGAGATTGAAAGGACCATAAGGATGGAAGGACGAGAGAGGTTGAGATAGTGGACTCACGAAGGGGGAAGAGAAGGAGGGAAGAGAGAATGAAGGGGAGACAGCACCATGGGCAAGAGACAGGGGAAGGAAGATGCCAGTGGTCCCCGAACTATTGCCCAGAGCACTGGAGGAGAAACCTTTTTTAAGGGGATGGGAACGTGAGGGAAGGGGGCACGCCATAATATGAACACTCCAGCACATCTAGTGATTAGAAAGGTCCAATGTGGTTCTCAGCCCAAAAGGTTTAGGGGGACTACTAGCCTACATTCATGGAGATTTGAGGAGTAATTTTAGAACTACATGTTTGGATAAAATATGCAACCATACTTTTGTCTGCAAACTTTTCTGATGTTCAGAGTGAAAGTGCTCGCATCTTTGCTTTGAAAACTATCCCAGAAAGACCAGGCACTTGCTTTTACACTGCTTTTAGACACACAAAATTGCCGAGGATGGAAGGAAAGCGAGGGTCATAGGCACTGTGGTAACACACCTGGGAGTGCCTTGCAAAAGTATCCATCCCCTCTGTGTTTGTCCTATTTTGTTGCAATACAACCTGGAATTAAAATGGAGTTTTGGGGGTTAGCACCATGTGATATACACAACATGCCTATGACTTTGAAGGTGCAAAATATGTTTTATTGTGACACAAACAATAATTAAGACAAAAAAACCTGAAATCAGGAGTGTGCATATGTATTCAACCCCCAAAGTCAATATTTTGTAGAACCACCTTTTGCTGA
Source organism: Ichthyophis bannanicus (assembly GCA_033557465.1). NCBI lineage: Eukaryota > Metazoa > Chordata > Amphibia > Gymnophiona > Ichthyophiidae > Ichthyophis > Ichthyophis bannanicus. The sequence continues at coordinate 487,414,826 of CM066038.1, read as the reverse complement.
AATTACAGCTGCAAATCTCTTGGGGTATGTCTCTATTAGCTTAGCACATCTAGCCACTGGGATTTTCACCCATTCCTCAAGGCAAATGCTCCAACTCCTTCAAGTTAGATGGATTACATTGGTGTACAACAATCTTCAAGTCATGCCCCACATTCTCAATTGGATTGAGGTCTGGGCTTTGCCTGGGCTATTCTAAGACATTTAAAGGTTTCCTTTTAAACCACCTTTAGCAGTATGTTTAGGGTCATTGTCCTGCTGGAAGGTGAATCTTTGAACCGGTCTCAAATCTCTCGCAGACAAAGAGGTTTTCCTCAAGAATTGCCCTGTATTTAGTGCCATCTGTCGTTCCTTCAATCCTGACCAGTTTTCCTGTCTATGCTGATGAAAAACATCCCCACAGCATGAAGCTGCCGCCACCATGTTTCACTGTGGGAATGGTTCTCGGGGTGATGGGAAGTTTTGGGTTTGCATCACACATGGCATTTCTCATGATGGCCAAAAAGTTCAATTTCAATGGTCTCATCTGACCAACCTTCTTCCATATGTTTGGAGGGGGGGGGGGGGGAGGTCCACCACATTCTGTTGTGCACACTCCAAACATGTTTTCTTATTTCTTTCTTTACGCAATGGCTTTTTTCTGGCTACTCTTCCATAAAGCCCCGCTCTGTGGAGTGTATGGCGTAAAGTGGTCCTATGGACCGATACGCCCATCTCTGCTGTGGATCTTTGCAGCTCCTTCAGAGTTATCCTTGGTGTCTTTGTAGCATCTCTAATTAATGCCCTCCTTGCCCGGTCTGTGAGTTTTAGTGGGTGGCCTTCTCTTGTCAGGTTTGTAGTGGTGCCATATTCCTTCTATTTTGTTATAATGGATTTAATGGTGCTCTGTGAGATATTCAGAATTTGGGGTATTTTTTATAACACAACCCTGATCTATACTTCTCCACAACTTTGTCTCTGACCTGTTTGGAGTGCTCCTTGGTCTCAGGGGCGGCCCAAGGGGGGGTGCGGGGCCATGTGCGGAGGCTCATTGTGGGGCCTCATTTGCATAAGATGTCTCATTTGCATAAATATTAGCATAATGTTAACATACCTCTTAATGAGTGTCTGGATAAAGAGAGACTACCAGATTTCTACATTACTATACTCCAGTGCCAACCGCCAGGCACATTACAAAGTACTATAACACTGACCATTTAGAACCCATAGCAAACCCACCGTATCATAACAGTACTACCAGGACTCACAAAGCACCAAATCCTACCTATTAAAAAGGCAACACTGCAAATATTAAATCAATACACCTCAGAGAATACCAATACATGTCCTACTTGGGAAAGAGAACAAGTGGCACTGTCACATAGAAACTACAAGAATAGAATACCTCAGATTGATTGTTGTTGTTGTTGTTAAGTGCCACACATCAGCTCAATTACACATGCAGAACATAGACCGTCACCAAACAAAGAACAAGGAATCACAATTTAGAAATCGGAAGACAATAATTAAATTGGGAACCCCTAAAGTCAAACTTGGAATGTACAACAACACTATAAATTAATTTCCTTTTGTACTAAACAAAAATGCAAAGATGGTAGTGATACACATTTCCCAGACTTGACATATTCCAGTTAATAAATTCAAAATAAAAAAGTATTTTCTACCTTTTGTTGTTTGGGCATTTTATTTTTCAATACAATTGCTCCAGTCACTTTCTTCTGGTTTCTTCTGTCTTCTGCTAATTCTCCATTGTCTGCTGTCCATTTTTCCTTTCTTCTCTCTTCTAGATTGTTTCCATTCTATCTTCTACATCTGCTTTAACATACTGATCTTTCCCTTTTGCTCTTTCCCCAATTTCTTTTTATTCCTTTATCATCCACTCAGATTTCACATTTCCATCCTCAATCCCCACTTACTCTGCCAATACCCAGCAACTTGTAGATTTTTCTTCCCTCCCACACAAAATATCTTTTCCCCCTCCATTCTCATTCCCCCAGCCCCATACCCTTCTAGTCCTCCCCCCAAATCAGCTCCCTTCTAGTTCCAGCCCCACTCAGCATCCGCTCCCTTCTAATTACATTCTCCCCACACACATCAGTCCATTTCCAGTCCTATTCCACCCCCCATCAGCCCATTTCCAGTCCTAGCCCCCCCCCTAATCAGCTCATTTCCAGTCCTATTCCACCCCCCATCAACCCATTTCCAGTCCAAGCTCTCCCCAGCAGCTCATTTGCAATCCTAGATGCCCCATCAGGCCATTTCCAATACTAGCCCCCCCACCCATAAAACAATTCCAATCATATTCCAGTGAGCTGATCGGGGGCTTGGACTGGAAATTGGGCCAAGTGTGGGGGAGCTTCAGCCCATTTCCAGTCCAAGCTCCCCCACACTCAGTCCATTTCCACTCCGAGCCCCCCCCCATCAGCTCATTTCCAGTCCTAGCCCCCCCCCCCCAAATCATTTCCAGTCCAAGCTGCCCCTATCAGCCATTTCTAAAAATAGACCCCCCATCGAACATTTCCAATCCTACCCCCCAAAAGCCCTATTTGCTGTCCTAGTCCTCCCTATCAGCTCATTTGTAGTCTAGCCACCCCCACACTCAGCCCATTTCCATTCCCTAGCCCCCCCACTCAGCCCATTTCCATTCCCTAGCCCCCCACTCAGCCCATTTCCATTCCTAGCCTTCCCTCCTCCTCAGCCCATTTCCATTCATTAGACCCCCTCACTCAGCACATTTCCATTCATAGCCTGCCCCCTCCTCAGCCCATTTCCATTCCCTAGCCACCCCCCCCACTCAGCCCATTTCCATTCCTAGCCTTCCCTCCTCCTCAGCCCATTTCCATTCCTTAGCCCCCCACACTCCGCCCATTTCCATTCCTAGCCTGCCCCCTCCTCAGCCCATTTCCATTCCCTAGCCCCCCCCCCACTCAGCCCATTTCCATTCCTAGCCTGCCCCCATCCTCAGTCCATTTCCAATCCTAGCCTCCCCCCCTTCCCCCCAGCCCATTTCAAGCTCAAGCCCCGAAGAGCTCTGCAGCAGGCTTTAGCGGCTCCTGGCAGGCTCACCTCAGCTTGTTACAGCCACCGAAGTGAAGAGCGTTGTGCCCTTCACTTCAGCAGCTGTATTGTAAAGAAGATCGCACGCACACTGAGAGCCGGGACACAGGAAGTGTCCTTTGACCTCCGGCGCTCCTGCGATCTTCATTACAATACAGCTGCTGAAGTGAAGGGAACAACGCTCTTCACTTCGGCGGCTGTAGCAAGCTCAGCTGAGCAGCGTGCAGAATGTTGTTGGCGTAGGGCCATGTGCCAACAACATTCTTGCTCAATGGATGGGCCAGCCCTGCTTGGTCTTTGTGTTGCTTGATTAATGGTGTTGCAGAGTCAGGGGCCTTTCAAAACAGGTATATTTATACAGGCATCATGTGACAGATCATGTGACACTGATTGCACATAGGTGGACCCTAATCAACTAATTATGTGACTTCTGAGGTTAATTGGTTGGACCAGTTCTTATTTAGAGGTTTCATAGTAAAAAGGGATGAATACATATAGACTCAAACCTTTTCAGTTTTTACCACATCACCAATTTGGACTATATTGTTAGGTCCAAAACCTAACATCCAAATGAACCTCCATTTTCATTTCAGGTTGTGCGTAATGTGACAAAACAGAACAGGACAAAAACCGAGGGGGTGAATACTTTCGCAAGGCACTGTAGAAGTACAGTGTGCCACGCTAACATCCTCCCAGCACCCAGACTGCCTTTATTCTGCTGATGGAATGGAAGCTGTTACTCTAAACCCTCCACTGCATGTCAGAAATCCCCCATCTGCACCACTACCCCATGTCCCCTACTCACACCTCCATGGTGCATCTGAGACCCCCTCTCCTTGATCCTTTACACACACACCTCCACTGCACCACTGCCCAAGGAACTCTTCATTGACATGCCTCATCTACACCCACTCCCACTGTGCCTCTGACATACAAGCTCTATTCCTACACCTCAGACATTCCACGCACCGCAGACACTCCCAACACTCTATTCCTACACCTCAGACATTTCACCCACCGCAGACACTCCCAACACTCTATTCCTACACCTCAGACATTCCACCCACAGCAGACACTCCCAACACTCTATTCCTACACCTCAGACATTCCACCCACAGCAGACACTCCCAACACTCTATTCCTACACCTCAGACATTCCACCCACAGCAGACACTCCCAACACTCTATTCCTACACCTCAGACATTCCACGCACCACAGACACTCCCAACACTCTATTCCTACACCTCAGACATTCCACCCACAGCAGACACTCCCAACACACCCATACTGTCTTAGGTACCCCTCTACACATTCCACATGTACCCTCCTGCCCAACACACTGAAACCCTGGACATGTTCTCCCCTCCTCCCCCCCCCCCCCCACCAGCAACCATACACACACACACAAATTACCTCTCAGTTTCTCTATTTCCATAGAAGTCCCCACCCTGCTCCCTGACGGAAGCTCAGAATGGAATTTCTCCCATTCTCACTCCTTAGGAAGAAATGGTGCTATAGGAGCCGCCTTAATTTTTCTGCCTTGGGCCCAGTCAATTCTAGCTACACCCCTGGCATCAATTCCCACCTCCTCCCCCTTCCTGAGCCACCGCCCATATTAAATGACATACAAATGAGTTTTGCATTAATTTAGTAGCATTAAAGTTGGTGCATTAATGAGGCTATGGATCTTAAATTGAACTATGCCTTCCAGAGGTGTAATTAATTGTTTTGCATTAACAGGCTTGCATTCACTTTTGCAAGTTTTGGAAGACGTCTTAACCACATTATCCAACAAAGTAACCTGCACTGTCAAATAGATAGAAAACCATTTAAACACTGTAAATAGTTCTTTGTTAATAATACCAAAATGTTAGACAGTTACTTTGTTACTCTGTTGCAGTTCCCTGTAAAACATCACACCTTATGGTTGTGTTGTTAAACTGTAAACTGCTTTGAATCGTAGAAAGGCGGTATAAAAATATTTTTAAATAAAAATAAAATTAAAACAGTGTGTGTTAAAACATTTTAGCGCACGTTAAACATTTTTATTGAAAGGAACTGAAAAAATGTCTGAAAATCAGGAAAAAGGGCCAAACAAACTGAAAACAAATGATATTTTTTCCCCTGGCCACATCCCTATACATTTGCCTAGATGCCAATAGGTAATGAGCTGTTTCACAGTTTTGCATCTTATAATACAAAATCCACATTAATGAGATAATAACTCTCTTGAGCTGATTAACACATGCTAAAAATCATACACAATCATAAACCAGATTCCGAACGCTAATGGTGCTTTTAACGTCTCAGCGCCTGCGAGAACATTAGTGCAGCTTCGTACATTGGCATCTGTGAAGCTGATGCTCGGGGATATCAGAAGATGGGTAGACTTGGCTGAGACCATTGAAATAAAAGAGCGGCGCAAAAGTATTCTTCCTTTTAGAGGAAGGTCACTGCATCCTGATGTATTTGAAGCAGGGAATTAGTCACATTGCTTAAAACAAGGTAAAGCCAAGCCATTGTGCCAAAAAGCTGGTGAGTCTGAAACAGGCACATTTCAGCGTTTTGTTTTTGAGAAGGATCCCTTGCCACATATTAGTAGTTTTTGCAGGAAAGCTGCTCTAGAGTCAGATGCTGCATGTGTGTGGATTTTTCATCAGCTACTGGAAGGCTGCCTGGACCATACTTTCAATGCTTCCTATTAGAGCTTATGTAAAGAAATCTAATCTATTTAATTGGACTAAGAATGATTTAGGGGGGGGGGAATGGATTTTACTGCAGCTTAATTTACCATGGGAGTCACTAACCTGCTCAGTACCAGAGGTTAGTGGCTCCTGTGGTAAATTAATAGAGCAGCTTGCGTTAAACTTTTCAAGCTGAGTTATCCCAGAGAAAAGTAAAACCAGCTCAGAGCTGCATTATTTTCCCTGTCTGAGCGCACCGGACCGCCAACAATCTGATGCTCCCAGCCACCATCTTAAAGAAGCCGTCATACAATAGCACAAAAAACCCTCCCCTCCGTGACTCCCCACCAGGCCTCACGTCAGCCTGCGGACTGCCCTCCTCCCACGAAGACCCCTGCAATCCTGAACCCCCCTGAAAAAGATCCCCCCCAAAGGACCCCCACCTGACCTACCTGAAGAAATCCTTGGTGATCTAGGGAAAACAGGCAAAAATGATCCCCAGTCACTCTTGTACTTTCCGGCACTGGATTCATAATGGCACCAGTAGAACCCTAGCAGTAGTCTTGCAGTAATACCATTAGGGATTGACCCTGGCATAGCACTGCACTACTGCTGCTAGGGGGTCAGCCAGTGCCATTTTGAATCGCTCTTGCATGATTACCCTAGACCACCAGGGATTTCTTCAGCTAGTCCCAGGAGAGGAGGTCTTGGGATGGGTGGGGGGTGAGGAGTGTTCTTTAGGGGGATCCGGGTTGGAGGGGGATCTAAAAGTGGGGAGATGGTCTGTGGGTGACTTGGGATCTAGAGGAGAATTGTCTGAAGGGAGGTTCTGCACCAAGGGGGAAGAAGCGGGTTTTGTGCTATTATACAATGGCAATGGCCCCTTTATGCATCAGATCACAAGTTAGTGGCCTGAAGCTACCTTGCAGGAAAAATAATGTCAGCTTACAAAGTTCAACGCAAGCTGCATTATTTAATTAGCATAATAAGTAGGTACGCTGCATGCATTTAAATGCTTTGCATCCATTATATGCTAACTCAAGACATGTGTTATAATAAAATAACACATGATTTTGCTGCTTAACATGTTTTAAGAGGCAAAAATCATGCGTTAGTCACTTAATTAAGGTTACCAGAGTTTTTGCAGACAAATCTGAGACACTTAGCCAAAATGTGTGGTGTGGGGGTGGGTAAGGGGTAAGCAACAAGGTATAGGGGAAGGAAGTCATGACCTGGTCCTCCCCAGTCCATCCCATGACAGCAGCAATATCACTTCCAAGCAGACAGAGAAATGGAAACAGTGATGCATGTCCCCCATACTGTGCAAATATAAAGATAATGGGGACAGAGGGGATAGAAAAAAATTTGTTTTTTCAATTTAGTGGTTTGAATATGTCAGTTTTTAGAAAATACAATTTGTTTTCTCCTCCTTCTGCCCCTATTACTGGAATCAGGGACTGGAGGCTGCAACACAGGTGGGAACCAGGGACACAGCTCTAAAATTGGGGACATATGGTAATCTTGGGCCTGATTTTCAGTTTTGGAAGGGCTATGCACCAATGAGGCACGCAGCCCTCCTCTCCGAGCTCTAAACTGTATATTCAATGCCACAGCAACGGCACTGAATATCCGGTGATCGCTGCAGGGACAGGAAGCCGCCGAGGCTAACCGGGGAACAGAGATATTGGCTGCTGCCCATTTAGTGATCAGTGCCTTAAAGATAGGAGAGGAAACCCCTTGCCTATCTTTAATGCAGCGATCGCTAACGAGGCAGCATGCAATATCACTGCTGTCCGATTAGCGCCATTCCCCACCTCCGCTCCAGAACGCCCCCAACACACTCCGACACTGACCGGATAGCACTGGCGCACATAGGGGACATAGACGGGAATATTCAGGGGCACTAACCGTGTATGTGCCATTCAATATCCCCATCCAAGGCATCTACATGGTTTACTAGGCTGTAAACCGTGTAAATGCCCTTTGAATATCGGGCCCCTTATTCTTAACACGCATTAGTAATTACAACCCTTAGAATCAAAGGTACATTTACAAACTAACAGGCCGATGCAGAAAGCTTAGTGCAGGCTTTATGAGCCCCTAATGCCACGTTTAAGCACTTTTAACAATCCTGCAAATGCAGGAAACAGACGTAAACGCCGGCGGAAAAACTAGCGCCCAACTAACGCCATGCATATTTAAATGAACTGCAATTATTTAAATCTATTATAATCAGCTGGGCTGGTATGCAAATCATAGCTACACCCAATGCAGAGACAGGCATAAAGGATTTTGCAACCAGCCACAGCGCCAAAATTTTTACTTCAGGGTTTGAGTAGAAGTAAACCTCTAACATGTGCTCCCAACAGTATTTTGATGGCATCGGGGTGGGGGGGGGGGGAAGGGGCCGCAAGACAACCAGGGATCATTTTATTGTGGGGCACGGCTCCTGACAGTATTTTGATGGCATCGGGGGCTTTTCCTGATGCTGCGTTCACCCCTCAATGCCATCAGAATACTGTCGGGACTGCTATGCAAATTAGCCACGTGGTACCCTGAGAGCAAGCCAAACTTGTGCAGACTTCTTGTGCACATGTGTTTGGCTTGCTCTCCCAGTTTAATGCTGCGATGGCTCATTTGCATGCGCATGGTTAACGTGGGGCTCATTTGCATGCTCTAACATCACTGCATCCAGCGTGAAAAAATATGCATTGTCGAGTCATGTTAAATTCATCTTCCGTGCGCGTATAGCACCGGATTTCTGCATCAGCCTGTAAACTTGAGACTGACAAGCATTCTCCTGCTACACACCTCCATTCAGTCTTTTACACTACAGTGTTGTTTTCAGTTTGCCTTAGTTTTCCATTATAAGAAGTTGTATATTTCTCCAGCCCAAAAGTCATTCTGATGTTATCTGATTCACTATTCAGAGATGTTTTGTGAAATGGTGATCAGAAGATACCAGTGAGGAGGACAAGTACAAGGAAGAGCTGCTTATGTAGTCAGGACTGATTTTTTTGGCAGGGTCAGGGTTAACATGAGTGGGTACAAGGCAGTGCAGATGTTGACTCCACCTCTAATTCACCTTTCATTAGTCTGTGTTGCTATTGCTGCTGACTAGAGGGGCCTGACTCTTGATTTTGGACTTCCCTGTTTCAGCGGGCAAGGCTAACATTGACCAGCAATGACTGCTCAGACTAATGGGGGAATTTTATTTCATACTAGCTCCATAGTTTCAGGGGAGATTGATCCAGCCCTCATTATCTCTATTACATGCATGGACTTGTAATTCTGGAAATGTTTCTTAATCATGGTTTCACTGTTTTAACTCAGAATCTTTTAGCTACCTATTTGCATGTTCTGTCTGTCTTGATCAGATTGTAAGATCCAAGGAATAAGGACTCTTCATTGCTTATCTACAGCACAGAATAGATCTGGTATGTGCTATACAAGTCATGATAATAATTGGAACCAGGACTGGGGTTTGGAGCCATGACCCTTTATTTACAATTGCCCATGGAAATTTGTTTTCCTGGTTTATATCCTATCCCAACTTCCTTTTGTCCAGTCACTAAAATAATCATCCTTGTTCAGAGGCCCCACACCCATATCTGCAATCACAGGCCGCCAGATGTTACCGTTGTGCTAAGACCTAGGCTCAGTTCAGGCATGTAAATTCTGTGATACTTAGAATGTGTTACATCCGTGCTCTCATTTGTGAGCTGCAGATTAAATGCTGTGAGGACCAGCTCCGCCAAAAGAAATTAAAGAAAACCTTCCCAGGCTTTCTGTCCACCCCCCCCCCCCCCCAGCACTGCCATCTAATGGATATTCATGGGGCAGGAATAATACCTAGTTGCTCCTGTCCTACCATTGCTGTGTTTCCAAACGCAACATTTTGTCGTATGGCCTAGTCTCCAGTCGCTCATGCCCAACAAAGATTTGTACTGTAAGAGTGACTGGAAGGGACTGGGGGAAAGATCCAGAATTTTTTATTTATTTTGCAGCGGCAACAACCTTATGGTTTTGAAACAAAGCAAGCCGTTTTTCTTTCATTTCATTATAAAAAGGAATTGACAAACTGGGACATATCATTAAAATGTTCTGTTTCAAACAAATGCACATCCCTAGTTTCCTTTGGCTATAGTGTCCTCCTAAACGTTGGTCTGGACATGTCCATCTGGGACTACTTCTGCCAATGCACCTCTGTTATTCTAATGTCTTAATAGAAAGAGCGGGGTCAGCTTAATCATTAGGCAAGACTAGGCAGTAGTCAATGGCGACAACTTCTGAGGGGTAGCAAAGAGCAACAAAGAAGAACCACAGATCCTGACAGACCCACAAACTGAGAGAGCCTCAGCACAGGGGTTCATGCAGATATACAAAGCAAAGCTAAATATTTAAAAAGTATGAAGTGGAATTTTAGAAGGGGCGTCTATGTGCAATCCAGGACGTCTAGGGCAAAACATGCCGGAAAACGCCAGTGATGTCAAAAACATAGACGTCCCCAACATGATGCCTGCACTGCCATCCACATAGATGTCCCGCTACAAAGCCGTGGGACGGGGACATCCATCTTAAGCAAGGTTGCATACGGGAGATGTCCAGCATCATGGCAAAATGAAAACACCAGCCCTCATTCCCCATCAGTGTTCATGTCAACTTCTAAAATTAAGGGGATATGTGTGTGCCTCCTTCTCCACGCCTTCTGGATGTCTGCCAAACAAAACAAGCACTTTTCAGATGCCTACTAGTGCCTGGAGAAGGTATAACCTTTGACAAACTGTGGGATGCCCAGGACGTTTCTGATATCGGGCGAGGATTACCGAGTTCTTGGAAATGCCCCGGCCACACCTACACCGCACCCCCTTTCTGACTTGGAGGTCCTCACAGTGGGGATGTCCACAGAGCTGGCTTCCTAATGGCTCTGTGGACGTCTCTATGCCCATTTTCAGATGTCCAAAGCATAAATAGGGCTTCCAAAACAACCCCCATGATATTCAATTATGCATTTTTACAGGAGTGGGGGGGGGGGGATGTTGGGATGATCATGATTTCTGAAGATTGGCTAGAGCATCCAATTCCCTTGCACCAGCCCTGAAGAGATTTCCAGTCATGCTGGTGCTTTAATTACCTACTTCATCAGCATCGGCAATTATGGACAGGCCTGGAACAAACTACCCGAGTCTGTACGTCAGGCTTCATCTCTGGCCCTTTTCTAATCATGGCTGAAAACTCACCTCTTCAAGGCTGCTTTTGGATCCTCCTATGTGTTTCCTTATCAGTCCCCTAGATGCATCCTTGTCCTCAGCTGTTGTGTTGTCTGTCTTAATTAGATTGTAAGCTCTGAGGAGCAGGATCCATCTTTTACATGTGTCTGCACAGTGCTGCGTACGCCTTGTTTTTATATACCATCTTTGTGACATACTTCATTCAAATCGGTTTACATTTCAAAATAAAACAATCCAAGTTTGAAATGTGAGAAGACAGATCGAAAGGGACGGTAGAAGTCTTATATTTTCAGAGTCCAGGGCTCTTTGTTCTCCATCTGCCCAGGGCCACAGTGGGTTCGGCGACCGCATTCTGCAGAGCGAATCAAGATTCGTGCACTAAAGCGCAAAGATAGGAAATCAAGCTGCTAGTTGCTTTCCAGTTCCAGATGCAGAGGCCTTACCTCACCTGCAAATTGGCAGAGTAAAACTCTTCACTTTAACAAAGATCTCCCAATCAGAGGACCTCTGGGAAGTCAGTGATCTGAGTCCAAAAATCCTGAACATTCTACAGTGGGACTCATCTGTGATCAAAGAACAGATCCACGAATGCTGCATGGCCAATGAGGCTACTCTACTACTGATTTAATAAGAGTCAATAGGAAACACTTAAATATACTTGAGATCAGTTCTTTTCAAAGCCCTGCAGGCTGGCGATACTTTAACCTGCAGGGATATTAGATGCTACATACCTAGTCTCCCTTTGGAAACTGTCTAAGGCAAAAAAACACCCAAAGGAATTAGCATCTGCTTTATGGGTGGTTACTTTTTCTGGCCTAATGAACATGCTCACTTTTGAAAATTGAATACTGCACACATCATTGCTTTTCCCAACTTAAATTTGCCACAGAAATGCCTCTTCAAATATTTGAGTGAAAGAGGCATGCAGCGGATCAACAGGCAACTTACACACTCTTACCCACAAGAATTGTCAGGCAGCCCATATACCTGGGTAAGTGATTTTAAAAAACTGCCTTTTTACTTTGAGTCTACATAACCCTCCAGAGCTGAGACTGACAGCTTTAATTTTTCTCTCTCTTAATTATCTATAAGATGTAACTTGAATTGAATATTTCCTACCTGTTGCTTTTGGATGGAATATATAGTGACTGGTTTTATTTGACGTCTGCAACCTTCCGCTTTAATTTTGAAAGAAAAATAAACACCACGGTAACTTCAAGATCACAGCTTCTCCTGCCAGTAGGGTCTGAAGCATGTGTTTTTCTCCCTCAAAGGAAAGAGCCACTTATCTCTGACCCTTTCAGTCCCTAGGAGCAACCAGGCTACAGAAGTATTATCGTCAGCTAAATCAAGTTGCTCTTAGCGCGGATGATATTCGCTCATGAAAGACTCCTAATGTGGGTCATGGGGGGGGGGGAATAATATTAAATTGCCTCTCTCCTTTCTTACTTTTACGCTTTACAAAGCCTTTTTTTTAACTAACCTCACACGTCCAACAGAAAATACACCCCGTATACTGGAAACATACCATAACAGCACCCCATAAATAAGCTTTAATTAGCACAAATCTGAAACCTGAGAGCACTTGATGGCATCTTGCAGCTTCAAATCTTGCCACTTTTTGTGCCGGCAGTTATCATTTTTCTTGCTGTCTCCTTGATTAGTGACTCCTTATCTGTGCAACCTGCTTCCTCAGATCTCCCAAGAGATTTTTTAGCTCAGCTCCTGAAAACTGCCTTGCTGCTAACCACACAGTATCCTGTATTCAGCGTGTTTAATTATGTATTCGACACCAGGCCCTCAGGGCCTGATATTTATGGAAAATATAAATTTGTGTTATCCAGCTGCTGGCAAAGTAAGAACCTCAGACAAAACTCATATTCTGAGACCCTGAATTATGATTTGCAAAATGTACAGAAGATCTTACAATCAAGCCCTTAACTTTCTACAACAATTCTGGGGCCTGTTTGCAGCACCAGATACTACAAAAAGCACACATACTGTCTCACAGAAAAACCTCAAAGCAGCCAAGGGCAAGAAAGGAAGAATAGCCCTTTATTCACTAACCCCTACATGGCTGCATTTCAGCGTAGCCTTCGTCAGGGGATACCTCAAAGGGAACAATAGAATGGAGTGGAGGAGTGGCCTAGTGGTTGGGGCAAGGTACTTCAGGCCGGAAGGTCGGGGGTTCAAATCCCATTAGAGGACAGCAACCTTGGGCCGGAAGGACTGGGGTTTCTAGTCCCACAGGTGCTCCTTGTAGTCTTGGGCAAGCCACTTAACCCTCCATAGCCCATGTTCCCTGTAAAATAGTTATTTCCAGGTTATAATGCCCTGTTCAATGTAATTTCAGTTTGTTCAATGTAAACCGCACTGATGCAGAATAGCGCGGTATATAAGAGAATGTAAATAAATAATAAATACATAAATGTTGTTGCTGTTGTTAAGTGCCATCGAGTTTGTGAAATAATCACATAAAAAAACGCATGTGTAAGCAAATTGTGATAAATATAAATAAGTAAACCAAGAAATAAATTCATATATTAAAAAATATATATAAAAAACCAGAGAAACCATTAATGAAATAAAATATAAAAACAGGTCAATGTACATCAATATAAAACATCAACATATTCAAACAAGTGAAAAGATAAAATCAATGTCACTTATAATTAACAAACAATAGTTTGATAGGAAGCAGAACAGCTGAAGCCAAACTAGAGATGCAGAACGGAAGAGGTAAAGCATATCCAAATATGTGCACATAATGAAAGCACATGCACCACAGGTGTCCAAAAACACTGGAATGGGAGGGGCACCATACAAGCCTACTAATGGTTACTTGAACCTCTTAAGTTAAAACATTGCAACAAATAATTGTATCAGCCCATTCATCTGTAAAAAACAATATGATAAATAAATAAGTTAAAAAGCCAGGAAATATAATACAATAAATATTGCAGAAAAAATCGTATCAGCACATTAATCTGCGAAGAACAATGTGAAGAATAAATAAGTTTAAAAAACAAAAATTGTAATATGGTAAGATAAAAAAGGGGGGGGGGAGTGGAACGGGGAACTAAAATACCACCAGTGACACAATGGCACAAAAATATCAATGTGTGCATAGGACCTTGTCACTGGAACAATGCACAGTTCTAAATGAGAATCTTTTATCAATAACAAGGACAAATCAATTTGCAAAAAAGGATTTTATAAAAAAAAACAACAATGAATGACTTAAGACATGGACTAATGCGATGTGGGCACTCATACTAGAACTATATGTATAGTGAAACATAATGTTCCATAAATAAAGCAAAAGATAAATGTTTGGAACCATAACAAAATCATTGCATGCGCTCTGCAAGACAAACTCTGAAAAGGGAGCGTGCCCCTGGTTAACATAAAACGTGGCTACCCGTATCCAGAGCTAGGGGCCAAATGGCAGGAGATGAAGGGGCTAGTTACTAAGGTGCGCTAACGTTAACATGTGTTAATTCACCATTAACGTGCGTAATTAGTCAGCAGGTCACATTGAATAACATGAGACCTGTGCCAAAATGATGCACATCAATGGTGAATTAACGTGCAGCAACTTTAGCGCACCTTAGTAATTAAAATTCAGAGGGACAGCTGCATCCAACCCCCTGCATCTAGTGCTGTGCACTGCACTAGTAATGCAACAGAAAGCCATGTCATTAGGGTGGGGCTTAGTAAACGTGCCCGTAATATGATATTTGCATATTGTGATTCCTGCACATAGCTGAGTTACTTACCTGTAACGTGAGTTCTCCAGGGACAGCAGGATAAGTCAGCCACAAGTGGTGGTGACGTCATCCGACAGCGCCATAGACGGAAGTACTCTCAGTAGGCCAGAAGGCTTTTAGGCCCTCTGGGCATGGCTAGTAGCCCCACCTCTAGGACCGCCCCTAGCTAGCCAGATTTTCCCCAGCTGAGGTGCTGCCAGGAGCTAGGAGGCGACAGAAACCGTGAAAACAGCCTCCTCCCCCCCCCCCCTCCCGGGGAGGTGGGTGGGAATGTGTGGCTGACTTATCCTGCTGTCCCTGGAGAACTCACGTTACAGGTAAGTAACTCAGCTTTCTCCCAGGACAAGAAGGATGAGTCAGCTACAAGTGGTGCCTCTCAAGCTACATGTTCAGCGGAGGGGAGGGGGGGCAGATTCATTTATATGCAAGAAAAGCCGATTCATTCCATTTGGATGCAAACAAGTCAGATTTAATGGCATAACAGGCACTGTGCAAAAAAACAATCACATGTGGGAGACAGCGAACATGTGCAGACTAGCAAAGATCAATCACCTATTGTGCAAACATGCACATATTGTGTAAACATCAGAGGTCGTGCAAACATGCAATTATCGTGCAAACATAGCAGCATTGCCCAAGAGGTTGAGCCGGTGTGGGGTTACAGCACCGTATGATAATTCACAGCACACTACAACATAACAAGACCGTATAAAACAGTATCGCATAACACACTACAACACAACAGGATCATATAAAACAGTATCGCATGACATATAGGTCAGAGTCCCTTGGGCCTGCGATCAGGTGCCGGGGAGGGCGGCTGTGGCTAACACCGCCCTGCCGAAGGCAGCCTTGCCCTGACCTGCCTGATCCAAGCAGTAGTGTCTCTGAAAGGTTTGGATCTCTGGTACCAGAATGGAACGTAGGTTGGCAATCGTGGCGGCCAGCGCCCGCAGGTGATGCGCCTTGACCCCTGGCATGGGTTGTGAACCCGCTTGCGATAGGCAAAAGGCGATGCACGAGGAGATCCAGATGGAGAGTGTTTGTTTGGACACTGGGCGACCAGGCTTGTTAGGATCATAGGAGACAAAGAGCTGCGACTCTTTTCGGATAGAGGAGGTCCGGTGTAGGTAGCAGCGTAAGGTCCTAACACAGTCCAGGGTGTGTAGTCTCTCATGTTCTTGGTTGGCATGCAGCTCTGATTGGAAGCAGGGCAACTCAATGGTTTGGTTGATATGGAAGGCGCTCGCCACCTTCGGGACAAATCTAGGATATGTCCGTAGACAGGCATGGTCGTGGTGGAGTATGGTGTAAGGCGGGTAAGCCACCAGGGCATATAGTTCGCTGATGCGCCTGGCAGAGGTGATGGCTATGAGAAAGAGTGCCTTCCAAGAGACAAATTTGAGCTCTGCTGATTGCAGTGGTTCGAATGGTTCCCCTGTGAGCTGGTTAAGGACAACATTCAGGTCCCATGCCCGAACGGGCGCTCGGATGGGGGGGCCGTAGATTGGAGAGGCCTTTCATGAATCAAACCACCAGCAGCAGTATTGCTATGGAGACGTCTCCAGGGCGGTTGTGGAAGGCCGCTATGGCGGACAGGTGGACTCTGATGGTCTGCGTTTTCAGACCGAGCGCCAAGAGTGAAGTGAGATATTGGAGGATTTGAGGAACGGGGCACAAAAAGGGATCCAGACGATGTGACTCGCACCAAATTCTGAAACGCCGCCACTTCAGGCTGTACGTTTTCCTAGTAGATGGGCGCCGAGCCACCAGTAGGACCTGCTGGACCTCGGTCGAAAGATCCAGGGACACGAGGGTCATCCTTTCAGCCTCCACACCATTAGTGATAGCATCTGCAAGTTGGGGTGGAGGGTCATGCCGTTATCTTGGGAGACTAGGTCCGGCCTCAGAGGCAGGCGTACCGGAGGTTCCAGGGTCAGGCACTGCAGGTAGGGGAACCAGACTGGGCCAGTGGGGGACTACCAGGATGGCTTGTGCCCTGTCCCTGATCAGGCGCTGTAATGAGCGGCGTGGGGGGAAAGGCGTAAATCAGAGGCCATCGGTCCCAGGTCACGTCGAAGGCGTCCGCAGCTACTCTGTTGTGTGCGGGCCTTTTCGAGCAGAACAGGGGCATTTGGTATTCTGCTGGGTTGCAAAGAGGTCGATCAGTGGCTGGCCCCATTTCATGAAGAGGGCCGATGCCACTTCCTCGTGGAGCACCCACTCGTGGGGACTCAGCTGTCTGCTGAGGCGATCCACTAGTTCGTTCTCTATCCCTGGCAAGTAGCAGGCCTGCAGGGTGCACCGATGAGAGAGTGCCAGGTGCCAGGTTCTGAGCGCCTCCCTGCACAAGGGACGTGACCCCGTCCCTCCTTGCTTGTTGATGTAGAACATGGTTACTTGGTTGTCGGTTTGTACCCTGACGGCCTTGCCCGTTATCTGATCTTGGAAGGCCAGAAGTGCGTAGCGGACAGCTCTGAGCTTGAGGACGTTGATGTGCAGGCCCCTCTCTGCTGCTGACCAGAGACCCTGTGTGCGGAACTCTAGACAGTGGGCTCCCCACCCTAGTGGGACGCATCTGTGGTGATGGTGATTTGGTGTGCTGGTGACTGAAGATGCCTGCCTTGCGAGAGATTGGCTGGGTGTGTCCACCAGCGGATTGCTCTGGCCGCCTACATATCGATGGGGATGCCTGTAGACAGAGGTTGGGAGTGTTGGCACCAATGGGAACGAAGGTGCCACTGCAGGAGTCGCATGTGCAGCCTTGCGAGTGGAAGAACATGGGTGGCAGCCGCCATGTAACCAAGGAGGCGCAGGAAGGTCCTTGCGGTTGAGCGCATGGATCCGAGTATGTGGAGGGCAAGGTCGATGATGACTCTCTTCCCGCCTCGTGGAAGGAAGGCCTTGGCCAAAGTTGTGTCTATCCATGCTCCTATGAATTAACAACTTCTGGACCGGAGTGAGGTGGGACTTCGAGTGATTGATTAGAAAAACCAAGGATGAGAGGAGGGAGGTAGCTTCCTTGACTGCCGCCTGGAGCTCCTTCGGGGAGGCTTCAGAAATCAACCAATCATCCAGGTAGGGGAAGACACATATGCCGTGCTTGTGAAGATGTGCCGCAGCCACTGCTACACATTTGGTGAAGACCCGTGGGGCAGGTGAGAGTCCGAAGGGGAGGACTCTGTATTGCTAATGATTTAAGCTCAATAAACATAAACATAAACATTCCCCAGAATCTGAAAACGCAAGAACCTCCTGTGTCGCTTGTGGATGGGCACATGAGTGTAAGCGTCCTGAAGATCCAGCGAGGCCAGCCATTCCTTGGGTTGGATGAGGGGCAGGATGGAGGTTAGTGAATGCATTCTGAATTTTTCTTTTACGATGAATTTGTTGAGTTTTCGAAGGTCGAGGATGGGACAGATGCCTCCTGACTTCTTGGGGACGAGGAAGTACCTGGAGTAAAATCCTGTATTGACTTCGTTGGGCGGAACAAGTTCTATAGCCCGGGATGCTAGGAGGGCTACAATTTCCGAAGTCATGGGGAGAAGGTGGTGCGGTGGCACATTGCTCACAGGCGGTGAATGTTGCGTCGGAGCTGAAGAGAATTTTAGGCAATAGCCTCGCTTGATGATGCCGAGAACCCATTGGTCCGTCGTGATGGCCTCCCAAAAACACAGGAACGCAGATAAGCGGCCCCCCGTGAGCAGGTATTGTTTGGACGGCGAGTCAAAAACTAGGATTGTTTTTCGCCAGCGCAGACGGGTTTTTCTTTTGAGTGCGCTCATGTTGACGTGGTTTCTGTCGGTAGGGAGCTTGATAGGGTTGCTGCTTGTACCGTCGTTGTTGCCACTTGTAGTACGTGTGGTAACGCTTAGAAGAGGATTTTTGGGTATGTGCTTTGCGGAAATGGCGAGTGCGCTCCAAGCCCTCTTCGGCGAGGGTCTGGAGGGTGGTGTAGTGTTCGCGCATGTCCTTGACAGTGTCCTTGACCTTATCTCCGAAGAGGGAATCTCCCATGCAGGGGGTGTCGGCGATCTTGTCATGGGTATCTTTGCACAACCCAGAGGCTCGTAACCAGGCAAGCCTGCGGGCCGAAATGGCTGTTCCTGCGGTTCTGGCAGCTGCCTCAAAGGCATCATAGACTGCCCGGCCCTGGTGTTTGGTACAGTCCTCAAGCTCCGCCAGAGTTGTTGTGATGGTGGGCGGAGGCTAAGCGAGCAGGTAGACGGCGGCCTTGAGGTTGGCTAGAAGAAGATCCTGGTATAGGGCATGTTGAAATTGGTGTGCCGCTACCCTGGCATTCAACATGGCGCCCTGGTAGACTCTTTTTCCTACATCGTCGAGGAGTTTATTGTCCTTTCCTGGAGGGGCATTGGCCATATTTCATGAGGATTTCGATCGTTTAAAGGCAAACTCCACCACAATGGATTGATGGGGGAGTTGCTGTTTTTCGAAGCCTGGCAATGGTTGTACCATGTATTTTGTGTCCAATTTGCGTGGGCAGGCTTGGTTGGAGGCTGGGGTCAGCCACATCTTGGCAAGGTTGTCTCGAAGGAGCTGATGGATGGGCAGTGAGGTTATGTTCCTGGGAGCATCCATGAATTTGAGGGCCCTCTGCACCTCGGTGCGTTGATCTGTGGTGTTGACAGGATCAATGGACAGCGCAGAAGTGACCTTACACAAGAATTTGGGGTAGGTGAGGTCCTCCTTTGAGTTGGTGAGGGCTGAGGAACCCTCCGTGGCAGGCGTCGCGAGAGAGCCCCCGGGGTTTGATGACTCCTTCGTCTGTGATTGATCCTCAATCCCGTCCTCCGCCGGTTGTGTGGTGAGGGATGGTGGTGGAGCTGCTGCAGGCTTGGAGGGCAAGGGCTCCACTAGCTGAGTAGAAGAGAGGGTGGAGGCCCACTGCTGAAACGTATTAGAGAGAAGCTTGAGGGTCTCCGGTGGGTTAGCAGAAGTGGTACGGTGGGGGGCTGCGGGGGCAGGGCAGACAGTTCTGTGCCACCTTGCTGTTCTCTGTCTGTTCCCGGAGTGGAGGAAGGGGAGTTAGGTAAATCCTCATCCCCGTAGGAGTAGTGGCTGCTGACATAGGAGGTGCTGCTGTGCCGGCGGGGTCGCTTTGTGTGGGTTGCATCCCTGGAATGGTCTCTGTGGTGGTGATGAAGCGAGCCGTTGCTGTAGTGGTGCCCCGAGTTGCTCTGGTCCCGTTGCCTCTTGCTTTGGTTGCGGCTGCGCCCCTGGTGCCGTTTGACATCATGCTCCTGCTGCTGCTTTGGTGCCGCTTGGTGCTGTGCCGCGTGCTCCTGCTCCTGCTGTGGCTCTGGTGCCGTCTGCTGCTGTGTGGCGAGCTCCTGCTGCCCGAGGTGCTGCGACGGTGCCACTGTTTGTGCCGTTTGCCCCGGCTCCTGCTCCGATGTGTGTCGACGGCTGCCCTCCGGCACGTAGGGGCTCCGAGATTCTCTGCGCAGGGCTCCGGGGCTGAGTCTGCTGCACGTGTCAGAGGCCCCTGTCATGTGACACAAAGCCGGAATTCCAAAGGCAGCGCCAGAAGAGGAGGTCATCCCGGAAGCGATGTCAGCCATGGAGACCACATGGAGAGGATCGCACATGGAGGGCGAAGGGAGTTTGTCACGGCGGGAGACGGAGGCCTGAGCAGGCGCGTCTCCGGCCGGAGCAGTGACGGGGGTTGCCGGAAGACTCTGAGCCACATCCAGAGACAGCATCATGGAGAGCATAGGAGATGCTGGGGCTGGAACAGGAGCGAGGAAGTCAGAAAGGGCATGACGGCGAGACTTTAAAGCCCTGGGAGATATGCGGGCGCAGATATCGCAGTCCTCCACCGGGTGCTCCTTACCCAGGCATCGAAGGCAGACTCGATGAACGTCGGAGTTGCTCATCTTCCTGGAGAACTCGGGGCACTTCTTGAAACCCGGTTTTGAAGGTAACTTTTTCATAGTTGATTGTGTTCTTCTGAAGGTGATCTTCTTGGGGAATTCTTCTGAATACTCAATTGCAGTATTAATTTTAATGGAGAATGAGAGTGAAACGTCTTGCTGGCAAGACGGAAGACAAAGACTGGCTAGCTAGGGGTGGTCCTAGAGGTGGGGCTACTAGCCATGCCCAGAGGGCCTAAAAGCCTTATGGGCTACTGAGAGTACTTCCGTCTATGGCGCCATCGGATGACGTCACCACCACTTGTGGCTGACTCATCCTGCTTGTCCTGGGAGAGACAGGGCTTCTCCAGGTCCTGGTATAATCTCTGAGCACAATACCCGTTTTTCTGTAGCAATCTGTACGGATGTTTCTGTCGCAATCAGTGTGCTGTCAAGTATTTGTTCATATTTTTTGTGTGTACATTATTTGTATGTGAATGCTTTTGAATTTTGTAGACTTTTGAAATTCCTTTGAATTGGTTTTGCTGCTTAAATGCACAATA
Source organism: Ichthyophis bannanicus (assembly GCA_033557465.1). Classification (NCBI taxonomy): domain Eukaryota; kingdom Metazoa; phylum Chordata; class Amphibia; order Gymnophiona; family Ichthyophiidae; genus Ichthyophis; species Ichthyophis bannanicus. The sequence goes on along the minus strand of CM066038.1, from coordinate 487,393,650 downwards.
TTATCAAATCATTTGGAAGATATTAGACTTACACTGAGCTGTTATTATGTGCAACAAGGATTCTTTATGTCTCCTCTGGGAGTGGAAAGTGGATGTGATCGAATGAGATCTTTTGTACTCGACAAAAGTTTGAGCCTCTTTCCCCATGTTTTTTAAATCTCTTATTACCAAATAGAGTGGCATAGACAGTTACAGTCGATTAAGGTGGTAGGTGGATTTAAAACTAAAGGCGGGTTTGTGATGAATAATGCAATCTTGAGTAGAAGAGATAGGTGGAGTTCAGCAGTGTGAGATTGTCCATGCTGGGACGCCTGGCACCATCTTGCATATGGTTTTTGACTGCGCTAAGGCGGGTTACAGTACTGACCCCTCCACAAATATAGAAGCAGAAGCGGGAACGGCAGCAGCGACTCCGAGCAGGACTCGCAGGAAACCGGAGCTCCGGGCCTGGGGCCGGACTCCGGCTTTTCTTGGTCGCCTCCGCTCCGCCCCCTCCTTTCTGTCCTTTCTCGGGCCCCGTAGCGGCCGTTTCCTGTCTCAGAGGTGGCGGTGGCGGCGGCGGCGGGTCGGGCTGGTTCCGAGCAGTCCGTCCCTTACGGCAATGTCCGACACCAGCATCGACGAGTCCAAGCTGCCCGGGGTGAAGGAAGGTAGGAGGCGGTTGTTTCGTTTCATTCGGGGCGGTCAGAGGGAGGGAGGAAGGAACGCGTCTTTGTAACGCCAAGTGGCACGTCCCCGGGGTTTTTGAACCTCGTGTTTGCGCCGGATTCTTTGGAGCCCCCCGAGCAGCACGTGCAGAAGTGCGGGGACGGGACGGGGCCGGTGCACATGTGGGTAAACGCGCTCCAGTGACTGTTGCTCAGAGCCCAGGGCGCTCCCGAGCTGCTGCCAAAGTAGCAGAATGACCCGAATCCCCACGGCGAAGACCTCGGGGCTGTATCCGCGGTTCCTGTGCCATTAAACACTTGCTTATAGAAATCGGTGCTGGAAAACGTATTGCTAACTCACCTTAACGGAAAGCGTCCACGCATCCAGTGGTGCAGTGACTTCGGCTTCTCTTTGTGTGTTTTCTAACAAGCTGCTTCCTGATTAAAGCGCACAGCAAGGCAACTGCAGTAACACAACTGTATAGCTAATTTACTGATTTGCCTCCTTTCTGGTCAAGCCCGGGGAAACGGCTTCGCTAGTAGGTTTGCAGTGCATTCTTGTGTTTTATATCACATCTCTTTGTGGTATGTGTATGTTTTTAATCTAAATATACAAAAGCCAGTTCTGGGAACTGAGACTAGTGAATCTTCTACCCCAACACTGTCTTAAATAAAGGCTCTTTTTTGCTGACCCAGATCATTTGCTCTGTTTCAGATCCATATCCCCAAACCTTTTCTGAGAAAGCTGTGCCCCCCCTCCCCCCCGGATGTTCTCAGAGTTTCCACCTGCAAAAAAAAAATTTCTGGTGGTTCTGATTGTAGTGCTTTGTTTCTCAAAATTATAATTGTGTGATGTCTTTTGTATGGCAGCACATGTCCCTAGTTGCTGACCAAAACAAAAAGCAAACCTCTGCTCCCATTCCTTAACCAAAGTAGGAGAACTAGTGGTGACAGCAGCATTCAGCATGTTTTCCTGTCTAATGCGAAACAATGTGGGAAGCGTGAATGAGACCTTTGAATGTGTGTGATTATCTGTATCCGTCACTTGTAATGGAGGCCCATGGGGGAGAGGAGGCAGCTCCGTTTCTCATGACCCGTCTACTCATTTTGTGACCCTATATGAGGTCATGATCCACGGTTTGGGGTCGACTTTTGTAGTGTTTTATTTTAACTTTCCTTTTGAGATTTACATATTAGGAGAACTTTTAATATGTGAATTTGCTTTCATCATCCACAGCCCCCAGATAGATGAAACACTGAAACTTTAAACTTTATCGAGTGTCTTATCTCTCTGGAGCTGTGTCCTGTACGTTTTGAACTTGCTGGCAGTACAGGAACAGTCATTGTCTATCATTAGGCTAGATGAAATATTTCCGGACACTACTACAGGGTATTAGGTGACCTCCGAGAAGTTTGGTGTATCTCAGAATCTGCCTTTTAGTGGTTTATTGGCATTGGGTTGGTCTCTAGGAACCGCTTCTTTAGAACAGTGAAAGTAAAGAAAAGCTGAGAACTACAGACTAGCATTGATGATGGGAAAATTAATGGAGTTGCTGATAAAAACAGTCGTTCATTATGATTTTATGCTGTAAAAGGGCTTTGTAGTCCTTTTTAGGGATAGATTGTCTCTGGTAAGCAGGTAAATAAATTAATTTGTTGAAGCCAGGGGATTACAGACTCTAAGTCGGCACAGTTTGATGAAACAAATCTAATCAATTTCTTTGGATGATTGAGGAGAATGATATGGCTTCATGTTGTTTGACACTTATTATTCACTTATACCCTTAAGGATTCCACGTGGAGTACAATCAACCAAAAGGTTAAGTGTAATAAATGTTCAAAACCTTACTGTATATAATGATTAAAATACAATAAAACAAATATATAATTAATTTTACTTTGTTGTCATAATACAAGGCAGCCAGATTGGCACTTTAAGCTTAAGGTGGAAGGTAGGTAGTTCCAGGCTAACACTGCTGTGCCCCAGTTAGATGGCAGTCTGAGCACTTTAGCTGGTGAGAACTCAAAGTTTCAGGTTGTGAATGCCCAGGTCCAGCCTGTACAAGCAGGAATGATGACTTGAGAGAGGTATAATGCTGCAATATCGCTGATTCTAAAAAGCAAAGCTACCAGTTTAAACTGAATATGGAGGTACTATGGAGGCCAGCCTAAGCTAATCAAAATAGGGCTAGTCCTCCCACCATTTTTGGCCAACAATAATATTGGTTGCAGTATTCTGGATGACTTGTAGTTGACACAAATATTTCTGCCTAGAATCAATAATAACCCCAACACTGACAGTATTATGTAATAACAGGACTTGCACCCCACTGGCTTATCGATAACACAAGGGATTCAACTAAAGGGCCCAACCCAGATGAACAAAGCTGTGTGTGTGTTGGGGCAGGGCGGTGCTTTTTAACATGGACTTATATTCAACAAATTTGATCTCATCCATGAATTAATTTTGTAGTAACAATTAGATGGCCAGACGACATCTCCCCTTGGGTCAAAAAGGATGACAATCTGAATGTCATCCTTTTTGACCCAAGGGGAGATATCATGACCCTAATAGCCCCTGAAGGTGTAGTACATTGAAGAGCATAGGAGATGGAGGGTCTTGTGAGACTTCATGCATCATCCACCAAGGTTTAGATCTAGCTGAGCCCATTTTACTTGTAAAGAATGCAGAAAGCCGGTCTATGCTATCCTCCAATGCCCCATTCTTTTAGCAGATCTAAAATAAACTTTTGGCTGACCAAAACAAAGGCTGACAAAATGTCAATTTGCATTAAAATTCCAGAGTTACCCTTATCTAGAGCCATTCACGCTTCCATGCTGAAGCTCCTCTGCGGAACAGATTATGAAGGATGTACTTAGATTTCAGAAGGTCTTTGACACAGTTGTGCATGCATATCCTATAAACAAACTGAGCTACCTAGGCGTGGCTCCAAAAATCATTCTGTTAGCAATCAACGATTGTGTTTAACAGCATTCTGTTTGAGGAGGGGTGGGGATTACCGGTGATGTGCCACAGGGTTTGATCCTGGGTCTGATTTTATTTATTTATTTGGAAACGTTTCTATACTGCCCCTTCCAGAGATCAGGGGTGGTTTACAGAGAACAGCACATCAAAAACCATTACATTGAACATATTGTAACACGGGAACTATATACAATAAACAATTAAGCTATAAGATTGTAAATAGTTTCTATTTTTATCTAATCGGTATTCAGGTTTTATTGCAGCACTTCATTGCTGTGCGGTGAAATGGCTTTATGAAGGAATACAATGTTGTGACTGTGATTGTGTGAGCAGAATCCTAGGTAGGGTGGTCTGATTGTGTTTGAGAGGTTTGGTTAGGTGTATGATATTGAGTGTAAAAATGCTGGATGAACAAGTACATTTTTAATTCCTTTCGGAATGCCTGGAGGTCTATCTATCTATTTAACATTTATAAAGCACTTCAAACGTACGAGGCGCTGTACATACATGAAGAAAACGCGAAATAAAGACCTTTTCAAGTACATTCGTAGCAAAAAACCTGTGAGAGAGTCAGTTGGTCCATTAGATGATAAAGGGGTTAAAGGAGCACTAAGAGGCGACAAGGCGATAGCGGAGAGACTGAATGAATTCTTTGCTTCGGTCTTTACTGAGGAAGATGTAGGGATGTTACCCATGACTGAAGTGGTATTTAAAGGTGCGGAAGAATTGAAGGAAATATCGATACATCGGGAAGATGTCTTACAACTATTAGATAAACTGAAGAGTAGCAAATCACCTGGGCCGGATGGTATACATCCAAGGATGTTGAAAGAACTGAAATATGAGATTGCAAAACTGCTATCAGTAATCTGTGAACTATCATTAAAATCATCTCTAATACCTGAAGATTGGAGGATCGCCAATGTAACACCAATTGTTAAAAAGGGTTCCAGGGGTGATCCGGGAAACTACAGACCGGTGAGCCTGACGTCAGTACCGGGAAAAATGGTAGAAACCATCATAAAGAATAAAATTACTCAGCATGTAGATAGTCACAACCTAATGGGAGACAGCCAACATGGCTTTAGACAAGGAAGATCTTGTCTTACTAATCTGTTATGTTTTTTTTGAAGGAGTGAATAAACAGGTGGACAAAGGTGAGTCGGTTGATATTGTGTATCTGGACTTTCAGAAAGCCTTTGACAAGGTCCCTCATCAGAGACCTTTGGCAAAACTAAAGAGTCATGGGATAGGAGGCAGTGTACTATTGTGGATCAGGAACTGGTTAAAAGATAGAAAGCAGAGGGTAGGGCTAAATGGCCAATTTTCCCAATGGAGAAAGGTGAATAGTGGTGTACCCCAGGGATCTGTGCTGGGTCCGCTGCTTTTTGACATATTCATAAATGACCTGGAAAGTGGAATAACGAGTGAGGTTATCAAATTTGCAGATGACACAAAACTATTTAAAGTTGTTAAAATCCAAGAGGATTGTGAAAAATTGCAAGAGGATCTTGATAAATTGGAAGACTGGGCATCAAAATGGCAGATGAAATTTAATGTGGACAAGTGCAAGGTTATGCACCTAGGGAAGAACAACCCAAACTATGGTTACCCGATGCAAGGTTCCACATTAGGAACCACCACCCAGGAAAAAGATTTAGGCGTCATTGTGGATACCATGTTAAAACCCTCGGCCCAGTGTGCAGCGGCAGCCAAGAGAGCAAGTAGAATGCTAGGTATGATAAGGAAAGGAATGGAAAATAAAACAAAAGATATTATAATGCCTCTATATCGTTCCATGGTGAGACCGCACCTTGAATATTGTGTGCAATTCTGGTCGCCGTATCTTAAAAAGGATATAGCGATTTTAGAAAAGGTACAGAGAAGAGCCACCAAAATGGTAAAGGGGATGAAAGGATACTCCTATGAAGAAAGGCTAAAAAGGTTAGGGCTCTTTAACCTGGAAAAGAGACGGCTGAGGGGAGATATGATAGAAGTCTATAAATTAATGAACGGAGTGGAACGGGTAAATGTAGATCGATTGTTTACCTTATCAGAATATAGAAAGACTAGGGGACATGCAATGAAGCTACAGGGTAAACTATTTAAGACTAATAAAAGAAAATATTTTTTCACTCAACGTGTAATCAAACTCTGGAATTTGTTACCGGAGGATGTAGTAAAGGCTGTTAGTGTAGCTGGGTTTAAAAAAGGTTTGGACAAGTTCCTGGAGGAAAGGTCCATAAACCATTATTAAGAAGTGACCGAAGATATCAATGCTTGACCCAGTACAAGCATTGTGGAACTTGTGTCTCTTGGGGAAACTGCTAGGTACGTATGACCTAGATTGGCCACTGTTGGAAACAGAATACTGAGCTTGATGGACCTTGGTCTGACCCAGTATGGCATATCTTATGTTCTTATGTCCCTGCTCAACAGAGCTCACAGTCTAGTCAAGAAGAACACAAAATACAAATACAATCAAGTAAGACAAAGTATACAATAATCCAGAAGAGCAAAAACAAGAATCAAGGACAGAAAGCAATAGAGAAGAGATGGGTTTTCAAACTGGACTTGAAGAAGTCCAGAGAGGGCGCATTGCACACAGACTGAGGTAGATTGTTCCAGGCAAAGGGTGCAGCCAGGTGAAAGGAGCGAAGACTAGAATTAGCAGTACGAGTGGAGGGCATAGATAGATGAAGGCTGTTCGAAGAGCGAAGAACGTGAGAAGGGATGTAAGGGGAGATAAGAGATGATAGGTAGTGGGGGGCTGAAGAGTGAATGCATTTATAGGTCAAGAGAAGGAGTTTGAATTTGATCCGGAAGCGGATGGGAAGCCAATGAAGGGACTTGAGAAGAAGAGTGACATGGGAAAAGCGATGCTGACGGAAAATTAGTCGAGCAGCAGAATGTTGAATAGATTGAAGGGGAAAGAGATGGTTTGCGGGAAGGCCAGCAAGGAGAATATTGCAGTAATCAAGATGGGAGGTGATCAAGGAGAGGACAGTCATTTTAGTAGTGTCATCAGAAAGGAAGGGGTGAATTTTGTTAATGTTATAAAGGAAGAAACGGCAAGTCTTAGCTACGAATTGGAAATGAGTGGAGAAAGAGAGAGAGGAGTCAAAGATAACACCCAGGTTACGGGCCGAAGAGACAGGAAGGATTAAAGAGTTATCCACAGAGATTGAGAAAGGGGGTAGAGGAGGGGAGCACTGTTCCCTCTAAGCTGTGCGCTTGTGCGCGCACACACCTCGCTGAATGACCGCACGTACTTTACAACAGAGCGCACAAAAATTACGGCTCTGATTCTGATAGAAAACAACACAGACGTCTTAAAATTTAAAAGTTATGATTGTAATTACTAGAAATTTCCCGCTTCATTTAGTAATCATCTATTTTCATTTAATTTGATTAATATCAATGTGGTGTACATACTGTATTCTGACGTGTAGTCAAATTTTAAAGTATATAACTCAGTGTCATTATGTGGCGCACAAAAATTTAACCTTCCTTCAAAAGCTGCACACAGCTGATATTTTGTGCGCACACAGCCTACAGAAAATTAGAGGGAACATTGGAGGGGAGGCATTGTGGCGGAAAGATAAGGAGTTCAGTCTTAGCCATATTTAATTTCAAGTGGCGATGAGACATCCAAGTAGCAATGTCTGAAAGGCAAACAGTGATCTTGTCATGGATTGCTGGAGAGATATCAGGCGAAGAGAGGTAGATTTGAGAGTCATCAGCATAGAGATGGTAGTGAAAGCCATGGGAAGAGATAAGAGCACCAAGCGATTGGGTATAGAGAGAGAAGAGGAGGGGTCCCAGGACATAACCCAGGACATAACCCTGGGGAACACCAACTGGGAGCGGGGTGGCAGAGGAGGAGGAGCCACCAGAACACACACTAAAAGAGCGATGGGAAAGATAAGAGGAGAACCAAGTCAGTAAACACCCTCTAAAGCCGAGTGATGACAGGGTGATAAGAAGAAGGTTGTGATCAGCAGTGTCAAAAGCAGTAGAAAGATCAAGAAGGATGAGAACAGAATAAATACCTTTGGATTTTGCTAGGAACAAGTCATTTGATACTTTAGTGAGAGCTGTTTCAGTGGAGTGCAAGGGACAGAAGCCGGACTGTAAAGGATCAAGAAGGGCATGAGACGAAAGGAAATCGAGACAGTGAAGGTGGACAGCACGCTCAAGTAGTTTAGAGATAAAGGGAAGGAGAGAGATGGGTCGATAGTTAGACGGACAGGTAGGATTGTGTGAGGGTTTCTTGAGGAGGGGTGTGACTGTGGCATGCTTGAAGTCAGTAGGGAAGGTAGCAGTGGAGAAGGATAGGTTGCGGATACGAGAAATGGAAGGGACAATAGAGGATGAGATGAGGTATAAGAGACGGGTGGGGATGGGGTCGGAGGAGCAGGTCCTTGATCGCTCTTAAATTTACTGGGAGATTATTCCTTTGAACAGGTGCAATTTAAGAAAAAGCACTGTTGCTTGTTATCTGTTTTGTTTTTTGTATTGAGTCGGGGACTAAAATAGTGTTGAGATTTATCCTCCTCATTCTATTCTCAGGTGAAGCTTGAATGTATGTTGAAAGGTGAGATGGGGCAATTGTATTGATTAGTTTGAAGGTAGTTACTAAGGATTTATACTGAATCCTACTGGCAACTGGGAGCCACTGAAGGGAGTATATAATATAGGCGAGATGTGGTCAGATGTCACTGCTCGAATTATCTTTAAAGCCAGGCTATTTTGGGCCATTTGGAGTATGTTTAGATTTTTCTTGGTTGTGCCTAGCAAAATACCATTGAAATAGTCTAGGTGTGGTATGATTGGGGCTTGGACAACGGCTCTAAAATCATCTCCATCTGTCAGTGGTCTAAGTCATTGAATAGTCCTAAGTTTAAAGAAGATAGTTCTGGCTGTTTGTTTTATGTGTGTGGTTAAGCTGAGTGTCCTGTCAAGGGTAATTCCTAAATGTCTTATCTCATGTTTTTAACTGGGAGGGTGATGTTTTGAAGCTTGACAACTGGAGGGGGGTGGGGTGAAGTTAGTGTTTCTTGAAGTAAATAGCACTTACGTCTTTTTGAAGTTTATGAACATATTCATTGAACGGAGCCATAGTTCCGCTTCAGAGAGACGGGCTGCTAGAGCATCATGATTGGGGTTAGCTATGCCAATTGCTGAGAACATGATGTCGTCCGCATATATGTGATAGTTTATGTTGTGTCTTTTGAATATGGAGCATATGGATTGAAGATATAGGTTAAAAAGTAGAGCAGAAATCACAGAGCCTTGGGGAATTCCCTGCTCTTGTGGGAAGGGTGATGAGGAGACTTGATCGATTTGTACATATTGCACCCTGTTGGATATATATGATTTTATTCAATTGCCATGTAAGTGAAAGACATTATTTATTGGAGGGGGGCTATCGGGAAAGATTTGTTTTTTATGCAGATTATATAAAACCCTGCAACAGGATAGACACCCCAGAAGGTGTAGAAAATAGGAGTCATTTTAAAGCAGCTAGCAAAGTGGTATTTGTAACTTTTTTGGCATTAAATCTTAGTTGCCAGTGTCGTCCATGTGGATATCAGAAAGCCAAAAGGAAAATACAGAATAGGAGAATAAGGTTTTTTTTTTTTTATATGTATCAAACAAGAGAGGGCTCTGGGGATTCTTATATTAAATGATCTAAAGGGTCCCAAGCAGTAAGGATGTATGAATAGCACATGAAAGGTTAACATTGCAATAATTCAACCTGTCCCAAGGTGGAGAGTTGCAGAGCATGCTGTGAAAGAGGAATTTGGAAGTTAGCCATAGCCGACTTGAGCTCACACTGTCAGATATTATTTGACTGAGTCACCAGAAGAGTTGGGCCAAGGGAGAGCATGAGATGCTTTTTAAACTTAGATGTCAGTAAAGCTTGTTTTTGACACTGTTCCACCCAGGCAACAAATAAATAAACTGAGCATCCTAGGGATGGACTCTAAAGTGTCCGACTGGGTTAGAAACTGGTTGAATGGGAAGCAACAAAGGGTACAGGTAAACAGAGTTCACTTGGGGGAGTTTCTCCAAATGAGTTAATTTTGCAGATATCATGACAGTTGTGAACCTCACTTCTAAGCCAAGGTATGTGGCATATGATCTTAGTTTCTCAAATTTACTGCTAATGCTCGACATAATTCTTGCATCATGCCAAAGAGCGCTTCCTTCTGGAGTTTGTAAAATGTAACAGGTATGGGTAGTTTGTCAAGATGTGCTTGGAAATTCTTCTTTATCAAGCCTGTGGCTCCCAGTACAATGGGAAAGATTTTTTTTTCTGTATCTTTCTGCCACAATTTCTTCATCTGGCTGCATTTTTTAGTACTTCAGGATCTTCTGCCTCGCCACGCGATTCACAGAATAATCGCTCGGTACCAACACTTACCATTCTGGTATTCTTCTCCTTTACCACTATGTCAGGTTTTCTCGCATCCAGTTTCTTATCCATCGGAATGGGACTGTCCCAGGTGATCATAGCCTCTTCATTCTCTGTTATTCTCTTAGGGTCATGATCCCAGTGCTTTTCAGGGGCAGTGATTTTGTAGTGTTTCCAGTGGAGAAGGCGTGCTATTTTGTAGTGCCTTTCTGTATAGAAATTTTCCGCCATCAGAACTTCACGGCCTACTATAAGGTGAGTCACTGTTTCCAGCTCTTTCTTACAGAATCAACATATTTCTGTTGTGCCAGGTTTTTTTCAATACTCGCAGTAAATCATATTGTCTGTAATCCGCTGTCCTGGGCTGCAACTATCAATCTTTCAGTTTCAGTTTACCCCTCTCCTCAACTATTCATGTGTCTGTTTTTGATCGACAAAAGGTTCTTGGAGCAACGCTTCATATTTTCCACTGTATTTGTGCATTTGCCACTTGGTTTTTCATCCTTGCTGATCTAATTCTTTGAAGAGTTTGTTTTTTGTTTTTTTCTCTTGTTTTGCAAATTTGGTTACTTCCTTTCCTATGCGTGCCTGTGTATTTTCACTCGTTTCTTTTAATTGTTGTAACGCTTGTCCAAGTTTGATGATGGAGAGAGATTCTGGACGTTTACTTCCATATTTCAGCACTTTCTGCGTATTTGGATCCAATGATGCTGTCAGGTAGTCTTGGAGGCCTATGATAGTAGCTCTGTAGGTGTAGTCAATCTCTATAAGTCCTAGCTCTCGTTCAGCTCTAGGAATGTACAATCTTGACATACACTGATTCTTGTAAATTTACTTCATGAGCATGGAGGAGTTGTCTTGTTTGCACATCTGGATTTTCAAGATCTTTGAGGCCAATCTATAATCCCAAAACTGTATGAGAGTACAGGAATTGCCAGCTGATTGATGGCCTGTATCTTATTCTGTGATGTTAAAGCACTACTCAATAACAATTTTAATCTCTTATAATATTCTTTACTGATCTTCTCTCTCAATAGTTTCTGTTCAAGTGTCATTCCTTCCTCTGTTCCGAGATATTTATATATGCCTTCCTGTTCAAGATCCTTGATGTCGCAGCCCCCGGCAAGGGGGATGTTTTCAGTTTTGCTCTATTTTCCCCTGAAAAGGTTGCCTTAGTACACTTGTCAAGGCCAAAAGTCATCCTGATGTCATCAGAGAAGTGGTTTTTTTCACCACACAAAGTTTCTATGCTAATTGTTGTTTGCTGGAACTCTAGAGCTTCAGATCATCTATAACTAGTAGATGGGAAGTTGCTTCTGAGTTGTTACCTTTAGGATTCAGGCTAAATCCATATCCCAATGAGTTGATGAGAGCACTCATTGGACTAAGCGCCACGCAAAACAGAGGTGGCGACAGGGAATCTCCCTCTGAGGAGAAGGATGTTACCAGATGGACCAAGGACAGATCCCTGTGGCATACAATTCTTTTTAACATTTTTATAAGTGATATTGTGGTAAGATTTGCCTCTTTACAGATGATACCAAAATCTGCAATAGGATAGAGACTTGGGATGGTGTAGATAACATGAAGAAAGATCTAGCGAAGCTCGAAGAATGGTTTGTTGAAAATTTGGCAGCTGAGATTTAATTCTAAAAAAAAAATGTAGGGTAGTGCATTTGGGCTGCAGAAATCCAAGGGAGCAGTAAAGGACAGGGGATGAAGTGCTTCTGTCCATGAAAGGAGAGCAAGGCCTGCGGGTGATTGTTTCTGATGATATTAAGCTGAATAAATGAGTTGAAAAGGCGATGACGAAAGCTAGAAGGATGTTTGGATGTATAGGAAGAGGAATGGCCAGTAGAAAGGAGGCGATAGTGCCTTTGTATAAGTCTTTGGTGAGACCTCCTTTAGAGTGCTATGTGCAATTCTGGAGAGTACACCTTCAAAAGGATAAAAACTGGATGGCTACTAAAATGTGTACACCACCCCTGAGCCATACATTCACACATACCATCTCAAGATAGACACCAATATATAGATGTCACCAGTTATACAGATGCGTCGTCGTGTCACTTTGCTCTCCCCAAGGATATGAGTTTGCAGATGGAGCAAGGGAAAACGCCTGAAGATTAATGAACTTAGAGTGACGAGTGCAAGTCTTAAGTGTGCGACCTCTACTCGCTCAGATATGACAAGCATGCACTCCATCCGTGAAATAAGACTTCTTTGCAATGCCTACAGAATGCATTTTTCAACTTGCTAAAAATTGTTAGGAATGAACATGATTTTTCTTGTCATAGAGAAATATCTTTTATTGACCTTTTATTTCTGTGCGTTTGTTATGTAGAAATTGAGTAACTATGCTACCTTCCCATTCAGTCAATAAATTGAAGAGTAAAAAAAAGTAGCCGCTGTAAAAAAGAAGCAGCAAAAAAACTGCTACGGATCCTCTTGCAGATTCTTAGAAATATGAAAGACATTTTTGAGTGCAGCTTTTTTAACACTTGATATGCCCCCCCCCCCCCCCAAGAAAAAGGCCATATCCAACAGTATATGATCTTTGATTAACAGAGGCTTTATAGAGTAACCAGGTTTTTTTGAGGCATTTGGTTTCATTTTATTATCTTTATGAACCATGTTTTCTAAAATCGCAAGAGCCCACTTCCTCAGACAGGGGAATGATGTGAACCGAGCTGGGTTCTCCCCTCTTCTGGAGTGGAATGTGAGGTGGGGGAGGGTGGACAGGGAGACAAAGCAGTGGGGGCCCAATTCAGCACTTCAGCGAAATGTCAAGCCGTATAAAGCACTTTCTTGTGTGAACAGTCTGTTTCTTGTGGCCTGGAGTGACTAACAAGAAACAGACCCTTTACAAACAGGACCTCTGCCATTCACATTCAATGCATGTGAACCTCGGTGTGAGTGCCTAAGCTTCTAATTGAAATCTGTTGTCCTGGGTCCTGAAAAAGTGACTTCCAACATACAAGACTTTTTCTCTGTATTCTGGAAATGGCCTTTCTGCTGAATGACATTTGCAGTTTAATGAAAGAATGTCTGTCTGTGTCTGTGTGATGAAACAATTTAAAATGCTCATCTGGTTTGGTTCAGGGTTTCATTTTCATTCAATTTCTTTGATAGAAAATACTCCGTCAGGAAAGCTTTAAGGAGAGTGGGCTTGAAGATAGGCGCATTTTAAAATCTTAACAATAGAGAAGAATGAGGGGCATTCGGTTGTCTGATATGCAAATACATTTAGTTTAGAGAAATGAGTCGGTAATTTTGCCTGGTTTGTTATTTTGGGTATATTGTAGTAAGATAAGGGTCTCGTTACAATTTGCACTCTACCCTTAGAAGGGAAGCATGCACTTTTACTTTAAAATGTTACCATGTATTTGGTTACCATGAGAATCTTTTTCTTATCAGTGAGGACCTTCAAAATAAGACTTGTTGTGCTTCCTGTTTCTTAGTGGCCAATCTGGGTCATCTTGAAGTTGTTAAGTGCCTTTTGAGTCGATGCTGACTCCTGGCAACCCTGTGGATAATTGTCCCATCCCATGGTGTTTTCTTGGCAAGGTGTAACCAGAAGTAGCTAACCAGACCTTTCTTCTATGTAGTAAGTCTACAGCAATTGGTATTCTCCATAGACGCACAGCTTCATGCAGCCACACTTGATGGCGACGTCTTTCATGGAGCCTGTTTGGAGCCCTCCTCTAGCCACTAGAAGGCTTTTAAACTTCTCATGCCATCACCAGCCTGCTCTTTTTCACTTCCGTTTTATCTGTCTGGTACTGGACCCTCCTCACTTCGCAAAATATTACTGTTTGTACCAAGTTTCCCAGCAAGATGCTGCCTTTGGCCAGGCAGTCCTTCACCTTGTTTGCTACTTAGATATTCTCCTTTTTTCTAGACTGGAAGTCACCACCTGAATATACCTCCAAGCCAATGTAGAAAAATGAAAGGAATGACACAGAAAACATTCTGAGGCTCTGGATTCATCATCACATGGAGCTGTTTCTACAGAGAAAGTGAAGTTGCTTACCTGTAACAGAGGTTCTCCGTACACAACAGAGATATGCACACACAGATTTGGTGCAGGATGTCACCATCAAGTGTGACTGTTGTCTATGGAGTACCCTCATTAAAGGTAAACAATGTCATTTTCCAAGTACTTGTCAGTTTCTAATGGAGAGGTCCATTCCATGTTTCTCACTTCCGAAGTTGAGAGAGAGAGATGTCCTAGGCTTTTTGATATGGGATATATATTCCAGGAACTTATCCATACTTTTTAAATATAAATCACGATTTCCTGCAGCAAATTCTAGAACTTAATTGTGCATTGTTTGCAAGTGTGGTTTTTGAAATTAATTTTAAATCTGCTGCCAGTTAGCTTCATGGCGTGTTCACTAGTTCTAGTACTTTCTGAAATGGTAAATAACTTTCCTGTACTTACCTACTCATCTTGCTTTCGATTTTATAGACCTCTATCATACCCCCACTCTTTATCTTTTATCCAAGATAAAGAGCCTTAACCTGTTTAGGGACAATACCTCAAGGAGTCGTCGGGGGATGTAGAAAAACAATGGGCAAAACTGAAAGGGATATTTTAAGGGCTACAAACCTTTTTGCTACAGTAGAAAGGTAAATAAATGTAAAACGACAAGGCGGCCACTGTGGTTCTCAAAATAAATAGCTGGAAAGGTGCAGACAAAAAGGGTCATCTTCATAAAATACAAGAGATCAGAGAGAAGAAAAGCATCAATATTTGGAAAAACTTAGAAGCTAGCAAAGTAGTCAGGAAAGCAAAGATACAAAAAGAAGAAGAAATAGCCAATGCAATAGTCGGTCCTCACATATGGGTGACGTCGGCGCCGACGGAGCCCTCATGCAGAGCAATTCTCCAGCTTTCAAAGAAAGCCTTTGAGATTGCATCTCGCATGCGCGATCCCCTTACCACCCAAGGGTGCCATCTTGCGCAGTCTCCCTTTTTCCGCGGAGCCCAATGGACATAGTCCAACTTCCCTCATAGGAAATGTGCGTCAAAACTCCTGAAGATTTTTTTCTTTGACCCGGTTCGACGCCGGTTCCCCTTCCTGCCTCGGATTCAGTACACCGGTATCGAGTCTGGTCTTTATTTTCATTTTTTTTTCTTCGTGACTAGCATGCGCGCTTTTTTTTTCCTTTTCCACTTGCAGCCTGGTCATTCGACCTCGCAGAGGCCCTTTTTCCCCCGATGGCTGCCAGCGGTTTTAAAAAGTGTGATCCCTGCAAAAGTACCTGAGCCGGAGACGCCGAGGAAGGTAACTGCTGTTGTCCTCATTGACTCTCCTCCAGGAGAACTGGCATTGTGCCCGACAGCGTCGGGACCCGAGCCAGAGGCTGCGGAGTCTTCTGAGCTCGGTCTCAGAATGACAGCCTTGGAGCGCAGCATGTCTGCCTTCATGGAGCAGCAGCGGGCGCTGATGGCCGGTCTCACTGGTCCATCCGCCCCGACCACCGGGACCTCGACATCCAAGTCGACCCCGGAGGCTGAGGTCTCCCTCTCCCTCCCGTTCGGGACTGATGTCATCGACACCGGTGCCCTTGGTGTCAGGGCGGTTGAGATCGAAGCCCTCACAGCCAGAGCCCATCGATTCCTCCTTGGAGGACTCGGCATGGGAAACGGAAGATGAAGAGTCCCCGGACACCCACTGGACCCAGTGTGTCCCATCGGACTCGCCGGGGTCCAAGCCTCGGAGAAGGTTTCTTTCCCCCCCCCCCCCCTTCGGAGGATACCCGGTCCAAGGCTTTGGCATTCCCAGCAGACACCGAGGAGGAGCCGAAGAGCTCGAAGCCCTCCAGTATGATTTTCCCCCTCGGGAAGCCCTTACAGTACCGGTTCCTCTGATGTTGGAACGGCTGATGCTCCGCCTGTGGGAGTCACCGGCCTCGATGCTGGTTCTCAGCAAGCGAGTCGATTCCATTTATCGAGTCTGCAAGAGCCCTCGGTTCCAAAAGACACAGCTGCCGCACAGCTCCATGGTTGTGGAATCGGCCATGTACAGGCTCAAGAGCCAGAAAACGCACTCCTCGGTGCCCCCAGGCAGGGAGTCCCGGAACCTGGGCGCCCTCGGCAGAAAGTGTTACCAGAGCTCGATGCTATCATGCTGTGTCCAAACATACTAGCTGTACATGGGCATATACTTACGGGACCTGGCAAAGCTGGGGAATTGCTCCGCATGAGTGCTCCGTCAGCGCCGACGTCACCCTTATGTGTGAGGACTGATTCCTGCTGTCCCTGGAGAACACCTGTTACAGTTGAGTAACTACACTTTTTCAGATATGTTAGTGAAAGGAGGAAGGGCAAAAGTGGTATTCCTTATCGTCCCCTCCAGTCCAGTCCAGTCCAGACTCTTGAGTTGTCACCTTCCATCCGCAGTTTGGAGACTGAGCATGCTGTCTTGGTGATGTCACACCATATAGACAGCTAGCACCTTGCTTCAAGCTCCGTATTCTGTCTTCAAGCAGCTTGGGGGATGTTCACTGTAGTCTGGACTCCACTGAAGAAATAAGGAATTTGAATACAATTAGACTTTATTTTCCTACTGCCTCTTTAAAGGGTGTTAAGAGGCATAAAATTCTCAGTAAAAAAAAAATAAATAAGGGGGAAAGTAAGAGATGCCGGTCTGGGACCCATCTAAGCAATCTCCCCGCCCCCCACCCCAGTAAGAGTGGCCGAGAGAGCCGCCAGGAAAGATGGATCAAGCAGGTCTCCAGTTTCTCAGGGAGCAGAAACTGGTGGGGCTGTGGAGGTTATATAGATGATAAGAAATTCTATCCTGTGTATAAAGTTTCTTTACATGTTACAAATATGTACAAAGTTTCCCTAAGTTAAAATCCCAGTTGTATTCTCCTGTTATATGTAAACTCACCACAGTCTGTTGATTGCAATGAGTATTCCTGTTATATGTAAACCGCACTGATGAAAAAGAGTGCGGTATAGAAGAAATATAAATAAATAAAATAAAATAAATACCTAAATAATCTACTTTGGCAGAGGGCACATCTGGGGCCTCCTGGAGTGGGTTTTCCGTGGCATTCGTCCTCCGTTTGGGGCAGGAGATAGGAGACAATATCTCGGAGCTTGAGATGTTGGCTAGAAAGCAGTGTTCCCCATCGGCGCAGCAGAGTCGGCCAGAAGGGGAGCCCCCTGGTTAAGAGGAAATGTTTGCTTACCGAGCCATGGGAGGACATGGGCTCCATACACTCGGAAGTCTCTGACCCTCCTGAAGAACAGTGGATGACTATCTGGGAGAAGACTCTGCAGGCTGAATTGGAAGAAGAGGGAATTTCTCAGGGAGATGAGCCTCGTATTGTTTGGGTGTTCCAGAGAGATGAACTGGCAGCACTAATTGCCCATTCTCAGATAGTGCTTAACATGCCGAAAGAGATGGCGTCAAGAGGATGAGCCGCTGGAAGATCCCCTGTTTCAGGTGATGCAAAAAGCACAGATGTTTTTCTATTCATAGGGTCATCAAGCAGATGATGCATGGGAGATGCCGAAGGTAGGCCTTAAAGGAGCCTGTACCATGGTACAGTTTATCTTATTGGATACGAAGAAGGAGCCGCTGCGGTCCCCAAAAGTGGATGCATTGGTGTCGTCAGTGGCAAAGAAGACAGTGATACCATTTTGAGGGTGGTGCAGCCTTCAAAGATGTGCAGGACCAATGGTTGGTGACGATTCTGAAACAGGCCTTTGACATTGATGCCATGTCTCTGTTTGTGTCCAATTGAAGTCCTTGGTTTAGGTGTATAGTCTTTAATTATTCTGTCCTGTCTTTCTTTCTTTCCTGTCATCTCATGGTGTTCCTTTTTCTATAGTTTGCAGTGTTGACCTTTGATTTTATTGTAAACCGCTTTAGTGTCTTGGCAAAAGCGGTCTATCAAGTGTGGAAATAAAGATAAAGATAAAGATGTCCTTTCAGGCATCCATCTGTGGTGCCTGTGTGGCCAGAGCCTGTTTTGAGATGGGCACAAAGTATTCTGGATGTGGACGAGGAGTCCCAGCCAGTGACTGCCGACACAGGCAAGCTGGAACTGGAGCGGCATATCTATTGGATGCCTTTTATGATTTGTTTAGAGCCTTGTCCAAGGGCATGGCATTGGCAGTAGTGGCTCTTCTGCTGTTCTGGCTGCAGGATTGGGCGGCTGATGGGCCTTCTAAGACTCGTTTGGCTAAACTTTCTTTCAAAGGGAAGCTCTTGTTTGGTGAGGCTTCCGGAGGGTAAGCTGAAACCGGTTAGGGTGGCAGTGCCTACGCGGGGCCAGCCTTGGGATTTTCATCCTTTCTGAGTAGTTCATTTCACTCCTTTCCAGAGAGGCCGTTATCTGAATTGAGCTCGGCCCTTTTGAGGCTCACAAGGGACTGGTCAGGGCTACTACCCTGCTCCTTCCTCTTATGATCAAGAAACCACAATGAAGCAAGGGGGGTGATCCTGGTGGGCGGGTGGCTCCTGGATTTTTACTCCACCTGAGTCCTGATCACATCTGACCAGTGGGTGCTGGATGTTGTCAGAGATGAGTATGTGTTCAAGTTTGCTTGTCCTCTCCAGGATGTCTGTTTCTTCACCCTGCAGGGTGCCTCAGAAGATGGAGGCCATTCGGGACACCCTGGAGCAGCTTCAGCAATCAGAAGTGGTGGTGGAGGTGCCACCAGACCAGTGCAGGTATGGTCAATACTCAGTATATTTTGTTGTTCCCAAAAAGGAAGGCACCTCTCAGCCCACTGCATGCTCCCCATTTTTGGATGGAAACTCTTCGGTCGGTGATGGCCGTAAGAGAGGGCAAGTTCCTCAGGGCCCTCAATTTGGTGGAGGCTTATCAGCACATCTCAATTCGGCCCAAATGCCAGTCTTTGATGTGGTTCATGCTACCGTTCAGGCATTTTCAATTCCAAGCATTGCCGTTTGGATTGGCGACTGCACCATGCATCTTCACCAAGGTAGTTGTGGTGGTGGCGGCTGCGTTGAGGAAGGAAGGCGTCATGTTGCATCTGTACTTGGCTGGTTCGGGTGAAGTCCCCCAGAGGAGAGCAGAAGAGCCACAGTTCACGTGATCGACTGCAGCAGCTAAGCTGGGTAGTCAATTTTACCAAGTGCTCCCTGCAGATGAGCCAGGACCTTGTGTACCCTTGGCACATTTTGAGACCCACGGGGATCAGGTCTCCCTGCCCACGGAGAGAGTGCACAAAATTTAGCATCAGGTACGGCAGTTTCTGCAGATGGCAGCTCCAACAGCCTAGCATTATCTTCAGCTGCTGGGGTCCATGGTGGCAGTGATAGATCTGGTTCCCTGAGTCTCGCCCCTATGAGGTCCACAGAGGGCCCTTCTGCAGTGGTGGTCTCAGCAGAGGTAGGCTGTGTCTGGGCAGTTGCCCTGCCCCTTGGACATGCGAGTGGCACTTCACTAGTGGCTGTGTTCAGGCAAGATGCTGGGATGCTGCTAGTGTCACCAGAGTAGATCCCGCTGACCATGGATGCCAGCCTGATGGGCTGGGGGGCGCACTGTCAAGCACAGGTAACACAGGGCCGCTGACCCCCAGAAGAGAGTCGGTGGCCGATCATCTGATTGGAGATGTGAGTGGTGGTCCTGGCCTTGCAAGAATTCCAGTCGCTCCTGCATGGGAGGGTGGTCCGGTGTTCTCAGACAATGCAACCGCAGTAACGTACATCAGTCGTCAAGGGGAGCACTGGCAGTGTGCTCCTTGCGGACAAAGTGGGACAGCTTCTGGTGTGGGCAGAGGTGAATCTGCAGGTCATCTCCGTGGTGCACATGGTTGACTGGGAAAGCGTGCAGACTATCTCGGTTGGTATCGGCTGTATCCTGCCAAGTGGTCCCTCAACGACAGTGTTTGCCCGGATAGTGCAACGCTGGGGTCAGCCAGTCATGAATCTCATGGCGACCTTTGAGAATGCGAAAGCTGCCTGGTTCTTCAGCAGGTGGCAAGAAAGGATGTCAGAGGGCCTGGATACGCTGACACAGCAGTGGCCAGATGGCCTGCTGTATGTGTTTCCGCCTTGGACACTGATTGGCTGGTGCAGAGGATCCAGGCTCATTGAGGTCTAGTGGTCTTGGTAGCCACAGTTTGGGCTACAGTTGAAGGTCGACCACCCATGGTAGCTTCCGGTTCGAGCCGATCTTCTATTGCAGGGCTCCATTTGGATGTCACAGGTAGATCAAAAAAACAGGTGCTGCTGGGTTGCCTGGACTTGGCATTGATTCAATGGCTTGCATTGCATTTGCAACATGAATTGAGGCAAATCTCCTGTCTTCGAGTGTCTGCCTTGGTTTACTTGCCATGTTGTAAGTTATGCCTCGATGAAAGGAACACTTGGAGCTAATGTCAGGATGCACTGTTCATCCATCCTTCTCAGCTCTCAGACTTTGGCTAGTGGAAACACTGGCCATTTTGACAGAAATCTTTTTAACCTAATTTTTGAATATCAGGGTTTCTCTCTAGTCATCTGGAGGTTCTTGCTTCAGTCTCCTTAAAGTTTTTTTAGCTGGCCCTTTGGATGATAATGGGGCCCAGATATAATCTGTCAGTTCAGTGACTCCCAGGATTGGCATTGTAACCCTAAGGTTAGGGGACAGCTATAAACCCATACACCATCCATTCTGTGACCTTTATCTGGTAAATTACTGTCTTGTGCTCCGTGATATTCTGGAGCAGGAATAGGTCACAGATTTTAAACGCTCTTCTATAGTATTATCCACATTAAGGTCCTTAAATATTAAATATGATATACATTTTATATTAATTGGAATCACTTTATCACAGATGAGAATGTGTCTGCAACATGTAAACATCTGAATTGCTTTAGAATGCTGATTAGCAACATGACTACTAACTTTTTCAGAGTAAAGAATGCTGTAGAAGAAGATTTCATGCTGGGACTAACTCGGGAGGCACGGATACATGGAAGAGCTTCCCAGGGGAGGTGGTGGATGCAAAAACAGTAGTGGCATTCCAGATAGTCTGGGGATATAAGCACAGAGAATCCTTAGTAGGGGGAAAACGTGAGGTAAGCAAAGCAAAAAAGTGAATGGGAATCCAGTGATCATGTGAGTGTGTGACATTGCACCAGGAATGAGCCCAGTGGCCTTTTATTCACCAGCTTTTTTGTTGGGAGAGCATAAGTGCATTCTACTGTAGATGTTGGCAGATAAAGGAGTATGACAGCATGTCATACCCGCCTCAAATACTGTCCTTCTATAGGAGCAAACTAAATTTGTTTAAAACAGTGTTTTGTGAACAGTTAAAATGCACCAGCTAAGACCTAATATCCCGTACTGATCCATCAACCTGGCCAGTGGTCAGCTCAAAACCAGGCTTAGGTTGTACATGGCAATAAAGTCTTCCCCACTGCAAAGTCCTTGATGTTCTCTGGCTTGCTCTCTTTGGACAGATATTCCCACTGTGGTAATATCACAGCACAGGTGCCCAGGTGTGGGGAATGAACAGCCCTCTCGCCCCTAGATATAGGAACATGACGGCAGAAAAAGACCACATGGCCTCTCTAGTTCAACCATACAACAGTCCCCTTTGTCCCTTTAGAGATCCTCTGTGTTTGTCCCATGCTTTTTTGAATTCAAATACTGTCCTCATCTCTACCACCTCAACTGGGAGACTATTCCATGCATCTACCACTCTTTCCATAAAGAAATATTTCCGCATATTACTCCTGAGTCTATCCCCTTTCACCCTCATCCTATGTCCCCTCGTAGCAGAGCTTGCTTTCAATCAAAAGAGGCTCTCCTGTGCATTTATGCCACAGAGGTATTTAAATGTTTTAATCGTATCGCCTCTATACCACCTTTCCTCTAAAGTTTGCATATTAAGATCCTTAAGTCTGTCCTCGTATGCTTTATAATGAAGACCACTAACCATTTTAGTAGCCACCCTCTGCACCGACTCCAACCTGTTTATATCCTTTAGAAGGTGCGGTCTCCAGAATTGCACACAATACTCCAAATGAAGTTGCACTAAAGACCTATACAGAGACATTAACACCTCCTTTCTTCTGCTGGCCATTTCTCTCCCTATGCATCCTTCTAGCTTTTGCCCTTGCCTTTTCTACCTGTTTAGCTACTTTTAAGATCATCAGACACAATCATGCCTGGGTCCCGTTCTTCTTTTGCGGACAGAAGTACTTCACCTTCTATAATATATCACTCCCTTGGATTGCTGCAGCCCAAATGCAAAACCTTGCGTTTTTTAGCATTTAAATCTCAGCTGCCAAATTCTAGCCATTCTTCAAGCTTAGCTAGATCCTTCCTTATGCTATCTACACTTTCATGGGAGTCTATTGCAGATTTTGGTACCATCCACAAAGAGGCAAACCTTACCCGACAGCCCTTTCACAATATCTCTAACAAAGATGTTAAAAAGAATCGGACCAAGGACAGATCCCTGCGGCACGCCACTGGTAATCTCCATCTCCTCCTCAGTGAGCTCCGTTTTACCTGTACCATTTGTCGCCTCCCACTCAGCCAGTTTCTAACCCAAGCTGTAACTTTAGGGTCCATCACTAGGGTGCTCTGTTTATAAGTCACCTGTGCGGAACTGTGTCAAAGTCTTTACTAAAATCTAAATACACCACATCTAGGGCTCTCCCTCTGTCCAACTCCCTGGTCACCCAGTCAAAGAAATCAATTTGATTTGCTTGACAAGATCTGTCTCTGGCGAATCCTTGCTGCCTCGGATCCATTAATCTGTTGGACTCCAGGAACCTCACTATTTTCTCTTTCAGCAGCGCTTCCAATAATTTACTCACCACCAAGGTTAAACTAACTGGCCTGTAGTTTTTCAACTACGTCCTTACTTCCACTTTTGTGTAAAGGGACCACATGTGCCTCTCTCCAGTCTTCTGGCACCACTCCTGACTCCGAAGCATTGAAAAGATTAGTCAGTGGAGTTGATAGAACATCCCCAAGTTCCCTCAGTATTGTAGGGTGTATCCCATCTGGTCCCATCACTTTGTCTAGTTTAAGTTTACCTAGCTTCTCACGAACACTTCTGAAAATTGTTCAAGATGCTTCTGTTCCTGTTTAGCGCAGTTACTTACCTGTAACATGAGTTCTCCAGGGACAGCAGGATAAGTCAGCCACAAGTGGGTGACGTCATCCGACGGCGCCGTAGACGGAAGATACTCTCACTAGCCCAGAAGGCTTTAGCCTTCTGGGCTTGGCTAGTAGCCACGCCTCCCGGACCGCCCCTAGCTGACCAGTCTTCGTCTTCCGCCTTGCCGAGTCAGACGTTTATTTTTTTCACTGTTTTTCTACATCCCCCAGCTGTTCCCATCCCACTAACGACTCCCTGAGGTATTGGCCCATCTTGGCAAAGTTAGTTTTCCTAAAGTCTGAGACCTTCTCTTTTGAATGGATTTTTATCAGCCCTAGTCCTAAAACTGAACCACACCATCTGGTGATCACCGGATGTGACATGATCTCCCACTGTAACGCCAAACGCTTTCACCATTGGTAAGCACCATGTCCAGTATGGCCCCTTTATGTGTGAGTTCTTTAACCAGTTGCCTGAATAGTTCTCCCTGTAGAGAATCCGGGATCTCTTTACTTCTAGATGATACTGCAACAGGGATGTGCCAATCAACATCTGGCATATTGAAATCCCTATCAGTAATACTTCCCTTTTCCTGGCAATGCTGCATATGTCTTCAATTAACTCTCCATCCACCTCTTCAGCCTGTGAGAGAGGTCTGTATATCACGCCAATGCAAATAGATTTCTTTTTCCCTCTTTCTAGTCTAATGCACAGTGCCTCCTCTCTCTCACTTTTAAGCCCTGTATTTCCATATTTTTTATATTAATTTTTACATAGAGTGCCGCCACTTCTCCCTGTCTTCTTACCCTGTTTGTTCTGAATAAAGTATAGCCTTGTAGTTACATCCCAGTCATGGTTGTCCGTGAACAATGTCTCTGTTGCCACTAAATCCAAGTCATCCTCTCCCATTAAAGCCTCAACATCTGGGATGTTATTTCTCATGCTACGAGCATTTATAGAGACTGCCTTCAAGATGTTTCCCCTTTTACCCATTTCTATTTATTTATTTACATTCTCTTATATACCGCGCTATTCTGCATCAGTGCGGTTTACATTGAACAAACTGAAATTACATTGAGCAGGGTATTATAACTTGGAGATAACTATTTTACAGGGAACATGGGCTATGGAGGGTTAAGTGGCTTGCCCAAGACCACAAGGAGCACCTGTGGGACTAGAAACCCCAGTCCTTCCGGCCCAAGGTTGCTGTCCTCTAGTGGGATTAATACCTTCATTAATACCTTCTATTAAGGTATTTAACGTTTCACTTAGATGGGGGCTTTCTTCACCCATCTCCAACTAATCTAGTTTAAAGCCCTCTTCGGTAGGTTAGCCAGTCTGCTACCGAAGACACGTCAACCCTTCTTGGACAGATGGATGCCATCTCTGCTCTGGAACAGCATCCCATGGTCCAGGAAACCAAAACACTCTGACACCATCCACGCAATTATATATTCATCTCCAAGATGCAAGCTTCTCTGCCTTGGCCTTTACCTTCAACGGGGAGAATTGAAGAGAATGCCACCTGTGCTCCTATCAGCTTCACTTTCTGTCCCAGAGCCATGAAGTCACTTTTGATACTCTCAGAGGGATTCCTGGCAGAATCATTTATGCCGACATGGATGAGCAACATCGGGTAATAGTCAGTCAGTGGGCTTGATGAGTCTCAGCAAATTCTCTGTAACATCTCGGATTTTGGCACCTGGCAGACAGCACATCTCTCTGGACATCAAGTCTGGTCAGCAGATGGACGCCTCAGTAGCCCTCAAAAGAGAGTCACCAACCACCACTACCCTTTGCTTCCTTGTGGTCACTGATTCTGCAAATTTGGGGCGCTCGCAGGGCCGGATTTACCTTGAGTGAGGCCCTACGCCAACAAAAATTGTGGGCCCCCAGAAAAAATAAAAACGAGATCAACTTACCAAAACAGAAATGGCAATAGATGTATAGAATTGCCTGACATAAAGAAGCAATAGGGACAAAATCAGCATCGGAATTCAAGAAATACATTAAAAAAGACATATTCCAGTTAATAAATTCAAAATAAAAAGTATTTTTCTACCTTCTGTTTGGGCATTTTTTCAGTTGCAATTGCTCCAGTCACTTTCTTCTGGTTTCTTCGTGTCTTCTGCTAGCTATCCATTTGTCCTTTCTTCTCTTTTAGATGTTTTCCATTCTCTCTCTATTTCTGCTTTAACATACTGATTGTTTCCCTTTTGCTCTTTCCCCCAATTCTTTCCTTATTCCTTTATCATCCATTTAAATTTCACCCTTCCATTTTCAAGCCCCTCTTACTCTCCCAATACCCAGCCCATCATAGACTTTTCTTCCACACAAAATATTTTTCCCCTCTCCATTCTCATTCCCCATCCATTCTAGTCCTCCCCCAAAATCAGCTCCCTTATAGTTCTAGACCCACCCAGCATCCACTCCCTTCTAGTCCCATTCTCCCATGCCCCACATCAGCCCATTTCCAGTCCTATTCTAGCTCTTCATCAGCCCATTTCCAGTGCTAGCCTTCACATCACAGGCCATTTTCAGTCCTAGCCCCCCCCCCATCACAGCCTATTTCCAGTCCTAGCCCCCACCATCACATCCCATTTGCAGTCCGAGTCCCCCTGCACCATCACAGCCCATTTGCAGTCTTAGTTCCCCCCCCCCACCATCACAGCCCATTTGCAGTCCAGGTCCCCCCCCCCCCATCACAACCCATTTCCAGTCCAAGTCCCCCCCCCCAATTGCCCTTTTCCGGTCCAGGTCCCCCTCCCCATCACCGCCCATTTCCAGTCCATGTCCCCCCCATAGCCCTTTTACAGTTCAGGTCCCCCCCCCCCCATCACAACCCATTTCCAGTCCAAGTCCCTGTCCCCCCCATAGCCCTTTTACAGTTCAGGTCCCCCCCCATCACAGCCCATTTCTTTCCGGTCCAGGTCCCCCCCCCCCATAACAACCAATTTCCAGTCCAAGTCCCCGTCCCCCCCATAGCCCTTTTACAGTTCAGGTCCCCCCCCCCCCCATATCGCAGCCCATTTCTTTCCAGTCCAGATCCCCCCCCCCATCACAGCCCATGCAGTCCTTGGCCCCCCCCCGACCAGCACTGCGGCGGTCTGAGAGGCTGCAGAGGGAGCTGGGTAAGCTCGCGCGAGGCCCCGGCTCCCTCTGTACAGCCGCCAGCGTGAAGAGCCTTTTCCTTCACGCTGGCGGCTGTATCTGTGAAGCCGCGAATGCTGGGAAAGGTTAAAGGGCATTGCCTTTAACCTTTCGCAGCATTCGCGGCTTTACAGATACAGCTGCCAGCGTGAAGGAAAAGGCTCTTCACGCTGGCGGCTGTACAGAGGGAGCCGGGGCCTCGCGTGAGCTTACCCGGCTCCCTCTGAAGCCCTGCGGTGTGTGGGCCAGCCCCGGGTGGGCCCTTGCCAGCTGGTGGGCCCTACGCCATGGCGTACATGGCGTATAGGTAAATCCGGCCCTGGGCGCTCGAGCTCTTGTTCTTCCCTTTCCAGGGATGCTTTCACCTCCTCCACTTCCAGGGCTGCATAATGGTTCTTCATTTCACGGGCTGGAGAAGTTGGATTGGTGATTTCTGCAGGCCCTGGTGACTTGTGTCCAACCTTTGTCATTCTGCAGGCTCCCATCTTCTCCTCTGCTGGAGAGCATGGATGTTACAAGAAGCATCTCATCAATGTACTTCTCACTGTCTTATATACTCCTCAGCCTCGCCACCTCTTCTCTGAGCTCCTCCACTTGTTTCCTCAGTGCCTCAGCATGCCGGCATCCTGCACATGGAACCGATCCTACAGCTGGCATTGGGATCTCTCTGGACAGAGGCAGAAGCTGTAATGGGGGCAACAGCTTTAGTGATATGATTTTTCCCAGCCATTGTTGGGTTGGTGGAGCTTAGGTGACTGTTGAAGCAAAAGAGAGAGACCTATCAAAGTACTAGCCTGTTTTCCATCTGTCCTATTAGAGAAAAAGCAGTTAACCTCTTTTCAGTGTGTTCTAAATGTGCTGATTCCAAGTCCCTGGGTGTAGCTAATTGGGGGAGGTACCCTATAAAGCAAGCCAGCTCAAATGGGGTGGGTGGGAGTTGTGGGGGTAGGGAAGGAACTAACATCTGATGAGGTGTCAGTAGCTTCAAAGAGCTGAGAGATACTAAAAGCAGTGTTTTAAACTGGTCCCTTGAGGGCAGGGTGGCGTGTAAAAGAAGCTAGCCCTGTTGCTGCTTGTGCTGTGGGCAAGATTTTAGTTTCCTGGGCTCTCAGCCTGGCACCTTTTTAGACTTCACTAGAGAGGAAAAAAGTCAAAACAGTAATTTTAGACTGTTTAGAATCCTTGAAATTATAGAGGCGCTTTCCATGTCTTTGTCTTTCAGAAAGACAGACATTTATTGAGAACCAGTAGAAAACCTGTCTTAGAGGATCATCTGCTTTGACTGTTGAGCACAGCTGTGGAAAGAGACCAGATCCGTCAAGAAAAAAAATACCAAGAACTAATGACCACATGAGTACTGATGATAGCAATGACACAAAAAACAGCCTCAAAACTTATCTACCATTAAAGCATGAAGACTTTGGGAAGTCAAAATGGAACTGCCCCAGGTGTACAGCAGCACACAAGCTCTCAGCTTGTTAACACGAGAGGGAAAGTACCTTATGCTTTCTGCTCAAATGAGATCTAGCCTGCTTTACAACCTTGAAGCTGCTTCTGACGTCCTTGATAGTACTCATTCAAGTGGCGCTTTCTCAAGTATCTACCAGAGCATTTACTATCTTGAAAATTTAGCAAGCCAGTATGACGAGAGGTTGAAAAGTTAAGCCCCAGTACTCTGCTTGAGGAGTGGAGGAGCAGTCTAGTGGTTAGAGCAGCTGCCTAGTACCCAGAGGATCAAGGGTTTGATTCCCGTTGGCACCCTTTGTGACCTTGGGCAAGTCACTTTACCCTCCATTGCCTCAGAAGAAAAGTTCTGATAATCTACTTCCAGTGATACATTGCCAAGAAAACACAGCGGTAGCTGGGTTGCCAGGAGTCTGCACTGATTTGACAGCACTTAAAAAAAAACAAAAAAAGAATACATTGAGAAATCTGGATGTTCAAGCAGAGGAGATTTTCTTTTTTTCCTTGTGATCTTTCTCCTCAGCACCTCCTATCTTGAAAGTAGCAAGCAAGCAATTAAAATACAATTTTTATAGTATTCAGAGGGTTTGAAAAATTCATCTAGGACTTTCCAAGTGAAAAACTTTAACAGTGTACCTCCTACCACACACCCCAATAGTTAGTTTGTTTTGGGGGCAGCAGAACAAAATGAATGCAATGCCCCACCTGATGCTATGCAGCCCCTCTCCTCCTCCTCCTCCTTTTGACATACCACCTCACCCAGGTGCAGTCCCCCTCTCCCCCCAGACTTTGAATTCTGCTAGCCCCCTCAATCGTTCCTTTTTTCTTTTAATTGCCTGCCCGCCCGCCCCCTCCCCCCGCTTCACCCTTATCTCTCCTTTTATTTATTTATTTTTCTCTCTCTGATGTAGCTCTGACTGGGGCACTGCATGAGAAAACAGAAGATGCTCTTCTCGTACCTGCACAGGAAGAATCCTTTCCATACCCTGCGTATCCACCTTGGTAACTTAGTCTGTTTCCGGTTAACGTACAGCATAGGTGTCAGGATCTTTATCTTTCTTTAATTTCTTGATATACCGTCGAGGCTGAAAGGCATTAAAGTGATTTTCAAATGCTCCACACAGGTACTGGATAGGTTCCCTTGTCCCCAAAGGGCTCACAGTCTACACGTGTACCCAGTAATGGCAGACATCCTCATACGCTACCACCAGTTCAATCCCTTACTTGAACTTTCCTTCAGTGCCCCCACCCAGCTTGTTGGGAAGCCCCATCTTGTTAAACTTATAAGACTGACACACTCTGCAAAAACAAGGATCTTGTCTTGTGAAGTTTATTTGAGGCTGTTCCGTGTTTGCAGATGTCTGCCTGTCTGATCCACTTATGCTCAGGGAATTTACAAAAAATGCATGTGACGACCTTGCCGCCCCTCCCCCCAATCCTGTAACGGACGAGCAAGATACTGTAATAAATAGGCACACAGCTCAGCTTTTTACCTCTTCTGGTGCAATTAAACTCCATTACTGCTTCTGCTTAATTTAAAGGATGTTCCTTATCGTCCCTCCAGTCTAGTCCTGAACCTCTGGGTTTAGCACCTCCTCCCACAGCTTTGGAGACTGAGCACGTCACTCTTTTGGTGACCCCTGGTATAAATAGGCTAGGATCTGCCTTCCTACTCCAGTTAGCTCAGTCTCCAAAGCAGCTTGAGGAGAGTTAAACCTAGGAGGTTCAGGAATCACTAGAGTAATAGCTAAGGAGCTTAGGGAATAGGGCAGCAGGGATGGGGTCGAAGGAGCGGGAGAAGCGCCCAGGGTCTCATTTGGACGCCGGGGCGGATGGCATCCCAGTGAAGAGGCCGAGGCTCTTGCTTGAAAAGGAGCAATTACTGGAGCCAGAGGAGCAGTCAGAGACTTTGGAGGATTTAGAAATAGAAGAGGATTTAGAAGGAGGAGAGCTCACGGAGCAAGAGGAGCAGGCGAGAGTGGTAAGGGTGTTCTGGCGGGAGGAGTTGCCGGCCCTAATCACGGAAACACTAAAGGTGCTTAACATGCCTGCTGCGGGCCCAGGGGAGGATGCTACCCTGGAAGATCCATTATTGCAGGCGGTGTGCAAGTCCCAGAGAGGTTTTCCCCTACATAGCGTGTTCAGGGAGATGATTCAGGAAGAATGGGACATGCCAGAGTCAGGGATGAAGAGGGTCGAGAGTGATGGCTGGGCTTTATCCTTTGGCGGACCAGGACAAGGATCTTTTTAAGTCCCCTAAGGTGGATGCGGCTGTAGCGGCGGTAACCAAGAAGACTACCATACCTGTGGAGGGGAGTGTAGCCCTTAAGGATAGGCGTCTGGACACCTTGTTGAAGCAGGTCTTTGATGTCAATGCCCTGGCCATGCAGGCTTCGGTTTGTGGAGCATGGGTAGCCAGGGCCTGTATGCGATGGTCCCAAAGAATTAGGGGCACTCAAGTGGACGATACGGCTGAGGAAGCAGCCCATTTGGAGATGGTGCAGCTTATTTAGCGGACATCCAGTATGATTTTATTCGAAGTCTGGCCAGGAGTATGGCGACTGTGGTAGCGGCTCGAAGGCGTTTGTGGCTTCGTAACTGGGCGGTGGATGGTTCCTCCAAGGCTAGGTTGAGTAAGCTTCCTTTTCGAGGCAGACTTCTGTTTGGAGAAGATTTGGATAAGTTAAGGATCTGGGAGACTCTAAG
Source organism: Ichthyophis bannanicus (assembly GCA_033557465.1). Taxonomy (NCBI): domain Eukaryota; kingdom Metazoa; phylum Chordata; class Amphibia; order Gymnophiona; family Ichthyophiidae; genus Ichthyophis; species Ichthyophis bannanicus. The sequence goes on along the minus strand of CM066038.1, from coordinate 487,363,183 downwards.
GGTGGAAGGTTGCCGGAGGATAAGCAGAAGCCAGGGTGTACCCTAGGGTCGGCGAAGAATCAGCAGAGGGATTTTCGGCATTTTCGCCCGCATAGGTTTGGCCAGTTTCAAAGGGGGCGTGCGGTTTTCCGCTACCAAAGTTTTCGGGGGTTCAGAGGAGCGGGGAGAGGTTTTGGAGCTTCCTCGACCTTCAAGAAGTCTCAATGAAGTGAGGAGGATCCAGGCGGAATTGATTCCCGTAGGGGGACGATTAAGGGAGTTCTATTCCATCTGGATCCAGGTTACGTCAGACTAGTGGGTGCTGGAGGTCATTCAGAAGGGGTATGCACTAGAGTTCTAGTGTCTGGTAGTCGACGCTTTCGTTCTCTCCCCTTGCAGGGTTCGCTCAAGGAGGATAGCGGTGCAGGAGACATTGGAAAGGCTTCTGGCTCTCAAAGCGGTAGTGCAGGTGCCGAAGGACGAGTGCGGCGGCGGTCGATACGCCATATACTTTGTAGTCCCAAAGAAGGAAGGCACCTTTCAACCAATTCTGGACCTAAAAAGCATGAATCGGTGCCTCTAGGTATCGCATTTTCGGATGGAGACCCTGTGGTCCGTTAGAATAGTGGTGCGACAAGGAGAGTTTCTCACGTCCTTAGATCTGACAGAGGCCTATCTGCACATACCACTCTGCAAAGAACATCAGCGGTTCTCCGTTTCGCGGTTCCGATGGGACACTTTCAGTTTCAGGTGTTACCGTTCGGTTTGGCAATGGCTCCGTGTACTTTCACCAAGGTGATGGTAGTGGTAGCGGCGGCATTGAGAAAAGGAGGAGTGTTGGTTCATCCTTACCGATTGGTTGATCTGAGCGAAGTCGAGGGAAGAGAGTGCGAAAGCCATCCACCGGGTGGTGCAGTTCCTGCAGAGTCTGGGCTGGGTAGTTAATGCGGAAAAGAGCAGACTAGAGCCCTCACAGGTCTTGGAATATTTGGGGGCCCGTTTCGACACAAGGGCAGGAAGAGTCTTCCTACCGAACAGCAGAGCGCTAGGTCTAAGAGAGCTCGTTCGTTCGTACCTTTCTGGAGAGGAGGGCTCCCACGGCATGGCATTACCTGCAACTGTTAGGAAAGATGGCGGCAATGCTCAAGGTGGTGCCCTGGGCCAGAGCCCACAAGAGACCGTTGCAGAGAGCCTTACTCAGGCATTGGTCAAATCAGTCCGATCCGTTGACCCAAAGGTTACCCTGTCCGCGGGAGACAAAAGAAGCTCTTCAGTGGAGGTTAGAACCCAGGAGTATGGAAAAAGGGATGCCCTTGGAGGCACCAAGTTGGCTGCCATTCATGACTGATGCCAGTCTGTCTGGGTGGGGGGCACATTTCGAAGGAAGGTTTGCTCAAGGACCGTGGATGGCAAGGGAGAAGCAGTGGTCCATCAACAGGTTGGAACTCACAGCGGTAAAGTTGGCACTGGGAGCCTTTCAGCACAGTCTGCAGGGGAAAGCAATTCGAGTGCTGTCAGACAATGCAATGGCAGTGGCATATGTCAATCGTCAAAGTGGCACCAGCAGCATAGCTCAAGAAGAGGAGGCGGAAGAGCTTCTTGACTGGGCCGAGAGACATTTAGAAGCGTTATCGGTGCCACATGTAGCGGGAGTGGACAATGTGACGGCCGATTTCTTGAGTCGGGTCAAGGTGGATCTGGGAGAGTGGGTTCTCCAGCATAGGGTGTTCGACTTGATTATGCAATGCTGGGGGACTCTGGTGATGGATCTCATGGCGACTTTCGAGTCAGCAAAGGCCGCAAGTTTCTACAGCAGAAGGCGAGAGAGAATGTCAGAAGGCCTGGACGCTCTGATGCAGACCTGGCCAGAGGAGCAGCTTCTCTACGTATTCCCGCCCTGGGTGTTGATAGGGCGGGTGCTGCAGTGGATAGAGCATCAGAGGGGTCAAGTCATCCTGATTGCTCCGGATTGGCCTTGGAGACCGTGGTATGCAGATCTCATAAGGCTCCTGGTGAGAAGGCTGTGGCGGCTGCCGGTAAGAGAGGATCTGTTAGTGCAGGGGCCGTTTTGAATATGCCTCAGGTGGATCGATTCTCACTTATTGCTTGGCTCTTGAAAGGGCAAGGTTAACAGCGAAGGGTTATGCGCCACAGGTCATGTCGACCTTATTGAGGTCCAGGCGGCGTTCTACCTCGGTGGCGTATGTTAAGAGTGTGGCGGCTATTCGAGCCGTGGTGTGGTGAAAGGAGGGTGCAGGCCTTAAAGGCATCAGTTCCACAGGTTCTTTCTTTCCTACAAGATGGCTTCGATAAGGGCTTAGCAGCCGCTTCTCTACGAGTGCACTTAGCAGCGCTGTCATTGGGAAAAGGTGCAGGGTATCCGTCTGGGCACACATCCGGATGTCAAGAGTTTCCTGGAAGCAGTATCTCTCTTGTGGCCCCAATGCAGAGCAGTAATGCCTGTGTGAGATCTCAACTTAGTGCTGGAAGCTCTGGTTAAGGAACCTTTTGAACCCTTGGGAAGGTTGACATTAAAGGATCTCACGCTTGAGGCGATCTTTTTGGTGGCTATCTGCTCGGCTCGAAGGATTTCCGAGTTGCAAGCTTTATCGTATCGGGAACCCTTCTTGTCTTTTCAGAGCACGAAGGTAGTGTTGAGGACGGTACTCTCCTTCTTGCCTAAGATGGTATCGCCGTTTCACTTGAATCAGGGAGTAGTGCTGCCAGTTTTCAGGTTGGACGGCAGGAAGGGGTCTGACGAACGGCTGCATCGGCTGGACGTAGGTCGAGTGTTGTGGAAATATTTTGCTCAGAACGGCACCATCCTGCAAGTGGGAAAGGTTGTTTGTCTTGTTTGGAGGTCCCTGGCGAGGATAGGCGGCATCTATGTCTTCTATTGCTAGGTGGTTGAAGGAGACAATTGCGTCGGCTTATCTGTTGTGGGGCAAGGCAGTTCCATTAGGACTCGGGGCCCATTCCACGAGAGCACAAGCGTCGTCGTGGGCAGAGTTTAGCTTAGTGCCGGCGGTGGAGATTTGCAAAGCAGCAAATTGGTCGTCGCTTCATTCCTTTGTCAAGCATTACCGGTTGGATGTTCAGATGGAGAGGGATTATTGTTTTGGATCAGCAGTGTTGCAGGCTGGTCTGACAGGTCCCTCCCGGTAATTTATTCACTGCTCTGTTACATCCCCAGAGTTTCAGGACTAGACTGGAGGGGCGATGAGGAAGATGAAATTAGACTTACCAGCTAATTGGAGTTCCTAAAGGAACAACAGTCTAGTCCTGTATCCCTCCCTGGATTTGAGTCAGACCTTTGCCTGCAAAAGAAAGGGTCGGGTAAGTCCAATGATGGTGGCGGGCTGGTTTGTTACAAAGGAGAGGGTAACAAGTACTTTGGGGGGAACACTTATGTCTAGCTATGGGTCCCCGGGATAGGGTAAGGTAAGACCCCAGCAGCTTCAAGGTAATAGATGTCTAGGGCAGAGTGCGTGTTTTTTCTCAAGAAGCTCGGTTATGGAGCTTCGGAAAAGTGTCTTCAGCACAGTTATTTGTTAGTTGTTTATCTACTCAACTACTTAATTATTGCTCTTGTGACTCTGCTTTGTCAATAGGTTACTGGATTAGGAAGGCGGATCCTAGCCTATTTATACCAGGGGTCACCAAAAGAGTGACATGCTCAGTCTCCAAAGCTGCGGGAGGAGGTGCTAAACCCAGAGGTTCAGGACTAGACTGGAGTTCCTAAAGGAACAACAATTAGCAGGTAAGTCTAATTTCATCATAGTCTCATTACTGTAGCATCCTCTATAGGCGCTTCATGCTATCTGCGGTTTAATGGGAAGCCTTGGATGGGACAGTATTATGTTCAATTTTCAACCCCCTTTGAGATGCAAAGGAAATCACAGGGTATCAAAAATACATGAATAAATGTTGGTGCATTAGTTTCTTGAGAATGTAACCTCATGGAGGTGATATTCAGACAGGCAAAAGACTAACTCGGACCCTTCGGAATTAAAGGCCTGGTAGGTTTCCATGTCAGACTTTGTAGGGCAGGATCACTTGTTACCTGGTGGGGTTTCATTTCAAATCATTTAGTGTATAGATAATGATGGATTTTTACAGCAAGGCATAGGTTTGTGTGTTCACCAGGAACTACACTATCAGCGTATGTCAACAAAGCTCTTTGTATCAGTTTATAATGCGTACCAGGGAGAGAGCTCCACGGTGCAGGCATAAAATCTGTTTCAATTTCCTTTAAAAGAGAACGCCTGGGTTTTTCTTCTAAGAAAAACTTTTGCTTGCTCCCTTCCCAATTTTGGATATAAAATTGTAGGTTAGCTTTTGAAAGTTGATGATAAAAGTACACCAGCGAAGCACAACCTCCTTTGAAAATGGACTGGACTGTGCAAAGTATACAGTATTGCTTGTATGAATATATGGAAGCCTCTGTTGCTGCGTGTTTTTTGTTTGTTTAATGCCCCCCCCCCAATATCATTCGGTGGGGGGGGGGGGTGCCACTTGAGAAGCCCCAATTTCGAGATCAAGGATGCATGATGAAGAGGAGAAAATGGACCAAACAGCAGACTGCTATTATCTTGCCTCACGGTCATTGACTTTCAGTCCTATGTTAGAGTTGCACACAATTTTCTCTTGGAGAAATGTGTTTTTCCTTCCTGCGTTTATGCTTGCCCTCCTAATTAGAAGATTCTAAATGAAAGCACTGCTGCCTTTAAAGGGAGATGGGTGGTGATGACTGGATTCCTGAAATTATTAGTACAATAAGATGTAATTTTTTTTTTCGACTTCCTGCCACTTTCTTCTCCTTCACACACAATTTTATCTGTTATGTCCAGCTGTATAATAACTTCCCAAAGTGCAGAACTCACGTAATCTTCTCTGGGTCACATTTAGAAGAAACACGGTTGGTGGGTGGGGGGGGGGGGGGTTTCCAAAAAAATTTTTTTAATACCCTTTTTGTTACATTGATTTTGACTGGAAGAGATACTGGTAGCAGAATCTAATAATGGACCATTTCACAACCCAGGTCTGCCCAATAGTCTCTTCTTAAAAAAACAAAAAAAAGTGTCTCGCTTATGAGCAAAACTGTAGTGGTCTTCAGGCATACTAAATGGAATAATCCAGGTATGTAAGATGGCGTTCCTGAAGGAGGAAAGATGTAACTGGAAACATGCTTCAATCATGCTCTTTGAGACTGGGACTTGAAATGTGTTGTGGCATGATTTAGAAGTATGTATTGACTTGTTTCTCAACCCATTAAGTCATTTTAGAGTTAAGTGGTAGCGGTCTTCAGAAGATCTAACTGAAGTAGTTCTCATATGTAAAATGAAAATGCCACCGACCTTTCCAATGTCATTCAGGTGACCTCTTTTTGAAGATGGAGGAATGTGATTATCATGTCTGGAAACTTTTATTTCTTTGCATTTAAGTGATAACTTTTTATTGGCCTAACTTAATGGAGATGAGACTTTTCATTAGGCCACTAGGAATAACAATTTTTTTTGAGGAACTAATTTTTATCTGAACCGAGAGATCCTTCTGTTGTTCTGTCCATACTTAATTGTAACCCATTGTGTTTTATTCCCCCCTCCCTCCCCTGTCGTCATCGACTTCTGTAGTATGTCGGGATTTTGCCGTTCTGGAGGATCATACCTTGGCGCACAATCTGCAAGAGCAGGAAAGTAAGTCTCTGACACAAAGCTGTGACATTTTCCACTTGCTGTTGTAATGTATGTAGCTGCTGCAATGCAGCTCTTGAGAATTAGTAGAAAGCTTAATTTGGCAACCCCACAGTTTCTCTACTGCTCCTGATGCTATCTCCCTGTGCAGCGAACTAGCCCCTGCTCATGAATTGCTCAGCACAGTGCTGGTGCACGCCACCCCATCTTTCCATGGATTTCCCTTTTCAACCAGGAAGCTTGCAGGACAGGGTGGGGCAGTTTGGGAGACCGTGGACATATACTAGAACGTTGTAAGAAATGTGCCTCCTATTTAAACAGAGTTTATGCATTTGCTGGTAGCTGGTGAGTAGACAACTCTTATAAGTATAAGGCCAAAAATCCCTGTAACCAGACTGATGCTAGTCATATTGTCATATATTGGTGGTTATTCAGCTGCTATCTGGATAAGGCTCACTGTATAACAAGGCTTAAACTGAATGTATAGCAGCAGTTTAGGGCATCCCATGTATATTCCACGTATGCATTTAAATGCTGGCACCCCCATTTAATTTAATGAGGTGTCTGTCACCATTACTATTAACCCCCATTAATTTTTAAATTGGTTGAAGCTTTTGGTGGTTCAAATACTGAGCACTCGATGCAATAGGTCAGCACATGTACATCATTCTACTTCATGCACTAAAAACCCCTTTTCTCCCGATGCAGGAAATTAACGGCATGCAGATTAGCTTGGCATTAACAAGTGGTTTTTAAAAATAGCACATATTGCCTTGGTAATCTGCAGTTTGCTGCACTTCCGAGTAAAATTGTTGTGTGAGTGAGGGGTTTGTTCATACTCTGATAAGAAGAGAGAGATTTAAAAGAATGAGAGTCTCAAATGCAGCTTGACCATCCCCCCCCCCCAACTTGCTCCCCAAACTTGCCTGGTTTGGGGAGCAAGACTGGCAATTGGAACCACACACATGCATTGAGAGAGTCGTCCTGAGCCTAAGAATCATCTTAAAATCTGTCTAGTTAGGATATTTGCTCTGCATGAGAGAAATATGAATTATCTATCTTGTTTATAGCAAACTCCTCCTCCTCTTCTAAATATTCATTCCCATCCCTCTGTAAACTCCGCAACAGGTCGTTAAATTTGTGCCACATCTTTCAAGCTCATGCTCTCACAGGTTGATGAGAAATAATATGTGGGTCCAGCAAGCAGATAGGCCAGATTTTCCCACCTTTAAAGCTGCTGCTTCTGTCCATTATGAAATGTCATGTCAATTGGTAGAGGTGAGGACTGGTGTCAGCAGGTATGAAAGGGAAGAAGTGTGACAAGCCCAAACTACTCTAAAGAAGAAAAATTGTTTAAAATCCGACTTGAATCGTACTTTTTGTGTTTGTTTTGTGCCTTTCCTGCTGCCACTGGTTTCCAGTAGATTCTGCCGCTGTAGTGACCTTTCCGCACCCATCTACACCTGTCTCTACTGTAATGGGTCATGGCCACCACGCTAGTACTTGGGCACACGAATATGATTTGTGTTCACAACTGCTGCAAATGCACATCTGCTCCTGAGAGATGGGAGGAAGGAATATTTGATCTCTCTGCTTCAGTCTTCCATTTCACTTTAGTTCTGCTGCTGTATCGCAGAAGAACAGTAATCTCCAGATGAGCTGCCTTCTCTACCGATTGCCCATTCATTCAGTTGTTAACGTTGATAGGTTCCCTTTAGTTATTAAAAGTATGAATGAAGGCTCTCAAAATCAAAACGAGACTGGATATTTCAGGTCAACGGTACGTTGATTCATTCTAATGGCAATTTGCATCTGGTGGTGCTTCTCCCTCTGAATTATAAAGTGTGCTGCATGGACTATAAATAGACCCTTCAGAAGTTTGGGGAATCCTTTTTTTCAATTTCAAGTACAATGGTGGCGCTTCTACTGCATTAATGAGCTGAGGAGATTGGGCGTCTCTGCTGGTTTGGCATCATGCTGCTAACAAGTGCCCTACTTTACTGACATGAGAAAAGCGGTGCTGGGTGGTGGGGGGGGGGGGGTTAGCTTTTGGTGGTATAACATGTAGCTACAAAATGCTGTATTAAGCGTTCATTAAGCTTTAGAGAGTTTTAAAAATTCCTTCTCCTACTTCTGAGCAGTGCTGCCATCATGAGTATGCATAAATGGGAGTGCCGCTCTTTTGATCCTCGCTGGAGTCTCCTGCAGCGCTGTGCTGCCGCATGTGAAGTATAAATCTGGTAGGGAAGAAAGAACAGGAGCAGTTTTGTCTGAGAAAGGAGATGGTCACTCCTTGGCTTTCTCTCTTACGAGAGCTGTGCTCTGCTTTGCTTATTGTTGCCTTCTGCACAAGCTCTTGTTCTTCCCGTCACCTTTTTCTGTGCGTGCACTGCCAACCACGCGCTTTAATCTTTCTGCAGTTGAGCATCACTTGGCATCAAACATTCAGCGAACCCGACTGGTGCAACATGACTTGCTGGTAGCAAGGAAGCTGCAGGAAGAGGAGGACCTGAAGGCACGAGTTCGGATCCAAAAGCGCCACAAACACTTGTAAGTGAAGGGCTCTCGGGTCCAGGGAATAACTGGTCACAATAGCATGTAATGTTCACCTCTCAAAATCCCTGTTGTGTGATTTGGGTATTCCAATCAGATTTTCATTGGGTCTTAAACGTTTGGAGAGTAAAGGTTTAGGAGCTCACCTGGTAAATTTAATCTTACATATATAGGGCAATGAGGCTCTTGCTGCAATTTCAGTAGCATATTTAGATGCCAAAAGCCGGTTCCTCTTTTAGAAGGACATGAATCGCTGCATTGTTTTAGTCAGTAAAGTAGATGTAAGTGTGCAAGTTCTTTATCCTTCAGCAGTTCTCAAAGTGAAAGTGTGAGGAATATGGTCTTTGCAGCACTGTTCAAACGCGAGTAAATAAGTTGAAAAGTACACGCTCAGAGTGTGACATCATGGCACATATCCCCTTTCCTCTGTTTGCAGACTTGAGTAAATCTGTGGGGGGAACTCAGTTGAAATAGCCATGGGGTCCGATTCTATAACATCCCCACTCTGCCGGCAGAAACATCTAAAGTTACCCTCAATTGTAGTCTAAAAGGTGTTAAGTAATTGTTCTGTCTAAATGTATACAAATACCCTAATGTTAAATGTAACCCTCTAACTGTGATGTGACGTGACCACCTTGATTGAAGGATAAGGTGGAATACAAATCTGTCTAAAAAAAATAAATAAATAAAGTGAAAACAGGCATGTGATATACCTGATTCCGAAACCATGGATATAGACGCACCCTGCAGTCCTGGAATCAGGTAGATATGTTTCTGGCGCAGCATAAATAACATGTCTGGGGAAACATGGGCCCTCGCTGCTCTTAACGGGACATTGGTAAACGCAGCAAGCAGCCTATATGTCCCCATATTCTGACAAGATAGACGTTAGCGCTGCTTCCCATCTCCGTGTGACCACGCCTCTGCTGGCGAAACGTAGATCTCCTAAGCTGATGATCACACTGACAGTGTTGTGCTCATGCAAACAACAACACTCCCTGCTCACCCCCTCCGACTAGAGCAGGATTATTCAAGATTTAAGGCTTCACTTAAGACACACCTCTTCACCATTGCTCACAATCTCCCAGTCTCAACCCCATGACCTGGTTAAACTGTTTCTTGATCTCTCCTCTAGGTCCCGTCTGAATGTTTGTTTTGACTTCTCTTTTCTGTCACAGATATTGTAGTTCCTTTTCCTTTTTCCGTCCCTGAGCCTTACTCTGGATTTAGTTTTTGAGTGTAAAATGCCCTGATGTTATAAAGGGTGGTATATCAAGAATCAATAAACATTAATACTGATGAAATGGTATTATATATTTTATTTATTTAATCAGTTTTGTATACCACCTTATCCTTCATTCAGAGTGGTTGACAAGACAACAAAGGCTTACATATTGAAGGTATGGGAAAACAAACGATACATTACAATATAAATACAAAACAGTATGTTATGCATATTTAATTTCACTATGATATAGTATTATAATGGATTAATTTTAAGTTATTTCACCAAATGATTCTATAAATAAATAAGTCTTTAAAGATTTGCGAAAGTCCTTAAGGTCTTCCTGAGTTCTAAAGTCTTCAGTAATAGAATTCCATAACTCTGGTGCCATAAAGGAAAACGCTCTTTTAGAAGTCATTTGTTTTGATTTGTTGAAGTTCAAAGGAGTATTAAGTTTATTGATATTTTGAGATCGTCTTGGTCTTATGCTCTTGCCTTTTGAAATTATAGATTGTAGAATATCCGTTGAGGATTGGTGAAAATTTTTGAAAATAGTCATTAGGTTTTTATATTTTGCTCTTGCAATAACCGGAAGGAAATGTAACTGTTTGAGGACCGGAGTTGTGTGTTCAAATTTTGTAGAGCCAGTTATAATACGCGCAGTGGTGTTCTGAACTAATTGGAGAGGATGGATAGAGTGTTTAGGAAGACCTTGATACAAGATGTTTCCAAAATCAAGTAGAGGTGTTATGATTTGCCTGACATAACGTGTGAAAGTGATTTGTATTTAGTATTGGTTTTAGTCATCTTATAATCTTTAAACGATGGTATGCTTTTGACGAAATTTTGTTTATATGAGATTTTAAATTTAAATATTTATCTAATGTTACACCTAAATATCTTACTTCATCTTTAATTTTTATTTCTCCATTTAGTAAATTAATTTCAATCGGTAGTTTTAAGGACTGTCATTTAGATATGAACATTGCTTCTGTTTTTTCAGAATTTATTTTTAAGTTGTTATTAAGCCAATCATTCATATCAGCCAAACAGTTATTAATTTTTTGTTGTATCAAAGGGGGGGTGTATATGTGTGTGTATATATATATATATGTATATGTGTGTGTGTATACGTACTACTTCTGTGGCATGCCCATAACACTACAAGGTTATCAAAGTGCACCAAAGCTATTGTAAAAGCAAGTGGAAAGTGAGGTGTTTGTACTGACAGACCCTGCAGGAAAGCATACATGGCATATTATGAACACCTTTGTTAGTCTTCCAGTGGTGTCACTGAAAGCAGTATTTGCAATGCTAAAAATGGATCTGTACAGCTAGATGTGAGAACATATCCCTGTCATTCATAGGAAACCATCAGGATGAGAACATGCAACAGTGCAAACATCAGAAATGCATGCCCAAAAGCACCATTCTCTGTCCTGACAAACCTGCACAATGTTGGAGACCTCTGATGGTGCATTTGGATATGTATTAGTGCTGCTTGCACTGTAACTTGCCTCGGGATGTTGCTGCAGAGCAGCGGTACAGAAGTTACTGCCCATTCACAGTGGCACCTGGGGGTGCTGCGGCCAATCCTATGGTCCAGGCCCTGCAGCCGTCATCACACACGCACACACCATGAACCTACAAACAGCTGGTAATACATAATGGCAGAATGTCTCGGAACCACACGTCGCAGCCAAACATGCTTATGCTCCATACTATTGCACATGCCATCCCTACATCTATATTCTCATTTCCCCAAACATGGAATTTGTTTGGGAAGCCTAGAATAGCCCTTTTATCACAAATGGCAAATGCCAGCATAGCTAGAATAAAGACTATTGCAGTGCTTTATTTCTGTGTGGGTGTTTTTTATTGTTACTTCATCTTACAAACGTCTCACCTGTGCATTCTATTCTTTACAACTGCATCGTGTGCCCTCCCAGACAACAGACACACCGGTTCAACACAGACATCGCAGCCGTTCATCTCTATGGGACACGTTGCAGACCAGAGCAGAAAATCTAAGTGCTGGCCTTATTCCACATTGCCGCTGGTATAACGGAGGCATCCACGGGATACACTTGGGATGTACATGAGCCTTTCCTGAATACGCTTTATATGTCTCCATGGCTTGCCATGCCCCCATTCTGCCCACGTTCTGAGATCCCCATTTTAGTGGCGTGTACGTGCAGAGCCATGTGGTTTCAGAAAATGGTCCTAGAAGTTTTCGTGACAAAAACATCTATCCTGCACATCCAGGAGGCCTGTTTACGTTTCAGAATGACCCCCATAGTGTCTTAATAGGGTACCAGGGATACATGGATGGGTAGGTGTATCTGAATCAGTGGTATAATGTACATATCTATCGCCACAAGGAGCATTTAACTGTTTATGTGCTGAGATGTGAGGGTGGCTTGTCAAAAAGTGTCTGTGTGTGTCATGATTGTATGTGCCTGCGTATCTGTGCTCGCAGTGTATGTCAGGGGGGCTGTGTCTGTGTCTGTGACAGGGCTGGCCCAAGCATAACGCAAACTATGTGGTCATCTAGGGCTGCAGCTTTGGTGGGGAGTGGGAGAGCAAAGAGCATGATTGTTTTTGGAAGGGTGGTGCTTAGATGATCACGATTGTTGAGTTTAGTTATCAAAATCTTAAGGGGGGGCGTAAGGCTGAAGGTTTGCCTAGGGGAATCCACTACCTTGCACCAGCTCTGGAGATAGCCCTGGTCCGGGGGGGGGGGCGGAATGTGGTGGTGCCTATCTGTGTCTGGCATCTCTCTGTGTGGGGGGGTTGTTAAGTTTGAATAGTGATGCAAAGACCATGAGTCAAAAAGTACCCACAAACTTTGCAGCAATGTGGGCAGATTGATGAATATCTCGGGCAGTGGCTCCAAATCCTGTCCTGGAGGACTCCGTTAATTGAGTTTTCAGAATATTTTCAATGAATGTGCATAAAGGAGATCTGCGTGCCATGGAAACAGCTCATGCAAATCTATCTCATACATATTCATTGTGATATTCTGAAACATAGAAAATGATGACTGTAAAATCCATATGGCCTATCCAGTCTGCGCATCCAGAAACAATTCAGTCTGCAAAAGCCCTTATCCTCAGAGGTGCTTTGTGCTTGTGCCTTGCTTTCTTGAATTCAGATGCAGTCATTGTCTCCACCACCTCCACTGAGGGGCTGTTCCACGCGTTCATTACGCTTCAGTCTATCCTGTCCTCCCCCAGCTCTCATCCTGTGATCCCTAGTTCCAATGAAAAAGGCTCGACTCATATTTATAATTTGAAAGTATTAATTTCTCCTGTCTCACTTCTCCTCCAGGATATATATCTATTTAGATATTTAAATGAAGAACATCAATGATTTTAGTAGTCGCCTTCTAGACAGACTCGATCTGGTGTACTTTGAAGGTGCAGTCTCCAGAGTTGTACACAGTTCTCCAGCTGAGGTCTCAGCTGAGACATTTAGGGCCTCTTCTACTAACACTTAGCTTGTTTTATGTGCTGCATGGCCCATTTTATTCCTAGGGGGCTATGTGGTAGATAGCTCAAGTTAAATGTTAATAAAAGGGGCCCATAGTGTCTAACTGAGGTCTCAGCAGAGGCACATTCAGAGGCACTGTTGTCTCCTTTTTGCTTTTGGCTATGCCTCTGATGTACTAGGGCAGCGATGGCGAACCTATGGCACGCGTGCCAGCTGTGGCACGCGAAGGCCTTGCAGCTGGCACGCGGGAAGGTCCGCTAAAACAGGTGTCTGCCTCCCTTCGTCTGCAGCCGCGGCTCCCTGCCTGTTAGTACAACTTCCTTTAGAGGCGGGACAATGCTGCACGGAGCCCGTCAAGACAGGAAGGGCTCCGCAACGATTTTACAAGCACAGCCGCGGTTCCCTAACAGGCAGGGAGCCGCGGCTGCAGACGAAGGGAGGAAGACAGGGGGAGAGGGGGGGGGGGCTACCATCGACATGGGGAGAGGGGGGGGGGTCGACATGGGGAGAGGGGGGGGGTCGACAGGGGGAGAGGGGGGGCTACCATCGACAGGGGGAGGGGGGGGGCTACCATCGACATGGGGGGGGAGGGGGGCTTACATGGCGGGAGGGCGCGGATCTGGATGGATGGCAGGAGGGGGGCTTACATGGAGGGAGGGAGCTGATATGGATGGATGGAAGGAGGGGGGCTTACATGGAGGGAGGGAGCTGATATGGATGGATGGAAGGAGGGGGGCTTACATGGAAGGAGGGATAGATGGAGGGAGGGGGCTGACATGGACAGAGGGGGGACTGACAGGGAGGGAGGCTTACATGGACAGTGGGGCTGACAGGGAGGGAGGAGGGAGGAGCTGACATGGACAGATGGAAGGACGGGGGCTGACATGGAGGGAGGGGGGCTGGCATGCACAAAGGGGAGAGACAGGGACATACTGGACAGACGGGATAAATGCTGGAGAGAGGCGAGAGACATTGCGGCTTAGGATTATAATGGGCTGATGGGGGAGCTAGCACTGGTAATGGGCAGATGGGAGGGGACTAGGACTGGTAATGGGTTGAAGGCTAGGACTGGGAATGGACTGATCAAGGGGGGGGGGGTTGGGACTGGTAATGGGCTGATAGGGGGGTATGACTGATAATGGACTGATGGGGGGCTAGCATTGGAAATGAGCTGATCGGTGAGGTTAGGACTGGAAATGGGCTGATGGGGGGATAGGACTGGTGATGGGGGGGGTAGGACTGGTGGTATTGGGCTGATTAGGGGAGGCTAGCACTGGTAATGGGGTTGAGGGGGGATTAGCACTGGAAGTGAGCTGATTGGGGGGCTTTGACTGAGAATGGGCTGATTGTGGGGAGGGGAGGATAGAGCTGCTGGCCCTGGAAGAAAACTGGGGGCTAAGGCTACAAATGGGCTGATGCGAGGGGATGGGAGAATGGAACTGGAAGGGAGTGGATCTGAGAGGGGCTGCCATGGTATTTGTACTAGAAGGGACTGGTCAGTGGGGAAGGAGGAGGACTGGAAGGGAATGGACACCAGTGGCAATCATGGGAATGCAAGTTGACATTGGAAGGTACTGGGAGTGAGGACTGGAAAGGGGCTGATACTGGGGAGGGTTACTGGGACTGGAAATAGGCTGATGGAAAGAAGTGAAGAAAACGAAAGAAGAGATAAGAAATGGCAGATGGACCATAGACCACAGAAACAGAGCTAAGAGAAGACAGGAAAGCAGAAGCCTCAGATCGGGACCAGCATGATCAGAGAATAAATTGGTCAGACAACAAAGGTAGAAAAAATAATTTTATTTCATATTAGTGATTTGACTACAAAATCATCATAATTTTGAAATCAAATATTGTTACTTGTTGTGATTAATTAACCGTATTTTCCGGCGTATTTTTTTTGGTGTGCGCTGGAAGAGGGGTAGTCTTATACGGCGAGTATAGGCCAAACACCTATATTTTAACAGGAAAAGTAGGGGGTCGTCTTATACGCCCAGTCGTCTTATACGCCGGAAAATACGGTAAGTAAATTTAACGTTTTCTATGAAAAGTAGTTCTGAGGGGGGTCAAAAAAATATTAAAAGAAAAGTGACAATAATATAATAATATATTTATAATGTGGATTACATTTGGGCCCTCATATTTACCTCAGGCTATGATTGTGATTGTGATTATGATGGTACACTGTAAGAAACAATATATGCAGTGTTAGATTTGTTTTAAATGTCGCAATGGTTTTGCGGCTCCCAGTTTTTTTTTTCCCTTCGGAAACGGGTTCAAGTGGCTCTTTATGTCTTAAAGGTTGCAGACCCCTGTGCTAGGAGAAAGGCCCCAGCCCGGCCCCGCGCTTCCCCTTCCGGTCGGAGCTTCTGCGCGCCTCTCACCGAGAAGCTGCACGCTAGAGCTCGTGCGCCGTCCTCTCGCGAGATTATAGGACCCGCGCGGGAGCTGGGTTCCAAAGAAGAGCAAAACCTACCACTTTCATGATGAATGGGAAATGGACTACTTCTTCATCATGGTGAAAGACAAGTGTTGTGTAATTTGTAACGCCCCAGTATCCTTGCCCAAAATGGGTGATCTGGAACATCATTATAAGGCTCTAAAATATTGTTGTTAAGGTTTAATTGACGTGCTGGCACTTTGAGGAAATTCTTTGGTTTTGTGCGGCAGTTTGGGCACTCGGGCTCAAAAAGGTTAGCCATCACTGTACTAGGGCATTCTCCTGACTTACCCGTTGCCTTGTCTGCTTATCCAGCCATCAGATAAGTCACCCTTCAGGTCCTGTCCTTTAGTGCACAGAATGTCACTCCCTATGCTGTGTTCGCCCTTGGATTTTTGCAGCCCAAATACATGACCCTGCATTTTTTTTAACATTAAATCTTATCTGCCAAACTGTAGATCATTCTTCAAACTTCATTTGGTCCCTCCATGATTTCCCCACTTTCTAGTTTGTATACCCTATTGCAGATTTTAGGATCTATAAAAAAAAGAAATCTTTCTCAACATTCCTGTGCAGTCTCACTTAGGAAAGCAATTGCAAATAACTGGGCCAGTGGCTCGATCCTTATAAGAACATAAGATATGCCATACTGGGTCAGACCAAGGTCCATCAAGCCCAGTATCCTGTTTCCAACAGTGGCCAATTCAGGTCACAAGTACTTAGCAGCTTCCCCAAAAGAGACAGGTTCCTCAAAGCTTGTATTGGGTCAAGCAGTGATATCCTGGGTCCCTTTTTAATAATGGTTAAAGGGACCCAGAATATCACTACTTGACCCAATACAAACTGTGGAACCTGTGTCTTATAACACACTACTGGTTGCACCTCCTTTCCTCAAAGTGACTGCATTTACCACCTGTGTCTCATCCCACTCAACCAGTTTCTAACCCAGTCGCTCAGTATATTGGCCCTGCTGAAATCCAAGACACCTTTTCTAGCGCTGTCCCTGATCCAGCTCTAGAGTCACCCAGGCAAAGAAATTGATTAGATTTGTCTGACGAGAGCTACCTCTGGTAAAAACCTGACTGGCTGGGAGACTCCCAGGACATGTTTGGGAGTTATTGAGGGTATATAGGTATTTAAGTGAGCACAATAATACTTCAAGTAATAGTTATTGCTGCATTATTTTGTAGCTATGAAATAATCCAATTTTCTAAAGGCAGTCTTAATTGTATCCTTGTGGAGCCCAATGCAGGAAGGGGCACGTCCAGACGCCCCTGAACAGGACTGTCCTGTTAGTACCCAAGTCTGCACCATGGTAGCTAGATGTTCCCGTGGGTGCAGGATCGAGCACTGAGATGGCCCGGCATGCCCTTGCAACTCCGTGGAGATGTCCTCCCCGCTTCACGGCCACCCCCGCCCCAGTGCCAACTCCAGTTTCCCTGCTGCCCGACCCTCGGCAGGTGCAGCTGGGACCTGAATTGGGCTACAGGGGCTCACTACACAGCCAACTGAGGGGCAGGTGGAGTTGAGAGGGTCGCTCGCTGCAGCCCCCTGGGCTTACACCACCTCCAATGTGGCATAAATCCCACGTCCTGATGGCAGCCTGTGGACGTACAGTGCCGTGACCGGAATCGGCCCTGTATGTCGGAGTGCGTGGCCCTCCCCAATAATTCCCCTTATGTAGATCTCCTTGCACTTAGGCTGTGTGTGGGGGGGGGAGATTGCTTTGCTGAATACAGGCCAGATGGATAGCGGGGCTGCACATCCCACCAGGACGTACAGCCCCACTATTCGCCTTACAGAATCGGGCCCTTAGGACTATGTTCATAATTGTCCATAGATGAAAATATCGGATACTGAATTGGGTGCTCCCTGTTGATATTTTTGCTGTTTTCTCTCTTCCTGTGCTCATGAGCAACTTTTCTTTGTCTATCTAGGGATCATCAAGACTCTGAAATTGCTCAGGAAATTCAAGAGAAACTGGTGATTGAAGCAGAGGAACGACGTAGACAGGAGGAAAAGGATGAGGTAAAGAATAAAAGTGCAGTAGACGCCATAACCAAGCTTCAGATTCAGTTATTCCAAGTAGCAGCAATTAGTTTTACAGGGCCCCAAGTTCTGAAGGAGGGAAGGAAGACATTATTTCTAATTTTCGGACATCGGTTGTTTCCACATTCCTGTGTTAGAAACTTTTACAAATAAACCCCTTTTCATTTGTAGTACACATGTACTCCGGACTTCAGCTAAAATCAAGCACAAAATAGTCAATGCTGGCAGACAAGTCTGTTCTGTTGTCCCACCTACGCAGCTCTAGCTACGGAGATCTCCCAGTTATCAGCTGTACATGTCTGACTGCCTTTGTCAATTTAGTCATCTCTCTTCTGTGGCCCTGTATTGTTCTGGGTGGTTCAGTATATAAGTTTTCATATGTAAGCAAATATCCAGGATTCCCATTTTTTCCCACCTCCTTCCCATCTTAACCTTTCCTGTGCTCTTTCTCTTCCAGACGTGCTTGGATTGCTTCACGATTCTGATTTACAGCAGCTCTGCTGATAAGTTCTTCCCCTTGTAGGTGCCGCTGAAGCCTCTTCCATACAATTTAGTTTTATTACATTATGTTTTGGAAATGATGCCTGCAGAGCTGCGCTTCTTCTGCATCGATTCCCATACGCTCAAGTAACGCCATTAGTATGACACTTGCAGGGGATTTATGCTTGTTTACTGGGAAAGTTTTATTAGAACATAAGAATTGCCATTTGGGTGAGACAGATGGTTGATCAAACTCAGTATGGAGTGGAGGAGTAGCCTAGTGATTAGAGCACTGGCTTGGGAACCAAGAGACCAGGGTTTGATTCCCACTAGCACTCCTTATGGCCTTGGGCAAGTCACTTAACTTGGATTCTTCCGAGGCAATGGAGAGTTATCAATGTCCCTGTTTATTTACATTACCATGTTTAATGTAAACCGCTTTGACTAGAATGCTAAAACGGTATAAAAAACCATTTAAATAAATAAATAAATATCCTGTTTGAAACGGTGGCAAATCCAGTCACAAATACCTGGTAGGCTCCTAAAAAGTAAGTTCATAATAATACCATGTTCCTTATTGTTCCTCCAGTTTAGTCACTTAACCTCTGGGTAGTGTACCTCCTCCTGCAGCTTGGAGAACGGGAATGTCAAAATCGTGACATCACTGGATGTAGCCTGCTGGTCTCTCCCATCAGCCCCAGTGTGTCCAGTCTCCATGCAGCAGGAGGACGTAGTGAGCCTAGGTGCTGGGCTCACTAGAGGAACAGATAAGGAGCTCTTTAGTCAGGGTGTTAGATTTTTAATTTTAATTCATTAATCTTGACAGGAATTGGCTAATTCTGAATTTTTATTTAATCAAGCTTTATTAGATTACCTTTAAATTCTTATTTCATTAATTCATTTAAGGTAGTATCCTTTACATTTAGTTCATTTAATTGGGAACGTGCCCTTTAAAAAACAAAACAAAACAAAAAACCTCCTGACCTGGCTGCCTTTCATATTTTCTTCTCCTTGGGCAGTAAAGCTCGCCGTTTAGGATCTTCCCCCCCCCCCCCCCCCTTGATGGTACGGGGGTGAGCTCCGCGGGCTGTACCGGCACTCTGCAGATTCAGATTGCTTCAGCGAGCAGACCACGTTTCATCTAGTGGGCCGGTGCAGCGGTTCTTGCCGCTGTGGTCGTCCATGGCAGGGCCGGGCAGCATCGCTGCTGGAACAGCTGCCTTAGTTGCTCTGTGAGCAGCGATTCTGGCACTTACGGCACTACAGGTAAGGCCCTTAGATTGGGGAAGGGGCTCTTATTGCCGTGTATGAGTCCAGGTGTTTTGATGCCATTTTAAGCATGACTAGGATTGGTGCCATTTTAGTGGCTCAAGTCGGGGCCGCGTGGCGGGAGTTGCTGCGGCTCGCGTCTTCAGGAGAAAAGCACCATAACACAGGCAGATAGTCTTCTTTTTCATTTTCTGTTCATTTCAATTCGGGTCCACTTCTGAGTTGCTGAGGGGGATTTGTGTAGCATTCTTATTCCTTGTTATTTGGAGTTTCATTTTTTGTTTAAAAAAAAGAGGCGAGTAATCTTGCCTGCAATCCATGCTTATTTTTGGCAGAGCAGTGATTGGGGCACAACTGATGTCATCGTGCCCACAGTGTGTGGTCTGCGGTACTCGCAGGGGCACAGTCGCTGACACCGGAATCTGTCGGGGCTGTGCTTCTATCTCTACCAGTGTGGAGCAGCAGGTGGAACATACGGGGGATGCAGAGGCCCTGAGCCCAAAGGCTGCACCCGGCGATAAGGTAGCTGCGCCATCGGGCTTTTCCAGAGGGCCTCGTGGGCCCTTCAGGTGCATGGCCAGCGGTAGGTGCGGAATCGCAGATAGGGGATTTCTGCCCGGATTTTGTGTTGATTATGCATCAGGCGTTCTGTTTGAGGCGGCAGGGAAAGTTGCCTGAGCCGTTGCTGGCAACTCCCTATCCAGCCGCCTCGATCGGGGGACCCGGGGGGCATTTCCCCGAGGCCTCTCAAGAGGTCACGGACTTGTGAAATTTCTCCACCACATTTGGAATGGCACGAGACAGAGGGGACGGAAGTTGATCTCGAGGCCGCTATGGATGAATTGGAAGAAGGAGAAATTCCTGAGCCTGAGGATCAGGCAAAAATCATTCGGGTATTCCGGAAGGATGAGCTAACGGCACTTATTACGGAATCCCTGCAGACTCTAAATCTCGCTACGGCACAACTAATGGACGAAGAGGAAGTGGAAGATACCATTATTCAAGCGGTGAGACAGACTCAAGTGGTGGTTCCTGTCCACCAGGTGGTAGAACGAATGATCCAGGAGTGGGATCAGCCCAAGGCAGGACTACGAGGGGTCAGAACCATGAACAGACTCTACCCCTTAGCGGATAAGGAAAGAGAGGTTCCTTCCACCCCCCCCCCCCCCGAATTGATGCGGTAGTCTCGGCGGTCACAAAAAAGACCACTATCCCGGTGGAAGGTAGCACAGCCTTAAAGGATGCACAGGATAGAAAAGTGGATGGTTTATTGAAACAGTCATTTGAGGCTAACGCTGTATCCTTGCAGGCCTCTATCTGTGGAGCTTGGGTGGCGAGAGCATGTCTCAGGTGGTCTCAACACTTACGCCAGTCTCCGCAGCTAGACTGTATAAGGGAGCTTGATCGCCTAGAGTCTGGTTCGACGTATTTGGCAGATGTGCATTACGACTTGATCAGAGCGCTGGCAAATAGTATGGCTTCGTTGGTTGCTGCCCGGAGATCCTTGTGGTTGAGGAATTGGGCGGCCGATGGTTCATCTAAGTCGCGCCTCAGTAAGCTTCCTTTTAAGGGAAGGTGGTGGTTTTGGAGATCTTGACAAGTTGGTTAAGGACTTAAGAGTCCAAGGGCGGTAGGCTCCCGGAGGATAAACCTAAACAAGGGAAATCCTTGCTGGCCTTCCGGGGTCTGTTTCGAGATTTCAGAAGATTTCGGACTTCTCGAGTGGGTGGTTTCCAAAGAGGAAGATTTGCTTCTAGAGCCCAAGGGTTTCGTGGGTTTCGGGGAGCAGGTAGAGGTTTCACAGCAGCCTCCGAAGCAACCACCAGAAAACCACAATGAAAGGAGGCAGGTCCAGGCGGGAAGTCACCCAATAGGACGATGTCTTCGGGCATTTCTTTCGGCCTGGGCCCAAATCACGTCTGACCAGTGGGTGTTGGAGATCATTCGTGAGGGTTACGCTCTGGATTTGGCAAGGCCAGTGCTGGACTCGTTTGTGATGTCTCCTTGCAAAGGTCAACAGAAAACGCTGGCGATTCGTCATACGTTAGACCGGCTGTTATAGTTGGGAGCAGTCGTGCCGGTTCCTGTGGAGCAGGGGTTCTCAACCCTGTCCTCGGGACCCACCTAGCCAGTCGGGTTTTCAGGATAACCACAATGAATATGTATGAGAGAGATTTGCATACACTGCCTCCATTATATGCAAATATCTCCCATGCATATTCATTGTGGTTATTCTGAAAACCCGACTGGCTAGGTGGGTCCCGAGGACAGGGTTGAGAACCCCTGCTGTAGAGGATTACAGCGTGGGTCGATACTCCATTTATTTCGTGGTGCCAAAGAAAGATGGGTCGCTCCGGCCTATTCTGGATTTAAAAGGGGTGAATTGCTGTCTTCGAGTGCCGCATTTCAGAATGGAAATGCTGAGGTCGGTCATGGTGGCAGTGCACCAAGGGGAGTTCTTAACTTCCCTCAATCTCACAGAAGCGTATTTACACATTCCCATCAGAGAATGTCATCAAAAGTTTCCGCGGTTCACTCTTCCTTGGGGTCATTATCAGTTCCAAGCGTTGCCATTCGGTCTGGCGACAGCGCCACAAACCTTCACCAAGATTATGATGGTGGTGGTGGTAGCAGCGGCTTTACGGAAAGAAGGGGTTCTGGTTCACCCTTATATCGACGATTGGCTGATTCGGGCGAAGTCGGAGACCAAGAGCGCTCAGGTTACAGACAAGGTGGTGACGTTTCTCCAGAGCCTTGGATGGGTGATCAATGCTTCCAAGAGCCACTTAGTTCCGTCCCAGGATCTTGAATATCTGGGAGTTCGGTTCAACACAAGGGACGGAGCGGTGTTTCTGCCGACTCGTCGAGTCCAAGTGCTTCGGCAGTTGGTACGCAAGTTCAGGTCCGTGCCGGCGCCATCAGCATGGGATTATCTTGGTTTGCTGGGAACTATGGCGGCAACATTGGAAGTGGTGCCATGGGCCAGATTTCATATGCGACCATTACAGAGAGCGCTACTTCACCGGTGGTTGCATCAGTCCGACTCGCTGAGCAAACAACTTCCCTGTCCTCTCAGGGTATGGCAGTCCCTTCGGTGGTGGCTGCTATCGGGCACTCTGACAGCAGGAATGCCTCTGGAGCTTCCGGAGTGGCTTCCCTTGATAACGGATGTGAGCCTTGCGGGATGGGGAGCACATTGCGAAGCTCTTTTCAAACAAGGCACCTGGACGGTACAGGAGAGCAAATGGTCGATCAACAGGCTAGAACTGAGAGCAGTCTGTCTGGTGTTGCAAGCGTTCGAGGCTACAATGACGGGTCGAGCGGTATGAGTGCTGTCCGACAATTCCGCGACGGTAGCCTACATCAGTCGGCAGGGAGGTACAGGAAGTGTGGCCATGGAAGAAGAGGCAGAGAGGCACTGTTCTCTTGGGTAGAGACGCGACTGTCAGTGATCTTGGCAGCACACATTGCAGGAAAGGACAATGTGATGGCAGATTTTCTCAGCAGGGTCCGAGTGGATGCCAGAGAATGGAGTTGCATCCGGACATGTTCGCGCAGATAGTGCGAAGATGGGTACAGCCCATAATGGATCTCATGGCGACATTTCAATAAGCAAAAAGGTCGTTTCTTCAGCAGGTGCTGCGAGAGAATGTTGGAAGGTATCAACGCGCTGATACAACATTGGCCGTCATCAGGACTCCTCTATGTTTTTCCTCCGTGGGCACTCATAGGTCGAGTGGTTCAGCGGATCGAAGCTCATCGGGGAAAGGTGGTGTTGGTGGCCCTGGACTCGCCCAGGCGCACATGGTACACCGATCTCATGCGCTTGCTCGATGGGGATCCCTGGCGGTTACTGACGACAGAGAATCTGTTGTTGCAGGGGCCTCTTCGGATACCTCAGGTGGGTTGGTTCTCGCTTGTGGTATGGCCATTGAAAGAGCAAGGTTGAAGAAAAAAGGTTACTCGGCAGTCATCGTGACCTTGCTGCGCGCTAGGAAAAAGTCCACGTCCCTGGCATACGTGCGGATATGGTGTATTTTTGAGGACTAGTGCTCGCGGGGGCAAGTTCGCACGGCAACAGTGTCTGTCCCTGTGATGTTTTTTCAAGATAGAAACATAGAAACATGATGACAGAAAAAGACCACATGGCCTATCTAGTCTGTCCTTCCATATCAACAACTACAACAGTCCACCTTTTACCTTTAGAGATCCTCTGTGTTGGTCCCATGCTTTTTTAAATTCAGTTACTGTCCTCATCTCTACCACCTCCACTGGGAGACTATTCCATGGATCCACTACCCTTTCCGTAAAGAAATATTTCCGCATATCACTCCTGAATCTCTCTCCCTTCACCCTCATCCCATGTCCCCTCGTAGCAGAACTTGCTTTCAATTGAAAGAGGCTCTCTCCCTGAACATTTATGCCACGGAGGTATTTAAACATCTCAATCATATCACCTCTATCCCGCCTTTCCTCTAAGGTGTACATATTAAGATCCTTAAGTCTGTCCTCATATGCTTTATAATGAAGCCCACTAATCATTTTAGTAGCCACCCTCTGCACCGACTCCATCCTGTTCACATCCTTTTGAAGGTGCGATCTCCAGAATTGCACACTATACTCCAAATGAGGTCGCACCAAAGACTTATACAGAGGCATTATCACCTCCTTTTTTCTGCTAGCCATTCCTCTCCGTATGCACCCAAGCATGGGTTTGATAAGGGTCTAGCAGACAGTTCCTTGAGAGTTCAGTTGGCAGCCCTGTCCCGCTATAGGGGCAAAGTCCATGGGGTGGCTCTAGGCTCGCATGCGGACATGTTGCAGTTTCCAGGTTGAGGCCTTCTCGTAGAGTCTCGGTTCCGCCATGGGATCTCAAATTGGTTTTAGGTGCATTAGTTAAAGCACCATTTGAGCCTTTACTCCAGGCGTCGGTTAAGGATTTAACTTTAAAGACAGTGTTTTTGGTTGCCATCTGTTCAGCAAGGCGGATCTCGGAGCTGCAGGCGTTGTCGTGTAGAGAGCCATTCCTGAGTTTTCCAGAGAAAAGGTCATATTACGGCCAGTGCCATCCTTTTTGCTGAAGGTAGTTTCTCCGTTTCACCTGAATCAACCGGTTTATCTCCCAACTCTGTTCGTCAGATGGGACTGTCTTGGACCGCAGTTTGCGCCATTTAGACATAAAGAGGGTGTTGAGGCAATATTTAAAGGTCTCATAAACTTTTTGCAAGTCTGACCGTCTCTTCGTGTTATTCGGAGGACCCCGCAAAGGGGAGGCGGCAGCGAAAGCATCCATTTCCAGATGGATTAAGGGGGTGATTGCGTCAGCGTATCTGTTGCAAGGGCGTCTAGTACCAGTGGGTCTAAGGGCTCATTCTACTAGAGCGCAAGCGACGTCATGGGCGGAGTACAGTTTGGTTCCACCCGTAGAAATTTGTAGAGCAGCCACTTGGTCATCTCTTCATACCTTTAGTAAGCATTACCGTCTGGATGTCCTGGTGGCAAACGATGCCTGTTTCGGGGTGGCAGTGTTGTGCTCCGGCTGGAAAGGGCCCTCCCAATGATTACTGCTCTGATACATCCCAGAGGTGGAGGACTAAACTGGAGGAACAATAAGGAAATAGAAATTACACTTACCTGGTAATTGTGGTTCCTTGAGTGACTCCAGTTTAGTCCTCATTCCTGCCCGGGACTGGTGTCGTCAGCAGTGATCCTTCAGTGGGAGAGGTGCACGGTTACAGGTGGGTATAGTCCTTAATGGAGTGTCTGTTGTCTGGCTTCGTTCTGTCTCTTTCTCTCTCTCTTTCTGCTCTCTCTTTTGTATATGGCTAGGCATAGGGCGGAAAGGAGAAAATGCAGAAAGCAGTCCCCCTTTCTTGAGCAAGGTGGTTTGTAATTGAATAAGTTTTCTGTTACGTGTTTAGCTGCATATAAGGTTGAAAATTATTTTTTAAAAAAAGCTACTTATTTGTTGCTCCTTTTGAGTTTGCTTTGTCAATAGTTCACTGGGGCTGATGGGAGAGACCAGCAGGCTACATCCAGTGATGTCACGATTTTGACATGCCCAGTCTCCAAGCTGCAGGAGGAGGTACACTACCCAGAGGTGGAGGACTAAACTGGAGTCATTCAAGGAACCACAAGTACCAGGTAAGTGTAATTTCTATTTAAAATTGTATTAGGAATTCAAGATGGAGGCAGGGAAGAATGCCGCTTGAGCCGCTCCTGAGCCAGCGTCCGCAGTCCATGTTTCTGAGACCAGTGCTATGGGTCGCAGGAAGCGCACACAGTTCGACCTACTATTGGGTCCTTCAGCACGGAGTTCGTCTGGGCAGAAGACTGTATTCTCTGCATGCAGAATTTCCAGCAGCGTTGGAGCAGTGTCTACAGCAGGGCCTGCAGTGGATCTGTTGTCTCCGGGCACTTCGGGCATACGGCTCTTGCCAGAGCTGCAGCCCCCCCCCCCCCGCCATGTCCCAGAAGTGATTCGCCAGTTGGAGTTGTGCTCCCCACTGGTCTGCCAACGAACACGCTGGTGAAGAGGGCTCTCCATTGATGGGGTCAGCATCTCTGGAACCCAGAGTACAGTGCAGTGCTGTGGGTGCAATGCAGATTGCTGCTGAGGACGTGGTTTCGGGGCAGTTTGGAGCTGTGCTAACTTATGGAGTGAAGTCATTGGTGAAACCAGCGCTGTGGGAAGCAATTGCAATGGTGAACTCTAAGCTCTTTTATGAGGTCAGTGAGTACTGATGTATTGGGGGTTAAGAATGCTTATTCTGAAATTTCCAATATCCAGGAGCAACAGGCGGGGAAAATCCTCACAATGGAGCAGGAATTGGGACAGCTCCGGGGTGTGGTGGAGGCCCAGATTAAGGACAGATCTGTGACTTTGAGGAAGATGGAATATTTGGAAAATCCAGTTTGGCGCTGTAACATCAGGCTTTTGAATTTTCCTAGATCTCCAGTGTTAGCGGGAGAGATGTTGAGATACTTTGGGGAGGTGTTGAAACTCCCCGTGGAACATTTTCCTCCCCTGACTCAGACTCAGTATCTGTCTTCAGGGGACAGGGATCTCGGTGCTTTTCCTGGAGCTGTTTCCTTGGGTGGGGACCTGACGGGGTTTTTAGAAAACTGTCTAGAGGTAATTAAAGGGAGAAAGCTACCCTGCTTGTAACTCTGGCTTTGGAGTCAGATAAAGCTTTAATTTTTCGTTCATATTTTAAGAACTTCAATCAGTTGTTTCTGGGGTCTCAGGTTAGGTTGTTCCCTGATTTGTTTTGGAGGTCTCAGTTGAGGTGGAGGGAGTTTATGGGCCTTCGACCTAGGGTCTTGGCCCTTAGTGCTACCTTCCAGTTAAAGTTTCCTGTTAAATGTTGTGTTTCCTATAAAGATAAGATTTATATGTTCTTTGAGCCCAGTCAACTTTTGGAGTTCTTGATTGCTAGGGAAGAAGTATCTACAGGTTGCTCTGGGCTCCCATATGACTGACGTGTAAGTCTTCACCTGCCTTATTTCTTTTCTTTTGGGAGTTGGAGGCTGGAAGTTATAAGCGTTTCGTTTATTCCCCTCCTTTTGATTGTGGGCTAACTATGATATGGATGTCTGTATATTACTTTAATTTTAGGTTGTCTTTGTTTTCTTTGGTGCATCCTTTATCTATGGAATTTTTGGATGTATATATTTAAACTTAATAAATATAAAGTGGAAAAAAAATAAACTACCACTTCTCTAACCTAAAAAAAAAAAATTCTATTAGAGTATCCAGAAACACAATTTTTCTAAAACCTGTGATAGGCTTTGTTATATTAAGAGCATTCTCATGGGCGGCATATATTAACTGCATGACTGCACCCTTCAGTACTCATTTCCTGAGGGGGAAAGCAATCGGTAAAATGGAACATTTGACGCTTTGCTGAAATAGCAGCTTCAGTCACTCTAAATCTTTTCAGTCCCCTAGCTGACAGCAGATCAGTGACTGGCTCCTCCCCACTGTATACAGTCCTGAAAGATCTGATTCCCGTTTTCTAACGGATGACCAGTAGAGTGGCATGATACTCTGTGTGAAATTCAACAGTCCTTTGAAATTATATCTAGTTTTAAGCAGCGTTGCATTCCGCCATCATATTGCTTGATGTTCATAGGTCATTTGGCAGCTACAACACAGCAGCACTTTGAAAACCAGAGTAAATGTTTCTCAAGCCTGCCAGAATGTGTCTGCTGAGTGAGAAGTGGATTTCTAGTGTGGCCAACTAT
The DNA here is from genome assembly GCA_033557465.1 of Ichthyophis bannanicus. Lineage (NCBI taxonomy): Eukaryota > Metazoa > Chordata > Amphibia > Gymnophiona > Ichthyophiidae > Ichthyophis > Ichthyophis bannanicus. The sequence continues at coordinate 487,335,756 of CM066038.1, read as the reverse complement.
GACCGCATCTCTCTGCAGACATTAGTATTTCCCCAAAATATAATCTGTGTATCATCTGTGCAAAGTTACCAGGAGTGAAATCCAAATCTCCTATTGAACTCGAGCCAGGTCAAAATTCACCTGGTTCAAGCTGAACCTTTAAATTGTTTACACATGTCTCAGGCTAAAAAAATCAAGGGACACGTAGAATTTTAAATTGCATTAGGTGGGTTTTACCTAAACTAAAAAGAAGTTCATAGTGATATCTTTAAGTATCTCTTAAGCCAAAAATGTTATCTACTATTTTTCAGTACACTAAACACTGCTTTGGTTTTCTGTCTTTTCCCATCAGGCAGTTTGGGTATTGCTGCATTTTTCTTGCTTTATTTAAATTTAGCTCAGGAAGAGTAGGAATTTCCCTGTCCCTTAAGGGCTTACAGTCCAAGAGCTAGATTTGTTAATAATGTGTATTAATGCAATTTAATGCATGCTATTTACCATAAGCCCCATTGTTTGGTTACACTTATACCACTGTCTCTCTAAAATTTCAATAAATACATTTTCAGTAAATATGAACATATCACATAAAACATTGAGAGCAATCAGTGACCTGTTGGTATTCAGACAAAAGCTAAAGACGCATCTTTTCCAGACACACTTCAATCCCACATAACCTCTTTCACCATGCACAAGGAAAGAGCACTACACGTCAAACACCTTTAGACTCCGCCAACCTATAAATATGTACATACATGTGTAATCAATGTCTTGCAATCAAGTGTAAACCTGTAATCTGAATGTTTGTGTCCTGTACTGAATCATTAGGTATGTTTTAATCCATTGCCTGTACAACCATACTGTTATGTATAGCAAACCGCTGCTGATCGCTGGAAGTAGCGGGATATAAGTGTACACTAAATAAATAAAAAAATAAATAAAAAATTTAAAAATAGTGCACCTCTCATATGCATTCCAACATCTTCTAAACCATAAATTCATTAAATATCGCGTTCAAACCAGTCACATGAGAATGCTAAATTAACTAAAGCTTCAGTTGTTTACAAAAACCCAGCTGACATAAAATCAATCAACCATACCCTAGATCACAAGTTTATATATCTCCATTTATCTCTGCTGACTTTAAAACTAACCTCAAGGGAGTGCTAAATGAAATAGGATTTTTTTTTAAGAAATTGAAGAACTAAAATCTGTTTCCTGTCATAAATTTATAAGCAATTTATTCCATTGCTCAGGTTCTGCCACTAAAATAAAAATACATGATCTCAGCTACCAATAGAACTTTATGAACAGTTGCGCACACCAATCTCAAAGCGCGTTGCTCATGCAGTGTCCACCCCAACACATGCCACTGAAGATGAGCTCACGGATCAAAGAATTGGTACATGAACATAAGAGATGCCAGACTGGGTCAGACCAAGGTCCATGAAACCTAATATCCTGTTTCTAGCAGGGACCAATCCAGGTCACAAGTATCTGGCAGGTTCCCACATAGGTACACAGCTTCCAAAATGCTTGTCCGGGATAAGCAGTGGATTTCCCACGTCCTCTTCAATAAACTTTTATGGACCTTTCTTCTAGGAACTTGTCCAAACCTTTTTTTAAACCTAGCTAGGCTAACAGCTTTTACTACATCCTCCGGTAACAAATTCCAGAGTTTGATTACACATTGAGTAAAAAAATATTTTCTCTTATTAGTCTTAAATGGGTTACATTGTAGCTTCATTGCATGTCCTCCTAGCCTTTCTACTTCAACAGTTTGAACGGAACAAGGAGAAATAGAATGGTTTAAAATCAGCAAAGGTGTAGGACAAGGCTGCTTCTCCATGGACTGCAGGATTGCGTCAGCCACACTTGGTGACGTCCTCCGGGCAGCGCCAATTTCAAAAGTGCTCTCAAGCTCAGGTTTCTGAGCGTGCCCAGGTAGCCCACCTCCCGGTCCCGCCCCTAGCCTGGCCAGTTCTTGTTCTTCCGCCTTGCCAACAAGACGGATCTGCTCTCCACTCCTACAATTCTCATTCAAGATTTAACCAGCGATATCCATACTCACCGCAATGCCCAAACCGGGTTCCAGGAAATGTTCCTGCGGTAAGAAACTGATCTCCACAGATTTACACGACGCGTGCGTACGCTGCTTGGGACCTTCTCATAATGTGGACTGCTGTCCCCCCTGCATCAAGATGGCCAGGAAATCCAAGAGTGATCCACGGCACGAACATCTCACCGCCGTGAGCAACACGGGTCCCGCCGGCTCTCCTGCCACGACCAGCACAGCCGCTGCAAGCACGGCCCAGGATGTGCCCCTCAGGGCCTCCATCCCCGGCCTGGCTGTTGGTGCCCCGGCATTGCCTGCTCCGGCCCCTACCCGGGAGACCCTCATGCCTTCTACGTCTTCTGGACCTGCCTGGGACTGTGCGGCGACCTCCGGACATGCGGTTCAGCACGCGGCCAGGAAAGATGGAGTCGGTGAGTCCCTCCCTCCTTCTTCCATGCTGGGCTCCCCCTTAACCGCCGCTGCCAGCTCCGCCCCTGAGCGTCATCCCTCCTCGACGCAGGGCGCTCCTCTGCACGTCGCTGCTAGCCCCGCCCACAGACGTCATCTCCCTTCGACGCCAGGAAATCCACGTCATCGGGTCTCGACTCCAGGATGCCTGCCAGACGCGGAAATCAGCGCAGCTGAGCCCCAACGACTTCAACGGAAGGCAGCCAAACGCAAGAGGAGCATTTCAACTCTCCATGCCGGCTCACGGGGCTCCCACAAGAAGAAGAAGAAGCATAGGAGTGTACACTCCACCAGCCCTACTGACTCTAGCGACTCCAGCTCGGGCTATAGACACCACACAGGATTCAACTTGAGGCACTCGTCCAGACGCAGATCACGCTCCCACAGAAGTGCCTCTACTTACTTCAACCCTGCTAACTCTTCAGCTATCATCCAGCTGCTAACTCAACTTGTTCAGCAAACTGCACCCTCTTCAACAGCTGTTCCTGCTGCAACCTCCTTATCCTTGGGGATCCCTCCATCACATGCAGTGGATCCACCACAGGCAAGGGCCTCAGCACCTCCTCAAGCAGCCCTCTCCTCAGATAGCTCTGCAGAAGAACCGGAGGAGGAAGTGGCGGTCGTAGGGTCCGCTGCCTCGGACCAGACCACCTCAGCGGCCAGGCAGTCCCCTGAACCAGATGAGCGCCAACCTCCTCCAGGGGATCTTACCTATCCCAATTTCCTCAGCAAATTGTCCGCAACATTGGGCTTTACCTTCCCCAACGCCCCGGAGGAGGCAGAACCAGAGGTGCTCAAATACCTCACTACTCCTAAAACCCCCCTCGCCTTGCCTCTGCACCGCAAGCTGAAAGAGACCCACTCGAGACTTTGGCTCACACCGGCATAAGGGCGCGCAACCTCCAGGAGGCTGGACTCTAAGTATCAAATTCAGCCTTCCCCAGGTTTTGAGAAACCGCAATTGCCTCATCAATCCATTGTTGTCTCTTCAGCCCTTAAGAAAGCCAAGTCATCGCGTACACACACCAACCACCCTCCTGGACAAGATCACAAGCTACTCGACATCGGAAAGAAGGTTTTTCAAGGGGCCATGCTCAGCGCAAGAATCGCCGCCCACCAATTTCAACAGGTCCTTTTTCAGGACACCTGTGTAGCGAATATCAGGAATGCAGTCTCCTCTCTACCTAAGGAGTCGCAGGCCTCCTTCTCCGCCGCACTCAATGACATGACCGAATGCAACAAGCACCTGGCCAGCACTGCCTTCGATACGTCTGTACGTACAGCGGGCACAGCGATATCCGCCAGGAGATGGGCATGGCTGAGAGCATCCGGAGGACTCTCACGACAAGATTGCCGACGCCCCCTGCGTGGGCGAATCCCTCTTCAGAGAAAAAGTCTCGGACACGGTAAACAATATGAAGGAGGACTGTAATACCCTGCAGGCCCTGGCAGAGGACGGTTTCGAGCGCTATGGCCGCACCCAAAAGAACAGTTACCAGCGGAAACCCTATTACAGCTACAATAAGAAATACTCTTCGAGCAAGAAGTGGCAGGGCTCCAGGTACAAGTCCAACTCCTACCAAGGACCCTCTCACCAGCGCCAGTTCCAGAGAGAACATAAGCAGAAGAAGACCAGCAACACGCAGACCACTAAAGGCGGCCCTTCCTTTTGACAATTATGGGCGACCCCCTCCCAGATCGGGGGGCGCCTCTCCTTCTTCCTCCTGGAATGGGAGAGGATCACCTCAGACTCCTGGGTCCTGCGGATCATCCACAAAGGGTACCGCATCCGTTTTTCGGCTCCACCCTTCCAGCGCAACAGGCCCACCACCAAGACACCTCCACACCTTCAGCTTGCTATGACAATGGAGCTGATACGCTTACTGTCCTCCAATGAGATAGAACCAGTCCCACCATCTGAGATCAATACAGGTTTTTACTCAAGATATTTCCTCATCCCGAAGAAATCGGGCGGGGTACGTCCCATCTTGGACCTGCGCAAATTAAACAAATTTGTCACCAAGGAGAAGTTCAGAATGTACTCCCTCAATTCCATCCTCCGTCTGATACAGACAGGCGATTGGCTCGCATCCCTGGATATGCAGGAGGCATACACACACATTGTTTTACCACCTAGTTTATGTACCCTGTTCTCTGTAAAAAACCAATGCTGTTTTGTACCATTGTGTTTATATTTGTTCATATGTAAACCGCACTGATTAAAGAGCGCGGTATATAAGAAAAATAAAATAAATAAATAAATCAGCATCCACAAGGCGCACAGGAGGTTCCTCCGATTCCAGGTGCTGGGGCAGCACTACCAATACAGGGTTCTCCCCTTCGGACTGTCCCCGGCTCCACGCGTATTCATGAAGTGTGTGGCCGTAGCAGCAGCCCACCTCCGCAAGCAAAACATCGCCGTGTTCCCATACCTGGACGACTGGCTCATCTCAGCACCCTCTCTTCAAGAGCTGCTAGCATCCCTACACACAACCATCACCTTGATCTCCGCCCTGGGATTTGTCATCAACTACAGCAAATCCCAACTTCGTCCTTCTCAACGGATGGAGTTTATCGGAGCAGTCATCGACACTCAATCCTCGAAAGCCTACCTCCCACATCACAGAATGCTGACCGTCAGCTCTCTGTCTGCCAACGTAGCGGCTACAGCGAACCCTTCGGCTCGATCACTGTTGCGCCTCCTGGGACACATGGCAGCCACAACCTCGGTCATCCCGGTGGCAAGAATGCAGATGCGCATGCTGCAGTGGCATCTCCGAACTCACTGGAACCGTCGCTGGCCTCCAGGATCCCGATGACCTCCCCAGTCAGGTCACAACTTCACTGGTGGACCATACAAGCGAACCTCTCCGTGGGCAAGCCCATCCACCAGCCCCAGCACCAGACAACCCTCACCACGGACGCCTCCTGCTCTGGCTGGGGAGCGCACTTCTGTCAGCTCAGCACTCAAGGAGCATGGTCCCAGAGCGAGCGGAAACTGCACATCAACCTCCTGGAGCTAAGAGCTATCATACGCTCTCCAGACCTTCCTGCCGCACCTACGGGGCACTTCCATCCTCATCCAGACGGACAACCAAGCAGCCATATTTTACCTCAACAAGCAAGTGGGCACAGGCTCACGCCCCCTTTGCAAGGAGGCGCTAGCGATTTGGGCGCTAGCCTTGAAGAACAAGTGCTGGCTACGCGCCTCTTATCTCCCCGGAGACATGAACGTCCTGGCGGACAAACTAAGCAGGCAACTGCAGCCCCACAAATGGGCTCTCCTCCCAGAGGTTGCCAACACCCTCTTCCTACGGTGGGGAGTCCCGGAGGTCGACCTCTTCGCCTCCGAGGAGAATGCCAAATGCCCCCAATTCTGCTCAAGACACCCATCCAACAAGAGACTTTCGGGGGATGCATTCGACGTGTACTGGGGGGAGTGGTCTCTGGTGTATGCCTTCCCTCTGACCCCCCTCATCCCAGCGACACTGCAACGCATTATCCAGGACAAAGCACAAGTCATCTTCGTAGTTCTTCACTGGCCACGACAAATGTGGTTCACGCTCCTGAGACGCTTGGCACAGGATGGCCCAATTCACCTACCGCTGTACCCGGACCTTCTAACGCAGAATGCGGGATTCACGAGACACCCCAACCTCAGAGCCCTGTCGCTCATTGCCTGGAATTTGAGCGGATGAACCTTGCTTCCCTCCAGCTCCCCACAGAGGTGCAGGACGTGGTCCTGGCAGCCAGGAGGCCTTCCACTAGAAAGTCTTATGGCCTAAAATGGAAACGATTCAGCCTCTGGTGTGCGGCACGAGGGCTTGACCCATCCACCTGCCCAGTCAGCCGCATCTTACAGTACCTCAGTTCCCTCGCTGATCTCTGCCTCCAAACACAATCCATCCGAGTGCACCTCTCCGCCATTGCGGCTCTCCACGCACCCGTTGAGGGAGCCGACTCCATAGCGATGCTTCCCCTCACGGCGCGCTTCATGAAAGGGCTGTCGAACCTACGGCCTCCGGTGAGGGCCCCGGTACCTTCGTGGGACCTCGTTGCAGTCCTCCACCGCCTTACGCGGGCTCCCTTCGAACCTCTGCAGACCGCAGACATAAAATACGTCTCCTGGAAGACACTATTCCTGGTGGCCATCACCTCTGCCAGGAGGATCAGCGAACTCCAAGCACTGGTCGCGCACCCTCCATACACGCAGCTCAACCAGGGCCGCGCCTCCCTGAGGACCAACCCCAGATTCGTACCAAAAGTGCCGTCGGCGTTCCATGTCAACCAGTCCATCGAACTGCCCTCCTTTGTTCCGGAGCCACACCACTCAGAGGAGGAACGGCGTCTCCATACCTTGGACTGTCTCCATGCCCTACGGATCTACCTAGCCAGAACCCGAGCCGCCCAGAAAGGCGAGCAGCTGTTCATCTCCTTTGACCCCCACAGGCCCGGACAACCGGTCACGAAAAGGACCCTTTCCCATTGGGTCGCCTCCTGCGTCTCCTTCTGCCTCGACCCAACCGGTACTCAGCCGCAGAACAAAGTGGGACCTCATCAGCTGCGAGCGTTGGCCACCTCAATAGACATCCTGCGGTCAGTTCCCCTAACTGACATCTGTAAAGCAGCCACGTGGTCATCGCCTCACACGTTCCAGAAACACTACTGCCTAGACTTCCGGTCTCAGGAGGGCTGCGCGGTTGGCAACGCCGTCCTCGCCACCGCCCTTCAGACCTCTCAGACTATGATGTGAGGGCCGGCCTGCGGCACCTTTCCGAACTCTATGCACCTTATACTGATAGTACATGCACCTGTACTGTTCCTGTTTGCACACTGTTGATTGCACTGTTGCACATTACTGATTGCACTGTTGCACATTGCTGATTGCACTGTTTTGCACAATGCTGATTGCACTGTTTTGCACAATGCTGATTGCACTGTTTTGCACAATGCTGATTGCACTGTTTTGCACAATGCTGATTGCACTGTTTTGCACAATGCTGATTGCACTGTTTTGCACAATGCTGATTGCACTGTTACATATTGTTGACTGTAAGGTTCTCAGCACATGTTGTCTACCTCCTTGCTACTGTCGTTCTTGGCACCTATGTTGCCCTGCATTGTTCCAGTAAAAGCAAACTTGACACTGCCTTGGTAGCCTTCTGTTCATGCCTCCCTCCTCCACCTCAGCGCGCTGCGCACAGCTCGAGAGTCACCAAGTGTGGCTGACGCAATCCTGCAGTCCATGGAGAAAGCGAGGTTACTTACCTGTAACGGGGGTTCTCCGTGGACAGCAGGATAAGTCAGCCACACGTTCCTGCCCGCCTCCCCTGGAGGAGGTCCGCCTGAAGATCCGCTCCCTAGCCGAGATATCAAGCTTGGAAAACAACTGGCCAGGCTAGGGGCAGGACCGGGAGGTGGGCTACCTGGGCACGCTCAGAAACCTGAGCTTGAGAGCACTTCCGAAATTGGCGCCGCCCGGAGGACGTCACCAAGTGTGGCTGACTTATCCTGCTGTCCACGGAGAACCCCCGTTACAGGTAAGTAACCTCGCTATACTTCCCCCTACCTGTTTAATTTATATGCAGAGCAAATCATCAGAGAAGCAGGACTGTGTGAAAACAACCGAGGTGTGAAGATTGGTGGAAGACTCATCAACAACCTTCGCTATGCTGATGCTACCACATTACTGTCTGAAAGTGAAGATTATCTGAAACATTTGCTTCTCAAGATCAAGGAACATAGTCTTAAAATGCTGTACCTTAATGTAAAGAAGACAAAGATCCTGACAACTGGCAAAATCAATAAGTTCATCATTAATGGAGAAGAAATTGAAATGGTGAACAACTTCAACTTACTTGGATCTGAATTCAAAAAAGCATGCGACAAACACAAAGGATCTCTAAGGGAAAAGAGGGGACTATTGTAGTAATCAATATGGAAGGGCAGACTAGATAGGCCATGTGGTCTTTTTTTCTGCCGTCATGTTTTTATGTTTCTAACTATCAATAAAGACGTGCCAAGCAGTCAAGAAATCAGACGATGCATTGCTCTTGGCAGAATGGCTATGAAGGACCTAGACAAGATTCTCAAAAGCAGAGATGTCTCTCGCCATAGAAAGATTTGACTTGTTCAAGCCATGGTATTTTCAGTAACATCATATGGATGTGAAAGTTGGACAGTGAAAAAGATAGGAAGAAAATTGATGCCTTTGAATTATGGTGCTGGCAATGAATACTGGGTGTTGACCCAGCAAAATTTCCAAGCATTTATAACCCAATGACGGCCCATTTCCTGATCTGCACTCACATTCCAACTAGCCACCACTGTGATAAATGTCATGAAAGCTACAGCAAAAACCCAGCTGAAAACTCCACCAAGATGGACATTTCTGGCACTAAAGAATCCTGGCACATCAGTTCATTAGCAGATAGCATGGACACAGTTTAATATTATCATTTTGTCAATTATCACTGTTGTGGTTTTACTGCTAGGTTTTGTAGGTACTGCGTTTTATGTACCCTGAATATCGCAGCAGAAAGCTTTGTTCCTTTTTGGACTTTTGATATCAAGGAGGACACTAATAATTTTAGCAGCTCCCATGACTGGTCACCAAATGTAGATGTTTTGGGTTTCTGTTGTTCTGTTTCCTCCCCGCCTCATACTCTTATCCTTTTTCTCCTTTCTTCTCTTGACATCAGTCCTAACTCTGGCCCATCTAGACTAGTCTTTCATTCTCGTTCCTCTCTCAAACATTATAATCTTATCTATATTCCTGTCCCCCCTCCCTCTTTTTTTTTCTTGTGCATTATGGAATGCACATTTCATCTCCTAATAAAACTTCCCTTTACTCATGAGCTTTTCATTTCTAACGCCTTCAATTTCCTAGCTCTCGCTGAAACCTGGCTCATCCCCTGTGCTTCTAAATTCCTTTCCCTTATGACCTCCTACAATCTCCAGCTTTGCTCTTCCGCTCCTATTCATCAGTGTGGTCACTGCTTGACTTTGTTTTTCTCTGTCTACCCTCCAATTTCCATACCTCAATTCTTTCCTTATCTGATCATCATCTCCTAAGTTTCAAACGTCATCATTCCCCTCCTCAATCCCGCTCTGTCTCCCATTGTTTTAGGAATCTTCATGCCATTGATCCTTTGATTCTTTCCATTATCATCTCATCACCTCCTTCTTCCATTTTGTCTTCTAAATCTTTGAGGCTGTAGATTCCTATAATACTGCCCTCTCTGCTCTTAATACTCTTGCTCCACCCATCCAACGTACTGTGAGACGGACTACACCCCAGCCCGGGTTGTCCTCAACTTCCTGCTATCTCCGCTCCTGTGCCTGCTCAGATGAGCACATTTGGCTTAAATCTCACTCCCTTTCCGATTTTCTTCACTTCAAATTTATGCTTACCTCCTTCAAGTTGGCCTTGGTTCTTGCCAAGCAAAACTACTATATCTACCTGACTAATTCTCTTGCCACTGACCCCCGCTGTCTCTTCTCTACTCTTAACTCTCTCCTCAAGGCACCTACCCTCTCTGATTTCCCTTCTCTCTCTGCCTAAACACTAGCTGGCTTTTTTTCATAACAAAATCCACAAGATTACCCTCCAGTTTCCCATTAGAACATCTTCATTCCCTCTTCCCCACCTCAATACCAACTTTCCCATCAGTTTCTATAACCCTTTCATCCTTTACCATGATCTCTGAAGATGAAACGTCTCGTCTTGTTTCCTTCTCCAAACAAACTACCTGCTCTTCTGATCCTTTCCCCAACCATCTCCTTAACTCAATTTCCTCTGCTGTCATCCTTTCCATCACACACATTCTCAGCCTTTCTCTCTCCACTGCTACTGTCCCTGCAGCCTTCAAACATGCTGTGGTCACTCTCCTGATCATCCCATCTCCTTTCTTCACTTTGTTTCCAAACTTCTTGAGCGCGCAGTCCTCCACCATTGTCTTGGTTTTCTTTTGTCTCAAGCCCTTCTGGATCCTTTTCGGTCTGGCTTTTGCCCCTTACATTCTACTGAAACAGCACTTGCCAAAGTCTCCAGTGACTTGTTCCTGGCTAAATCTAAGGGCCTCTACTCCATCTTTATTCTTCTTGACCTCTCCTGCTTTTGATACTGTCGCTCCTTCCTCTCTGAACATGCTACTAAAATGCTTGTCCACTGTTTAATTACTTCCCATCTCGACTACTACAACCTCCTTCTTGCTGGTCTCCCTCTGAGTCATCTCCCCTTCAAACTATTCTGTTGCATGACTAATCTTTCACTAGCCTCAGTTTACTCATATAACCCCACTTCTCAAGTCACTTCTTTGGCTACCCTTTCGTTTCCATATCCAATTTAAAGTCCTCCTTCTGGCCTTTAAATGTATTCATTCTACTGCTCCTCACTATCTCTCCTGTCCCCTCTACACCCCTCCTCATGAACTCTGCTCTTCTACTGGCTTGCTCCTTTCTTTGCCCTTTTCTTCCACTGCAAACTCCAGACTTCAGTCCTTTTACCTTGCTGCTCCTTAAGCCTGGAACAAACTTCCTGAGTCTATGCATCAGGCCTCATCTTTGCCCCTCTTCAAATCTATGCTAAAGGTTCATCTCTTTGAGGCTGCCTTTGAATCCTGATCCCTTGTCTCTGTCTTTATCCTTATTCCTAACTTTTGTCTTATTTAACAGTGTTGTGTGTGTGGGGGGGTTTGTGTTGTTTTTTTTTAATACTGCTTTATTTCAGTCAAAGCGGTTTACATTGCAACTTAAACTTGGTAATTACATTAAACAGCGGACATGGATAACTTGGATTTTTCTGAGGCAATGAAGGGGTTAAGTGACTTGCCCAAGTCCACAAGGAGTGCTTGTGGGAATCGAGCCCTGGTCTCTGGGTTCCCAAACTAGTGCTCTTAACCATTAGGCTACTCCTGCATGCCACAATCTTGATTAGTTTGTAAGCTCTAACGAGTAGGGATTGTCTGTCTGTGTACGCCTTGTAGCGCTTTATAAATGTTTAATAGTAGTATACCATGGACTGCCCGAAGAACAAACCAGTCAGTACCAGAGGAGTTCAAACCTAAGCTTTCTTTAGAAGCTCAGATGACAAGACTTCAACTTTCATACTTTGGTCACATCATGCGAAGAGAGAGATCATTAGAGAAAGACATCATGCTTGGCAAAGTAGAAGGTCGACACAAAAGAGGAAGGCCAGCAATGAGATGGATCGATACAATAACAGTAGCTATGGGTGCCACTCTATCAACAATGAGCCGCCTGACTGAAGACCGAATACAGTTTAGGACAACTATCCAGAGGGTCGCCATGAGTCAACACCGATTCTGTGGCACATAACATCATATTTCCCTCTGTTGTTTCTTTTTCCAAGTTGAAGAGCCCTAACCTTTTAAACTTTAAACACTAAACACAGTAATTTAACCTATGTATGATAATGAATTGGCAGCCATTGCAGATGCAACAAGAGACTATCCTGTCGCCTTGCATTAGTAAGCAGCAATGGCATTTTGAAGGAACTGCTATAGGTGGAGTTGTCAGCGTCTGCTCTAAACTCATGACATTGCAATAATCGAGAGAGGAGAGCACTATTGCATAGATTACGCTGATTGCAAATAAGACCGCAGATGCTGCAACATATGTCATTTTAAAGAGACAGCACATACCACTTAATTTGAGGAAGAAATGAGAACTTAGAGACCAGCAAGATCCCTAGATAAAAAAGTGTTTTCCTTAGAATAAGAACCCCATATAATAAATGGTATGTATCTGCCTTATGCACGATTCAAACTTCTGTTTTTAACAGTTGCAATACTAAACCACTTATCATTAACCAAGACTGTATTAAAGAAAAATGCTTAGTCTGATAAATATTGTCTCCCAACTTATATGGCGATGGTAGTGCTATGTGGTTGGCATGCATCCTAAACGCCATGAGGGTTTTGGATTTGTTAGGAACTGGGGAACATTCTGGGGAAAGGAGGGGCTCTTCCGAAGGGATGGGCTTCACCTTAACCGGGATGGAACCAGGCTGCTGGCATTAACCTTTAAAAAGGAGAGAGAGAGCAGCTTTTAAACTAGATATTAGGGGAAAGCCGACAGTCGCCCAAGAGCAGATGGTTCGGAAGAATGTATCTTTGAAGGATACTACCAAAAGCAGAGAGGTTCCACAAAAGAGTAAAGTAGCCCAAATGCCCTCGAGTATGGAGCAGACAGAGCTTAAAGGTCCCAAATTACCCATGTCTACCAATAGCCAAATTAATATGAATAAAATACATTCTCTAAAATGCTTGTATGCAAATGCTAGAAGTCTAAAAAATAAGATGGGAGAGTTAGAATATATAGCGCTAAATGAAAGGTTAGATATGATTGGAATATCAGAGACATGGTGGAAGGAGGACAACCAGTGGGACACTGTGATACCTGGGTACAAACTATATCGTAATGATAGAGCTGATCAAATTGGTGGAGGGGTTGCTCTCTGTTAGAGAGGGCATTGAGTCAGAAAGGATTAAAGTTTTTTGCAGGAAACAAAATCTGCTGTAGAATCTATATGAATTGAAATTCCATGTAAAAGGGGGAAGGCAATGGCAGTGGAGGTGTACTATCGAGCGCCTGGCCAGAATGACCAAATGGATGATGAAATGCTCAAAGAAATCAAGGAAGCTAACAAAAGTTACAGCGCAGTAATAATAATGAGTGATTTCAATTACCCCGGTATCGACTGGGTCAGTGTCACGTCAGGACATGCTAGGGAGATAAAGTTCCTAGATGAAATAAATGACTGCTTCTTGGAGCAGCTGGTTCATGAACCGACCAGAGGGGAAGCCATATTAGACCTAGTCCTTAGTGGAACACCAGATCTAGTGCAAGAGATAAGATTGTTGGGGCCACTTGGCAATAGTGATCATAGCATGATCGCCTTTGATTTAGTTAGTGGAGGAGGGATAGTAAGGAAATCCACAGTACTACCTTTTAACTTTAGAAAGGGAGACTATGATAAAATGAGGAAAACAGTTAAGAAAAAACTAAAAGGAGCAGTTGCAAAGGTTAAAGACGTACATCAAGCTTGGGTGTTGTTGAAAAATACTATCTTGGAAGCCCAGACAAGCTGTATTCCACGCTTTAAGAAAAGTGGAAGGAAGTCCAAAAAACTGCCAGCATGGTTTAAAGGTGAGGTCAGAGAGGCTGTTGTTGCCAAAAATCATCTTTCAGGAAATGGAAAAAAGAGCCAAACAACGAAACCTGGAAACAGCCCAAGCACTGGCAAGTCAAATGCAAGGCATTGATAAGGCAGGCAAAGGGAGAATTTGAGAAGAAGCTTGCTGCGGAAGCAAAAACGCAAAATAAAGACCTTTTCAAGTACATTCATAGCAAAAAACCTGTGAGAGAGTCAGTTGGTCCATTAGATGATATAGGGGTTAAAGGAGTACTAAGAGGCGATAAGGCGATAGCGGAGAGACTGAATGAATTCTTTGCTTCGGTCTTTACTGAGGAAGATGTAGGGATGTTACCCATGACTGAAGTGGTATTTAAAGGTGCGGAAGAATTGAAGGAAATATCGATACATCGGGAAGATGTATTACAACTATTAGATAAACTGAAGAGTAGCAAATCACCTGGGCCGTATGGTATACATCCAAGGGTGTTGAAAGAACTGAAATATGAGATTGCAGACCTGCTATTAGCAATCTGTGAACTATCATTAAAATCATCTCTAATACCTGAAGATTGGAGGATCGCCAATGTAACACCAATTTTTAAAAAGGGATCCAGGGGTGATCCGGGAAACTACAGACCGGTGAGCCTGACATCAGTACCGGGAAAAATGGTAGAAACCATCATAAAGAATAAAATTACTCAGCATGTAGATAGTCATGACCTAATGGGAGACAGCCAACATGGCTTTAGACAAGGAAGATCTTGTCTTACTAATCTGTTATGTTTTTTTGAAGGAGTGAATAAACAGGTGGACAAAGGTGAGTCGGTTGATATTGTGTATCTGGACTTTCAGAAAGCCTTTGACAGGGTCCCTCATCAGAGACTTTTGGCAAAACTAAAGAGTCATGGGATAGTAGGCAGTGTACTATTGTGGATCAGGAACTGGTTAAAAGATAGAAAGCAGAGGGTAGGGCTAAATGGCCAATTTTACCAATGGAGAAAGGTGAATAGTGGTGTACCCCAGGGATCTGTGCTGGGTCCGCTGCTTTTTGACATATTCATAAATGACCTGGAAAGTGGAATAACGAGTGAGGTTATCAAATTTGCAGATGACACAAAACTATTTAAAGTTGTTAAAACCCAAGAGGATTGTGGAAAATTGCAAGAGGATCTTGATAAATTGGAAGACTGAGCATCAAAATGGCAGATGAAATTTAATGTGGACAAGTGCAAGGTTATGCACCTAGGGAAGAACAACCCAAACTATGGTTACACGATGCAAGGTTCCATATTAGGAACCACCACCCAGGAAAAAGATTTAGGCGTCATTGTGGATACCATGTTAAAACCCTCGGCCCAGTGTGCAGCGGCGGCCAAGAGAGCAAATAGAATGCTAGGTATCATAAGGAAAGGAATGGAAAATAAAACAAAAGATATTATAATGCCTCTATATCGTTCCATGGTGAGACCGCACCTTGAATATTGTGTGCAATTCTGGTCGCCATATCTTAAAAAGGATATAGCGATTTTAGAAAAGGTTCAGAGAAGAGCCACCAAAATGGTAAAGGGGATGGAAGGATACTCTTACGAAGAAAGGCTAAAATGGTTAGGGCTCTTTAACCTGGAAAAGAGACGGCTGAGGGGAGATATGATAGAAGTCTATAAATTAATGAACGGAGTGGAATGGGTAAACGTAGATCGATTGTTTACCTTATCAGAATATAGAAAGACTAGGGGATATGCAATGAAGCTACAGGGTAAAAACTATTTAAGACTTATAAAAGAAAATATATTTTCACTCAACGTGTAATCAAACTCTGGAATTTGCTACCGGAGGATGTAGTAAAGGCTGTTAGTGTAGCTGGGTTTAAACAAGGTTTGGACAAGTTCCTGGAGGAAAGGTCCATAAACCATTATTAAGAAGGGACCCAGGATATCAATGCTTGACCCATTACAAGCATTGCGGAACTTGTGTCTTTTGGAGAAACTGCTAGGTACGTATGAGCTAGATTGGCCACTGTTGGAAACAGGATACTGGGCTTGATGGACCTCGGTCTGACCCAGTATGGCATATCTTATGTTCTTATGTTTAGTAATCCCTAATAAGTTGCATAAGGGGAGCACATTTATCTAAACAACAAACAAATAAATTATATATATACAGGGTGGCCGAAAAAAAGTGAGAACATCTCGTAGCATATAAGTTATTTAAAAATTCAAAAGGACAGATGTAAACAAATTTTAAAAAAAGATGGCGACCGGAAATTGTCAAAATAAAGACGTTATATAGCTAAAAAAGTTAAATAAGTAAACTAAGCTTTTAATTTATGAGATGTTCTCACTTTTTTTGGGCCACCATGTATATGTATGTGTGTGTATAGATAGAGAGATAATACTGAAGATAATGTTGACCCCTGTGGAAGTCCCCTTGTGAGTCCCACCTATGGTGAACATTTCAAACCCATGGCTACCATCTGTACCTACTTGGATAAAATAAGTTGAAAAGTGCACGCTCCAAGTTTTGCAGATGTATTTCACTGGTGGAGTGCATGGTGGTTATGTGAATGAGCAGATGGAGCACTTAAGACTTGGAGGATGGCGAATTGTCAACCACAGAAGATGAAGGTGATGCCCAGGATGTTAGTTTTGTTTCATAAAGAGGAGCTCCCAGCTTTTGATTTCAGACTGTGGAGATTCTCCATATTTTTGATCCCCAGATAAGCAGGACCACAGTCAGACCAAGTCTTAGGCGTATCCTATGCTCGTGGATATTTTACAGTCTTTTCCATTCCCTTCAGAACTTTAGTAGATGGTCTCCTTTGGAGTGAGATGATCCGGAAGTCACTTTGTGGAGTGCTAGGCATCTTAGATGCTTTTATTTTCTGGTCTCAGAATCACCAGGATAGGTACCTTGTTTTCCAAAAGCGGATGCTTTGGTGGTGGCTGTTACCAAGTGGACAACAATCCCAGTGGAAGGGGGATAGCCCTCTGGGATCAGTAAGAAAGGGAAGGTGAAGGGTCTCTTGAAGACTGCATTTTCTTCTTCTTGGCCTTGTAGGCCTCAGCCTGTGGTGGCCTGGCAACATGCGCCACCTTGTGATGGATTCATCCTTTGAGGATCCTTCTTCCGCTCATTTGGAAGCACTTGTGGTCCCCTTGTCGGCCAGTGGTACTGCCATGCGACCTTATCTTGGTGCTCTCATCATTGTCAACAGCACTCTTTGTGCCCCTTATGGAGTTTATCTTAAAGTTTTGACAGTGAAGGTGGTCTTTCGGTGATGTTTTCTCAGTGTGCCAAATCAGAATTGCAAGTAATATTGTATAGGAAGCCTGTTTTGGTGGTTTCCAGGTAGAAGGTGACAATTCTGCTGGTGCCCTCTTTCTTCCCTAGATGTCTGCTTTTCTTCAGAATCAGGTTGTCGTGCTTCTGCTTTTCTCAAAGGTGGTGGATGCTGCAGAAGCCCAATCCCCTCCATAAGCTGAATGTTCGCAGGGCTTTGAGGAGATACTTGAAGGAGACTCGACTCTTCTGTCACTCACACTGATTGTTTGTTGCTTGGCAGCCCAAAGACCAATGATACCGTGTCTAAGGCCCCTATATCCCAATGGATGGAGAAGGCAAATAACATCAGCTTATCTAAAGGGTTGTCATTGTCACCTGGGTTGAGAGCTCATTCCCTTAAGGCTCCGGGCTTTGCTTTGGCCATGTATGGACTTGTTCCATCTCCAGGCTTTTGGCAAGTCAGCAACACAGTTGTCCATGCGGTCTTTCATTCTCCATTCTAGGCTTAATGTTCAGGCCAGGCAGGATGTGGCTTTTGGAGTATGAGTGCTGCAGGCCAGCCTGTCTGTCCCTGTCCATCGTTGGAACTACTTTGGTACTTCCACACATCTGGACTGTATGAACAATGAGGAAAGAGAGATTAGACCTTACCTGCTAATTTTCTTCGAGTGTGTCCAGTCCAGAACCCACCCTAGGCATTTTCAGCTGTCTGTCTTTCGTCTGCATATAGTTTTCTATTGTTTCTGTCCAGTGTTTTGTGGTGGCTACATTCCACCATTCTTTCATTTGTGGGATTTGTTTAGGGGTTTGTTTCTGGTTCTTTGTCTCCACATTCTGTGTGGGTTGTCATTTTTTTTTTGTTTTTTTGTTTTTTTAATTTAAAAAAAAATGGGGAAAGAGGATAGGTTGTAAGAGAAGATTGGTAGGAGAACTGAGGTTCTAGGGCAACTCCTGATTTGGTATGATCATAGTGGCTGTGGACAGGCTGCACAGAACTCTTATAGGGTGATGTCTTCTCACCAGTGAGTCTCGGTCTCCATCTGCTAGTAGGTGAACATAACCTACTTGTCTGGACTGAAGGGAAGCGAGGAAAGAAAATTAGCAGATAAGGTGTAAATTCACCATATGTTTGATGGGAAAATTCTTCAGAAAATGAATTCCTTAATCTGAGATTTAGAGGCCCTTGTACTAAAGTTGAAAAGACAGTGCAAAGACAACTTCAGGACCATATTGACATAAATGCCCCACTGGACATCCATCAGCATGGCTTTAAACCCCAACACGGTGTGGAAACACTACTCACTTCCTTCTTTGACAATCTCCTAAGAATCATGGATAACATAAAGAACGGATTCCTGCTAGTATTCATGGACATTTCGGCAGCCTTTGACACTGTATTCCATGCCAGGTTACTGCAACACCTGCAGCAGAAACTGTAGGATTATGCAAGAATACTCTGAAGTGGTTTACTTCCTACTTGGAAGATCGAACACAACAAGTCAAATGTGCCCAAAAGAAATCATTGCAGTTCCCCGTCACACAGGGAATACTACAAGGTTCAGCCCTATCATCAATGCTCTTTAATATTTACATCCAACCCATATGCAACATCATCAATTGCCACAAACTTCACTATCACCTCTATGCTGATGACATCATGGTGTATGCTCCAATCAACCTACTAGCGCTTAACACCACAACAGGAACCAAATGCCTTGAAGACATGAATGCCTTGCTCATAGCCAATAACCTAATGGTCAACTACGATAAACTGAGGCAATGTTCGTCACCAGGCACCCCACCTTCATTCCACCACAAACTATCAGCTGAGGGATGTAGAAAAACACTGGGAAAAACTGAAATGGGATATTTTAAGGGCAACCAACCTTTTTGTTAAAATGGTAAATAAAGGTAAAAGAAAAAGGAGACCGCTATGGTTTTCGAAAGAAGTAGCTGAAAAAGTGAAGAAAAAGAGGGAGGCCTTCATGAAATACAAGAGATCACAGAGAGAGGAAGACAGGCATCTGTATTTGGAAAAACTTAGAGAAGCTAGCAAAGTAGTCAAGAAGGCAAAGATTCAAAAGGAGGAGGAAATAGCCAATGCAATAAAATGGGGGGATAAGACATTTTTCAGATATATTAGTGAGAAGAGGAAGGGCAAGAGTGGTATTGTCAGACTCAAGGGTGCAGGGGAGGAATATGTAGAAGCTGATAAGGAGGGTGGCTACTAAAATGATTAGTGGTCTTCATTATAAAGCATATGAGGACAGACTGAAGGATCTTAATATGTACACCTTAGAGGAAAGGCGGGATAGAGGTGATATGATTGAGATGTTTAAATACCTCCGTGGCGTAAATGTTCAGGGAGAGAGCCTCTTTCAATTGAAAGCAAGTTCTGCTACGAGGGGACATGGGATGAGGGTGAAGGGAGAGAGATTCAGGAGTGATATGCGGAAATATTTATTTACGGAAAGAATGGTGGATCCGTGGAATAGTCTCCCAGTGGAGGTGGTAGAGATGAGGACAGTAACTGAATTCAAAAAAGCATGGGACAAACACAGAGGATCTCTAAAGGTAAAAAGGGGACTGTTATAGTTGCTATGGAAGGACAGACTAGATAGGCCATGTGGTCTTTTTCTGTCGTCATATTTCTGTGTTTCTATCCTAGACAAACTTATAGTAGTCAAAGATGAAGTTAAGTACCTGGGCATCACATTGGACAGAGCTCTGAACCTGAAATCCCACATCACCAAAACCGCAAACAAGGCCTTTCAATGCTTGAGGACTATCAGAAAGATCAAGCCAATACTCTGCCAGGACCACTTCCGCACAGTGTGCCAAGCACTCGTCACACCTCTGCTTGATTACGGAAACTCACTATATCAAGGCCTCCCTCAGCAGACCTTACACCACTCCAGATGGTGCAAAACACTGCAGCACGCATCATTACAAACACTCCAAGAGATGAACACATCACCCCCGTCTTACAACAACTGCACTGGCTCCCAATAATGGCCAGAACAAAATTTAAAACAATCATGATCACCTTTAAAATCATTCACCTTCTCTCAGCAGATGTACTCCAAAACATCATAACAAGGGATATCGGCAATAGATCAAGAAGAACCAATAATGACAACATGATTGGCACACCTGCAGGATGTCACAAGACTAAACAAATAACTTCAAGAAGAGCTCCTTCACTACTGGCGTCCACACTATGGAACTCCCAAAGAGTCTGAGTGCATTAAATGACATCATAGACTTCCGCAAGGCCCTTAAAACCCTGCTCTTTACAGAAACATATGAGCATACAGACAACAGTCCCCACCTGAACAGTAATACAACTACCTCCGCCAACTCGACACCCACTCATCCCAACTAGACATACGAGTTCATTGTATAATGCTGTTAATTACCCTCATGTTAAATGGAACCCTCCAATTGTGATGTGATGTGACCACTTTGATTGAAGGGTAAGGTGGTATTCAAATCTGTCTAAATAAATAAAGTGCGCTAAGTGGCTAACACGTGGTTTAGTGCATGGTAACTGTTACTGAACTAGCATGACTGTTATCACAAGCTCATTCCACGATGGGCAGAGAATGGGAGTGGATTGCACTTTGCAGTCAGCGCAGGATACAGCGCATGATACCTGCAACATGGACAATTAGAGAGCAGTTACTTGTGACGATTTTAATGTGCGATTAGGGACTTTCAGGATGGTAATTGCGTAGAAATGCTGGGCAAGCCCCTGTCAGTTACCAAGTGACCTCTGCACTTACCGTGCATTACGTTTTATTCAAGACACGTGGTAAGTGCAAAAACTTACTAAAGTGTGGTAAAATGAACCCTTCTGTCTGGGGCCTGTTTACTAAGCACACAGCTTGCATTAACACATTTTAGTAAATTAGGTCCTATGGTGGTTGTACCGGGGGGAGAGGGGTGAAGGGTGTGTCCACAGATTTAACCCCAGCTTCCCTTGTCCACAGACTACTACACTAAGTGCGTAACGGTGCGAAGCATGAGGCCCAAAGTGGATATATTAGCATAGAGGTTGACAACACGTGACACGTGTGCCAGCTAATGCCACACAAACTAGTTGCTGGAAATTTGCAGCATTGGGAGCTTTTCCAGAACTGCCGATCTCGAGATACGTGGGTGATTTCATTAGAGAGGCAAGAGTTTGAGGCAACATTTTATCAAGTGGTGAGGGGACGCATGCCATCCCCCTTTCCTAGGGTTTCCTAGACATTTATCTGCAGATGGTCGCAGGTACTAAGCACCTTCTGGTGGCCTGATAATGAGCAACATATGAAACCATTTTCTTCCTCTTTTGTTTTCTGCCAGGATATTGCTCGGATACTGCAAGAGAAAGAAAGAAAGGAAAAAAGAAAACAGAAAAAGCAACAAGCAGAGCACCAAGGCCATGAGCCGTACGAAGATGGCTACTATCGGGAGAACAGAGGTAACGGCAGCTGCGAAAGCAAAGTCTAAGGAAGGGTAGCAGCATTGTATTGTCTATTGGAAGCAACAGCACTGGTTACACAGTGGATAAATTAAATAAGCTTTACGGGAGCAGATTTAGCTCCCACTTTTGAATCGGTAAATCTTCCAAATTGCCTAGGTGGTATCCCAGAGAAGTGTATTATAATAATCCAGACATAGCATCTGCTACACCACAAATTGAGCCCTGATGTTCCACCCCTTTCCAAGCGGGACCAACTTTCAGGGCAGCCACAAAGAGTATTTAGTAGATAACTGTATACATTTTGTGATAGTCTGATTTGGGCTAAGATGTACCAAAAATGAGAACATACAAAGAATGTGCAGCAGTTAAAAATCGTAAAGCCCAACTGATCCTGAGCCCCTGTCTACCTTCACATGAAGAGTTTGACGCTATCCTTTCTGTCTTTTAAGTGTTCTCCCACAGGCAGATAAATGCCCTTAAACAGGGTTGCAAACCGTTTAATGCCAGCAGAGCTTAAGAGAGGAGGGATGTACAGCTGTAAATGGCTGCCACTGTAATTGATCTGGGCCTGCCCATTCCTGAACTATAGAGGTCATTTCTGGGGGTTTCAAGGGCATTTCTGTGGGTAAAGCATAGTTGTTTATGTGGGTGACCTTACATGCATGAGAATTGTATGAATATGCACATATACCGTTTCCTGAAATAATTTTCAAAGTAGGAGCAAGCACATTCTTCTGTTCTGAAAATCAGTCTGCACAGAGAGAGGTATGCAAGTAATGTTTACTCATCTGCTAAAATATACAGTTACCCCCAAAATGATTAAAACCAACAGTACAGATTATCTGTCATTTGTATCTAAAGCAGCGATTGATTTTGCAGGCAGTCTTTAAATTCCAGTGGTATATTCTCAAGGTCATATTTTGCTGCATTTTGCTCATACCAATACTAAAGAAAGGTGATCCAACTGACTGTGGAAATTATCGCACAATTAACAGCAGCTACGGGTTCCAGTCTGTCAACAACGAGCCACCTGACTCAAGATCGAACACAATTTAGGATAGCTATCCAGTGGGTCGCCATGAGTCGACTCAGACTCGAAGGCACTTAACGACAACAACACAGATTAGCTCCAGTGAGGTTTCTGATATTACACTGAGCCACCTAGGAAAAACTGCTGCCAATTTAGGGTTTTCATACAAAATGAAATTCTACTGTTAGAGAATAATAAAACAAAGGTCTGTAGCACAGTGGAATAGCTAGTTAAATATTAGTTGCAAGTGGTAGAAAGTAAAGTAACCGTTTGAATGTCCAGTACTTTGCTGACGCACACAACACTCATTCAAGAACCAAGATGCAGTTTGCACTGTTATAGGCTACAAGATCACAGCTACGGACTTGTTGAAAGTCGCAAGCAGCACCCTTGCTCATTTAGCTGGTAGAAATGATTCTGTACTCTGTGTGTGTACTTTCATTGGCGAGTTGCCATTTTATGTCAAATGGATAACAGTCATGTGATCAAGAAGCATAGACTCTGAATGACTGTCACCTCTGTTCTTCCTTTGGCTCTGGTGGTGGTTGTAAGCATACTGGAGAAGGAGAGCTCCTTAGCGCTCGGGGTCGATCAAATTTGGTTCTTTTCTGGTTCCATCTTTGAGCAGCCAATTAATATCAATCCTTTTGACCCTGAAAAGGTAAACTCCACATGCACCACCTTGCTGCAGCTCAGAATGAAACTTCCAATTTTAGCATCATGCTTCTCAACCAGCCCTGCTTTACTTCTGTTTTGATGCTTTTAAGATGATCAGCTTAGATGGAAGATACCACAGACGCCTTGCTGAGATCAAGCACCCTTGGAAGCTTGGTTAATGTAATGGAGGAGTTCGGTGCAAACTGTATCACCTGATCTATTTTGTCCACTTCCTTATATATCCATATGGCTACTGTGGTTGGAAGCGTCAGTTGCCTCTTCTAATTGTAGTAGCTTTGCTTCCATTGAGAAGATGTTTCTTGCAGTTCTTCAGGGCTGAGGATGCTGGTATCTATGCAGGGAATTAAGACGCAGCACTAAACTTTCTGAATGAAACTCATATTGCATGCAGTATCATCGGTCCGTGTCCTAAGCCCTTCTCCTCACTTTCCCCTTTCCCAGCAGAGCTTTTGTTCTTTTCCATTGCACCTTCTTCTCCTTTCCCTTGTGCTGTGGTCGGCTTCCCTTCCCTTCATTTGCTTTTGGGTTATTGATTGGCCGCAGAATGGCCAGGGATGTGGGCAGCTCCATTAGCAGGTGCACTTGGAGGGTAATTTGTATAAATCATTTTATGCTTGTTTTATGTGGAAAATGGCTTTTATTACACTACATTGCCAAATACATATGCTTGAGTGTGTGCACCTACAAGGTGATGTGGTGCGTAGACATTCCTGGTAGTGTGTGTGGACAAAACACAGGTGGAGTTGTGATTCACGCATGTACTTTAATCACTATGCATGTACACATTCATATTTGCACCTTCAAAGCAGGTGTAAATTTGTGCACGAGGATCTGTGCGCTACTGGGGCCAGTTCTAGCTACCTGTTTTATAAATGCACATAAGTGCCTATGTTGTTATAAAATAGGCACCTTCTTAGAGAGTCTATATCGGGGCCCTTTTATACGATACCCTCCCCCATCATGCATACATAAGAAGAAAATGCATATGCTTTTCCCTTTCAGTCTGCCTTGATTTTGTTCCCAAACTCCCCATCCTTGCAGAGTCCTCTGTCGTCAACTGGCCAACCTGGGGATGTTCACATACCATCCAGTTCCTACAGAGCTGAGAGTTTGCTAAAACACCCTCTGTATAACAGTATCTGCCCTTCCAGCTTATTAAAAGCTTAATTAGGCAAGAAGAAAGAACTCTTTATATTATCAGACTTTTTTTATCTAGATGAGACTTTCCATATTTTCTTTTGCAGCTTAATTGGAGACACTGTAGGTTTTGTCTCTTAGGTTTGGGAAGAGATGTTTTATGCCTAATTAGATACCTTATTAAAAGATGAAATTACTCAAATGGTAAATAAGTGAGAGTTTGTAATATTTCCCTTGGTGCTGGTGTGTTTGAAACCATCATTCTTCTCCACCCACACCCTCTTTTTCATGTGCAGGATATAGTGGACAAAACCATGGAAGCTTCTGTGTCCATGAAAGTCTCGCTAACAAAGAATCTGTCGCATTTCTAACATAGATTTTGAGTCTCTGGTTACTTCCCTTTTGTGTGTTCCCTGCATGTTAAGAGTGCACGCTTCCATGGATCACTCATTGTCTGAGTCCCCCCTATGAGGTTTGGTGGGGGGGGGGGGAGAGGAGAAATATGCCACAGATCATCGGCTTTTTCAGATACGTTGTCTCCAGACCCAGTAGTCACTCCAGCAAAATATCAGACTGGGAGTTGGTTTACAGATGTGTGTCATGTGCTGTCTGACATGTACTAATATGATCATACATGCTGCTTCCATCACAGTACCTACCCTTTATGCATGTCATTTCTGTACTGCTGTAGTGTGTTTAAAGCTGCCATGCTGACACTCGTGGTTTGCTTTTGTTGCATGGTTTTCATAGTGATGTCATCAACAAGTTGCTAGAAATATATATTTTGAGAAATCAGCATGGGCAGTCTTTTATACGTCTCATGTTGAAATTAATGCATGTTTTTTACTTTTGTATGCCTTAACATTTGCATCACTAACCTGCATCCCTCACTATTTGTCATGTCCTTACCTTCCCTCAACTTGATGCTTCACTCAGATGGCTCAAGAGGTAGGCACAAGGAGTACGAGCATGATAGACCCCGCAGACATCGGAGTCATGAGAGGCACCATAAACCCCTGAGTGAGAGCAGACATTCACAATCGAGGTTCTACGTAGCTGAGTCTGAACAGCAGTGTCCCTCAGAAGAGAATTCAGGGAAGCCTCATGGAGAACGTGAGGCCAGAAGAGCTCATAGGGATGGAGAGCATTGCGATAGACCAAACTTGCGGAGCGAAAGGCCCACCAGGCCAGCCCTTCCCAGATCCATTCGAGATCTAGATATGGATATTGCATCAAACTCGGGCAAACATAGATCTCACAGCCAAGACAATCTATGCTCAAGGATCGATGATGAGGGCAGGCATCGTGATTCTGAAGCACTAAAGAAAAGAGAACCTAGGAATAGTGAGCACTGTTACAGGACAGCACCACCTAGAGCCCCTTCTCCGCACAATGGAAGGGCCCAGCACAATCAACGAGATCCAGGTAATATACATCAGTTGCCAGCAGATTAATATCTTAGGAGTACTGTTCTAACTGAGCAGTCTCATTGTGGAAGGATGTTGTACATGCTACTGTCCAGGATAAATCATAGATTTTCCCAGAAGAGGTTACTATAGAAGATTAGTTAAAAGGGTAAAGTTACTCTGAGCTGTTAATCTGGATTTATTGTGCATAGAAATCACTTTTGCTTGTTATGCTGTGGTCAAAGATGTGAAAGTATAATTTATTTTTTAGATGAGGTTGAAGGGTGAAGTTTATAAACTCTCAGCTCTGGAGACCTGATGCTTTCCTTTTTGTTGATCCTCCAGACATGGGGTCGAGAGGAATGAGAGACACAACCTATGGAAAGATGCAGGCTGATGTCAAGCATCTGGAACAGCTGGATGCACAGATGGCCAGGAAGCTGCAAGAGGAAGAACTGAGGGTGAAGAAGCTAAGTAAAGTAGAACATCATTGGCCTGGGTGCAAGGAAGAAAGCAGAGATTTTCCAGGAACAAGCAGGACGTCAGTCCTCACATATGGGTGACGTCGGCACCGACGGAGCCCTCGTGCGGAGCAATTCCCCAACTTTCAAAGAAAGCCTTTGGGATTTCATCACGCATGCGCTGTCCCCTTCCTGCCCAAGGGTGCCATCTTGCTCAGTCTCCTTTTTTCTGCGGAGCCCAACGGACATAGTCCAAGTTCCCTCGCGGAAAAAGTGCATCAAAACTACTGAAGATTCTCTTCTTCGACCCGGTTCGACGCCGGTTCCCCTTCTTGCCTCGGTTCAGTACACCATTATCGAATCCGGTCACTTGTTTGGTTTTTGTCCTTGGTGACTAGTGTTCGCGCTCTTTCTCTTTTTCACTGGCAGCCCGGTCGTTTGACCTCGCAGGGTCCCTTTCCCCCCCCCCCCCCCCCCCCCCCCGATGGCTGCCAGTGGGTTTAAAAAGTGTGTTCGGTGTAAGAAGTTAATGACACTCACCGACACACACGACTGCTGTCTCCGCTGCCTCGGGCCCGACCATGACCTAAAGGTTTGTGGCCCGTGTGGCAAGATGTCCTCCAAGGCACTCAGAAGTCGGCAGCAGCATTGTGTGAGGATTTTCTCCGAGTCCGCATCCACCCAGGTCCAGAACTCTTCAGAAGCCTCAACGTCTCGGGAGCTGTCTGACTCCGAGCATCGCCGGGGGGCTTCTGAGTGGGGGTCTTCCTCGTGGGAACACCGGAAGAAGAAGAAACCTGTGAGGGCGGCGTCGTTGGATGCATCTTATTGACCTGGGCCCTCGTGGAACAGGTCGCGGAGTCCTGACTGCGGGTCCGCGGAGTCGGAGTGGTCTGCTCCGCATGTGGGAGTTGCCGGCCTCGATACCAGTTCTCAGCAAGCGGGTCGATTCCATCTATCGAGTCCGCAAGAGCCCTGGGTTCCAGAAGGCATAACTGATGCACAACTCCGTGGTTGTGGAATCGGCCATGCACAGGCTCAAGAGCCAAAAAACGCACTCCTCGGTGCTTCCTGGCCAGGAGGTCCAGAACCTTGACGCCCTCGGCAGAAAGTGCTACCAGGGCTCGATGCTGTCGTGCCGTGTCCAGACTTACCAGCTGTACATGGGCATGCACTTGCATGACCTGGCACAGGAGATTGACGGGTTCTCAGCTGGCCTCTCTGAGGCACCTTTGCAGCGCTTCAAGACCTTGTCCACCGGGATTCGGGAGTGCTTGAAGTTTGTCTCGAGTAGCCTATGACGGCTTCGAGGCTTCGGCCCGGGTAGCCACGGCTGGCATCGGTGCCCGCGCCAGGCGTGGCTAATGTCATTGGACCTGGAGCCATGGGTTCAGGACAAGTTGGTCGATGTCCCTTGCTGAGGTGACAACCTCTTTTTGGCAAACCCATGACTGAGAAGGCTGCTGAGCTCAAGTCCGAGTACTTGACCTGGACAAGACTCTCCAAGAAGACTTCTTCCCCTTCTAAAAAGACGGGCTCGGGTAAAAAGTCCTTTTTCCAAAGGAAGGGTGCTGCTTACCACAACTACCCCACTTATCAGGGCTCCCCCAAAACAGGGGCAGCAGGCCATGGGATAGGGGCATGGCCCGCGTAAGCAGAAGACCCCCAAACCCCAGGCCCTAGCTCCGGCCCAACCTGGAGGGGTTTTTGATTACCAAAGCATAGTCTCTCTCCAACCAGGGGTGAGGCCTTGCACAGGAGGAAGGCTGGCCCTGTACGCCCACAGGTGGCCAGCTATCACCACAGATACCTGGGTCCTTCAAATAGCCCAAAGGGGCTATTTGCTCCACTTCACCAGGTACCTCCCTCCTACTTTCCAGGAAAGCCTCTCAGACCCCTCTACACAGGGACCTCCTCTTGTAGAGTTGGCGGTCTTCTAGAGGATCAGGCGGTGGAACCAGTACCCCACAGACTTCAGGGACAGGGCTTCTACTCCAGGTATTTTCTGATACTAAAGAGAACAGGGGGCCTCGGACCCATCCTCGACCTGCGAAACTTAAACAAGTTCCTGGTGAGGGAAAAGTTCAAAATGCTTTCCCTTGGAATATTGCTGCCTTACTCCACCAGGGAGATTGGTTATGCTCCTTAGACCTGAAGGATGCTTACACGCACATCCTCATATATCCAGACCACAGACAATATCTCAGATTTGTAGTGGGAGGAAATCATTTTCAGTACAGAGTACTTCCCATTTGGCCTAGCCTCTGCTCCCAGAGTGTTTACCAAATGCCTGGCGGTAATGGCGGCCTTCCTCAGGAACCAAGGGATTTTTGTCTTCCCTTACCTGGACGACTGGCTCATCAGGGCCCAGTTGCCTCAGGAGGCCCAACAGGCCACAACTCGCACTATCAACATACTGCAGCATCTAGGCTTTGTCATAAATCAAGCAAAGTCCACGTTGCTCCCCACTCAAGACTTAGAGTTCATAGGAGCAAGGCTAGACACCCTTCGAGTGAGGGCTTACCTGCCAGAGGACAGGGCACAGAGGCATCTGGCGCTGGTGCACCAAGTCAGCCACAAGTCTCAGATCTCAGCGAGACACTTTCTACGCCTCCTGGGACACATGGCCTCCACAGTACATGTGACCCCAAACACTCGTCTCCACATGAGGACAGCTCAGTGGTGCCTCAGATCAGTGGACACAAGCCACAGGACGACTCAGACAGGATCAGAGTGTCCAAACGACTGGTGAAGTCATTGGCGTGGTGGCTTCAGCCATCCAACCTGCTTAAGGAAGTACCTTTTCATCCTCCCTCACACACAAGAGTGCTGACAACAGATGCTTCCTTGCTGGGCTGGGGAGCCCATTGCCAGGGATCATTCACTCAGGGGTTGTGGTCTCCTCAGGAGAGTACACACCAAGTCAACCTCTTAGAGCTTCGGGCGATTCGCATAGCTCTTCAAACCTTTTGTCATGTTCTCTCCCATCAAGCTGTCTTGGTGCAGACAGACAATCAGGTAGCAATGTTCTACGTGAACAAACAGGGAGGTACAGGGCCCTGTCTCCTATGTTAAGAGACACTGAACCTCTGCTCCTTTGCAATCAGACAAGGTATGTCTCTCAAAGCAGTTTACCTGCCAGGTCAGGAGAACTTCCTAGCAGCAATGTTCCCTCTAATTTTCTGTAGGCTGTGTGCGCATAAAATATCAGCTGTGCAGCTTTTGAAGGAAGGTTAAATTTTTGTGCGCCATATAAAGACACTCTGAGTTCTATACTTTAAAATTTGACTACACATCAGAATACAGTATGTACACCACATTGATTGCACTAGAAAATATTGTAGAACTTGTGAAAACCGTAAATACACAACAACTTTTAAATTTTAAGACGTCTGTGTTGTTTTCTATCAGAATCAGAACCGTAATTTTTGTGCGCTCTGTTGTAAAGTATGTGCGCTCGCTCGGCGAGGTGTGTGCGCGCGCACATGCGCACAGCTTAGAGGGAACAGTGCCTAGCAGACAAGCTAAGCAGGATTCTTCAACCTCACGAATGGCAACTGGATCCGGAAGTGGTCCAGCAGATTTTCCACTGCTGGGGACATCCGTCCATAGATCTCTTTGCCAGTCCGCAGAATCACCAGTTGCCCAGCTTTTGCTCCAGACAACCACATCCTCAGAGGGTAGCTGTGGATGCGTTTCCGATTTCCTGGTCCGTGGGCCTACTGTATGCGTTTCCTCCCACGCCTCTGGTGGCCCGGACTCTATTCAAAATCCTTCAGGACAAGGCCTCTATCATTCTGGTAGCCCCCAGATGGCCAAGGCAGGCTTGGTTTCCACTTCTCCTCGAGCTGGCAGTGGAAGCCCCACTCCCTCTAGGGACGCAACCCGACCTCCGGTCTCAGGAGCAGGGCTCTCTCTTACATCCAAACCTCAGGTCCCTCAACCTGATGGCATGGCTACTGAAAGGATAGGGCTGGCTCCTCTCCTCCTTCCTAAGAATGTAGAAGAAGTGTTACTAGCCTCAAGGAGGCAGTCCACTAGGAAAACCTATGTCTTCAAGTGGCATAGGTGTGAGGGCTGGTGTACCCAGCACAATGAAAACCCTTTCTCTTGCCTTGTACCAGTTGTACTGCAGTACCTGCTTCACCTCTCAGAATTAGGTCTCAAGTCTAACTTGGTCAGGGTCCACCTGAGTGCATTGTCAGCACACCACTCTCCAGTGGAAGGACAACCTCTTTTGGCTCACCCCTTGATGTCCAGATTCCTCAGAGGTTTACTTCTGCTAAAACCCCCGGTTCGTCCCCCAGCAACCGAGTGGGATTTGAATGTGGTCTTGGAGCAGCTTACTCGCCCACCTTTTGAGCCAATGTCCACTTGCTATCTGCGCTTCCTCTCCTGGAATGTGCTCTTCCTGGTGGCACTCACATCTGCCAGATGAGTGAGTGAACTGCAAGCTCTTGTTTCCAATAGACCGTACACACGGTTTTATAGGAACAGGGTGGTCCTTCGCACTCACCCCAAGTTACTTCCGAAAGTGGTCTCTCATTCCACCTAAACCAGGAGGTGGTTTGTCCAACCTTCCTTCCCAGACCGCATGCCAGCCAGGCAGAAGCGGTCCTGCATACCCTGGATTGTAAGAGGGCGTTGGCCTTCTACCTGGAGCGTACGCGGGGACATTTAAGGGCTACTCAGCTTTTCGTCTCTTATGACCCCAGTAAGCTGGGGCTACCTGTCTCCAAGCACACGTTGTCCACCTGGGTGGCAGACTGCATTGCCTGGGCATACAGGGTGGCCGACCTCCCATTGCAGGGTCGGGTCACGGCCCACCGTGTCAGGGCTAAGGCCGCATCAGTGACTCATTTCCGCTCTGTTCTGCTGGCAGACATCTGCCGGGCCGCCACCTGGTCTTCAAGCCAGACTTTTGCAGTCCATTAGTGCTTGGATAGGGAGTCCTGACGAGGCAGTGCTTTCGGCCAGGCGGTACTCCATAACTTATTTGAGGTTTAGGCAACTCCTACCCTCCGGCCCTTTGGTGTCAGGCTATCGGAGGTGTTGCGTTCTTTGCTGAATTCCTATCACAGCTGCTGCAGCTCTTCTAGAGGGAGACATTTTTCAGCTATGGGTTCTCGGTAACCTATAGCTAGGGACTCCCAAATGTGAGGACTGGCTTTCTGCTTGTTCCTGGAGAAAGCATAGTTACTCACCTGTAAAAGGTGTTCTCCAGGGACAGCAGGAATCAGTCTTCACGACCCTCCCTCCCTCCCCTGGAGTTGCAGTCTTATTATATTTTGTTCATTTTGCCGTCTTTTTAGCTATGTCATTTGACTGAGCAAGATGGCACCCTTGGGCGGGAGGGGGACCACGCATGCATGATGCAATCCCAAAGGCTTTCTTTGAAAGCTGGGGAATTGCTCCACATGAGGGCTCCGTTTGGCACCGACATCACCCATATGTGAGGACTGATTCCTGCTGTCCCTGGAGAGCACCTCTTACAGGTGAGTAACTATGCTATGTGACTCACTGATCCCAACTCTGCTTTTCTTACTATGCGCCCATAGACTGTGTAAAGTTTCCCATTTGCCTGATTCAGTTGACATTTTAGCTTAACAAGGATCATAAACATTTTGATTGTGCTCCTGAAAATATGCAATGATGTAAGATGGTGATAAGTATTCAGGTCCAGAAAGTGCCTTCCAAAAAGAGCTGACAATCTGAATCTTTTTCTGAGGTAATGGAAAAGAAAGTGACTTGACTGAGTGGGGTTTCAAGTCTGACTTCCCTGATCCTCAGCCCACTGTTCTACTAAACTATCCCTCTTTGTGCAAACTGGGCTTCGCTCAGTGCTACAAACACACTTTGCTGAGTAGGGAAGAGTGAGCAGTGAACCTGAGGTGAGATGGAGAGTGCAGATGTGGGAGCAATGTGTCCTTTTATTTAGTAGTTTGGTCAGTGGTTGGCTAAGATCATTGTAAACGAAAGTTGTACATCCCTAGTAGAGTCGAGCGGCAGAGCATTTACTGAGGTTGAGACCATGTATGTACGGGGATGGAGAGAGTAAATGCCCTGCCGCTCGACTCTACTAGGGATGTACAACTTTCGTGTCTGCCAAATTAGGTGGATTAATCTATCTGAAAAAAAAAAGATAAGAAGTGTGCGTTGATTGATTTGTTTACTATAAGCAAATTTTAACTATGGCAAAATTACTTGTGATCTCCAACCCCTGTCCCCCCCCCCCCCTCCAGTTCTGCAGTAATTCACCAAGGGTAACATCTCCAAATGGGTTAACTTTGCACACATCATAATAGAAATGAACCCTTGCCCTGTGTTGGTCTCTGATTTGCTGTTAATGCTTCCTGGAAGTTATGAGGGTAGCACTTCTGTGCCTTTTCCATATGTAGTCACCAAAGATAAGGTTTTTATAAACTGAAGCAAGTGTGAGCACAGAGGAACCTGGTTTTGGCAAGTAGAAAAAAACAGAATAAAAAGATGTTAAATAAATAAATAGTGCAGGGTCAGCTCCAGCTGACGAAGATGGAACTCTTCTTTCTACTTCACACGTCATAAGAGAATATACAAATATATTAGAATCCAAAATGGTGAACATTTTAAGAAGCCTTTTTCTCTGGCAACCATGCATTTTCACACACTTTCATTCTGGAGGTTTCAAGTGTTTGAACTGGCTTTTCCTGTTTATTTTAGGCTACCAGGTCTGACAAGCAAGCAGCTCAGGTGGCCCAGGATGAGGTGAGTGCAAGTCCTGAATTCTCCTGTCGCGCTGTGTTGATGGCAAATGTATCCTTGGCATTCATATGAACACACAGAGGAACACTGCAGAGTTGTCCTCTTACACATCTGCCTCCAAGTGTGGTGGCTTGTTTGTGATCACAGTGTCTCTCCCCCCCATTCACTTTCTCACTGATGCACTGCAACGGTCCTATGTTTATGGAAGCCATCAGCACATAAAATTTGCAGGACCAATCAAGTTTGAGAAATGTAATAACGGATCGTGCATGTCTCACTGTTTGAAATTGAACATGGCCAAAAGAGAACTTCTTATTTTTCCCCCAAACCCTCTCCCCCCCTTCCTCCTTTCACTTTTCTCTGCAGATAACGCTTTCTTCTTCTCGCTTCCTCAGCCCACAACCTTGGGGTCATCTTTGACGCCTCCCTCTCCTCCTCCACACATATCCAACAGATAGCTAAAACCTGTCGCTTCTTTCACTATAACATTAACAAAATTCGCCCCTTCTTTTCTGAACACACTACTAAAACACTTATCCACTGTTTAGTCACTTGTCACCTCCACTATTGCAATCTCCTTGCTGGTCTCCCTCTGATTCATCTTTCTCCCCTTCAATCTATTCAGGACTCTGCTGCGTGGCTAATCTTTCACCAGCCCCGATACACTCATATAACCCCTCTTCTCAAATCACTTCATTGGCTCCCCTTTCGTTTCCGTATCCAATTCAAGTTTCTCCTTCTGACCTATAAGTGTATTCACTCTCCTGCTCCTCACTACCTTTCCTCTCTCCTCTCCTCCGCTCTCCTCGTGAACTCCGCTCTCCTCGTGAACTCCGCTCTCCTCTCCTCCGCTCTCCTCGTGAACTCCGCTCTCCTCGTGAACTCTGCTCTCCTCGTGAACGCCATTTCTCCTCTGGCTTTCTTCTCTCGATGCCCTGTTCTTCCCCTGCCAACTCCAGACTTCGATCCTTTCACCTTGCTGCTCCTTATGCCTGAACAAACTACCCGTGTTTGTACATCAGGCTTCATTTCTCCCCTTCTCCAAATCCATACCAAAGGCTCACCTCGTTGACTGCTTTTGTTTTCCTTGTGTCTCCTTACCCTTTCATCTATTGTATTGTCTGTCTTAATTAGATGTAAGCTCTGACAAGCAGCGACCATCTTTTATATGTATCTGTACAGTGCTGCGTACGCCTTGTAGCGCTATATAAATGATTAGTAATGGTAGACTTGAACAGGAGTTCTGTATTGTGCTCAGTTTTTCTGGGGGGAATGTTTGTATTTGTAGCCTATCCTCTCTGTAACTTAGTATAAAATTATTGAGATCAGCATTCAGATGTGTGTTTAAAGTGGGCTAAAATAGTTCTGCTGCCGAAATTCACCTATCATTTTAATTGCATTTCTTTGAGAGTCCTATTGGAGTTTATAAAGGTTTATCAGACTGACCATCTAATGGTTTATGTCTGAACAAAGAAAGTCATATATTTTGGTCCTACAAATAGCAGGATTGGGATTGATGCTAGATGTTGTCAATGTCAGTGATGAAGTCATTCAAGCTTGTTTAGGATAACATGTAGACATCTATCAATGAAAGTTCATTCTTTAAGTAGAAACTTCTGCAAAAGTGTGTCAATACATTTTTGGCAAAGATTCCTGCACTCTACTTTCAGCATCTTGTACTTTGACCTATAGACTGCTGTGACTCTATTCCAGATCTTCTTGCCTGACCAGTCCAGGCTAACGGGTTATCTCCCCCTGCCAGTAGATGAAGACGGAAAAAAAAACCCATGCCATCACAGCAATGGCATAAAACCCAGTACAGCTACGGGCACCTCCAGTATTTTCTCAGTCTCCAGCAGTTGGTGATTGCTGTCTTCTGCACTGCTGGGGATGCCAGCAAGTTGAGCGCTGTCACTTGGGACCCTGTATTTGAGTTACTCCTCTGGACAGTCTCTCTTCCATTTTCTTTTCTTGGGGGGTGAATTCCTGGCTATAAGGGCCAGTGCAGTTCTGTTTGCTCCGGGGTCATGAGGATCCTCTGGAGTGCCTAGGATATATTATTTATTTATTACTATTTGCCTAAGCCTTACTTTAGAAGCTCAGATGGCCAGACTTCGACTTTCATACTTTGGACACATCATGCGAAAAGAGAGATCGTTGGAGAAAAACATCATGCTTGGCAGGGTAGAAGGTCAGCACAAAAGCAGAAGGTTGGCAGTGAGATGGATCAATACAATAACAGCAGCTGTGGGTGTCACTCTGTCAACAATGAGATGTCTGACTGAAGACTGAACACAGTTTAGGACAGCTATCCAGAGGGTCGCCATGAGTCAACACCGACTCTGTGGCACGTAACAACATCATATTTCCCTTCGGTTGTCTCTCTTTCCAAGTTGAAAAGCCCTAACCTTAACAACAATAACTACTATTTGCCTTTGTTTTCACTTTAAAAGGAAAAAAAAACACCCCTCTTTTTTTTTTTTTTTTTTTTTTTAAGGAGTAGAATATGAAAGGGGCATTTCCCTTCAGAGGCACGTGGCCGATTGAGGGCTCCCCCCCCTCCCCCACATGCACATGGACAACAGATCAGCGAGTGCATCAGGGCTGCAGTCCAGGAGTAGGTCTGCAATGCCTTCGGTCTGTGAGTGTTGTTGCTGAACTCCTTAGTGGTGGTTTACTTCACGGCCTGTTTTCTGCCCGACTCTGGGTCCCTATGCAGGCGCACGTGTGCTTTTTGTGGCCTACTGTCATGCTCTCCTCTGTCCCCTGATGCCTCGGCTGCAGCAAGCAGCACTAATTTCTGCTGGATCCGATCCTGGGGAGACTGCTCAGCAGTCAGCAGTAGCTCCCCTGTGTTGCAGGCAGCTTTGCTGGCCAGTGCTCCTATGGCAGCGGCAGCGGCGGCTCCTCTCACAGTGCACCGAGATGACAGCGGCACTTCCAGGGCTTGGATTGCCCCAGAGAGGAAATCCAATCCGCCTCTATCAGTCCCTCAGACACAGCACGTGGCAAAGTTCACTTTTCTATTCAGCATGTCTGGGCCGTATGGAAAGGGGGGTCAGGGATTGACTTTGTACAGGCGCCCCTTCCTGCAATTCAATCCAATCTGGTGGAGGGATCTAGGAAGCGTTCCCGGTCCGTTGACACTGACTTTGGCAGCAGTGCCCTCCCTTAAGGAATTCACTTGGGGTAAGATGGATTCCTTGAAAGCGGATGATCCAGTTGTGGGGTTTCAACATGAGTCGACAACAAGTAGGTCTGGCCTGGAGGAGGGGGAGGTGTCCCCTCCAGAACATGATAGCGAGTCCCAAGATAACATGAGAAGGGATCTAGCTGCGCTTGAAGAATGGTCTAGACTTTGGCAGCTGAAATT
Organism: Ichthyophis bannanicus; assembly: GCA_033557465.1. Lineage (NCBI taxonomy): Eukaryota > Metazoa > Chordata > Amphibia > Gymnophiona > Ichthyophiidae > Ichthyophis > Ichthyophis bannanicus. Next base: position 487,299,516 of record CM066038.1, on the reverse strand, counting down.
TAATGGTAAAAAATGCAGGGTCATGCATTTGGGCTGCAAAAATCCAAAGAAGCTGTACAGTGTAGGAGGTGAGGTACTTCTGTCCACAAAAGAGGAGCGGGACCTGAGCATCTGACGATCTTAAAGTAGCTAAACAAGTAGAAAAGGCGACTGCAAAAGCCAGAAGGATGCTTGGGTGTATAGGGAGAGGAATGGCCAGCAGAAAAAAGGAGGCGATAGTGCCTCTAGTGCGATCTCATTTGGAATATTGTGTGCAATTCTGGAGACCGCACCTTCAAAAGAATATAAGCAGATTGGAGTCTGTGCAGAGGGTGGCTACTAAAATGATTAATGGTCTTTGTTAGGAAGCATATGAGGACAGACTTAAAGATCTTAATATGCATACTTTAGAGGAAAAGCGGGATGGGGCAATAGAGACATTTAAATACATCCACGGCATAAATTCACAGGAGGATCCTTTTCAATTGAAGGCAAGTTCTGCTATGAGGGGACATAGGAAAGAGAGTGAAAGGGGATAGACTCGGGAGTAATGCAGAAATATTTCTTTACAGAGAGAGTGGTAGATGCTTGTAATAGTCTCCCAGTGGAGGTGGTGGATACGAGGACAGTATCTGAATTCAAAAAAGCATGGGACAAACACAGAGGATCTCTAAAGATAAAAAGAGGACTATTTGTAGTCGATATGGAAGGGCAAACTATATAGGCCATGTGGTCTTTTTCTGCCATTATGTTTCTAAGTGGTTTGTTTTTTCCCCAGGGAAGAGATCCCCTCCTCGATTGTACAAATTGCTTCTGACCTAAGGATTCTAGATTTATCTGTTGGGGCTCAGGGTGTGTCGACTTCTGACCCCATCTTAGTGGGCATTAGGAAGCCCTTGAGGGCTTTTCCTTTCCCGCCTGAGCTGCAACATATGGTATCCGTAGAATGGGACTGTCTGGCATCCAGGTCGAATCTACACCTGGTCTCAGGAGGACTTGGACAAGTGGCTGCGTTTTTCTCAAGGTGGATGCCCTGTTCACGGCTGCCACTAAGGATATTTATTTATTTTTATTTATTTATTTACATTCTCTTATATACCGCACTATTCGGCATCAGCGCGGTTCACATAGAACAAAAAGTCTCAGTACAATAACATGCATGAGTTTACAGATAACAAGGGAAGGAACTTGGATAACAGGGGAAACTATTTACAGTCTATTTACAGATATAATACTACAGCATGGCTACAAGTTATTAGGAACAGGTGCTAATAATATGTTCAATAAACAAAGCGATTCGTCCTATTTCTGTTATTGAGATACCCTGGAACTGAATAGCTGGGAGGAATCACTGAAGTCGATGGGTGTAAATGGCTCAATAAGATGTTTGTTAAAGAGGTGGAATTTGAGGGCTTTCCTGAATTGTGTTAAGCTGTCAATATCTCTAGCCCTCACCACTGTCAAATGAGAGAGCAATCAGAGAAGTTTTTTCTGTTTTTGTATGTGTTGTATTTCAGTCGGTAGGATTAGTTAGGATGATTTAAATTTTCCAGAGTAAAATAGGGGGAGCTTAAAGCCTGGATGATGCTGCTAATGGAGGTCTCACCATGACAGTTTGAGAACTTCTGCTGTACGGCTTACTTGATTGAGGTATATGGCTGAAATTCTTCATGATAGCCATTTTATTTGCTGAAGAAGATGAACATCAGATGGTCTTCTAAAGCTTTCTTTATGCCTTACAGGAAATAGCTCGCTTGCTGATGACTGAAGAGAAGAAAGCGTACAAGAGAGCCAAAATGCTGGAAAAGATACCTTCTGACAAGAGAAGGCAGGAGCTAGAATGGCAGGTACCTCTTCTCTTTTTGTACAGCTTTTTCAGAAATAGGTGTCATTAACTATAGATTTGAACTGAAGATGCCCTGTGAGTCATGTGTTCTGCTTTTATAGGAGCTCTTCGTTGAGCAGATATTACCATACCCGAGTATTTCACACACACTTGTTGCTCAGAACTTAACAAATACTTGGGAACTTGTAGTATTTAAAATAGGGGAAGAGGGGTAAGCTCCAAGTGATGGGTGAGTGGAGAGCAGAACTGGGAACAATGTCTTGCTTACCAAATTAACTGACATTTTCAAAAAAAAGTGCAGAATTCTAACATAGCTGAGCAAATTTTGACTGGCTAATTTTAAAATAGATTTTAAACTGAATTTAGCTGGCTCAGTTTTCAGTTGAATTTACCAATCACATTTTTCTAAAAAATACGAGTCCCAATGTCAGAATGAAGAACTGAGAATTATCCAAAGCAAAAACTTTATTTTACAACTAAACACAAATGGTGCTCCATACCTACATCTACAGGGAGAAAAGGGATCTCAGAACCAATGAGCATGTCAGATCCAGGTCTCGCATTTTTCTGTTTAAATTTAGCTGACTAGTGCTGGAAATCAATAATAGCCAGTTAACTCCTCTCTCATCTGCCCCATCACAAATGCTGTGTGACCGGCGACACCTTCATCCTGTTACCCATTGTTCCTCTTAATATAGGAAATAAAGTGGGCAAAAGCCCCTTTATATCACCTCCAAAAATCCAAAATATATGGGCCTGTTGACTACACGTTAGTAAAGGTTTTACATTTACTACGTGTTGCAAAAATTATTGCACGGTAACTGCACCTAGAATTCTCTGACAAAGTTAGTTCTAGCTATCTAAACTTACTCTGGGGCCTACTCATAATTTGGGTAGCTAATCTTAGCCAACTTAATGGGATAAATGAAATTTAAATTTCATTTTGAAATTTTGTAACTTGCTATTCCGAAAGGCTGTTCACAGATATATGCACCATTTTTCAAACAGAAATGATAAAATACCACTTAATTTAGATACAGACACGCAGCATTTGTTTGTTTTACAGTATTTGATATACCGCCTTTGGTATCTTGACATCCAGGTGACTTACAGAAAAGGAGTAAAAACTGTGAAAATATTTTAGTAAGAAAAGACAAAAATATTTAAACCAAATAGAATGAAGACGCACATAATGGTAACACGATAGGAAAAGGGATGGAATTGCACAACAGTAATTGCCTTTATATTACAGTCAACAGGCATCAAGGTTGGGGGGGGGAGCATTGTGTCTGATTTTTATCTAGCCGTCTGAGATATTCCCATCTCTGCTGTGGATCTTTGCAGCTCCTTCAGTGTTATCCTTGGTGTCTTTGTGGCATCTCTGATTAATGCCCTCCTTGCCAGTCTGAGTTTTGATGGGCAGGTTTGCAGTGGTGCCATAATCTTCATTTTGTTATAATGGATTTAATGGTGCTTTGTGGGATGTTCAGAATTTGGGATAACTTTTATAACCCAACCTATGGACTCACAACGTTTCAGTTTTTACTTGTATTTTTTATATATACAAGGTAATTTTGTAATTCCACTTCACCAATTTGGATGATGTTAGGGCCATTACCTACAGTAACAGCCAAATGAACCGACAAAACAGGACAAAATTCGAGGGGATGAATACTTTCACAAAGCACTGTAGAAGAGAAGAAAACCGAAATAGAACAAAATTATAAAATTTATGCAGTAACACACAAAACTTAAAGAATCCTTTGAGGGATCCTAAGCCAATGTAATTTAAAAAAATAACGGAGTAACCGAAGTATACCTTGAAACTCCAAAAAATCAATCAGGCTTCTGTGTTCTGGCATAATTGTAGTCTCTGTAGCTGATGCTTAAAGCAGTTAATTAACACTAAGTTATTATAATCTAAAAATATTAAAACAGTGCTCTGTACTAAAACTCAAAAATGTTCATAAGAAAAATAAGGCTGAAGTCATCTTAATGCCACATCCTAAAAAAAGGATTTAGAAAGCATCGCATTCACTTGTGCCTCAAAGGTTAGAGTCACAGCGAATAGTACCCCCAGTAAAACCAGTTCAGTATTAAGATTTAGCTGAGTTAAAACCTCAATTAGTAAAATGGGAATTAATTTTTCATTATTTAGACAAAGAGCCTTTGTTTTTGATACATTTAACTGTAAACAAAAAGTCTTTGCCCATCCACCCAATTTATCAAGAACATTTATAACTGCATAAAAATCTGTGGTTTGTGGAGGAAAAGACAAAAGAATAATAATATTGGCATAGTGTAGAGTTTAAATACTATACATATCAAAAAAACAACCCAACGAAATCATCAATACATTGAAAAGTATAGGAGACAGTGAGAATCCTTGCAAATCACATATTCGGGCCTCCATTTCCTAGAATAATCTTCCCCAAGTTGAACCCTATATGTTCAATATTTTTTTTTAACCCAGCAACCAGTCATATACGACCCCATCTAGGATAGCCAAAAGCATATCGTGGTCTGCTATAGCAAATGTAATGCTTAAATCAAATTGCATAAGAACTGCAGTTTGCGTCTTAGCAGGAATATTAATATCTGAAACCAGGAGACCCAATAAGATTTCTGCATTATGAGCTCTCTGGAATCCAAATTGAGTCATGTAAAGTTGTCCAAATGAATTAGTTTAGCCCCTAATGCTTCCATCACCTTTGCCACTAAAGTATGTTGGCAGTAGGGCGAAAATGTGAAATCTCCATGACCTATGAGTAGATTCATGGCAGAGTTCTCTATATGAGGGTACAAGTTGATTTGCTTGAGAGGAGTATAAAGAGTGGGCAGGAGTGTAAGGTAACAGCAATGACTCAAGCTATAATGGAAGTACATGAAACATCAGAAACATTTTTCTATTTTATCCTATTTAATCACTGGTAGCCAGTGTTGTTACTTGAGTAGCTGGGGTACAAGAGCATGCTTTTTGACTCCGTAAATTGATTTTACAGCAGCATTCTATATTAATTGTAACCACCTAAGATGCACCCAGGGTACTTCTGGTAGGAGAGAATTACAATAATACATCTCATTAAGACAAAGCAAAAAGCAAAGCCTTTATAATGTTAAGTTATTCTGTAGAACATAATGAGCAATTTAATTGGTTGCCTGGAACAGTTTTCAATGGCTTTGATTTAGACACGCTGTTGCTTATTTTAGAGTGGAGGAGTAGCCTAGTGGTTAGAGCATTGGCTTGATAACCAAGAGACCAGTGTTTGATTCCCACTAGCACTCCTGTGGCCTTGGGCAAGTCATTTAATCCTCCATTGCCTTGGAAGAAAGGCCTGGTAATCTACTTCCAGAAAACCCAGGAGCTGCTGAGTCACCAGGAGTCAGCACTTGCATTGTTCCTTATTTAGCTGACAGATGACTCGTGAAAACAGACCTCTTAGACTGTGTTATAGTATGAGTGCCTTCCCGTCCTTTTGGTGTGCAAACAGTACACTATTGGTGGGATGGACTGAGCTCAACTTATTCTTCATGGATGAAGAGAAAAAATGTTCAGAGACTCTTTATCTTTTTGCCTTCTTCTTAGCCTGATGCAATCGAGCACGCACATCCAAGGTCCCGAGATACCTATGAAGTGCATGCATCGAAAAACGATAAACCGGCACGGTAAGCTTGTGTGTTCTATGTCAAGAAGGCCGCAGCCATTCAGCTCACTGCGTACAACATGGAGTTGATCTAATCCCATTCCTATTGTCAGCAGTGCTAAAAGCAACACTGCGACTGTTACTAATTGGGGTTTCTGCTGCTAATTGGAGTATAGACTGGGGATTGAATGGGCAGGACAACTGAACCACTCATAAAACAGCACTGGAACTTAATTGACAGTTATGTACTGCTTGTTATAGCATTTTTATTGCTAATTTGTAACATTTTACTCCTTGGTCTAAGCATATATTGTGAATTGCATGGTTATTCTGATTACCAGTCCCAGATAAGTGTTTCAAAGAACCACTGAAGTTTTGAGGAGGTAATCTTAGTAAAGTAATTTATAGTTGTACTTCATGGAATGGGTGATCCGGGAATTCTTTCTGTTGGAGGGATACATTGCTCCAAATTATCTAATTATTTTAAAACATTTAGCATTCAAGGCGGTGAAAAATCATGGCTTGGTGTTTTAGTGCTGGCTAAGAATATCTGGGGGGCAATTTTTCAAAGGTGTTCGTTTATAGAAAAATCCACTTTGAAAAATTCATCCCCCTATTCAGGGAAAAGTGGTGGCTCCAGGGTTTTGGGGGGAGGGGTTGATGACAAGCTTATCAGCTATGTGCAGGAGTTTCCTTTTTGAAATGCTGACCCTTCCTTCCTTTTCGTCCACTAGACTTGTTCAGAATGCATGGTTGTGCCTGTTAGCCAGCAGATGGAGACAGAGACTTGAGCTGTGAGCTCTGTACTATAATAGGCACTGTGCAGCCAATTCCTCTGCATCTCCAGCAGATGGTGATGGGCTTACAGTGCATTAGTCCGATGTGAGAACTACTGGCCCATTTGGAGAACTTAAGATTTTTTTCATTTGAGCTAGGCAGTTGGGGGAGGGGGGGCGGCATCCAGATTCAGTTCTCAGAGACTGGGGGGGTGACAATTGGAGGAGTTCAGGTCCCTCCCTTGGTCCAGCTGGCATTCCTCGCTTAATTTCTTTATTTCTGCCTTAATTTTCGTTTTTGTAGTATTTTTAAGTTAGTAATGTCTCTTGTTTTGGTTGTTTTTGTTTTTCCCTGCTACTCCCCTGAGTTCTTTTGGAGTGGGGGAGGATACATCCAGGGAGGTCTACATTTTCTTTAAGAGAACTGCTGAGATAATTTGGAGCACAGCGGGGCTGAGCCATAAGCCAAGGTAAGAGTCAGGAGGGAGCTCCTGTCTTTGCTTACTGTAGAGAAGGCGGATTAGTGTGCAGGCCTTCTGAGGGGCTTCTGCATTGTTTTGTTTTGTGTTTTTTAAAAGAGTAGTGAGATTCCATAGACTTCGGGTGCAGATGGTTTTCCTCAAGTAGAATCTTACTTTGATTTTTCATACATTTGGTTTTTCCCTTTTTGTGTCTCTGGGATAAGTGGCATTACAGGACCTATCCTGAAAGGTAGTGTCCCTGGTAACTGATTGCACAATGGGCTGCATTTGGGGTTCCAAATTTTTTCCCTGCAACTGGGGTTTTGAATCGAGCAGTTCTCTGCTTCTGTTCCCGAAGGGGGTGTTTGTGTTCTTTGTTAAGCAGCAAGTACTGCCGCTGCCTTCAAAGGAGGAGATGGTGAAGAAGACCTCAAAGTGCAGCTTCTACTGATTTGTTTGTGGAACTCTTTATCTAGAGGTTCCACGGGTCTGTTGGGTGCTTCAGTTCTCTTCAGGCGTCTGAAGAAGGAGGAAGCAGCTTCCAAGTTGGCTTTGTGAGATGGCTTAATAAGGCATTTGCGTCGCCCTGTGTTCTAAAGAGGTGCTCATGCCCATGGGTTTGAGGTCACTTTTAGCTAGAGGCCTCTTTCTTTAAGGTGAAGATACTTAAAAACATAGGCCATATGGTCTCTTTCTGCAATCATGTTTCTATCTCATCTGCCCTTCCATGTCTGTCAACTACAATATTCCCTCTTATTCCTTTAGAGATCTGTGTTTGTCCCATGCTTTCTTGAATTCAGATACTGTCCTCATCTCTACAAACACTGGGAGACTTTTCCACACAGCTATCACCCTTTCCATAAAGACATTTCTGAATATTACTCCTGAATCTATCCCTTTTATCCTCATCCTATGTGCGCCTCCCCCCCTCCCCCCCCATAGCAGAGTTTGCTTTCAATCGAAAGAGGCTCTCCTCTTGTGCATTTATGCCATGGAGGTATTTAAATGTCTCTATCATATCGCCTATATCCCACCTTTCCTCTGATATATGCATATTAAGATCTTCATCTGCCCCCATATGGTTTATAACGAAGGCCAATGACCATTTTAGTAGCCACGCTCTGCACCAACTCCAACTTGTTTATATCCTTTTGAAGGTGCGGACTCCAGAATTGCACACAATACTTCAAATGAGGTCACACCAGAGACTTATACAGAGGCACTATCACCTCCTTTCTTCTGCTGGCCATTCCCCTTCCTGTGCACTCAAGCATCCTTCTAGCTTTTGCCGTTGCCTTTTCTACCTGTTCAACCACTTTACGATCATTAGAAACAATCACACCTGAGTCCTGCTCTTCTTTTGTGAATAGAGAAGTGCTTTTCCCCCTACACTGTACTGCTCACTTGGATTTTTGCAGCCCAAATGCATGACCCTGCATTTTTTAGCATTTAAATCTCAGCTGCCAAATTCTTGATCATTCTTCAAGCTTAGCAAGATCCCTTCTCATGTTATCTACTCCTTCCTGGGTGTCTACTCTATTGCAGATTTTGGTATCATCCCCAAAGAGGCAAACCTTACCCAACAGCCCTTCCACTATATCACTAACAAAGATGTTAAAAAGAATTGGACCATGGATAGCTCCCTGCAGCACACCACTGGTAACATCCTTCTCAGGATGAGATCCATTTACCCGTACCCTTTGTCACCTCTCACTCAACAAATTTCTAATCCAGTCAGTCACTTTAGGGTCCATCCCTAGGGTGCTCAATTTGTTTATAAGTTGCCTGTGTGGAATGGTGTCAAAAGCTATCTCCAGGAACAAGCAGGAATGTAATCTTCACATATGGGTATCTGTACCGACGGAGCCCATGCGGGAACGCAGCCCAGCGTCCAATTGGAAAGCTTTTGGGAGCAATCCACTGCACCTGCACATCTGCCTTCACACCTTCCCAAGTCCTCTCCTCAGTTCTTCATTTTTTGATACAAGCCCCCATTATTTCTTGTCATGTCGCCCCCACATGAGGGCAGCTCAGTGGACTTTATCCACCCAATGGACCCAGGCATCAGGGTGCCTGTCCGACAAAATAGCAAACACAAGTCGCCTCATTTTGTCCCTCCAGTGGTGGAAGTCCACTCAAAACCTGTTGCTGGGGTCCCCTTTTCAGCAACCCTTACCCCAAGCAACTCTCACAACAGATGCTTCTCCAATGGGTTGGGGAGATCATCTGCAAGACCTCTCCACCCAGGGCACCTGGTCTCCACAGGAGAGTTGTCTACATATCAGTCTCTTGGAGCTCAGAGCAATCTTCCTTGCTCTGCGAGTGTTCCACTCCCTGCTCAACTACAAGATAGTCCTCATTCATACGGACAATCAAGTAGCCATGTTCTGTGTGAACAAGCAGGGGGGAACTGGCTCTCTGTCACTTTGCAACGAAGCTTTGCGACTATGGACCCTCGCCAGAGAGCATCAGATTCATCTTCTGGCAGTGTATCTTCCAGGCATTCAAAACTCTTGGGCAGACAGACTCAGCCGAGTTCTGCTTCCACACGAGTGGTCTCTGCATGCAGACCAGGTGACCAGGATATTTCAACTTTGGGGAACCCCGGACATAGACCTCTTTGCAAGTCCGTGGAATGCCAAACTTCCCCGGTTCTGTTCCAGAACTCCGGCTCAGGGGGCTCAGGCCAGGGATGCCTTCCTCCTTTACTGGGGTCAAGACTTCCTGTATGCCTTTCCACCCATTCCCCTAATTCCCAAAACTCTATTCAAGCTTCAGAGAGACAGAGGCCATATGATTCTCATAGCTCCACATTGGCCACGGCAAGTGTGGTACCCTCTGCTTCTACATCTCTCTCAAGCTCCCTCCCTCCCTGCTTCAGATCTCCTGTCTCAGTAGGACGGAATGTTATGGCATCCCAATCCCCAGTCTCTGCATCTCAGGGCTTGGTTGCTGAAGGCCTAGATCTCCAAGATCTTAATCTTTCTCAGCAGGTGAAAGATTTTCTTTGTGCTTCCAGAAAACCTTCCACTAGACGCTCTTATGCTTTCAAGTGGAAAAGGTTTACTGTTTGGTGTTCGGAAAAGGGTCTTAACCCTCTTGCGATGCCTCTGGAATCTTTGCTGGAGTATCTCCTTCATTTATCTAATGCAGGCCTTAAGACAAATTCAGTAAGAGTCCATTTGAGTGCTATTGCAGCTTCTCTTAAGCCTCTAAATGGACAGCCTATTTCCTCTCATCCTCTTATAGCAAGATTCATGAGAGGCCTTCTTCTAACTAAGCCTCCCATTAGGCCACCACCGGTGGCATGGGACTTAAACCTGGTTCTCGGGCAGCTCATGAAGCCACTTTTCGAACCTTTAGCTACTACCTCCTTGAAATTCCTTTCTTGGAAGGTTATCTTTCTCATTGCAATCACATCAGCACGTCGCATTAGTGAGTTGCAAGCGCTAGTAGCTAATCCACCTTATACAAGGTTCCATCATGACAAGGTAGTCCTTAGGACTCATCCACATTTTATGCCTAAGGTGGTCTCGCCTTTTCATCTGAATCAAGCGGTCTACCTGCCTGTGTTTTCTCCAGGACCTCATGCATCAAATGCAGAGAGGAATCTTCATACCTTGGACTGTAAAAGAGCTCTAGCTTTTTACTTACAAAGAACACAGCAACATAGAAAGTCCTCTCAACTCTTTGTTGCTTTTGATCCTTCTCATTTGGGACTTCCAGTCTCCAAGAGAACACGGTCTAACTGGATTGCTCAGTGTATTACCTTCGCCTATCAGAGTAAGAACCTTTCTCTGGAGGGCCATGTCACAGCTCACAATGTGAGAGCCATGGCAGCCTCAATGGCTCATCTGCACTCTGTGTCTATCGACGACATCTGTCGAGCGGCCACTTGGGCCTCGGTTCATACCTTCACAGCCCATTACTGCTTGGACAAGGACTCCCGCCGGGATGCCTTGTTTGGTCAGGCTGTTCTCAAACACCTGTTCCATACCTAATCAACTCCTGCCCACCATCCCTGGTAGGATGCTAGAGATCCATGGGGGGAAGTGGAGCCCTCTTCAGGGACACACAACTTCTGGCACCTAAAGCTAGGGAGTTCCCATATGTGCCATGTTGGCTATTCTGTTAAGTGTAACTCCCTGTTTTATCCAAGTTTGTAATCCTGTTTTATTGTAAAATCAGATACATATTTATGTTCTGAATTTTTTTTTGTTTGATGTAAACCGCGCTGATGTCAAATAGTGCGATATATAAGAAATGTAAAATAAAAAATAATAAAATAATAATGTGATGACTACATTCCTGCTTGTTCCTGGAGATAGCTTAGTTACTCACCTGTAACAGGTGATCTCCGGGAACAGCAGGAATTTAGTCCTCACAACCCACCCACCTCCCCTAGGAGTTGTATCTCTCTATCTATCTCTTCCTTTCCCCCTCTCTCTCTTTGTCTCAACTTTAAAACTCAACTGGAGAGAGGCAGTTGGAAAAGGCGGGAAGGCAGCACGCAGGTGCTGTGGGATGCTCCCAAAAGCTTTCTGATTGGACGCTGGGGAGCGTTCCCGCGCAGGCTCCGTAGGTACCGACGATACCCATATGTGAGGACTAAATTGCTGCTGTTCCCGGAGATCACCTGTTACAGGTGAGTAACTATGCTGTATGTGGGAGGCCATGCTAACGGTTCCACCTATCACTACTACTACTACTACTGAGCATTTGTATAGCACTACAAGACATATGCAGCACTGCACAGACATGTAAGAGACAGTCCCTGCTAATCAGAGCTTATGATCTAGTCAAGACAGACAACGCAGTAGGTGTAGACAGGGATAAAACAAGGGGGGAAGGTAAAGAAACAAGGAGATCAGGTGAGTCAAGATCCAAAAGCAGCAGCGAAGAGGTGAATTTTCAGCCTGGATTTGAAAAGGGCCAGAGAAGGCGCCTGACGTACAGACTCGGATAGTTTGTTCCAGGCATAAGGAGCAGCAAGGTGAAAGGAGCAAAGAGTGGAGTTAGCAATAGAAGAGAAGGGCACAGATAGAAGCAAATAACTCGATACCATGTACTGAGTTCCACTATGCCCTGGCTTCCAAAAGCCTCAACTTCCACACCTCTCCATGGTGGTGGAATCTGTGATGCGGCACATCAAGAATTCGAAGAATCATTTTTCCTCCCCTCCAAGCAAGGATTCCATCTCAATCCACAGGCCCTCCGTCTTACGGTGTGGCTGCTGAAAGCCCTCACCTCAGCTCGCCACATCAGCGAACTGCAGGCTTTAGTGTCGGATCCTCTGTACACCTGGTTCCACCATGACAAGATGGTTCTCCATATTCATTCACACTTCCTTCCAAAGGTCATCTCGCCCTTCCACCTCAACAAGTCAGTGAAACTGCCAGTCTTCTTCCCCAGACCACATGCCTCTAGGGATGAAGCAGCACTACAAACTTTAGATGCAAATGCGCACTAGCTTTCTACTTGGACAGAACTAAGAATCACAGGAACTCCTCTCAATTAGTAATTTCCTTTGATCCAAGTCACCTTGGACTGCCATTTAGGAAGCACATCCTATCCAACTGGATTGCGGACTGCATTTCTTTTGCCTGTGCTCCAGCTGGACTTTCCCTTAAGGGTCACATCATAGCTCACAACATACGAGCCATGGTAACCTCAGTTGCCAACCTTTATTCCTTCTCCATTGATGAAATCTGTCAAGCGGCTACCTGGTCCTCCATATCTTCGCTGCACTCTACTGCCTAGACAGGGACTCCTGTAGGGATGCTGTCTTTGGCCAGGCTGTCCTCCAGCACCTTTTTGGGACTTAACTGCAACTCTTATCCTCTGTCCCAGACCTCTGTCGGCACCAGACTTCCCTGGTGATGGTCTTGCCAAATGCAATAGAGTCCAATGGGGCTTCTTTGTATCCACACATTCTCTGCTCTATTCTTTAGCCTCGGGGATACCACTGCTTACAACTCCAGTCTGGAACCTCAGAGCTAGTGAGTCCCATATGTGAAGACTGCATTCCTGCTTGTTCCTGGAGATAGCGTTGTTGTTCACTTGCAACAGGTGATCTCCGGGAACAGCAGGAATCAGTCTTCACAACCCACCCTCCTCCCCTAAGAGTTGTAGGGTATTCTTTTTCCTCTCTTGGCTACAAACTCAATTGAGGAGAGGACTTGGGAAGGCAGATGCGCAGGTGCAGTGAATTGCTCCCAAAAGCTTTCCAATTGGATGTTGGGGATCATTCCTATGCAGGCTCTGTCGATACTGAAATCCATATTTGAAGACCGATTCCTGCTATTCCCAGAGATCACCTGTTACAAGTGAGTAACAGCGCTTTACTGAAATCTAAGTACACCACATCTAGGGCTCTCCCTCAGTCCAACTCTGTGGTCACCCAGTCAAATAAATCAATTACATTTTGTCTGACAAGACTTGCCTCTAGTAAACCCACGCTGCCTCGGATCCTGCAATCCATTGGACTCCAGAAACCTCACTATCCTCTGTTTTAGCAGCATTTCCAATAATTTACTCACCACAGAGGTTAGACTAACCAGCCTGTAGTTCTCAACCTCATCCTTATTTCCTCTAATGTGTAAAGGGAACCACATGTGCCTTTCTCTAGCCCTCTGGGACCACTCGCAACTCTAAAGAAGCATTGAAAAGGTCAGTCAGTGGAGCCACTACAACGTCCCCAAACTCCTTCAATATTCTTGGATGTATCCCATCCAGTCCCAACGCTTTGTTTACTTTTAGTTTAGCTAGTTTCTCACGAACACAGTTTTCAGAAAATCAAGATTCCCTTCTCTTCTGTTCCTGTTTGTGGGTGTTTTCGGAGGTCCTGCTCCTGGCCCATCAGTGAACACAGAATAAAAATATTTGTTAAGCAATTCCACTTTATCTTCATCAGTTTCTACATATTCCTCCCCATTACACTTGAGTCTGGCAACACCACTTTTGCACTTCACTCACTAACATATCTGAAAAATGTCTTTTTTTTTTTTTTTTTTCAAAAATGTATTTAAAGATTTTCATTTAACAGATACTTATCCTTCCATTTTATTGCATTGGCTATTTCTTCTTCTTTTTGTATCTTTGTTTTCCTGGCTATTTTGGTAGCTTCTCTTGTTTTTTTCCCCCAAATATTCATGCTTGTCGTCCTCTCTCTGTGAGTGATCTCTTGTATTTTATGAAGCTCACCCTGTTTTTCTTCCCTTTCAGCAGTTACGTTTGAGAACCACAGTGGCCTCCTTTTCCTTTTACATTTATTTACCTTTCTAACAAAAAGCTTTGCTGCCCTTAAAATATCCCCTTTCAATTTTGTCCTTTACTTTTCTACATCCCCAGCTGTTCCCATCCCGTTAATGACTCCATGAGGTATTGTGCCATCTTGGCAAAGTTAGTTTTCGTAAAGTCTAAGACCCTCGCTTTTGAATGGATTTTATCAGCCCTAGTCCTAATATTGAACCACACCATCTGGAGATCATTGGATGCGAGATGATCTCCCACTGTGTGACATCAAACGCTTTCCCCATTGGTAATCACCAAATCCAGTATGATCTTTCACGTGTGGATTCTGTTACCAGCTGCTGAAATAGTTTTCCCAGTAGAGATTCTAGGATCTCCTTATTTCTAGGTGACAAAGCAGGGATGTGCCAATCCACATCCGGCATATTGAAATCGCCTATCAGTAGCACTTCTCCTTTCATGCAGTGCTGCATATGTCTTCTTTAAGTGTCTGTCCACTTCTCCCTGTGAGGGGGATCTTTATATCACTCCAGTGGAAATGGATTTCCCATTCCCTCTTTCTAGTTTAACCCACAGTGCCTCCTTGCTCCCTTTTATGCCTGTAATTCTATAGCTTTAATATTTTTACATATAGTGCCACTCCACCTCCACTTCTTCCTACCCTGTCCTTCCTAAATAAAGTGTGGCCCGGTATAATTAAATCCCAGTCATGATTATCCGTGAACCATGTCTTTGTAACCACCACTAAATCCACGTCAGCCTCTTTCATTAAATCCTCAACATCTGAGATCTTATTTCCCATGCTATGGGCATTTATGCACATCGCTTTCCAGATGTTGCCCCTTTTACCAGTTTCTACAGAGGTATTTAATGTTTCATTTACTTGGGGGCTTTCTTCACCCATCCCAACGAATCTAATTTAAACCCTCTTTAGTAGGTTAGCCAGTCTGCTGTGGAAGATACTTCAACCTTTCTTGGACAGGTGGACCCATCTCTGCTCTGTAACCCTTGGAACATCGTCCCATGGTCCAGGAAACCAAAGTGCTTTCGACACCATTCACACAGCCATGTATTCATTTCCAGGATGCGAGCTTCTCTGCATCAGCCTTTATCTTCAACTGGGAGAATTGAAGAGAACACCACCTGTGCACCTATATGCTTCACCCTCTGTCCCAGAGCTATGAAGTCACTTTTGATATGCTTGGAGGGATACCTAGCAGTATCATTTGTACCGATATGGATGAGCAACATCAGACAATAGTCAGTAGGCTTGATTAGTCTTGGCAAATTCTCCCTAACATCTCAGATTTTGGCACCTGGCAGACAGCAACCTCTCTGTACATGAAGTCTGGATGGCAGATGGGTTCCTCAGTAGCCCTCAGAAGAGAGTCACCAACCACCACTACCCATCTCTTCCTTGTGATCATTGATTGTGCAACTTTGGGGAGCTTGGGCTGTGGTTCTTCCCTTTCCTGGGATGCTGTCACCTCCTCTACTTCCAGGGCTGCATACCGGTTCTTCAGTTCAAGGACTAAAGGAGTTGGATTGTTGATTCTGCAGGCCTTGGTGACTCATGTGACTTGGTGACTCTCTTCATTCTGTAGCCTCCCATCTTCACCTCTGTCAGAGAGCTTGGATGCCTCAAGAAGCATCTCATCAATGTATTTCTCACCATCTTGAATGCTTCTCAGCCTCACCACCTCTTCTCTGAGCGCCTCCACTTATTTCATGAGGGCCTCAGCTTTCAGGTACTGGTGGTGGTGGTAGTAGTTTCAGAATAGGAGTACTTAGAGCGTTTGTTTGTCGATCCCACCTGGTTTAGGGAGTGCTTTGTTACATCCCATTCATCTGGACTGATTCAATGGATGATAAGGATGGGAAGTTTGGTCTTACATGCTAACTTCCCTTTCTTGAGTCCTACCAAACCAGTCCAGAATCCTCCCTGTGTTCGTTGTTTTGAATTTCATGCTTAAGTGCATTAGTGTGTGTGATTTTCTGGTGTTTATTCAGGTCCTTACCAGGAGATAAGGTGATCTGAAGGGTGCCATAGGACCCTTCCCTTATGCCTAGAGGGGTATGTTCAGAGGGGGGTCTACATTTTTGCTTTGTTAGAAAATAAAAGTGAGGAACTGCTGGCTGCATGATGCCCCATGTAGGGCATGACTCGCAAGCATTTGTTCTCTCTCCATCTGCTGGTAGAGGGGCATAACCCATTCATCTGGACCAGTCTGGTAGGACTCAAGGAAAGAAAATTAGCAGGGAAGATCAAATTTTCCTTAATTTATGTTCTTATGTAGAGCATTTTCTCAGGTTTCTTCTGGATCTCCCACCCAGCTGCATATTATGATTCGTTGCCTTTGCTCTTGAAAAGTTTCTCAGCTTTATTTCAGAGCTGAAAGAATTCATAGCAGTCTGAACTGACAGGGCAGGAGTGAAATTATAGTGTGAGACTGAATTTCTGAATTAACATAAAAAGGACCAGACTGGTAGATAATGAGAGAAAATATATATTCAACTGCCTTTAATAGTCTTATGTCCAATTAATAAAGTCTGTGTTTTTCCAGACCGCCGCCACCTCCGTCCTTGAGTGACCATGCAGGCTTTGAGAGTAAGCGCTCTACTCGTCCAGCTGCCAAATCGGAATCTACTTACAAAGGTAGGAAGAACAGTAGGATGGGATTTATAGCACGTTTTATCCAAAGAGGATCTCGTGTTTTTATTATCTAATATCTGTGAAAGAAGCTTCAGCCATCTCTGAGTTGGATGGCTCAGAAGCATGCGCATTAAGGATTGTGGGGGGGGGGGGGGCTTTATGAGAAACTAGCTGCATTTGGAGAGTCTGATTAAGATGATCATCTTGGGCCCGATATTTCAAAGGCCTTTACAACGGTTCACAGCCCTGTCAAATGTTGCTCAGCGGAATATTCAACGGCGCTAACATGGTTAAGTGCTGCTGAATTTCCCAGATCTTCTCTTGTACATGCCCTGGTGCTCACTGCTAGCATCAGGCATGTCGTCGGTGATGACAGAGTCGGTGATATTGCACTGCTACCTAGTTAGGCCAACTTTTGCAGTGCCTGGTTTTTTTTCCATAGAAGCTCTCTTTATCTGTAGAAGCTAACCGGTCAGCGGTGCAGTATTGCTGCTACCTGTTTAACCTGTGCGGCGAGCCCGGATATTTGGTGCCAGGGCTGCATATGACCCCAGCATTGAATATCTGGGTTTAGAGGATGGTGGGACAGCTAGGCACTGTACTCATGGCTGGCTGTCCTAACTCAGTATCGGGCCCCTGGATTTCAAGTGGATGACGGAGTTTGTAACAGAGGGCAGATTTGAATTTGTATCCCAGAACTTCCTCCTTCCTATGAACTCTAGTCACTGACTGAACCTGCTGAAGCACCATGATTTTGATTATTTTCTCCTTTTCCACTGTAACTTCAAAAAGTTTTGACTTTTTTTTTAGTTTTTTTCATTAGTTATCGTGCAGGAATCTTGGCTACCTGTGGTTTTCCTTTTTTTTTTTTTTTTTTCTTAATTTTTACATTTTTTATAAAATAAACAAATCTAGGAAACTACCCATAAAGAAGATACAAGACACGCTGTATAAGAGAGCAAGAGAGAGAGACTAAGAGAAGGCTGAAAAGAGAGAGAGAAATAGACTGGAGTCATGAGAGAGAGAGATCCATATGCACGCAGCCCCCGACACGCCCCATGGCTGAGAGACATGCGCAAAACCCTTGACACTCCCTGTAACAAGCACACATGTATGCACTCTCCAACACACAGATAGACACACGTATGCGCTCCTGAAGACACATGCAGCCCCTGATACTGCCCGACGCTTCCTATGAGCAGCCCATATGCCTGAGTCTGGAAATGCGGAAAACGTGACATCGTGTGACGCTGCTACTGTACACTTCTTAACTTGTTGAAAATTGCTTACCATCTTCATGGATACAGAACTACCCACAGACATTGACCTAAGTAGGCTTATAATGAGCAACACTGCCTGTGAGAGACAAATGCTGAGTATCCTTCAATGCTGCAAACTGCGTTTAGGGTGCCGGAAAGGCGCGAGTGTCACACTCATATGGAAGGTCATTGTTCTGTACTGTAGCCTTCTTCTGAAACCAGCAGAGGGCAGTGTTGGGCAGCATAGAGGATGACGGACAGCAGATCAAACTAAACAAGAGCTACTTAGTAACTAGCCCCTAAATGATACTGTGGACAATGCTGATGATTAATTGTGGGTTTCCTGTAGCCTGTTTGGGTCTAGAATTTGAATATATCACATGGTCAGGGACCCACCATTAGGTAGGATTTTAGGGATTATCGCATGCAGATCAAGGTGATTTAGATATTTGAGCAACTTTGACTTGGGGCTACAACACCCAGTAAGCTCTCTTGGGCCAGTCTTTTGGAAATAAATCAATTTAGGGGAATCTTATATCCAGCCTATTATATCCTGAATCATATTTTTAGTCAGGGTTTTGCAAACCTGAAGTGGAGACCCCACGCCAGTTGGTTTTTCAGGATGTCCACAATGAATGTGCATGAGAGAAATCTGCATATACTAGAGACTCGCACATACTCATTGTGGATATCCTGAAAAACCCAACTGGCTGTGGGGTCTCCTGGGCAGGTTTGGGAAACCAATGGCCTGAATCAGCATGGTGCATCATAGCCTTTAACTAATTTAGATAATAGATTTTAAATTTGACTGGGGTTGGTAATGACCAAAAGCAATTTCTACTGAAAAGTAATTTGGTATATAAGAAATGGGAGCTGTTGGGACTCAGTAGAACCAGCATGCACAGGCCCAAAGGCCAAGCAACTCACCAGAGCAGCAGAATGACGTGTTTCCCCTTCCTCCATCTGCAGATTCAGGCAGCTCTGTGCGGAGGGCGAAGAGACATGGAAGTAAGGGCTGTGGAGCTCCATTGAGTGTTTTCATCTGTATTTGCCTCTTTGTTCAGTCTCTGTGTGTGGGTGGGTGAGGGAATGGATTGTATGTGTGTGTGTACACGCATGGGTAGGAAGTGCGGTGAGGGGCTGGGAGAGTGTCTGTCTGTCTCTCTGCACACAAGGGAGGAGGCTGTATGTGGGCAGAAAGGTGGGATTGAGGGATGCTGTTTGGGTGGGTGGGGTGAGGGGGGACTATGTGCAGAATGTTCCTCTTGGCAAGCTGGCATTCAGACTCCCTCCCCCCAATGCATTCAAGTTCTCAACCTGCCACCCTCTTGCACTCCCCCCTCCCCTCCTGCCCTGGCTTGCATCTTCTATTTTATTTCTATTGCCTGCATCGAGCCCCCATCAGCAAGCACCTCTATTCCTCACCATGGCCGCAGCCTACTTCGGTTCCTCGGCCGGAAAGGGATAGTGAGGTCCCCACAGGCTGGCACCTCCATCCTTCACTTTGGCATGGCTGCTGGCAGGCACCACTCTACTTCATGCCCACGAGGAATGTGGTCCATGCTGGCACGTTAAGGTCGCTGCAGGTATTCCCTATATTGGAATGCTTTGGTCCCTGCAGAGACAAAAGAAACTTTATCACTTGGGCAAAATATGCCTAAAAAGAAAATTGAGCAAAATGAATAATTGCTCCAAACCTTTCTGAAATCAACAGACAGCACGCATTTTCCTAATTTTACCTGCATCCATAATTGGTAGTTTTCAAAAAAGCCCTTTTACCTGAACCGATGGTTTTAAAAAGAACCTTCTGCATAATCTGAGAATCAGATTTGACATGCGTCGCATCTAGCTGGAAGAATTTAAATGAAATCTGTAAGCTTTGTGAATTTAATTGATTCGCTTGTTAAAATGAATTTCCTGATATAGAGAAATTTAAGTCTTATTTCCTGACCGTGAATTTCAGTGAGTGAAAAAAAAATCTGCTTTGGACAACTGCTGCGTTTTAGTCAGTTGGCCGCTGGTGGAACAGATTATTTTAATGGAAATACTACATGCTGTAGTGAGATTCTTCTTTTTTTTTTTGCAGGACCAAAGTGATAGATGCATACTGACTGCAACATGGATCTGATATGCTGTTCTTGTAATTAATCTTACAATTCAACAGCGCTTAAAATATTTTTTGTAAAAGAGGCCTGAGCAAGGGGCACCCCCAGATGTCCAGGCATAACGCCTTAATGCACTCCTGTAAAGTATCTTTCATCAGGGATCAGAGCATGGCAATAGTATGCAGCTGGGTGGTGGTTTTTTTTTGGGGGGGGGGTTCTCTCCTGAATCAGCTGTTTCGAGATTGGCAAGCTGCACTCATGAGTTTCCTGCTATGGCGCTGAGCACAATGTTTTTGAACTGTTTTACTAGCTACTATTTATTTCTTTATTTCACCTTTTTTTATACCACCTTATCAGGCAATCAAAGCGATCTTTACATCATAACATGTTGAGCTTTGTACATCAGAACATTAATTATGTACAGTGCAACTAGTTGAGGTTATTAACATTCAATAACTATTTGCAGTGAGGTTAATGGCAGATATGTACCATGCTGTTAGTAGGTACATTGGATGTATCGAGAGCATGGTCGGTTTATGATGGGTGTTCACTTGAGCCTACTTGGTTTTAACCCATAGTGCTCCATAAAGAGTAGTGTTTTGATTCTTTTTCTGAAGTCCGCTAGGTCGTTTATCTCTTATTTTTGGGGGGAGGGCGTTCCATAAGATGGGTGTCTAATATGAGCAGGCCCTGTTGCTCGTTGATTTGTTGGCCTTGCGGAAATCAGCTGGGATGGATAGGGAGTTTTGGGTGCATCCTCTTCTCAGTCTAGTGTCTGGGGTTTTGTTTATTAGTGTGATAAGATGAGAGGGTGATATGTTGTGGAGTAATTTGAAGATAATGACTAGGGTTTTCTACTTGCTCCTACTGGGGATAGGAAGTCAGTGTAATTTGTGCAGGATTGGCATGATGTGTTCAGATCTTGATGCCCGCATGATTACCCAAGCTACTGTATTTTGTGCCAATTGCAACTGTGATGGTGCTTGTTTTGGATAGACCCTGGAATATGCTATTACAGTACTCTATGTGAGGGTTTATCATTGCCTGTATGACAGATCTGAAATCTGATAGGTCCAGTAGAGGTCTTAGCCATTGCAACATCTTAATCTTTCTATAAACTGCCTGGGTGGACTTGTTTATGTGGGATGATAGGTTCAGGGTTTTATCTAGATATTTATCTCATCTTTCACTCCTATTGTTTCTCTAAGCTGAATGTGAGGTGGGGGTGAGTTTGAAATCTTTGTCCCTGGTAATGAAGATTGCTTCTGTTTTTATTGAAATTTATCTTCAGATTGTTGGATGCAAGCCACTGGGAGGCTTCATCAAAGCATGTTACAATTTGTTTGAGATTAGATTTTGCAGTACTAATTGGGAGATAAATCATTATATCGTCAGCGTAAATGTGATAATTTGCTTTATGCCTTCAAAAAATGTTGCAAATTGGTTGGAGGTGTATGTTGGACAATAAGGCAGATAGAGCGGAGCCTTGAGGAATTCCCTGGTTTTGCCTAAATGGTTTTGATGTGGTTTGACCAATTTTTACCTGTTGCATGCGATATTGCAAGTATGATACGAACCAGCTGAGAGCAGTTCCGCAAACTCCAATTTGTTGCAGTCTTGATAAGAGTATATTGTGGTTGATCAGGTCAAATGCTGAGGCAATGTCCAGGAATATCATTATGAATGCTTGCTTAGGGGCATTCATTCCTTTAATCAGATTATCGAAGAGGGTTATGATGAGGTTTTCAACCCCATTGTGCATTCTGAAGCCGTACTGGTATGGATGCAGTGGGGCATTAGCGTCTGCAGCTGATTTTGCACTTTTTTTTTCTATTACTTTGCTATATAGGGGGAGGCTCGATATCGGATGGTAGGAATTTGATTGTAGTTTGAAACAAGCCTCTATCCACCCAATTCTAAAATGTAAGATCCTGAACAGTGTTTTTGGCATGTAGCCTTGGGGTAGTGATAAATTGACTATTTTTAGAATAGCTAGTACCAATTCATCACAGGACATTTTTACTCAGCTGACTGGGCATGGGTCACCTGGAGATGTGGTAGTGTTTATTGCTGTGATTATTTGGTCAAGGTATTCTAAATTGACTGTGGTGAGGGTTTGCCATGCCAGGATGTTAGGTAGCGGTTTTGGTTTATCTGTTGGTGAATTGTGGGTGTGGAGACGCAGCTTGTTAGTGTATTGTTGTGCTGGGAATAAGTTGGATTGCACATACCGAGACAGTCTCTAAGAAATAAGAGGCTGATGAAAGATACTTTACAGGAGCATGTGAAGGCGTTGTGCCTATACAATTGGGGTTGTCTTGTGCTGAGGACTCTTATTTAAAAAAAAAAAAAATTAGGCGTTGTTGAATTGTAAGATTGGTCTGCTTGCAGCAGCTGATTATTGTAGACTCATCACGTTTAGAGTTTTTGAGGTAGTGGTGTTCTTGTAGTTCAGATATGTAGGGTGTGAAATATCTCCCCATATATAGTAGAATCATGGTACCGTATTAAGTGTTTTTAAGGTAAGCGTATTCCATTATCTCCTTCATAGTTGCACATTATCTGTGCCTTAGTTTGGGATCGGTTATCCTTTTTTCCCCATTAAGCCAAGCCACATATCCCTAAATGTTGAGGAAAGACTGCTTTAAAGAGAAGCAATGGCAGTCTGGTGTTTAAGGAAATCACTACGGCAGCAGAACTAAGACAATTGTTGGGTTCTCACCTGTCCCTGATGGATTGGTGCAGCTCAAGAAACTGAAAAGTGTAGGATGGGACAAAGTTGTTCTAGTAGAAAAAAAAAATTAGTCATCTGGTCAACCTGACCTCTGAACTTATTGTCCCATTTAGTTGGTGGTCATCTTTCAGTTCCTTTTTAGGTGGTGTTTGAGTCTCTGGGCGTGTAAAGCAGCAGCTGTTTGGAAAGGTAGGCATTACTGGTGACCGTCTGTAATGGTTGTCCATAAATAATGTTTTGTTTTCTAGGTTCCTCTCATTGGCAGTAGTTCACCTGGAATTTCCATCAATCTTGGCAAACTAGCAAAACGCAACGGAATTCAGAAGATGTTTTTCTCCTTCATGGTTGGCCTTCTATGGATTTTGACCTTGACTATGATCCTGTCAATGAGTAGGACATCTTTCTTCTCAATATCAGGACCTACCATATCATAATGTGCAATCTAACTTTTCTGTGGGTTGACCTTGGTGGTGTAAAAGAGAAGGATTTGCAATAATCTTAAATCGCCGAAATGAGCTAACATTATGGGAGATTTGTTTTTCATCTTTCATTTCCTCTTACTGTTCAAGCACACGTGGCATGTTTAGGAGCTTAGATAAGAGCAACATGAGCAGCAGAGCAAGATCACCTCATTCTTTTCATAAAGTTCCCTTACATTTGATGATAAACACAAAAATGTAGTAGTTTTGTATTTTGGGGAGTCTTTCACACTGCATTATCAATTCAGATCAATGAATAGTAATCAACAGTATATTGGTGGGGCTGCACCATGTGTGAAATTCTTGCATTGTTTTTGTGGCTCATTCAAAGAAAGAGCAATGCCTCTCTTTGCCACAGAAGAAGATCTTGATTTGAAGGATGCTCCTCTAATATGTTGTCAACAACTGAGATACTGTACAAAAGTCTGACTGTCTCTTCTTAAAGTGCCACATGCCTTCGCTCCCAGATCGCTTTCAGACAGCCGCAGCTTTTGAGTGGTCTGTGATATGTAAATGGGGAAGAATTTTTGTTACAGGTTCGTGATAACCTTTTTTTTTATCTTGATCAACGCAATTCTCAGAAGAGCTTTCAAGGGCACATCTTCAAGCCTCTATAAAAGGAGTCTGTGTGGCTTGGAAAAATCATCTTTTGGATAATTCTTACTTTACGTCTATTTTAAAGAGATTGCAGCCTGCAGAAAATGCAGTGTAAGAGAACACGAATCCATGCGTAATCTAAAAACAATTTTCCTTAAGTGAGTGCTTTCCGGGGCTCCCATCTTCTCAGGATGGTACCTGCAACTTTACTAGATTCTGCTATGCGGGCCTGCTCAATGGGCCGCGTCCATTTTGCATTTATTACGAAGTGCTATCAGAGATTTTTAAAAAGAGATCTACAATGCTGAATGATGTTTCATTTACAAGGAAGCTTTTATTATTTTAGATGGTTTTATTTTTATATTTCAGTGAATTGTTTGTTTTTTACGTACCTCCTGGAATTCTATTTATTGCTGTAGTATGTAGGATGAGCTGATGTGTGACTCACATTGTTAGAAATTATAAATATGCCTCAATATCAGTAAGAGGAATTCAGAAGTTCCCTAAATTGCTGAAGCTCTTCTGTTTTCTCACTTTTTCCGCATAAGTGAAGAGATTTTTTTTTTAGGCTGGATACAAAACTTGCCATTCTGCTCTTTATTGAAATACTGATCATGTGTGGGGGGGGAGTTGAAGCAATAGTTTAGGGTAGTAGTGAAGGATAACAGCTCAAATACCTCTTTGATTTTTTTTTAAAATAAATCGACTATTTTAGCTCTATTTAGGGAGCATTTTCTTTTATTTTTGAGTATCATAGGGGGAGACCCATGCTGATGGATGACAGGAGGGCGTGTCTCTTGCAAGCGAGCATCATCCCTGTGACATGTTGGGGCCCTGCAGTACCTGAACCGCAGGACTAGGCTGTACTACTTCAGCATTCACCTTTAGGTGTTGAATAACCTTCCATGGTAGCGTGACAGAGCTGTGGAAAGCCCTTCTGAAGACTCGCTTTTGCTATGGCCTTACTAAACACAAAGCTTAATTAAAAAAAAAATCATCACCACTATTGAATTATTTTGGAAGTATGGCTGCCAAATTTCTGGATGAACACTTCACTTGTGGCTTAACTGCGATGATTCGGCTTAATCTGAGCGAAGGGGCTTACTCTTACTGTGAAGGGCATTTTCTAAATTTGTACCAAATTTCTGTATAAACCACCACTCTAGCTGTGGAAATGTGTAAGGTTGGTGAGACTTTATTCAGGGAGTTTTTTTTTTTTTTTAACAGCAAATGCTGAATTCCACAAATTTGCTTAGTTGCTGGGTTACTGGAAAGGGGTTAGAAAAGTGGAGCACTGTAAAAAGGGCAAATCTTTTTAAGATCAGAAAAAAATATTCAGCAACCAGAAAAATATTTAGTAAAGTATGAAGTCAAAAAGTTGCTTTCTATGCATTTCAGTGAAAGTAAATCAAAAGTACCAATTCATGAAAAAGCAGATGATGGTGATGGTTATAGGACACGTGGAGCTTGTCAGGATGCCTTACCTTGCAAAGGTCTAACATCAGCGGATAACTCCATACTCTGAGCCTAAGTTATGGTGCATGTAATGGATTGCTTTGTCCATCCAAGCACAGAAATTAGAAGTGACTGCAGATAAGGAACCAGAGCAATCCTTCATATGTAAACCATTTCAGAGGTTATTTGAGATGTTGTACCTAGCAGTTTCTAATAGCAAGGTATTCTCCAAGACCAAGCTTTGGATAGCATTTTATTCAGATGTCTGCTTTTGCAGAAAGAAAACAGCAACAGTCTTTGATTAGCAGCAGCCCATCGTTTTATATGGGAGATATGTTTTAGTAAAGGATGCAGGTATCCATCATCAATGGACATTTGGAAGGTGATGGAACAGCTAATACTTTTCTGTGTTTTTAGCAATTTAATGCCAAAAAGGCAGAGGAGAAAAATTATCCTGATAATCTGGGGGAATACCACTTAGGTAGTCTGAAGGTGACTCTGGGCATTTCACTGGTGCCAAAATGAAAGCTCTTGGTAGCAACAGCAAAAGTAAAAAATGTAAAAAGAATACTCTCATAATACCAGTGCCAAAAGGCCGTTAATATATTCTGCAATACCTTAGCATATGTAGAGCCTGAATGCAAATGTAGCACTCTTAGCAATTGTGAGCATGTCTGTAATGTCCAGTAAGTGCACGGATGTTAGAAGCTGTCTTGTTCCATTTTATCTGTTTAGAGAAACAATAGGAATGTCCACGGATATGCCTACAGCGCACCTCCCTGGTGCTAGAGACCAATAGGCTTTGTGCCTCACTCACATTCACCAGAGCCACGTAATAATCCTCTTCAGTATTCTGTAGGGTTTTGATTACCTCTGTGTAGATGAGCCACCCCTCTTCATGCAAAACACAATACTTCATCTATGCAACCCTGTTTTGACTGCTCACACTACATAGTTTGAGATTTAACAAAACTTCTGAATAACTTTTAACCAAAGTCTCCAGTTTAGCTGTTGGGTGATGTGCTTGTTTCTTTCTGATTTGTATTAAGCGGGACCAGTGAACCTTATTCTCCAATAAACCAGCCTCTGGGTTCACTAGATCGCGTCTATATCTGGTTTTGTTTTGGAATGGTTGATGAATTGCCTTTGAGTGCTGATTTTTGATTGGACGCTGCTGCCTGCCAATCACTGCAGCCTATCCAGTGCCATTCTTCTCCTTAGCCTTTTGGTGCCGTGGAGACAGAAGATTACTACTGCTAGGAATCTCTACACAGGAAGGTGCAGAGGGCTGGGATGTTGCTCTCCCTGGCAATGACCTCTTTGAATCTATGATTTTGTATGACTTTTCAGTATCAATCCCTTCCTCCGTCCTACATTCATTGCATTACTTCATAATGCTGCAGCCTAATTTTCCAATAAGAGCTTTGGGGATTTGAATCTGCAGCCTGGGGTTGAGTGGCCTAGTGGTTGGGGCAAGTTACCTCGGCCCAGAGGGCCATGGGTTCAAATCCTGCTAGAGGGCAGCAACCTTGGGCTGGAAGGACTGGGGTTTCTACTCCCACAGGTGCTCCTTGTGGCCTTTGGCAAGCCACTTTAACCCTCTGTTGCCTCAGGTACAAAAACAGATTGTGAGCCCTTCTGGGACAAGTGAAATATACATTATCTAAATGTACTGCTTTGACTGCTAGCAAAGTGGTATATAAGCCTAGTTTAAATAAATAAATACCGGTGCCATATTTCCCTTAAACATTTTATTGTAAACTGCTTTGAAAATTCACTAAAAGGCACCATAGCAAATGCAAATAAACAGCTGTTCCAAGATTCGGGAAGTAGAGCTCTTACTACTATTAATACTACTACTACTGAACATTTGTATAGCGTACAGACACATGTAAAAGAAGGTCCCTGCTCATCAGAGCTTACAGTCTAGTCAAGACAAACAATGCAGTAGCTGTAGATATGGGATAAATCTAGGGGGAATGGTAGGGAAACACAAAGGAGATTAGGTAAATCAGGATCTGAAAGTGGCAGCGAAGAGATGAGTTTTGAAAAGGGTCCGAGAAGGTGCCTGACGTACAGACTCAGTTTTTTTCCAGGCATAAGGAGCAGCAAGGTGAAAGGAGCAAAGTCTGGAGTTCGCTTCTCTCTCTGTCCTCTTCTACTGCTATCTGCCAGAAGAGCTGAGTTCCCAAGGTGGGATGTAGAGAGAGATGAGAGAGGAAAGGTAGTGAGGAGCTGCGGAGTGAATGCACTTATAATCAGCAAGAGAAGTTTGTACTGGATGCAGAGACTGCTAGGGAGCCAATGACGTGACTTGAGAAGAGGGGTTATATGATCCTGACGAGGCTGCGGGAAGATTAGCCACACAGCAGAGTGTTGAGCAGATTGAAGGGGAGAGAGATGATTCAGAGGGAGACCAGCAAGGAGCAGGATACAATAGTCCAGACTGGGGGGGAGGGGGGTGACTAAGGAGTGGATAAGTGTCTTAGTAGTGTGTTAAGAAAGGAATGCAAAAATGTTGTTGTTGTAGAGAAAGAAAGATGGGTTTTAGCTAATAGTTGGATGTGTGGGGAGAAGGAGAGAGAGGAGTTGAAGTTGACCCCAAGGTTTGAGCTGAAGAACAGGGAGGCGTATAATGTTATTCATAGAGACTGAGAGAGGAGGAAGGGGAGAGGAGGGTTTAGGGTGGAAAATAAGCTCAGTTTTGGCCATGTTCAATTTCAAGTGGCAGTGAGAAATCCAAGCAGCAGTGTCAGAAAGGCAGGCAGAGATCCGGGCCTGGATTGCCGGAGAGATTTCAGGTGTAGAGAGGTGGATCTGAGAGTACTGGGACGAGATGAGTACACCAAGGTACTGGGTATAGAGAGAAAAAAAGGAGAGGAGCCACCAGAACAAACAAGAGACCCTTGTTTGCCGCTTAGCCTGGTTGCATGTGCTCTTCCTGTTAGTATTACTCTGCCACACCTGTAAAGTCACTGTCGTCTTCCCTGTAAGTACAGCCTCGGGGGTACTGAAACAGCTTTTATAGTGAGGCTGAATAAATCACGTTTGTATAGTACAGGTCAGCATCCCTATAACTACCCCAATTGCAGTACTAATGCTTTATTCCCTCCCTTGCCCTTTTTCCATCCCCCAATTCAGCAGGACTTTCTCATTCATTTACTGCAGCTCAAGGGTGACGATGTACCTCTGTCCAGGAACAAGTGATATTTCCTGTAACTGTCCACCTCCATGTCATATGTCTTGGAGTTCTTCCACCAGGCCCTTCTCCCCACTTCCCATGGGACGCAGTGTCGGAGACTTCATATTCCTGTTTTTCTCAGAACAAGAAGCAATGTTCAGTTACGGAGTTTGAAGCTGCACCAGGGAGGTGATTGTCAATCAGTGATGAGCCGTGAGGCTCTTTCATCCTATATAATTATATACCAATGATCATTTTCTTCCAAGGACCCAGAAGAATAAAATGGACCCTGCGACAGAATGCATGATAACCATGTTGTTACCACATGCTTGCTAGTAGGCAAGTTAAAATGCTCTACTATTGAAATGCTAGAATACATAATATGAGAATTTTGCACTAAGTAAAATGCTGATCTGTATAAACATGATGTATGTCAAACTGTATGCTACAAGGCTACATGTTCCATGTTAGCAAGCAACTTGTGTCAATGACATTAATGATTTTTGAAAATGGTCAGATCCAGGTGCTTATAATTTTCAAGATTCGTTGCAACATGATATACCCACTTATCTCCATTCCCTCAGATTTTGGTCAGTTGAGTGACTCAAACTGTTAAAGACGAGGTGGTGAAAGTGAAAAATTGATTCTTCGTGTAGGCTTGTGTTAGCCGTCTAATTCATTACATATGTAACAGATGGAAACGCAACATGACATTGTGCCAGTTAAATGCCACATCCCTGCTGTATCGTCCGACAATACTGAAAGATGCCTTTAAACAAATGAGAGTCATGACTTTGTAGCTCAAGAGGCTAGAATAACTGTCCAGCAACTTCAGGATCCTGACCATGTAAATCAGTGTTACTGCTGATCAGTAAATGAACATTTGCAGCTCGCTCACATCAATGAATTGGTGTAAGTGGAGACCGCCTTTCGTGTTGCTGATTTGAATGCATGTTAAAGTGTTTCTGCTTTGGTAAGTCCTTCATCTAGCCATATACAAAAAGGGAGTCATTCCAGACCACGAATAGCAGGATTGGACGTCCAACCCATGCTCGGGGCCAGAACACTATTCCAGGCCCAGAGCTCCCCGCACATACAAAGGGTTTGTGCAGGAAGCGCTAGATGTGGGCAGGAGGGGGCGGTGATGGGGCAGAGCAGGGATATGGCCCCTGTACATCCTGCGGCTCTCGCCTGCACACCTGACTTATTCCACCCCGAGGGTGGAATAAGTCATGGGTGCCCCCCACATTGTGCGGTGCACACCCCCACAGCTTGCCCAGATGGACATGCTGTTCCCCTGCAGCCCTGCTCCAGTCCACAGTGGCTGCTGGGGACGGCCGGACAGAGGGCTGCAGTGGCATTCTGAGTCATCCTGCGGACGGCGCATTGCCATAGAGCCAGGACGCCACTGCTGACTTGCACCAGCAGCGTCATTCTGGCATCTGGATGGGCAGCTCTCCATATGCCAATCTGTCAAAGTGGTCAGACATGAGGGAAATGGAATTGGCCTCCACGTGCTTTCTGGAGAATATTCCAGTGAGCATAGTATTTGTGAATAGCTGTTGCCTCTGTAGTATGAACCAATTAGGTTCACTTTGTGGGTTCAGTCCTTACTGTCTGGACCACAGCAGCTGGGTTCAGCTCATGGGTCCAGTTCTTGCTGTCTGGACCATCAAAAGTACATCAAGCCATTAAGTTCCTATGGAAGCTGAAGCCTGCTATGCCATTGGTGAGGCTTCTCTTTACTTGTCCAATGCAAAGGAAGATAATAAGAAAAAAAGGCCTCAGATTTTCCTGCTGGCTTTATTTTAGAAGCCGTCTTCACCATGGATACCACAGCTAACTAGGCCTGAAGCTCAGATTATATGTAAACAAAGTTCAGTTGGAACCTCTAAAAGAATATTTCACAACTACTACTTTTGGCTAAATATATAGCTGTTGATAATACAATACAAGTAGTAACATCTTTCATACCATTTACAATAATCTAATTCATTTAAGCTGCTTTTTTAACTCCTGGTTTAAACTCTGAGAGTAAGCATTTTTAAAGGAGAAACTAGGGCCTAAAGTTGTGCAGTAAGCTACCAAAAATTCAACTAAAACTAAAATGAAAGTGTGTTAAGCAAGTATTTAGTGTATGTACATCAGGAATCACACTTTATTGTCCTGTATTTTTTTTTTACTACGTGCATTAATTTATGAACCTTTTTTTTTTTTTAAACATAGCTTACTGTTTTTGTTTTTTGGATCAGCAGTGCTGAAGATTAATAACTTCTTCTAAAATCCCTTTTTCTATATGGATGTATTTCTGTTACGTACCATAGCAACTCAAGACAAGTTCTGACATACAGTAGAGAATGAGGTAATACAAAACTCTGGCACATTAGACTTGGTCATTTTGTGAAACTGTGATAACAGATTAGTGTACATTGACAGTAGGCCCCATTCTGATGGAACGTGAGGCAAGTACCCAACCAACGCGAGGAACTTGGCCAAGCAAACTCTGAAGATATAGCGGGCATCCACTTGCCAGTTAAGAGAACTAACCTTTTTTTACATATTTGTTTTTCTTAAAGAACAAGCAGATATCATCTTTATGCAGGAAACCACCTGAGTGAAGGTGACCATCACAAGCTTTGTAGGGGATGGGGTGGAGAACATAAGAACTTAACACAAGATCTGCCATACTGGGTCAGACCAAGGTCCATCAAGCCCAGTATTCTGTTTCCAACAGTGGTCAATCTAGGTCATACGTACCTAGCAATTTCCCCAAAAGACACAGTTTCCTCAATGCTTGTACAGGGTCAAGCAGTGATATCCCGGGTCCCTTTTAATAATGGTTTATGGACCTTTCCTCCAGGAACTTGTCCAAACCTTTTTTTAAACCCAACTACTGGAACTAAATTCCAGCACCTACGCCAATCTCTACCCCATACACCACACACACTACACGATGTAAATATACTTTTGTACAAAGTTTGATATGTTTGCTTGTTTTTTGTTACAATACCTACAAAGTTTATACTTACTGTTCAATGTAAATAGTTGATTTCTACTGTTCTATGTAAAATGTATACAAATTGTGTACAAGACTGTTAATCTGTTATATGTAAACCGCCCTTGATCTCTGGAAGGGGCGGTATAAAAGAAATAGGTAAATAAATAAATAAATAAATAAACTACACTAACAGCCTTTACTACATCCTCCGGTAACAAATTCCAGAGTTTGATTACACGTTGAGTGAAAAAATATTTTCTTTTATTAGTCTTAAATAGGTTACCCTGTAGCTTCATTGCATGTCCCCTAGTCCTTTTATATTCTGATAAGGTAAACAATCGCTCTATGTTTACCCGTTCCACTCCGTTCATTAATTTATAGACTTCTATCATATCTCCCCTCAGCTGTCTCTTTTCCAGGTTGAAGAGCCCCAACCTTTTTAGCCTTTCTTCATAGGAGTATCCTTCCATCCCCTTTACCATTTTGGTGGCTCTTCTCTGTACCTTTTCTAATAACGCTATATCCTTTTTAAGATACGGTGACCAGAACTGCACACAATGTTCAAGGTGCGGTCGCACCATGGAATAATATAGAGGCATTATAATATCCTTTGTTTTATTTTCCATTCCTTTCCTTATGATACCTAGCATTCTATTTGCTGTCTTGAACGCCGCTGCACACTGGGCGGAGGGTTTTAACATGTTATCTATGATGACGCCTTAATATTTTTCCTGGTTGGTGGTTCCCAATATGGAACCTTGCATCGTGTAACCATAGTTTGAGTTGTTCTTTCCTAGGTGCGTAACTTTGCACTTGTCCACATTAAATTTCATCTGCATTTTGGATGCCCAGTGTTCCAATTTATCAAGATCTTCTTGCAATTTTCCACAATCCTCTTGGGTTTTAACAACTTTAAATAGTTTTGTGTCTTCTGCAGATTTGATAACCTCACTTGTTCCTTTTTCCAAGTCATAAGATATGCCATACTGGGTCAGGCCAAGGTCCATCAAGCCCAGTATCCTGTTTCCAACAGTGGCCAATCTAGGTCATACGTACCTAGCAGTTCCCCAAAAGACACAGGTTCCACAATGCTTGTACTGGGTCAAGCATTGATATCCTGGGTCCCTTCTTAATAATGGTTTATGGAACTTTCCTCCAAGAACTTTGTCCAAACCTTTTTTAAACCCAGCTACACTAACAGCCTTTACTACATCCTCCGTTAACAAATTCCAGAGTTTGATTACACGTTGAGTGAAAAAATATTTTATTTTATTAGTCTTAAATAGTTTGCCCTGTAGCTTCATTGCATGTCCCCTAGTCTTTCTGTATTCTGATAATGTAAACAATTGATCTACGTTTACCTGTTCCACTCCATTCATTAATTTATAGACTTCTATCATATCTCCCCTCAGCCGTCTCTTTTCCAGGTTAAAAAGCCCTAACCTTTTTAGCCTTTCTTCATAGGAGTATCCTTCCATCCCCTTTACCATTTTGGTGGCTCTTCTCTGAACATTTTCTAATAACGCTATATCCTTTTTAAGATACGGCGACCAGAATTGCACACAATATTCAAGGTGCGGTCTCACCATGGAACGATATAGAGGCATTATAATATATTTTGTTTTATTTTCCATTCCTTTCCTTAAGATACCTAGCATTCTATTTGCTCTCTTGGTCATTTATGAATATGTCAAAAAGCAGAGGACCCAGCACAGATCCCTGGGGTACTCCACTATTCACCTTTTTCAATTGGGAAAATTGGCCATTTAGCCCTACCCTTTGCTTTCTATCTTTTAACCAGTTCCTGATCCACAACAGTACATCACCTCCTATCCTATGACTTTTTAGTTTTGCCAAAAGTCTCTGATGGAGGGACCTTGTCAAAGGCTTTCCGAAAGTCCAGATACACTATATCAACCAACTCACCTTTGTCTACCTGTTTGTTCACACCTTCAAAAAACAGATTAGTAAGACAAGATATTCCTTGTCTAAAGCCATGTTGGCTGTCTCCCATTAAGCCATGACTATCTACATGCTGAGTAATTTTGTTCTTTGATAGTTTCTACCATTTTTCCCCATTACTGACGTCGGGCTCATCGCTCTGTAGTTTCCCTGATCACCCCTGGAACCCTTTTTAAAAATTGGTGTTACATTGGCGATCCTCCAATCTTCAGATATTACAGATTTTGATTTTTATTTATTTATACATACATTTATATACCGCATCTTCCAAAGTTCAGTTGCGGTTCACAGTGAACAACAATTAACAAAACAAGTTTGTTTTACAGGGAACGTCATATTATAACAGAACATATTTACAAGGAACATCATATTATATAAAGCGTATACAGTCTAAACAATGTGAGATAATATAGAACATATAGAACAGATGATTTTAATGATAGTTCACAGATTACTAATAGCAGGTCTGCAATCTCATTTCAGTTCTTTCACCACCCTTGGATGTATACCATCTGGTCCAGGTGATTTGCTACTCTTCAGTTTGGGGGCTTCCTCCTATAATGACCAGCAAAGAGGTTTTGCCACCTTGATATATGAGAGTTGCATTTAGGACACACAAGAGTGTAGAGGATCTATAGGGGCAATATCCATATGGAGGGGGGGGAGTTGGGGGAACCCAAGGTAGCTATATGCTCCCACTGTGTATCAGCATGGCTGCTTCCTCACAATGCTGGCCAAGCTGATGGGGTTTGATGGGTATAAACTGATGGTAGGAGGGGACTCCAACTTGCCTAGAGACTTTCTGGTAGACTGCAACCCCCCCGAGACTTAACATACGAAATGCTGATCAGAAAGGGATACATTTCTTTATGGAGGAGATGGGGCTAGGGAATGTTTGTTGCATACTGCATCCTGAGGAACCCAATTTCACACATTACTCTGCCCCCAACAATAGTTACGTGCAGCTGGATTACCTACTTATAGCAGAAAATATGTTCTGGGGCTTGGAGAGGGCAGACATAGGGGATCCCAGCCTCTCTGATCATGCTCCTGTTTGGATGGAGATTCGACTGCAGGAAAGGAGGGAGGAATGTGGGGGGGGGACTGACCTTGGTGGATGAACCCCACCCTATATAAAGAGACAGAGTTCCATAAACATTTGAAAACTGTTTGGCAACAAAATTGGGAGGAGAACGATAGAGAGGACATGGACAGAAGATTCCTTTGGGAAGTAGCAAAGGCCACTGACATTGCAGATATTTGCATATTTATTTAACAATTTTTGATATAACAATTTTTCTACTAGTCAAAATGGTTTACATGCAACGGAATGAATACAATGAACATTTTACATAAAACCATAGGAACTAGAAATGTAACTAATAAAGATAAAAACAATGAACTAAATGAAAAGCTGGGAGAAGTCATCGTTGCAAGACTGAAACGACAAGGGGATGAGAAGTTACACTATCCGAGAAGTTACATTGTTTTAGGCAGCGACATATAAAAACATGAGGGAAGAAGAGCGGGCACAATACCTAAAGGTGTGCCATGCCATTAACGATCTGCTGAAGCAGAGAGCAGAGGGGGACATCTGGTTATATAAATATAAGCTCCAGGGGTGGGGTAGCAAAAGCGGGAAGCTCTTGGTAAATTTAGTGAGCCCTATGAAGAAAAAGTGTGATCGCAGCTATTTGGGACTCCCAGGGACGCAAGCATGAGACAGCATGGGACATCTTAAATCGGTTCCATCAATATTATAGTGCACTATATGGAGAGGGAGCACGGGATGATGTGGGAAGGGAAGCCTTCTTTCAGGAATTAGTCATGCCTGAGCAGAGAGAGGAGGAGAGGTGGGTATTAAACACTCCCTTTACACGAGAGGAAGTATTACAAATATTGTGCTCCCTCAAACTTGCCAAGACCCCTTGGCTGGATTGGTTGGAGGCAGAGGTTTACAAAATTCTGGGCGATAAGATGGTAGTCTACTTTCTGACAGTGTTCGGAGGCCCTGGAGAAGGGTGATCGGGGGGGCGGGGGTGAGACTAAAGCAGGCTATGGTGGTGGTGCTGTCTAAGCCAGGCAGGGATCAGACACTGGTGGGATCTTATAGGTCATATTTTTATTAAACCAAGATTTTAAACTATTTAAGACTAATAAGAGAAAATATTTTTTCACTCAACGTGTAATCAAACTCTGGAATTTGTTACCGGAGGATGTAGTAAAGGCTGTTAGTGTAGCTGGGTTTAAAAAAGGTTTGGACGGGGGCGGAGCCTGATGTCCAACGGGGTAGACGCCTGGTGCTGAAGCTCCCGAGAGGCCTACACAGAATCCTGACTAAACTCCTGCAAAACTTCACTATTTTGCTTTAAAATCGCCGGGGCGCATCGGAGGGATGGCGGGACCTAAACCACAGCGCCTAGATTTCGGCTCCCCCACTTCGTCGCACGGCAAACGCTCCAAAACGGAACTGCCTTCCCCGCATAAGATGGCGCCGCTCTGTGAGAGCCCTGAAATGCAGCGGGTGATACTCGAGGAGATTCGTGGTGTAAAGGAACTGGTACAATCCAACGGAGAAGCGATCCGCGCCATGCGTGAGGACCTTACCATGATGCAGGAAAGGCTCGAGGGCCTCTCGTTGCGCCAAGACAAAATGGCGGAGACTCTTGAATCGCACGCGGTGCGAATGGGGAAGATCGATAAAGCTGAACGCCAGATTTTGCTCCTTCAAAAGGAACTTGAAGATAGCAATAATAGAGCTCGTCGCAATAACATTCGACTCATTGGAGCTCCAGAGGGCGTAGAAGCAGGAGATCTGCGGGAATATCTGGGCAATATTCTACCCTCTCTATTGAAGACGACGTTTCTTAAGGACCTGGAGATAGACCGGGCACATCGTGTCCCCACTAATATGGCGCTCAACCGGACGACTCCCAGGCCCATCATTTTTCGGCTACTGCGCTATCAACAAGCTGAGCAAATTCTGGCTGTTGCCCGGGCTAATCATCACCTCGAGATAGATGGGCATAAAGTGTCTTTCTTCCCTGATCTCTCTAAGCCCACGATGGACCGCCGAAAGAAGCTTCTTGCTTATCGCCCTCGCCTTCAGCAACTGCAGGCCCGATTTGGTCTCCTGTATCCGGCAAAGCTACGCGTTACGCTGCATAACCATACCAGGACCTTCGAGGATCCTGACCTCCTCGCTGCATTTTTGGACTCTAAAGAAGCTGAACTGATGCGTTGATGTTACCATCAAGCTGTGTTGCTGTTCAAAGCTCTCTTAAATCTCTACCTCATTGGGGCCTATCGCAGTGATTTCGCTGCGGACGCGGTTGGACTGCTCTCCTGACCTACTTCTTTGAACCGCCATCCTGCTTCTCTGCACCCTTCGGTGGCTCCCGGGACTTGTTCCTGCTGCAGGGAGTATGGCCAGTATCGGGCCTTCTCTGGGGCTTCCCCCCGCAGACTCATGGTCGCCAGTAATAGTTGGGGTTTTGCTTCTTCTCTAGTGCACTTCGGTGCCTGTCTCTTTTTTTTTTGGGGTTATTTATGCTTTCTACCAAAAGTTTATTATTTCATGTCGTGTGTACAGTCATTTGCTACCAATATGCATAGTTTAGGGAATAATGTGCAACTTCATGTTCTCTCAGAATTTTGTATATTACTAGATGGCTTTCTGTAAGCTCTTATCATTGAATGTCAAAGGTATCAATAGTCCAATCAAAAGGAAGAAAATTCTTAGCTATTTGAATACTGAGCATGCTGATTTAGTACTGCTTCAAGAAACGCATTTAAATGCTAAAGAAACACTAAAGCTTAATGTCAAGCCTTATGCTGTTGTGGCGTATTCTCCCGCTGTTGCTAAACGCTGTGGTGTTGCCATACTTGTTAAGAAATCCCTGCAGGCCACCGTGCTAGATATTAGCTCAGATAATGAGGGTAGATGGGCTCGCGCTCATCTCAAAGTGGGGGATCTAGAATTCACGTGTATTTGTATTTATGCTCCAAATGTTGACAATCCTGGTTTTTTTGCTAAAATTGCACAAGCTGCGCAAGCCTCCGCTCATACCCCACTAATACTGGGAGGAGACTTTAATCAGGTCCTCGACCCTTTGGTGGATCGGCAGCCGCCTAGAACCTGTGGTCCACCCAAGAGTCTCTCCATACTTACAGCTATGATCGCTGATTTGGCTTTGGTGGACATATGGAGGTTATTGAATCCTTCTGATTTGGATTTTACCTTTTTCTCCGCTCCTCACCAATCACAATCCCGAATAGATTTTTTTCTTTTATCTAAAACATTGGTATCGCAGATTGGTATGGCTAAGATTCACCCCTTGCACATTTCAGACCATGCTGCCATATCTTTTACGATACACACTGCTGCGCAAAATGCAAGTCCCCGAGCATGGTCTTTTGATAGGTCTCTCCTAGACCAACAGGATTTTCAAACTGTAATACGGGCTGCCATACAAGATTACTTTCATTTTAACTCTCCCCTTGACACAACGAACTGGGCCTGGTGGGAGGGTTTTAAGGCGTCTATTCGAGCCACGGTGACTAGTTATCAAATCCGTCTTGGGAAACAAAGAAGGCAACAATTGGTGATCCTTGAACAACAGATACAGGCTGGTGAACGTATTCTTACGTCCCGAACAGACCCATGTGTTCTGCTTCGTTTGCAACGTCTCCGTTTTCAGTACAACAAGATTTTGCATAATGCCGCTGTTAGAAATATAGCATCCCAGCAGGGATTGTATTACCGGGAAAATAATCGCGCTGGTAAACTACTAGCTAATGCTTTGAAGGGGAAAAAAGAAGCCAAACGGGTAGCAGCTCTCCGAAGCCCATCTGGGAATGGCCTTGTCACAAAAGATCATGAGATTTTAGAGCTTTTTCGCGATTTTTATGCTAGCTTGTATAAATCTGAATGTGAGTTTGTTCCTGAACATTTCGACCGCTTGTTAGCTGGTGTACAGCGTCCTACTCTCTCGGCTGAGGAATGCACGGCCCTTGATCATTCGTTTACTCTTGTGGAAATACAGGATGCAATTAAAAGATGTGCCTCCGGCCGTGCTGCGGGTCCAGACAGCCTTCCGGCTGAGTTCTTCAAAACTTTCAGCTCTGATCTGGCCCCGTTTTTGCAGCAATACTTTACTACCCTAGTAGCCGACGGATCCTCCCTTGGTTCCTTTTCAGAGGCCAACATAGTGGTCTTTGAGAAGGAGGGGAGAGACCCACACCTGACAGCCAATTACCGACCCATCTCCCTGCTTAACGCAGATTATAAAATCTTCGCCACTATTCTTTCTACTCGGCTCTCTCACAAAATGACCACTTTAATACATCCAGATCAATGTGGATTTATTCCCGGCAGATCAACTGCTGATAATGCCAGGACTCTTTGTCATGTACTAACTAATATGGCCTCCCACGATCGTCCATTGGTTGGCCTTTCCCTAGATGCCGAAAAAGCCTTTGACCGGCTAGAATGGCCATTCCTATTTGCGACCCTCCGTTGGTTTGGTTTCGGCGATAATTTTCTCCGTTGCCTTCAAGTGCTATACTCTCAACCAACTGCTAGTGTCTGTGCCAACACATTGAAGTCCCAGCCATTTTTACTGCAAAGAGGCACCCGTCAGGGGTGCCCACTTTCCCCCTTACTTTTTGATCTTGCGTTAGAACCCCTAATCCTGTTAATCCGTCAGTCTCCACATATCCACGGCGCTCCCTTTCCCCGTCGGGATATAAAAGTCTCAGCGTATGCAGATGATCTTATGCTTTTTGTTTCCTTAGACTCCGTATCTGTTGTTCTGGATCTAATTGACCGCTATTCTCAACTTTCAGGTTACAAAATTAATTGGACCAAATCAGTCGCCTTTCCCCTAAACCACCAGGTTCACCAAGCAGACTTGCAAACCTTTCCTTTTGTATGGCAGCCCCGTATGGTAAAATATTTAGGGGTACATTACTGTTATCCTCTCGAAGAAACCGTCGCTTTTAATGTCAAAAATTTAATCACCAAGGTCCGTGAGCTCACCCAACGTTGGTCTCCACTTACTCTTACGTGGTGGGGCCGTATGGATACCATAAAGATGATGATTGTTCCCAAGGTTAATTATGTCTTAGAAATGTTACCGTGCCTTCTCCCTCGACACACCTACAAAGATATCGAGGGCCTGTTGATCAGATTTTTGTGGCAGAACAAACCGCCTAGAATAGCGAAACATAAACTTCAGTCAGATAAGGAACATGGTGGGATAAGATTTCCTGATTTTTTCAACTATCACCTCTCTTTTCTTCTCAAACAGGGTGCCCGTTGGTTGGACGCTTCTTTCCCGTCCAGACCAATATGGTTAGATATAGAAGAAGACCTCTGTAAGCCCATTCCACTTAGCTATCTCCCTGGAATGACTTTCCCACTGGATGCCCACTATCCACCAATGCTCCTGGATACGCTTCGCTCCTTCAATGTTCTCATCAGCTCCCTAGATTCCCTAGCTTGCCCACTAGATAGGCTTCCAATTTGGCATAATGCTCGATTCCAAATTCAACATAAGCTGGTGGCCTGGAGTCCCTGGTATTCCAGAGGCATCTGGACTCCCAATCAACTGTTTCACAACGCTCGCTGGAAGTCCATTAATGAGCTCCATTGTGAGTTTGGCCTTCCTTCTAAATACTATTTTCAACTGCTTCAGTTGCAGCACTGTCTCAAGAGTGCTGGGGTTTTTCCCCCACTAACTCCTCATGACCAAGGGATAACTGAGGTGGTCTCCTTTATTGGGGCTCAGTCCGGTGTTGCTTCCACCTTTTATAAAACTCTTTGTGCTCCTCAGAATGCTGTCCCCCCTTCTGCACAGCAGACTTGGGAGCGAGAATTGGGTGTAACTCTAACCCCTGAACATTGGAACCTCTTCTGGAGCAAAGTGGTTCGTGTTTCCCGCTCGGCTTCCTTAACCCAGACGCTTTTCTTCTTTGCCCATCGCTGTTTCTATACCCCTGATAGACTGGCCAAATGGACTTCCACTCTGAGTAATCAATGTTGGACTTGCCATGCAGCTACAGGCACCCTCACTCATGTCATGTACGAATGCCCCGCACTACAACACTACTGGAGCCGGGTCTGGGGTCGTATTCAATCTATCTTACACTTTACTGAACCACTCTCCTGGAAAATAGTGGGACTCCGTTCTGCAGCGGGCATCCCCTCTCTCCCGAAGTCTGCTTACTTCCTCCTTGACTTTCTAATGGGTATTGCCATATCGTTAATCATGAAATATTGGAAAAATAGCTCTTCACTGAGTCCTCTAGAATGGTGGAATTGTGTCTGTCTATATAGTAAGTTTGAACAAATTCCTCGTAGGGCTACCCCTTCCCTTCAGGCCCGCTACCAGGTGTCTAAATGGAAATTACTCACAGATTTCGTGCAGTCGGCCAAATGCTCGCACTTGACTGTCTAGTTATATCTCTCTCTTGATCCATAGTATATCATGACTGTTATGTTTATGTTCTAACATAATTGCTATGGACCCCATGCCTGGGTTAATATCTTTTCTTTTCTTTTTTTTTTTTTTTTTTATTATCTAGAGAAGAAGCATAGGGGGGGAGGGTTGATGGGGTTATTTTCCGGTTTATTCCATTTTATTTTGATGCAATCATCCTTGTTTTATTACTGTGTGTATTGTTATTGTTATAAAATGAAAATAAAAGTTTAAAAAAAAAAAAAAAAGGTTTGGACAAGTTCCTGGAGGAAAGGTCCATAAACCATTATTAAGAAGGGACCCAGGATATCAATTTAAGCTATTACACAGAGCATACATCTCAAGGGTGAGAGAGGATGCAGATGAAACTGGGGGAGAACCCCGACTGTTCGAAGTATAAGATGGGGAATGGTACTCTGACACACATGTTTTGAAATGTTACAAATTACAGCACTTCTGGGGTGGAGTATTGCAACATGTGCATAGAGTGCTAGGGAGCCCATTTGAGTGGACCTATACAGCTTTGCTGTTGGGTGGTGCAGCTCAATTGAGGGGCCAAAAGGTGGGGCTGGCAGGGCACCACTTTGGGTGAGTGGCACTGATTGTGAGACAAGTGATCTTGACTAAGTGGGTGGAGGCCACAGCCCTGGACTGCAAGGTGTGGGTGACTGAATGCAGAGAGCGAGCAAACCAACTGAATTGGAGGAGAAACGACAGTATGCTCAGCTAAGGTTGTGATTTACTATGCAGTTACTATACTTACAAGGGAAGAATTGTGGAGGGGGAGGAGATATACAAAAAAAAAAAAGGGGGGGGGATGTACCAACCTGGTTGTCTACACCCTGGAGAAGGGGAAGTGATACCCCGTTAACTTGTCGATTCAGTTAGATTACTGGGAGATCTTTGTGGGGTTATGGTTAACTTGAGTTGACGACCGAGTGCTGGGAGATGTCTCCCTGACGCTTTTGACCGGGGGGGGGGGTGATATCACTGCTTATAGTTTACTAATAGTTACTATTTATTACTGGTTTGCTAGATATTGATGCTTTTCTCCAGGACCAAGCAGGAAGTCAGTCCTCACATATGGGTGACGTCGGCGCCGACGGAACCCTCGCGGAGCAATTTTCCCCAGCTTTCAAAGAAAGCCTTTGGGAATTGCAGCGTGCATGCGCTGTCCTCTTCCCGCCCAAGGGTGCCATCTTGCTCAGTCTTCTTTTTTCCGCGGAGCCCTACAGACGTTGCCTGTGAATCCCCGCAGAAAAGTTGATTTTTCTCTATTTTACTCTGTTTTTTCTTCGCGCCCGGACTCGCGACGCCGGTTGCGAGTCCGTCCTTTATTTTTCGGTTTTTTGTCCTTCGTGACAGATTTCGCGCTCTTTTTCCTTTTTCCCTGGCTGCCCGGTCGTTCGACCTCGCAGGGGCCCTTTTTCCCCCGATGGCGGCCAGTGGTTTCAAAAAGTGTGACCTCTGTAAGAAACTTATGTCTCTTACAGACACTCATGACTTCTGCCTCCGCTGCCTCGGCCCAGATCATGACCCCATGATCTGCACGCCATGCGGCAAAATGTCCTCAAAAGCATTGAGGAGTCGGCAGCACCAGCGGGAGCGTATCTTCTCTGACTCCGGCTGGGCTCAGACCTCGTCAGAGGCTTCGACGTCTCGGGACTCCGGTCCTGAGCATCGTCGGAGTTCCTCTGAAAGGGGGTCTCCTACCCGGGAGCATCATCGGAAGAAGAAACCCGCGAGGGCGGGATCGGTGGACGCTCCTGGTTCCTTGAGGGCCAGGTCGCATAGCCCCGATTCCCGTCCCGGGTCCTTGGAGTCGGAAAG
Organism: Ichthyophis bannanicus; assembly: GCA_033557465.1. Classification (NCBI taxonomy): domain Eukaryota; kingdom Metazoa; phylum Chordata; class Amphibia; order Gymnophiona; family Ichthyophiidae; genus Ichthyophis; species Ichthyophis bannanicus. The sequence goes on along the minus strand of CM066038.1, from coordinate 487,256,825 downwards.
GCCGTCAAAACATCCTCGACTCGAGGTGGACTTGCCCGCTCACGTAAGTACTGTTGTCCTCGTGGACTCGCCTCCGAAGGACCCGACTTCGGGCCCGACGCCGTCGGGGCCCGAGTCGGGGGCTGCTGGGTCTCCTGAGCTCGGACTCAGGTTGACGGCCTTGGAGTGCAGTTTGTCTGCCTTCTTGGACCAGCAGCGGGCATTGATCGCTGGCGCTTCTGCCCTGACCGCCGGGACGTCGACCTCCAAGTCGACCCCGGAGACCGAGCCGATCCTCGAGTCCATGAGGGCTCGAGTCGATCCTCGGTCGAAGTCTCCTTTGGCCTCCCATTCGGGACCGAGGTCGTCAACGCCGACTCCCTCGGCGTCGGGGCGGATGGCTTCAGTGCCCGCCCGACCGGAGCCGGTCGACTCCTCCTCCGAGGAGTCGGCCTGGGAATCTGAGGACGAAGAGTCACCTGGTTCCTTTCGGACTCAGTGTGTCCCTTCGGACTCCCCCGAGTCCGAACCTCAGAGACTGTCCCCCCCCCCCCCCCGGAGGATACCCGGTTCTCGGACTTCGTGAGGGATATGGCCAAAGCCTTGGCCTTCCCTGCGGATCCCGAGGAGGAGCCCCGAGTCGAAGAACTCGATGCCCTCCAATATGACTCTCCCCCGAAGGAGGCCTTTATTGTACCGGTTCCTCCCATGCTGGAACGGCTTCTCTTCCGCATGTGGGAGAGCCCGGCGTCGTCGCTGGTGTTAAGCAAGCGGGTCGATTCCATTTATCGAGTCCGCAAGAGCCCCGGGTTCCAAAAGGCACAACTACCGCACCATTCCATGGTGGTGGAATCGGCCATGCATAGACTGAAGAGTCAAAAAATGCACTCCTCGGTGCCCCCGGGTAGGGAGGCCCGAAGCCTGGATGCCCTCGGTAGGAAGTGCTTCCAGGGCTCTATGCTTGCTTGTCGAGTCCAGACATACCAGCTCTACATGGGCATGTATCTCCGAGACCTGGCTAAGGAAATAGCCGGGTTCTCTGCTGGTCTCTCCGACGAACCTTTGCAGAGGTTCCAATCCTTGTCTACTGGTATTCGGGAGTGCTCCAAGTTTATCTCTCGAGCAGCCTATGATGGTTTTGAGGCTTCGGCTCGAGTAGCCGCGGCCGGCATCGGTGGACGCCGCCAGGCTTGGCTTCAGACGTCCGACCTCGAGCCCTGGGTACAGGACAAGTTGGTCGATGTCCCCTGCCGAGGTGATAACCTCTTTGGCAAGCCCATGGATGAGAAGGCTGCACAAATCGAGACGGAGACTCTCACCAGGACTCGTCTCTCCAGGAAGACCTCTGCCCCTTCTCAAAAGAAGAAGGCCTCGGGGGGAAAAAGCCCTTTTACCCGAGGAAAGGTGCTGCCTATAAATACTACCCTCAGTATCAGGCCTCACCAGCTCCCCCACAGGGAAAGCAGGCCAAGAGACGGGGTAATGGGTCCCGTAGGCAGCAAGCCCCCAAGCCTGCACCACCGGCCCCTGCTCAGCAGGGTGGGGTTTTTTGACTTTCTCAGCATAGCCTCTCCCCCTCAGCTGGTTTCTCTCAGCACAGGAGGCCAGCTGGTCCACTTTGCCCACAGGTGGTCCAACATCACCACAGATACCTGGGTGCTTCAGATAGTTCAAAAGGGCTATCTTCTTCATTTTCACCAGGTACCTCCCTCCTACTTTCCAGGGGAGCCTTCCAGACTCCCTCTGCACAGGGACTTACTCCTTCAGGAGTTAGCAAGTCTTGTTCAGGAACAAGCCGTGGAACCGGTGCCCCACCACCTGAAGGGTCAAGGGTTTTATTCCAGATACTTCCTGATTCCGAAAAGAACAGGAGGCCTCAGACCCATCCTAGACTTGCGAAACCTCAACAAGTTCCTTGCAAAGGAAAAGTTCAAAATGCTTACCCTTGGAATCCTGCTGCCCTACCTCCAGCAGGGAGACTGGCTATGCTCCTTAGATCTAAAGGATGCGTATACTCATATCCTTATTCATTCCGACCACAGACAATACCTCAGGTTTGTTGTGGGCGGACAACATTACCAGTACAAAGTACTGCCTTTCGGCCTATCCTCCGCCCCCAGAGTGTTCACCAAATGCCTAGCAGTGGTGGCGGCCTATCTGAGACTTCAAGGTCTCTTTGTGTTCCCATACCTGGACGACTGGCTCATCAGGGCCCAGTCTGCCCAAGAAGCCACTCAGGCTACTCATCGCACTGTGGCTCTGCTCCAGCACTTGGGTTTTGTCATAAACTTCGCAAAGTCCACTTTGCTCCCCTCTCAAGATCTAGAATTCATCGGCGCCAGGTTGGACACTCTTCAGGCGCGGGCTTTCCTGCCTCTGGACAGGGCCCAGAGGCTCATGGATCTCGCCAGCCGCTTTCACAGCAATTCCCTGGTCTCGGCCAGGCAATTTCTGAGACTGCTCGGCCATATGGCTTCCACGGTCCATGTAACCCCCAATGCCCGCCTGAACATGCGACCTGCTCAATGGTGCCTTCGCAAACAATGGCATCAGGCCACTGGGAGCCTAGCGGACTCCGTACAGATCTCCGACCAGCTGGTCTCCTCTCTGCGATGGTGGCTTCATCTGCCAAACCTAGTGCTGGGGGTGACTTTTCAGCCCCCTACACATTCTCGGGTCCTGACGACCGATGCTTCTCTCCAGGGTTGGGGAGCACATTGCCAAGGGACTTGTACTCAGGGTCTCTGGACTCCTTGGGAGTCCGCTCAGCAGATCAACTTCCTGGAGCTCAGGGCCATCCGCCTAGCGCTCAAAGCCTTCTCTCACCTGATTTCTCACCAGTCGGTACTTGTCCAGACAGATAATCAGGTTGCCATGTTCTACGTGAACAAACAAGGCGGAACCGGCTCCTTCCTTCTCTGTCAGGAAGCACAGAAGCTCTGCTCTTGGGCCGTCCATCGCAACCTCGTCCTCAAAGCTGTCTATCTCCCAGGTCAAGAAAACTACCTGGCAGACAAACTGAGCAGGATCCTCCAACCGCACGAGTGGAGATTGGATCCGCTTGTGGTTCAGCGGATCTTTCTCCGGTGGGGCCTCCCCACCATGGATCTGTTCGCCAGTCCTCTGAACCGGCAGCTTCCCAGATTCTGCTCTCGACAGCCGCATCCTCTCCGGGTAGCGGCGGATACTTTTCTGATTCCATGGTCCACAGGCCTCTTGTATGCCTTTCCACCCATGCCTCTGGTGTCTCGGACGCTCTTCAAAGTTCTCAGAGACAAGGCGTCGGTGATCCTGGTGGCTCCCCGGTGGCCGAGACAACCTTGGTTCCCGCTTCTGATGCAGCTGGCGGTGGACACCCCTCTTCCTCTGGGGTTTCAGCCCGACCTCCTCTCGCAGGATCAGGGGACGCTCCTGCACCCCAACCTTCGGTCCCTTCATCTGATGGCCTGGCTGCTGAAAGGGTGGTCCTTGCTCCTCTCCAGCTACCTCCAGATGTGGAAGAGGTCGTCTTGGCCTCCAGGAGGCCTTCCACCCGGAAGTCCTACGCTCTTAAGTGGCGTCGGTTCTCCGTCTGGTGTACTCAGCAGTCGCAAGACCCCTTCTCCTGTTCAACATCAGTGGTCTTGCAGTACTTGCTTTCCCTTTCCAATCTTGGACTTAAGTCCAACTCAGTCAAGGTCCACCTCAGTGCTGTTTCTGCGCACCCCCTATCGGTGGATGGTAGGCCTCTTTCCAGACACCCTCTGGTGGCTCGTTTTCTCCGGGGCCTCCTACTCCTTAAACCACCTTTGCGCCCGCCAGCCCCGAACTGGGATCTCAATGTGGTTTTACAGCGGCTTACCTGTCCGCCTTTTGAGCCTATGGCTACCTGTCCTCTTCGTTTTCTTCCCTGGAAAACCTTGTTCTTGGTGGCCCTCACCTCTGCTAGACGCGTTAGTGAGCTGCAGGCCCTAGTATCTGATCCTCCTTACACTAGGTTCTACAAGAACCGGGTAGTCCTACGGACTCACCCTAAGTTTCTTCCTAAAGTGGTTTCCCCTTTTCACATCAACCAGGAGGTGGTACTTCTGACCTACTTTCCCAGGCCACACTCCAGCCGAGCTGAAATGGTCCTGCATACCCTGGACTGTAGAAGGGCGCTGAACTTCTACCTTGACCGTACGCAGGAGCACCGAAGGGCTGTTCAGCTCTTCGTGTCTTATGACCCCAACAAGTTGGGGCTCCCTGTCTCCAAGCGTACTCTGTCCATCTGGATTGTGGACTACATCGCTTGGGCTTACGAGGCTGCGGGCCTCGTGCTAGAAGGTAGAGTCACCGCTCATCATGTTCGGGCGAAGGCTACGTCAGTGGCTTACCTCCGCTCTGTTCCGTTGGCAGACATCTGCCGGGCCGCTACTTGGTCTTCAAGCCAGACTTTTGCAGCCCATTACTGCCTGGAGAGGGAGTCCCGCAGGGACAGTGCTTTCGGACAGGCAGTCCTCCGTAACCTCTTCGAGGTATAGGCAACTCCTACCCTCCATCCCGGATGTTGGGCTACCGGTTGGAGACGTATTCAGAGAAGATTCCTTCCTTCTGTGCTGCTGAGCTTGAGGGAGCTCATTTTTGTGCTTGGGGTCTCCGGTAGCCTTAAGCTTGGGAGTCCCATATGTGAGGACTGACTTCCTGCTTGGTCCCGGAGAAAGCGTAGTTACTCACCTGTAACAGGTGTTCTCCAGGAGCAGCAGCAGGAATCAGTCCTCACAACCTTCCCTCCTCCCCTTGGAGTTGCAGTTTTATGCTTTCGTTTTTGCTAATTTTTGCTGTCTTTTAGCTATGTCATCTGACTGAGCAAGATGGCACCCTTGGGCGGGAAGAGGACCGCGCATGCGCGCTGCAATTCCCAAAGGCTTTCTTTGAAAGCTGGGGAAAATTGCTCCGCGAGGGCTCCGTCGGCGCCGACGTCACCCATATGTGAGGACTGATTCCTGCTGCTCATGGAGAACACCTGTTACAGGTGAGTAACTACGCTATGTGTTTTTTGGACTTGTCTTGGTATGTGATTGGACTTGAATAAAAATTAAATTTAAAAAAAGTAGAGGTATGGTTGGCGAAAAGATTATAAGTTGAGAAGAAATAACAGGTAGTGGAGCATGATGGGTCATGGTGCAGTACCCCACTAGAGACTGGTTCTGAGTGAGCTGGGAGGCCAAACAATTGGAAGGAAATGGACCAGCCCAAAAAATATTTTGCTTTAATTTGGATATGAAATAACAGCACATGTTGGTAAGTTGGGTCTGGCAACATAGGGTACCTATATCATATAGTTGGAGGAAAATGAATCCACTTGCTGCAACTGGATCTAACTGCCAATCAAATCGTAGTCCTTTATTACCCAGAATGAAAGAACTTGGAAATACTAGCATTGCCTTAGATTAATTCAGATCTTATATTTATTGAATTTGCTTATCTGTCTTTCAAAAATTTGACAAAGTGAAGTACAATAGTAAAAATGTCAGAAAATTAAAAAATAGGATAGGGAACTCCCATCAATAAATGAGAGCGCCAGAAGCGCAAGTAAGAGAAAGCGAGTTGTAACCAGGAAAGACGGGCGTAACCCCCTCACCTTCTATTGTTGCTGACGCTCATTCAGAACTCAAAAGAGAGTGCAGTGTGCTCCAGGAATAAGTTTTATACCCTACTCTGTTTAATTTATTCATTGTACCTTTCACCACATTGATACAGTGTATTGGCCTCAGCATATACTGTTTTTATATGTTGATGATATTACTCATGACAACTCCTGGGATTCCTCTTTTCAAACACATTCATAAGAGATGTCATACTGGTTTCAGACCAAGGTCCAACAAGCCCAGTATCCTGTTTCCAACAGTAGCCAATCTAGGTCACAAGTACCTAGCAGTTTCCCCAGAAAACACAGGTTCCACAATCCTTGTATTGGAACAACCAGTGGATTTTCTGGGTCCCCTTTAATAATGGTTTATCGACCTTTCCTCCAGGAATTTGTCCAAACCTTTTTTAAAGCCGGCTACATTAACAGCTTTTACTACATGCTCCGGTAACGAATTCCAGAGTTTGATTATGTGTTGAGTGAAAAAATATTTTCTCTCATTAGTCTCATATGGGTTACACTGTAGTTGCATTGCATGCTCCCTAGTCTTTCTACATTTTGATGGTGTAAATAATTGATCTACATTTACCTATTCCTCTCCATTTATTAATTTATAGACCTCTATCATATCTCCCCTCAGCCGTCTCTTCCAAGTTGAAGAGCCTCTCCTCATAGGGGTATCCTTCCACCCCCTTTGCCATTTTGGTGGCTCTTTTCTGTACCTTTTCTAATTCTGTTGTAGCATTTTTAAGATACGGCGACCAGAACTGCACACAATATTCGAGGTGCAATCGCATCATTAAATGATACAGAGATTTAGAGAAAATAGCATAATGATTAACTACTAACAGATTAGTTCTTAATGTAAAGAAATTGCCAGCTATTTGGTTTTCTAGTAAACTTGGAAACTAATTTTGTATCTCAAATGATAGGGGAGTTCATTCCCATTAAGAACTCATTACATTATTGACCTTTCCTCCCAAATCTCTAAGTTAATACAGAAGTCATTCTTTGTTTTAAGATTAAATTGATTAGACATTTTCATGACACCACTGAATATTCTGTTAAATTCCTTAATAATGAGCTGGTTGGACTACTGCATTTCTCTCTTAATTGGTTTACCATGATATTCCTTAAAAAGTCTTCATCTCCTTCAGAATACTGCTAAATTGATTGATTAAACCAAACATTCAGATCATGTTACACCTCTGTTAATACAGCTACACCAGCTTCCCAGTCTAAGTAGAATAAAGTTCAAAATCCTCATACTTGCTCACCGTTTTTTCTACACAGGCAATCATAACGCTCATCATTACTTATTCCTTATTGCCCACAACAAACTCCATCTCAAACTAACCTATCAGTTGTTCCCTTTTTTCTGTAATTTAAGATTTGAATGGATCCAGAATTCTATTTTGGCTTCTACATGAACAAGCAGGATATAAGCCCTCACATACAGGTGATGTCACCAACAGAGCCCTGCATGGAACACACTTCAGGTTTTGGAAGGTATGCAATGCATGCATGCATGCCTTCCTTCCCCACCTGCAGCAGTGCCATATTCTCCAGTCGCATTTTTTCCATGTAGCCCCCTAGGACATGTTCTTGCAGTCTGGAAAAAAGTGGCTGAACTTTTGCTTATTTTTTTCACCCACCTGTTGGTTAGCTCTTCTTTTCTCACCCTCTGGGTGTGGTTTTGCTACAGGTTTTGCGCCTTGACGTCTTTTTCCCTTTTGGGGGATTTTTTTCCCTGTCCACGGCTGTTTTTCAGTTTAATTTTGCTGAGGTGGTATTTTTGGCATTTCTAAGTCTGTTAGCGGCTTTAAAAAAAAATGCACCAAATGTGGCAAGTCCATTTCTGCCAATGACCGCAATAATTGGTGCTTGCAATGCCTTGGGCAAACCAGCCAGCATCCTGCAAACTCTGCTTGCAGATGGCGCATTGAGAGACTGAAGGGTTGGGAAAAGCAAGAGGCTCGTTATGATTTATTATCCTCAGCCCTGACTCCCTTGTCCATATGGGCCTGAGGTGGCCAAGGGAAAAGAGCAGAGGGCTCAGTCAGAGCAGACGGGTTGAAGCGGAGAGGGGTGTCCCTCTACAGAGACCCCATCCACGTCGAAAGGGGAGCACAAGGATAAAATCCGCTTGCAGACCCTCTAGATTGAGATGGACAGCGAAGTCTGAGAATGGCCAACCAAGCTTCCCTGGCTGGAGGACCTGACCCAAACAGTGGAGTCTATTCCCAGTACCCAGGAGGGCTGCTGGATTGCTCCCATGGAATCCCCACCTGAGGGGTCACCGGCAGTGGCTGTGGCATCAATGTCCTCATCTGTGGTGATTCTGGAGGAATGCCTATGAGCCTTAGAAGCTCACCTGTCAATGGTAGAAGCTTTGCGGAACACAAGTTACATGATAGAAAGCAGAGGGTAGGGCTAAATGGCCAATTTTTCCAATGGAGAAAGGTGAATAGTGGTGTACCCCAGGGATCTGTGCTGGGTCCTCTGCTTTTTGACATATTCATAAATGACCTGGAAAGTGGAATAACGAGTGAGGTTATCAAATTTGCAGATGACACAAAACTATTTAAAGTTGTTAAAACCCAAGAGGATTGTGGAAAATTGCAAGAGGATCTTGATAAATTGGAAGACTGGGCATCAAAATGGCAGATGAAATTTAATGTGGACAAGTGCAAAGTTATGCACCTAGGGAAGAACAACCCAAACTATGGTTACACGATGCAAGGTTCCACTTTAGGAACCACCACACAGGAAAAAGATTTAGGAGTCATTGTGGATAACATGTTAAAACCCTCGGCCCAGTGTGCAGCGGCGGCCAAGAGAGCAAATAGAATGCTAGGTATCATAAGGAAAGGAATGGAAAATAAAACAAAAGATATTATAATGCCTCTATATCGTTCCATGGTGAGACCGCACTTTGAATATTGTGTGCAATTCTGGTCGCCGTATCTTAAAAAGGATATAGCGTTATTAGAAAAGGTTCAGAGAAGAGCCACCAAAATGGTAAAGGGGATGGAAGGATACTCCTATGAAGAAAGGCTAAAAAGGTTAGGGCTCTTTAACCTGGAAAAGAGACGGCTGAGGGGAGATATGATAGAAGTCTATAAATTAATGAACGGAGTGGAGCGGGTAAGCGTTGATCGATTGTTTACGTTATCAGAATATAGAAAGACTAGGGGGCATGTAATGAAGCTACAGGGTAAACTATTTAAGACTAATAAAAGAAAATATTTTTTCACTCAACGTGTAATCAAACTCTGGAATTTGTTACCGGAGGATGTAGTAAAGGCTGTTAGTGTAGCTGGTTTTAAAAAAGGTTTGGACAAGTTCCTGGAGGAAAAGTCCATAAACCATTATTAAGAAGGGACCCAGGATATCAATGCTTGGCCCAGTACAAGCATTGTGGAACCTGTGTCTTTTGGGGAAACTGCTAGGTACGTATGACCTAGATTGGCCACTGTTGGAAACAGGATACTGGGCTTGATGGACCTTGATCTGACCCAGTATGGCATATCTTATGTTCTTATGGCATGAAATGCATAGTCATCATACTCCTTCCAGACAATCCTGGAAACCCTTGCCCTGCCCTCCGTGGCTGGGTCAATGGGTGGGAGACTGATATTGACACCAGTAGCTAAAGCAGTCTCTCACTGCAGTGTATCGGAGTCTGAGGACCCTGTGTATCACCATCGACGTGCTGGGCACAAGGGGGACTCAAAGTCATCCCTCTCCTGAGCCGTGCAGTCTGCTCTTGGAGGAGACTCTGCATTACTTTGACTTCCTCTCAGAATCTGAATTGAAATGGGAAACAGAGGCAGAATTGATGGTGTCAGAACTTCGGGCCCAGGATCTGCTGTCCGACCTATCGCCCCCTCTGGATCACCAGAAGTCGCTCCAGGAAGACATGTACTTCCAGGATTTTGTATGGGACCTGCCTAAGGCCATTCCCTTTTCTCTGGAATCAGAAGAGAAATAGAGGGCAGAGGAACTGTAACTCCTCCAATACCCTTCAGCCCCTCCTGAAACAGTGATGGTTCCAATCCACAGTGTTCTGCAGAGTGACTGTGGGAGATACCACTCACGTTCCCAGCCATCAGCCACTGGCTGTATTCCCTATACTTTGTCCAAAAGGCTCCAGTTTTTGAGAGGCCTCAATTACCTCACATTCCATTGTGGTTGAGTCTGCCTTGAAGTGGGTAAAGAATGCTAAGATGCACTTCTTGGTGCTGCCCATGCAGGAGGCATGGACTCTGGACTCATTCGGGGAGAGGTGCTTCCAGGGTTCCATACTGATAGCCCAAATCCGGGCCTACCAAATGTACGTGACCATGTTCCTCAAAGATGTCATGCCAGACATCAAGGGTGTTGCTCTCCTCATCCCAGAGGACCACCATGAGTCCTTTCAAGGTCTCATAGCCCACGGCAAAGATTGCTCTAAGTTTATGGTCAGGGCACTTACAACACCTTTGAAACTGCCAGTAAAGTGGCAGCCATAGCAATTGCCGTGTGGCAGATGGCCTTGTTGCAGTCCTTTGACCTGGAGAAGAGGATCCAAGAAAAGATCGCCAACATCCCCTGTTGGGATGAAAACCTCTTTGGCAAGCTCATAGAGGAAAAGGCTGAGGAGCTGGAAAAGGAGAGGTGACCCTCACTAGGCTCTCCAGAAAGACTGTGGATCCTACACGGAAGAAAGTGCTGACCAAGAAGGCTTTCCTCCCATGCCTGTGGAGGTACTTTCCATCCCAGCTGCAAGAGTAGCCTAAAGGCTAGACTCCCCACATTCAGCAGAGGGAGAAGACCCTGAAGGAGCAGTCCCCCCCTCCCTCCCCCCCCCCCCCAAGCTCGGTAGGGATTTTTGATGAGATCTTCAAGAGCATAGCCAGTTAATTGCTGTCCAAGGTTTCCCTGCAGATGGGGGGGGGGGAGCTCATCCACTGCCCACTCGTAGTCTCTGGTTACCTTGGATGTCTGGGTGTTTCAGATCATCTAGAGCAGCCATTACCCAGCTGCCATCGCCTTAAAATTGTGGACCCTTTAGACTCGACACACCAGAGCCTCCTGATACTGAGGTCGTAGCCCTGCTGGCCAGCCTCCCCATTGAGCCAGTACCCCTAGCCTAGATCAGGCAGGGCTTATACTCCAGGTTCAAAATGGTCTCACTGGGGACCTTGCTCCCATGCCTCCTACAAGATGACTAGTTTTGCTCTTTGGATCTGAAGGATGCGCAAGTGCATATTCTGATCCACCCACATCATAGACAGTATCTTCAGTTCATGCTTGGCGCCAGCACTACCAGTACCAGTTCTACCTTTCAGGTGGCCGCAGCCCCCAAGGTCTTCATGAAGTGCCTGGTGGCTGTAGCCTCTTTCCTCTGGATTGGGAGGGGGGGTTTCCATACCTGGACAACTGGTTTGTAAAGGGTCCCAGGCCGACCAGTTTATGGCAGTTCACAAAGCTCACCATTCAGGTGGTCAAAGGTCTCTGCTTCATGGTCAATTACTCAGTCTCACCTCCAGCCGGTACTAACAACTGGAGTTCATTGGAGCTCTTCTAGATACTACTCAGGTGAGAGCTTTCCTGTTGGCAGACTGCCTGCAGCATCTCTCACCAAGGTGGTGGGCGCATTACAGCGCCAGTGACACACTACAGCCTGTGGTCTGCTGAGAGCCCTTGGACACATGGTGGCCACAGTGTATGTCATCCCCCAGATCTGTTTCTGCATACAACAGGCAAAATGGGCCTTGTGATGCAATGGCAAGCCTCGGGCTGCCTGCAGGACAAGGTAGTGGTCACTGTGCCTCTTGCATAGTCCCTGCAGAGGTGGCTCATGCCCACAAACTTGTGCAGGGGCCTCTCATTCCAACCAGTAGTGTCCTGCAGACCACTCTTGACAGATGTCTCCAAGCTCGGCTGGGGCACACATCCTGATGGTTTCCGCATCCAGGACCTGTGGTCCAAAAGCGAGAGTCTCCATCAGCTCAACTTCCTCAAGCTCCAGGCTATCACGAATACTGTCTGTGCCTTTTTGGATACATCTGGCAAATCAGGTGGTCCTGTTCCAGGCGAACATCCAAGTCGCTATGTTCTATGTTAACAAACAAGGGGGAATGGGCTTGTACATCTTGTGTTGGGAGGCAGTTTGCCTTTGGAAATTTGACCTACTCCATGGCATGGATCTCAGGATGACATATTTGCCTAGCAAGAGCAACAGCCTGGTGGATTAACTCAGCCGGGTTCTTCAGCTACATGAGTAGTTCCTCAAGAAGGTGGTAGTGGACTGGATCTTTTGGGAGTGGGGCTCTCCCAATATCGGCCTCTTTGCTATGACACAGAATACCCGGGTAGCTCAGTTCTGCTCCCAGAAGACAGCCAACAATTGCCTGGCTCCAGATGCTTTCCTGATCCACTGGGGGAGAGGTCTGTTATATGCCTGCCCCCTGATTCCAGGACCTCAGAAAACACCCACAAATAGGAACAGAAGCGAGGGACATCTTGAACAATTTTCAGAAGACTGTGTTCGTGAGAAACTAGCTCAACTTAAAGTAGACAAAGTGATGGGACCGGATGGGATACACCCTAGAATACTGAGGGAACTTGGGGACGTTCCAGCAACTCCACTGACTGACCTTTTCAATGCCTTGTTGGAGTCGGGTGTGGTGCCGAAGGACTGGAGAGAGGCTCATGTGGTGCCTTTACACAAAAGCGTAAGTAAGTATGTGGTTGAAAACTACAGGCCGGTTAGTTTAACTTCGGTGGTGAGTAAATTATTGGAAACGCTGCTGAAAGAGAAAATAGTGAGGTTTCTGGAGTCCAGCGGATTACAGGATCCGAGGCAGCATGGGTTCACCAGAGGCAGGTCTTGTCAGACAAATCTGATTGATTTCTTTGACTGGGTGACCAGGGAGTTGGACCGAGGGCGAGCTCTAGATGTGGTGTATTTAGATTTCAGTAAAGCCTTTGACACTGTTCCTCACAGGCGACTTATAAACAAACTGAGCACCCTAGGGATGGACCCTAAAGTTACTGCTTGGGTTAGAAATTGGTTGGGTGGGAGGCGACAAAGAGTACAAGTAAATGGAGCTCACTCTGAGGAGAAGGATGTTACCAGTGGTGTGCCCCAGGGATCTGTCCTTGGTCCAATTCTTTTTAACATCTTTGTTAGTGATATAGCAGAAGGGCTGTCGGGTAAGGTTTGCCTCTTTGCGGATGATACCAAAATCTGCAATAGAGTAGACACCCAGGAAGGTGTAGATAACATGAGGAGGGGAGTAGCTAAACTTGAAGAATGGTCTAGAATTTGGCAGCTGGGATTTAATGTTAAAAAATGTAAGGTCATGCATTTGGGCTGCAGCAATCCAAGGGAGCAATATAGTATAGCAGGTGAAGTACTTTTGTCCACTAAAGAAGAGCGGGACCTAGGCATGGTTGTGTCTGATGACCTTAAAGTAGCTAAACAGGTAGAAAAGGCGACGGCAAAAGCTAGAAGGATGCTTGGGTGCATACGGAGAGGAATGGCTAGCAGAAAAAAGGAGGTGATAATGCCTCTGTATAAGTCTTTGGTGCGACCTCATTTGGAGTATAGTGTGCAATTCTGGAGACCACACCTTCAAAAGGATGTGAACAGGATGGAGTCGGTGCAGAGGGTGGCTACTAAAATGATTAGTGGTCTTCATTATAAAGCATATGAGGACAGACTGAAGGATCTTAATATGTACACCTTAGAGGAAAGGCGGGATAGAGGTGATATGATTGAGATGTTTAAATACCTCCGTGGCATAAATGTTCAGGGAGAGAGCCTCTTTCAATTGAAAGCAAGTTCAGCTACGAGGGGACATGGGATGAGAGTGAAGGGAGATAGATTCAGGAGTGATATGCGGAAATATTTCTTTATGGAAAGAGTAGTGGATCCGTGGAATAATCTCCCGGTGGAGATGGTAGAGATGAGGACAATAACTGAATTCAAAAAAGCATGGGACAAACACAGAGGATCTCTAAAGGTAAAAAGGGGACTGTTGGAGTTGTTGATATGGAAGGACAGACTAGATAGGCCATGTGGTCTTTTCTGTCGTCATGTTTCTATGTTTCACTCATTGCGAAGATGCTCGTAAAACTCCAAGCCGAGAGCGGATCCATGATTCTTATTGATCCTTACTGGCCTCGACAACCATGATTCCTATTCCTGCTATTGCTACAGCTCTCGCAGAAGGAACCTCTTTGTCTGGGCTCTGACCCAGCAGGAGGGCAGCTCCCTGTTGCATCTCAATACCTGCTCCCTAGCCTTCACAGCATGGATACTGAGCAGGTAGCTCTCATGGAGCTTGTCCTCCTTGAGTGTGTCACAGAGATCCTGCTTGTGTCTCCATGGAGTAGGCGTGTAAAGCATATGTGTTCAGATGGTGGCAGGTTGCTGTCTGGTGCACTGGTTGGGCATTGGACTCCTTTGTCTGCCCTCTGGACCAGCTGTTGAAGTACCTTTTGAGCTTTCTTAGTCTAGGCTCAAGTCCAACTCGATGTGTGTGCATCTCAGTTCGATAGGAGCATTCCATCGTGGCTGCAATGGGAAGCCTGTCTTGCCTCAGCCTCAGTCACGCTGATTCATGTGGGGCTTGCTTCTCTTGAAGCCTTCAGTTAAGCTCCCTATGGTTGCTTGGGACCTGAATGTGGTCCTCAGCCAACTCATGTGGGCTCCATTTGAGCCACTGAATGCGTGTCCACTGAAGTTCTTGACCTGGAAGGTCTTCCTGGTGGTTGTCACATTGGCCTGTTGTGTGAGTAAGTTCCAGCTTATGGTCACACACCCTTCGTACACTAGGTTCCAGCAGAATTGGGTGGTGCTCCACACGCACCCATGTTTCTGCCAAAGGTGGTCTTGGCTTTTTATCTCAGTCTATTTTCCTTCCAACATTTTTTTCCCTGGCCTCACGCCAATCGTGGTGAGGCAGGGTTACATATGCTGGATTGCAAGCATGCGTTGGCCTTCTCCTTGGAGTGCACAAAGGTACACCATCAATCCCCTCAGTTGTTAGTCTCCTTTGGCCCCAATGGACTGGGGATTGCTGTTTTGAAGTGTACGCTATCTCTCTGGCTCGCTGATTGCATCGCCCATGCATATTCCTTGGTTGATCTGAACCTTGAGGGTCATGTGTGTGCAATGGCTACACCAGTAGCCAACCTCCATTCTGTCTTCACAGAAGAGATCCGCAGGACTGCGACATGGTCTTTGGTCCATATCTTCATAGCCCACTACTGTCTGGATGGGGATTCCCAATGGGACACCAATTTTGGTCAGACCATACTCTAGCATCTCTTTGTGTCTTGAGAGTCAACTCCTGCCCACCGGCCCTTCTGTTCATCCAGGCTATCTGCTCAAAATTCCCTTAGTCAATGTTGATTGTGGATACTACATCACATGAGTTTCTCGATTGGACTGCATCTCTGGTCTTCCTGCCCTTCTCTAATTCTCGATGCCTAGTTGGGTTATTCTTTTTTCTCCTCACGCATGAGATGCCCAAATTCCAGGCTACCAGAACCTATTTCCTGCTTGTTCACAGAGAAAGCATAGTTGCTCACCTGTAGCAGGTGTTCTCTGTGAATAGCAGGAATAAGTCCTTACAATCCTCCCACCTTCCTGCGGAGTTGCCTCTTGTCTCCTGCTATGTTTATCATACTGGAGAATATGGCGCATGGGGAAGGCAGTTGCACATTCATGGCATATCTCCCAGAAGCTTCCTTTGGAAACTGGGGCGTGTTAGTGATGTCACCATACATGAGGACTTATTTCTGCTATTCACTGAGAACACCCACTACAGGTGAGTAACTATGCTTTATTAGGCCCTTGCTCTGAAATGCTCTCTTCCTTGAAATCAGTTTAGAAAGTTTTCGGGAAGGGGGAATAAAAGAAATTGCTGAAAACATGGTTATTTCAAAGTACTTTCAGGGAATATCTCTCTGCTTAATGATCTGGGCCTGAGATCCCTCAATGGTCTTTCTTTAGTTAAATGAATTGCATTGTAGTTGATATTGTGCTATGCAACCCCCAGTCCTTTTGTATTCCCCTGTTTCAGTAAGGTGTTTCTGTCCCCTTTGTTTTAGTTTTACTGGATTTATTTATTGTTTTATGTCTATTGGCCACTTGGCTTTTAAGGGTTTTGGGGTTTTTTTGTAAATTGCCATGCTAATTCCAGGCTCTGCTTGTGCCCCAAAGTCTTTAGAATTCATTTTCCTTTCAACTTTTCATGTTCAATGTTTTTCTGGCTTGAAAACTGCTGTAGGGCCACTAAAATACCTCCTTACTGAAATGCCTAACCTGCTTTGGGAACCTGACAGGTACTTGTGACTTTCTCTCACTCTTCACCCCCGTCAATCTGGTTTCCGCCCTGGTCATAGCACTGAATCCATTCTTCTTTCTCTCCTTGATGATCTTCACATTGCTCACGATCGTGGTCTTATCACCTTGGCTGTCTCCCTTGATCTCTCTGCGGCTTTTGACTTGGTGGACCATCGCACTCTTCTTTTCCGCCTTCGGGAAGCTGGGCTTTCGGGTGCGGTTCTCCGTTGGTTTCATTCATTTCTATGCTGTCGTTCTTTTTCCGTTGTTTCTGCGTCCTCCTCCTCTGCTCCTACTCCCCTCTCCTGTGGTGTTCCCCAGGGGTCTGTTCTCGCCCCTCTTCTCTTTAATATTTTCTTAGCCCCTCTTGCTCTTTTAGTCCAACAGTTTAGCATCTCCGCATATTATTACGCAGACGACATCATCCTCCTTCACCATACTGACTCTTCCTCCCCTGACATCTCCCCTCTCAACCTCTGTCTTAGTGCCGTGGTGTCTTGGTTTTCTTCCAACTTTTTACATGTTAATCCAGCAAAATCTTTCGCTATTTGGTTCACTTTTGGCAGTCCCTCTCCTACCTGTGCTCCTTCCCTGTCCTCACAACCCATCCCTCTGGTCTCATCACTCCGCTATTTAGGTGTTGTCCTTGATTCTGCCCTCACGTTCAAAGATCACATTTCTTCAATCGTTCAGCGTTCTTTCTTTTCCCTCCGTCAACTTAGAGCAGTCCGTCCTTTTCTTTCCACTCCTGCCCTAACCACCCTCTTGCTTTCCCTTGTACTGTCCCGTCTCAATTATTGTAATGTCTCTTTTACCGGCCTATCCAAGTCCCAGTTGTCTCGCCTTCAACGTGTCCAAAATGCTGCTATCTGTTTACTGTCTCATGCTTCCCGTTTCGATCACGTCACTCCCCTTCTCTATCAACATCACTGGTTACCCATCTTCTTCCGTGTTCAATATAAATTTCTAATCTTTGCACACAAAGTAATCCATTCTGGCACTCCTCTTTATCTGGCAAATCAAATACACTTCCACACCTCCCACCGTCTTCTCCGCTCCATACACATAAACCGCATGGTTCTTCCTTCCCCCGCACATGCCCGTCTGGAAAAAACCCGCTCCTCTGCCTTCTATTTTCTGGCCCCAAGCCTCTGGAACTCACTCCCCCCCTCTCTCCGTGCAGAAGACTCCTACCAATCATTCAAAGCCCAGCTGAAAACCCACCTTTTCTCCCTTGCGTTTGACCCTCCTCCTTAGTCTTTCTCTCCTCCCCTTTTCCATTGTCATCACCCACATACCATATATCCCCCCTCCTCCCCCCTTGATAGCGTTTGTTTATTGTTACTTTTTATGTTATGTTATCTTTGCTCTCAGCTTTCCTGCCTCTCTCCTACCTTCTTTCCTATAATCTGATGGCGTTCTTTTCCTTTTTTCCTGCAGCCAAGTGCTTGTTTTAACTTGCCTTATTTTATTATTGTAAACCGCTCAGGTGCCCTTGGTATTGAGCGGTATAACAAATTTTTAAATAAACATAAACATTAGCCACTGTTGGAAACAGGATACAGGACTTGATGGCCCTTTGGTATGACTCGGCATTTCTTATGTTCTTGTGCTTGTTCTTAAATGCCCAGAAGCCCTTAGTTGTAGCCTCACACTGTCTGACCCTTAATTTTGTCTAGCATGCAAATAACATCCTCCGTACTGCAAAAATCAACCAAATCCTATTCCAGTTTGTCTGTGGCATAGCCCTAAGGGTTGCATGCGATTAGCACCAATGATTTCAAAAATAACTTGGTAGTAAAAAGGAGTTTTTAAAAACCAATTAAAAGCTAAATGTTAAGATTTGCTGAGTGTTCTTTTCAAATATTTCACAGCCTATGCTATAGTGCTTTTTCTTTTAAACCTTGACTTGCTTTTGTGTTCTCTGTCCTGCTTGGCTTTAGCATTAGGCTCTTTTAGAATTGAACTTAGTAGGTGAGAGGCGAAGAGTTTGGGTTTCTGCTCCCTCCGGCATATCTGCATATTTTTAGTAGGGAGGTACACAGAACAGTCTTGAAGGCCACAGAGAATGTGATGGTCTAGGTGTGACAGATGTGTCTCTTTTCATTTGAACATCTGTCAGTGTTTTTATTAACACTGCAACTGAAACAGTTAATAGGTGTTCCACCCCCCCCCCCCCCCTGCCCTTTACAGGTCCTTTGGCAATGCCTAGAGGCAAGGGTGGAGCCAAGAGAGAGTGAAATTTGAATAGCTTTAATGTACATAAACAGGAGAGGTTGACTGCTCAGAGCAGGGAGAACACCACTCTGCAAATACATCGTTGTTGCAATAAGTGTACTAGTAATGAACATCTTTAAGTATATGAATTATCCTGCATTGAACCAAATTATGCTGTACTTTCATGAAGAGGATATAACTAGTTGGGTCTAATACAGATTTAGCCTGGGAAGCTGTGTTTAGAGGTTGCAGAAAAGACCTTTCATGTTTATAAAAGGGTCACTGTGTGCCATAGAGGTTATGCTGACTCCTGGCAACCCTCTGGATAGTTGTGACTTGATCCTTTAAATTATATCCATTTCTGAAGACTAAACCGCCAGGGGGCTATAGAGCAGTGGTTCTTAACCCAGTCCTCCCACACCCCCAGGCCAGTTGGGTTTTCAGGATATCCACAATAAATATGCATGAGAGAGATCTGCATACAATGGAAGCAGTGCATGCAAATTTCTCTCATGCATATTCATTGTGGATATCTTGAAAACCTGACTGGCCTTGGGGGGGGGGGGGCGGGAGGACTGGGTTAATAACCAATGATATGGAGTAAATAGAGGCAGTAAGGGCTACTCAACGCTATCTAACAGGTAAACCTTCAGCCATGTGTCCTCCCTCTACCCCTAAGGTGTCTAACCTCTCCCCTTCCCTCCCTCCCTCCCTCCAGAACTGTTAAGCATTGGCTCTTCCATCCCCCCTCTCACATTTCCAGCATCTACTCTTCCACTCCCATGTTTCCAGCATCTGCTGTTCCTTCTCCTCCCCTACATGTCTAACATTTGCTCTTCCTCCCTTCTCCCCATCTCAGGACATTTCCCACATTGCCTTCTTCCCTTTCCCTGGCCCGGTCTATCTTGTCATCCATCCACTTGTTGCTGCAATTGCCTGGGCCAGCTCGGGGCCTTGAGCTTCTGTGCATGCTTGGGGCTGGCCACTGGCCACTCCCCACTGCCCATCCCCTCAGGTCCTGAGCATGGGAAGATGCTACAGGCTGCACTGACTTTTGTCTAGTGTGATCACTGCCACGGTGTGGCCACCCCCCCCCCCCCCCCCCGATTGTGCTATCCTAGCCTAGTCCACCTAGTGGTTGGACTGGTCTTGGAGGCAGTGCTGAGTGAAGTTAGTAACAAGATATGGAATGTGCTCCAAAATGCCAGGAAACATATTTGATTTGCTTGCCATTCATAAAAGCTTTAGTGGTTTACAGTAGCCAAGAACTTGTAGACCTAAATATATACATCCTGGAGGAGAAAGAGGGACTGATTAAATACCTCCAAGGTATAAATATTGCACAGAAAGCAAACATTTTCAGTGGAAAAGAAGTTATAGAGGAAGAGGTTAAAGGGATCCAATCTCCCACGGGCAGAACAGAAGCAATCATTGCCACGATCGGGATTGAGATGCAGCAGACAACCCATGGGCTGTCTGAATGCATCTAACCTCCGATGGTAGCAAAATCCCTCCTGACCTGCCCATGGCAGATTGGATCCCTGTGGGCAGAACAGAAGGGGAGGCCCAGGGCAGCAGAGAGCCATGGGGAATCGGAACTTTCAGGAAAAAAAATGGGGAGAGGTAGAAACTACCACTAATAATAATAATTTATAATGTGCTACAAGGTGTATTCGGCACTGTACATATAGATGTAAGGCATAGTCCCTGCTCATCAGAGCTTTCAATCTAATCAAGATGATAAAACATCACAGAACTGGGGACCAGAATATGGCAAGATACACAAGTAGTGGACAAGCGAATGAGGACCATCAGGACCTAAAAGCAGCCTCAAAGAGGTGGACCTTCAGCCTGGATTTGAATAGGGCGAGAGATGAAGCCTGACACACTTACTCAGGTAGTTTGTGCCAGGCATATGGAGCGGCAAGGTGGAATAGATGAAGTCTGGAGTTGGCAGTGGCAGAGAGAGCACAGATAAATGGGATCTGCCGAAGAGGAGTGTAGAGTGAGATAAGAGAAGAAAGGTAGTGAGGTGCTGTAGGTCAGTAGGAGAAGTTTGAACTGGATGCGGAAACTGATAGGGAGCCAGTGAAGTGACCTAAGAAGAGGAGCTATATAAGCATAGCTACACTGGTGGAAGATAAGCTGTGCAGCTGAGTTTTGAACAGATTGAAGAGAGAGATGATTCAGAGGGAGATAAGTGAGGAGCAGGTTACAACAGTCAAGATGGGAGGTAAATAGTGAGTGGATAAGGGTCTTAGCAGCGTTTGGCAAAGTTTGTCCCTTCCTTTCTACAATGTTCTAGAGAAAGAAGCGATAGGTTTTAGCTATCTGTTGGATGTGTACAGAGAAAGAGAGAGTAAAAGATGAACTCCAGGGTTGCAAGCTGAGGAAACAGGGAGGACTGTATTGTTATGCAGAGAACTAGAGAAGGGGGATGTGGACTTAAAAGGAAAGACAAGGAGCTCAGTTTTGGCCATGTTCAGTTTCAGATGGCAGTGAGACATCCAGGCAGCAATGTCAGATAAGCAGGCAGAGATCCAGGACTGGATTCCTGGAGAGATTTCAGGTGCAGAAAGGTAGACCTGAGAGTCGTCAGCATGAAGATGGTACTGAAATCCATGAGAGGAAATAAGTGCACCAAGGGATCGAGTGTAGAGAGAGAAAACGAGAGGTGCCAAGAGAGAGCCACGAGGTACACCAACTGAAAGAGGGATGGCAGTAGAGGAGACTCCACCAGAACATACACTAAAAGTGCGATGGGAGAGATGAGAAGAAAACCAGGACAGAACAGAGCCCCTAAATCCAAGCGAGGACAGGGTATTGAGGAGAAGGTGGTGAGCAACAGTGTCAAAGGCAGCAGAAATTTTTTTTAAAGAGGCTGTACCTTTAAAACAAAATTTTAACAAAAAAGAGTTCAGAGGATGGGGGAATGAAGGGCAGGGGTAGGAGTACTGGGGAACAGAGTGTGGAGGGAAGGGTGCAAGGTGAAGGTTAAAGGGATGAATGCAGGGGACAAATGACAATCTGCATATGCCGAAGGGTGCATCCCCCCCCCCCCAACATAAACGCAAGCACCTCACTCCCACACTTCACACACATTCTCCACCTTTGCATGACAGACACACACACACTCACGCAACACACAGAGGCTCCTCAGCTCTGCAGCACGCACACTTGCAGCCCTGCGTTCCATGGGGGCCTCGGTCTACGCAGTCCTGTGGATTCTCTCCAGTTTTGAGTATTTCTCTTTACATTGAAACTGGTCATATTCTGTGCTGTTACCATTTGGCTGTGGTTTTTCCTCAGTAAAATGATTCCTCAGAACCCTGATGAATTGGAATAGTAATGTAAACTGGTCATGCGTGTTAAATGTATCCCCAATTGTGTTGTGACCACTTTGATTGAAGGATAAGGTGGTATATAAAACTGTCTAAATAAATAAATACAGTCTGAATACTTGACCTCACTGTAAGGAAATTCAAGGAAATCTACTACTTCCGCTGCCAACTAAGCACACACCCATCCTATCCACACACAAGTTTATTGTACTGCGTTATTAAATACCCTCATGTTAAATGTTACCTTCATTTGTACTGTTTAAATGCTGTTAAGTAACTGTACTGTCTAAATGTCTACATGTACCCTAATGTTAAATGTAACCTTCCAGTTGTGATGTGACGTGACCACCTTGATTGAAGGATAAGGTGGCATACAAATCTGTCTAAATAAATAAATCTATTGTGGTATTTTAACCTGTTCACCCTGCACCCTGGTAGGTGTATAACATTTTCTTAACCCCTGACTCTTCTGCAAGGAATTTCCCCAGTGTTTGTAGGGTGAGTTGATGCATCCACGAGGGGCCATATAACACATCACTAAATAAATAAATGCTTGGATTTAATGGTCCTCAGTGGTATTAAGAAATTTAAGGCAGTACATTATAATTGTAGTCAGAGGGACTACTGAAGCATATACTGTTTTATTGAAGAAATCCTGTACCTTAGGGGATAAAATAAGATTCTTATTATAGGAACATAAGAAGGCCGATAATGACAATGAAGGGCTGAAGATTAATGTGCAAAAGACATAGGTAGTCTGAGTAGGTGAGAACGGACGTACACCCCTCCTTGGGAACTCCGCTCTTCTGGCAAATCACTTCTATCTGTGCCCTTCTCTTCTATTGCTAACTCCAGACTTCTCATCGTTCACCTTGCTGTAACTTACGCCTGGAACAAACTACCTGAGTCTGTAGGTCAGGCATTTTCTCTGACTCTTCAAATCCAGGCTGAAAACTCACCTCTTCTCTGCTGCGTTCATATCTCGACTCACCTGATCTCCTTCGTGTTTCCTACCCATTCCCCCTAGATGTGTCCCATGTCTACAGCTACTGTGTTGTCTGTCTTGACTAGATTGTAAGCTCTGATGAGCAGGAACTGTCTTTTGCATGTGTCTGTGCAGCGCTGTGGACGTCTTGTAGCACTATACAAATGTTCAGTAGTAAAAATAAGATGGATTTACTGCAACGGATGCATCACTGGTAGTTTCTGATCTTTGGGTGTTACGTTCTGTGCATTATTCCATAAACAAATTATGAAAAATATCACACTTACTACATTGACTTTGCCTAGTCTATCTTATAAGATACAATCTTTTGTAGGTAGACCACTTGTGAAAGATTATGCAGGCTTTAATTTTCTCTCACTTGGATTGCGGCAACAGCCTAAGAAATACTTATGGTGACACCAGCTGATATGAATTGCCCAGCATGTATGATCACAGGGGCAAAGTACAGTCTGCTAGAATGTTTTCCAGTTCTGGTTTGCTTGCTTGGTTGCCAGTTTACCAATGTACTTTTTAAAATTGCTTGTTTGTTTTTTTTAATATCATGGGGCTTAAGATCTCTACATTCCAGTTTAGTCATTATGCTGTTCACAGTAGGCATTGTCAGTAGTAGTATCATCACTGAGACTAGCTCGGTTGATCTTCACGAGGAAGATGTCTTTCACAGCTATAGAACCTTCTGCTGGGAATTCACTTCCATATGAAGTTTAGATTTGTGATGATTACTTGTGGTTTTGTAAGTTGGTAAAATCATGGATGTTTGGAAGCACTTTTATTTGCTTGAGTTAGTTTTTATTGTTGTTGTAATTAGCTGATTGTGCTTGTCTCTGAATTATGTATGATGGCTTTATGTTTGTAAAGTATTGCTGTGGGTGACATTTTTATGGTGCTGTCCCACTGAGAGAGTGTCTATGTAATCTAGTGAGCTATAAATCTTAATGTATAAATAAACGCTGGCTTTCCCTTCATTTCACTACAGCTCAGGATTGTCTTTGCTTATCCTAGGTTTTCTTGAATTTTGTTACTAGTTTTGCCTGAACTGCCTTCGTTGAGGTGACTGTTCCATATATCCATTGCCTTTGACTGTTGTTGGGTTCACTTTTGGAAGCCCCGATGCAGCAGAGGAGCCTCAGGGCTTTCCTTTATCTCATATAAACCAAAATGAAGACGAGTGAAGGAAAAGAGCGTCATACACAGCAGCGTCTCATGCTGACGCTATCTTGGCTCCATAAGAAGCACAATATATCCTGAGGTTAACACATCTAATTTTAAAAACCATTAGCAATGTCTTAAATTCTATGTGAAATTCAATAGGGAGCCACCATTTTAGTACATATTGCCAATATATCAAAAGATTAAGAAGAGGGTTACAATAAAACATACAGAATGTCCATGAGTCTGAAGTAATTTGATAAAAATCTAAGTTTATTCAACAGTATGTACACTGGCACATTTTGTATTGTTTACAAGGCCTTTAAGTTGGAATAAATAACACTGAAATAATCATAACAAATAATAACGTCTAAAAATGAATGAAAATCACTTTCTTTTAAAAATGGGCATAATTAATGCAAAACACAAATCATGTAAAATGTTTTTTGCACATTCTTCTTTGTGTGAACATATACTGAGCAGGTGATCCAAAATCATAGCTAAATAAGATATTTCTGATGTTACAGCAATGTAAATTGTGGCAGATGGCACATAGCCCACGTCTTGACAAACCACCAGTGTCTGTCTTATTCAAATTAATAGTCGAGCCAAGGCTAGATAAACACTTAACTGCTGAGAAACAATCCGCAATCATTTCGTACACATGCTATAATACATTATATCCTTTTACGATGACATAAACATTGAATGTAAATATAGATGTACAGAAATGTGAACAATTGAATGTAAAGGACATATAGGTCCTTGTAAAGTCTTCACTCCATTGTACATCTTTCACATTCTGCTGTAATGGTTTATGGTTTATTTGAACTTGATATAGCGCTCTTAAATACAACCAGTGGTTTACAAAACAGAATTTGTTTACCCTAAGTTTAATTTAGAAATAAAAGGGTAAATTCAGGCAGACACCAGTTCATTAAAGAGTAATTAATTAAAAATAAGAAGACAAAAAGACTTGATTGCATGCATTGCAAGCCCAAGTTCTCTGTTTCCAGAAATTCTTAACTAGGCCCATACAAAGTTAGAGCCCAACAGTAACTGAACAGATATGAGTACTCCTGAATAAGGAATTAAGCTAACATTACTAAAAGGAGCATTCTTAACAGAGACTCCATTGCAAGCAAGGACAGCTGAGGAAAAGGTAGGGACTTTGGTAGGTCTCTCTCTTTTACTTCAACAGGTACCAAAGCTCCACGAACTGAACAAGGGCTGGGAAAAATCGTATTGCCGTTGCCCCCGTTACAGTTTCTGCCTCTGTCCAGACAGAGAGCCTGATGCCAGTGGAAGGACCGGTTTCATGTGCAGGAGGCCTGCAAGCTCAAGCTCTCATGAAACAAGTGGAGGAGCACAAAGAAGAGGTGACGAGGCGGAGAAGCATGCGAGACAGTGAGAAATGCATTGATCAGATGCTTCGTGAAACATCCAAGATCTCCAACAGAGGTGAAGATGGGAGGCTCAGAATGAAGAGAGTTGGACACATTTTGCAGGTGCTGGTACAAGAGAAGTTGTGAAGATTAAAGGAAAGCTGGCTGGTGCAACGTGCAGGCAGATTCTGTGTGGAAACTATTTCCATACACATGGGAACGGGGAGGTGATTCATCCGACAGCAAGACAATGATTCTAAGCAAAAGCATCAATGCAGTGACTGAGCAAGGGGGAAGTGAATGTCCATGAGTGGTCCAGTCAAAGCCCAGAGCTGAATCCAATAGAAAATCTGTGACTAGACTTGAAGACTACAGCACACAGCATGTATCCCCAGCCAAAGCCTTTATCCTAAATTACTCTTGGCTGTTAGTGCTGCAAAAGGGGCTTCCACCAAGTACGAAGTCAAGGGCTGTGAAGACTCCTGCAATTGAAACTTTGTTTTATAGAAACATGCAAAAAATAATTTAAGAATAATTTTTCTTTCACATTGAAAGCGTAGAGTACGCTATGTAGATCCATGAAATGAGCTATTATTACTACTTTTACTATTAATCATTTATATACAGTAGCACTACAAGGCATATGCAGCGCTGTTCAGATACCTATAAAAATGGTCCCTTTTGCATCAGAGCTTATAATCTAATTGAGATGGACAATACAATAGCTGAGAACAAAGACACAAATAGGGAAAGGTAAGGAGACACAAGGGGTCAGGATCCAAAAGCAGCCTCAGAGGTGAGCTTTTAACGGACTTGAAAAGGGACAGAGATGAAGCCTGACTTACAGACTCGGGGTAGTTTGTTCCAGGCATAAGGAGCAGCAAGGTGAAAGGACCGAAGTCTAGAGTTTGCAATGGAAGAAAAAGGTATAGAGAGAAACAAGCCAGAAGAAGAGCGGAGTTCACGAGGAGGGGTGTAGGGAGAGAGGAAAGGCAGTGAGGAGCAATAGAATGAATGCATTTATATCAGAAGGAGAAGTTTGAATTGGAAACGGAAGGGGAGCCAATGAAGTGACTACAGCAGAGGGGTTATATGAGTATATTTGGGCTGGCGGAACATCAGCCACGCAGTGGAGTTCTGAACAGACTGAAGGGGAGAGATGACAGAGAGACCAGCAAGGAGGAGGTTGCAATAGTCTAGTCGGGACATGACTAAAGAGTGGATAAATGTTTTAGTAGTGTGTTCGGAAAGGAAAGGGTGAATTGTGTTAATGTTATAGAGAAAGAAATGACAGGTTTTAGCAATCAGTTGGATGTGTGTGAAGAAGGAGAGAGAGGCGTCAAAGATGACCCCCCAAGGTTGCGGGCTAAGGAATCAGGAAGTAGAAGAGTGTTATCTATAGAGAAAGGAAGGGGGAGAGGGTTTAGGGGAAAATAATAAGTTTGATTTTGGCCATGAACCCTACTTTAATGCATTTTGAACAAGATTTGAGCAGGATATGAAAAATGTGCATGGGGATGAAGACATTTTCGAAAGGTACTGAATATTGGGATAGATAAAGAGGAAAACAATTTCAAGTTAATCTGATTCAAGATCACACTTAAAAATAACTTACATCTTAATCTTTCCACTGTAAGCATACATCAAGCTACAGAAATAGGAATTAAAATTTAAGGACATGCAGTTGTATTTTAGGGTGTTCAGTTGATGTGCACTTTGAGATTGTATGTACAATATCATTGGTGTCCCAAATAGAGCAGGCACACTTGCAGATACAGGTAGCCAAACACAACAGCGAGATGTGTGTAAAAGTGGTCACAGATGATTTATTAAGGGGCACCTGTGACTACTTTTATACACATCTCACTGTCTGTGTTTGGCTTTGTGTACAATATTATTGGACATTTTTAATAGCAAATTGAATAATTTCTTATGCATAACACCAACATTGATGTAATACTGTACATGGAAGACTAGGTAGGTTCTGTTGCAGTAGACCAGTGGTTGTCAAACCTGTCGGGGGGGGGGGGGGAGACCACCAGCCATTGGTTTTTCAGGCTTTCCACAATGACAACCCACTAGCTGCATGAGAGAGATTTGCATGCCTGCTACTTCTATTATATGCAAATTTCTCTCATGCAAATTCATTGTGGATATCCTGAAAACACAACTGGCTGTTGGCCCCCAGAACAGGTTTCAGAACCACTGCAGTACACAACCAATTGAAAGATGAATGCAATGAAATTCATTTTTTTTCTAGTCAACCAAAAATGTAGCCAAAATAATTCTTTTGTCACAACTAAATGTTAACAATTGATCTATTCTTCTACCTCATCAGATGGTTTATGGATGATTCCCTTCAAGGGCATTGACTGTATACCTTGAAATGAATATTTTTCTCTCTTCACATGACCTTACTTCTTAGGAGGGACACTGCCCCAAAGGCAAATCGGAACTAGCTTTGTGTCTGTCATCCATCTTTGTTTATTCACGTCTTCTCCTTCTTTTGCAAGTATAGGCATTGACTGGTTGCTGTGTCAGCCCCATGTTCCCTCCCGTCCTCCTGAAAAACGTGTTTGATGGCAAGTACCCAAGAGGAGGCGAGTTAGTTGCACACTCCACCAGAAACAATGACTGAAATTGGCTGCTGACGGCATTCCAGG
The DNA here is from genome assembly GCA_033557465.1 of Ichthyophis bannanicus. NCBI lineage: Eukaryota > Metazoa > Chordata > Amphibia > Gymnophiona > Ichthyophiidae > Ichthyophis > Ichthyophis bannanicus. The sequence goes on along the minus strand of CM066038.1, from coordinate 487,229,132 downwards.
CACTGTTTCAGGTGGGACGCACAGCCATAGATCAGGACGGGAGTCCCAGTGTCAAACGAAAGACGACAGATTGCAGCATCCTAGAATGGAATGGAAAAGGGTTAGAGAAGCAGGATTAGACTATCTGGCACTGCTAGTCTGGGGCCTCTGGTAACTTGCTTCTGTTTTGGAGGTAGAGAAAACAGATTTTGAGTTTAGACCAAGAGCATCTTGGCCCTTATGAATGTGTCGTCTTTGGTTCTGCATGGTCAGTTCTTACCGTCTCAGGATTACATGTTTCATCTCTTCACCAGTAAGAAAGTCCCACCTGTATTGCTGATTTAATAATGAAATATGGCTCTTACCTAAATGTGTCTCGTGTTTCAGGTCATTGATGTATCCTATCTGATATGTATTAGTCAAATTTTAACATGCAATCATGTGATAAGAGTTTAAGCAATAATCCTCTTTCAAAAAAACCACACTTATTGTCAAAAGTACTAGTTGCTATAGCAAAATCCAGCATTGGTGATAATAAAACTATTTTTATGGGCAGTTAAGTTTCAGTTTCTTTGCAATCATTCAGTTACATTCTGTTTACTTTAGAGCTACTGACATCATCAAATTCTGCATTAGTTATCCATTACTGAGAGCAAATCCTGGTAAAAGACTGTTCCCCCAAAGAAAAGATTTCTATTTAATATTACAATGTTTGCATTGATTTGTGGACAAGACCTGTGCATTTCATTGCTTCTTTAAGGTTATCCACCCAGGCTCAGTCATCTCCAATTACATTTTTTTTGTTTAGTTTTTACATTGCCTTGATAGTTCTCTTTCTTAAAAGGCAGCTTTATAAATTAAGAAATTGTTATCATGTGGTCCATACTAAGTTAGACTTTATCAGCCCCACCATCAAGTACAAAAGAACAAAAATATTTTTCAAGAAATTAGATGTACTGATACCATTAGATGAGGATATGGTCTTGATGAATATAGTCCTTATGACATTTCTTTTTGATCATCATTCATAAAGTTACTAAGTAGTAGCAAGCAGAATGGTGCTGATTACACCACTGCCAGAGATGCAGTCTAGTGGATATTCTGCACCGAGGGCCAGGGAATAGCTAGCAAGAGAGATGCATTTGGGATAGGGTTGCCAACTGGCTCCAGATGCGCCCGACACGCTTGATCCAGTCCTAGGTTTACTCCACTGCATGCAGGGTCATGTAGTTCTAATTTTTCCATTGCACCCTATAATAAAAGCAAGACTACATGTCCCTGCATGCAATGGGGTAAACCCAGGACTGGATCAAGCCTGTCGGGCGCATCTGGAGCCAGTTGGCAACCCTAATTTGGGATCACCCAGAACAGGACGGGTGACATTCCTTAGATCTCTTAACCCATAAGGAATGACAGCATAGGGAGGGGAGAGGGTAACGGCACCTTAGGAATTCATTTCAGACCTTGATAGTTTTATTTGGAGAAGTGGAGAGTGGGTGAATGTCTTCTGGTTAGATCACTTTGTCCCATGTGTTAAATTAAGCGGGGGCTTTAAAACTCTTGCTTTGGCAATGATGATAATGTAATCCTTCCCCAATAACAGTCAGGTTGCAGAGTGTTAATCCCTCATATTCTATGGGTTCGCGGTCTCAACCAACAAGCCACAAAGAGACAAGACTCTGCTCATAACTCTGACCCAAATTTGCTTCTTAACCAAAAGACTGAAAAGCAATTTGTTCCATGTTGGAAGTATGCTTGATATTTGTTCTTAAACTGCTGAAGCCATCTAGACTAAGCACATACTTAACCAATATTATAAAAGATTAGGGTAGGCCTGCTTTGCTAATTCCTGTTGAGTTCTGCACCAGCTTAGAGAAATACCCATAAATCTTTGTCAGCCAGAGTTTGACATAAAGGATTACGGGAGTAATTCTCCTTAATCCCCCGTTGTTTATTTCTACCCCCAAAAATAAAAATTGTGGCTTCACTACTTAATTGGCGGCACTTATAGGTTTGTAAAATGGACTGGCTACATGCGGAAGTGCCGGCATTCACACATGGAAGTCACAAAATTGTTGCTTCCAAATATAGTACTTGGAAAAAGCCAAGTTAATGCTCCCGTTTTCTGGTAAATAGCTGCACATGCTCTCCTGAACGTCCTCGTACATATTTTATAAAAGGCTCCACATTCAGCAGAGCTTTTTGTAGAACGCAGGGGAATTGAGCTGGACAAATTAATTCTGATCTCCGTGACCTATCTAAAATAGAGGTCCTTGTGTATTATTTTATCCCAGGTCACATTTTCTGAAATGCAGGTTAACGGTGTTAGTGCACATTAGGATCTCCAGTTGATGATGATAAAAAGGCATCACCTAAAACCTGTTTGATGGCAACTTGAAATGAATTTCATAAATATGGTTAAAATATGGTTTATGAGAACAAAATATCAACTTGCATGCCAGTGACACAAGGTAGCAGCATTGTAAATGCTGCTGCTGTTGCATTATTTCAAGCATTTAACTGCTGCTTTAGATCAGAGAACGTAAGAAATGCCATACTGGTTCAGACCAAAGGTCCATCAAGCCCAGTGTCCTATTTCCAATAGTGGCCAATCCAGGTCACAAGTACCTGACATACGCCAAAGTATTCGGTTCTGTGCTACTTAGCCCCAGGTACAAGCAATGGTTTTTTCTCAGTCTACCTTAATAGTTTATGGACTTTTCCTCTAAGAAGTTGTCCAAACCTTTTTTTAACTCGGCTATACTTCTTGCTTTTATCACATTCTTCAGCAGTGAGTTCCAAAGCTTAATTATAAGTTAAGAGAAAATATTTTCTCTGTGTTAAGTATACTACTTGGTAGCTTTATGGCATGTCCCCTTGTCCGAACTAAGCAGTTGCCTAGGGTGGACACCTCTGGGAGGGGGGGGGGGGGTGGCAGCAAAGAATAGGACATTCAAAGCTAAAGCAATAGATTTAGACAGCCAGGGGGACAGGGGCGGGGAGAGAGCATAAGGTTTAAGGGTTGCCTAAGATGCCAACATCTTGACCCAGTTCTGGAGCTGGCCCTGGTCCTTGTATTTTTTGAAAGGGTAGACAATGGATTTGGATTTGCCTATTCTAATGCACTTGGGATTTTATAGATCTCTGTCTTCTCCGGGAACAAGCAGGAAGTCAGTCCTCACATATGGGTGATGTTGGTGGTGATGGAGCCCACATGGAAGCATCTTCCCAGCTTTCCAAGAAATCCTTTGGTAGATGCATCATGCATGCCTAGTCCCCTTCCTGTCCAAGGGTGCCATCTTGCCTCAGTTTCCTTTCTTCTGCGGAGCCCTCCAGAGGTCTGTCCAGTTTCCTCTGCAGTAAGATGATGTCCTGCATCAACCCACATGACTGCTGCTTCCACTGCCTTGAGCCAGAACACAAGGACTCAGACTGTGAACTTTGCAAGACCATGAACTCAAAGGCCATCAAGAGCCATCAGCTGAAGCAGGAACAGTTCTTTCACAAGTCCGACTCTGCACCGCAGTCTCTGGCAACACCATGCTCCAGGGCCTCCTCCGGTACCTAGGTGACCCGTGAGGCCTAGGCTGCCTCAGAGTCCCACAGCCATGGTTCCTCCGAGAGGAAATCCCCAGAAGTGAAACACAAGAAGAGCTCGAAAACCTCAAAGGATGCCCAGGAGGACGGATCTGGAAAAGTGGGTAAATACCATTCCAGGCCCCACAATCCCCAGCGTGAGTCCGAGTGGTCTGAGCCGGAGTGATCCCACAAGCTGCCCCAGAAGGAGTCACTTGCATCCAGTGACTGGCCTTGGATACCCAAGGCCATCCTCGTTGAGGACTCCCCCTTGACAGAACCAATGCCAGATCCAAAACCTTTAGTGCCCACGTCGAAGGCTGTGAAGCCAACTGGCATGGAGATCAGGAAGGCAGCCTTAGCAGTATCTCTGCCCTCGTGGCCATGCAATGGATGTTTATGTCCAGTTTCTCTGGTTAATCTGCCCCAAGATGGGCCCCTCAACATTGAAAGCTTCCCTGGACGTCGAGCCAAACCTTGAGCACCTCAGGCCTTGAGGGAACCATCGGCATCAGATAAAGTCCTGGTCCCATTCCTTGGGACATCGGTCCTCCCCAATGAGTTCACGCGGTTCAGACCGCAGGTCCTCTGGAGGTCATGGGCCTTTGGGCCCGGGCCTCAATTGCAGTGACCGTGAGGCCTCTGATTCATCGGACTTCAAGTCTGACCTCGAATAATGGGTTCAGGACAAACTTATCGATGTCCCCTGTATCAGAGAGAATCTCTTCAGGAAACCCATGGCAGACAAAGCAGCAGAAATAGAGACTGAGTTCCTGACAAGGGCCAGATTCTCTAAAATGACCTCTGTGCAGCCCCGTAAGAAGGCCCCAAGGAAGAAGCCCTTCTTCCCGAGGAAAACGGGAGTTTTGGCAATGCTTCACAGTTCCAAACCTTCTTGGCCATGCATCAAGACCAATAGCACAAGGGGCAAGGACACGGCCCCCGCAAACAAAAGACCCTCAAGTCCTAGGCGCCAGGCCCGGCTCAACCTGGGGGGAGCTTTTCACTCCTTGGGGACCTCCTGAGGGAGAGGTCTTGCCCAACAGCCTACAGGGCGGTGTCTGGCCCTGTTTGCCTATAGGTAGTCCGCCATCACCACCAGTTCCTGGGTACTGCAAGTGGTCAAAGAGGGTTAACTCCACCACCTGCAACGTACTTTCCAGGAGAGCCCGTGAGACCTCTCCTCCATCAGACTCTGCTCCTCTCCGAGCTCGCAAGTCTTCTCGAGCACAAGGCAGTAGAACTAGTACCTAAAGATCTCTGGGGCACTGGCTTCTACTCCAGGTATTTCCTTGTTCCTAAGCAAACAGGGGGCCTCAGGCCCATCTTGGACCTGTGAGACCTGAGCATATTTTTGGTAAGGGAGAAGTTCAAGGTGCTCTCCCTTGGAACATTGCTGCCATACCTCCAGCAGGGAGACTGGCTATGTTCCTTAGACCTGAAGGATGCCCATACGCACATCCTGATCTATCCCAGCCACCAAAAATGCCTCCACTTTGTGGTGGGAGGAGGTCACTACCAATATAAGGTGCTGTCCTTTGGGCTGACCTCATTGCCAAGGGTCTTCACCAAGTGCCTAGCGGTGGTCACAGCCCACCTTCGTTTCCAAGGGGCCTTCATCTTTCCCTATCTGGATGACTGGCTCATAGGGGGAGGCACAGCCCTGAAGGGCTCACAATCTGATTTTGTACCTGAGGCAACAGAGGGTTAAGTGGCTTGCCCAAGGCCACAAGGTGCACCTGTGGGACTAAAAACTAGGAGAAGATGCCACTGATAACGTCAATGTGCCTCTTAGAAGTGGTCACCTTAAGAAGAAAAGCAAAGATGGACTAAAGCGCAGCTCTTGTGTGGAAGCTAAATTCAGAAGATGCGGTTTAATGGGAATTTACAGTGCATACCACAGTCCTGGAGGAGTAGCCTAGTGGTTAGAACACTGGCTTGTTAACCAAGCAACCAGGGTTCAATTCCCACTAGCACTCCTTGTGGCCTTGGGCAAGTCACTTAACCCTCCATTGCCTCAGAAGAAAGGGCTGGCAATCTACTTCCGGTGACACTGCCAAGAAAACCCAGGAGCTTCTGGGTCACCAGGAGTCAGGACTGACTTGAAGGCACACATTGCATTGCATTTTTACCACAGTCCTAGAAACAGACTATGACATCAGAGGACTCTTTTTGACCACTGACTAAGTTGAGCCTTTGTGCATCAGTCTAATGATGACTGGGAAATGGTACAATGTTGAGGACTCTCCTAGTGAATCACTGACTAATGAAAGTCAAAATAAAGAGTTACACTACAACAAGTACAATCCTGCTGTAACATATGTGAAAACAGTTGCAGGTTCATGTTTGATTTTGGTGGCCTTTCCCAAGGATTTTCAAGACAGCTTACAGCATTATTAGAATAACAGTATATGGGCACTACAAATGGTCTCTCTAAAGAGCTTACAGCTGAGGTCACAAGGAGCATTAGTGGATAAGTGGGATTTGAACCCTGGTTTTCCTGGCTCTTGGTAAATTGCTGTAGCCACAAGGCCACTAGTAATTTCTTACTAGCCCCAGTTTGATGCTGAGTTTAGGATAATGCTTGCTTTGTTGGCTGTTGTACTACATGGAGTTTCGGATACATGGCAACCCTTGTGTGTACTGTAAATTGTGATTAATGGCCATTTTCAAAAACTTAGAGCTATGTAAGAAAAGAGCTCATGTAAACCTGTTTGCTCAGGATATTGTGTTCGCTATTGAGAAATATCAGAAATCTGCTTATAGCATTTTTCTCTTGCCGAGTCTGGTCTAAGCTTTAAGAGAACTGCTTTTTCTCAAAATGTCCATGAGAGGATGCCTAGGGCATTTCAACAGCACCTCAAAGATCGTGTGTCTGTGTATGTGTGTGGGTGTACAGTTCTCAAACAAATGATTGCTCACTATGGCTGTAAGCATAGGTTCCCTGATTGGACCAGGTCAGTGCACAATAGTGCATTACACTGAATGTTAACATTTGTTATTAGTATGGTATCTTCCATCTTAAGCAAAAAAATGTGGTTGCCCTGTTAATCCTAGGGTCAATAAGCAGGCTATGTTGTTGTTGTTAAGGGCCGTTGAGTTTCTGTCGACTCATGGCAACCTTCTGAATAATTTGCCTGATTGAAGACTGAACACAGGTTAGGTCATCTTCTTGTTGCTAGACTGGCACCTATAGCTGCTGTTAATGTATCGATCCATCTCATTGCTGGCCTTCCACTTTTATGGTGACCTTCTACCTTGCCAAGCATGATGTCTTAGTGATCTCTTTCTTCGCATGATGTGTCCAAAGTATGAAAGTAAAAGTCTTGTCATCTGAGCTTCTAAGGAAAGCTTAGGTTTGATCTCCTCTAGTACTGACTGGTTTGTTCTTCTGGCAGTCCATGGTATACACAATATTCGTAAGCAGGTTATAGGTGAGACTTATTTCTCTGTTCAAAATGCAAAACATGTTTTTCATATTTTTGTTGCAGTTTTTTTTCCATTTGTATGGTTTGACCTGTTTTTGCCTTTCCTGCAGCTGGTAAGAGCACAGAACTTGAGCACTAGGGAACCGGGATGTATACTCAGTAGCATTCATTCATGTGTCTTAAATTTAGTGTACGCTAAGCTGGTTGAATATAAATTGGCCTACAAATTAGCATATATTGACTAGTGAACATAAAAAAAAGTTTTAATGCATGTTTATACATCGTTATTAGAGTAAATGTGAATAGGTTTTGCCCTGTGTACATCCTACTAGGGAGTAAGGGATGTGCATGACAAAATTTGCATTTGATTTCATTCGTGCTTTGTTTCATTTTATCCAAATTATGTGTCATTTTTGTCATTAAACTTGGAGAGATATCTCGCAGTACTCCTGGCGGTAAGCTCCATTACTTTTCAAGCAGGCGAGAGTCTGCCACCGGCCGGGACTCCCCAACAAACTAATCACTCTCACACCCTTTGACTCTGAGCATGATGGTGATGGGTATAGCACCACCTGCTGGCGGCATTAACAACCAATACAGAAAAGGCGACCTCTTTAGCTACTAATGGAGGAGCCAGGAAACGAACAGATTCCTCTTGCTTCAAGAGTCAGGAAGCTCGGGGGGGGGGGGGGGGGGGGGGTGTCAGGAAAATGATATTGGATTTAGCTTATGCCCTTTTCAGTGTTAGCTTAAGGTGAGTTATATTCAGTTACTAGGTATTTCCCTGCCCCCACATGGTGTACAATCTAAGCTGGCAGTGGGGAGGGTTAAGTGACTTGCCCAAGATCACAAGACGCAGCAGTGGAATCTGAGCCCTGCTTCTCTGGCTCTCTGCCTGCTGCTGTAACCACTAGGTGAACTCCACTTTGGAAAGTTGTGGATGGGGCCTCAGGTTATGACACAGAACCTCATTTTCAGGAGTCAGGCACTTACTGGAGGGGAGGGAGATAAAATGTCAAGGTGGTATGGTTTGGAAGGGAAACAAGTTGTTGCTTATGGAGCTAGGCTTCAGGAAGGAGATTAGAAGCTACTAGGGTGTCACCACTGAAAACAAAATGAAATAAGTCAAAAGTTCATTTGGTTTTATGTCATTTCACATGGAAAATAAAACTAAATGTTTGCTATGTTTTTGAGTTTCACTTCAAGTGATATTTCAGCTCTGCTGGGTGGAAGGGGGTACCTGACTGTCGGAAATACTGACCGAAACCCAGAGGCTGAAGGAGCAGTTTTTTGTCACTGTGCACCATGTCTCCAGAGGAGAAGAGGTATGCTTACTGTCTGAGGTCTCCTAGAGCAGCACAAAGCACCAAGTCTGAAGCTAATGCCGCCATTGAACGTCCAGGGATTGAAAAACATTCTTGAATATTCTAATGTGCCTCACCTTCATCGAGCATGTTCCGCTGTTCTTACGGTATTCTTCCTGTAGGTGAAAGTGTACAATTTAGCTAGAAGCAACTAGAAAAAAATCACCAGTGCTACTAGCATCTCCCAAAAAGTCATTGTAAAGGTCAACCTGGATATAAGCTAATCAGCATGAACTTGTTAGATGGAGTTTGACAGAGTATCCTCTGTAGGTAAATTTATGTAAATAGGTCTGTATTAACTCTGCATGTTTCAGCAGGTTATCTTTATGCACCAATAGGTAATGAGGTGTTTGGTATTCATGACTTCATTGGCATAGATTTCTTTTTTCAGTTAAAACTCCCATGTTCTGATTAATACACGTTAAAATGCAATTAACTCATGCATTACTAATGCGTGCAAAAGTGTGTTTAACTATACTGGCCCTAAAATATGCTTTGTATCACTGATTCAGAAGAATCTTCTGGGTGTCTTCAGTTGTTGCCATCCAGCACTATACATTTCCCTTTTTGTACTGGTAGAGTATGTGCTATAGTATTAAATTAGCTCAGAATTACAAGTGCTGCTACTTGTAAAGCTACCAAGCCATGCTGGAAATATTATGCCTACTTTTTCAAAGATAAGACACATTCCAGCTTCATATTTAAAGCATATGGTGGGTCTAAAGTTTTCTTGTCTGCTATAACATTTAGTGCCTACCAAGTGACAATATTTTGAGTAGGGCAGATCAAGATCTTGCATTTACTAAAAGATTAAAACTACTGTTTATAACTTTCCGTAATTCATGATTCAAAAGCTTTAGCTGGAAGAAGGGGCTGCACTCCCTAGCTGCTGCAAAGATTAGTGATTTACAGCTCTCTCAGGCATGATTCCTAATCTTTCTGGACATAGTGTGGATACAGTGCTGATAACTCGTACAGGTAAGGTACTCTCAGGTTCCTCTTAGAAACAACTGTTGTACAGCCTAAGACCTTATGTTTCCCTGCCTCTCCCCCCAAAAAAGGAGTAGAGTTGCCGACCAGCCAGATGGGATGTGTACCCACCCATCTGGAACTGGAGGACAACAGCAGCAGAACTAAAGAGGTTCTACCCACTCAAAACCAGGGATGGGTTCTACTAGAGCCAAACTGCTGACCAGTCAGAGGGTTTGTGTCCACTCCTACCTGCTCGGCAGGGATGAGTTCCAAAAACAGCAGTTGAGCATTTCATGAGCCAAAGAGAGGATGTTCCCCCAAGGGTGGAGCCTAGCAGGGAGCATGTCTCCCCCCCCCCCCCAACCCCCTTCGGGAAGGTTGGGTATCAAAGGCAGTGAGCCATGCTCTTTAGCTTGGTCTTTAATCCTCGTAATTCCCAGACCACAAAAGGGAGCAAATGAAACTGACTGAATAAAGGCCCAGCTGCTAGTAATCCAGTCTGAAATCCTAAATTCACAAAGAATGGATGAGGCAGAAATTAAGAGGGCACACTAAGAAATCTTTACAAGACGCTAGGAGGTGAATGAATTGTCCGTGATGGACAGATGTTCACGTGCGTTCTAGTTCATGTGCTTCATTGTCTAGATCACAATCTAAGCAGCTGAAGGATCTTACTTTTAAATATTGAAAGTTAATTTCATTTATAAAAAAGAAAAACCCAGTACAGTCCCGAGGCAGAAGCTGCTACCGATAAGGGGTTGTAACAGAGCTACACAAAGTCCCTGACCTGCTTCCGCATGGTACATACAAAGGTGCTCAGCTGAAACCTTACCTGCAGCAGCAGCAAAATCCCAAACTTACCCCAAGCTTCATGTCGAATCGTGAGCCATTAACCTTATGTTTTGTCAAAGGAGAAGATTTTCGGTACCAGTGTATGAGGAAGACTCTGGCCACAACCAGCTGTTCAGAAATCGGGTGACTGTGAAGCTTCCTCGTGGAGAAAAGCTGCAAAATGTTAATGTGTCATGTCCAAGACACCAGGAAGGAGTGTGTGGGGGTTTCATTTTTAAGTTTTCTTATTTTGGTTTCTTCCGGCGATAACTATGTAGCAATAGTTCAGGAAAAACCGGTTTGCTGAAAAGAACCAATTCAAGTCAACAGAATCACTGTCTTTCTCTCTCTGCAGTTATTTTTAGGGGCCTAGTGCAAAGACAGGAGGCTTGCTGAGGGAAGGGGAATAGTAGCTCTCATCATGGAGGGGGGGTGCATCACAGGACATAGGGATTAATATCAGAACTGGAAAAGAGGGTTCAACACCAGGCAGTGGCAGACAGATCACAGTAGGCAAAACGAGATCAGAGAAGGGATATGTTGATTGCTGGTTAAACTTTGCAAATTGTCAAAACATATTCTGCAAAACTGCTTTTAATGTGGTTTAAAATGATAGGATTTGTTGTCCGAGGAAAGCTGTTTGTTTTGTTTTCATGTTTTAGGCTATGAATTACGTATGTTACCCACTTAGAAACTGGTGCTAAGTGGCTATAAATAATAAATGAAATTAAAGAAAACCCAGACTCTTAGGGCAAGGATCTGAGATGTGGTCAGTAAAGTGTATTTCTAATTGTGTTGATAAAATCCAAATGAAACATCTGTAACTTAATCTGAGCTTGCTGTTACAACGCACATGTTCACACAGCATGTACACAATAAAAAAGTAACCCACTAATAACACAGGTACACTAAAAAAAATTTTTTTAAACTGCCTCTAATGTTTCGATTGATTTTTACGTTTTTTGGTGCGCTGAATCCAAATCTGGTAACCAATTTCCTCCATCACATACAGATTTTTTGCTACATTGGGTTAGCAGTTTGAGGTGAACGTTTCAGATTGAGTGCGATCGAGATAAAAGTTTCTTGGATGAATTCTTTATACTAATTGTTTAGTAGTTATTCAAATAAGAAAAAAGAAAATTGTAACAAGGCAGCACATAAGAATAGAGTAATGTCAACAAAACACACTGTGATGGTAGCAAAATTGTCTGCACTTAAAACAGCCACATACATGTGCACAAACATTGAGCATATAAAAGCGAGGTTAGACACAAAGCAAAGCAAAGAAATGTGCAAAATATGTTGTACAGGTATGTATGTAAGAATAGAAAACGCAAACCGCACCATTGCAATACATGAAGACAAACACCGATGGTGTGAAAATAAAATTCTAATAAATGAGATCCGACACTGTGGTAATAACTAGCAAATTTTTATTTCAAAGTTTAGTAAAAACATGATATTTGTTAACACAGTTTAGATTTTAAAGTCATTCTTGGGTCAATCAATCTCCTGGTGGACCTGTTTCTTCTTCCCCCAAATGCTTCTCTTGGTGCGCTGCTTGGCGTATTTTTCATCTGGGGTTTCCCACAGCAGCAACCAGCAGAAATCAGCCATCATAGTGGTGTTCCATCTTCCTTGGTACCTTCTCTCTGCGTCCTTGATGTCCTGGTGAAACCTTTCACCTTGTTCTTCACTGTACGCCCCCAGGTTTTCGGGAAAGTAGTTCACATGGGAGTGCAAGAAATGGACTTTCAGGCTCATGTTACAGCCTTGTTCTTTGAAGGCATTGAGCATCCTGGCAACAATATCCTTATAGTTCTCATCCCGCCTGTTCCCCAAGAATTTGAGAACAACATCCTTGAAGGAATCCCAGGCTTCTTTTTCCTTCTCAGACATCGTTTCAGCAAATGCTCCATCTGAAATGAGTTTCCTTATATCAGGGCCAACAAACACTCCTTCCTTTAGCTTTGCTTCAGAAAGTCGAGGGAACTTTGAGCAAAGGTACCGAAAGCACTCACCATCTTTTGGAAGGGACTTGATGAATTGCTTAATGAGACCCAACTTAATGTGGAGAGGTGGTAATAGAATTTTATCACAAGGTAACAAGCTCTCATGAAGAACATTTTTCTCACCGGGTCTCAAATACTCCCGAATTGGCCAGTCTTTTTTCCCCCAGTGTAGGTCGCGGGCCCGGCTATCCCACAAGCAAAGGAAGCAGGGATATTTGGTGAAACCGGATTGCTGCCCTAATAGCATGGATAGAATTTTAAAGTCTCCACAAATCATCCACTTATGCTCATCATAACGAATCTTCTGAAGAATCAGGGCCAAATTCTCGTATTTTTCTTGGAGAATAACAGAGTGAGCAATAGGAACTGAAGCAAATGTGTTGCCATTATGAAGAAGAACACCTTTTATGCTGTCTTTTGACAAATCAATGAACAGCCGCCATTCAGCAGGATCATACTTGAGTTTAAACTTTTCCATCACTCCGTATATATCGTTGCAAAATACCAAATCTTCCTCTTTGCTGAAATACTTCAAAAATTGTGTCTCGCGGTTGCGGTACCAATAAAAAGTTGTTCCTGGTGACAATAGATTTTTCTGTTTAAGTCGAGAACCTAGCAGTTGGGCAGCATCTTTTGGGAGTCCTAAATCCCGGACTAAATCATTCAATTCAGCTTGAGAGAAAAGTTCAGGTTTCGGATCTGGTTCAGTTTCAAACTCGGAAGTACTGGACTCATCGGGAAAAGCTATCTGATGAGTCTCATCATGATCAGAACCGTCCACACAAATATGATCCAAAGATTTTGGTGGTTCAGGCACAGGTACTTCGTTGCTATGAGGCATAGGCCTAATTGCTGAGGGAAGGTTGGGGTAACTTATTACGTTCTTATTTTTTAAGTTGTATCCCTTCACAATGCAAGAGCAAAAATAGCAGTCACTGCTGTGGTCTCTTTGTTCACGCCACCACATCATAGGTATTCCGAAACGAAATGCTTGTTTTTTACCTTTCATCCATAAGCGTAGATCTTCCTCACATGTCTTGCACACTTTGTGAGGAGCCCACGGTTTGTCTTGATCGCCTAACTTCAAACCGGAATAGGCGAAATATACTTTTTTAATAAATGCAGAAATGTTCCTCTGCCGCTTTTTCACGGTATATTCCCCACAAATAAAACAAAAACTGTCCGGAGAGTTGACGCAACCTCTGGCTCTGTGAGCCATCACAAATACACAGCACTGCAAACTACAACTGTAGTGAACCACTTCGGAATAAAGCTGGATTACGACTGAGCAAACAAAAGGTAATAATGAACTTGCAAGAAACTGAAATTTGACAGGAACGTTCATGTCGCAACCACCGTGTTTGAGCGAGCGAACGAGGCGAGGCGAACAGGAAAGAACATGCGCCAGCGCGAGTACTGGATTTAGCCCCCCGCCTCCCAATTGTCCTGTTAATGTATAAAATGAATACAAAACACTCTAAAATATCATGAGGGAGTGTTTCTAGTTAGTTAACCATTACAACCTCTATTTTGGGCCAAGAAAATAAACTGCAGTCGGCTGAAAAGAAATTATGTGAACATTCCTTATATGGGTAAGAAATCTAATTTTGCAAGAAAACGTGACGTGATGGAACATTTTGGCTATTTTTCCTGGATTCAGCACCCCAAAATCTATAGGAATCAGTTGCAAAACTGGAGGCCGTTTTTTGGTAGTGTACCTGTGTAATTTATGGGTTGGAGTTCTGGCAGTCTTATGTGGCATCGAATTTCCTCTTGCATCTGATACTGATATATATGCGCCAGTAGAAAGGTTTCTCTAACTACTTCCTGCAAATGGTAGAAGGGATTCCCAGGAGGCCTAGTAACTGGGTGAGACTGTAGGTGCAGAGGTCACAGACGGACCAATGTAATAAAACAGGAGTAGGAAATGCAAGCTAAAACTTAAACTTAGCATCCATTTTTAACTGTGTTAATAACATTTTTAACAGTGTGATAACAAATACTACGCAGCATGCCATTCTGACCACTAGAGGTCAGTAGCAATGCAAACCCAGTCCTAAGACCCCTAAAGTCCTAAGTCAGGAACTTTTAGTACAGCATGTTGTATTGTGAAATTTTAAAAAACACATTAATAAGAAAATGTGCACAAAATATGATTAAGTTTAGTGCACATTTTGACATCTAAAAAGTGAGCTAAAAACTCTAGTAAAGTTCCTAACTTTATAATTGTTCTCAACTTCAATGATTAGATGTGCAAATTCAGTGATTAGAACTACAAGTTAAACTTAACTAAAAAATTGCAGCCCAGGATAGGACACCTGAGCCAGAGGGATTCTCTGGTCAGGGAGTCCCGCTCCCACCTGCCTACCCACTAAAACCTCCCACACATCTACTAACCCACTGCCCAACCATCTAACTGCCTCTTACCCATCTTGCTACCACCACCCATTTGCTCATCTGGTTAGTGAGTTGAGAGGGTGAAGTGGGTAGGGTGTGAGAGGGGTTCTAAGATAGATTCCCCCCCCCCCCCCGACTTGGAGGTACCTGACTCGGGTCCCCCAGCACATACCCTGCAAAATTCACTCCTGAATTGCGTTTGAGGCTTGTAGTAGTCTCTGGTGTTGCATCAGTGTGGTCTCTGAGGCTGTGCTTCCCGGATGCGGTACAACACCGCAGATTAGCGCTAGCTAACTTTACTCCAGAAGTTACATTTCAGGCATGAATGTCCTGAAGGCTTAACTTAGGATGTTTTTAGCATACTTCCCTGCTCTGGGGAATAATAGCTAATTCTTTCACTTAAACTGGATTTGCATGAATACATACTAATATTTTAGGGCCCCTTTTTATTAACAAACCTTTTTGTGAATTACTTTCCTCATGTTTTAATAAGATATTTAATTCGCAAACAAATGTGTGATAAGACTAGGGTAGCTTACTTCACTGGCCCCAAAGCATGGAAGGACTTGACGGCCACTTTGATAACTATCCATCCATTAAACTTCTGTTTACTGTAGTTTATTTGATTCCCCCTTAAAAAGTCAATAAAATTTGGAAAAGTTGTCTTGGCTCAAAAATGCTTTTGAAAGGCTTTTAAAAATCTCCCAAAACGTCTTGACCATACTAAAAGTGCCTGACTTACCTTAAATAACAGGACTTTGGGGGTCTTAGGATTGGGGTTGCATTGTTACCAACCTCTAGTGGTCAGTAGAGAATGTTGCAATTTTACCTTTATTGTACTTTGTCAGAAGTCATGCTGATTTTTGTAATGGTGTTTATCACTGCTTACATATTTTCATATTCTGTATATACTTATCTCTTGCACAGTACATTTTATGAATTTTGTTAGTCTCCGGGTAACACATCGCCTAGCTTTGCAGCGTATTTAGAGGGTTGCTTATGTAAATGATTCCCTCACGATGCTTGCTCAGAAGGAGCAAGAGGAATAGGGGCATCACAGGAGCTGAAGAACAGCAAAAGTGAGCAGTTACAGTCACAGGTTGTTGAACACAGGCTCAGAGAGAACTGGTGCCAGGAGTGATGGTAGAAATCAGAAGTGAAGCAGGGCCCCCTTTCTGTAGCAGTCTACCTTCATGGCAAAACTCTTTCCCAACACCAAATAGGGTGTTGCAAGGGGGGCATTAAAGTGCAGTGGCTGTGGAGCCTAGGTAGGCGCAAGCAGTGGCATCTGGACAGGTATTGCGGGAAATCATCGCTACAGCTTCTTATCACCTGTCCACTACTGAAGCTAAGTGCTATGTCTCGCCCTCATCTGGCTGGCTCTGAGAAGGATAAGATCAGCCAGACTTTGATGCTCATCTCGTTAGTCTATCTCTCTGTCTGTGAAAATGAAGCCCTTGATACTACTGTAGGCACACTTGTTCTCTATGTGAATATACCTTAGTCAGTCATGTTTATGTAAAACAGTCTAAAATGAAAGTGCACCTTACAGTCCCTCGGCTCATGATAGCATTCTGGCGCATCTTGTTCAGAGCTCTCTTAGGAAATGTAAGTGTCAAAGGTGGGTGGGCGATGTGACTCTCTGGTAGAAATAGTCCAGGAAAGAAGGTGACGGGGTGCTGGCCTTGGCCTTGAAGCTAAATTCACCAAAATAAGAGAAGAATAAGCATCGCTGCTGATCCTGCCATGATCCCTCTCCTACTCCTGTATATGAGTACTTTTCAAAGTTTAATTCTGTTTGGGCTACTGAAGTTTCCAATTTAATTAAAGTAAGAACATAAGATATGCCATACTGGGTCAGACCAAGGTCCATCAAGCCCAGTATCCTGTTTCCAACAGTGGCAAATCTAGGTCATACGTACCTACTGTAGCAGTTTCCCCAAAAGACATAGGTTCCTCAATGCTTGTATTGGGTCAAGCAGTGATATCCTGGGTCCCTTTTTAATAATGGTTTATGGACCTTTCCTCCAGGAACTTGTCCAAACCTTTTTTTAAACCCAGATACACTAACAGCCTTTACTACATCCTCCGGTAACAAATTCCAGAGTTTGATTACACTTTGAGGGAAAAAATATTTTCTCTTGCACAGAGAATTGTTGATCTCCAGCCATTCAGAGGATTCAAATACTTGAGCACAAAATATGAAAATCCCTTTACTACAGCAAGGGCTGGCACAAGGAGTACCAAAAGGGACTGTTACTGCTGGAAAGAAGTATTTACTTCTGGGAAATTCTCTAAATCTTGGGGAAAATGGAATTATTTGGGTTAAAGCTGATACACTGGATTTTAAAATACACAGATTTATTTGTTAACTCAGTCAGGGCCTAGTATCAGCAGATAGCGTTTAGTTGAAATCAAATCAGTGTATAGCTTAGCATAGAAAGAAGAATGGGGTAAATATTCTGTGAGTTGAAAGAAATATGTTTCTAGAGACTATTACAAAGAGGCCTTCCAGTTTGGAGGCAAAAGATCTGGGAATTTGTTTTAAATAGGTGTTAAAGCCAAGAGACAGATCAAAGGGGCAATTTGAACGGCTTCCTCTATCAAACTCCAAGGGCTGTGTGAATCAGCCAGGAAATTGTAACAGATTACCATAAAAGCACAGGTCTGGGACCTGTGTAGCAAGCCAACCTTTATTGTTACTTCCCTCCCACCCACCCCAGGCGTAATCTTAGCTTTACAGGCTCTTAAACCTATTAAAGGGGGAGAGGTGGTCAAATTCACTTTCAGGTTCAGCTGGCTATTCTCATCAGGAATACATTAATTAAGGCTCTGAAATTAATTAATCTTGAGGTGAACAAAGTCCCTTCAACTTAATTGGTATAGTTGTATGAATACAAGTATCCTTAGGAACTTTACGTAAACAATTTATATAGCTAAACAAAAACTTAAAATTAAGATGCAGACAGGGCCGGCCCGTCCATTGAGCAAGAATGTTGTTTGCACAGGGCCCCGCATTTCGGGGGGCCCCGCGCTAACAACATTCTGCATTAAAACTAAAAAAAAAAAAAAACTAGCTGCTGAGCAGCAGAGAGTTTCTCTCTCACGGCTCCGTTAAGCCTGCCGGTGCTGATGGGGAAACAGGCATTTCCTGTTTCCCATCAGCCCCGGCGAGCTTAACAGAGCTGCGAGAGAGAAACACTCCCTTCGTGGCTCGAAAAGCCTGCCGCTGATGGAGCTGATGCCGGGAGGGCTCTTCCGGGCAGGCAGGGGGACCACAGGACACTTGATTCTGCTGCTGCCATGGCGGTAGCGACAGCAGCAGCAGCCAGGTTTTTTTTTTTCTTTAGTTTTAAATTTACCTGAAATGATGGGGGGAAGGGGGGTTAGGACTGGTAATGGGGGGGGCTAAGACTGAAAATGGGGTGATGAGGGGGTTAGGACTGGAGGTGGACTGATGGGGGGTTAGGACTGATAATGGGCTATGGGGGGCTAAGACTGAAAATGGGGCAATGGGGGGTTAGGACTGGAGGTGGCTGATTTCTTCGTGTCTTCTGCTAACTCCCCATCGTCTACTGTCCATTTGTCCTTTCATCTCTCTTCTAGTTTTTTTCCATGCTCTCTCTACATCTGCTTTAACATACTAATCTTTCTCCTTTTGCTCTTTCCTCATTCCTATTTCATCCACTCAAATTTTACCCCTCCATCCTCAATCCCCACTTACTCTCCCAATATCCGGCCAGTTGTAGATTTGTCTTTCCTACCACACAAAATATTTTTTACCTCTCCATTTCACTCTCCCAGCTCCATCCCATTCTAATCCTCCCCCAACATCATCTCCCTTCTAGTTCCAGCCCCACCCAGCATCTGCTCCCTTCTAGTCCCCGCATCAGCCCATTTCCAGTCCTAGCCCCCCATCAGCCCATTTCCAATCCTATCCTAGCCCCACCATCAGCCCATTTCCAGTCCTAGCTCCCCCATCCATTTCCAGTTCTATCCGAGTCCCTCCATCAGCTCATTTCAAATCCCAGACCCCCATCAGCCCATTTCTAGTCCTTTCCTAGGCCCACCATCAGCCCATGTCAAATCCTAGCGCCCCTCCACTCAGCCCATTTCCAGTCCAAACCCCCCATGAGCCTACTTCCAGTTCTAGCCTCTCCATGAGTCCATTTCAATCCAAGCCCTCACCACAGCCCATTTCCAATCTTAGCACCCCCCAACAGCCCATTTCCAGTCCTTTCCTAGACCCCCCACTCAGCCCATTTCCAGTCCTAGCTCCCTGCCCTCACAGCCCTTTTCCATTCCAAGCCCCCTCCCCATCAGCTATTTGCAGTTCAAGCCCCCTTCCACTCACCCCATTTCCATCCCAAGCCCCCGTCCCCCATGGTAGCGGTTCGCGATCGTTATCGGAGCCGCCGCCCCATTGATTTCAATGGGGCCACGGCTCCGATAACGATCACGAATCGCTACCACGGCTTTGTAAACAAGCCCCCAAGTTTGGGTTTTGGGGTTCCCAGTTTAATTATTGTCTTCCTGTTTCTAAATTGTGATTCCTTGTTTGGTGATGGTCTATGTTCTGCATGTTCTGAGTTGAGGTATTCTGTTTATGTAATTCCTATTTTGACATTGCCACTTGTTCTCTTTCCCCAGTAGGTCATGTATTGTTATTCTCTGAAATGTATTGTTTTAATATTTGCAGTGTTGCCTTTTGATAGGTAGTTTTGGTGCTTTGTGAGTTCTGGTAGTGCTGTTATGATATGGCGGGTTTGTTATGGGTTCTAAATGGGCAGTGTTTGTAGTAGTTCCTAATGTGCCTGGAGATTGGCACTGGATTATAGTAATGTAGAAACCTTTTAGTCTTTCTTTATCCATACGCTCATTAAGAAGCATGTTTACTAAAAGTGTATGGTAACATTATGCAAATATTTATGCAAACGATGTCCCTTATGCAAATGAGGCCCCGCACCCCCCTTGGCCCGCCCCTGGATGCAGACAGCAGTCCAGCAGCGAGATGGGTGCTATCTAGCCTTTTGCATTGAGTATCACATGTACAATTTTCTCCTAGTTGATGAGGGGGTCTTACATGTGCACTAGGTGCAAGGAGCTCTTTGCTCTCAGAGAACGAGTTTGATGTCTGGAAGCTAGAGTAGCAGATTTGGAGGACATAAGGAAGACCAAGAGGTAAATAGACAAGACCTACAGGGATGCAGAACTGAAGTCCCACCTCCAGGCTGGCAGCCTCTGTTGCCATGGAGGAGAGAGGTCATATGAAAGGAGACATCAGCTTGATGTGGCAGGAAGTAATCCTCTCTCACCAAGGAGGATTCTCCAGGGCCATGTGCCCTTGAGGGAAGGGTTAGGATGGCCATTATATTTGGTGATTCGATCATTAGGCATGTAAATAGCTGGGTGGCTGGTGAACATGAAGATCGCCTGGTAACATGCCTGCTTGGTATGAAGGTAGCGGACCTCATGCGCCACCTAGACAAGGTTTTAGATAGTGCTGGGGAGGAGTCTGCTGTCTTGGTACATGTTGGCACCAATGACATAGGAAAGTGTGGGAAGGAGGTTCTGGAGGCCAAACTTAGGAATTTAGGTAGGAAGTTGAAAACCAGAATGTCCAGGGTAGCATTCTCTGAAATGCTTCTTGTTCCACGCGCAGGACCCAAAAGGTAGGCAGAGCTCTGGAGTCTGAATGCATAGATGAGAAGATGGTGCAAAGAAGAAGGTTTTGGATTTCTTAGGAACTGGGCAACATTTTGAGGATGGGCTCCACCTTAACCAGGATGGAACCAGGCTGCTGGCATTAACCTTTAAAAAAAGGAAGAGAGCAGCTTTTAAACTAGATAATAGGGGAAGACAGTCACCCAGGAGTGCATGGTTCAGAAGGATGTATCCTTGAAAGATACTAGCGAAAAAGGGAAGTTAGGGCATCCCGACAGAGAGGTTCCAATAAAGATAAAAGTAACCCAGATGCCCTTAAGTACAGAGCAGAAGGATTCCAAATTACTCTTGTCAACTGATAACCAGATTAATATGAATAAAATAAGCCTCTAAAATCTCTAGAAGTCTAAAAGATAAGGTGGGAGAGCCAGAATATATAGCACTAAATGAAAGGTTATAGATATGATTGGCATCTCAGAGATCTGGTGAAAGGAGGACAACCAATGGGACACTGATACCTGGGCACAAACTATATCACCATGAAAGGGTAGATAAAATTCATGGAGTGGTTGTGCTCTGTTAGAGAGGGCATTGGGTCACATAGGATTACATTTTTTTCAGGAAGCAAAATACACAGTAGAATCTCTATCCCATGTAAAAAGGGGAAAGTGATAGCAGTGGGAGTGTACTACCGACCGCCTGGCCAGAATGAACAGATGGATGATGAAATTCTGAAAGAAATCAGGAAAGCTAACAAAACTTACAACACTAATAATGGGTGATTTCAATTACCTTGGTATCAATTGGGTCAATGTCACAGCAGGACATGCTAGAGAGAGAAAGTTTCTAGACAAAATAAATGACTGCTTCTTCAAGCAGCTGGTTCATGAACAGAAAAGAGAGGAAGCTATTTTGGATCTAGTCTTGTGGAACACAGGATCTGGTGCAAGAGATAAGGGTTTTGGTGCTACTTGGCAATAATGATCATAGCATGATCACTTTAGATTTAATAAATGGAAGAAGGATGGCAAGGAAATTCACAGTACTACCTTTTAACTTTCAAAAGGGAGACTATGATAAAATAAGGAAAATAGTTAAGAAAAAAAATAAAAGAAGCAGCTGCAAAGGTTAAAGATTTACATCAAGCATAGGTGTTATTTAAAAGTACTGTCTTGGAAGCCCAGACCAGATGTATTCCAAAAAACTGCCAGCATGGTTTAGAGGTGAGGTCAGAGACTGCTGTTGTCAAAAAAGCATCTTTCAGGAACTGGAAAAGGGAGCCAAATGATGAACACAGGACACATCATAAGCATTGGCAAGTTAGATGCAAGGCATTGATAAGGCAGGCAAAGAGAGAATTTGAAAAGAAGCTTGCTGTAGAAGCAAAAACGCATAGTAAAAACCTTTTCAAGTACATTCATCACAAAAAATCCCTGTGAAAGTCATTTGGACCATTGGATGATAGAAGGTAAAAGGGTCGCTAAGTAAGGACAAGGCCATAGCAGAGAGACTGAATGAATTCTTTGCTTCAGTCTTTACTGAAGAAGATGTAGGGAAGTTACCCGTGCCTGAAATGGTAAATAAAAGTGATGTATCGGAAGAACTGAAAGAAATAGTGATAAACCGGGAAGAGGTATACAACTATTTAAACTGAAGAGTAGCAAATCACCTGGACTAGATGGTATACATCTGGGTGTTGAAAGAACTGAAATATGAGATTGCAGACCTACTATTAGTAAACTGTGAACTATCATTAAAATCATCTGTAGTACCTGAAGATTGGAGAATGGCCAATGTAATGCCAATTTTTAAAAACTGTTCCGGGGTAATCCAGGAAACTAGAGCCCAGTGAGCCTGATGTCAGTACCAGACAAAATGGTAGAAACCATTATACAGAATAACATTACTGAACATCTGGATAGTCATGGTTTAAATGGAGAAAGCCAACATGGATTTAACCAAGGAAAGTCCTGTCTTACTAATCTGTTATAATTTTTTGAAGGTGTGAATAATCAGGTAGACAAAGGTGAGAGAGTTGATTATATCTGGATTTTCAGAAAGCCTTTGACAAGGTCTATCATGAGAGAATCTTGGTGAAATAAGTCATGGGATTGAAGGCATGTAGAATTGTGGATCAGGGACTGGTTAAAAGATAAAAAGCAGAAAGTAGGACTAAATGGCCAGTTTTCTCAATGGAGAAAGGTGAATAGTGGAGTACTCCAGGGATTTGTGCTGGGTCCACTGCTTTTTAACATATCAATAAATGATTGGGAAATAGGAATAACGAGTGTGGTGATCAAATTTACAGATGACATAAAATTATTCAAAATTGTTAGAAACCCAAGAGGATTGTGAAAAATTACAAGAGGGCCTTGATAAATTGGAAGACTGGGCATCCAAATGGCAGATGAAATTTAATGTGGACAAGTGCAAAGTTATGCACCTAGGAAAGAACAACCCAAACATTGGTTGCACGATGCAAGGTTCCACATTGGAAACCACCAACCAGGAAAGAAATTTAAGTATCATCGTGTATAATACTTTGAAACCCTCCAGTATGCAGCGGCAGCCAAGAAAGCAAATAAAATGCTAGGAATTGTGTAGCTGGGTTTAATAAAGGTTTGGATAAGTTCCTAGAAGAAAAGTCCATAAACCATTATTAAAGAGGACCCAAGACATCCACTGCTTACCACGGGACCGAGCATTGTGGAACCTGTATGCCTTTTTCAGAACCTGCCAGGTACGTGTGACCTGGATTGGCCACTGTTGGAAACAGGATACTGGGCTTGATGGACCTTGGTCTGATCCAGTATGGCATTTTTTATGTTCTTAAGATAGAATTCTGTAAGACCAATGATCTATTCATCTCAAATACCTTCTTCCAGCAACACAAGCAGCAACTGTACACATGGACTTCACCCAGTGAATTATACAAAAATCAAATTGACTACGTCTGTGGCAGTCAACAATGGAAAAGCTCTATAACATCAACAAAAAGAAAACTTGGAGCTGACTTTGGTACAGATCACCTACTACTAGCATACAAGCTCAAGCTGAAGTTGAAAAAGAGCAAGTCACTCATAAATGTAGCAAAATATGACCTTGAGAATATGCCACCAGAATTTAAAGACTGCCTGTAAAATCGATTTGCTGCTTTAAATACAAATGACAGAGTTCCAGAAGAATTATGGGATGACATCAAGAAGGTTGTGTTGGAAGAAACTAAGAAGTCCCTACAAAAGGTGAAAAAGCAAAAACGGCCAAAATGGATAACTGAAGAAACTCTAAAAATTGCCCAGAAACACAGAGAAGCTAAAGCCAGAGGAGAGAGAGGCAGTTGCAGAACTCTGAGATTTCCAGCGTGCAGCAGGACAAGACCAGGAGAAGTACTACAATAATGCATGCAAGGAAATAGAAGCATAAGCTATTAGAGGAAGAACAAGATCGGCTTTCCTACAGCTATGAAAGCTAAAGAAAAAATTCCAGCCTGAAACTGGAATGTTACAAGATGCTCAAGAATCCATGTTGAATGATGCTGAGAAGATCAAGAAAAGGTGGAAAGAATATACAGAGTCGCTATATGATAAAGATCAAGTGGACCAACAGCCATTTCAACCTATACCTTAAGATCAGGAACCATTGGTGATGAAAGAAGTTGAGGCAGCACTGTGAAAGCCTTATCAAAGAACAAAGCACTGGACATTGATTGTATTCCCATTGAAGTATTACAGCAATCAGATGCAGCTTTTGACATACTTACAAGACTCTACTAGGAAATTTGGAAGACAACAATATGGCCAACTGACTGGAAAAGATCTGTTTATACAAAAAAATATGAAAAAGTGCGGTATAGAAGAACTGTAAATAAATAAATACTGAAGAAAGATGATCCGACTGACTGGAAATTATTGCACGATTGCTCTGATCCTACATGCCAGGAAGATTCTACTCCAGATCATCCAGCAGAGACTACAACCATACCTGGAATGAGAACTGCCTGAAGTGCAAGCAGGTTACAGGAAATGGCGAGGAACAAGAGACTTCATTGCAGATGTGAGATGGATCCTTGAAAAGACAAAAGAATATCAAAAGGATATCTGTGTTTTATCGACTACAGCAAGGCTTTTGACTCTGTAAACCATAAGAAACTCTGGGCCACATTAAGAAGCATGGGTATACCAGAATACCTGAACTTTCTCTTGCACAACCTTTACATTGATCAAGAAGCAACAGTTCGTATGGAACAAGGAGAAACAGAATGATTTAAAATCAGCAAAGGTGTACGACAAGACTGCAACCCCCCCCCCCCCCCCCCGCTTGTTTAATTTATATGCAGATCAAATCATCAGAGAAGCAGGACTATATGAAGACATCCGAGGTGTGAAGATTGGTGGAAGACTCAACAGCCTTTCCTATACCAATGATACCATGTTGCTGGCTGAAAGTGAAGACGATCTGAAATATTTACTTCTCAAAAGCAAGGAACATAGTCTTAAAATGGGCCTGCACCTTAATGTAAAAATGACAAAGATCCTGACAACTGACAAAATCAATAAGTTCATCATTGATGGAGAAGAAATTGAAATGGTTGATCCAAGTAGGTTAAAGTTTTCCACTATCAATAAAAAAACAACAAGCAGTCAAGAAATCAAACAATGCATTGCTCTTGGCAGAATGGCCATGAAGGACTTAGGCAAGATTCTCAAGAGCAGAGATGTCTGTCTCCATACAAAGATTCAACTTGTTCAAGCCATGGTATTTTCAATAATGTCATATGGATGCGAAAGTTGAACAGTGAAAAAGATGAAAGAAAATTGTTGCCTTTGAATTATGGCCTGCCGGAAGAACAAACCAGTCAGTACTAGAGGAGATCAAACCTAAGCTTTCCTTAGAAGCTCAGATGACGAGACTTTGACTTTCATACTTTGGACACATCATGCGAAGAGAGAAATCAGTAAAGAAAGACATCGTGCTTGGCAAGGTAGAAGGTCAGCACAAAAGAGGAAGGCCAGCAATGAGATAGAGTGGCATCCATAGCTGCTGCTGTTGTATCGATCCATCAACAATGGCCTCTTGACTAAAGACAGAACACAATATAGGACAACTAGCCAGAGGGTCGCCATGAGTTGACACAGACTCGACGGCACTTAACAACAACAATAGCACTCCTTGTGGCCTTGAGCAAGCCATTTAATTCTCCATTGCCTCAGAAAAAAGGCCTGGCAATCTACTTCTGGTCACACTGCCAAGAAAACTCAGGAGCTGCTGGGTCACTAGGAGTCTGCACTGATTCAAAGACACACATCGCATTGCTTTGCATTGTGATCACCACACGTCTTGGAACAGTCCTGTAAAAGTATAGTATAGAATTATACACACACAAAGCAAAGTTAATATTTTATAAATATATTACCTGCATAAACAGTTTAGATGCACACAATGTGGATGATTTGTGCAGTAGAAATGTTCATGTTATGCCTTTTTTTAATAAAGGGGACTAGGTGTATGTCCGACTTTAGAAAATAACCCCTCAGGACAAGGATGCCAGCACAGATGCCCATTTTGAGACTCGTGAATATCCCACATATACCGTATATGCTTATTTTATAATGTAATATCAAAAAGCTTCCCCTATACCGTATGTAACTCATTAAGGACCATCAGAATTCTTAATTTTGGCCATACAATACAGTTAAAGGCCATATGAGGTAACCAATTTAGCAACATTTCTTCATTGGTCCCATTTATATTTATTTATTTTTATTTTTATTTATATACAGACTTGATATACCGCCCAAAACTGAAGTATCAGAGCGGTGTACAATAAAAGAAAAGCAGCTGCAGGAAAGGAAAGAGAGAAAAGAACGCCATTTGAAGACAGGAAAAAGCTAGGGAGAGATAGATAGAAAGAAAAGGACAGAGGTTACATGACTAGGCAAGTAGACATGGGGGGAGGGGAGTGAGGGGGTGAGTCGTGGCAATCGGATCTGGCATGATGGTCAGGAAGAAACTGGAAGGTCAAAAGCCTGAGAGAAAAGATGAGTCTTGAGGAGAACTTTGAAGTGCGGGAAAGAGGGCTCAGTGCGGAGCGTGTGAGGGAGGGAATTCCAGAGAGCGGGGGCTAAGAAGAAAAATGCAGAGTGACGGGTGAGTTCAAGATGGGCCTGGGATGGAGAGGGAAGGAAAAGACGGTTGGTATGGGATGAACGGAGAAGACGGGGAGCAGGTTGATGAAAGATAAGATCAGAGAGGTACTGAGGAGTATTGGTGTGGAGAACTCTGTGAGTGATGATGAGATACTTGTAGATAAACCTGAATTTGATGGGGAGCCAATGAAGAGAGGAAAGACAAGGAGTGATGTGATCGGAAGGGGAGGAAAAGGTGAGTAGGCGGGCGGCAGTGTTTTGAAGGAGCTGAAGACGACGGAGTTGATAGGACGGAAGGCCAGCGAGAATGGAGTTACAGTAATCCAAACAAGAGGTTACCAGGGAAAGGACTAGAGTAGTGAGGATTGAGTGGAAAGAAAAGGCCGGAGGGAGCGAATATGACGGAGATGGAAGAGACAACTACAAACAAGGGAAGAAATGTGAGGGTGAAAGGAAAGGGAGGAATCCAGAGTAACACCCAGGTAACGAGAGAGGAAACAACGGGGATGGGCAGGGAGGACATCATGGGGGCTAGGCTGGGAGGAGGGGTGGAGAAAGAGAACCAGATGGCAGAGGATTTAGAGGGGTTGACACAAAGAAAATTATCAGAGAACCAAGAGGCGATATGAGTAAGGCAAGCATTGAGAGCAGAAAGGTCTGGGGAAGCAGAGCTGGTGTGATGGACGAGGAGAATATCATCTCTCTTCGTAGCTGCAGTCAGACGTGCCGGCTTTCAGAGCGCGAGGGGAGAGTTTCTCCCTCGCTGCTCTGTTAAGCCCGCGGGGGCTGATGGGAAGTTCCCATCAGCCCCCGCGGGCTTAACAGAGCCGCGAAAGGGAAACTAGTCCCTTCGCGCTCTGAAAGCCGGCGTGTGTGACTGCAGCTACGAAGAGAGGTGATACGGGGGAGGGCAGGCTCTGCTGGGCTGGGGGGGGGCCCGCGGCACACTCGATTCTGCCGCGGCGGCCCCGGCAGCGGGAGAAGACAGCTTTTTTAAAAAACCTTTTCTCTGGGCTGGGCTGGGCTGGGGGGGGGATGCGGAGTGGTGATGGGCTGGGGGGGTTAGGAGTGGTGATGGGCTGGGAGGGGTTAGGAGTGGTGATGGGCTATGGGGGGGCTATGGGGGGTTAGGAGTGGTGATGGGCTGGGGGGGTTAGGAGTGGTGATGGGCTGGGAGGGGTTAGGAGTGGTGATGGGCTATGGGGGGGCTATGGGGGGGTTAGGAGTGGTGATGGGCTATGGGGGAGCTAAGTCTTTATATGGGCTGATGGGATTAGGACTGGAAGTGGGTTGATGGGGGGTTAGGACTGGTAATGGGCTATGGGGGGGCTTAAACTAAAAATTGGGTGATGGGGGATTAGGACTGGAAATGGGCTGGTGGGATTAGGACTGGGAGTGGGCTGATGGGGAGGTTAGGACTGGTAATGGGGTATGGGGGGGCTTAAACTGAAAAAAGGCTGATGGGGATTAGGACTGGGAATGGGCTATGGGGGGCTAGGACTGGTAATGGGGGGGTTGCTAGGACTGGAAATGGGCTGGGGGATTAAGACTGGAGGTGGGCTGATGGGGTTAGGACTGGTAATGAGCTGTGGGCTGTTGGGGGTTAGGACTGGTAATGGGCTATGGGGGGGCTAGGACAGGAAATGGGCTGATGGGGAGGGGTTAGGACTTGAGGTGGGCTTATGGGGTTAGGACTGGTAATGGGCTGTGGGCTGATGGGGGGGTTAGGATGGCAATGGGCTATGGGGGGCTGACTGGAAGTGGGCTGATGGGTTAGGACTGGAAGTGGGCTGATGGGGGGTTAGGACTGGAAGTGGGTTGATGGGGGGGCTAGGACTGGTATTGGGTTGGGGGGTTGCTAGGACTGGAAATGGGCTGATGGGGGGCTAGGACTGGAAATGGGCTGATGCAGGGACTAGAAGGGAATGGATACTGGGTGAGGCTGGAACTAGAAGGGAGCTGATGTTGGTGGAGGATTAGAATGGGATGGGGCTGGGAGAGTAAAATGGAGAGGGGAAAAATATTTTGTGTGGGAGGGATAAAAAATCTACAATTGGCCGGTTATTGGGAGAGTAAGTGGGGATTGAGGATGGAGGGGTAAAAGTTGAGTGGATGAAATAGGAATGAGGAAAGAGCAAAAGGAGAAAGATTAGTATGTTAAAGCAGATGTAGAGAGAGAGAATGGAAAAAAAACTAGAAGAGAGAAGAAAGGACAAATGGACAGCAGATGATGGAGAGTTAGCAGAAGACACGAAGAAACCAGAAGAAAGTGGCTGGAGCAATTGCAACTGAAAAAAAATGCACAAAAGGTAGAAAGATATCTCTTTATTTTGAATTTATTACCTGGAATGTGAAAGCTCTGGGAAATGTGCATCATTAACGTCTGCGCTTTGTTTGGTACAAGAGAAAATTAATTTATAGTTTTATTTCTACAGTGTTGTTGTACATTCCAAGTTTGGCTTTTGGGGTTCCCAGTTTAATTATTGCCTTCCTGTTTCTAAATTGTGATTCCTTGTTTGGTGATGGTCTATGTTCTGCATGTGTAACTGAGCTGAGGTATTCTGTTTATGTAATTCCTATTTGACATTGCCACTTGTTCTCTTTCCCCAGTAGGTCATGTATTGTTGTTCTCTGAAATGTATTGGTTTAATATTTGCAGTGTTGCCTTTTGATAGGTAGGGTATGGTGCTTTGTGAGTCCTGGTAATGCTGTCAGGATACGGCGGGTTTGCTATGGGTTCTAAATGGGCAGCGTTTTTAGTAGTTCCTAATGTGCCTGGCGGTTGGCACTGGATTATAGTAATGTAGAAATCTTTTAGTCTTTCTTTATCCATACACTCATTAAGAGACATGTTTACTAAAAGTTAGTGTATGTTAGCATTACGCAAATATTTATGCAAATAAGGCCACTTATGAAAATGAGGCCCCGCACCGAGTCTCCGCACATGGCCCCGCACCCCCCTTGGGCCGCCCCTGTGACCATGGCAAGGATATACGGCAGAAGTTGAAGAGAGGGATCAAGGAGCCAAGAGGAAGGGAGAGGATCAAGTGGGCAGGTGGTTTTGTGGGAGGAGGAGATTACCTGAAGAAGCTCAGCGGAAGTGACAGGACTGAAGGAGCACCAAGTGTGAGGGAAAGTACTGGAGGGAGGAGGGGAGGGAAGGACAGGGGAAGCAGAGAGGGAAGGAGGAGGGGAGAGAGGAGGGGGGCAGAGGGGGAAGGAAGAACGAAGGGATTGGATTTTATTTACAAAAAAGGAAGCAAGGGCCGTCGGACTGGGGGCAGTGGGAGGGGGCGCTGATGAGGATGGGCAAGTTGAGGGAGAAGATAGAAAGTGAAGGACCCGATACAAGCAGCGAGAAGAGTTAGAGGATGCAGCGATGAGATCCGAGAAGTAGGTCTTCTTGGCCTCAGTGATCATAGTGCGGTAGGAACGATGTGCACAGCGGAAAGAAGTCAGGGAGGCAGAAGAGGGATGTTTACGCCAGATATTCAAATCTATGTGCACAATAATATACCTTATTCCAATTAAAAATACAAAAAAGTCTTCCCTCGTGTATTAACATTCAAAAAGTCTGAGTCTCAGTCCAAATAAAATTTATCTATTCAATCCTCGCATGTATCTTGTAAGATCAGTCCAAGTAAAACCCCAAACAATAACGTATATGCTCTAAGAAGCTATTAATGTGTACTTTAATTCACCAGTACCCCAGGCTCTTTTACTGGGGCCTAGTTCAGCATATAAAATGATGTTTTACCTGCAGAAAAGGCTTTTCCTGCTCTGGGTGACTTCACTAATGGTTAAGGTGGCCTATCGAATGAGTTTCATGCAATAAAATAATATCTGGATTCAGTGGGTTTTGATACTGCATAGCTGGAGCTCTTTTTTAATGTTAATAAGAAACCCTCTTACCTTTCAATTTATTTCTTGCTCATCTGGAGTAGGCATGCCTCAACAATAAAGATTCTGAAGAAATGTTATTTTACTGGATGGAATAAAAGAAATTAGCTTAAGGTGTAGGCTGACTGAACGTGCCAAATGGTAAAAGCCGCGTCCATCTCCCAAGTAACCTGAAGGCTCCTTCCATTCTCAAACTAGGACTGTTTATCACAACTCTGAACAGCATGCAAACAAGCGGTATATAAGCCTAGTTAAATTAAATAAATAAATAAACTCATGAGACTTTCCTATGAATATAACATTTGATTCTCTTTAATATTAATTCCTTCTTAATAAATGAGTAGAGGAGTAGCCTAGTGGTTAGAACAACTGCCTTATCAAGGGTTCAATTCCCACTGGCACACCCCATGACCTTGGGCAAGTCACTTTACCTTCCATTGCCTTGGAAGAAAAGGCCTGGAAATCTACTTCCAGTGAAAACCAGAGGCAGCTGGGTCACTATGAGTCAGCACTGACTTGATAGCATGTAAAAAAATAAAGTGCTATGATTGTAGTTTGTACACAGTATATGGCTTCCTTTAGGCTGTTGAAAAGTTCTCTAAAACACTCCTAGGCTACATGTGGCCTTGCAAGGAACAACATGGCATACGTGACCACCAGACTGCATACAGTTGTGGTCAACGTTATTGACACCCTTGCATTTTAGGTATGTTGTGTACAATATCTTGAGAAATAATTGGAAATATTCCAACTCTGTCACTATAATATTTTAAGGTATTAGTATTCAAAGGTATACAACAAAGTATACCATAGTATTCAAAGGTATAGAACAAAAAGATGTGTGTGCAACTTAGACATAGTAATTTCTGAGAAATAAAACAAAATTTGACTTGGACATGATTAATGGTACCCTTCACTAATATTTGGTTGCTAACTCTTGGCAGCAATGACAGCCTCCAAACATTACTTGTAGCCTTCTATAAGTTTCATACATCTGCGAGCTGGTAGTTTCTCCAACTCTTCAACTGCAATTTGTTCCAGCTCATGAATGTTTCCAGGATTCCTTTTACCAATGATGGATTCCAGCACTTTCCAAAGGTTCTTGATTAGATTGAGATCAGGACTCATTGCTGGCTAGTTTAAAACAGTCCATTTGTTCCTTTTTAAACATTCTTTTGTACTTTTGGATGTATGTTTTGGGTCATCGTCCTGTTAGAGGACCCATAACCTTTGACCCAGACCTAGCTTTTTGACAATAGATAGCACATTTCGCTCCAAAATACCTTGGTAGTCCTCTGATATCATGATTCCTTTAATGAGTTCCAGGCCGCCAGTTCCTGAGGCAGCAAAACAGCCCCACAACATCATGGAACCTCTACCATATTTAACTGTGAGAAGGGTGTTTGTTTCCCTATAAGTTTCATTTCTTTGTCTGTAGATGTATCACTGGTCTGTATTGCCAAGAGCTCAAGTTTTGTTTCATCTGTCCACGAACATTTTCCCAGAAGGATTGTGGTTTCTCAAGGTGAGTTTCTGCAAAGATCAGGCATGCCTTTTTATGTCTGTCTTTGAGCAGTGGGGCCCTCCTTGGCCTTTGCCCATGAAGTCCTTCTTTGTTTAGTGCATGGCATGGGTTGAAACCACCACTCCAGATTGATCCAGGTCAGCCTTAAGCTCTTTGGATGTTGTACGTGGTGTTTTTCCAACAGTTCACACTAACTTCTTGGACTCATTTTCCTCTTCCCACCATATCTTGGGAGGTTCTTGACAGTTTCATGAGCAGAAAACTTCTTAATATTGTGAACTGTAGACACAGGAATCCCAAGGTCTTTGGAGATTGCCTTGTACCATTTTGATCTTTGGTGATGATGGCCTTTCTGATGGTCGCTGGTAGCTCTCTTGTCTTCACTATTGTGAAAATGGAACAAGGTGTGAATGTGGCCATTTTAAACATTAGAGCTATAATTCACTGGTTGATTCAATGTAGCCCCCCCCCCCCTTACCTCAAAGGTCTTATTGTCAGACTCATTTGTAACTGTACCAATGATGTTTAAATGTAGTCAAATGGT
Organism: Ichthyophis bannanicus; assembly: GCA_033557465.1. Taxonomy (NCBI): domain Eukaryota; kingdom Metazoa; phylum Chordata; class Amphibia; order Gymnophiona; family Ichthyophiidae; genus Ichthyophis; species Ichthyophis bannanicus. Next base: position 487,196,794 of record CM066038.1, on the reverse strand, counting down.
CCAAGTAGTTGAAGTCTGGCGGTTTCTTTGGGTGGAAGCTGACAGATTTCACTAACCTTGTCTTACTCTCCCTTTACTATGAGGCAAGTAGAGAGCAAGAAGGAAATAAACTAAAGTAGATAAGCCACTATCAAGGTGATGTTACAGATATTAATTGTAGCTAGGTAGTGGTTTGTGATAATGGACTACATAGATTACATTTATTTTCAGGAATAGGATTTTTAGTGCAAATTTTATTAAATACTACAATAGTCTAACCATCCAAAATATTCTTCTTAACTTATAGTTACATTTTGCTCACATCAACAGAACAGTAACTCAGGTAAGTGCATTCAGTCACATCAAGTAACAGGCAAGTCAAGTTATTCTTTAGATTTGCTGGTGAAACTTACAAAAAACTTTCCAGGCCAATTCCTACTTGGTAATTCTTATTTTCCTTTTCAAAACCTTCAAACGTTTTTCCCCTCTAACATGTAAATTTCCTTTTTGGAATTTTTTCCCCCCAGTGTCTGTTTTATTTGAGCTCAGATATATTTTCTTTGTTTGTCTCTGTTTAGGGTGCACAGTACCTCTTCCAATTCTCTTTCTTGTGTAGGGGCCCAGGACTCTGGATCCTTCTGCTTCTGGATTGAAGATCTTCCCAGGTTCTTCAGATGTCTTCTTTTGCTCTGGATCCTACTCCCTACCTTTAACAAATCAACAAGGGAAAACACTGTCTATCCTATAAATTGGGGCAAAATGCCTTTCTATTTAAGACAGAATATTGGGGTGTTTTCTCAGCAAAAATAACAGCTTTCCCTATCTAATTAAATAAAAGGATAACTGTTATATCCTGTCTTCCTTTGTTTCTTTGAATACATCCACCCCACACCTCCACACTCTGGACTGCAACCCAACCACACCCACATGCATCAATCTTCCATACACACTTCCCTTAACTGAGCCAGCTAGGGACTGCTCTATTCTTTCAATCCAGGAATGAGACTGTCTTCTCAGGGCATTAAGGGTCAGTCTCTATTAACTAAGCATAGAGCCCAGCAGAACATTTAAACTCTGTTCCGCTTCAGATGCACATAAACAGTTCAGTTACAGCTTAGGTTTGAATTTCCCTTTCTTTTCTTGGGAAACTTGTCAGTCACTTCTGCACACAAACAGTTCAATCATTTAGCCAGAAATTACCTACTTCGGGAAATGCAGAGGGTTTTTTTTCTCTAGTCCAATCAATCCTCTCATCCACTCTCAAGAGCTTAAAGTCATATTCAGAATTACAGTTCCAGTCTGAGTATAAATGGCTTCTCTAGACCTTTGACAGGATTCCAAGGATAATTTAATTTCCTTTAAGAAATATTCTTTGAGTAAGATTCTCATCCAGTCAGTCAGTATTTCTCTCAGAGCCACTTATCCAAAGTTCCTGATAGTCATCAAATTCAGTTTCTAGAGAATTAAGCCACACTTCCACAGTCCCCAATTCAACCCTTTTTCTTTACTCCGCACCCTTCAAAAGAGGGCTGGCCCATCCATTGTGCAGGAATGTTGTTCACACAGGGCCCCGTGCTTCATGGGGCCCTGTGCCAACTTCATTACGCACATGGTGTTTGATTTGCAGAGCCGACTTCAGAGGGAGCTGGGGAGGCCCGAGGTTCCGGCTCACCTCTGCACAGCCGCTGAAGTGAAGAGTGGTGTATTCCTTCACTCGGCGGCTGTGTTCTCGTGAAGTGCGCTGAGTGCCGGGAAACAGGAAATGCCCTTTAACCTCTGGCACGCCAACAGACTTCACAAGAACACAGCCAGAGTGAAGGAACATGCTTCTCTTCACTCTAGTGGCTGTGCAGAGGTGAGCCAGGGCTTCAGGTCTCCTTGGCTCTCTCTGAAGCTGGTTAGATAGGTGTGAGACTCTTCAAGCGGTGGGGGGCTAGGAATGGAAATGGGTTGATGTGGAGGCTAGGATAGGACTGGAAATGAGCTGATGAGGGGCTTGGACTGGAAATAGGCTGATGGGGGCTAGGACTGGAAATGGATGGTGAGGGGGCTAGGATTGGAAATGGGCCGATGGGGGGCTTGGACTGTAATATGCTGATGAGGGCTAGGATAGAACTGGAAATGGATGATGGGGTGGCTAGGACTTGAAATAGGCTGATGGGGAGCTAGGACAGGACTGGAAATGGCTGATTTGGGGGCTAGGATTGGAAATGGGCCGATGAGGGGTCTAGAAATGGAAATGGGCTGATGGGGGGGTAGGATAGGACTGGAAATGGCTGATGGAGTGCTAGGATTGGAAATGGGCTGATGGAGGGATGGGGGAATGGGACTAGAAGGGAACGGATGCTGGATGGGGCTGGAACTAGAAGGGAGCTGATGTTGGGGGAGGACTAGAAGGGGATGTGACTGGGGAAGTGAGGATGGAGAGGGGAAAAGATATTTTGTGTGGGAGGGAAGAAAAATCTACGATTGGCCGGGTATTGAGAGAGTAAGTGGGGATTGAAGATGGAAGGGTGAAATTTGAGTGGATGAAAAAGGAATAAAGAAAGAAATGGAGGAAAGAGCAAAAGGGGAAAGATCAGTATTTTAAAGCAGATGTAGAGAGAGAATGGAAAAAAACTAGAAGAGAGAAGAAAGGACAAATGGACAGCAGACAATGGAGAGTTAGCAGAAGGCACAAAGAAACCAGAAGAAAGTGACTGGAACAGTTGCAACTGAAAAATAAAATGCCCAAACAACAAAGGGTAGAAAAATACTTTTTTATTTTGAATTTATTAACTGGAATATGTCAGCTCTGGGAACTGTGCATTGCTAAAATCTTTGCATTTCATTTAGTACAAAAGGAAATTAATTTATAATTGTATTTCTCCAGTAGTGTTCTACATTCCAAGTTTGACTTTTGGAGTTTCCGCTCTTTATATTTCTAAATTGTGATCCCTTGCTCTTTGTTTGGTGATGGTCTATGTTCTGCAAGTGTAACCGAGCTGAGGTATTCTGTTCATGTAGTTTCTTTTTGACAGTCCCACTTGTTCTCTTTCCCCAGTAGGAGATGTATTGGTATTCTCGGAGATGTATCGGTTTAATATTTGCAGTGTTGCCTTTTGATAGGTAGGGTCTGGTGCTTTGTGAGTCCTGGTAGTGCTGTTATGATACGTCAGGTTTGCTATGGGTTCTAAATGGGCAGTATTTCCTTGATAATGCTGTTATCCTCCCTGTTTTCTTGGCCCGCAATCTTGGGGTTATCTTTGACTCCTCTCTCTCCTACTCCACTCATATCCAACTAGTAGCCATGACCTTCCGTTTCTTTCTCTATAACATTAGCAAAATTTGCCCCTTCCTCTCCGAACACACTACTAAGACGCTTGTCCATGCTTTAATCACCTCTCGTCTTGACTACTGCAATCTGCTCCTTGCTGGTCTCCCCGCGAACTGTCTCTTCCCCCTTTAGTCTATTCAACATTCTGCTGCTCAACTAAAAACGTGGGGATTATATACTACGCAGTGTGAGTTACCTGGACTTGTAACTCACACTGCGTAGTATGTAATCCCCGCGTGTAACTGGGTATGTGTGTGTGTATGTATGTATATGTGTGTGTATATATATAGTGTGTGTGTATGTGTGTGTATATATAGTGTGTGTGTGTGTGTGTGTATATATACTGCTTAGTGTCATAGTGTCTTGAATCCTTAGCCACCCACTGCGTTGAAGATAACATACGCTCTTAGCCCCCATTACTCCACCACTATGGCCCCACACTACATTGTCCTTCTCTTCCTCATTCTCCCCAACTGCCTCCCCTCCTACCAACACCCTCACTCCTCTCCCCCTACTCTCCCTCCTCCTTCCTCACCTCCCCCTCCATTCTGTCCTCTAACCTTACATCTGCCCTTGAGCTCCAACATACCCTCCCCCTCCCCCGCCAGCCTCGCCATTCCCATATTACCCCTCTCCTCAAGTCGCTCCACTGGCTCCCTATCCATTTCTGCATCCAATTCAAGCTTCTCTTCCTGACCTATAAATGTATTCACTCTGCAGCTCCTCAGTATCTTTCATCCCTTATCTCTCCTTACAACCCCTCTCGGGTACTTCACTCTTTTGACAGACTGTTTTTATCTCCTCTACTGCTAACTCCAGACTTCACTCCTTTCACCTTGCTGCACCCTTTGCCTGGAACAAGCTACTTGAGTCTATATGCCAGGTACCCTCCTTCGCTAAAAACCAATCTCTTCACCATTGCTTTTAGATCTTGACCACTGTCTTTGGTCCTGTCTAGACTACAAGCTCCATATTTTGTGTTTTCACTTTGAATTATATGTTAACTGTTACTCTGTGTTTTGTCTCGGCTTAACTAGATTGTAAGCTTGACGAGCAGGGACTGTCTCTTTTATGTCTGTACAGCACTGTGTACGAATGGTAACGCTATATAAATGATAAATAGTAGTAGTAATGTGCCTGGCTGTTGCCACTGGAGTATAGTAATGTAGAAAGCTGGTAGCCTTTCCTTCTTCTCACTGCCCATGCAATGGTATTCAGACACTCATTAAGAGGCGTGTTTACTATAAGTTAATGCCCATTCACAAATGTCAATGTGCGTTAAGTGCAGGAACACCCATTTATTTCTATTGGTGAAGTGGTACAACGCACAGTATTTAGTCAACATAACACAAAGTCATTTCCCGGAGAAACAAGAGGCATGTGAACGGCTCCTTTGAAAGCTGCCTAAAATTTTAGATGGGCAACATATATATTTTAAAATAAAATAAATTTAATTTATGCAAATAGGGATCTAGTGGATATGCAAATGAGGCCCCACAATGACTCTCTGCACATAGCCCCACATCACCCTTGGGCCACCCCTGCTTCAAAAACACTTCAGCCCTCTCTTCATGCAGAAATCTCTCAGACATTCACCTTTTCCACGAACAAGCCCCCACTGCTGCTTTTAGTTTCAGTTCTCCTGTTTCTGCCTCTGCAGTTTCCCTCCAGAAAGCCTGCTCACTCAAGAGATTCCTGCAGAGATCCCTACACCTCTCCCACATAAACATAAAGCTCTGGAGGCTGCAAAACTTCCCTGGAGGGGAAAGAAACATTTCTAGCTGCCACAGATAGCCCTGGACAGCACTTCCCCAGCCTAGTCAGGCAAAATTAATTTTATTTTAACCCTCAGGTTACATCAAGTCATGTGAGAACTGACAATTGATCAAAGGTGTGTCTAATTTTACTGCAATTGGGAATGAGGTTCTTCTGTTTAAACTCATCTGAATGGTTTGCCACGACATGATTATTTCCCAGGTTTTATACTATTTCCTTTTTTAAGTTTTGTTTTATATGATTCTTTTGTGTGTCAGATACGTGTGCATAAATAGTCCAAAGCCATTTCACTGGCTATTTTTTTTTTTTTAGGAGATATTGGATTTTAAGGGGTTGAACTGCAAGCAATGTTCCCTCTAATTTTCTGTAGGCTGTGTGCGCATAAAATATCAGTGTGCAGCTTTTGAAGGAAGGTTAAATTTTTGTGCGCCACATAACGACACTCGGAGTTATATACTTTAAAATTTCACTACACGTCAGAATACAGTATGTAGACCACATTGATTTTAATCAAATTAAATGAAAATAGACGATTACTAAATAAAGCGGAAAATTTCTAGTAATTACAATCACAACTTTTAAATTTTAAGACGTCTGTGTTGTTTTCTATCAGAATAAGAACGGTAATTTTTGTGCCCTCTGTTGTAAAGTATGTGCGCTCACTCGGCAAGGTGTGTGCGCGCGCACACGCGCACAGCTTAGAGGGAACAGTGACTGCAAGGGTGCAATAATGTTGACCACAACTGTAGTTGTCTCTTTACCTCGTTATATTTATTCTTTCTTGGTACTTTGATCCTTTATTCCTGGCCAATACTCCTAACCCCAGCAATATCCAGAACATTTTGGAGTTGCACAAGCAAGGGTTTCCGAGAATCCAGTCCCACGAATGTCAACCTTTTACTACAATTCAATTAAACATGTTACACCTTGAACCTTCTGTATCTTCAGAGACCCCACTACCCATGTTATTTTGTCTTGACCTAATTTCAAGGTCATAGAATTGAGCATATTGAAGTCTGTCAGTTTAATTAATGTATTGTTAGAATTATCTAGTGCTTTGATCACATTTTTTAAAGATCTTAAATATCACTCCCTAGCCTCCCTCCTTGTTTTAGGTGTGTCTGCATGCTTAAAGCTATTTTTTTTTTTTTTGCTTTAGTGCCATCAAATCAGTGTTGACTCATAGTGACCCAGCTACCTCTGGGTTTTCTTGGCAATGTATCAACAGAAGTAGATTGCCATCCTTTTCTTCCGAGGCAATGGAGGGTAAAGTGACTTGCCCAAGGTATGCCAGTGGGTATTGAACCCTTGATCTGCTGGGTACTAGGCCGTTGCTCTAACCACTAGGCTACTCCTCCACTCTTAAAGCTGTATATACAAAGATATAAGTGGCAGGAAGATAAGTGCTGGTAGCACAAGTTAAAGATCCATGATGTTACCTGTTAAATTGTATATAGTTCTCCCCTGTTCATACCCAGTTTACTTTCCCTGTTATCTGTAAACCTATGTCAGTTTTATATTGATAGGTATATGATGTTTAATGTAAACCGCACTGATGATGAATAGTGCGGTATATAAAAACTGTTAAATAAATAAATAAAAATAAATAAAAAATCTGGTTTTCCCACCTCTACCCACTGAAGATTAGGGTTTGACCCATTCCAGTGCAAGTTAAAGAGCTGGCAGGGTTCTAGTGGTTCCTTCCCTCTCTCCTTCCATGCCGGCTGAATATTAAGCTGGACCTGCGGTAGCATAACCTTGATGAAGTAAATGAAATGGAAGTTCTGGGTAAGAGAAGGGAGATTGGGAGACGAGACTAGGCAGCTGCTTCTGAGGGGCGGCAAAGAGCAGCAGCCGCCAAAGCAAAATGATAGATCCCGAAAGCCAGACAGACTCTCAGAGCCATCGGCACATTGTTCTACCGGCAGGGAGACTGGGCACACACACACTTACTTACACACATTACTGGACACACACATACTTACTTACACACATTACTGGACGCACACTTTACTGGACACACACTTACTTACACACATTACTGGACACACACATGCTTACTTACACACATTACTGGACGCACACATTACTGGACACACACGTACACACATTACTGGACACACACATACTTACTTACACACATTACTGGCGCACACACTTACTTACACACATTACTGGACACACACATACTTACTTACACACACTACTGGATGCACACTTTACTGGACACACACTTACTTACACACATTACTGGACACACACATACTTACTTACACACACTACTGGACGCACACTTTACTGGACACACACTTACTTACACACATTACTGGACACACACTTACTTACTTACACACATTACTGGACGCACACATTACTGGACACACACTTACACACATTACTGGACACACACTTACTTACACACACACTACTGGATGCACACTTTACTGGACACACACTTACTTACACACATTACTGGACGCACACATTACTGGACACACACTTACACACATTACTGGACACACACTTACTTACACACACTACTGGATGCACACATTACTGGACACACACTTACACACATTACTGGACACACACTTACTTACACACATTACTGGACACACACATACTTACTTACACACACTACTGGACGCACACTTTACTGGACACACACTTACTTACACACATTACTGGACACACACTTACTTACTTACACACATTACTGGACGCACACATTACTGGACACACACTTACACACATTACTGGACACACACTTACTTACACACACTACTGGATGCACACTTTACTGGACACACACTTACTTACACACATTACTGGACACACACATGCTTACTTACACACATTACTGGACGCACACATTACTGGACACACACGTACACACATTACTGGACACACACATACTTACTTACACACATTACTGGCGCACACACTTACTTACACACATTACTGGACACACACATACTTACTTACACACACTACTGGATGCACACTTTACTGGACACACACTTACTTACACACATTACTGGACACACACATACTTACTTCCACACACTACTGGACGGACACTTTACTGGACACACACTTACTTACACACATTACTGGACACACACTTACTTACTTACACACATTACTGGACGCACACATTACTGGACACACACTTACACACATTACTGGACACACACTTACTTACACACACTACTGGATGCACACTTTACTGGACACACACTTACTTACACACATTACTGGACGCACACATTACTGGACACACACTTACACACATTACTGGACACACACTTACTTACACACACTACTGGACGCACACATTACTGGACACACACTTACACACATTACTGGACACACACTTACTTACACACATTACTGGACACACACATACTTACTTACACACACTACTGGACGCACACTTTACTGGACACACACTTACTTACACACATTACTGGACACACACTTACTTACTTACACACATTACTGGACGCACACATTACTGGACACACACACACATTACTGGACACACACTTACTTACACACACTACTGGATGCACACTTTACTGGACACACACTTACTTACACACATTACTGGACGCACACATTACTGGACACACACTTACACACATTACTGGACACACACTTACTTACACACACTACTGGATGCACACTTTACTGGACACACACTTACACACATTACTGGATGCACACATTACTGGACACACACTTACTTACACACATTACTGGATGCACACATTACTGGACACACACTTACTTACACACATTACTGGACACACACACACTTACTTACAAAACAATGTTTTTAATGTTGAAAAGTTTGAAGTCCAGTTATGCAGTTTTGTAGGGATGGTGTTAAAATGATCGTCCTTGCTGTTTAATTTTCAAAACCCTAGGAGGGGAAGGGGGCAGTAAGGTGAAGATTTACCTGAGGTGACCAATATCCTTTCACAGCCCTTGTGGGGGAAGTGAGGGGAACAGAGTGGCCAAGCCACCATCCCACCCCCTCCCCCTGTATTCCAGTTCCACGCCCACATTGAACAGCTCCAACCTCACAGCCCTCAGCCATCCACTCACTTAATAATCTTGACACACTTAACCACTCACTGCTGATTATAACCTCCCCCCCCCCCATATACTTACAGCCCACTGTCACTGCGAAGCCAGGCTTGCACTTGCTGATTCACAATCACCACTACCGTTCATAAGTCACATCCACCTGCTTACTTAATGTGCCCACCCACCATTATAAACTCCTCATCCACTCACTCACTCACTCTGCCCCATCCATGACTCATAACCCCCCCATCCATATGATCACACACATACATATACCACAACCAGACACTCCCTCAGCAAAGTACACGTTTGTACCATGCTCTGACATCTGTAGAGGGGATGACCATTTTTTTCACTTTTGGTAATCTTTACCATAGTCAGAACTGATACATTTCCCAACTTATCAGTGAAGCTGTACACTCCTGTTTCGCTTCAACTTATTTGTGTGAATCTGCGTTTTCCCATCTGAAAATGACAAAGAGTAACACAATGTTCCAACATGACAGATGAACATCTCCAGGAGTCCCTGAGACTGGCCCTCATGCAATATTCACCCAACTTCAAAAAGCTGGTGGATGAAATGCAGGCTCAGACGTCTCACTAATGAGCAAGAGCGAAATATTAAAGATTGTGCAAGATCAGCCTGGATCAATACTCGACCTAAATTTAACACAAATTACTCAATAAAAGCTAAAGAAAGTTATAAAGACAGTTAACGAAAGTTATTACTCAATAAAAATTTAAGAAAAAATGTACTTTCCATTTCCCCTCGCAGTTCTTACTGGATCTTCGTCTCTCTGTTTTGTTTTTGCTTAATTTGCTTAACAGCTGATCACATCCAAGTAAATGACAGAAGGTTCATTAAAAATGGGGGGGGGGAGAATCCTCCAACTTTATTGGGTTAAATTTTTATTTGAAACTAATTTGAAACTTATTTTTCATGGTGGTAGATCACCGGCACTATTGGCCGGAAAAAGTAGATCACGACCTGTTCGAAGTTGGACATGCCTACCTTAGAGAATTGTCACATGGCCCCAACAAGCATATTACACCTGATGAACTCCGGAAGGTGGCTCTCTTTGAACAAGTATTAGTAGTCAATCTGATTGAGATCATCTCCAACATACTTTGGCGTGTTTGTGAGGTTCACTGCTTCCATGGCATATGCAAAATTATCCCATTTAACGGCCTTGCCCCAGCATATGTATACCACAAGCAACAAAGATCTTTAAACAAAAAATTAATAAATGGACAGTCATCTATAGCCAAAAGTGACGATCACAAAGGTAACAGTTTCTCTAGTGATTTAGAGAAGAGAGAGAGTCTCTTATTGCGGCTATGTCCATAGCTGTTTTGCTAGTGAATAAATGAAAGCCCCTCTGGTGAACTTCTGTGAGAGGTACCAGGAAGTAGCAGTAATTACGTTGTCGTGAGTGTAAATCACTGACACAGCTTCACTTCTAGGCCGCTTCCACTTTTTTATTTTAATTTTATTGTTGCTTCACTCTAACCATAAAATTTGCTACTATTTTCCATACATAATGCCAAACCTTAGATGCTGCATGTGCTGTAAGGAGGCAGGCACTTCTAATAACACATGATCCTGTCGAACATGGACCCAGCCCACATCAAAGGAGATAAGAACTCAAAAGCTAAAACAGGATTGACAAGATCTAGCGGCTTTACTGTAAGACAAAGTTGTAAATCACCCAGCAATGTCTCTCATTTACCAATGGTGACATCTGCACTGTCACAAGTTCTAGGAGCTAAGGACTGGTTGGACTTAATTCTTTTGCACAACAGCTAAGCAAGCACTTGGCCAGATTCACGTTACTGGAACCAAAGAGAACCTGAGTTTCTCATACTCCTGTTGTATTATTACTCCTGAAGATACACAAAACTTCACAGCAGAAGAAAATGCTAGAAAATCCCAACTTGTTGCCTTTGTGTAAGAATTTGGGGGCTACTTTAGAATTTTGTGGCAACATTTTTGATGGGCCAGACAATAGTGCTGAAATTCTAGAACTGCTGCTTTATTGCAATGTAGTGATGCTTTTATGGCATTTTAATGCTTAGCATAAGGCGTTTACACCCATCTAATTCATAGTGGCAGCACTTTTGGTCAGTCTGTGTGCTCGGCGCCACCCTTTGGCCCAGTTTGAGCCCATATTTTCTTCACCTTTGCAAAACCGTTTCGAAAAAGAAACCCAACATTTTCATTTCATGAGGGTTTTTTTTAACATCTTTGGTTATTTTTATATGGTGCCATGGGTGTACCCAGTGCCACCCCATCAGAATTAGCTCTTATGACCCCATTAATTGCTGAACATCAGCTGCTAATCAGCAGGGTCAGATTTAAGATTTTGGTAGGCAACCCAGACAAAAGACATCCCAGAAAAAGGGGTGCAGGGGGCGTGTCGGATCTCAAAGGCTGGAAGGCCCAGGAAGGCCATTGTGCTACAGTGTCGTTCCTTTGAAGCAACATTTACACATGACCCTAAAGTAAGCAGGAGCAGCCACTTTGGCCTGGAGTTTTGCTGCTTTTGAAATTTATCATCCTAGGCAATTGCCTACACTTGTCGGGAGACGAAAGAAACCTCTGACCTCACACTGCATAGTTTGCCCAAGACACGTATTCAGATCATTAGATCTGGACAAACTTTCATTTTTTTGAAACTGAATTCATATAAAACTAAGATTTTGAAGGAATGCCTTTTTTTTTCTTTTTTTTGGGGGGGGGAGGGAGGGGGGAGGTGTGTACAACCAAAAAATATTTGGTTTGTGCTCATTTTGCGCTAGTGGTTGTTAATTACCTTAATCCATAGGTCCATATTTTAGATGACCTAGGAATGGGAATAACTAGTGAGGTGATCAAATTTGAAGATGACACAAAATTATTCAAAGTTGTTAAAACCCAAGAGGATTGTGAAAAATTGCAAGAGGACCCTGAAAAATTGGGAGACTAGGCATCCAAATGGCAGCTTAAATTTAATGTGGACAAATGCAAAGTTATGTACTTAGGGAAGAAAAACCCAAACTACGGTTACATGATGCATGGTTCCACATTAGGAACCACCACCCAGGAAAACGATGTGGGTGTCATCGTGAGTAATGAGTGTTTGTTTCTGGCATTTAACCCATAGGCCTGGGTGCAAGTGGTTGTTACTAGTGTTTAATCCATAAGCTATAGGCATGCATGAATGGTTTGCATGCACTTTACATTTTTAAGTGTCCAAGCAAACCAAATGTGCACTCATGAAAGAATATCCATATTGATTTTGCCTTATTTTTATTCCATGAAGGACCTGTATTAACTGCTCAAAAGCTGGTTCGTTATATAGGAGTATTATTGGCTGATCTGTATTGTCTTACATTAAAGTCATCTGCAAGCTTCCTTTGCATATCTGAGGCAGTTTAGACAACTATGAGCATATTTGGATATATCCAATTTATTTAAAATCTCATGTGCACACATAACCACTAGCCATGACCACAGTATGCAAGGAAGTTAAATGTTGGCGGTCATCTTCTGTGAAAGGGTCTCCACTATGGAATAGTTTACCTGTTCATTTGCATATTGAAGGCACTTTTAGCATTTCATAAGGGTTCCAAAGCATATTTTCTTGTTCTGCCTTTTGAAGTAGTTTGTATGTGTTAGGAGTAGAGGAGTAGCCTAATGGTTAGCGCACTGTCTTGGTAACTGAGAGACCAGGGTTTGATTCCCACTGGCACTCCTTGTGGCCTTGGGCAAGTCACACAACCCTCCATTGCCTCAGATGAAAGACCTCACAATCTACTTCTGGTCACACTGTCAAGAAAACCCAGGAGCTGCTGGGTCAGCATGTATTGTATTTTTGTATGTGCTTTATAGTATAATCTTTTTAAATCAGTACGTTATAGTTGTTTGTTTAACAAATCATTTATGTTTTAGTCATAAGCCACTTATTAGGTTTATGATAAGTGGTCTCGAAATGAAATGAAAATGAGTGAAATGAAATTTTAGTGGCCATCTTCGGGACTGACTCCATCCTGTGTTTATCCTTTTGGAGATGCAGTCTTCAGAATTTCATACAGTACTCCAAATGAGGTCTCGCCAGAGACTTTCATACAGAAATGCTATCACCTCCTTTTACTATGGTCATTCCTCTCCCTATGCATTCAAGAATCCTGGCTTTAGCTATCTCCTTTTCTATGACTACCCAGATCTCACTCTTTTATTCACAGAAGTACTTAGACTGGATTTTTTAAATTTTAATATGATTCACAAAAGGCAAAGTTTTCCTCACAGCTCCTCCACAATGTCACTTAGAAAAACTGTAAAAAGCACCAGACCAAATACCAGTCCCTGCAGCACACCAGTGGTGGCTTCCCCTCTCTGCAGAATGAACTCCATTTATCCAGGACTGTACCAAGCTAGCAATGCGCCCTGTGCAACTGATGAACCAGTCACCCCCTCCACCCTGCTACGTACCGGAACTCACGTTTCTCAGACTTCCTGAAAGCCCAGTGACGACATCACCACCCCTTCTGTACTTGGGTCCTGTGTGGCTGCACCTCTCACGCAGCCCTTGGTAGGGCCCTGCATTTATCACTACTCTGTTACGTCTCAGTTGGAGTCAATTCAGGGCCCATCCCATGGTCACTCCATTTATTAGACCTACAACTTACTGGTAATCTTAGCTTCCAGCCCTGGTCATCGGCATCTAAGCAGAGAGTGATATGCTTGCTTCGGCTAGGCACGACCTTACATATCTTACCTTACTATCATTCAAAAGCTCAGGTCCTCTGCTTTCTAACACCAGCAAACATAAGGGTGAGCTCTAAATGATCACGAAAGTGTTAGAATTTAAATTTACATTAGAGCTAGAGAATACAGGCCCTGATTGTGAACGTTAAGTGTGACATATAATATTTATTTTTATTTATGTATTTAACATTGTTTATATGCCGCCTGTCTACTATTCAAGGCGGTTTACATGGAACCAGCAATGTGACAGTGTACGAGCGACTGTTTTACAGAGAACTGGAACATTCCAAATATGCAACTAATGCAACATTCAATAGTTATAATCAACAACCACTAACAACAATATGGAGATGAAAGGGTATTGGAAGGATCAATTTAAAAGACCATTGCTAGTGAAGTATGGGAAGGTGAATGATATCTTTGGTCGGGTGACTACATGAAAGCTGATCTCAGCTGCAACTGGAGCTAGCAATCTCCTGGTCCAGAGACCACAGCTGTATCAACCAAAGGTTCGCAGACCTGCTCTTAGCAAATTCTACAGTTTGGCTTCCTTCAGTTGTGGTAGTTTTTGTTCATCATTGGAGAGCGCTTCCCACCAGATTAGCAGATGCTATCAAATCATAACTGTTTCCTTGTCCCACTGCAGTCAGAGTAAAAGGGGGGGGGGGGGGGGATGGCCTACTATCTTTTTTCTAAGAGAATTACCACTGCCTGTTGTTCATGTCTCCCGTTAGACATTTTAGAATCTCCCTTGGATTGAGTGACATTTGGGAGGGGTGCTTTTCTTTCTGTAATATCATTCAACTCATGCTGGCTGCATAACAATGATGGAAAAACAGCAAAACTACAGCATGAGATAGACTAGTGCAGCTTTAAAATGGGGTACAATGGTGTAAGAGGTGCAGGCGCTATTAACAAGTCTATCCCACTATGGAAAAGTCATATAGCTTTTCTTTAAATTTCGATTTGGTGGTCTAGGGCAGGGGTTCTCAACCCAGTCCTTGAGACACACCTAGTTAGTTGGGAGTTCTTGACTCGGTCCTCTGGACATACCTAGCCAGTCAGGATTTCAGAGTAACCACAGTGAATATGCATGAAGAGATTTACATACAATGGAGGCGGTGCACTCAAATATCTCTCGTGTATTTCTTCTGGTATTCCTGAAAACCTGACTGGCTAGGTGTGTCTCTAGGACAGGGTTGAGAACCCTGCCCTAGACCACCAAATCCAGATTTAAAGAAAAGATGTGGTTCATCTGTTAAATTAGAGGTTTTGAGGAACTCTGAAATTCCTTTTTTAAAGCCAGGATATCTTTTGTTTAAGTTTTGTCAATACTTGAATTTCTAGCCAAAATGAGAGCTATGTTAACATACTTTTGACATCTATGAGCTGTTCTGAATGAACGTGCTCTTGGTTGATTTCTGAAGCCAAGGGGTTGGGCCTGGTTTTTACTTGAATGGGTAACCTCCTTGGAATACCAGTGGCTGTAAACTCACTGCATGGAAGAAAAGACTGTCAATCTACTTCAGGTCACAGCTTGCCAAGAAAGCCCAGGTGCTGAGTCAGCAGGAGTCAGCATTGACTCAACAGTACACATTGTATTTTTAAGATTCAGAGCAGAAAATGATTACTGTACTAGCAGCAGTGCTAAAACTGGGCCACAAGGTGGCAGTGAGCACACTGGTACAATTTAGCACAATAGCTTATTGCTTTTACTCAGAATCAGTCGACATTATGATGGATTATGTCAAGAGTGTGTGTTAGGTATGCCTCAGTTGTTTGCCAGGTGGCCTGAGAATCCTCTCTGACTGACCTATCCTATTTAAATCAAAAGAGAGTGCATTGCTTTACTTAGCAAGTGCAGTTGCATCACTTTGCC
The DNA here is from genome assembly GCA_033557465.1 of Ichthyophis bannanicus. NCBI lineage: Eukaryota > Metazoa > Chordata > Amphibia > Gymnophiona > Ichthyophiidae > Ichthyophis > Ichthyophis bannanicus. Next base: position 487,181,002 of record CM066038.1, on the reverse strand, counting down.
TGGCTGCTTGTCCCTCATAAAAAAACTGACAGAGAAGAATTAGAACCTTAACTGCTCCCAAACCCCATAAAGACAGAAACCATCCTGTACTGCATTCCCCGGTCTGCTTCTGCTGAGATCCCCATGTCCGGGGTCTGCCTTTTCTTTCTGGGTTTGATGAATGCAGCTGGCTGACATCAGTGCCTTCTGCAAAGTTCTGTCCCAGATGTCTGCCTTGCTCATACAAATAGCAGGACGAAAACTCACCTCCACCTCAGATACTCCACTGTACCTCTGCATCCATTGAAGTCCGCTTACTTTTGATCCAGATCTTTCATAGATCTGCTGCTTTCTCTTTTTCTCTCTGAACTTCCCACTTCCTGGTCTTCTAACGCCCAACATAGAATCCAGGATCTACTGACGGATCTTTCTCCTTCATCTGCAGTGAACGTTTGATAAAATCCCTCATGAGAGACTCCTTAGGAACTGTGGCACTAGAATTGACAACTGGTTGAAAGATAGGAAGCAAAGAGTTAAACTAAATGGTCGGTTTTGCCAGTAGAAAGGGGTAAACAGTAGAGTGCCTGAGGGATCTGCTGCCTAAGACTAGTGGTGTTTAAGTTATTCATGAACAATCTTGAAAAGGGAGCAATAAGTGAACTGTTAACATTTTCAACAACAATAGAAGTTCCATGCAGGACCAAGAGATGGCCAGCATTTTGCTCTTTGGCACCTTATCATATTTGTCGATAAATACCTCATTTCAGATCTGCATTTTTTGGGGTCAGATGGAGTATAGCACATGGTGTCTTCATTATTCTGCAGCTCTCTCTAGGAAATGGGCCAATATTTTAACAAATTCATGAACTGACTTGCTATCAAAACTCATGATAATTCTAGCTAATGCAGGATTTAGGTGGTTCTTGCCACTATTGTATATAATTTGACTTAAATAGAAGGAAACATTAATTGAAGTAGGACAGGAACTCTGGATTGTTTGGCTGTTAGAATCAGTACATTGTCTACTGGATTTCTGCCTAGAGCTCTAAAACTCTTGGGTTCCTTTCTTTGGACATTTATTTCTCTGTCTTGCAAATGTATCCAAAGTGAGCTACAATGTAGAAGTCAGAAAAAATACAAAGCCTAAACGCAGATATCCTAGGCAGAAATCTCCAATTTAAACAATAGGTAAGCAAAAAATCCTCTTGGGAAATGGAAACATTAGAATCACACAACATAAGAGATGCAAGCCACAAGTCCCAATAATACCCCAACTGATCACAAAACAGAAGTGTGTCAAGCAATGCTATAGGTATAGGGTCTCCACAGGCTGAACTGCAAATAATTTTGAATCCCCATATAATCTTAAAATAAATGATGCTTCTTGAAAATTGTGATATCGCTGAAAAATGCACATGATTGCAGACACATGCTAGTCCTATTTTTAAAACTGAGTAGCAAATCCAGTTAGTGGTGCAGATAAAACCTCTTGTGGACTGCCGGGGTCTCTGTCGCTCAGATCAAGAATTCTAAAAGCTCCATCTATAACCGAGCACCACAGCCTGGGTTAGGACATCAAGTTTTGTAGTTAATAACTTTTTGGATTTGTAGAATATAAAAATAATTTGTTCAATACAGATAGCAGGACAAATTAGGTGTTAAATATTTAATGCAGGTTTTAGCATGTGTTAACTACTAGGTACAAAACGCCAAGAGAGTAATTTTATAGCCAGATGCCTAGTTTAAGGCAGCCAAAAGTAGGTCCCTACTTTTCTTTATGAAATATACAAGCATAAGTGGCTAAAAATGCAACGGGAGTAAATATCTGCACTTGGATTTTCAAGTGTATGTAATTTATATTGTTTTGTGTGTATTTGGGTGCTCCGCCCAAACTTTGCCCATGTACATGTCCACAGTGAACGTTTGTGCCATGCAAACAAGGTGGATACTTTTACACTAGTAGCTATTCTACAAGAGGTTATTTAATTTGCAAATGACTTAAACAGAAATATGTTAGTGGGTACGCACATGCTGCCTAAGGGCCATGTTTATTAAAGCATGTTAGCCAGGTAGGGTAAGGTTAGTAAGCATTTCCAGCACAACACTAAAAGGTAGCACAAGACCCTGCACCTGGGCAGCGGGTATCTGAGTGGCGACTGGGCGGGCACGGGCCTTCCCGCCACGGTGCTGCTCGCATGGACCTGGAAAGCCTGTCGCCAGTCCAGGAGCAAGTGCTGCCAGCACGATGGGTGGCACTAGTAATGCTAAATTCAGGGGGATGGCTGTTCCCCCCCCCCCCATGTCTAGCTTGTTGCCCCACCCTAGTAATGTGGCCCAAGCCCACATTACTAGTGTGGGGCTTGGTAAACATGCCCCTAAATCTAGGTGGTGGCTTACAGATTACAAGAGGGCATTTTCAGAACCGTTTCCCTGGTTAGCAGTCCTGCTGATCACTTAAACTATGCTCATCAAGATAGTCGGTAGCAGTAAACCTTGTTCTGGATTTGAAGGCCCCGACTGTAAGTGCTTAGTGATGGGGCACTCCAAGGGTGAAGCGGGGGCAGTACCAGGGGTTTGACGGTCAGCAGCGATATTCAACCCAAACTGGCTATAGATAGGACAGCTTGAATGGCTGTCTTAATTTTAGCCGGTTTTCCAATTTGGCCAGCAGCTGAATACCACTGCTGATTGGATTGCAAACAGGCAGTCCAACCAACCTGAATATTCAATGCCGGTGGTCAGATATGGCCTCAGCATTGAATATCTAGTTTAAAATGAAAGCAGCGACAGCTTTAAGTGTGCTGGTCAGTGCCACTGTAAATGCCCCTTTCAGAGGGCAGCGAACGAAGTGAGTGCACCTTGCAGTTAACTCATGCAGAAGGTTACATAGAAGAGTTAAGTACCCGTCTGAAAGGATAGTTCCATGCATTCTTCATTAGTGACTGTGCCGTTAACAGGTGGTTGCAACCACTGCCCCGCATTAGCGACATAAAGTTCCAGGACTGCCCCCAACAGCTTCCCCAGCGATTCTGCAGCTTCTGCAAGTTAACTTAGGATGTTAACGTCTATGATGAGCAAAACCTTTATTGTGGTTTAATAAATAGGCCCTTGTATAAAATTAAAAATCATATATAACTAAAAAACCTCAATTTTAAATAAAACAAATTATAGAATCACATGTTATGTATAGTTTAAATTTATTTATTAATGTTATTTTGATCCAAAACAAGTCGCATTAAAAATCTTGAGAAAATAAAAATCTGACACTTCTGAGTAATAAATAATCCCTTTCCATTGTAACAGAATCCTGCAGTCATGTCCCAACAATAGATAAGGGCACATTTATGATTACTAAACAACTAATGTCCCTAAGTGAAGGGACAACTAATCGTAAGAATTCTACCAACTGAAAAAAAGAAAAAGGTTCATTAGGCACCGATATGTTAGTTGAGCATATCAGTCCGTCAATAGAAAGAGCCTTAATTACCACTGAGCAAATTTTAAAATAAACTTGCTTAAAAGAAAACCATTGAAGAGCCTCCAGCTATTTATTTATTTAGCCTCTTTTCTAAGAGACAAAGTAGTTTACACTAAACTAGGCACAATAGGATAAAGCCATGGAATTCATAATCTGTCTTACAGACAACTAAAAGGAGAACAGTTGATAACAGGGAATTAGAACTGGACAAGATCGGCTATATAACTTATTTATAAGTTGGCTTTTAACTGATTGTGTAACTTATTTACAGGTTGGCTGTTAGCTTATTTGCAAAAATGTAAGTCATGAATTTCGTTTGAAGCTCAGCTGGTTCATGAAGATGCTGTGATGGCTCTTCTGTAGGTGTTGGAGCTCTTGCAAGTGGCAAGGAGGTTTTGCGTACTGCGCTTTCTTACCCTGTCACCTCTGGCTTTTGCTATTAGTGTCTGTAGGCATCCTGCCGATTGGTTGTGTATTACCTTGAATGTGTGAAGTATTGCTTTGTATTTCATTCAGGCGATGATGAGGAACCAATGCAATGGCCTTAATATGGGGGTGATGTGAGTGCCGTGATGTACCATATATAATCCATGCTGCTGTGTTTTGAGCCAGTTGAAGCAGGTATAGTGTGTGTTTGGGAATCCCTGATAAATCATGTGGCTGTAATTTAAGAGAAGGGTTATTATTTCTTGGCCAGATGACTGTACAGAAGTCATCCAGCTTCAGCAGACGGCGTAGATTCTTCAGTGTTTTCAGCTTCTAGTAGGCTGATCTGGTGGTGTTTTTGATTTGTGATTGTAAGTTTAGTCCTTGGTAGGATTATTCCCAGATATTTGAGCTCTGTCTCCATGAGTTTGAGTGTTTATGGTGGCTTGAAGGATGCGTTTTTAGTCATATGGAGAACCTCCATTTTTTTGTAGTTGATGGTGAGGTTATGAAGATGCAGCCATTGTACTACTGCCTGAAAGTATTCAGATAATCTTGGGTAGTCTGGTTTGTTTGTGGAGAATAGTGCATAAATCATAATATTGTCAGCATAAATTTGCTAATGGATATTATGAGTTTGGATTAATGAGCACCACGGCTGAAAGTAAATGTTGAAAAGTAGGCTTGAGAGAGAAGAGCCTTGAGGTACGCCTTGCTGTTGGATAAATGGTTGTGATCTCTTGGAGCCAATTTTTATCTGCTGCCTGTGATCCATTAAGTAGGAGTGGAACCAGTTAATCATGGTATTGCATAGGCCAATATCTTGGAGTGGGTTGAGAAGCTGGTGGTGAGATATGGAATCAAATGCTGCGGAAATATTGAGGAAAAGGAGGATGAAGCCTTGTCTGATATTTTCTGTGCCAGTACTAAGCCTATCCAGTAATGAGATGAGTAGGATCTCCAGACCATGGTTCGTTCTAAAGCCATGTTGATGCTGATCGAGTGGGGTATGGTCATTTATGTAATTTTGTAGTTGGCTCTGTACTGCTTTTTTGATTATCTTTGTGATAAACGGGATGCTAGTGATGGGTCTGTAGGAGGTTGGAATGCTGGGGTCAAGACTGGAACGCCTAGCAGTGGTCTGACTGAGGTTTGTTTTAGTGAGGGGGGGGGCATATAATCCTGGGTTAGTGAGGCCTGGACAATTTTTAGGATGAATGGTATGAAGTGTGGTCTCTTGATCTTTATCCAAGAGACTGGACAGAGATCAAGGAGGGATGATGTCGTTCTGAGGTTGATTATAATATTGTCAAGCTGCTCGGTTGGGGAGACATTGCCGCAATGCCCATCAAACGGTGATCAATAGGAGCATTCTGAACATGTCTTCAGCAACTTCACTTCCTTTGGGAGCATAACCCCATAAGAGACCGCGGAGAGGAGCAGTTGCTGTTCTCACTTTCTTAACAGAGAGATTTGCCCATTAAAGCAGCATCCTGTGATCTAAGGAGCCTGTTGCAACATACTGAATTAAACATTCCTTAAGGTGAATATGATGAACTTGACAGACGTGCTCCCACCTTAAACTGTGCTCTACTGCCAATGGGAAGCAGACAGAATTGTAAAGGAGCCTGCCTACATGGGCACAAGTGATAGGTGGAAATCTTACTGAACAGACGGCAGTAGCAGATTTAGTAAGAGCTGGCACTTTGGAATTTTCACTGCCTATACTGGGAATAATTTATTTTATTTCAGTGTTCGTAAAGCTGGCTGATACAGCATAGGTAACAAAAAGAAAGAAAGAAAAAAAGCCAAATTAAATATCTTCCAGCCTCATGCAACGACTGCATTGCCTCCTGAGTCCCTGGACAAAGATAGGTAGTGCTTGCACTTAATAAATCAATGACTTGTTGTCCTCTCTTGGTATATGTTAGATATATATTGCTGCCTTATTTTTATGATTCATTTTCTGGCTATGAAATATATAATATCAGATGGACTGTTTAGTCTGAGATGGCAAGTAGAAATTTTAGAGACAGTCTGTGCCATGCTTTTAACCTAGCTACAATGACTTCAGCATTCCCTAATATGATGTACAGTAATGTTCCATACAGAAACACGCAGCAGGAATTTTCCGGGAAACCGAACCACTGTAGCAGCGTTCTCTGTTCTCCCAAGCTGTTTCAAGGCCTAGCAACAAATATGATACTCTTTCAAGGCTCTATAACAAATTGAATCACAAGTGGAGAGAATGCAGCAATAACCAAGCAATCAGCTAGATATCCACAAATTGCTGGCGACTGGCTTTTTTCTGGGTGCTTGCTGTACTTGGCAGTAGATACTGTAGTTCTCAAATAGTAATGCAAAGTGCAATTCAGTATCTGCAGCATCTTAGTTACAACAAAGCAGAGTTTTAACTATGGATGTGCGTTTGTTTCAAAAGGCCTGGGAAATATCAACATTTCCCGTGCTGTTTCATATCTTTTGTAATCCAATAATGACACAAACTTTATGGGTTCTTTTTTCAGTGTCATCGTGGCCTGGACTCAAACTGGTGTCCTTTTGGTTGGAAGGTATTGGTCTTGCAGGAGAAGCTAATATGTCTCCTGGGGGTTGGCGCTAGCAAGTCTATGTTTAACTGTGTCTTGTATTTCTAGTAATATGAGTTCCTTTTTCCTGATTGGCTCAGGCTTCCGTGTTTGGTCTTAGGCTCTGTGCAAAACCCTTCCTGGATTTTTTTTTGCTATATGAATCTATTGACTTTTGCTTAAAAGATGAACTCCAAAGGGTTCCCTTCTGCTATGTTCATATGTCAGAAATTCTGTGAAACGATGTCTAAGTTTCTGAAATTCTGATAGTATAATAGTAACTGGGAATTTCACAGAATTCAACAAGGAAAAAATTTTAACAAGGGTTCCAGCATACATTTCCCAGAAATTACAGGATGAGAAGCATAACACAGGAGCAAGTATGTAGAGCAGAAGTTAATAAATTCACAAGGCAAAAAATCCAGGGAGGGTTTTCCACAGAGCTCAAGATCAGACAGGAAACAGGAACCAGTATTACCATCAACATAAGACACAGCCCTCCAGGAGACATAATAGCTCCTCCTGGGAGATCTGTGCCTTTTTATTTGCCTGGCAAGCTCTAGTAACCTTTCAGCTATTTTTTTTGTTTGGCCAGTACTACTACTAATCATTCCTATAGCGCTACAAGGCGTATGCAGCATGTACAGAGACATAGCCCCCTCCTAATTAACAAAGTTGCCCTGAAATAAAAATTTATAAAAGCAAAACAAAATAACAAAATAAAAACCCTGCACCCAACACAGGAAACAAAACAACATTTTTACCTTCCTCCCCCCCCCCCCCACTCCTATTTTTCACTTGTACATTCAATAAGCAATAACAAGGGTGTGAAAGATCTAAGTACAAACAGATTTCAACATATTAAATTTCAGAATTATCATTTGTATCTACTTCAGTGGGGCCTATACATTAAAGCTCATTCTTACATGTACATTGAAATACCACTTAGCAATTTAGGAAATCAATTTTAGTTCACAAAAAAAACCCTGTTTTCATGCACGCTAACACAACATATGAATAAAAAACATATGAAATGAGGAGTGGAACGAGTAAACATAGTTCAGTTACTTACTCCTTCAAAAATTAGAAAGACTAGGGAACACAGAATGAAGCTACAATGTAGCACATTTAAGACTTATCGGAGAAAATATTTTTTTCATTCAACACGTAATCAATCTCTGGAATTTGTTACCAGAGGATGTAGTAAAAGCTATTAATGTAGCTGGATTTAAAAGAAGTTTGGACAAGTTTCTGGAGGACAAGTCCATAGACCATTATTAAAGAGGACCGGGGAAATCCACTGCTTATGCATGGAACAAGCAACATGGAATCTGTGTGTCTTTTGGGAACCTGCCAGGTACCTGTGACCTGGATTGGCCACTATTGAAAACAGAATATTGGGCTTGATGGACCCTTGGTCTGACCCAGTATTTTATTTCTTAGGTTCTTATGCCCATTGGTCTGCAGCTGATAACTTCAGTGCCCTCATTGCCATCCATCCTAAAGTAAAAGGGCCAGTTATCATGGGGGATTGCCCTCCCCCCATACTACTCCCATCACCTTGTTTGTTATGTTTATTAAAACTTGATATATTGTCCTTCAAGGAAATGGCAGAGCAGTTTACAATAAAAGAAAATAGTTAAAAAGACAGAAAAGAGCTGCATAAAATCATATAGAGCACAGGAGGAGAGAGAGAGGTGGGGATGGAAGAGAGATCATCAGCAGGGGGCCCGGTAGCTCATAAGCAGCTTGAAACAAAAACGTTTTTAATTGAGATTTGAAGGCGTAGTAGGAAAGTACCAGTCTGAGGTCAGAGGGGAGAGTATCCCAGAGGTGTGGGCGGAGGAAGTAGAAGGAAGAATGTCGGGCGGATCCGTACCTGGCTTGGGAGGCAGAGGGGAGGTGCAAGTGGTAGGCGTGAAGTGCATGGAGAATGACGAAGGAGGCAAGGTAAGAAGGAATTCCCATGTAAAGGATTTTGTGAACTAGTGTAAGGATCTTAAAGCAGATGCGATACTGTATGGGAAACCAATGGTAATGTATCGGAGCGGGGGTGATGTGGTCGTAACGAGAGGGGTGAGCGAGAAGGCGGACAGCAGTATTCTGAATAAGATGGTGTCTGTGGAGCTGGTCCTGATGGAGTCCTGCATAAATGACGTTGCAGTAGTCTAAGCTGGTGAACACAAGGGAGAGTATAAGGTAGTTAAAGCTGAGGAGGAAAGAAGAGGACTCACAGCTCTGATTAAGCACAATGTGTAACGGTACATACAGACAACGATAGTGATGTGATCATGGAAGCTGAGGGTTGAGTCCAGAATGATGCCGAAGTATGCGGAGGGAAGAAGCCATAGGAACTGGGGTACCAGGAGGGAGGGGGGTGATAGTGGGTGAGGAGGTGTGTCCAGTTAGTCAGATGACTGAAGTTTTGCTAGGACTGAGGGAAGCTGGTTTGCATGAAGCCAGTCGGCCCCTTGAGAAAGGCAGGTGTTGGGTACAGAGAGATTGGGTGAGGATGGGTCAGTGTGTGTCAGGAGCAGGATATCATTGGCATGATAGTACGCAGAAACACCAAATTGTTGGATAAAGAGCGCTAGAGGGGAGAGAAAAACATTAAAAAGGAGTGGGGTGGGAACTGACCCTTGTGGGACACCACAATCTAATGGGTAAGAAATGAGGGGTAGAGAAGTTGTGGACTGAAAAAGTTCAATCAGAAAGAAAAGAGTGGGACTAGCGACGGACAGTGCCACAGAGACCATCAGTTTTTGCCATGAAAACTGATTCTTCCACATGGAGACCTTAAGTTTACACATCAGGACCTCAGATAAAATTCTCTGTGTCAACCAACCCTTTTGCTCCAGGCCAGTTTATTTATTTATTTTTATTTAAACTTATTTCTATACCCTTTCTACAATTCAAAGTGGTTCACAATTAACAAATGTGTAACAGGAGCCTGTTCCGTACACTGTTTTACGGGAAACAGGAACAGTAAAAAATGATACAACATAGTTTAACAGTTTAACATCAGCTATTTACAGTTATGGCTCTGCTGGTTAGATTGGTTAACTCTGTACAGATAAAGGAGGATTTGTCTATTGTGTCCTTAGAGTACATTTTAAGGTGGCTGGGGTTCTGAGTGCATACCAGTGCTTTATTCATTCAGAAAGAGGTATGTTTTAAGCCTCTTTCTGAATTCCGATAAATCTGTAATTTCTCTCAATGCTGGTGGAAAAGGAGTTTCATAATGTGAGGACAAATAACGAAAAGGTTCGGTTGCAGGTGGACTGCTTACTCCTGATCGTCTGGGTAGGGATCTGTAGGAGGCTAAGGCTGGAGGTTCTTCTGGATCGCTCAGTTTTGGATTTGACAATGTATGCATAGAGGAATGTTCCCAAAAGCATTCTATTAGATGCTGGGGAGTGTTCCTGCCCCGGGCTCCATCAGTGCCAACGCCACCCATATGTGAAGACTGATTCCTGCTGTTCCCAGAGATCACCTGTTACAGGTGAGTAACTATGCTGTCCCTGCTCATCAAAGCTGACAATCAATCAAGACCAAGAACATCTCAAAACTAGTGACTAGAACAGTGGTTCTCAACTCAGTCCTCTGGCCATACACGTTTTTAGGATATCCACAATGAATAAACATGAGAGAGATCTGCATACAATGGACACAGTGCAGATCTATCTCATACATATTCATTGTGGATATCTGAAAACCTGACTGGCCTGGAGGTCCCAGAGGACTGGATTGAGAAGCACTGGACTAGAGTATGGTAAGATTCACATAGGTAGTGAACAAGAGTGAGAAGCATCAGGATCCAAAAGCAGCCTCAAAGAGGGGGGCCTTCAGCCTGGACTTGAATAGGGCTAGAGAAGGAGCCCAACGTACTGACTCAGGTAGTTTGTTCCAGGCATATGGAGCAGCAAGGTGGAATGAACGAAGTCTGGCATTGACAGTGACAGAGAAGGGCACAGATAAAAGGGATTTGCTGGAGGAGGGGTGTAAAGTGAGATAAGAGAGGAAGGGCAGTGAGGAACCACAGAATGGATGCACTTGTAGCTCAGTAGGAGAAGTTTGAACTGGCCACGGAAAGGATAGGGAGCCAATGAAGTGACTTGAGAAGAGGGGGTTACATGAGTATAGCAACACTGGTGGAAGATAAGCCATGCAGCGGAGTTTTGAACAGACCTTTCAGGGAGATAAGAGCTTGATGGAGAGAATCCTGCTATATTTTCTATCGTGTAGGGATGCATTCACTAATTCAGGGGTAACAAAAACAATTCTGTTTGGTGGGGCAAAAAAACAGTCTCTGTCCCTGTCATCCAAGTTTCCCAGTTGCTAATGTTGTGAGATCAAAAACTTGATTGAGCTATGGCCCCCACGGCTTACTTCATTCCACTGCCTATGCACTAATTAGTAGCTCTGGATCTCTCAGCAACTTGAAATCCCATACAGATAAAAGTGAGATTGAAACAAACATTTTTTACAATATCGTGTCCTTGATCCTCCTTCGATATTTAGTTAGTCAAATAGATCATACTGGCAGGGTGGTGTGCTCAAAGGTTTTCAAAGGCAACTATGCTTTGGGGCTTTATTGTAGCAAAATATCCAGGAAGTCGATGGACAGGGTTTAAGTCTTTGTTCTGTCTGAGAAAGGAGAGGTGTCGCGCCTCTGTCGGCTAGGCTGTCGCCTAGGGATTGGAGACGTGAACTTTTATATGTTTCCCTCGATGATTGCCTATAATTGTAGTTGTGCGGTTAAAATGACTCAGCCGAAAAGGTTTATAGGCTCGCAGGATTTTTATTTTTTTTCTTCAGCCAAATGAACTTCTTATTTATAGTTCAAAATATCAGAACATAAGTGCGGGTGTTTTTCCCAGAGTAATCAAACATAAAGTGCTTCCATATTCAGCTTGGCAATCAAAACAACAGAAAGTATTTCTTCATACAAAAACAGCAGTGAAACTCTTGTGCAGACAAAACCAACTTCCAACGTGGCTTTTAAAACAGGTACAGTTTGCAATTCTCCAGTATTGTACAAACTCTATTGCAGACTGTTTCCTTCTTCTCACAATCAATTAGTTTCTCTATGTACTGTATTGCAACTCTATACTTCTTAGCCAACAGTCCTTTAAACACACAGTCAGAGCTTAGAATCTCAGCAACCTTATTTGCATATTCTGCTCAGCCGTGCTCTTCTTAAAACACAGAGCTTAGCATCTCAGCAACCTCATTTGCATATTCTGCTCAGCCGTGCTTTTCTTGAAAGCAGCTGCTAGGTTTTCAGAGTATCTAGAAACCGTCTAGCTTTCCTTATTTCTTATAAACTAGAGAGCAATCCATTTCTATGTCTGAGCTTGCTTCGTTTATCACAGGGGCTCCTAAATCCATGCTTTCCACATCTGACTCTGTTAGAGAAGCATTGGATTCAATCTCAGACCTATAGTGCTTTAACCTCTCTAGGATTTTCAACACTCTGCTTAATGCAGACTCTTCTCTCTTCTGAGGAGTGCTTTTACAATTAGGAGGTTTCTTAACTTTCAGAACATTAGTAGAGGATTTTAAATGGCTCACCTTAGTTTGTGGAAGTAAGCTTCTGGCAGGCTTTTCTGCTGTAAGCTCTGTTTCCATATAAATTTCAGGAGAATGCTTTCTGCTACTCACATGGCTTGCAATTTCCCCTGGGTAAGCTTTCCCTCTAAACGGAGTTCTCCTGTCTCTCTTACAGGTCACTGGGCTAACTTCAATACCTCTGGCTGGCCTCGCCTTCCTCCAAGAGGTCTCTGATGAAGTTTTCCTGACTCTCCGTGTTCCTTCCTTGGTTAGTGCTCTGGAGCTCCTAGGGCCTCCTCCCCTTCTGGGACCTTCTGCCCTATTCCAACCGGTTCCAGAGTCAGAGCTAGGACTCCTCCTTGTCCTTCCTCTCTCAATGAAAGTTTCACCTTCTCTGGCAGTCCGTCTCCCAATGCACTTCCTCTCCAGGCTCTCTAGGCCCTCTAGCCTCTTTAGCCTTTCAAAGCCTCCATCATGCCTTTCTCCAAGTTCCTGCCGTTTATATCTGTGATTTCCCTTTCTGCCTCCTAGCCACTCCCCCAGCTGTCCCTCGTGAGCAGGGCTGGTAACTATGGAGCTACACTTCAAACTTCACTACAAACTTTCTGCAGGGAGTTTTTTTCTGAACCAGGAGTTTTAACCCCTAAACTCCTGGATTTGGTTCCTTTCTCTGGGGAAAATGACTGATTTTTCCCTCTTTTCTTATGCTCTCTCTCAGCTGCGCCATCACAGAGGATGCTACGTCTTTATTACACAACAGAGCCAAAATTGTATAGAAAAGACCTGAAAGCAGATAGCACAGTAGTAGTTATATTGCATTGCCTTAGGAATAACATTAAAAAGAAGGTCTGCTTAACTGGTAGTCAAACAAATTAACACAGTCCACTGATGGAGTCCCGGTCACTGAGCAGAAGAAGAACATCAATAGGCAATTTGCGTAGGAGAAAACCAGACCAAATGTTAGATCCAAAACAGCCTTGTTCTGTGCTTCAGAAAGTTCTTCCGTCTTTTAGGGATGCAGAAGTATTGATGTGTCATGTACGAAAAGGGATGCAAATGAACTCACCATTAAATTAGTCATTTACCTTTGCGATGGCCAAGATAATTGACCCCTAACCTGGACACTGACTTTATTTCTACCTTCTGGTGGTCTCATTTTTTGTTTGTCCTCTCCTATGCTTTTTCTGCTTTGACCTGGGGTCATTTTCAGTATGGGGCAGTGAGAGGGGTTTCAGGCCAGAGGAAAATTCTCATCTGTTTCTGAGCCCTTCTGAAACCATTTGTAAGCATGTGAAAAGATCCATACATCCATGGTCAGTTTGGCTCAGAATTAGACGGATAAGTGTAGAAGGTCTTCAGCTGGGATTTGAGTTGGTTGTGTAAGTTGCTAGGGATTCAATTGTCTTCTGGCTATTTTGGAAAGGAATCCGGGAATGTGCATTGTAAACACCACAATACTTACTAAATAGTATGTAACATGGCTAAACAGCAAAATATCCTAAGCAGTTGTAGGAGTTCTCAACTTTTTTGTCTCTCATCTTATGATTTTTCCTCTAAAACTGTTCACATAACTTTAATAATTTAAAAATATTCTCATTTTATTCTAAAGTCTTTTGGTACTATGCCTCACCCTTTTGACTGTGTTTGATGTATGCTTCATAAAGCATGATGGAGAATCCAGGCAAAAATCTTGTCCAGAGAAAAATGCAGCTATCGAAAGGGGCGGAATCCACTCCATTATCTTCCCTTTCAGATTCTTCTTGTAGGCTTCAATACCAAACATTATCAGATCTGCACAAATGCCTAACAATTTAGAGATATTTAGAAAATGATGTATTGTTTCACTTTGCCAAAAATACAGTTGTGGTCACCCTTGCACCTGTTAATGTCCATTATCTCTTAATAAAAAAGTGGCCAGTGAAATGGCTTTGGACTATACAGTATATGCACACATATTTGACACACAAAATAATCAAATAAACCAGAGCAATTAAAAAGGAAATAATAGGAACTAGTATAAAAACTGGGACATTGCCAGGACATGATCATTCAACGTCAAGCAACTCACTCTTTCATTTGCTTTTCATTCTTAATAGTATTTCCATTAAATAAGCTATACAGATGAAAATGCAAACAGAGAGACCTTCAGATATTTGCTTAAGGACTATAATGAGAAACGAAGCCTATATAATAGGTCCCAGTGTTCTCATTCACTGGCCTTATCTCTAAGTGAAACTGCAATATCTTAAAAAAAAATTCTAACAAACAGTTCATCACTTTATAATACATGATCATTGGCACTCTTATAAACGATCAAATCAGTTTGGACAGGAGAACCACATTCCCACTGCAGTAAAATTAGATGCACCAGTGATGAACTACTCACATGACTTGCATCAACCAATGAATGATGTCTCTAATGTTTAAAATGGCCCCATTCATTCCCTGTTCCATTTTCACAATGGTGAAGACAAGAGAGCTGCCAGAGACTGTCAGAAAAGCCATTATCACCAAGCTTCAAAGGGGTACAAGGCCATCTCCAAAGACCTTGGGATTCCTGTGTCTACAGTTTGCAATGTTATTAAGATGTTTTCTGCTTGTGGAACTGTCAAGAACCTCCCAGGACGTAGTGAGAAGAGGAAAATTAATCCAGACGTTTTTGAAGGTTAGTGTGAACAGTTGGAAAAACACCACGAACAACATTGAAAGAGCTTAAGGCTGACCTGGAGCAATCTGGAGTGGTGGTTTCAACCCACAGCATATGCCATGCACTAAACAAAGAAGAACTTCATGGGCGAAAGCCAAGGATGAGCCCACTGCTCAAAGACAGACATAAAAAGTCATGCCTTATTTTTGCCCAAACCCACCATGAGAAACCACAATCCTTCTGGGAAAATGTTCTGTGGACAGATGAAACCAAACTTGAGCTTTTGGCAATGCAGACCAGTGATACATTTACAGGCAAAGAAATGAAGCTTATAAGGAAACGAGCACCCTTTCTACAGTTAAATATGGTGGAGGTTCCATAATGTTATGGGGCTGTTTTGCTGCCTCAGGAACTGGAGGCCTGGAACGTATTAAAGGAATCATGAAGTCAGAGGATTACCAAGGTATTTTGGAGTGAAATGTGCTAGGCTAGGTCTGGGTCGAAGATTATGAGTCCTCCAACCAGGGCCGGGCCAATCACTAGACAGTCACCTAGGGCAGTGATGTACAGAGGGAAACAAAAGCAGGGCATTCAAAGCTAAATCATAGACGTTGACAGTGAGAGGGGAGTGTAAAGTTGAGCTTTTGCCAAAGGTGCTAAAACTTTGAACCGACTCTAGGGCCAGCTCTGCCTCTAGTAGGACAATGACCCAAAACATACATACAAAAGTATGAAAGAATGGTTGAAAAGGAAATGGACCATTTTCTAAACTGGCCAGCAATGAGTCCTAATCTCAGTCCAATCGAAAACCTTTGGAAAGAGCTGAAATCTGCCATTGGTAAAACGAATCCTGGAAACATTCATGAGCTGGAATAAATTGCAGTTGAAGAGTGGGAGAAACTACCAGCAGACAGATGTATGAAACTTATAGATGGCAAAAAGAAACATTTGGAAGTTGTCATCACTGCCAAGGGTTATGCAACCACATATTAGTAAAGGGTGCCATTAATACTGTCCTGGTCATGTTTTGTTTTGTTTTTTTCTCATTAATGACTAAGTCTAAGTTGCACAGACATCTTTTTTTTGTTGTTGTATACCTTTGAACACACTATTAAAATATTATGACGACAACAGTTGGAATATTTCCAATTATTTCTCAACTGTATGTTGGGCCTGGCTCAGTTGGGGGAAGGACAGCTGCAGAGATTTACTTCTGATTGTATAGCTTTGCACTCTGTAAGGATGTGCGTTTGTTAGTAGGCATTCAGTTTGTTAATGTGCCTTTAACCTTTAGTAAACACACCCCTACATTTTTTTGCATATGTTAATGAATTTTAACTTGTGCTAATTACTACCATAGCCCATTTTATTTCTGTGGACATAGTAACACTACATATTAATGTTCATTAACAAATGTTAACCTTTAGTAAACATGCTCGTTAGTGTGCGCTAAATTGATTTAACATGTCTTAGTTCATCAGTGTAGCTTAAATCAATTCAGCTCACACCTAAAATGATCCAATACAATGAATGTATGACAATTTTTAAAAAAACAAACAAGCTCAAATCTGGAAAAATTCCTGAAAAACATTTTCTTGCCTGTGTACAGCCCTGGAATTCCCAGTACCATATGCCATACAGGCCGATGCGGAAAGCTGGCACTAGACCCGCGCTGAAGCAATATTTTATGTTCCTGACAATGCAAACATTTTTGCATGCAATGCAGAAAGGATGGAATATGCAAATGACTCCCCATATTAACCATATGCATGCAAATGAGCCACTGCAGCATTTAAACTGGGAGAGCAAGCCAAACACATGTGGACAAGAAACCTGCGCTAGTTTGGCTTGCTCTCCGGGCACTGTGTGGCTAATTTGCATAAAAGTATTTTGATAGCATCAGGGATGATCACGGCATTGGGAAAAGCCCCGACACAAAGTAATTACTTGATGGTCCAGTGGCTTCTTGAACCACCTACCCCCCAACCCCAAGTAAAATTAAAATTACCTGGTGGTCTAGTGGCCCCTTGAGTCCCCCACCCCTTAAACTGCTTAGTTTTTCGGATTGTGGGTGGGATGTGAGGATGTTCTGGTAGCTACTTCTCCTGGTTCTGTTGTCTGATTGGAGGTGAATTAAAGATGAGAGGTGGGATGGGGATATATTGTTAATTAGCTTGAAGGTGGTCATTATGACTTTATATTTTACTCTGCTGGCAATTGGGAGCCAGTGCAGTTTGTACAGGATGGGTGTAATGTGGTCTGACAGTCTTGCTTTTAATAGAATTCTGGCTGTGATGTTTTGGGCCATTTGTAGAATATTTAAATTCTTTTTGGGTATTCCATGTTATATACTGTTGCAAGAGTCGAAGTGGGGTGTGATGAGGGCTTGGCTATGGTTCTGAAGTCTGTATGATCAATAAGTGGTCTCAAGTGTTGGATGATTCTTAGTTTATAGACTATGTTTTTTGATATTTGCTTTAAATACGGTGCCCTGCTGAGTGTTTTGTCTAGGATGATGCCTAGGTATTTCACTTCGTGTTTTACTGGGTTGAGTATGTTATATAGATGGATTGTTTGTGGTGTGGTGATGTCTGGGTTCCTAGATGTAATCAAGGCTTCTGTTTTCTTGTAGTTGATGCAAACGTTGATTGATTGGAGCCAGTTTTCTGCTTCGTTTAAGCAGGATGCTAATATTGAATATTGTGTGCAATTCTGGTCGCCGTATCTTAAAAAGGATATAGCATTATTAGAAAAGGTTCAGAGAAGAGCCACCAAAATGGTAAAGGGGATGGAAGGATACTCCTATGAAGAAAGGCTAAAAAGGTTAGGGCTCTTTAACCTGGAAAAGAGACGGCTGAGGGGAGATATGATAGAAGTCTATAAATTAATGAACGGAGTGGAACGGGTAAACGTAGATCGATTGTTTACGTTATCAGAATATAGAAAGACCAGGGGACATACAATGAAGCTACAGGGTAAACTATTTAAGACTAATAAAAGAAAATATTTTTTCACTCAACGTGTAATCAAACTCTGGAATTTGTTACCGGAGGATGTAGTAAAGGCTGTTAGTGTAGCTGGGTTTAAAAAAGGTTTGGACAAGTTCCTGGAGGAAAGGTCCATAAACCATTATTAAGAAGGGACCCAGGATATCAATGCTTGACCCAGTACAAGCATTGTGGAACCTGTGTCTTTTGGGGAAACTGCTAGGTACGTATGACCTAGATTGGCCACTGTTGGAAACAGGATACTGGGCTTGATGAACCTTGGTCTGACCCAGTATGGCATATCTTATGTTCTTATGTTCTTATGTCATAGGAGGGATTAAGTATGTCCAATGAGGAGTAGATCATAATACCATCTGCATATATGTGGTAGTTTACTTTCTGTTTTTTAAATATAGAGCAAATTGGCTGTATGTATAAGTTGAAAAGTAGGGCGGATAGGGCGGAACTTTGTGGGATTCCTTGTTGCTGGGTGAAAGTTGTGGAGGAATTGTGTCTAGTTTTACATATTGGAATCTGTTGGTAATATATGATTTACACCATTTGAGTGTTTGCCCTTTTATGCCTATATGATTGATTGAGTCTAGAAATAAATGTATTGTGGTTCAAATTGTCGAACGCAGATGTGATATCAAGGAATATGAGGATAAATGCTTGCTTAGCACTATCCATCCCCCGGATGAGCGTGTCATATAATGCTAATAGAAGTGTTTTGACTCCATGGAAAGGACGGAATCCATATTGATGTTCATCAAGTGGGGCTGAGGAATCTATGAATTCTTGGAGTTGTCACTGGGCTGCTTTTTTTATGACTTTGGCTACAAATGGTATGCTGGCTATTGGCCTGTAGAAGGAGGGTTCATCCTTGTTAAGGCTTTTGTTCTTTAGTATGGGGCGGATTGTGGAAAGCTTAAGCGAGTTTGGCGTTATGCCTTGCTGTAGAAATTGGTTGACTATTTTCAGTAATATGGGGGCAATTTCAGTTTTTGTTGCTTTGATCCAGTCAACCAGGCAGGGATCTAGGGGATACGTGGTAGTATTGATATTTGTGATTATGTCTGTTATTTGTCTGGAGTGAAGGATGTGTAAAGAATGCCAACTGTTGTTGATAGCTGAGAGCATTCACTGGGTGGGGAGGGGGGAGGGAGTGCTTAAGGGATCCTTGTGTTTGAGCTTGCTAGCATAGAAATCTGCTATAATTTGGGGTTGAATAGTTAGTTTGGTAGAATCCTCGTGAAGGGATTTGGTTATTGATTTGACTATTTCAAATAGATCTCGTGGTTGGTTAATGGCTTTATTAAGAGCTTTTGTATGAAAGGCTCTTTTTGTGTCGTTTATTGCCTCTTTGTAGTTGTTCATTGTTGTCATGTAGAGGGTTTTGTTGTCTGTGGTCTTTTTCGATCTCCATTTGTATTATATTCTCCTGAGGTCTTTTTTCATTTTGCCCAATTCCACCATTTTTCGGAATGTTTGCATGGGGGTTCAGTGCTTTGGTTGTTGGTTTCGCTGCTGCAGCGATTGATGAATTCCAGTTTTTTAGTAAATCTTCGAGGACATTTGCGGAGGAGTCCAGTTGCGATATGGTGGTGTTTATGAAGGTATCTCTATCAAAGGGTTTGAATCTTGGTAGAATGTGTGTTAGCTGATGTGGGGTGGATGTGGGGAGAAAGTGGTAAGGAATATTCAAAGCGGATTAGGAAGTGGTCTGACCAAGGGACCTGTGAGATTTGTCGTGGCGTGTAGGTTGAGTGTTCAGTAGTTTGCTTTGGGATGAAAACCAGGTCTAGTATGTTTCCCTTGCTGTGGGTGGGATGCTGTATTAATTGTTGGTAACCCATCTCGTCCATTGAGTCCAGGAATGTATTTGTTTGGGTGTGGGGCAAGGATGCCATCAAAATACTGTTGGGGGCATGCATTAGAGATTTAAGTTCCTTGGTACGACCACACCTTGAATATTGTATGCAGTTCTGGTCGTCGTATCTTAAGAAAGATATAGCGTTATTAGAAAAGGTTCAGAGAAGAGCCACCAAAATGGTAAAGGGGATGGAAGGATACCCCTTTGAAGAGAGGCTAAAAAGGTTAGGGCTCTTCAACCTCAAAAAGAGATGTCTGAGGGGAGATATGGTTGTTGTTGTTAAGTGCCGTCGAGTCGGATTCGACTCATGGCGACCCTCTGGATAGCTATCCTAAATTGTGTTCGGTCTTCAGTCAGGCGGCTCATTGTTGACAGACTGGTACCCATAGCTGCTGCTGTTGTATCGATCCATCTCATTGCTGGCCTTCCTCTTTTGCATTGACCTTCTATCTTGCCAAGCATGATGTCTTTCTCTAATGATCTCTCTCTTCGCATGATGTGTCCAAAGTATGAAAGTTGAAGTCTTGTCATTTGAGCTTCTGAAGAAAACTTAGGTTTGATCTCCTCTAGTACCGACTGGTTTGTTCTTCGGGCAGTCCATGGTGTACACAGTATTCGCCGCCAACACCATAATTCAAAGGCATCAATTTTCTTCCTGTCTATCTTTTTCACTGTCCAGCTTTCACATCCATATGATGTTATTGAAAATACCATGGCTTGAACAAGTTGAATCTTTATATGGAGAGAGACATCTCTGCTCTTGAGAATCTTATCTAGGTCTTTCATAGCCATTCTGCCAAGAGCAATGCGTCATCTGATTTCTTGACTGCTTGTTGCTTCTTTATTGATAGTTGATCCAAGTAGGTTAAAGTTGTTCACGATTTCAATTTCTTCTCCTTCAACGATGAACCAGTTGATTATGCCAGTTGTCATGATCTTTGTCTTCTTTACATTAAGGTGCAGGCCCATTTTGAGACTATGTTCTTTGATTGTGAGACGCAAATGTTTCAGATCATCTTCACTTTCAGCCAGTAATGTGGTAGCATCAGCATAGCGAAGGTTGTTGATGAGTCTTCCACCAATCTTCACACCTCTGTTGTCTTCATACAATCCTGCTTCTCTGATGATTTGTTCTGCATTTAATTAAACAGGTAGGGGGGAAGTATGCATCCTTGTCTTACACCTATGCTTATTTTAAACCATTCTGTTTCTCCTTGTTCCGTTCGAACTGTTGCTTCTTAATCAGTGTACAGATTGTGCAAGAGTACGATCAAGTGTTCTGGTATACCCATGCTTCTTAATGTGGCCCAGAGTTTCTCATGGTTTACACAGTCAAAAGCTTTGCTATAGTCGATAATGCACAAATAGATATCCTCTTGGTATTCTTTAGTCTTTTCAAGGATCCATCCCACATCCGCAATGATCTCTCTCGTTCCTCGCCCTTTCCTGAACCCTGCTTGCACTTCAGGTAGTTCTTGTTCCAGGTATGGTTGTAGTCTCTTTTGAATAATCTTCAGTAGAATCTTGCTGGCATGTGAGATCAGAGCGATTGTGCGATAATTTCCACAGTCAGTTGGATCACCTTTCTTTAGTATTGGTATAAACACAGATCTTTTCCAGTCAGTTGGCCATGATATTGTCTTCCATATTTCTTGGCAGAGCCTTGTAAGTACGGTAACAGCTGCATCAGATTGCTGTAATACTTCTATGGGAATGCTATCAATGCCTGGTGCTTTGTTCTTTGATAAGGCTTTCAATGCTGCTTCAACTTCTTCTTTCATCCCCGATGGTTCCCGATCATAAGGTACAGGTTGAAACGGCTGTTGGTCCACTTCATCTTTATCATATAAAACTCTGTATATTCCTTCCATCTTTTCTTGATCTTCTCAGCATCATTCAACATAGAACCTTGAGCATCTTGTAACATTCCAATTCGAGGCTGGAACTTTTTCTTTAACTCTCGTAGCTTTAGGAAAGCCAATCTTGTTCTTCCTCTAATAGTTTCTGCTTCTATTTCCTTGCATGCGTCATTGTAGTACTTTTCCTTGTCCTGTCTTGCTGCACGTTGGAAATCTCTGTCGAGTTCTGTGATTGTCTTTCTTTCTCCTCTGGTTTTAGCTTCTCTGCGTTTCTGGGCAATTTTCAGAGTTTCTTCCGTCATCTATTTTGGCCGTTTTTGCTTTTTCACCTTTTGTAGAGACTTCTCGCTTTCTTCCAACACAACCTTCTTGATGTCATTCCATAACTGTTCTGAAGCTCTGTAATTTGTATCTAAAGCAGCAAATCGATTTTGCAGGCAGTCTTTAAATTCCAGTGGTATATTCACAAGGTCACATTTTGCTGCATTCATGAGTGGTTTGCTCTTTTTCAACTTTAGCTTGAGTTTGCATACTAGTAGTTTTAGATCTGTACCACAGTCAGCTCCAGGTTTTGTCTTTGTTGATGTTATAGAGCTTTTCCATCATTGACTTCCACAGATGTGGTCAATTTGATTTTTATACAATCCATTGGGTGAAGTCCATGTGTACAGTCACCGCTTGTGTTGCTGGAAGAAGGTATTTGAGATGAATAGATCATTGGTCTCCAGCTTCATTTCTGTTGCCAAGTCCATATTTTCCAACCACTTTGTCTTCTTTTTTGTTGCCAACTTTTGCGTTCCAGTCACCCATAAATATCAGGATATCCTGTTTGCATGTTCTGTCAATTTCAGCTTGTACTTGTTCATAGAACTCTTCAATTTCATTCTCTTCTGCAGCTGTTGTTGGGGCATATACTTGAATTATAGTTGTGTTGATAGGCATTCCTCGTAGACGAATAGAGATTAAGCGTTCGTTGACTGCATTGTATTTCATTAGAGTTCTTGCAAGTTTCTTCTTTATTATAAATGCAACACCATTTCTTCTTTGTCTTTCATTTCCAGCATAGTAGACCATGTGATCATCTGATGCAAAGTGCCCGATGCCAGTCCATTTCAGTTCGCTGACACCCAAACAGATCAAGTTGTACATGTTCCATTTCATTCTTGACCACCTCCAACTTCCCTTGGTTCATGCTTTGTACATTCCATGTTCCATTGTGTAAGACATCTTTACAGCTTCTGACTCTCATTTCATGCGCAGCTACATCAGCAGTCAGACATCCCGAGGGCTTTGATCCAACCACATCATAAATGCTGGCTTTACTCTGAAAAGTCTTCAGCTCTTCCCCAGTAGCTAGTTGAGTGCCTTCTGAACTGGGGGTCTCATCTTCCAGCACTAAGCACAATTTGTTTTGTTGTAACTATCCATTGGGTTTTCATTTCAAGATACAGAAGTAGATTGCTGGGCCTTTCTTCCGCGCAGTTTAAGTTTGGTGTTGTTGCCGTTGTCACAGAAATGTGATCCTCCACCGTCAACACTATCCCATTCTGCTGCTGCCCAGATGGGTGGTTTGTCTTGGTCTGGCACCTCAGCTGAGACCTGTCCATCTTCGGAGACCCTGCCAGTAGTTAAACTACTGATAGTTTAGCTCTCAGCATCACTGATGCACACAAGCCCTCACAGCACGACAAGCTGCAAATCAAGTGAGGGGGAGATATGGTAGAGGTCTATAAATTTACCCATTCCACTCCATTCATTAATTTATATAGACCTGGAGATATGGTAGAGGTCTATAAATTAATGAATGGAGTGGAATGGGTAAACGTAGATTAATTGTTTACACCATCAAAATATAGAAAGACTAGGGGGCATGCAATGAAGCTACAGGGTAACCTATATAGAAAGACTAAGGGGCATGCAATGAAGCTACAGGGTAACATATTTAAGACTACTATTTTTTCACACAACGTGTAATCAAACTCTGGAATTTGCTACCAGAGGATGTGGTAAAAACTGTTAGTGTAGCCGGGTTTAAAAAAGGTTTGGACAAGTTTCTGGAGGAAAGGTCTATAAATCATTATTAAAGTGGACCCAGAATATCCACTGCTTGACCCAATACAAGCATTGTGGAACTTGTGTCTTTTGGGGAAACTGCTAGGTTCTTGTGACCTAGATTGGCCACTTTTAGAAACAGGATACTGGGCTTGATGGGTCTTGGTCTGACCCAGTGTGGCATATCTTATGTTCTTAAGTCACCTCAGACCCTGAAGTAAAACGTTTGGCGCTATGGTTGGTTGCATACCATGATTTGCATACCATGCAGCTGATTAAAATACATTTAAATGCATTTAAATACGCGTGGCGTTTATTGGATGTTAGTTTTTCTTTGGGGGTTTATGTTTGTTTTCTGCATTCTGAAGTTGTAAGGTGCGCTTAAAGGTGGTGTGTGCTTAAAGGCCGTGCTAGCTTTCTGCATTGGCCTGATAGTTTGTGTTTCTGCAGCCTTACACTGTCCTCTTCACTGCAAAGTTGAACTGAGAAATTGTAATGCTATATGGTTTTGCTGTACAGGATCCTGATACATCGTCAGATACATGAAAGAAAATCTTATTTTAAAAATGCTGCCATGATTTATACTATTATAATGATGTTACCCTATGCAGCTGAACTACCTTTCTGTTTTTAAGTGTTAAAGTCCCCTTTTTGCACCCAGCTTTAGCTGGAGTGGCAGAGAGAGCTGTGGACCGTGAAAGAGGTAGGACTTTCCATTTTAGAAACTGATATCTCTGCAAAACTCTATTTTGGGGTCTAGTTCGTGCCTTTATGTGTCACTGCAGAAACCCCCTCCTTGTCCCTCATCCACCCACCCAGTGGATCTTATACAGATGCTGAGTAAAGAATTTTGGGCCAATTCACAAATTAGGTAAATTTAATTCCTACCTGCTTTTCCCCTCCTTCCACTTGATCCCATCTGGCTTAGCACCTTTCTCTGTTTTACAATTGCATCAATAAAAGAAAGCACTTTTATAACCCAAATGTGGCCTAGGCATCACTTATTTATGCTAACTAGGGTAAACCTTTAGAAATTGCTTTTTTTATATGTAGACTGGGATAGATTCTACACTTTATGACATTGAATATTTTATTTAACTAGGCTTGGATACCACTTTTCTACAATCTTATCAGTAACAAACTCCATTAACAGAGATCCTCTTAAATATTCAGAGCTGTAGCCTCACATTTGATTTGAACCACACTATCTTCTCAGTTATTCAAGGTGTGTCCTATCTGTTTCCCTTGTCTAGACAGCAATCCCCAATGAGCAAGGACCGTCCATTACATGTCTCTGTACAGTACTGCAGACACCTGGTATGTGCTAGACAAATCATGATAATACTACATAGGCCGACACACAAAAGCTTTGTGCACCGGAGTTATGCTCTTAAATTGGTCTCGTTAAATTTAGGCACTGCCCTAGTAAATTTTCATAATCAAAATGTTATCACTAAGCTCCTACATTTAGGAGCATAAAAAGTGGGCAGCAACAAGGGAGGATTAAAACTTAGGAGGATGGCACTGATTTTAAGCACTAGCCACCTGCCTGAGGATCCTAAATCTCAGCAGATGAAGGGCAGACCTAAATTTACAAACATAACATTCATTTGTTATGTCTTTTTCTGTGTTTGTTTGTATTGTTCACTGCTCAGGTTAGCTATGCTGGATGTGTGATATGTAACTTTTAATAAATAAATAAGATGAATTTTCAGCTGAAAATGTAAGCTCTTATATTTGGCTGAAAATAGTGCACAAATTTAGGAGCGCAGCTTTTTTTGACTATTGAATCCATAATTCCTTGTGTTAAGGGGAAGGCATTATTCTGCAGCAATGATGTCATCCAGATTCAGATTCAATATGGCGTAATAGCCTGTAAGTCCACTCCAGTTCCATAGGGTTTGTTTATTTATTTATATACCGCAAAATCAGCAGTTTGCACAGAACAAGAATAATCACTTTACATTGAACAAGCATCAAAGAACAGTACAATAAACATCCAGCATTGCACAATAAATATTTTACATTAAACAGGGGTGTCACCTTGGGCAGTAATAGGGAAAACTAAGTTACAAGCTGGTATGTGGTCCATAAGCAATAGGGTCGAAGCTAAGGCTGGCAGGCAAAGTCTATAGCATAGCTATAGTATATGGTCATAGTACAGTTGGAAAAGATGTGTCTTTATTGCTTTCCTGAAGGTTGAAAGGTCGGAAATGGAACCGATTGGGGCAGGGAGGGAGTTCCAAAGAGTTGGTGCGTATAATGAGAAAGCTCGGTTCTTAGCAGCATGGAAATTCTTTCTTATTGCTGATGGGATGGTGAGTGTATTTGTCATGTTTGTTCTTCTCATTCTGTTGTTTGGTGTCTATTGTATGATTTCTGCAAGGGAGACTGCAGAGAGGTTATGTCCGTACTTTAAATGTCATCAAAGAGCTTTGTAATTTAGGCAGCTAGCTATTGGGAGCAAATAAGATTGCCTTAGGATGGGCATAACATGTTCAAATCTAGAGGCTCCAACAGGGTTTGGGCCACAGTGTTCCAGGCCATTTGAAGAGGATGAAGTGCGTAGCCTGGCGGGCCATGGAGAATGATATTTGTATAGTCAAAGTGTGGAAAGATAAGTGCCTGGAATACGGTGCGGAAGTCGGCAGCCTCCAGCAGGGGACATAGATGACGGTGGGTCCTTATTTTGTTGTATACTGCCTGGTAACATTATTTATGTGTGTTTCCATACTCAGCCATTGATCCAGGGTGACTCCTAGGTAACACACTTCTTGCTTTGTCGTCGGTTCTGCATCTTTTACCCATAGAGAAGATGGTGGGATGAAGGTTGGATCTTTTGTGATAACACAACACTTCAGTCCTCTTGCAGTTCACTTTCAGGTTGTGTGTACGGAAACAGTCTGAGACTGCATTAAAGCATTCTGTAATCTTGGTGTAATTGGGACTGTCCATTGAGAATGGGGTATATAGTAGTACAGCATCGGCATAGAAGTGGTATAGTAGTAGTATGATTGGATTTAGTGCAGATTGGCAGGATGTAGATGTTGAAGAGCAAGGTAGATAGAGATGAACCCTGCGGAACTCCTTGTGTCTGTTGGTAAGTGGATAATGCTTGAGCACCTGTGCACACCAGTTGTTGGCAGTCTGTTAAGTAGGATCTGCACCAGTCTAGGGTTAAGTTTTGTATACCTTTCTGTTGTAGGTGAGTAAGTAGGAAATTGTGGCAGACCATGTCAAAGGCCAATGCAAAATCCAGGAATATTAGGATGAATCCCTGCTTCACTTTGTTCATGCTATAATGAGACTGTCCAGGAGAGTGGCCAGGAGGGTCTCAACACTGTGTTGTTGATGGAACCCATGCTGGTATTGGTCTAGGGGAGCGTAGGAGTCAATATGATCTTGGATTTGTTGCTGGACTATTTTCTCGGTTATCTTGGCCAAGAATGGGAAGCTAGGTATGGGCCTATAAGAATTTATGTCGAGTGAGTCCAGCTTGTCATTTTTTAGTAGTGGTCTGACAGTGGCGGTTTTCAGGGGTGAAGGTGCCAGATCCATGGTGAAGGAAAGGTTATGATTCTCATAATGAATGCACTTAGGTCAGATCGGGCTGACTTGATCCAGTGTGCAGGGCATTGATTGGTTGGGGTGGTGGTAGTGTTGAGCCCCCTTATGACATCCTCAGTGTGCTCAGTGGAGCATGGGTGTTAGGAATCTAGATTGTGAATAGCAGTGTTATCAATAGGAGGATTATCCGAGAGAGGATTTCCTGGATTAAGGAGATTCCCATTTGTTTTAGTATGGAAATAGGTAGCAAATTCCTGTGGGCAGAGGGTGCCTGCAGTATGTTGCTTAGTTGTGTCCTTTATGCAGGATTTAATGATTCTGAAAAGCTCTTGGGGCTTGTTAAGAGAGCACATTAGGATATTGGTGTGGTATTCCTTTTGTCTCTGGTTAATTGCATTGCGGTGTTCTTGCAGAGTCTTCATGTATGTGACGTGGTCTTGGGAGAGTCTAGACTGCTGCATTTCTGCTCAACCTTCCTGAGTTGTAGTAAGGACTCCTGTAAGTTGGCTGTGAACCATATGGCTGTATTATTCTTCTTGGTGGATTTCGTGGACTGTGGTAAGAGTGCCGCTTTTCTTAGGGTGGTGTTCCATGTGTCTACATGCTCATCCAGCTTGGTGGAGGTGGTATTAAGGTTGGGTAGCATTTCTTCAAGGAAGGCTTCTTTGTTAAAAGATCGCAAGCGATGAGCTGGTGGTGGTGAAGTCACAGCTGGTCCCTGCTCTGACACGCCCATGGGGATACGGAAAATAATGGCATTTTGGTCCGACCATGGGACAGGAATGACCCATGGTTTGTTGTGGTTGCTGGATTTCAGCGTGGATGAGGGTGCAAAGATAAGGTCCAAGGTATTTCCTCTTGTGTGTATTAGTTGTTTGTAGCTTAATGCGGTCATTGCGTCAAAGAATGTGGAATGATTGATTGAGAGCGCAGGGAGGTTGATGCCCAGGAGCCAAAGTGGTTTCTCTTAGTAGATCGGTTGCATGCTAGGTTGAGGATTGTGGAGAGGTCATCAGTGCATATAGATGGGGCTTGGTAGAACAGAGATGCTGCTAGATGCTTATTTGAGACCGGGATGGTGTCCAAGTTGTTTGTGCTCTGACGTAAGACATTGGAATGGTAGATCACATCTGGGCATAATAAAGATGCCTCCACCTCTTCTGGTTGTTCTTGGGCAATTAAGAGGCCATAATTAGGGAGCTTTAGTTGACCAATTGGGTAAGCCCATTGGGTACTTTTCATACTGATTCCAAGCCATGTTGGTCTCACCAATGATGCAGTACCTACAAAGGAATGGGCAACGAACCACAAGAGGTTCATATTAGATGGCTTGAGCTACCCCTGAACAAGTAATAAGCTACATCCAAAATCTCTTCCCTTCCCCCTTTCCTCTTACTGATACTTATGCAGCAGTATGAATGGACTGACCCCTATAGAATTAAGCCCAACAGCTGCATAAAGGCTAAGGTCTGAGGTCCTCTCGGAAAGTGATTAGTGAGAAATGTAGGCTAAGGGGAGACAGAGAATGTTTAAGAAGCTCCTATTAATAGAGGTTCTGTAGCATGTTGTGTTCTCTCTCTCTCTCTCTCTCTCTCTCTCTTGTCCTGATGGCACTGCAGGAGATCTTGATGAGACCATGTTCTGACTTTCTTGCCAATCATCACACGCAAATTCATCAAAAATTAAAGGAGCTACTTTCTGTCCAAATTAAAAAAATAAAAAATAAATGAAAAAACAGATACACTGAAAATGATAAAATAGAACAAGGAGGCACCAAACAAGTTCACTTTGAAGAAGAGTAAATCCAAGTTTATGTCCCTATTTTCTGCTCTATCTAGACATCTTGCCTATTAAAATTTAGCAGAGATGACTCTGCATTCTGGAAGAATTGGTTTGATCTTCACAGCAAGCACCATGGCTAAGGAGAGAAGTAGCTTCGGGCCTGATAGTCAGAACATGTGATATTTAAATATTCCAGTTATCAGCTGCAGCATTTAAATATCATCTGGATATTCAGTGTGGTATCCGGATAGTGGCTGACCCTGAATACGGAATACTGAGGTCGGTGCCAGCAGCTATCAAAATAGTGGTGATATTAGGACAGCTATGTGACTAAACTATCCACATCAGGTTGGAAATTATTCAGATAAAGGGTGAATATTGCTGCCCTCGATCTGCCCACGACCACCCCAGCACAATCCGAGGTATTCTGGAGAGATATTCAGCACTAGCCACTTAGCCACAGCGTCCTTATATGGATAAGCTCTCGGGTTATCTGCATAAAGAGTTCTGAATATTGGTCCCTTACTAGTTAGAGAAGCAGGTTCTGAACCAGGGATGCCAGGCTTCAATTCCTGCTTCTCCAGTGAACTCTTTGCGGCCTTGGTGAAGTTGAAGTTACATCATCCTTCGTTGCCTCAGGTATAACTTAGATTATGAGCCCTCTTGGACAAAGAAATAACTCATGTGCTTGAATCTCAGCCTTCTGAAGAATTGCATCACTTTTCTCCTCCTGAACGGAGAGTCCACTTGAGTGTTCTGCATTAAACATGAAGTCACTGAAGAAGGGAGCCAGGTCCCTTTCCCCTCCTAGTCACGCTCCTCAGCGAGTTCTCTGCAATGCAAACCCTGACCTTGCTGGAG
This sequence comes from Ichthyophis bannanicus, assembly GCA_033557465.1. Classification (NCBI taxonomy): domain Eukaryota; kingdom Metazoa; phylum Chordata; class Amphibia; order Gymnophiona; family Ichthyophiidae; genus Ichthyophis; species Ichthyophis bannanicus. The sequence continues at coordinate 487,151,353 of CM066038.1, read as the reverse complement.
CATGACCAGAACATTCTTAGGTAGGTAACTAGTTAGACTGGGACACAGTAAACGAGGGCTTACAGAGGCACATGTAGATAAGTCTATCACCCTAGTCAAAAATGAACACCCTGGAGCCCCACAAAACCAAGCACATCTAAGAGTCTGTGTTAAACAGCAACATGCTGAGAAACTAACTTTTAGCAGAGGAGCGTTTTTTACCTTAGAATGAACACTGCCTTGGTGCTTTGTGGTGTTGCATAAACCATCGTTCAGCTGATCCGTAAATGCCAAATTCTACCACGGTGATGCAATGATCTACTGAATCAAAAGTGGGCGACACATTGAGACCTTGATCCCCCTTCCCAAATCTCTCACCCTCCGCATATCCCCTGGCAATGCTGTTAACACAGTTTCTCCATGGACAAGCAGTCTGAGTCAGCCACGCCTAGGTGTGCCATCCCCAGGGACAGGATTAGCTCTCCCTAAGCTCAGAGGAATCCCCCTCCTTTTTTTTTCTTTGATTCCTCTGAGCCTGTCCCCCCCCCCCTTCCTGTTCCTGCCCCGGCCTTCCTCTCTGTTTTTTCCATCCACCTTCCAGGATGGATGGGCAGAAGGACATTCAGCTCTTTCCACATTCTTTTAAAACCATTCTTCCAAGAAAAAAAAAAAAACAAGAACCACCCATGAAAAAAGATCTTCCAAGAAGTGCCCTGGCTGCAGCAGGCGCTTCAACCATCCAGATCAGGATCACTGCCAGTCCTGCCTCCCACCGGACCATGTGCAGCCCACCACAGAGCACAGGGGCACCCACAAGGAGGACCAGGGCCGAAAAGAGAAATGGGCGAAGACAGTGCACAAGAAAAGGAGCACTGAGTCTGCCAAACACATCCAAGGGAGACAGGCACAGCCCCCCACATGGACACTCCAAGGCAGGTAAGCCCATTTTCTGTGCTTTTGGGGCATGATCATAGCAGTGCCACTGGCAAGGGCTCCGCGCCCCCAAGTGTGAGCAACCCGCACCCCTCTGGGACCCCCCCTCTGCCCTCATATGGTTTCCTCCGTCATCCCCGAGGCCCTGGCCGCTTCCATGGAGCAGACCCCCTCCCTACAGAGCTCGAACTTACAACTCCTCTCTCCTCCCTGTGGCCCCTCCGACTCCCCGAACAAGCAGACTACTGCACCTGTTTTCCCTGAGACTCCTCTCACAGACACTCCAACTCCTCTCACCGGCGCGAGGATTCAGCTCTCAAGCAGCACCGCCATAAGGACCCAAAACATCGGTGCATGATCCCTCAGGGTGACGACATCACAGCTCCTCCCCCCCCGGCATCATGGCTTCTCCCACTGACGTCAACACCAGGCCTCCCAGGAAAGATACAGCAGCAAACACAGGAGGGAAGGCAGCAGCAGCGCATACAACAGCAGTGAGTGCAGGCAGAGCAACAGCAAATACAGCAGGAGACACAGCTCCATGATCTCCAGCTACAGGCAGAGCTCTGCATAGTATGGAAGTGCTTTCAGCATGGCTACTCCAGACAGCCAGGTGACCCTCTCCACGGCTCATCAAGGGACCCTGATGTAGCTCTGGGCCAAGTTCCTAGCCCAGCAGCTCCCACCAACGCCACCTCAGACTCTACTCCAGAATCCTATCACGACAGAGAACACCTCCTATGCCCTGGCCCCACCTCTATCAGCCCAGGACCACCGCTCTACGCTAGGGTCCCTTACCACAGAGGAAGAAGGCAAGATAACACACTCTGATGAGTCTTTCTGGAGCTCAGGAGAAGGCGACAGCTCCCGATCTGCATGACATACCACAAATGATGCTCCACCACCTCCAGGTGCCACCTGTCCCTCTGAGGACCTCACATACACAAGATTTCTCCAAAACCTCTCCACAAATCTTGGGCTAGCGCTGAACTGCGTACCTGACCCCAAAAATGATATCCTGGGAGTCCTAAAATACCTGGACTCCCCCAAGTCACTAGTGGCCCTACCGATCTATTAAGTACTTCTGGACTGCAGGTACAACGCCTGGCAGACCCCTGCGACGACTCCCACCATGACCAAGAGACTGGAGCTCAAGTATCATGTGCTCCCCACTCCTGGCTTCGAGGTGGCGCAACTTCCACACCAATCCTTTGTGATGGACTCCGCTCTAAAAAGATCCAAAAACTCCCAACAGAAATCAAACACACTACCAGGAAGGGACAACAAACTCTTCGATAGAGTCGGCAAAAAGGTTTTCTCAAGTACCATATTGAATGCAAGGATCGCCTCCCAACAGTTTCAGATCATGGCCTACCTTGGCAAACTGCTACAGTGGACTGAGGACACTGTCACACCCCTCCCACAGGAAACAAAGGAACTCTTAGCACTATTGTTGCATGACATGGCAGACTGCAGCCAGCACCTGGTCAGAACGGCCTTTGACTCTTTTGAGACCACCGCTCACACCACAGAATGACTATCACTGCCCACCGCATAGCATGGCTGAATGCTTCCAGATTAAGGGATGACATACATGACCGGATAGCCAATGCCCCCTGTCTCGGGGACAACCTTTGTGGTAGTAAGGTGAAGGAGACAGTGGATGACATCAAAGACGAATGCACTACCATTCAGACCCTCATCACCAATGGATTACACCACCAGAAGCCTTCAAAGCCATATGGCAGCCATAAGTCCAATCACCCATGTAAGCACATGAGATATCAGAATCCCCAACGATACAAGAGCAACTACCAGTACAAGCCCTGTCCACATGGCAAGAAACCACAAAAGGCCCAAACCTCTTTCTCAACCAGGACCACCCAGGGGTTTTGACCATCAACCCTCTGTGGATGCTCACCGACCCCCCCCCCTGTGGATGCCCCCATCGGGGGCTGACTCCCTCTTCTCAGGGGCATGGGCGGCCATCTCAGTCAACTGCTAGGCCATCGATACAATTCATAGGGGCTTCTGCATCCGTTTCAGAGAACCATCCTCCCCAGCCACCCATCTGCCAACTCCGGGCAAGGGAGGAATACAACATGCACCTCCTCCAAGAAGCACGCAACCTCCTGTGAATAGGTGCCATAGAACTGGTTCCAGCCTTGCAACTCAACTAGGTGTTCTACTCCCATTATCCTCAGCCCCATGAGCCTTCACAATGTGCATCACAGTCTTGGCAACTCACCTGTGCAAGGCAGGTATATGTGTTTTCCCTTTCTCAATGACTGGCTAATTGCGGCACAATCCCAGGGAGCAGCTCGAACAGCCATAGAAACCACAGCCTCCCTGCTTCAGTCTCTGGGTTTCCTTATGAACCACAACAAATCAAAAATGCAACCATCCCAAGTTGCAGAATTCATAGGGGCCTGCATTGATACCACCCAAGCAAAAGTGTTCCTCCCAATGCAACGAGCAGACAAGATCATCACACAAGCCAGACAGATCGCCTCTTCAAGTGAGACCTCTTCACGGACCTTCCTCCATCTCTTGGGATACATGGCAGCAGCAGCAGTGCATGTCATCCCACACGCAAGACTATACATGCACCAGCTCAGGATTCAAATTTTCCAGGAAACAAAATTTGCTGTAGAATCTCTATGGATTGAAATTCCATGTAAAAAGGGGAAGGCGATGGCAGTGGGGGTGTACTATCGACCACCTGGCCAGAATGAACAAATGGATGATGAAATGCTCAAAGAAATCAAGGAAGCTAACAAAAGTTACAGCGCAGTAATAATAATGGGTGATTTCAATTACCCCGGTATCGACTGGGTCAGTGTCACATCAGGACATGCTAGGGAGATAAAGTTCCTAGATGACATAAATGACTGCTTCTTGGAGCAGCTGGTTCATGAACCGACCAGAGGGGAAGCCATATTAGACCTAGTCCTTAGTGGAACACCAGATCTAGTGCAAGAGATAAGGGTGTTGGGGCCACTTGGCAATAGTGATCATAGCATGATCAGCTTTGATTTAATTAGTGGAGGAGGGATAGTAAGGAAATCCACAGTACTACCTTTTAACTTTCGAAAGGGAGACTATGATAAAATGAGGAAAATGGTTAAAAAACTAAAAGGAGCAGTTGCAAAGGTTAAAGACTTACATCAAGCTTGGGTGTTGTTGAAAAATACTGTCTTGGAAGCCCAGACCAGCTGTATTCCACGCTTTAAGAAAAGTGGAAGGAAGTCCAAAAAACTGCCAGCATGGTTTAAAGGTGAGGTCAGAGAGGCTGTGGTTGCCAAAAAAGCATCTTTCAGGAAATGGAAAAAAGAGCCAAACGACGAACCTAGAAACAGCACAAGCACTGGCAAGTCAAATGCAAGGCATTGATAAAGCAGGAAAAGGGAGAATTTGAGAAAAAGCTTGCTGCGGAAGCAAAAATGCGAAATAAAGATTTTTTCAAGTACATTCATAGCAAAAAACCTGTGAGAGAGTCAGTTGGTCCATTAGATGATAAAGGAGTTAAAGGGGCACTAAGAGGCAACAAGGCGATAGCGGAGAGACTGAATGAATTCTTTGCTTCGGTCTTTACTGAGGAAGATGTAGGGATGTTACCCATGACTGAAGTGGTATTTAAAGGTGCGGAAGAATTGAAGGAAATATCGATACATCGGGAAGATGTATTACAACTATTAGATAAACTCAAGAGTAGCAAATCACCTGGGCCGGATGGTATAAATCCAAGGGTGTTGAAAGAACTGAAATATGAGATTGCAGACCTGCTATTAGTAATCTGTGATCTATCATTAAAATCATCTCTAATACCTGAAGATTGGGGGATCGCCAATGTAACACCAATTTTTAAAAAGGGTTCCAGGGGTGATCCGGGAAACTACAGACCGGTGAGCCTCACGTCAGTACCAGGAAAAATGGTAGAAACCATCATAAAGAATAAAATTACTCAGCATGTAGATAGTCATGGCCTAATGGGAGACAGCCAACATGTGGAGTGTTGGAGTGGAGGAGTGGCCTAGTGGTTGGGGCAAAGTACTTCAGGCCGGAAGGTCAGGGGTTCAAATCCACTAGAGGACAGCAACCTTGGGCCAGAAGGACTGGGGTTTCTAGTCCCACAGGTGCTCCTTGTGATCTTGGGCAAGCCACTTAACCCTCCATTGCCCATGTTCCCTGTAAAATAGTTATCTCCAAGTTATAATGCCCTATTCAATGTAATTTCAGTTTGTTCAATGTAAACCGCACTGATGCAGAATAGCGTGATATATAACAGAATGTAAATAAATAAATAAAATGGCTTTAGACAAGGAAGATCTTGTCTTACTAATCTGTTATGTTTTTTTGAAAGTGTGAATAAACAGGTGGACAAAGGTGAGTCAGTTGATATAGTGTATCTGGACTTTCAGAAAGCCTTTGACAAGGTCCCTCATCAGAGACATTTGTCAAAACTAAAGAGTCATGGGATAGGAGGCAGTGTACTACTGTGGATCAGGAACTGGTTAAAATATAGAAAGCAGAGGGTTGGGCTAAATGGCCAATTTTCCCAATAGAGAAAGGTGAATAGTGGTGTACCCCAGGGATCTCTGCTGGGTCCGCTGCTTTTTGACATATTCATAAATGACCTGGAAAGTGGAATAACGAGTGAGGTTATCAAATTTGCAGATGACATAAAACTATTTAAAGTTGTTAAAACCCAAGAGGATTGTGGAAAATTGCAAGAGGATCTTGATAAATTGGAAGACTGGGCATCAAAATGGCAGATGAAATTTAATGTGGACAAGTGCAAAGTTATGCACCTAGGGAAGAACAACCCAAACTATGGTTACACGATGCAAGGTTCCACATTAGGAACCACCACCCAGGAAAAAGATTTAGGTGTCATTGTGGATAACATGTTAAAACCCTCGGCCCAGTGTGCAGCCAAGAGAGCAAATAGAATGCTAGGTATCATAAGGAAAGGAATGGAAAATAAAACAAAAGATATTATAATGCCTCTATATCGTTCCATGGTGAGACCGCACCTTGAATATTGTATGCAATTCTGGTCGCCGTATCTTAAAAAGGATATAGCGTTATTAGAAACGGTTCAGAGAAGAGCCACCAAAATGGTAAAGGGGATGGAAGGATACTCCTATGAAGAAAGCCTAAAAAGGTTAGGGCTCTTTAACCTGGAAAAGAGACGGCTGAGGGGAGATATGATAGAAGTCTATAAATTAATGAACGGAGTGGAACGGGTAAACGTAGATCGATTGTTTACGTTATCAGAATATAGAAAGACTAGGGGACATGCAATGAAGCTACAGGGTAAACTATTTAAGACTAATAAAAGAAAGTATTTTTTCACTCAACGTGTAATCAAACTCTGGAATTTGTTACCGGAGGATGTAGTAAAGGCTGTTAGTGTAGCTGGGTTTAAAAAAGGTTTGGACAAGTTCCTGGAGGAAAGGTCCATAAACCATTATTAAAAAGGGACCCAGGATATCAATGCTTGACCCAGTACAAGCATTGCGGAACCTGTGCCTTTTGGGGAAACTGCTAGGTACTGTGATGAGGAAAGCACTGGTGAGCCTGCAGAGTTAGAGAAAATCAGTGATTGTACCTTTAAAAACATTCCAGCAGTACACAGGCTTCAGAGCAAGCTTAGAGTTTCTGAGGCTAGGCTGCCACACCCAAGCTCTGCTGACGGAGTAGCAGGCTTAGAGAATGATTATGAACAACTGTTAAGGCAGAGAGAAACGCTGCCCAGGAAGCACCTTTATAAACCCTGCTTAGGGAAAAGCAGAGGGGAGAAGAGCTGCTCAGGAGGAAAAGGTTGCTCAGAAGGGAAGAGCAGAGCAAGCAAACACTCAAGGAGAGAGTCCAGGAAGACAGAGTCAGAGACGGACTCAGAGCAGGACTGGAAATTGAGCTGGAAGTTCCCAGAAAGAAAGTTCCAAGCAGAGGAAAGAAGAAGGACCTGGAAAGAGTCTGGCACAAGGGAAACCAGACAAGAGCTGCTCAGACGGAGAGAGCAGGGCAGGTTCCAAACTTCTGTTCCTGACCAAGAGGTTCACAACACTCAAAGGTGGGTGCCTAGGTTTCAAACCAGGAGGCAGAAGAACCCAGCCTCCAACAGAGAGCCATGATTAAACCTCAGAGAGGAACTGGGACAAGAGAACCAAAGAAAGATATCCAGTAATACAGTTCTCCATATTCCTTACTGGGTAGAGAAGTCCTGGAGGGAGTTACAGGAATCCTCAGCAAGAATTCCACCAGAGGCAGGTCATGAGGGCTCAGTGCAGGATATTATAATTCCAGAGCAGGAGGAAATGCAAGTGGAGTATAATGAACCAGACCCCTTGATTACTGAACTGCCAATGGACTGTTCTTTGTGTCGTGCAGAGGCTACTGAATCCTTGGTTAAGGAGTAGCAGCCTGAGTAAATGCTTTTGGGGAAAAAGCACTGCCAAGAAAACTTAACCTTGCTAAGGTAGGAACCAGATTAAGTAAGACAAGCTTGCACAGCACTTTATATTATCTCACTAAGGAAGCAGAAAGACATTCTTTACTTTGCTGAACCTAAGAAGCTGTACTTTTGATTTGTCTGTTTTGATTTGCGTCTGTTTAATGCCTTTGAGAAGTTACTCAGCTTAAGGATGTAAATATTTTCTGTACTTTTTGTCCTGAAGGAAATATCCAGATACTTTGCGTTTGAACCTTATTTGTGCATATTCAGGGGAAATAAACTGTGTCATGTTTGCCTTCACTCGATGTCTCCACGACTATCCTTTTTAAGAGGTAAACTACAACTCCCAGAGGGCACTGCTCCTGAAGGAAATAATTTTCAAACCCTTTAAAGAGGACTAAAATGGCAACCCTAATCCCCTTAGCATGTGGCTGGGGATAGGGACACGTGACAGTACGTATGACCTAGATTGGCCACTGTTGGAAACAGGATACTGGGCTTGATGGACCTTGGTCTGATCCAGTATGGCATATTTTATGTTCTTATGTTCTTAATGGCACCTTCAGAGGGCCTGGAACCAGCACAGACAACCCCTGCACCACAGGGTCAGCATAGACCACCACACGTGGCGAACACGGAAAAACCTGCAGAGGGGCAAGTTGCTAAGATGACCCCATCTGCAGATCACCCTGACAACGGACGCATCAAAACATGGATGGGGGCACTTGCTCGACTTCTGCATGCTTAGGAACTTGTCCCCAGCCGAGACACGCCTCCACATAAACCTCCTCAAACTCAGAGCCATAGGGAATGCACTACAAGCCTTCCAGTCTTCGATACAGGGGAAGGCTATTCTGGTACAGACGGACAACCGGGTGGCAATATTCTACATCAACATACAAGGGGGCAATGGCTCACGAGCACTGTGCAGGGAAGCCTACCTCATCTGGACCAGAGCTATCTCCCTGAAAAGTACAAGCAATGTACCTACCAGGGGACGACAACACCCTGGTGGGCTCCCTGAGCCGACAACTCATCCCATACGAATGGTCGCTCAATTGCTCTGTATGCTTGATTGACCTCTTTGCCTGTGAGGAGAATGCAAAATGCAAATACTTCTGCTCCAGATACCCCTGCATTGCAGGCGCATTCTCCATCAACTTTGGCCCCCAGCTCTGCAATTCCTGCCCACCCACTCCTCATTTTGCCAGATCGATCCAGAAATCGCACACAACAGAGCGAACATCATATTCATCGCACCCTTCTGGCTGAGACAGTCCTGGTTCTCATACCTTCAGCAGCTATCCAACAAGCAACACCTCCAGCTATCTACCTGCCCAGACCTCATCTCACAGAACAAGGGTTGGACACTCCACCTCGATCTGCAAACCCTAGCACTGACCATGTGGATGCTGAACGGTCACCCCTGAAGTCCTTCCATATCTCACAAGACATCATCGAGGTCCTCTTGGCAGCCAGGCGTCCAGCCACGCAGCGGTCCTATGCTGCAAAATGGGATAGATTCTGCTCATGGTGTGACAGCAAAAGGCTGAACCCCTTTGACTGTCCTATACCAGCGCTACTGCAGTACCTGCACATGCTCTCATGCACCGGCCTGAAGCTCTCTTCCATCAAAACACACCTGAGCACCAAAGCCGCATACCATGACAGGGTGGAGGGAAAATCCATGATGGTCCAACCTCTAGTCTCATGATTCATGAGAGATCTCAACCACCTGCACCCCCCCAGTCAGACCCCCAGCTCCAGGGTGGGACCTTCACATTGTCCTGAACCAGCTCATGGAGCACCCCTTCAAGCCACTGGAACAGTTGCCTCTAAAACTGTTCACATGGAAGACCCTCTTCCTCATTGCCATCACCTCCACATGCCGCATCAGCAAGCTGCAGGCCCTCGTCAGCTACCCCCCATACACCCAGATACATCACAACCGAACCATTCTCAAGACTCACCCAAAGTTCCTACCAAAGATTGGCTCACCTTTCCACATCAACCAATCCATCATCCTCCCCAGATTCTACCTGGAACCACATGAATCACAGAAAGAGCGCCACCTGCATATCATGAATGCACACATGCCTACATGGACAGGACTGCACCCACGAGGAAGGGCTCGCAACTCTTCCTCGTGAATGACCCAAACAGGCCAGGCCACCATGTGACAAAATGCACCATGTCCAGATGGATGGCGGACTGCATCCTCTATTGTTACATTTGGGTCAACCTGCTGCATAAAGAGAGGGTACACGCCCACAAGCTACAGGTGATGGCGACCTCCCTGGCTCATGTGCACACTGCAACACCCACAGACATCTGCAATGCAGCCAGGTGAGCATCAACCCACACTTTTACAAAACACTAGTGCCTTGACCGTGCCATGGACATGGATGCCACACGTTTTGGAAGGGCAGTCCTGCAGGCAGCCACAGCTACCCGCATATATGACTGAGTGCACAAAACCAAGGACTCAGACGTGCAAAGCTTGAATGTTTTGCACTATTTCGCAATACCTTTTTGCACTGTTTGCACAGTTCATTCTCCTCTGTCCCCCGATATATCCCCGATATCTCCATCATTGCACTGTTAGTACTGTCAGTACCATTGCACTGTTGGTACAATAAAGCTGCTATCTTCTGGCGAACCTTACAGTCTATGGAGCTCCTTGTATATCCACCCTCTAGCCTCATCCGATCACAGCAGAGGGGCATGAAGGGGGTAAAGGGGCCTGCTGAAGGCCTAAAGATGTCTCCTCCATGCCCAGCTCAGGAGTCATCTAGGCGTGGTTGACTCAGACTGCTTGTCCATGGAGAAAGTAAGATTACTCACCGTAATGGGGATTCTCCGTGGACAGGAGGATGAGTCATCCACGCACTCCCAGCCGCCTCCCCTTTGGATGAGCCTCTGGGTTAGCTCCAGGCTAAGGAAACACTGAGGGAGGAAAGCCAGGGGCAGGAACAGGGACGGGAGGGGACAGGCTCAGAGGAATCCAAAAAAAAAGAAAAGGGGAGAGCTATTCCGGTCCCTGGGGCTGGCACATCTAGGCGGGGCTAACTCATCCTGCTGTCCACGGAAAATCCCCGTTACAGTGAGTAACATTATTTTCTGTGCTATAGGACTGCAACACCAGATTGATCTGGATACAAACTCTCCATTTTAAAAAAATCCCATACTTGAATGGTTAACTCAAGACTCGCCCATTTTTGTTAAGACAGATAGGTCTGAAATTGGTCTATAACTTGTTGCTTAAGTTACATTTCAATTTTTACTTTGTAATAACAGCTTGATTTATGTATGTTTCAGCATTACTGGGACTTCTTCTAATTCTAACGATGAAGAAATTGTCCTAGTAAAACAGGACAAAGTCCAATCTAGCACAGACTTCATTAACCAAGCAAGGTAAGGAATGAATAAATACAACTTTTTTAGCAAAATGCAGAACTAATGTTGTACTTGCTAAACTCATTGGAAGTACAAAGGTTTTCAACTTGACTGGACACTTCTCCAAAAACAGATCAGGTCTTACAACTTCTAACCCCAGATTTATCCTTAGGGTAATTCTGGGATGAATTTCCATTCTGCCGCACCTTGATGATCTTTCCTTGAAAAAATAAGGTCAATGCCTAACTATCATGCTTAGTACTGTTAGAAAGCCCATTATCACTGGGATCATTCATGAGGTCCTGTACAAACCCAAACATCTTTTTTGTTGGGTTGACAGCCTGAAGAATCCTTTCCAGGGACGAATCTTCCTCCATCCCTTTCTACCCCTCTGGTGGCTCGAAGTCTAGGACGTTATAAGCCTTTTTCTTCCAGGTTCTCTACAGCAGCTACTCACTCCATTGCAAACCAATGGAGCACAAATGCTATGAGAATAAAAATGGTATGTTTGAAAGAAGGAGGTGATAGGGATCAAGGAAAAGATGTTTAATGGAAATAGTTCACAGTTTGCCATGTTTTGCATAAATCTCTAATGCTTGTATCTGAAAGCACATTTTATCCTCAGCTTTGTACCTTTGTACCTATTACTTCTTACAATAAATAGATACATATATAAAAAGCATGGTCAATTTGTGCTAACTCTATATATACATATTATAATCTAATTTTAACTTATCAATTACAGTCCTGCTTTTCTAATTCTCTCCTCATGGTACAGTAAACTGCTTTCCAGAAGATGGTCATGCAGCCTAGGGTCCTGTAGCCGGTTGGTTTGACCCTAGAGAAGGTACTGAAAAAATGTCTTATCAGTGCATAGCTATGAGAAAGGAAATAGAAAAGGTGTGAGATGGGTGCCATGTCCTGCTATAGCTAGCTAACTAAATTCCTACACAGACACCAGCAACAGCATAAGTTTTCCTGGGTATTTGTCTCTCCTGTGCAGTATTTATTTATCTATCCTATGCTCACAGGGAGGGCAGAGGAGACACTGGAGGATGAAAGAAAAATGACTGGAGGGATGAGACTGATGTGAGAATTATTCTGTATAGGAAAGAGACGTCAGTGAGAAATAAAACAGTCTACTGCGTACACCCTTGCCCTTGGGTAGCAAGTGCATTCTGGGAGTGGTGAAGAATCAGATTATAGCACCTTCAGTGCTTATTATTTCATTCATTGAATATACTGTATGTGGATACCAGCAGCTGCTCCTCTTCCTGTGTATCTAGAGTGACCAAATAACTCCATGGCAGAGAGACAGTCCTGGTTTCAGCACATTGCGTGCAGAGAGCTATAATTAAACTTTTTAGGGTGGTCAGAACTATGAGACCATACATGCAATAGGGATAAAACCAGGACTGGCTCTGTCAGTCTTCCTGAACATGCAGCTCTATGGCCACCCTATCCTAGGGCTTGCATCATAATATGCTTACTTAAGCTTAGTGGGCTGAAGCCAAAATGGACCAATATAATGCTGGAAGGACATTGGCGAGGCATCTTGGGGGAACATTGAAAGGCATCGTGGAAATGGCCCCCTACTGGCATAGACGGGATTAGTCCTGCATGAAGGCGAGACCTTTGACTTGGGGTAATATTTCTTAGAAAATGTAGTGTGGCAAAAGAGGCAGCACAGCTCACTCAAACCCTGCTGTGATCTCTTCCTTCCCGGTCTAGCAACATTTGTCAAGGTTAATAGAAAGCTCACATCCATTCCCATACTGAGAAATGTGCTAAAGCAAGCTGAGTCTTATGTCAGTGCTACTGGCTGTGAATGACATTGGGTAGGAAAGGTGTCGACCTTATCAAAGTAATTTAAACAGCATATCATTTATCGTTTATTTGGTACTTGATATACTACCCTTTGTGGGACATACAGGGCAGTTTGCAGGAAGATTTTAAAAACATGTAACAAAAGAAATCAGAAAGGAAATACAATAGGAAAGAAGACGAGGACAGGGCAGGGGACAGCAGAAACATTTATACCAGAGTCAAATAAGCAGTCAAGTGAGTAGACTGATGCAACTGCAGCCTGCGGCGTGATCAAACTGAAAGCCTGTTCGAAGAGGTAGGTTTTTAAAAGGGATTTAAATTTGGGAAAAAAAGTTTCCAATCAAATTTGAGAGGGGAGGCAATTCCAGAGGGACGGGGCTAGGGAAATAAAGGCGGTGCATCACGTGGACTCGAATTTGGTGCGAGTAGGGGAGGGAACAACCAGTCTGTGATCTTGGAGGGACCACAAGCAGTGTTGGTTGGGGGGGAGGGTGGAGAGGTAGAGGGGGAGCTTTGCCTGAAAGAGCTTTATGAATAAGAGAGAGGATTTTAAACTGCACTTGCTGGGTAAGGAGAAACCAGTGATACAGGATGAGAAGGGGAGTGATGTGATCAAATTTCCGAGCATGTGAAAGGGCACAAACGGCAATATTGTGTATAGCTTGTAGTTTTTTCAGTTGATGTTGGGGATGACCAGTGTAGACTGCATTGCAGTAATCCATGCAGGAGATTACAGTGGAGTTGAGAATAGTGGTTAGAGCAGATTGGTCACGCAGAGGGCGACGGGCCCAGAACCAGCGTAGGGCTGCAAAAGAAGATTTGATAGTGGCACTTATGTAGAGGGAGAAAGACAGAGCAGTGTTGATGTGGACCCTAAATACCCGAATGAAGAGTGAATGTAGATGTGGGAGTGACCCAGGGATGAGACCAGGGATGGAACAGTTTCTGAGCTGGTGATCCAGGTGGTGGTGGTTTTGGTGGGGTTCAATCTAAGGGAATTCTTAAGTAACCAGTCAGAAATGGCTGCAAGTGAGGCATTTGCAAATGAAAGATTGGGGGCCAAGCTGTCAACAGGAAAAATAAGGAGAAGACTGTCCGTGTAAATGTAGAAGAGAATACCAAGTGATTGCATGAGAGTAGCTATGGGGCTAAGGAAAACATTAAAAAGCAGTAGAGAAAGTGCTGAGCCCTGGGGCATGCCACAAGGGAGGGAATACTGGGAGGAGTACTTACTGTGCAGGATAACTTGGTAGGAGAGGTCACAGAGGAAGGAAGAGAACCACGAAGGCTGAAATCGGAACGACAAAGAGACGAGAATGTTGTAACAATCAGGGATGAGCACAGACTATATAAGTTTAGTAAAACAGGACAACAGCCGGTGACTGGATATGCGGCACTGGCCACTGTCTGGATACTGGCCCTGTATGTCTGTTTTTTATTTAGCTGCGGTGGCTGGCATTTAAAAAAAATGCTAACCGTCATGGCTAAATATTGACCTGTTAGATTATAAACCTTCCGGAGATGGGGACCCTATGGACCTGAATGCAAATCACCTTTAGCTACAAAAAAAGGTGAGTTAAATGTAATCTAAGTAAGTAGCTCCCTCCCCATCACAGCCACAGCGAAGACAATAACATCAATGAGATGTGATGACCTTTCTTGTAAAAGGTCGTCATCCTGAGCTGGACGTTGTGACACTTCAAGCTCGTCTTTTGACAACAATAATGGCTTTTTTAAATGAACCGTTCCAGTAGTATCTGCCTGCAATTCTTCAGACTGCAGTGGCTCTCGCCCTTTATGCTCACAATCTCGGCGGCGGCGGATACAATTACTCTAGCCACTAGCCACATGACTAGATGAGCCATACTGGTCTTTATCTGCCGCCCTATACTATGTTACTATGTAACTGCTTGCTTAAACACCTGATTTTGATATAATGAATACCACAGGGTCATGACACAAGCAGCCGATGTTTTAGTGTCAGCCCTGATGCAGGCTTCCCTTCATCAATCTAGTCTTTTGTACACTTTTTCCTATCTACCCCTCAGTGGTAGATAAAAGCTGCTGTAAATTTCCCCTACATTAGCTGTGTTCTACAGTTTTGTCTTGGAACATAATCTTGAAAGGAAAAGGTCAAGAGAGCCTAAGTCATGTCTGAAATATTCATAACCATGTGGGTAGTTGAAGGGAATAAAGGAAACTCCAGGGGATGCAGCTTTACTCTCTTTTGTGTAAGATTTGTAACTATGCGAGGGATGAGTAATGCTTCCAAATAAGAGGATTCCACCTACTCATTCTCTGGTTAGATCTCCCATAAGTTAGACTAGAAGTATAGCATGAATCTTTGCCTTAGTTTCCAACAACTTCTTTACTAACACAAGTTATTTTTAGGAAAAGAGTTATGGTTGGGGGAGGTGGTAAGTTCAGTGGCAGTACATCATGTTGCCATACAGAGGTGCTAGGAAAAATATTCAATTTTCTAGAAGAAACATAGAAACCCAGAAAAATGACAACAGAAAAAGACCACATGGCCTATCTAATCTGTCCTTCCATATCAACCACTACAACAGTCCCCTTTTTTCCTTTAGAGATCCTCTGTGTTTGTCCCATGCTTTTTTAAATTCAGATACTGTCCTCATCTCTACCACCTCCACTGGGAGACTGTTCTATGAATTCACCACTCTTTCCGTAAAGAAATATTTCCGCATATCACTCCTAAATCTATCCCCTTTCACCCTCATCCCATGTCCCCTCATAGCAGAACTTGCTTTCAATTGAAAGAGGCTCTCCCCCTGTGCATTTATGCCATGGAGGCAGGGCCGTACCGTCGGTGAAATGCGCCCTGTGCGAGTTGCAAATCGGGCGCGCGCCCCCCCTCCCGCACCTCCATCTAGCCACTTTATGGGGGCAGGAGAGAAGAGGCACGCACCCGAAGTGCAACTCGCCGGCACACTAAGCAGGTCTGGACGCTCCCAGAGAGACCAGACCTGCTTAGTGTGCCAGCAAGAAAACTTAAGGGGTGCATTTCGGCTCTCTGCCACTGCCTGCCACCGCTAAAGTGGCAGCGGCAGAGAACCGAAATGCACCCAAGTCTTTGCGCCCTGTGTGGCCGCACCACTCGCACAGGGCTCGGTACGGTCCTGCACGGAGGTATTTAAAGTTCTCAATCATATCACCTCTATCCCGCCTTTCCTCTAAGGTGTACATATTAAGATCCTTAAGTCTGTCCTCATATGCTTTATAATGAAGATCACTAACCATTTTAGTAGTCACCCCCTGTACTGACTCAATCCTGTTTATATCCTTTTGAAGGTGCGGTCTCCAGAATTGCACACAATACTCCAAATGAGGCCGCATCAAAGACTTATACAGAGGCATTATCACCTCCTTTTTTCTGCTAGCCATTCCTCTCCCTATGCACCCAAGCATCCTTCTAGCTTTTGCTGTTGCCTTTTCTACCTGTTTAGCTACTTTAAGATCATGAGACACAACCATGCCGAGATCCCGCTCTTCTTTAGTGGACAAAAGTACTTCACCCCTATACTATATTGCTCCCTTGGATTGCTGCAGCCCAAATGCATGACCTTGCAATTTTTAACATTAAATCCCAGCTGCCAAATTCTAGACCAGTCTTCAAGCTTAGCTAGATCTCTCCTCATGTTATCTACACCTTCCTGGGAGGTTACTCTATTGCAGATTTTGGTATCATCCGCAAAGAGATAAACCTTACCCGACAGCCCTTCCACTATATCACTAACAAAGATGTTAAAAAAGAATCAGACCAAGGACAGATCTCTGGGGCACACCAATGATAACTTCCTTCTCCTCAGAGTGAGCTCCATTTACCTGTACACTATGTCACCTCCCACTCAACCAATTTCTAACCCAAGCAGTAACTTTAGGGTCCATCCCTAGGGTGCTCAGTTTGTTTATAAGTCGCCTGTGAGGAACAGTGTCAAAGGCTTTACTGAAATCTAAACAGGGCTGGCCCGCCCATTGAGCAAGAATGTTGATTGCACAGGGCCCCATATTTCAGGGGGCCCCATGCAAACAACATTCTGCATCAGCCCAGGTAGATTAAAAAACAAACAAACCGGCTGCCACTGCCGCTGTGGCAGCGGTAGAATCAAGCGTCCCGTGGGGCCCCCCCCCCCTGCCCGGCAGAGCCCTCCCTGCAGCATCAGCTCCCTCAGCATCTGCTTTCAGAGCCAGGAAGGGAGAGTTTCTCTCTAGTGGTTCTGTTAAGCCTGCCAGGGCTGATGGGAAACAGGCATTTCCTGTTTCCCATCAGCCCCGGCGGGCTTAACAGAGCCGCGTGAAAGGGAAAATCTCCCATTGCAGCTCTGAAAAGCCCACACTGAGGGAGCTGATGCTGCAGGGAGGGCTCTGCCGAGCAGGGGTTGGGGGCCCGCGGGACACTTGACTCTGCCGCTGCCACGGTGGCGGTGGCAGCAGCAGCCAGTTTGTTTGTTTGTTTAATCTACCTGGGCTGATGGGGGAGGGGGGATAGGACTGGTAATGGGTTATGGGGGGGTTAGGACTGGTAATGGGCTATGGGGGGGCTAAGACTGGAAGTGGGCTGATGGGGGGGTTAGGACTACTAATGGGCTATGGGGGGCTAGGACTGGAAATGGGCTGATGGGGGTGGTTAGGACTGGAGGTGGGCTGATGGGGGGATTAGGACTGGTAATGGGCTATGGGGGGGGGCTAAGACTGAAAAAGGGGTGATGGGGGGTTAGGACTGGAAGTGGGCCAATGGGGGGTTAGGACTGGTAATGGGCTGGGGGGGTTGCTAGGACTGGAAATGGGCTGGGTGGAAGGGAGCAAACTGCAAATAGCTGATGGGGAGGGGAGCTAGGATTTGACATGGGCTGATGGTGGGTCTAGGAAAGCACTGGAAATGGGCTGTTGGGGGGCTAGGACTGGAAATGGGCTGATGCAGGGACTAGAAGGGAGCGAATGCTGGGTGGGGCTGGAACTAGAAGGGAGCTGATGTTGGGGGAGGATTAGAATGGGGTGGAGCTGGGAGAGTGAAATGGAGAAGGGGAAAATATTTTGTGTGGTAGGGAAGAAAAATCTACAATTATCTGGGTATTGGGAGAGTAAGTGGGGATTGAGGATGGAGGGGTAAAATTTGAGTGTATGAAATAGGAATGAGGAAAGAGCAAAAGGAGAAAGATTAGTACGCTAAAGCAGATGTAGAGAGAGAATGGAATAAAACTAGAAGAGAGAAGAAAGGACAAATGGACAGCAGACGATGGAGCGTTAGCAGAAGACACGAAGAAACCAGAAGAAAGTGGCTGTAGCAATTGCAACTGAAAAAAAAATGCACAAATGTAGAAAGATATCTCTTTATTTTGAATTTATTAACTGGAATATATCAGCTCTGGGAAATGTGCATCATTAATGTCTGCGGTTTGTTTAGTACAAGAGGAAATTAATTTATAGTTTTATTTCTACATTGTTGTTGTACATTCCAAGTTTGGCTTTTGGGGTTCCCAGTTTAATTGTCTTCCTGTTTCTAAATTGTGATTCCTTGTTTGGTGATGGTCTGTGTTCTGCATGTGTAACTGAGCTGAGGTATTCTGTTTATGTAATTCCTATCTGACATTGCCATTTGTTCTCTTTCCCCAGTAGGTCATATATTGTTATTCTCTGAAATGTATTGGTTTAAAATTTGCAGTGTTGCCTTTTGATAGGTAGGGTCTGGTGCTTTGTGAGTCCTGGTAGTGCTGTTAGGATACGGCGAGTTTGCTATGGGTTCTAAATGGGCAGTGTTTGTAGTAGTTCCTAATGTGTCTGGCGGTTGGCACTGGATTATAGTAATGTAGAAATCTTTTAGTCTTTCTTTATCCATACACTCATTAAGAGGCATGTTTACTAAAAGTTAGTGTATGGTAACATTATGCAAATATGTATGCAAATGAGGCCCCTTATGTAAATGAGGCCTCGCACCGAATCTCCGCACATGGCCCCACACCCCCTTGGGCCGGCCCTAAATCTAAATACACCACATCAAGTGTCTTAGCTGAAGGTGCTTCAGATACAGCGTTCACAACCCATCAGAGAGGGAACTTTAATCATTGCACAATGGCAACACCTTCTGGCCGAACCTAAGGTCCATGGTTAGCAACCTAGGTTCCTTTCAGAGCTAGCCCATCCATAGCTGAGGACTATTGCTGCAGTGCCTGAGCTGTGAGTTACAAGGGAATATAAAATGGGAGAAAAATCGCAAAGGTTACTGAGCTATATTCCAGAAGAGACCAGTTTCAATTTAAGCTGAAAGCCCAAAGCAGCATGAGGAAACAGCCAATGAAAAAATAAAAGGAAAAAGATTGTGAAGTTGTACAACAGTCCCCTTTCAGCCCGAATGTCTCCAGTGAAGTTCATGTTTAGATCTAACTATTCTGATGCCTGTGTATTGATTTTTTTCCTAGAAAATGTCTTGATTCTTTCAACACTATTTTTGCTCAATGCTGCAGTAAAATAGCCTTTGGGTCCATCAGTCTTGTTGAATGAAAAACTAAACTAGCCAGAGAATGTTCAGAAAATCCATTGTCCTAGTGATGTGATCCATTTTCTCTCCTTCGAATTGTCAGATTGTCTTGCCGTTTTCAAATCCCACCTGAAATTTCACTTTTTGGTTTTCTTTATGCTTTTCTCCTTTAACAGCTTTTTCTCTAGGTCATGCCAAGGTGACTGTAGCGCTTTGCTGTTTGTATAGCCATGAATGCACTGGGGCTGCACTTACTGGAATGTCTTCAAATGGTTTTGTGTTTGTCTGTATAATTTCATTCCTGCGCGGGAACACTCCCCAGCATCCAATAGGAACGCTTTTGGGAGCATCCCTCAGCACATGCGCCCTGCCTTCCCGCCTTTCCAACTGTCCCTCTTCAGTTCTTCATTTTCCGCGGAGCCAACAGGACCCATACCCTGTCACCGCAGAAAATTCTGTCTTTAAAATTGTTTTCTTGTGGTCGCGTTTGCCTCCGCACGACGCCTACCAGTACCGCTGGTTCTTTTCTTTAAAAAAAAAAGAACTGTTTCTCTTCAGAAAATTTTCTTTTTCGGTGCTAGGCGCCATTTTGGGCAATAGGCCCCATATTCCTGAAAAATGGAAAAACCAACTAGTGGTTTCAAAAAATGTACTAAATGTGGCGGTACCATTTCCGTCACTGACACCCATGATTAGTGTCATAAATGTTTAGGGCCTGAACATTCTCCATCTGAATGTCTCTCCTGTATGGGGATGACTAAAAGGGGAAGACAGAACCGGGCTGCAAAGCTTGGTGCCCTCTTTTCCTCGGATGCTAGATCCATTGCATCGACCTCTTCAAGGGCCTCTTCTTCCTCCCATGGATCTCAGGTAACTAAACATAAAAGCCGGTCCTCAAAGGGTAGCTCTCCTGCTAAGCATCGAGAGGCCATTGGCATTGCCCTTGAGGGAACCACACCGGCAAAACAGCCCCGGCGGGAGGCTTCGTCTTCCAAAGCATCAATGGGGCTTCAGGATGTTCTCGAGGCCCCGAGCTCACAAGAACTATCTGTGCCATGCTCAGGGGTCCCGGCCGTTTTCACCGGTACCGACACCCAGGCATCGGCAGCATCGATAGACCAGAGGTTCCTCGCTATCGAATACAGTATTGCAGCTCTGCTCACAGCTGCGGTACTGTTGACACCTATGGTTCAACAGGCACCGGTACCGACATCGATACCGATGCCGGTGCCTACACTGGTACCGGTACCGATGGTACCAGCCCCAGTGGGAATTCTTCCCACGCCATCTTTGGCTGGAATCGACAGATCGGTACCCGATCAACTCGGTACCGACTTCGATCGATACCGGGACAGTGCTTTGCATGAGCATCGTGGTCAGGAATACTTCGACTCCTCCGATTCTGAAGACTCTGACAATTCTGCTGGTACCAGAGGGTTTCTCCTAGAAGATCCCTCTTCTCCCCAACGCAGAATGTCACCTCCAGAGGATATGTCTTTTCAGGATTTTATTTGTGATATGGCCAAAGGCCTTTCAATCATGGTAGCTCCTGAAGAGGAACCCAGAGCAAAGTAATTGGAGATTCTCCAATATCCTAAAGCTCCAAAGGAAGCAGCTACTCTGCCCATCCATGAAATTCTGCATAACTTGATGCTCAGAATGTGGGATACGCCTCTGACTACATCTCCTCATTCTAGGAGACTTGATACTATGTATCGAGTTCCACCATGTCCTGGATTTCAAAAGACTCAGCTGCCACACCATTCAATGGTGGTGGAGTCAGCCATACATAGGATGAAAAGTGCAAAGAGGCATGCATCCAATCCTCCAGGTCGTGAATGCAGGACTCTGGATGCTTTTGGGCACCGAACCTTTCAGGCTTCCATGCTTTCGGCTAGGATCAGTTCATATATACTATATATGGGAATGTTCCTTAAAGAAGTTATAGGAGACTTGGAGCATATGAGCCCATTTCTCCCAGATGACAAGAGACAAGACTTTCTTGCTCAAGTTAAGCATGCTCAAGATGTCTCCAAGTTTGTGAATCGTGCAGCCTTTGACTGCTTTGAATGCATCAGCAGAACCTCTGCTATTGCCATTGGGGCATGACGGCTTGCCTGGCTTCAGGCATCAGACTTGGGTACAGGACAAGTTAGGCAACATTCCTTGCATGGGAGAGAATCTCTTTGGCAAGAACTGGCAGGAGAAGGCTAACGAGTTAGATGCTGACAATACTACTCTAGATAGATTGTCAAACTCTACAGCCACTCCAGCCAAAAAGAAGCCTTATAAAAACCCTCTTTCAGCAAAAAGAGGATATTTTATCCTGCCTATACCCAGCAGAGTCAAACTCAGGGTCAGGTTGCCCAAAAGGGACAAACTAGACAGCAAAAGAAGCCAAAAGACCTGAGAGCCCAACCAGCTCTGCAGGTTCACCCCCCCCCCCTCAAGGGCTTTGACTCCTTCCTAGAGAGCTTATCCTTCCTGCCTCTGAGGGGTCCCCAACCCCCCAGTATCCCAGGCAGGTTATGCCACTTTGCCAGCAGATGGCATCAGATAACAGCAGAAGATTGGACTCTGTACATTGTAGGAGAGGGGTACAAGCTTCATTTCCACAGCATGCCCCCTCCTACAATTCTAAGGCAATTCAATTCTCAAACCTCCGCAGACAATCTGCTAGATCACGAGGTCTCAACACTTCTTGCCAAAGGGGCAATAGAAGAGGTACCCATTCTTCAACGGGGTGGAGGGTTCTACTCCCCCTATTTTCTTATTCCAAACAAAACAGGAGGACACAGACCCATTCTAGACTTCAGAGAATTGAACAAATACCTGTTCCGAGAGAAGTTCAAAATGATTTCTCTAGGAACTCTTCTGCCATACCTTCAAAGCCAGGATTGGCTTTGCTCTCTAGACTTAAAGGATGCATACACTCACATTCTGATCCATCCAGATCACAGGAAATTTTTGCGATTCCTTTTCAAGGGAAAACATTTCCAGTACAGGGTTCTTCCCTTTGGGCTGTAGTAGCTGCATTTCTGCGAACCCTGGGAATATTTGTCTTCCCTTACTTAGACGACTGGCTCATTTGAGCCCCTACATACTTGGGGTTGGTAATAAACTTCCCAAAATCCCAACTTGTTCCTTCCCAATGCCTGGAATTCATAGGGGCCTGTCTAGATACCAGACAGGCAAAGGCTTTCCTTCCACAGGTCCGGTGTCTTCGCATAATGCAACTAGCTTCTCAAGCAGCAGGGAAATCTTCCCTAACTGCTCGGGAGCTACTGCAGTTACTGGGACATATGGCATCCACAGTTCATGTAGTCGCATATGCTCGTCTCCACATGCGAGCAGCTCAGTGGACCCTATCCACACAGTGGACACAGGCCACAGGACACTTATCAGACAAAATATTAAACTCTCAACGACTAATTTTGTCCCTCCAATGGTGGCAATCACTAGAAAATCTGACAGTGGGGTCTCCTTTTCATCAACCCCTCTTTCAGGCCACCCTAACAACAGATGCAGCACGGGTGGGTTGGGGAGCACACCTGAATCATCTCTCTACACAGGGCACCTGGTCTCCACAGGAGGCTGGTCTACATATAAACCTCCTGGAATTAAGAGCAATCTATTTACCTCTTCAAGTATTCCACGCCCAGCTCAGCTACAAGACAGTCCTAGTCCAGACTGACAATCAAGTAGCCATGTTCTATGTGAACAAGCAGGACGGAACAGGCTCTCTGTCATTATGCAAGGAAGCTTTGCGACTGTGGGACCTCGCCAGAGAGTATCAAATTCACTTTCTAGTGGTATATCTTCTAGGCATTCAAAACCTTTGGGCAGACAAACTCAGTCGAGTACTGCTGCCTCACGAGTGATCTCTCCACCTAGACAAGGTGGCAAAGATATTTCATCTCTGGGGCATTCCAGTCATAGACCTCTTTGCAAGTCCACTGAATGCCAAACTTCCCCAGTTCTGTTCCAGGATTCCAGCTCACATCAGGCAAAGGATGCCTTCCTCCTTCATTGGGGTCAGGAATTCCTTTATGCCTTCCCACCCATTCCCCTCATCCCCAAAACACTCTTCAAGCTTCAGAGAGACAGGGGTCTTATGATTCTCATAGCGCCACGATGGCCACGCCAAGCGTGGTATCCCCTGCTTCTACATCTCTCTCAAGCTACACCTCTGGAGTTAGGACATGCTCCAGATCTCCTTTCCCAAGAGAATGGGATGCTATGGCACCCGAGCCCCCAGTCCCTGCATCTCACGGCCTGATGCTGAAGGCTTAGAACTCCAGGATTTCGACCTGTCCCAACAGGTAAAGGATATCCTTCAGGCTTCTAGAAAACTTTCCACAAGACGGTCTTATGCCTTCAAGTGGAAATGTTTTACTATATGGTGTTCCAAGAAGGGATTAAACCACCTTGCCATACCTTTAGAATCGATACTAGAGTATCTCCTTCACTTATTGAATTCTGGTCTAAAGACCAATTCGGTAAGAGTCTATCTTAGTGCAATCGCAGCTTCTTATAAGCCTTTGAATGGACAACCAATTTCCTCTCATCCACTTATATCCAAATTTATGAGAGGTCTTCTATTAACCAAGCCTCCCATTAAGCCACCACCGGTGGCATGGGATCTAAATCTAGTTCTTGGGCAGCTCATGAAGCCGCCTTTTGAGCCTTTAGCCACTACAACCCTTAGGTTTTTGACATGGAAGGTCATCTTCCTAATTGCGATCACCTCTGCACATCACATTAGTGAACTGCAAGCTTTAGTGGCTGATCCTCCTTATACTAGGTTTCACCATGATAAGGTTGTTCTTAGAACTCATCCACACTTTATGCCAAAGGTGGTTTCGCCTTTTCATTTAAATCAATCAATTTATCTTCCTGTATTTTTTCCGAGGCCTCACACCTCTAATGCAGAAAGAAACCTTCATACTTTGGATTGTAAAAGAGCCTTAGCCTTTTACCTACAGAGAACACAGCAACATAGAAAGTCCTCGCAACTTTTTATAGCTTTTGACTCTAGTCATTTGGGACTTCCAGTCTCCAAAAGAACTTTATCTAAATGGATTGCCCAATGCATATCCTTTGCTTATGAGAGTAAGGGTCTTTCTCTTCTAGGCCATGTCACAGCTCATAACGTGAGAGCCATGACAACTTCCATGGCTAATCTCCACTCTGTGTCTATCGATGACATTTGTCAAGCAGCCACCTGGGCTTCGGTACACACCTTCACAGCCCACTACTGCCTGGATAAAGCCTCCCATCGGGATGCCTTCTTTGGCCAAGCTGTTCTTCAATATCTCTTTCAGACCTAATTCAACTCCTACCCACCAACCCTGGTGGAATGCCAGAGATCCATGGGAGGAAGGATGCCTACCTTTCTAGGGTCAAACAAAACTAACTAACCCCCAAACGTGTTTCTCACCAGTATTCCTAATCGTATTAAAAGTAACACTTATCAAACCCTCCAATTTTTGTTGGAACGTACACAATGAAGGTCAGTAGTTAACACCACCTCCCCACAATGTATTATTCCTTTTTATTCTTTTTCAAAATTAAAAGGGGTGCAAACCCCATACCCACACCGGGAGAAAAACACCTCCACAGTGTGTCATATAACAGTCATGGGAAGACCAAGGAAGCACTTAGCTGATTTTCTTTCAATCGCCAAACTTCCAAGGTACACTGTTCCAAACTTCCAAAGTATACTGTTGAAGCAACTGTCCACAGATCATCTCGGACTTTTTAACCCAACATTGTGTTTCAAGCCATTCGAACCTCTCGGCCCTTTATCAAAAAACGTTGCTCAAACCACTCTCCAACCAAATCAGCTTTTATCAAGAACCACATGACCGAAACTAGCCAATGGGATCACTGATACAGAATAAATCACAGCTGACATCTCATAAAATACTCCACCAATCCAAAGAGGAATTCAACCCATTTGGGGTAACCGAATCTAGCGTGAAAATCCAGTATTGTTCCCGGGAACGCAATGACCGGTCGTGGTCCCCTCCCCGAGGATTTTCCGGTATATGATCAAGAACTCTCCAGTTCAAATCCAAAAATGAATGATGCATTTGCTGACAATGTAATACCATGTGGGCCGTCAATACATTCGTTGAAATTCGGGACTGATGCTCCAGCAGACGTCTCTTCAACATCCGGGAAGTCTTCCCTATGTACAACTTTAAACAGGGGCAGATGATCATATAAACAACAAAAGAGGACTGACAGGTAGTGTAGTGTTTACTATAAAGTATACAACGCTGAGTCGGATGTTGCCATTCAGCTCCTTCTAGGGTCTGGGAACAAAAAGCACAATTCGTACACTTAAAATAACCCCGTACGTCCAACAAAAGGGGGAGATGCCGTATTACGGACCACCCAATCACTAATATTGCGTCCTCTCTCAAAAGCCACCCTTAAAGGCTTAGCAAAACATGTATGGAGAGATAACATCGCCCAATGGGTCCGAAGAATTTTCAGCACTTCTATCGAATAAGGAATGTAAGGTAATACACCCACATACGGCGCTATTTCCTCCTGAGCTGTAGAATCCCCCCCAGATTCCCACCACTCCGGATGATTGTATCGTGCCCTCCGATATGCCTTCATTATTACAGATTTAGGATACCCCCGTTCCAGCAGACGTGTCTTCAACACTGCTGCTTGAGATTGAAATTTTTCCAACGTGGAACAAATTCTCCGTATCCTTAAAAACTGAACTATGGGCAAACCTCTACGAAGGGGTCCTGGGTGGTAACTTCGATAATGTAGTAATGTGTTTCGTTGAATCTCTTTCCGATATAAAGTGGAAGATATTCCAGACTGTTTTTTAATTAGATGTCTAAAAATTCTATAGTCTCTCGGTGATATTTCGGAGTGAATTTTAAATCGTCCGATAAGGTGTTAATCCAGACAAAAAATTCTTGGAGACTATTCTCAGTACCCGTCCAAAAGAAAAAAATATCGTCCAAAAATCTAACCCATAACCGGATCTGTTGAAACCAGAGCGAAGGGTAGATGTACAGAGATTCAAATGCTGCTACAAAAAATGAAGCGATGGAAGGAGCCACAGTGGCCCCCATCGCTATCCCATATATCTGATGGTAAATCTTCTTATCATATTGAAAAAAATGTTTCGTCAACACTATACGTAATAGTTGAAGCAAAAAAATCTTTCGGTAAGCGGGAAGGTAGAACAAAAGGAATATCCGCCGCCACCTGAAGAGCTGCTTCTTGATTAATATTCATATATAAAGATTGTATGTCCATGGTAACCAAAAACCAGTCAGTTTTATCCCCTGGTAATTGGTGAACTAAAGACAAAAAATGAAAAGAATCTTTTATATAAGAAGAAATAGTAGGCAGCAAAGGTCTAAAAAGCACATCACAGAATTGTGATAACGGTTCAAGAAGAGAACCCCGACATGCCACAATCGGATGCCCCGGAGGATGTTCCAAGCTTTTATGGATCTTTGGTACCATATATAAAATAGGCAAAATCGGAAATTTTTTATACAAAAGATACAAAGAGTATTCTTTTTCAGTAATCCAACCACGATGCCGTGCCCATGTTAAACTCTCCATAATCTCATTCTGGATTATATTAGTGGGATCCTGATCCAACAGCCTATAATATTTCAGATCTGACAAATGAGACTGAGCCACTGTATTATATTGATGCCAGTCCTGGATCACTATAGCCCCTCCCTTGTCGGCCCGATGTATTTTAATATCGGGACAAGCTCGTAAAGTTCATAATGCTTCAAACTGTCCCTTAGTGATATTGGAAAAAGATTTTTGGGGCATCCGTGTTTCCAATAGACCAATATCACGAAGAACAAGTTTTTGAAAAGTCTCTATAGTAGGATCCAGGGAACCAGGTGGCATCCATCTGGAAGGATTCTTAATCACAGAGGAATCAACCACCCCAAACTCAGGGCGGTGATGAAAAAATTGAGAAACATACAGTTTCCTAAAAAAATGATGTAATGCTACATGCATCCGAAAAGGATCATATGAAGAAGAAGGTACAAAAGACAGACCCAGTTGTAATACTTGTTGTTGTTCTGCTGTCAAAGCGACCCCCAATAAATTAATTATTGCTCCTTCGTACGTGATCTGGTAGTCGGTCCCCTCCGACCTTCTTCGTGATAATGCGGCCGGCGAGACTGAGGGCGGCCCCTGGGAAAAGGATGTTGCTGTGAGCGACCACAGGATCCCCCCGGAAGATTATCGTCAACGGGGTCTGAAGAGTCTCCACTATCCTCCGTGGATTCATCAAAAGTTACTTGACGTCTTTGACTCTTCCCTGATCGCTTGTTTTTCTGCCAGGTGTAAACCTGATTTTTATCATAATCCGCTGTGTCTCGTCGGAACTTAGCAATCTTCGTCTGTTTAACTGACTCCCTAAATTGTTGTAATTGAACCTCCAGATCTTTCCAGTCCACCTGGAATTTCTTCTGAGTTCGAGAGGTCACCAAGGAGACTTTCACTTCTTCAACTCGCTCTTTCACCACCTGCTTTTCTTCTCCAAGGCGTTCTACTACCTTTTTAGGGTGGCACCTTCCTGGGGCTATCTCCCTGGCATCTTCAGCTAGGGAGTCCCCATATGTGAAGACTACATTCCTGCTTGTTCCTGGAGATAGCGTAGTTACTCACCTGTAACAGGTGATCTCCGGGAACAGCAGGAATGTAGTCTTCACAACCCACCCACCTCCCCTAGGAGTTGTCTCTCTATCTCAGGGGTTCTCAACCCTGTCCTCGGGACCCATCTAGCCAGTCGGGTTTTCAGGATAACCACAATGAATATGCATGGAGACATTTGCATATAATGGAGGCAGTGTATGCAAATCTCTCTCATACATATTCATTGTGGTTATCCTGAAAACCTGACTGGCTAGGTGGGTCCAGAGGACAGGGTTGAGAACCCCTATCTCTTTGTCTCTTTCCTTTCTTCCTCTATCCTTTCACTCAGCTACAAACTTAACTGAAGAGGGACAGTTGGAAAGACGGGAAGGCAGCACACATGTGCTGAGGGATGCTCCCAAAAGTATTCCTATTGGATGCTGGGGAGCGTTCCTAAGCAGGCTCCGTCAGTACCGATGATACCCATATGTGAAGACTAAATTCCTGCTGTTCCCGGAGATCACCTGTTACAGGTGAGTAACTATGCTATACCTGCAAAACCTAGTGCTGTATTCTTGAAAGAGGTAGCAGATAATATTAGTAGAACATTTTAACTATGTTTCATGATCTCTTAAGACCGTTTTATTCCCACTATGCTAACCCAGAGTTGATAGCAAAATGGAATAGTAGGCTGCCATTGTTGCATTTCTAAATAACTTCTACATTTAATCAAACTTGTATAAACCTAAGGCATATAAATTATTTGATGAAATATTGGTCAGCAACAAGAATAACATCAGAGTCGTAATGATAAGCAGTGCCCATTAAATAGTTTGTGATTGGGATGTGACAGTAACAGGAATGGAATGGCACATCTTGTATCAATGCTACATTCTGAATTTTTAATTTAATTTACATTCTTGTGGAATATACAGTATTGAAATACATTATCACATTTTGCTGCATGTTAAAAATCTATTTACAATATTCTTGGCTTGATGATGCAATGTTTATTCTAGGTTGAGTCCCTCCACAAAGGCCAACCAGCCATTAAGGACTGCAGTACGAGGATGTTGTAATAATGGTGTTAACTGGGGTAATCCAATGGTCGAGCAGCAGCCTTTGGTTCCGTTCCTGGACCTTCCGGCTATGTTTTCTGTGAAGGCCTCATCCCAGTCCCTGTACTAGCTGACCTCCGAGCACATTTATGCCGGGTTCTGAAGGAACTTGCGATTCACACTTCCAGCCATCGACTACTGTGCAAATGGAACAATCTCTTGATAATGGCAAACGTGGGCTGATGGCATCTCAGCTGTTATAGCTGAAAGTCCAGAAATGAGCACAAAAAAGCAAAGAAGCCAAATAAAGATCAAATGAAAATAAGAAATGCATCAGGATGATATGTTAGAACAGAATTTTGATAGCATTTCACTTGTAAGTCCCCCGATGTAATCTATCCTTAGTGGAAGTCCTTAGCTAATACAATTCCGTGATCCTTCAGTAATGTACAGTGCATGAAATGAGTCTGGTATGTATCTATTCCCATTGTTTTGCTGTGCACATGATGAAAATAACCTTGTGCTCTCAGCAGTGTGAGGTGCACAATAAATGCAATCGCTGTATTACCCTCTTACTCCAGACCAGGCTTGCCTCATTAGTGAGTAAGGTTGCTAAATGAATCCACATATTCTAGACATGTCTTGATTAAGTCCACTTTTATCCCGGGGCTGTTCTGGTGTTTCAGCTGATTTCCCTAGGAATAGAAGGACTACAGGCCCATGCCGGTAGTAGAGCAAAAACAGAACTGGATCAGTCTGTCCTGAAAATCTGGAGTTTGTTGGCAGCCCTATTGGCATGATGTGGCTGCTACCTGTTCACTCAAGCAGTAATGTTCCATGACAGCTGTTTCAAAATGCACATTTTGGGGGACAGGATTCTGGAGCAGAATGCTCTATAATGTGACTAAATCTTTAATTGCTGTGGCTTCTGTGTGTACCTATTTTCTGTGGATGAACAGAGGGCTTCAGCTTTTCCCTGGGCATCTTGACACTAAATTCTCACACACCCACACACACATAATAATAATAATAATCCAACTATGTGATAGAACTATAACTATGTCAGCAAACTGTGTCTTCTCCCAGAAAACAATGTATAATACAATTCTATACAATGATTTATGTATTCCTTGCTGAACGGGTGTAGAGCCAAGCAACAAAAGAAGCAATTACATTGCAGAAAGCCAACATCATTTAGATTTATCTTGTATCTTCTAGTGTAGACCCAAAGAGATTTGTAATGTTTCATGTCTGTCTTCACAATCAAAAATATCCATACAAAATGTTTTTAACATATTTTGATTAAAAGGGCCTCAAATCAATTGAGTATACATAGACTTATACAAGCCTTTTAGCATGTAAGCCTAAAGAGGCCATTACTAGTTCAACTCAATATCATCATTTACCCCCAAAAATCTTATAACAAAACAGGGCCATACTGAGCATGAATCGTGCCCTGTGCGACTTGCACATCAGGCGGTCGTCTCCCCAAACCCCCGCACCTCCATCTAGCCGCTTTCTAGATAGGGGCAGGAGAGAAGAGGCACGCCCGATGTGCAAGTCACTGGCATGCTAAGCAGATCTGTCCCTCCCTGCTCAGACACCGCGTCAGAGGAGGGGGAGGGACCAGACCTGCTTAGAGTGCCACGAGAAGGCTTAAGGGGCGCATTTCAGCTGTCTGCCATTGCCTGCTGCCACTGAGAAGAAAAAGTGGTGGCGGCAGGCAACGGCACACAGCTGAAATGCGTCCCTTAAGCCTTTGTGCCCTGTGCGGCCGCACCGTTCGCACAGGGCTAATTACGGTACTGTAACAGAATATAACATTCACTTTAAACAAATCTGAGCTCTAAAATAACCATAATCCAACCCCATTATCTAACCCGACACAATATTTTGTTTTGATAAGAAAAACGTATCTGCATCAGGGAGAAGAGACCATAACAAAAAGATCCTGAGCCTGATTTTCATTTGGGTGGAGCTATGGGCCATATCGGCGCATAGCCTGCCCACTGTCCATCTAACCCGGATTTTCAATGCTGGGGTCATATGCAGCCCCAGCATTGAAAATCTCGTTCTTGCCATACAACCTGGAAGCCGCAGGAGCTAGTCAAGTAACAGCAATTTTCGATGCTACCTGTTTAGCCCCTGCGCCTGAAAGACAGGCGAGGAAAAGCCTTGCCTATCTTTAAAGCACTGAGGGCTAAGCGGGTGGCATTGAAAAGTGCTGCTACCCATTTAGTCCTTTCATCTGCCTTTGGAACACCCCCAACACACCCCGACGCCCCGTGAAGGTGCCTTTCGAAAATCCCAGATAAGGCTTTTACACGGATAACTAGGGCCTTCAAAAATGTCGCCCCTATGTCTTTCTCCAGCATATGTATAATGTATTTAAAAGAGAACCCCACTTCTAGACAGCTTGAATTAATCTTTGGCATGCACAAGCTTAGTGAATTTCAGGCTTGTTTTGGTTTGTCAGAATATAACCGTTAAGTTAGTCTTTCGGAACCAAACCAGTCGTGTCTACCACTGAAGTCTATGGGGGAAGCTGTTTTGCAATGGAATTCTTAGAAAACTAAGCGCAATGATAGTTTCAGGTGTGGATGTTGCTGTGATGATGATGATCCTGCCAAGCACTGTAATGCCGCCCATAGAAACATAGAAACATAGAAACATGATGACAGAAAAAGACCACAAGGCCCATCTAGTCTGTCCTTCCATAACAACAACTACAACAGTCCACTTTTTACCTTTAGAGATCCTCTGTGTTGGTCCCATGCTTTTTTGAATTCAGTTACTGTGCTCATCTCTACCACCTCCACTGGGAGACTATTCCACGGATCCACTACTCTTTCCGTAAAGAAATATTTCCGCATATCACTCCTGAATCTATCTCCCTTCACCCTCATCCCATGTCCCCTCGTCGCAGAACTTGCTTTCAATTGAAAGAGGCTCTCTCCCTGAACATTTATGCCACGGAGGTATTTAAACATCTCAATCATATCACCTCTATCCCGCCTTTCCTCTAAGGTGTACATATTAAGATCCTTAAGTCTGTCCTCATATGCTTTATAATGAAGACTACTAATCATCTTAGTAGCAACCCTCTGCACCGACTCCATCCTGTTCACATCCTTTTGAAGGTGCGGTCTCCAGAATTGCACACCATACTCCAAATGAGGTCGCACCAAAGACTTATACAGAGGCATTATCACCTCCTTTTTTCTGCTAGCCATTCCTCTCCGTATGCACCCAAGCATCCTTCTAGCTTTTGCCGTCGCCTTTTCTACCTGTTTAGCTACTTTAAGATCATCGGACACAACTACGCCTAGGTCCCGCTCTTCTTTAGTGGACAAAAGTACTTCACCTCCTATGCTGTATTGCTCCCTTGGATTGCTGCAGCCCAAATGCATGACCTTACATTTTTTAACATTAAATCCCAGCTGCCAAATTCTAGACCATTCTTCAAGCTTAGCTAGATCCCTCCTCATGTTATCTACACCTTCCTGGGTGTCTACTTTATTGCAGATTTTGGTATCATCCGCAAAGAGGCAAACCTTACCCGACAGCCCTTCCGCTATATCACTAACAAAGATGTTAAAACAAATTGGATCCAAATCCTATAAATATCTATATGTTTTTTCATTGTATTTATTTTATATTGTGATGGTGATTTTGTTTGAATTGATGGTTGACATGATTTTAATGCAGATTTATTATTTGTGTATGTACATGTATTCACGGTATGTATGCTGATGTCTAGCTGAAATTCCTGACGCAGGCAATAGTTGCTGAAACATGGATATGTGTGGTTTGCTATTTGTTGTCACTAATAAACATAAGGGCATATTTCAGAAGCATAGCCAGAATGAAATTTTTCGCTGGGCCCAGAGTCAACCAGGGAAGGAGGAGGGGGAAATGGCATACAATCCCTCCCAGCATGACACTCACCCGTTCAGCAGCAGAAGCCACATTTTCACTGATGTTATTTGCCTTCCCCACTCCCATTGGGGATATTCTGCTCTGGGCTGGCTTAATCGGGCCATTGTGGCCCCTTTAAATTTAAACCCGGCGGCATAGTTCTGCCAACATTTCAACCTCTTCATCATTTTAAGTGCTGTAATTGCAGTTTCTTACTTACCCTGGGAAAAGCCATCTCTAGTGGAGCTCAACAACCGCTTCCTCAGCACCAACAGCTCCTTTATATTGTGGGCCATGAGGCCACAGCCTTTCACTTTCCCTCCGACCCATCCACCAGCGCAGCACCCCTCTTTAAATTTGGTTGCCTTAGCACCACTGATATGCCTGGGCTGCACTGTTCCCTCAGACATGGCAATAAACACTACTTGCACCCAGACCTTTCTCCCTGGCTCACTCACTCTAACCACAGCAGTTCAAGGCAAGCCCTGACTCCACGATTATTCATGAGCCTTAGAGGGCTGGACTCTTGTGCGCTGCATATCTGCCCAGCAAGTATCCTATAAGCTCACAGGACTCTAGCTGCATAATGTAGCAACACAATCAGGCACTTGATTGGCCAAATTCTTAGAGGGAGGGGTTCTGAGCTAAAAATTGAGGATTCCAGGTCCTCCATTGACTATGCCACTGACATTTTTACTAATCCATGCTGTTAGCAGGGGGATCCTGTGGTAAAAATCTCATGCTAACCAGATAGCGTATGATTGGATGGGAACTTGGTGGATTAGGGGTGGGCACTTAATGCCACATCCACGGGTGGGCACTACGTGTATTGAGATGCCAGTTAGCAGAGTGTTCAACCTTAAAATGGACAGATTGATCTGTGCTTTGTCTTCTGGGCTGGTGCAAGGGGTATTAGATGCCCCTAGCGAACCTTCCATTTGTATCCCCCTCAATTAACTTTCAGACCTCTCAGTCTCTCCTGAAATGATCATGCTAGCATCCATTCCTCCCAGAATAATCCCGTAAAAATTCATAACTGAATCCTAATTTTAAATGTTACATATGTTTAAATATTAAATAATCTTAAATATATATACACACAAGGGGCATTTACTAATACTTAACGAATGATAGGTATTAATTCAAGCTATCCGCTGCAGGGCCTTTCATTCTTATCATACCCTGTGAAAGATAACATGTGATAACACCATTAGTGAATGACTTTTGATCATGGCAGCAGTTATCCAGAGGGCAATGTGCAGGGGCGGCCCAAGGGGGGTGCGGGGCCATGTGCGGAGACTCGGTGCGGGGCCTCATTTGCATAAGGTGCCTCATTTGCATAAATTTGAAAAATGTTACCATACACTAACTTTTAGTAAACATGCCTCTTAATGAGAATATGGATAAAGAAAGACTAAAAGATTTCTACATTACTATAATCCAGTACCAACCACCAGGCACATTAGAAACTACTACAAACACTGCCCATTTAGAACCCATAGCAAACCCGCCGTATCATAACATCACCACCAGGACTCACAAAGCACCATACCCTAACTATCAAAAGGCAACACTGCAAATATTAAACCAATACATTTCAGAGAATACATGACCTACTGGGGAAAGAGAACAAGTGGCAATGTCAAATAGGAATTATATAAACAGAATACCTCAGCTCAGTTACACATGCAGAACATAGACCATCACCAAACAAGGAATCACAATTTAGAAACAGGAAGACAATTAAACTGGGAACCCCAAAAGCCAAACTTGGAATGTACAACACTGTAGAAATAAAACTATAAATTAGTTTCCTCTTGTACTAAACAAAGCGCAGACGTTAATGATGCACATTTCCCAGAGCTGACATATTCCAGTTAATAAATTCAAAATAAAGAGATATTTTTCTACCTTTTGTGCATTTTTTTCCAGTTACAATTGTTCCAGCCACTTTCTTCTAGTTTCTTCGTGTCTTCTGCTAACTCTCCATCTGCTGTCCATTTGTCCTTTCTTCTCTCTTCTAGTTTTTTTCCCCCATTCTCTCTCTACATCTGCTTTAACATACTAATCTTTCTCCTTTTGCTCTTTCCTCATTCCTATTTCATCCACTCAAATTTTACCCCTCCATCCTCAATCCCCACTTACTCTCCCAATATCTGGCCAATTGTAGATTTGTCTTCCCTCCCACACAAAATATTTTTCCCTCTCCATTTCACTCTCCCAGCTCCATCCCATTCTAATCTTCCTCCAACATCAGCTCCCTTCTAGTTCCAGCCCCACCAAGCATCTGCTCCCTTCTAGTCCCTGCATCAGCCCATTTCCAGTCCTAGCCCCCCCCCCACCAGCCCATTTCCAATCCTATCCTAGCCCCACCATCAGCCCATTTCCAGTCCTAGCTCCCCCATCCATTTCCAGTCCTATCCGAGTCCCTCCATCAGCTCATTTCCAATCCCAGCCCCCCATCAGCTCATTTCTAGTCGTTTCCTAGTCCCACCATCAGTCCATGTCAAATCCTAGCTCCCCTCCACTCAGCCCATTTCCAATCCAAACCCCCCCATGAGCCTACTTCCAGTTCTAGCCCCTCCATGAGTCCATTTCTATTTAAGCCCCCACCACAGCCCATTTCCAACCTTAGCACCCCCCAGCAGCCCATTTCCAGTCCTATCCTAGCCCCTCCATCAGCCCATTTCCTGTCCTAGCCCCCCCACCCAGCCCATTTCCAGTCCTAGCTCCCTCCCCTCACAGCCCATTTCCATTCCAAGCACCCCTCACCATCAGCTATTTGCAGTTCCAGCCTCCCTTCCACTCAGCCCATTTCCATTCCAAGCCCCTGTCCCCATCAGCTATTTGCAGTTCAAGCCCCCCTTCCACTCAGCCCATTACTAGTCCTAACCCCCCCATCAGCCCATTACCAGTCTTACCAGTCCTAACCTCCTATCACCCCATTTTCAGTCTTACCCCCCACAGTCCATTACCAGTCCTAACCCCCCCATCAGCCCACTTCCAGTCATAAGCCCCCCATCAGCCCTCTTGTAGTCTTAGCCCCCCCACAGCCCACTTCCAGTCCTAACCCCCCCATCAGCCGACTTCCAGTCTTAGCCCCCCTTAGCCCATTACCAGTCCTAACCCCCCCATCAGCCCACTTCCACTCCTAACCCCGCCCATCAGCCCATTTCCAGTCCTATTCCCCCCATCAGCCCACTTCCAGTCTTAGCCCCCCATAGCCCATTACCAGTCCTAACCCCCCCATCAGCCGACTTCCAGTCCTAGCCCCCCATAGCCCATTACCAGTCATAAGCCCCCCATCAGCCAACTTGTAGTTTTAGCCCCCCACAGCCCA
The DNA here is from genome assembly GCA_033557465.1 of Ichthyophis bannanicus. Lineage (NCBI taxonomy): Eukaryota > Metazoa > Chordata > Amphibia > Gymnophiona > Ichthyophiidae > Ichthyophis > Ichthyophis bannanicus. The sequence continues at coordinate 487,115,297 of CM066038.1, read as the reverse complement.
TTACCAGTCCTAACCCCCCCATCAGCCCACTTCCAGTCTTAGCCCCCCATAGCCTATTACCAGTCCTAACCCCCCCTCATAGCCCATTACCAGTCCTAACACCCTCCCCATCAGCCCAACTAGGTTAAAACACAAATGGCTGCTGCTGCCGCTGCTGCCATGGCAGCAGCAGAATCGAGCATCCCGCGGGGCCCCCCAGCCCTTCAGAGTCTTCCATGTGGCCTCAGCACGGGCTGTTCAGAGCCACGTGAAGGGAGAGTTGCCCTTTCTCGCGGCTGTTAATCCCGCCGCGGGGCTGATGGGAAATCCCATCAGCCCCGCGGCGGGATTAACAGAGCCGCGAGAGGAGAAGCTCTCTCTTCGTGCGGCTCTGACAGCCGACGCTGAGGCCGCATGGAGGGCTCTGCAGGGCAGGGGGGGCCCCGCTGGATGCTCGATTCTGCCACTGCCACCGTTTGTGGTTTTTTTACCTAGTTGGGCTGATGCAAGATGTTTTTTGTGTGGGGCCCCCTGAAACGCGGGGCCCTGTGCAAAAAACATTCTTGCTCAATGGACGGGGCCGGCCCTGGCAATGTGATAACTACCCATTTCCCTGCAGGTAAACGAACATGCCTGTCACGATCTATGGTTTTGTTTTGGCTGCAGCTGTTCTGTGTTGCCTCTAGAAGCCGCCAATCTAGGTTAAGTCAGCTCTTGTTTTTCCTAAATTCAAGAAGATGTGACCTTGGAAAGGCTGTACCTTATTAATCTGCAATCATAACTTACAGGAAAAAAATATTTGCACTGGTTCCCCAAGTGGTTTTTAAACCTTTCTTTTTTCATAATGTAGATGTCTTGTCAACAAACAAGTTGTAGGTGATAATTTTCCATTGGATTAACCCAGTACATATGCAACTAGCTTTCAGAATTGTACTCCTTTCACCAGGTTTGGAAGAGACAAAACAGTTTAAATAATACAGCTCAGCTAGGCATGAAATTGCAAATGTATTGAGTTAGCCCAATAAAAAAAGCCTCACAGTGTGTTTGTTGACCGCGATTTCTACATATTCAATTGAACTAGCATAGCAACCACAAGACTTTGTTCTCTGGTAATTTTTTTAAAGTGTGCACTTGTAAGCAAGAAAATAGTGAACAGCAGACAGCGAAAAAGTCTTTTCTATGGGGAAAAGGGGTTTTTTTAAATTTGTAAATTCTTCTGCTTATCCATTTTGGTGGAAATGAGGAGTTAGAGCAGAGGACTGTGGGACTGAATCCTGCTGTTCATTCTTGACGTCTTGGGCAAGTCTCGGCTCTTAGGGGGTCTTTTACTAACAGGCGCTATCTGGCAGCGTGTATTCTGTATGCTAAAGGTGCACGGAGATGCATTTTGCTAGCTAGCACAGGGTCATGACAGCACAGGATGATTCCCACGCTAACTGTGCAATGCGCATTAGAGGCGCGAGTGGCTGGCGTGAGCTCAGCGCATTTAACATTTGTGTTCTCACATTGCACTAATTGGCACAGGTTCACCTAACACCAATTCAATAGGTGGCAATGACGCATGCCGCATTAATGTGGGCGCAGCTATGGGACAGGAGATGCTTTCCACGCCCCCGACAGTTAATGAGGCGCTGTTGTACCTAATATGCCATGGTTTTGGCACTACTGGCACATTAGGTGCGATGCCTTAGCACTCGTTAGTAAAAGACCCCTTTAATGGTCCCTTTTACTAAATATATACTATACTGTTAATGCGCGATTTGGCCAGTGTTAATTGTGAGCTCAGGCCTGCAGGTTCCCGAGGAGGCATGATAGTTAGTGTGAAAATCTGCATGCATTAAGTGCCAGTTTAGGATGCCAAATAGGTTAGGGGCAGAGAGCGGGCATGGTGAGCACATTGCTCTTAGCGTAGGGGCATAGATCATGCACTCTCGATGTTGCCATTAGCATGGGCTCACCTAACACCAAATCAATAGTTGCAGGTAAGTGCACCTATGGTAACTGCGCAATTCATTAGGGTACGCATCCATGCGCTAACTGTTGGGAACATGCTAGCCGTTGTAAATCCTCCAGGAACAGGGTATAGCTACTGTACCTGAATGTACAGTAACTTGTTTTGAATTACTAGCAGAAAGGCCTGAGCTAAATACAAAATCCCTTCCAGCAAGAACAGGGCTGTCGCAAGAGCTGCGTGAGTGGTGTGGTTGCACAGGCAGAGAGTATGGAACCGCGATAAGAGTGACTTCCTGCTCGTGGCAGGGAGGCGATGGGTTTGCAAGGTGCACAGGCTGCATTTTTAGTTTGCTATGGTCCTGTCCAAAATGCCTCAAAAGTTACCTCATAGCTCTAGGAGGGAGGTGAAATAGATAAAAACACAGATGGCATTTTCTTCAGTCTTCTTGGTCAAGGATAAAGACGTAGGCAGAGAAGGTTGCATCCCAGAGATGACTCCATGGATGCCAACAAGAGATTTTCAGCTCTCTGGACCATGGGATGATATTAGAAGGACTGCTTAGTAGAGATGGGGCCCACTGTTGTAGAAGATGTGCAAGATCTTCCAAACAGTCTGGAAAACCTACTGAAGGGCCTTAAACTAGGACATAAAGGATCATCACAGTTAAACAGCCAAGAAAATGTCAGACTGAAAGTGCAGCAAGTTCATTTGTCTGTAACAGAAGAGTCCCCTATTAGCTCTGTCAGATTTTTCTCCCCATAAAAATTGGATGTTGCTTAGCATTTAAAATACTGCAGTGATTCAAACCCTCTGTTCTTTCTGTGAGGTTTAGTCACGTACAGACATGTGTCGATTTTGTTTTTAAAGAACTCTGCTGCCCAGTCTGACAAACTTGAGAAAATTCCACTTGTTTGAGGAATTGATTGGAGGCACAAATTTGGTTGCACTTTTCCTTAGAACCACAGAGGAATGTGATAGATTTCTAACCCCCACCCAATCTCCTCCATTGGAATGTTGTAAATGATATCAATTGAACTTGAAATAGGCTGAAATCCACTTGGCTTGAGTTTGGCCCATCGCTATAAATCACTGTCATACAGTCACCTGGTTAATATAAACAACACCTTCACTGCAGAATGGCAGAAAAGTCCAGCTATCTGTCTCTTTGCATATCTCATGAGTTCCGAGAGAGTCAAATTTCATAGTGCCATCAATTCCCCTCGCCCCCATTTTTGCTGTCAACTCCCCTCCCTTCTTTTTGTAGGTTAACACTCAGGCCAATGCAGAAAACCAGCGCTGAATGTACACGTTATAGATTTTTTAATGCGTGTTTGTAACGCACCAACAATGCACACGTCTGAATGCGCAATGCAGAAAGAAGAGGCCGTGCAAATGAAGGGTGCGCAAAACAAGCGTATGCAAATGTGATACATGTAAAACCCCAGCGCTAAGGGAAAAAACCATCGTAAAATGCTGGCGTTAGAAATCAGGTAGCGTATGCGCACAAGAGGGAAACGCAAGAATTAGCTGATAGCACATGCGCATGATTTTGCAGTACTGTCCGGTCTCCTGTAGATGTCGTCAGACAGCATGCATATTCCTGCGTCCACTGCAGCACATAAATATAAACGCTAGAGTACCGAGCTTTCTTTTATGCAGTTACTGAGGCACACGCTGAAGTAATGTGTGTTTTTCCACATTTCCTTCTGTTGGTATAGACTCAGGGATGTCTGGTGAGTACATATCTAGAAGAACCTGGTGTATTTGGCTTGCAAGATTGAGAGCATGCTCAATGTTACAGCTATCCCCTTTCTCATTTCTTTCTGATTTGTGGAGATACAACGTGATGCAGGATCAAACTGCCAGCCAGAGGGCAAAGCGATCTCGCTCTTCGAGGTTTTCAGAGGAGGAAAAGGATGTGCTCCACCGTTGTGTGGTTGCCAATTACCACAACTTATTTCTTGCAAAGAATACAGCTGGGCAAAGGAATAAATTGTGGGATTAATTTGCAGCAGAGGTGAACACCCTAGTAGAGGTGAAGGTGCGCACAATACCACAATTGAAGCACTGGTGGTGCGATGAGCGATGCGCAGTAAAAAAATAAAAAATGATTGCAATTTTGAGAGATCATGGGGGAAGACTGAAGGTGGGCCACCATGTTCCACTGAGCTGACCCCACTAGAGCAGTTGGTTGCCTCCACCTTTCAGCTGGAAGCTCCCAATGGTTTGTCCAGTGCTGTAGACTCAAGGATGTCTGGTGAGTATATATCTAGAAGAACCTTGTGTATTTGGGTGGTGAGATTGCAAGCATGTTCAATGTTACAGCTGTCCCTTTCTCATTGCAGTGTCTGCTTCCATCACCTCCACCTCTGCTGGTGAGTATACCGACCCAGCATTACCTTGGGCTTCTTTTGGGAGTTGGGCCTGGGAGAAAAATGGCTCCATTAACTGTCTCCCTTGCTTTCTTGTTGCAGTGTGTTTTCCTGCAAATCTTGACTGTGAGGCTCCTGCTTTTGGGGGCTTGTCTGCTCTGCCCTCCACCTCTACCGGTGCGTATATCCACCCTTGGGCTTCTTTTGGGAGCTGGGCCTGAGAGGAGGATGGCTGTATTAACTCTTCCCCTTGCTTTCTCACTGCAGTGTGTTCCTCTGAAAGTCCTGGGCAGATGCATTGGAGAGACAGGCTTGGTGACCAAGGAGGCCTTCTGGATGCATAGTATCTCCGCCCACATCCCTAGTTCCACATACGATTGTTTCCTTACCATTACCAGTCATACCCCCTGGTCAGTCACAGCCTGACACCACTCACCTCCCAATAATACCAATCAAAAGTATTCTCGCCCCAAAACCATACGACAAGTAATCATATCGTATCAATCCACATAAGGATTACTGATAACATGAAATGCAAAGTCATCTAGAAAAGTAGTCCTCTATAAGTCGTCTTCGTCTCTCATTACCCCTTGCTGCATTGGGGCAGGCACGGGCAGGTGCATAGGTTCCGGTGGCAAGTCAGGAGCTTTTTGCATGGCATTCCATGTTCCAGGGCTATGTTGTGCAGCATGCAGCAGACTGCAACAATGTCCCCACCTTTTCAGGTGCATATTGCAATGCACCCCCAGAATGGTCCAGACAATGGAAATGACTCTTGAGGACCCCAAAGGTGTGTTCTGTCACACCCCATATAGAAATGTGTGCCTTATTGTAGAGCATCTCTGCTTATGTGCTTGGTGAAATCAGCAGAGTTATCAACCAGGTCTTACACCCATATCCAGCATCATCTATGGCATTAAAAAGAAAGACAACAGCTTGAAAATAAATAAATAAATACAATTTAAATTGCCTTATAGAGATGTATAGCTGTTTGCACTCCGATACCCAGCATCCCCTATGAATACAACTTCAACAAAGCAGCCTAGATAGATATACATATAGTAGTAGCTCTTGTACAGCTGTCCCTCTACCCCCTCCACCCCCAAGTTTCAGTACGCTTATGCGGCACTTACTAATGAGCCAACCTTCACCGCACCTTCCCTCTTCAAAGTCATGGCCAAATGCTGAGTTGGAGAGGATAAAGGCATTGTGACACCTGCCCGGGAGCTTGGAGACTACATTCAGGATCTTCATGTACGCATCACACACCACTTGGACATTAATTGAGTGGAAGTTTTTCCTGTTTCAGAATGCTGGTTCTCTGTCATTGGGCGCTGTTAGGGCTACATGGGTGCAGTCTATTACTCCAATCACATTTGGTAGTCTGGCAATATTTAAAAAAGTCAGCCTTCAACACCTGCCTTTCAGCCTCCTGCTCTGGGTACCAAATATGCTCCCCAATGTAATTTTTCAAAGCCTGCAATACCTGCTTGAAATGCCTTGACAATGATGACTGGTCCATTCCACAGGCCAGCCCAACAACATTTTGGAATGATCCAGTGCCCAGAGAATGTAATGCAGCGAGTAACTTCACCAGTCCTGGCACAGCGTGCTCCCGAGCGGTGGCAGGATCAATATCATCTTTAATGTCCTCATACAAGAACAAATTGGCTTGTCGGCATAAGCGGTAATTACGCAGGACATGCCTGTCTGGGAGTCCATCCAATACCTCCCTGTCTCTGAACAGGCACCATCTGGAGGGCCCCATGACACGGGGTGCACCATGTTCCTCCTCAGGTATCTCCTTATGTTCCTCCTCATGGGTCTCCGTTGTTCCTCCTTCTTGGGCTGGCTCTTGCAAGCAGCAGAAAGGCAAAGGAATAACTAGCAAACATCTACCTGACCAAAACGTCCACCGTCAAACACTCAGAACTGTGCTGTTTTCAAAATGCTCAGAATTGTGTTCTTTCTTGAGGATGCTCAGAATTATGTTCTCAAGGATGCGTTAGATCTACTCCTGACCAGGTGTAAAAATAACAACGCTTTTCTTGTTAACACAGGATTGTATAATTTCTAATACACTTCAGTTCATCGGGCATAGATCTCATTACCATATTAAATGACTATGCCCCACTCATTTTTTTTCATTTCAATACATTTTAATATGCGCCACGTTGTGTGCATACCGTGCGCGTCTATCTCTTTTCTTCAATGACATGTGCATTGTGTGCATGTAAGTGTGCGTACAAGCCCACGCTAGCTTTCTGTATCGGCCCGACTGGTTTTTTTACCTTTTTCTGAAAGATTGCAAAACAAAAATAAAAAGGGACCAATTTTATAAGGGTCATGCAGAAAGTTAAGTGCTATTAATGCATATGTCTCTATTTTAAAGGACTTGTACATGTGAATTGGTGCTGACATGTGTGCTTCCGGTGGTTACTATTCTTTAGGTGTGAGCGGAAATGCCGTTGCACATATTTTTGGTAGGGGTGCACACAGAGATTAAGTTTGGGTGTAGCGTAGGTGGGGCTGCAGTTTATAGAATACTATGACCTATGTCCATTTCTGCACCAATCTAGGCGCACCCTGCTAGGTCTGCTCTGGGGCAGGCGTGACAGCCGCGATTAGATTCAGGCATATCACTATTTTATAAAGTAAAGCACCGTCGTGCTTCATTTTATAACATAGGTCCCAACTATTTGCGAGCCGACGTGCACTTCCTGCGTGGGAGTTTATAAAATCAGCCTCAAAATGGTCAGACCTCATTATCTTATATCCACAAATACTATTAGCATGCTTATCAGTGGTATCTCTGAATCTGCAGAGAGTAGAGGAGCAGGGTGAGTCTGAGAGCAGCTACTTAACCAAATAAGTTATGATTTCTGATTCCTGAACGCATTCGTTGCTGATGCAGGGGAATGACTCAGCAAGGGAATCTCCCAAGATCCCTTTCTCTGAGGATTCTGGTTTCCAAGTAAAGCAATCTCTGCTGTCAAGTCTCAGGAATGGCCTCATTTCGCTATGATTTAGGGAAGTGCACTGTAGAATAGAATTTACAGGGAAGCCATTGTCCTGAATTTCAATTGGATACCTCGTATGGCTTTCCTCAGTCTGCCTGCCAAGTGTGAATCTATTAAAAAAAAAACCTAAAATACCATATGTCCCTCAGACTGCGATATATGCAAATGTCTCGCTTTGTTAGTATTGTTTTAATCCCCAAAGTGAAGGTTTTGAAACAAAGGGAATCTGCATATATTCACTTTTTTACACTTCTGTCTTATGTATTTAGGCTTCTGTAGGATTTTAGGCCACTGACAGGGAAAACAATAGATTCTGTTCTCCGGTCAGTCTTTCTTGGTATTAGCTTTACCAATAGGTTACTTTTGTTCAGTTCCAGTTGATTCAGCCCTGGTTTTACCCCACTGCATGAAGGATCACACGATTTATCAGAATACCTTTGTATATGGACTGAAAACTTTATCTTTTTGTTGAGTGTTTTTGTATTGAATTGTATTTTGTGATATTTTTTTTTCTTATATACTTTGTCTTTGTTATATGGTATTTGATTGTTTAAGTAGCTTGTAACCCACTTAGATCTTTTTGCGATTAAGCAGGATATAAAATCTGTGAAAATAAAAAAGTTATAGCAGGGATAATGGAATGTTGTTCTCACCTTTTGTTTCATTGGTAACTCAAAATGAGTTACCTACAGAGACAGCAGGTATTTTCTTGTCCCCCCGACAGCTTGTAGTCTAAGTTTATGCCTGAGTCAATGGAGGGTTAAGTGACTTGCCAAGGTTACAAGGAGTGTCAGTGGGATTTGAATCCTGACTTCTCTGGTTCTCAGCCTTCTGCAGTAACCTTTAGGTTACTCCACTTCTCCTTAGGATGTCTGTTTATTTAGATTTCTAACCCGCATAGTAAAAATCGCTCCATGCAATGTACAAAACAGAACAGTCACAATAAAAAAACAATTGCTGTACAATTCAACACAAACGAATCCCTCCCTACACCCAACTCCCTCACTATCTGACATGTTTAAAAGCCTTAATATTTTAGAAAAGGCTGGAGAAACTTATTTGGCAGGAGCCATATTAGAAGAAAATTTTTTAAAAAAGCATCCAAATGCTTATGAGTGTGGAGGATGCAGTAAAAGCTGTTAGTGTAGCAGGGTTTAAAGAAGATTTGGACAAGTTCCTGGAGGAAAGGTCCATAAACCATTATTAAAGAGGACCTGGGAAATCCACTGCTTGACCCAGGACAAGCATTGTGGAACCTGTGTGTCTTTTTGGGAACCTACTAGGTACTACTGACCTGGATTGGCCACTGTTGGAAACAGGATACTGGGTTTGATGGACCTTGGTCTGACCCAGTATGACATCTCATGTTCAGAACGGAGTAGCATCACCCAGGGCTTTGAACACCTTTGCGGCATTCATATTTCCACTTAGAAGCAGGGATTCTGCTACTTATGCGAGGAATTGATTAAGGAGCTGAACTTTGAAACTCAAACTTTGGGCATCACCTTAAAATGGTTCCAATCCTACTTATTAGACCACACACACCAAATAAAAATAGGAGCTCATAAATCTATGCCCTTCTTTCAACACCAAGGTGTACCCCAAGGCTGTGCATGCTCATCAATATTATTCAGTATTTACACTCAACCATTATGTGATATTATGTCACTTATAGAAAGGTTTGACATCAAGTACCATATATATGCAGATGACATCATGATATACACTCCCTTTTTCATCACCTCACCAGGCTATTCCCCAATATTCAGAAGCCTTACAGCAATTACCCAATGGCTACAAAAGCACAACCTATATATCAATTACAATAAAACTGAAGTCCTGCACATAACGAGAGACCCCAACTTCAACCCACCAAACTGTAATTAAATACTTAAGTGTCATAACAGATCAATGAATCAATCTAAATGCAAAAGTAAATCAAACTACTAAAAATGTATACTATAAACTCAGGATACTAAAGAACCTACATCCCCTCTTAAGCCTTATGGATTTCCACACATTGTGCTAGGCGATCATCATCCCCATACTAGATTACAATAACTCAATTTACCAAGGATTTCCCAAGTGCACCTTATATCCCTTGCAATTAGCCCAGAACACTAGAGCCAGAATTATACAAAGGAGCTCCCAGAAGACCCATATCATCCCAGTTCTCAAGCATCTTCACTGTTTACCAATCGCTTACAGAATCAAGTACAAAGTAATCCTCAACACCTATAAGATCATGAATATCCTATTTTCTGATACTCTCACCCATCTACAATAGAGCTAGAAGATGAAATACAATCAACCTAGTAGACATACCACTGATAAGCTCACAAGAGGTCAAAGGACAAACAATAGGGCATTCTCCTTATATGCTCCAAGAATTTGGAATGCTCTACCACCTCAATTAAGGTCTATCAGTTCCACAAGAGGCTGAAAACTCGGCTATTGCAGGAATAGTACGGAGCTGACCCTCACTAGACAAGCCTAACACAAGACTAGTACCAAGATCCTTAATTCATTATTGTACGTAATTAATGTTTATGGCATGCTGCTGAATTCTTGTTACTCTCTGAACCCTTTAAACACCATCCTATATATTAATGTTAAATGTAATGTGCACAGTGTTTATTTTTGTTTAATGTCCCTGTAAACCGACTTGACTTGTAGAAAGACGGTATAGAAAAAGACATTAAATAAATAAATAAATACATTTTAAGGTAGTTTTGAAGACCTGAGGGCTAACATGAATTCCCACCTCAAGCTCTCCTCCTAAGCCTGGGCCTAACAGTTGCAGGGTGTAAATGTCAAAGAAGAAATGTCCCTAGATATGTGTATTTCCTTTCTAAACTATAGAATATACATGTACTTTGCAGGGCCTCCCAAACAACGTCCACGAGATGCCTCCACAGCATGTACATCGAAGTGGCGCCTTTTCTAAAATCACCCCTTGACACCTGGAAATCCTTTATTTAAACCTATAACCTGTGTGTGACTCTTGTCTGCTAGTATGAATATGAACATGCAGCTTCCATGGCCCACACTGTACTTCTGGAACAAGCTCCCCTTTATATGCACCCAACTCTTCCCCTGAGAGAAGTTGATGAAATAAAGCACAGGAGGCTTAAAGAGGCATTTTAAAAAGGCTGTTTAGGAGCTATGCGGATGTCCAAGTTGCTGGCCAAAGCAAGGACTTTTCAACTGCCCAGAAGTAGCTATACCACTCTACAAAAAACACATAGCCTATCTCGCTAAAAAACAGGGAACTCACAAGGGCAAAAAGGTAAAAGTCCTTTATTAACAGACCCCTACACGGCCATGTTTCGGTGTTGCCTTCATCGGGGGGTACTTGTTGATAATCCTGAATGTGTAAATGCAATGCTAAGATGAGTCAATTGGATTAATTCCAATAGTATAGGCACAAACCGCCGGGAATCCAAATCGGCTTGCAAAACCTTGTGCTTCCTAGGGAAATGTCATCATTTGAAATGACAAAGGAAACGTCAACAATGTATCCTAAGTCATTCCATATCATTTTCAAAATAGAGCAATAGAAAAATCTGAAACATTTTCTTTCTTTCATTGCTATCAAGAGCACTTGTTATTTTTTTCTTAGGACTGTAGGCACTAAGCAGAATAATCTAGGCTAATATTAAAAATCTATCCAAAATGAAACATTTCATAGAAAACAAAATCAATGAAAAATAAACAGAAACAATACAAAACCCAAAATGAAACAAAACATCTTCCAGTGCATATCCCTAACAACTATTATTATTTTAGATAGCTAATGGGGCTATGGTGCGTTGCTTGCATCTCAGTATACGTAATCAAAAAGAGACATGCGGAGGCTTATCCCTAAAGTCTTAAGGCACTTTGTGACCCAGGGATCACACTAAATTAGGTTGAATATGGTCGAAATCGATATCCTTTTCTAAATTCTTTCCTCCAGAAGATGACTTGCAAAGCCTGCAGCCCCACAGCAGGCCACCTTAATCACTGCTGGCAGGTTTCAATGTGTGAATGCGTCTAGTTTTATTGCTTTGGTTTGTGCGCTTGCTGCCATCAGCACATCGAACGGACACTGTGACTTATGAGCTTCCTCTATGCTTTCATGAAAGCTGTTATTTGAGAAGAGTTCCTGCGGTGGGGGGGGGGGGGGTGGAAGCGGCGGGTAGTGGGGAGCTTAGCACAAACCAATTCTGATGTGCTTTTTATTTGTTCCATCCGGTACATAATTCTGCAGCTGATATAACCAGTAATATCTCCCAGTATGAAACCAGTACAGTGGCCCAATTCAAAGAGTCAATTTATTATTACATTTTTAGTCTTTCCAACCCAACGTTAGTTGTAAAGACTTCATAAAAGTGATCAAGAATGTCTGTCTGTCTGTCCATCTAGGGCAACATTTAACAGAATGTGATGGAACTTGGTATACGGGGAAAATTGATTTAAAAAAAACCACATTGAGTGCACATATGGGCTAAATCAGACTAGGGGTTCCAGAGAGCCACCCCCTCCCCCCCACAATACATTTCCATGGGAGGAGTTCCCACAGAAACTTTGTAGCATAGAAACTTACATACAGTGAAACATAGCACTTAAGAAACTGATCCCTTTCAAACCCCCTCTCCTTGTCTTCTATTCCCAATCCCCCAAAATTTCCCCATACCCAAAAATTGCCCCCCAAACTGCCTCACAACCCCACTTACCGCCCCAATCCCCCAAAATACTCCCTCACAACTGCCCTACCAACCACCAAATTTTCCCACTACGAAAAGTACCCCCATACAACTGTTTCACCACCCTGCAAGATCTGGCGTTAAGAATTGGAGCCCATTTTTCATCTGGGCTGGCCTAAGTGCCATAGCCACTTAGCCCTGCCCACTGACCCCTTAACCCCAGATTTTCATTTCCGTGGTGCCGTAAATGAAAATCCGAGTCACACCACACAGGCCAGCAGCCGCCGAGGCTAAGCGGGTAGCAGTGATTTTCGATGCTGCCCCATGCTGGGGTTTTCCCTGCCTATCTTTAAGGTGCAGAGCGCTAAGCAGGCAGCATAGAAAATCACTGCTACCCACTTAGTGCCATTCCCTGCTACCCACTTAATAACATTCCCTGCCTCCGCTCCACCCCGGAACATCCCAACATGTCCAGATGCTAAGCAGATAACATCTGGGTGCATTAACCGGGATTTTGCAAAGGCACTACCCATTTGGGTGCCTTTGGAAAATCCCGGTTAAAGCATTTACATGGATAACATGGGCTGTTAACCGTGTAACTGCCTTCAAAAATCAGGCCCTGGATTTTTAAAGCCACGTTGAGGTAAGTAGCTTTTAATAGATTTTAAGAATCATGAGTTCTTTACTAAATTTTCTTTCTAAAACTAGGGGGTTTTTTGTATATTATTTTTGAACATTCTTTTTCTGACGTTTGCTGAGATTCCCTTTGATCCTGGCTTCATATCACCTTTTCAAGGCTGCTTTTGGATCCTGACCCTCTCATTCTCCTGTTTAATACCTGTGTCTGTTTTAATCATCTCCCTAGAATGAAATTCCCTAGTGTTTGTTTGGTTTGTCTGTCATAGCAGATTGTAAGCTCTATGGAGCGGGGGCTGTCTCTTGCAGTTTATGCCTGGTAGCACTATACAAATGATCAGTAATAGCACTATTTTCTCCATTGAAAGCAAAACTAGGTTAGTCAGCTATTAATACCATACTACAAACCACATAAAAACAGAAGGCATGCTATGCTGGATCAGATCGGTGATCCACTGAGGCAAACATCCCGTCTCCAACGGTGGCCAGGCTGATTCACTTGGACACGTCTGGTAGATTTTGCTGGGAAGATCCTTCCCTCTTCTCATCCCCAGAAATAGGAGGTGGTGTATCTTACCACTATGTGGCTAATAAATATCAATAGATTTGACCTCCAAAAACGTGTCCAAACATTTATTAAACCTACCTCCACTCCAGGGTTTAGGCTGTTGACACAGTGAAAAGCACATGAAAGAAAAACAAATTCTGCTGTTACAGAAGCAACATGGATTTTTGGATTAAGAGAGTGACAGTATACCATTTCAAAGCCTTTTTTCTACCCTGGGCTCTCGGAGGTCAATAGTCAGATGCACGGAGAAGGTATAATTGGAAAATTAGACAGTTTTGAACTCTCCATATGTTCAGCTGCACTTTATCTGCAGAAATGGGCTTTCAGAAAATTGCTGGCTCATATACGGGTAAGGTGCATATGTGTACCACCATGCATGTAATTTTATCCACGTTAGGAGGAGACGTACTTTTGAATTTTCAAGGAAAAGCTACTTGTGCAACGTGGCAGTTATTACTGTGTATGGCTACTTTTCCCTAGGCAATTTCAAAGTGAAAGAATCCATGTGCTTTTCTTTGAAAATTAGTGCAAAGCCCACCAGTAAAAAGTACCTGAGGACATGGCATCTACGCAGGCAGCTTTATCAGATAGAATAGAGCAGGTCAGCAGAGTTTGACTAAGCCATTGCTGCCTGTACCCCAGTGAATGTTGGGACAGATTCTGATTGTCATAGTGAAGTCAAAGGGAACGTTGAATTACAAATTCATGCATGCAAGAGAAGAGGGGGATTTGTGTTTATCTGTTCCACTCCTCTCAGAATTTTATAGACCTCTGTCCTATTTCCCTTCAGCTGTCTCTTCAACAAGCTGAAGAACTGAAGCCTATAGTCTTTCCTTATAGGAGAGTTCTTCCATACCTTTTGTTATTTTTGTTGCCCTTTTTTGTAGTTTTTCTAATTGTGCTATATCATTTTTGAAACGTGATGGGCAGAATTGCTCACAATACTCAAAGTGCGGTCATCTCAAAGAACAGAAGACAAAACGTAGGATCTGGGCGATATTATTCGACAGGTCCTCTCCAAACCCACAGCCACTTATGTATCTGGATTTATCTCTCACATATTCGTTGTGGATATTCTCAACATCTGACTGGCTGTGGAGTCGCAAGGATCAGTTTTGGAAGCCCTGGTGTATAACTCAGGTTTAATAACTGCTGAGTCATGTACAAAAAGTATATTTGTGCATAGGTAGATACAGTGGGCCCAATATTCACTGGCGACAGCTAGATCTCAAAAAGCAGCTAGCTATCACCGCTGAACTTTAGACCCAGATATTCAATGCTGGGCCATATCCGGGACCTGACATTGAATATCTGGTTTGCCCAGATTGCCATGAAGCTAGCCGAGCAGCAGTGATAGTCAGTGGTGAAAGTTAGACCGTCCTTTACTGCACCTGACTTCTGCTGCGTTGTGATAACTACGCAATGACTCAATATCACTGCTGCCCAATAATTGCCAGGCGCCGCCCCCAGAATACCCCAAGGATAACAGATTAGTATTGAGGGGGGCAACGACGGCACTCACGACACTAACCACATTTGTGCTACTGAATATCCTGGCCAGGGAGAGTAACACGGTTAGCAGGTCTGCTAATCGCATGAATCCCTTTGGAAATCAGGCCCAGTACGTTTTGTTTGTCTTCTCTCTGGGCCCTTCATTCGTAGCTCTTAAAAACCATTCTGTAATTGCGGTGTCTTCACTAAAAAGCATAATTCAAACAGAATTTGAAAGCATTCTTTTCTCAGGGACATCAAAAGAAGTGGGCAAGATTGGTGGCCATCATCCTCTTTGCTAGATTCCTAAAGAAAATTGCATAAAAACCCTGCAGAATGGGAGCATTTTAGCGTTTCCCTCGTTTATACGGAAAGCCACTCATTAAGGAATATAGTGAAGGCGTATTGAAGTGTTGCTTTATTTATCATTCCTTTGTAGTGTCATTTTACAGCTCACAAGGGTGTGTAATAAATTAATACAATCAAACATACTTAGAAATTCCATTACATCATATCAATTTCTGAGGATGAGTGAAAAATTGCAGCCCAGGAATAGCTTCTTAAGTCTGGCAGAATCGAATCCTAGCGATAATAATGACAACCCAACCAAACACGATCATTTGCATATATATATAGCACGCTTCCTCCACTGGTTTTCAGATACTTTTGAAAATTAAAAAGATCAGGAGAATTTTAAAGTCCATTTTAAATCTTCCTCCCTCTTACCTCAAAGACACCTGCATGAATCTTTCCAGCCAGAGGCCTTAATTATGAAAATATCCTCAAACTCTGTGCTACTGGTAGAGGTGAGAGACGGCGTTCCCTGAAGGTCACTAGTAATGGGGTTTGATGGAGAGCAGCCAGTCATCTCACACTTGTCATTTCCTGCATGGAAGACAAGAGGCCCATTTCTGATATTACAAAGCAGAGGCGCACAGTGTTCCCAGGAAGCTGCATGGGAGTCGTCCTCCCATGCTGCTGCGGTAGCTGGAGGTGCTGTAGTTTCATGCCGTTAGTCATTAGCTGCTCTTTATGATGAAATACACAATAGCGCAGCAGCTTCTCCTACCGGCAGCAGCATGGGCAGAGGACTCCCACACAGCTTTGTGAGGTCATTGGAGTCCTGCTACTGCATAACCTCTACTCATCCTACCCTATCACTCCTTTCCATACTAAATTATGTCGCTTAAGGTGCAGTGTTTTTTGTTTTATATTTCAAGTCATAGTTACAAATGCACAAATGGGTGAACTGGTACACACACAGTTAATTTCTCTGAAATAGTGGAATGGAGGGCTAGTCTAACATTTAGGGTCATGTTTACTAAACCGCGGGAGGAGCTTTTGTAGCTACCATGCGGCATATGTAAAAATGCTGTGTGATAGTTGCAAAAATTGTGAGGTATCTGCAGGGGGAATATCTGGCACCAGCCCTGCAGATACCGTGGAGGAATTGCACTTGCCGCGGTGATCCACGATCTCAGCATTGGCAAATAGCACAGGTACTCCCACACTGCCGACTAATGCAGGGATTGGGGAAGAGCAAGGGGAGGCATGGTCTACCCACCCTTCTAAAGTGATGCTGATGTCTTAGCTCTACTGATCTGGGACATTGGCACCCTGAAATGGCCCCCTTTCCAAATCATCACCCTCCAAACAGCTCCCGAGCCGGACTGAAATCTGTCTGGGGTGTTAGGTCAGACTTCAAAACCCTAATCGCCACCTGGCTAGCCAGTCAGCCCCCCTTCCATCCAAGCAAGATCTGATGGCGTCTTCACGCTAGGGGGCAGCATTGTGACATTGGTGCCATTTTTCATTGTGCCAGAGAAGCAGGGAAGACTGCTCCCACCCTCTCCTTACTAGACCACCAATGATTTTTGAGGTAAGAGCTAGGGGGATGTTAGGGGGGTTGAGGTGGGTGTTAGGTCAATTGGCTAGTCAGGAGGGATCTTTATTTGAAGGGGGCTTTACTGGCAAGTCAGGAGGGATCTTGTTTAAGGAGGTGGGAGAGGGGGCTTCGAGGTTTGGCCTAACCCCCCCCCCCCCCCCTTGGACAGGTTCTTGTTGGGGTTAGAAGCTGTCTGGTGGGGTGCTGAATTGGAAAGAGGGCCATTTCAGGATGCTGATGCCTCAGATCAGTTGATCCAAGGCATTGGCACCACTTTTAGGATGGGTAGACTCGGGGGCACTGTTCCCTCTAAGCTGTGCGCGTGTGCGCGCGCACACACCTCTCCGAGCGAGCGCACACAAATTAAAACAGAGCGCACAAGGATCTGCTTTGGCTTTTTTCACTTCATTTCATTTCAAATCTTGGATGTTTTAAAGACCATGCAGCGCTGTGGCTGCGCCGGCGATCTACATCACTTCTGAGTCCTCTTCTCCTCTCACACGTGACATGAGTCATGAGTCCGACCTCGACCAATAGGAGGGCAGTAAGGAGCCTAGGACTAGGAGGAGGGGGGCAGAGGAGGCTGTCTGAGGCACCACCAGCCAGCCACGTGGCTTCACATTCCCTGCCCTGGTCATCTGTGTGGTCTGCATTGAGCCGGAGGAAGCGATTCCAGGCCCTCGTCACCGAAGCTGGGGAGCACGGCTGAACGCAGGGCAGACAGGCAGCATCGCAGCCCCTTTCGCAGAACGGAGGCAATGGCAGAGACAGTGCAGGTAGGGTTGCCAGTCTGGATTGCTAATTTCGGGAGCTGGGAGGTGCCGGGTTAGGCAGAAGGCCTCTGTAGGTGTTTTTGAGCACACGGCTGCGGACTGCTTGGTTGAGGAAGGCCTAGCAGCTGTGTGGGAGATTTGTGGCTGTTTCCTGAAGACTTTGGTACTGAGCAGGAAGGGGGCTCGAGGGGGGACTCTCCTTCGCGGTCTTTTCAGGATTTCTGCTGAGAACCTTCATTTGCTTAGTTTACAATGAACCTTTTTGTTAGGAAAGAAAAAGTAAGAGGAAAAGGAGGCTGATAGGATTTGCAAACGAAGTAGCTGAAAAGGTAGGGATAAAGAGGTTAACCTTAATAAATTATAAGCACAGAAAAAGGAAGACAAACAGCAGTATCTGGGGAAGCTGGTAAAGTAGTCGGGAAAGCAAAGATGCTAATGTAATTAAAAATAGCCAGTATGGTAAAACATGGGGACAAGACATTTTTTTCAGGTATGTTGGTGGCAGGAGGAAGTGCAAAGGTGGAATTGTGAGACTTAATGATGAAGGGGAGGAATGTGTAGAGGCTGATGAAGATAAAGCAGAATTGCTTGATAAATATTTCTCATAGATGAAGGGCTGAAAATGGGACCTACGAAAACACAAATAGAAATGGAAATGAAGTAGAACTCAAAACTATTTTCAGAAGATGGTAAGCTAGCTAAACTTAAAATGGACAAAGCAATGGGCCGGACCAAATTCATCCCTGGGTATTGAAGGATGTGCCGTCAGCTCCGCTGTCTGACCTTTTCAATGCTTCTTTAGAGTCAGGAGTAATCCCAGAGAACTAGAGATAGGCAAATGTGGCTCCTGTCCATAGAGACAGACGTAAGGAAGAGATTGGTAACTATGGGCCAGTTAGTCTGACCTCTGTAGTGAATAAATTAATGGAAATGCTGCTAAAGCAGAGGATGGTGCAGTTTCTGAAATCCAAGAGCTTAATATTCAAAGGATTTATGCTCCTAACTTTGAGAGTTATGCTCCGAAATTGGTCTCTTTGAAAATGTATTAGGGCTGAGTGCCTAAATATTTTCTTAAAACTTCACTAAACTCCTAAAGTTAGGAGCATAAAAAGTGGGTGGCAATAGGGGCAAATTTTAGGGAAGGAAAGGAAGTTAGGAGCTTAATACTGATTTTTCAAAACTAGGTGCCTTAAGAATAAAATTACTCAGCATGTAGATAGTCATGGCCTAATGGGAGACAGCCAACATGGCTTTAGACAAGGAAGATCTTGTCTTACTAATCTGTTATGTTTATTTTGAAGGAGTGAATAATCAGGTGGACAAAGGTGAGTCGGTTGATATTGTGTATCTGGACTTTCAGAAAGCCTTTGACACGGTCCCTCATCAGAGACTTTTGGCAAAACTAAAGAGTCATGGGATAGGAGGCAGTGTACTATTGTGGATCAGGAACTGGTTAAAAGATAAAAAGCAGAGGGTCGGGCTAAATGGCCAATTTTCCCAATGGAGAAAGGTGAATAGTGGTGTACCCCAGGGATCTGTGCTGGGTCTTCTGCTTTTTGACATATTCATAAATGACCTGGAAAGTGGAATAACGAGTGAGGTTATCAAATTTGCAGATGACACAAAACTATTTAAAATTGTTAAAACCCAAGAGGATTGTGGAAAATTGCAAGAGGATCTTGCTAAATTGGAAGACTGGGCATCAAAATGGCAGATGAAATTTAATGTGGAGAAGTGCAAGGTTATGCACCTAGGGAAGAACAACCCAAACTATGGTTACACGATGCAAGGTTCCACATTAGGAACCACCACCCAGGAAAAAGATTTAGGCGTCATTGTGGATACCATGTTAAAACCCTCGGCCCAGTGTGCAGCGGAGGCCAAGAGAGCAAATAGAATCCTAGGTATGATAAGGAAAGGAATGGAAAATGACACAGATTGGTTTCAATTGCATATTGGAACACAGAGGTGCGCTTCCATTTTGTCATTAATCACAACCTTGCATTTAGGGGAAAGATTTCCTGAAAATGAAATTGAGGAATGGTCTGCTTTGACTTGACAGCAATAGCACAGTGTGATTATGAATTTGGAATTGAAAACGTCCGATCACTCTGCTTAAAGTATAAACAATTTCTTATGGAGGAACATATTGTTATTCAGCAGTACAATGACTTCAAGTTTTTAGTCGCAGAAAAAATCAAAAGCAAACTGATAAACAGTTTTACAGATATGGTGACTTTGGTGTTTCAGAATGCTCACTTTGCAGATTTAGCAAAATTGTGGATATTGGTGGAACATTTTTGGCTTCTAGTGCAGATTGTGAGCGTGATTTCAGCTTGATGAACAGTTTAAAAACCAAAATAAGGAATCGCTTACATTTAGAACATTTGGAAATGCTGATGCGTGTTAAGAGTCATCTTCAAGATGGCGGATCAGTAGACCTTGATAAAAATTTATTCAGACTGGGTACATTTGAAAGATCGAAGAGAGAAATTTTGAGAACATAGTAAGTGACGGCAGATAAAGGCCAGCATGGTCCATCTAGTCTGCCCAGCAAGATGGCAAGAGTAGGTGCACCTGTTGCTCTGTGCAGGCCACCTCTCCCCATGTCTTTGTTTAGGGGTGAACCCACCACTCCATGTAGGACACCGAACTCTTCTTCCATACATAAATTATTTACATGGAATAACAATGGCTTTCAATAAAAATTAACTGAAATAATACCACATTTGTGATTGTAATTACTAGAAATTTTCCCCTTCATTTAGTAATCGTCTATTTTCATTTAATTTGATTAACATCAATGTGGTGTACATACTGTATTCTAATGTGTAGTCAAATTTTAAAGTATATAATTCCAAGTGTCGTTATGTAGCGCACAAAAAATTTAACCTTCCTTCAAATGCCGCACGGCTGATATTTTATGCGCACACAGCCTACAGAAAATTAGAGGGAACATTGCTCGGGGGCAGCAGACCTTTGGCACTGCAACCACTGCCGATCGGCAGTGGTCACAAAGACACTCCAAATACTCTGCTGTAGATAATGCCACCTCATCACCTGGCGATTTCTGCAGCAATGTTCGCAATTTAGGCAGCCATCACGTGAACATTGTTCGCACGGTAGTTTCCTACCATCGCGATACCTTCTCCTTGCACTGATCCTGCTTCCCCCCAACTCTACCTTGCAGAATGCAGATATTGCAGAAAATTACCTGCGATATCTGCTTTCCACCATGTTAGCTGTCACCGCAGCAGTAACTTTCCCCTGTTACCGCCATGATGACAGCTAACACGCCTTAGTAGCCTACCTTAGAGCAGTGGACTAGGAGCCAGGGAGGCCAGGGTCTGAATCTCACTGATGCTTTTTGTGGTCTTGGAAAGTCACTTAACTCTCCATTGTTCCAGGTACAAATTTAGATTGTGAGCCCTCTGCGGGGAGGGAAACATATTCTGTGCCAGAAAAGGGCCGGCCCGAGGGTTTCTGCAACTCTAGGCAGAAACCCTGACCACACCGCACCCCCCCCCCCCTACCCCCAGCTGCAGTCAATTTTGTCTCGGGAGAGGGAGGTGGCAGCGGCAGTATTTCTTAAAGCATCAGTTTGTCACCCCCACTTTCTTGCCGCAAGAAAGCAGTGGCAAAAAGCAGTCGTTTTTGGAAATACTGCCGCGGCCTGCCTCCCCCTCCCTAGATGGAATCGGCGACAGTGGAGGAAGGGCAGCATGGCTAGTCATGTGTCTCACTGCCGCCCCCACCCAGGCCGGCCACCTAGCTCGCCTAGTGGATGGGCCGGCCCTGTGCCTGAATAACTGGCCTTGAACTACCATTGGAAAGGCGTGACTATATCTCCTCTTGCTCATTTTGAGATTTGATGCAGTGGTATGGTCTATAGGTGACTCTCTTGATACGGTGCAAGTAGTGAAGCCTATAGCAGTAAGTGTGCCTAATGCAGGTGAATAGATTTTGGAACCTATCACAAGCTTGTTAGATTTAGACAATTCTCAGAGCCTGGGTCCAGGTTTTATTTGGGGTTTAATGGGCATTTTTGGTTTTTCCTGTTATAATCCTTGAGTATGCTATTAATGGCATTATTAAAATCTCACAACATACTAAGTTAACTGAATTTTTCAAGCACTTAGCTATTGAATTTTCTAGCGGATAAACTTTATTTAGTTCAGTGTGGTACAGGATCAAATAGATAATTCCCCCTCCCCCCCCCACTTCCCCTCCTTCAATGTAACCTCCTTCCCCGCTATTGACACCCCATTGCCCACTATCTTGTTATTCCTTTGTATATAGCCCTGTGCAAACCTCGCTCCCTGTTGTACATAGCTCAACCCCGCTAACCACCTGCATTGTCCCCCCCCCACCAGTTACCCCCCATATAGTAGCTAAGTTTGTGTACTACATTCTGTACTCACTGTTCTATGTATACCTAAGTTTACTGTTCTATGTAAGCTGCCTTGATAGCCTGGAAGGTGGTATAAAAGAAACGTTAAATAAATAAATAATAAGCTCCTAGTGACACAGAAAACACTTTAGTGTAATTGAAAACCACATCTTTTAGCCTACAGTCAGACGTATCCTTCCAGACTTTACTTGCTGCATTAATTGTGTGCGCATTCAACCTGCTTTGCTTTTGTGGTGCATGCGTCCAAACACCTGGAAATCTCTCACCCAGAAAATTAAGCATCAACTGATTTTTAAAAGGGTTTCCATTAATTTGCAGTAGATAAGCAATCTTGGTCAACGTTGTGGGATTCGCGGTACATCTCGTAATGCACCATTGCATCATCCCAGCTATGATATCACCCAGCAGAATAATTTATAAGCTATAAGCTGGAGTGGTATATTTCCACAAGCATCCATGATGCTGTTTTTATTTTATTTAACATTTCTTATATACTGCCTTTTGTAATATCAAGGTGGTTTACATTGAACAAACAGGAATTACACTGAACAGGGCATTATAACTTGGAGATAACTATTTTACAGGAAACATGGGGCAATGGAGGGTTAAGTGGCTTGCCCAAGACCACAAGGAGCACCTGTGGGACTAGAAATCCCAGTCCTTCCAGCCCAAGGTTGCTGTCCTCTAGTGGAATTTGAACCCCTGATCTTCTGGCCTGAGGTAACTTGCCCCAACCACTAGGCCACTCCTCCCTTCTGTTGTGTGGTGTGACCCATTCTCAGTGACTTGATGACTTTCAGCCATTGATCACAAGACCCAGCTGGCTCGCCCTTTTCTCTTTCTGTTGTAGTGTTGCTGACCCTCCTCGATGTCCAGCTTCGCCTTTCTTCTTCGCAGCTAAGGATCTTCTGTATTTGTGCCGTTAAAGGAACAAATCTATAATAGGAAAAGTATGCAGTATGATTTGCCAAAATACTGTAAACCAGCACAGTGCTGAGCCCAAGGGAAGGGCCTCTGCGTTCCACTCAAATTCAAAAACTCGTACGCTTGAAGGTCAGTCTTTTAAAATGTATTTTATTGTGAGTCCATTTCTAAAAAAAAATTGCAGATCCAGAAATTATAGCAATAATTGTATTTATTTATTTTAAAGTGCCATTCTTACCTAGTTCTAAATCTTAAAGCCGGAGTTGCTTTGCAGCTTTTTTTGTTTTTGTTTTTTTGTTTTTTCAGTAAACCACTCTGCCTGTCTGTCGTTCCTTATTCACCATGGTTCATAACTTGCCTTCTATTTTTATCTAAGTCTACCTCCCTCCCTACCCCTTTCATATGCTGCAAAATGCATTCCACTCTTCCCAAGAACCCAGCCATAGCTTGCTAAAGAATGAACTTGTTAAAAAATGCATTTATTGTATGCCAGGTGGTAGAATAGATAAGGGAGATCAGTTAATATCTAAAGTAAGTAGTTGACTGCCTTTGGGTCTAACGCAGATCCATGACATGAATTTCATTTCAGTGTTCCAAGGCAAGCCGCATATTAGAAGATAAGAGGGGATGGTCTCTCCTACATTAGAGATGCATGATTGTCTTCTTACATTAAAAAAATCAAAGTTATTAATTCTATTATTTGATGTTGTTTCTCTTCCAACATGGCACAGAATTAATTAAGTCTTATTTTGGTCAATGCTATCATTTAAGAAAGTGCTATTTATAGAAATATGCATATGGCAAACAAAGATATATTTTAGAAAGTGCCACATAGTAATAACAAAATGAATGAAATAAATGAAAAGTGAAGCCCCCCCCCCCCCCCGATCACACCCCTGCCTTACGCTGCTTTGGTGTAAAATCACCCACAAGAAGCTACATTTACGAACCCTTTATAGAAAGAGTGGTAGATGCGTGGAACAGCTGCCCAGCGGAAGTGGTGAAGACAACAGTTGTATCTGATTTCGAGGAAGCTTGAGACAAGTACAGAGGATCTCTGTGGGAGAGGAAGGCTTGTAGAGCTTAGTTGCTGGTATGGATGGGCTGACTGGATAGGCTCTATAGTCTCTATCTGCTATCATAGTCTACATTTCTATTTCTATGCTTGAACCGAATGTACACTTAATGAGGGCAATTTCTAAACTCCAGCAGAGTTAACCTACATATTTGGGGGCCTATTTTATAAAGTGAAGTATGTGTACAGTTTACTTTATAAAACAGAGTCATAAATGTGTAAGAATGTTCATCAAACTAAATGCCTGAACCTAGGTTTTTCAGAAATGCACATAAGTTATACTATGTTATAACTTATGCACCTGAATTTGCGCTTCACCTACCCTCTTCCCAAACTCCGCCCCTGTGCACACCCACATTAAAAGTAGGCACAATAGGACTTATGTACATGCAAGTACCCATTCACATGCACAAGTCCTTGATAATAGGTCTGGAAACCGCCTAAATGGCTTTGAATATTCCCCCATGGCTTTTTTCACTAGCATTTGGTAAGTAGTCTGTGGTCTGTCTGAGGTGTGTTCAGGAGGGGCTGGGATTGGAGAGGGGGGATGATACTGGGAGTTCAGGACTGGAAAAGGACTGAGATGGGTAATGGAGGGACTGGAAGGGAGCTGATGCAATACAGTCTCCCCATCCCCCAACATTAGCCCATTTCCTATTCTAGACCCCAGTCTTACAGGGCCAGCAGCTCCACTCCCTGCTCCCCCACACCACAGAAAGCCCCACACATGTCTGATGGCTTCAGAGGGACCGGCGGGTCCAAACCCCTGCTCACCTCTGCACAGCCATGGGAATAAACGGTGTTTTCCTTCACTTCCGTGGCTGTGATAAGGTGCTGAGTGCTGGGAGGTTAAACGGGAGCGCTACCTATCTTGTGCAAGACAGGAAGAGCCTCTGTTTAACTTCCTGAACGCTGCAGTGCCAGTATCTATGACTTACAGCCGCGTGAGTAAAGCAAAACACCGCTGTTTACTCCTGCAGCTCTGCAGAGGTAAGCCACGACACTGAGCTTCGGGTCTCTCTCCTTCCCTCATGTGTGGGGCCATGTGCAGGTAATATTCCTGCACAATGGTTGGGCAAGCCCTGTCTAGGTGTCATCATCGACAGTACGTTGAAATCTTCTGTTCCGTGTGCAGTGGAATCCTTAGGGAAGGAATAGAAAATAAAACAAAGGATATCATAATGCCTCGGTCTCACTGCATGGTGCGCTCTGCATCTTGGAAATATTGTATGCCGTTCTGGTCTCTGCATCTCAGAAAAGATGTAGCAGCATTAGAAAAGATATAGAGAAAACCAACCAAAATGATAAAGGGGATGGAATGATCCTCCTATGAGAAAAGACGAAAGGGGTTAGGGCTCTTCATTCTGAGGGGAGATATCATAGAGCTCAGTTAGTAAGGGACGGTGGAGAGCTTCTCTCAACAGTGTCCAGCCTCTTCTTACATCCAAAGAAGGGGGGTCACCATTCCATTTACACATGAGATTCACCCATAGATTTGTTCCTGCTGATATTGCTGTAATAGATTACTTTAGTTCTGTCTTATGAGCTCTCTATTGCCCCTGTGGGTTATTCAGTTTGTCCTGTCTAATTGCCTCTCTGCGTGATCTCTTTTGATGAAGTCCTTCATGCCGTACTTGGAATTGAGCCATGAGGATTGATTAAGTGAATCTAGACCCTCCAGTGTTGACTGATTACTGCAAGCATGGCTTTTGAGCATGATGGAAGAGTTGATGTCTGTCTGGTAAACTAGTGATACATGGTGACGTCCTATCTTTCATGGCTTTCCTTTCAGTTTAATTCAATTGCCCCCATTTCCCCATGGGGACTACATTTTTGCCTTAAACCAATCATAGGTATTTTTAGCAAGTAATTATTCTCTGTAGAATCTACATGAAATCAATACACCCCTTCGAAATATGTTGCCCTTGATATGAAACCAAATGGAACAGTGCTTTTATAGAAAATGCAACATTTATCTTCTGAATGCAGTCTGTCAACAGTACAGTGAAATCCAGGGGATTCCTATGTTAAACAGAGAGTTCAGTGACTATGAAATCTTGAAAGATGCAACAGAATTGTTTCTAAGATCTCAAATGTATATAACTTTCAAAATGTAAAAATACCACATGGGATCAAAATTTAACTAGAAATGTCCTTACTCTCTTGGTTCAGTCTAATGTCATTCAAAAAGAGAATTGTTAGTGGGTTCTATAACTAGGCCAACCTAGAAGAAATTCTAATTAGGGCCTGATATTCCAAGGATTTATGCTCCTAACTTTGAGAGTTATGCTCCTAAATTGGCCTATTTGAAAATTTATTAGGGCTGAGTCCATAAATATTTTCCTTAAAAAAATCACTAAACTCCTAAATTTAGGAACATAAGAAGTGGGTAGTAATGGGGGCAGATTTATGAGGAATTTAGCACTGATTTCAGCACTGATCACCTAAATTAGGCAAATGAATGACAGGTTTAAATTTAAGAGCATAAATGTTAAGCTCCTAAATCAGGATGAATTTTCAGCTGAAAATATAGGATCCTAAGTGTGGCTAAAAATAGGACACAAATTTAGGAGCCTAACTTAGGGACCTAAATTTAGGAGCTCAGCTTTTTTTGAGTATCAGGTCTCAGAACTGGTGCAAGGATGTAAGACACCCTGTGTGAGCCCCCAGTCCTGCCGTCCCTGATGCAGACTTCCTCTTTGCATGGAAAAGTTAAGATGCACAGATTCCTTACTGTGGTGACATTCTCCAATGATTGGGTAAAACCAAGCTATTCTTCATATAGCCTGCCCAGAGGTCTGCCAGGCTGGGGGCTGTGCTCCCATTGCAGTTACCTGCTTCTGTTTCACTAAACCTCTCAACATGAGCACCGAGCATGGATAAAGGTACATAGCTGCATAACTGAATGCAAAAGAGGAATGAACTCTGTGGTGGTGGCAACCTCTAGGTTGATATTCTTCAAAATCATTGCTGCATGGGGTCTGTGGTCATTACCTATCAAAGAGGAAATGACCTAATAAGCGTTTTATGAGCAGGGGAATAAGACTGGTCGCTACCTCGCCTTACGGCTCCGGCAACAGCAATCTGGGCGGGTGGTCCGCGAGCTTCATGATTCTGGGGGGCAGAAGAAGGTGATCTCTCGAGAGATACGCGATGTCTTTACTTCTTTTTTGGAGCGGTTATATAAAGCCGAACCTCTTGATTTGGCCCGTGTGCAGAGCTTCTTGCGGAAGATCACCTTGCCCCAGTTGACTGATTCTGATCGGGAGCATTTAGACTCTGAACTTACAGTGGAGGAGGTGGAACTTACAATCCGGCGGCTGAAGACTGGGGGAGCGCCGGGTAATGATGGCTTCCCTGCGGAGTACTATAAAAAGTTCTGTGTGCAACTAGCGCCGACTTTGGTAGTACTCTTCAATGAGATCCTGAGGGGGGCACCTCTACCTCCATCTCAGCAAGAGTCTTTGATAGTTATGATTCCTAAGCCCGGTAAGCCCCTGCAGGACGCGGCCTCCTATCGCCCCATTTCCTTACTAAATACGGATGTCAAAATACTTGCTTCTGTGCTGGCTGCGCGTTTGAACTGGGTTCTCCCATCTTTGGTACATCCCGACCAGGTTGGGTTTGTGCCGGGCCGCCATGCTGCGGATAATATTCGGCGAATGCTGCAGGTTATGTACGTGGCACAGCAGGAATCGCAGCCGACGCTGGTGGTGGGGGTTGATGCTGAAAAGGCCTTTGACCGTGTCAGCTGGGGTTTTCTTTGGTGTGTGCTGGAAAAGTTGGGCTTTGGTCCTAATTTCATACGCTGGGTTCATAGCTTATATCAAGACCCTAAGGCCTGTGTTCGGGCTAATGGAGGTCAATCCAGGCCTTTTTCACTGGAACGGAGCACTCGCCAGGGTTGTCCTCTGTCGCCGCTGTTGTTTGCGCTGGTGATGGAACCCTTGGCGCAGAGTTTCCGTGATCATCCGGGCATATCGGGCGTCCGCGTGGGCTCCGCGGATTACCGGATCGCGCTTTTCGCGGACGATATCATTTTATCTCTGGTGAATCCCACTGCGTCACTTTCTGTCGCTATGCAGCTTTTTGATACCTTCTCCCAGGTGTCTGGATTCAAAATCAATTATTCTAAATCTGAAGTTCTAAATGTGGGGGTTTCGGATGCAGTCTGTGAGGAGCTGCCTGCTGCCTATCCCTTCCGCTGGGTGTCGGGTGCTTTGCGATATTTAGGGGTGACTCTGACAGTGGAATGGGCGGCCCTTTTTAAGGCTAATTATGAGACCTTACTTTGGCAGGTGCGGCGCGATTTGGAGGCCTGGAACAGGTTAATACTATCTTGGTTTGGGCGTATTGTGGTGGTTAAGATGGTTGTCGTTCCCCGTTTTTTGTACCTCTTTCAGGTTCTCCCTATCTCGTTGGCCCGGGGAATACTGGCCGCCTGGCAAACCCTGCTCATGAAATTTATCTGGCAGTACCGTCGGCCGCGTTTGGCGCGCCAACTTCTTTATGCTCGTTTGCGCACTGGGGGTATGGGGGCTCCAAATCTTCATTGGTATTATGCGGCGGCGCAGTGCCGCGCCGGGCTGGAGTGGATGATCGCGGATAGCTCTAAGTGATGGGTGCAACTGGAAATGACTATTGCGGGGGGAGCGGGATTGGGGGACCGGCTCTGGCTTGGTCCCAAACAATGAAGTGGTAAGCGTTTATGTAATCCCTATATCCTGCATACCCTCCGCTGTTGGGATCAATTCTTTCAGCCTCGTGGGACGGACCTGACCCCTTTGGCGCCTATAGTGAATAACGCCTCCTTTCCCCCGGGGCTGGTTGATCCAGCGTTCAGGATGTGGGGCCATCAGGGCCTTAGCCGTGCAGGACAATTGTTCGATGAGGGTAAGTTGCAAACGTTTTGAATGCTCCAGGAGGAATTTGGTCTTCCCGATAGCCACCTTTTCCAATATACGCAGGTGGCTCACTGGGTTCAAACTAGAACCGTTCGGCCTCATGTGGCCCGAGAGTTGACGGATTTGGAGCGTTTTTGTGAGGGGTGCACTACCACAAAAGGTCTTATAGCCGCCTTGTATGCCCACCTGCAAGGGCAGCAACCGCACTATGTTAAGCACCGAGAAATTTGGAATACCGATTTGAACCTTCTTTATTCTGAGCAACAGTGGGAACAGGTGGAGGGCAGGTTGTGGAAGAGCTCGGTGGCAGTTAATGTCCGCGAAACTAACTACAAATTATTATACAGGTGGTACATGACCCCTGTGCGGATTGCCCACGTTTATCCGGGGGTTTCGGACCTGTGTTGGCGACGATGTGGGCAGAAAGGGGTGTTGGAGCACATATGGTGGTCTTGCCCTCGCGTTCAAACCTTTTGGAGGGGGATTCAAGCTCGCTTACAGCAGCTTATTAGGTTGAGCATCCCCTGGGACCCGGGTATCTTTCTATTTGGGGTTGCTCTCCCTGGGGCACGTAGCCCCCAACTGGCATTGCTTCGCCATGGTCTGAACGTGGCTCGCTTGTTGCTAGCTTCTGTTTGGAAGCAGACCCTCCCGCCGTCCTTTTCTACTTGGTTGGACTGGATGTGGGACACGTATACAATGGAGCGTGGGGTGGCTGCTGGGTGGATGCGTTTGACGCGCTTTGAGCAGGTGTGGGAGCCCTTTGTTCTTCGCTATGGCTCCTGATTGCTTAAGGCTGTGGGCTGTCCTAGAAAGTGTTGGGTTGTCTGCTGTGCAGTGAGATGCTTGTTGGCGATTTCACCTTTTGCTCTCTATGCACAGATTGGTTGGCACACTTTTCCTTTTTCTGGATTGATGTTGAGATTCGCGGGGGGGGGGAGAGAGGGAGATAGGGTAGGGAGGCGTAGGGGTGGGTGGGGATGTGGGAGGATGGGGGGTGGATCTTTTCTTTTGGGGCGTGTACTTTGTGGCCTGATGCAGGGTGGGGGGGGGGTGCGGGATACAGGAAGGGGGAAGGATACATAGGGAGAAAATAATAAATATTTAAAGTTTACTATAAAAACAAAAGAAGGCGTATCGTTAGCCAGCCTTATGTTCCTTGTTAGTGACTTTGGATCTGTTCTCTTTTGATATTGTATTATGCTTATGATTTCTGTTCCTATGTATTTAATGGCTGCCTTTCAATAAAAAAAAAAAAAAAAAGAGGAAATAACCATGGGTATCTGGATCCCTCCCCCACCCCCTCTCCCTCCCCACTGGTTGCAAATCATTGACTTCTGCTGGGCTTCCTTCACCAGGTTGCACAGTCCCTCCACTTAGGACGTTCTCCTCTACCTGCAGACTACCTGTGATGCCCTCTGCTTCTAACATCGCCAGTTGTCTCACCACCTCTCCTTTGCTTCCCACACTCATCACTATGCTATGCTTCAACTCTGCAGTGCCAAAACATACAGCACCTCCATCACATATAGCCCTGGGTGAGGATTGGGGGAGGAGGAGACTCTTGCCACTGGAGATGAAGGAGCTATATTTCTAGGAAAGATAACGTGCTTCATTCTACTCTTCTTGCGGCTGCTTTAGAAGGATGTCAACTAATGAGAAATGGTCATCATCAGTTCTCAGATAACTAAAGAAACATCTATGGTCTACCAGCTAAGATTTTATCTTTTTCTTTTTGGGCATATCATTATCAAGGAGAAAAAATAAGCATTATAGTGGCAAAACAAAACTCCAAATGTGGGAGATCTCTGAGCTAGTGTCCATTCACAGTTGCCATCTTCATTTTCTCTTCCCTCCAATATGAATTCAGACACTACAAGGATTTATGGATCTATAGGGCGACTTCTAGTTAAATACATTCTTAATATGATTGAAAATAAGGTTTCATAAACAGGCAGGTAGCCATTTCTGATGCTCATGGACTATGGGGGAAGAAGAGACCTAGAGCAATGAGCTGAGAACCAAGGAGCCAGGGTTCAAATCCTTGTAATCTTGAGCCTCTCACTTATCTGCCATTGCCTCGGCTGCCCACTTGGATTGCAAGCTCTTTGAGACAGGAACACATACCTGAACAGCTATCCACAGGGTCACACCAGAAGTTAACATCAACAAATAACCCCCCCCCCCCCGATCACTACTGTACAATGCTATGTATGTCCAGTAAGGATATACAAATAAGTGTTATTATGGACCTAGAAGCAAATGTAGATGCCTGGGATGCACATATTACAGATCAGGGACCTCAGCAGTTAACGGATATGGTTTTCTTGTGGATTACTTGGTGGGTGATACCTGTGTCGGCTAATGGTACAGTCACAACAGTATGCATCACAATAAGACACACCTGTACTGCAGAACAAGATGTCAGATAGACTGTTGCATGTTAATTCAGGACACCATGTGCCACCAGGCAGTGGCATCCATTGTAGTAGTGGGATGGTGGTGTTAGGTGCCCACAGGGAGGGTGCGGTCTATGTTGGAAAACCTCTGCTCTGCTCTGCTGTATTGGCCTGTGGATTTTCTACAACTCTTTCTGCGATGAAAATGATTTCTCTGACCCAGGGTGCTGTGGGGGAAGGGAGGGAAAAGACTCCCGCTCCGCTTTATGATTTGTGAGCTCAGACGCCCAGAACTCCAAATCTAATCAGCCCTCAGAATTGGTTTTTAATAACCGCAGTCAGTCACTGCTTTTCACGATGATTTCACTTGAGTAACATCACAAACAAAAGAAAATAAACTGAATAAAAAAATAATGAAAGTGGCAGCAGACAAGGGAGAAGAAATAATTACAAGTCACTTGTAGACATGCTGAAGCCTAGCTCAGAGAAGGCTTTGCTAAGGACTCTGCAGGACATTGTAGAATACTAATCCACCTGTGTTATTTTATGGCTGGTGCTTGACCGCTGTTTTAGAAAGTACATATTTATGCAGTGCTGTGTTCGAGAAACTATTAGAGGAATGGACTCACAGAGCCAGCCTGGCACCTTGTGGCACTGTACATTTTCATAAGAAGAGGTCTGAATAAGGTTTGGGGCTGAGGCATTCTGCTCTCTGGATCCCAGCAAATGCAGCCTTTCAGGTTTGGGGAGGGGTCATGAAGGGTAGTTATAGTCACCACACAAGGGTGATATCTACTGGCTAGATTTAGGTCACTATCATTGTTGAATTCTGGAAGGAGTCCTAGGGATATGTCTACTAAACCATGGTAGTCTTTTGCAGCTATCATGGGAAGTCCATAACCGCCGCAGTATCTTGGGGAGGGGTGTTCCCCACTTTCCCCCTGCAGATATCACAGAGGTTTTGGTTTTACCACAGATATCCATGATCTCTCCATTGGCAGGAAGTCAGGAAATCCTACTGTAAGTGCAAGGGTAGGGCAGGTAGCAATCGGGAGGACAGAGCCCTCACTAGCACTGTCTCCCCCCCTCCCCCCAAATTGCAAGCATTCTCCCGGCCAATGCCCCAGTCGGGCCTCTCCTGACAATATTACCGGTACTGCAGATGTACAGATTCATAGCACCAACAATATATATAAAAGCACTGATTCCCCCCCCCCCCCCCTGACAATGATCACCATCACAGCTAGTCAGTTGGACCCCTTCAACCCCCACTTCCGATCCTTAAAAAAACAGCCAGCTTACCAATCAGGCCTCCAACTCCCTCCCTTCAAATAAGTAACTCCTAGCTAGTCAGCAGCAATAATATTGTCAAATGGGGGGGGGGGAGGGGGAAGCCCGATCGGAGCATTGGGGGCTGCTTGCTTGCAGGGCAGAGAGCCGCTGCCGATCTGCAGCGGCCATGATACCTGCCAGACAGAATCAGCTACAGATCATGTCGCCTCTTCAGGTTGCATTAGCTGCAGCCACGATGGGGCCATTTTTGCAGCCATTGCATGAAAGAATTTTACACGGTGGCTGCTGAAAATTGGCAAGTCTACTCCCTGTTCTGATGCGTGACATGCAGATATCGCAGACAAAAGCCCACGGTAGCTGCATTTCACTCACATTAGTTGCTACTGTAAGGTGATAAATCTGTGTTAGCTCCACGGTAGCAACTAATGCCCCCTAGTGCGGGTGAAACACCCGTACTCTGTCCTCACTGTACCCTGGCACTATCCTGGGGGTTCTGTAAGACATTTCAGTGGTACTATCCAGATTGTGCAACTGAAAAATTATGCTTAGGGGACTTATAATTACAACATTTCCTCATCTTGAGAGTGTAGAGAAATATAAGTAGTCACTTCATCCCGTAGACATTGCGGACCTTTCTCCATCTTGCCAACATCTGCATTTTATTCTGAATTCTAAAGCAGACTGGCAACTAGTGCAACTCACCTGAGGTGCAGAGACCCACAATACACAATGGTGGGGAACAGCAGTCTCTGAATTGCAGTAATCTGGGTTTACAAGAATAAGTACCAAAGTCAATGTCACTGAGCCCTGGATTTCTAAATATGTCTGCATTTGCCTTATCATCTTAAGACAGCCTCCTGAGTGTCAGTTTTTTTCCTAATTAATCTGATTAAATTATTTCTTAATTTATGAGTGTATTCTAATTACTAGCAAGTTTATGAACATTATTAATGACAATGAATGACTCCAAGAGTCTCCCACTAGCTGTGATAATGTCCTGGGCTGACACATCCTTTCTGGCTAACCTGATCCTCAAGTAGACTTTAGCTTTTCAATTTACAAAAACATCTGCACCAAACCTTGAAGTGAAGGAGATGTATGCAATGAGCCTCATAAAATCAGAAAGATAATTTAAAAGTCATTCACGTCTCACCAAACCTTGAAAAAGGGGAGAGGCCAGAGAATGGAGCCAAGTCCTGAATTTATGGTAAATTAAAATGGTCATTTGGAAAAGCAGGCACTGAATGTGGCTCTAGAGAAAGATGCAACCTTGTTATTTAGCACCGATCAGATCATTCTCAGTTTCAATTGAATTGGAACCCCAAAAGAGCAGGGTATCCCCTAAAAAAGGAAGGTCAGTCAAGCTCAAAATTTCAAGCCCAAAATCCATGAATACAGACAGAAATCTTGCAAAAAGAGAGGAGGTAATCACTATGACCCCTACAACTCCTGTATCTCCAGATATTTTGTACTTTTCTGAATATGTGTATTGGAAACAGGGGAGGGGAAAATTCATCTTTCATACCTCCGATGGGCACATGTGCAGTGTATCTGAGTGTCCTGCCCTGCCTGGCAGGGTGGCCATTGGACTCTCTGTTCTGCATGCAGACTCCTAAAATCCCATGCTGACATGTGCTAATTATTATGTTAATGTTAAGAAATGCTGTAAGATACATTTCATTTTGCCACTTCATTGTGTTCCTTGATGTGTGGCCCTATTGCTAATGGCAGGAACATGTTGCCACTAAGCAGCATTGCTCATTGCTGGAGCATTGCCTTGGCGTTGTTCCGTGTGCCCTGGAATCCCAGGAGCTCTTCCATGCCAGCCTGTTAGGGATGTTTCCACCTCCTTGGATTGTGTCTGTATTCTGCTCTTTCCCCTCAGTACTCTTCAGTGGTTTGAATACATGATTAATGCCTTTGCTATGGAGTGACTCTTCCGTTTCACACGTTCATCCATCATCTTCTGTGCAGTTCATGTAGGCTTCAAGATCTCAACAAACTGTCACATAGTTATGAGGACATGGGGACAGCAAAACTCCCAAGAGGCTCTTTTCCAAGGTACTGTTTGCTCGCTGTCTTTCTATTATATGCTGAAATAAAGTTTGGTGACTGTAGCTTAAAAGTGATCTTATTATTTAAAATACAGAGTTGCTATTTTAAGTAATAAACATGCTTAAAGAATTACTACAGCACAACACAACAATAACAGGTACAACCTTAGATTGTAAGTCCTACAGGGACAGGGAAATACCTGGTATACCTGAATGTAACACACCCTCAGGGCGGCTCAAGGCAATCTGCTGCCTGAGGCGAGGGATGAGATGGCACACACATCCCCTCGGAGCCTGGGGGAGAGACTTCCTCAAAACTCCAGTCAGGGATTGAACAAAATCAAAAAGCCAATTACTGTACATAATGTGGAGGAAATAAAAAATGTTTGCACACAAGGAACTAAAAGAAAAAGTGATAATCCAATTCAGTTTATAATACCAAATTATAAAATTATAACTCATTTTATTTTGTTATAAACTGCATTATAGTTCTCTTTTTTTCTTTTTGAATATATATTCTGCGTCCACAGAAACCTCTCCCTCGACAATGGGTGTAGAGCAGAGGTAGGACATTCACCCACAGAATTCAATATATTAAAAGACATTTTGATTCTGATCATTTCAGTAACAACATAAACATTCTCCAGTAACAGGCATATTGTAAACTAATACCAAACCCTACAAAAGTCACCGATTTGATCTACAAGATCAAAACAACCATATTATACCAGCATAAACTTCCAAACTCATACACGGGGCCTACCTAGAAAAAAGCAGCACTGTAAATACTGCAGCGGGCCCTAGAACATCCTTACATCTATTGAAAAGCTGAACAAGTCAAATTACTACAGTACAGATCCCTACATATAAACTCCATGTTAATATAACTCCTGGCCTCAGTCACACACTCAGAACACAGACCCTCACCAAGTAGAGAAAAAGTGATGATAACCTAAAGTAAAAATAAAAATATGTAGACAAAAATTAAACTGAAAGCCCAAGAAGCCAGACTCCACATGTGGAACAACACCAGAGAAATAAGAGATGCAGTTCTTCATACTGTGTAAAATATAAAGATAGCGCAAAGTCCAATCGCTCATTTGAAAATAAAATTATTTTTTCTACCTTTTTTCTCTGATCTTGCTGGTCCCGATCTGAGGTTCCTTCTTTCCTCTGTCTTTCAGCTCTTTCTATGGTCTGTGGTTCATCTGCCATTTCTTGTCTCTTCTTTTGTTTTCTTCACTTCCTTCTATCTTGGATATTGATTTTTTTCCTTCCACCTTCCTTCCATTTATTTCTCTCTCTCTGTCCACCCAGATTTCACTACTGTTTACTATCCAGTTCTCAATGTACCTCTGTTTTACGCCATCTACCTACCGCTTTTCAACCTTCACCCAGTCCTTCCATTCCCCAATTCTTCTTCCTTGGTCCATTATTCCCCAGTCTTTTGCTCACTCTCTCCATGTCTAACATCTCTCATCACCCATCCAGTGTCTTTCTCTCTCTATCTCTGGCTTTCTCTTTCCCTCCATCTAGTACCTCCTCTCTCTCCTTCTTTCCAGGTCCCTTCCTATCCCCCCTGCAACCAGCATCTACCTCATCTCCATACCATACCATCCACTCCCTATTACTCCCATGTCCAGCATCTCTCCGCCTCTTTCTCAACCTATTTACCCCATGTCCATCTTCTCCCCTCTCTCTCCCTATTACCCCCATGTCCTGAATTTCCTTCTCTCCTTATTACCCACTGTACAGCATCTCCCCTCTGTCTCCCCCTCCACAAGTCCAGCATTTTCCCATAGTCTCCCTATAATCCCCTGGCCAACATCAACACTGCATCACTCCTCTGTGCTTCTCTCTATACCCATTTCCATGTCCAGTAGCTACCTAGCCCCCTACTTCAATCTTATACCTGCTGCCTCCCTATTCCCCTCCCCCTGCACCCAGCATCTCCCTTCTTACTCCCAGTGCCCCTCATGTCCATTCCCCCCTTCCCAGTGCCCCCACCCATATATGTACAAGGGGCAGATCCTGCCCACAGAGCAGCAAGTCCAATGAGCAGGAGCTGTGCAGATCGTGATCCAAGCTCAGAGCGGCAGGGCACAGTTGGCCTTGCAGAGCCCCTGCCTGAAGGACATGCTGATCCCGTGGGCAGGCTCTGCTTCTCTGGGCCACGATTGTTTCCTTCCACGTCCTTCTGCATGCGGGAACAGTATGTCTTGCAGGCAGGGGCTGTGCAAGCTGTGACTACAGCCCAGAGAAATAGAGCATCCCGGCAGGAGCCGACATCAGGAGGTCAACATCGCTGGCCACCCACCTGCCCCTACTCCCCATTCAGGATGACCTGTGGAGTGCCAGTGGCCTAGTAGAGAGCCTGCGTGCAAGACATGCTGCTTCCGTGGGAAGAAGGCTGTGAGAGGCCGCAATTGCTAGTCCATGGGAGCAGCGTGTCCTGCAGGCAGGCTCTTCACTAGGCCACCGGTGCTCCACAGGCCATCCTGAATGGGGAGGTGGGTGGGCGGTTAGCAACACTACCCTCCTGAGGTTAGACCCCCTGCTGCGCTTACTCAGCTTACCTGGTGGCACTGGCCCTGATCCAGCATTTGGCTTCTTGCTTCCCCCCCAATCCAACATTTGTTTCCCTGCTTCCCCCCCCCCCCCAGCATTTGTCATCCTATGCCCCTCCCCTGTTGTCCAGCATTTGTCCTCCTGCCCCCTCCCCTGTTGTCCAGCATTTGTCCTGTTCCCCATTTTCGTTGTCCAGCATTTGCCCTCCTATCCCCATCCCTCCACCTGTACCTCTCTTCCTGGCACTGATATTGAAGAGGCAGCAGCAGCGGTGGCAAGAAAACAAAAGAGTGGGATTTTGCGATTTGGCAAGCTCATAAGTCCTTGCTGGTCCTGCCCCCCTCTGACTCAAAAAGCATCATCAGAGGAGGTGGCTCCGAGGACAAGCAGCAGTGATGAGCCATCAACTTTGAAAGCAAAGGCACTAGTTCTTGCAATTCTGGCATGCTTGCAAGACCCTGATGGGTCCCACCCCCTCTGATGATGCTGTTCATGTTGGGGGAAGGGCAGAACCAGCAGGGACTTAAAAGCGTGCCGAGTCGCAAGAGCCGACTTTTCCTTTTTTTATTCCTCAGATCTGGGGTAGTGCAGGGCGGGGAGGGGGGGGGGTGGATTCTGCCATTGCTGGGAAAAGCAGAGATGGCAATGACAGCAGCTAGAACATTCAAGTTTATTTTTTTGTACAATAAAAGGCAGAGTGAGGCAGCTGGCACTTGGCTGATTTGAGGCTATTTTTTGCCACCCCCCCCCCCCCCCGCCTCCAAAACTGCCGCCTGAGGAGGCCACCTCACTCCACCTTATTACTGAACTGTCTCTGCACACCTTGATCTACTACTACTACTATTAATCATTTATCTAGTGCTACAAGATATACACACCACTGTACAGACACATATTAAAGATGGTCCTTGCTCATCAGAGCTTACAATCTAATTAGGACAGACAATACTATAGATGAGACCAAGGATACAAATAGGGAAAGGTGAGGAGACACAAGCAGAACAAGAGATCAGGGTCCAAAAGCAGCTTCAAAGAGGCGAGACTCCAGCACGGATCTGAAGAGGGGGAGAGATGAAACCTGACATACAGCTTCAGGTAGTTTGATCCTTTCACCTTGCTGCTCCTTATGCCTGGAAAAAAGTCTGGAGTTAATAGTGGAAGAAAAGGGCATAGAGAGAAGCAAGCCAGTGGGAGAGCGGAGTTCACGAGGAGGGGTGTGAAGAGAGAGGAAAGGTAGTGAGGAGCAGCAGCATGAATGCATTTATAGGTAAGAAGGAGAAACTTGAATTGGATACAGAAACGGAAGGGGAGCCAATGCAGTGATTTGAGAAGAAGGATTATATGAGTATATCGAGGCTGGCAGAAGATTAGCCATGCAGCAGAGTTCCGAATAGATTGAAGGGGAGAGAGGTGACTCAAAGGGAGACCAGCAAGAAGGAGGTTGCAATAGTCTAGACAAGCAGTAACTAAGTGGATAAGTGTTTTAGTACTGTGCTCAGAAAGGAAGGGGCAAATTTTCTTAATAGTATAGAGACAGAAAGACAGGCTTTACCTATAAACCCCCCTGAGAGCAATGTTCAGTGGCACTAACCGGACAGTGCTGCTACTATCCATGGCACCATCCAGCCAGTAGCAGGGTGCTGTTACCTATCCTGTTGGTGGTGATATTCAGTCACTAACCATATAACATTAGGACAGGTCAATCATGGTTCTAACGTTACGTGAGTCATGCTCTCCAGCTAGCAGCTCAATATCGCCGCTACTCAAATGGCAATTCTGGTCACCTGTGAAACTGGACAACGAGCAGCATCAGCACTGAGGGTCCCGTTTCGGTTTCAGTAACTTTAGAACCCCTGACTGTCACCACTGAATATTGACTGGACTGTATTTACTAGCAGGCGGTGAATGCTGAGACGAGCAGCAGAGCTCAGGCCCTGCCTGGCTGGATAGCAAAAGCGAGCAATAACAGCAGCTATCACTCGGGTTCAGGGATGTCGGATTCACAGTAAAATCTTTGCTGCATATGTTTTCATATGGTATTTTTAATCACTGATTATAAAACCATAAGACAGGGTGTCTAGGGGGGACTGATTTACTGATGGTCACTTAGAGTAGCAGAGCTTGTAAAGAGTGGGAGGAACATTCAGACCTAAGTTTCCGAGTAAGCACTTTTCTGTACATTGATCATTAATTAGGGTTACGTTGCCAGTCCCCGACATCATAATGGAATGGACCTTGCCCAGACAGAAAGAGTAATTAGCGTGAGTCTCTCGGAGCACTTTGCTATATTAAAGAGAAAGAAAGGCTCCAAGAAGCTAAATTTGGTCAACCGATTAGAAGGAGGCTGTACAAATTCAGCTTCCCTTTAATGAATCGTATTCAAGTGATGAGTCATCAGGCCCAATAAGTCTGTGCAGATCATCTTCTGAGCTCATCTTGAAACCCTTTTTAAGGGAGTGTAAGGTTTTTGCAGTGGTGCTCTCAGTGCTGCAGACGCACTGAGCTCCTTTTGGGTGAAGTTCTTATAATCGTAGGGAATTGACAGCCAGAATCAGAATTTAGTAGACACAAATCAAATACAAAACTTCTGGATTCAGAAAAAAATCTTAATATTTATGAAGTCTATAGATCTGAGAAGCCAAGTTTCTGCACTTTCCAGGATATGGAGTATAAGTAGGGCCTGATATTCAAAGGCTTTTACACAGTGTACCGCCCAGTAAATCATATAAATGCTTTAAATGGGGATATTGAACAGCACATACATAGTTAGTGCCACTGAATATTCCCTTCTAACTCCCCTATGTGCCCCTATACTATCTAGTTAGCATTGGGGCACATCAGAGGTGTTCTGGGGCTGATCAGAGGCGGCGACAAGCAATACCTGGGCAGCAGCGAAATTGCATGCTGTCTGGTTAGCGATCTGCGCCTTAAAGATTGGCAAGGGTTTTCCACGCACAGGAGGTAACCAGGTAGCATGCAATATCGCTGCTGCCCAGTTATCTACTGTGGCTTCCAGTGTCTGTGGCGATCCCTGGCTATTCAATGCAGGAGCCGCAGATGACCCCGGTATTGAATATCCAGGGTTAAGGATTGGCAGCAGGCAGGGCTATGCATAGTAGGGGCACATAGCCTGCCCAACTCAATATCAGGCCCACGGAATTTAAACGTGAGTGCCCCCTCCTTTCCTTGCTACAGCATTAAGCAGATACATTAGAGCTCACTGTACACTACT
Organism: Ichthyophis bannanicus; assembly: GCA_033557465.1. Classification (NCBI taxonomy): domain Eukaryota; kingdom Metazoa; phylum Chordata; class Amphibia; order Gymnophiona; family Ichthyophiidae; genus Ichthyophis; species Ichthyophis bannanicus. Next base: position 487,075,071 of record CM066038.1, on the reverse strand, counting down.
ATTAGAAAAGCCTGTGTCTGATTCCCAAGTTTGGCTTGGGACAACTGGAGTTAGAGATGCCATGGAGCTAGTGTTCAAAGCCTTCTGGGGAAAGGGAGTTTTATCCATTGTATATAACGCCACCTTATGGCCAGACTTATTGCAAGATGGGGGGGTTGGGGCAAGGGGAGATTATAAACTGGGTAAACTTTCCAGGTAGTTGTGAATTGTAGGAATGGTACCCTGTGGACTGCTCTGAACCAAAATGGATTCCTCCTACAAACTTCAGCTGTGTTCCAAGCCTCAGATCTGCTGATCTCCAAGCAACTGCATGCAAAGTGTTTGTATATACTGTATGTATATAAAGGACTAGTAGTGTTCCTGGTCATGTTCTTATTCAAGAGAAACTGCTTCTCGGGCCTTTCTCATCCATAGACTGTTCTACTGGCCTTGGACATTTGCAACAATGTATGAGACTACATACCATCATCTTCTGCATTTCACCTCTCACCACGGACCCTTTGTCTACAAGAGACTACCTCCTGATTTGCTGAAATGCTTCTCAATATCTCATGCCAACCAATCACCAAAATTTGATAAGGACTCATTACAGAGAATAATACAGCATGCATAGAAGAACTTGCATGCCATTTTGTGCCTTTTACCTTCCTTGATGCCTCTGCAAATACACAGGGCCCGATCCAGGAAGGCGATTAGCAGTGCTGGACATCCTGGTGGGATGTCCAGCCACGCTATCTGCCTTTACCATGTGCCGCCTCCTGACCCCCCTGCATGCACAGAGTGGTGCATGGGGTGGCACGGGGGCAGAGAGGGGTGGACTGTGGGTGGGACCGACCTCCGGATGTATAGGGCCGATTCTGGTCATGACCCTGTATCTCTGGGGATCACCGGGGTGGCAGCCAGCTCATTCCACCTTGGAGCTGGAATTTTCACTGGCCACCCCTCTGGATCAGCCAGCCAGCCAGCCCCGGTGACGAGCGGGGCCAGGTGGTAGGGAAAAGTGACACTTCAAGGCAGTGGGCAGGTTGTGCCACAGGGAGGATATTCCCACAGTGCTGCAGGGGAACACCGGGCCATTTCCCAGGACCTGATCCTGCACCTATGGGGATGCCTTGCTGCTGTGGTGCAGAATTGGGTTCTAATGGGCCCGTCCTGGTCAGGGATGTCCAGACGACCCAGATGTGCCCCTTCTAGGATTTGGTTCTCTGTGTTTTTCCAAGGCTGTTCCACCAACCTCGGGACAGAATCCCACAGATACCTAAGGTTCTGTGTCCTCACGTGGCTTACCTCTGAGTGGCTAGAGCCAGCGTTATCTAGCCTAGCTACCTCTTTTGGACTTGTGCTGTTTCAATGACTCCCTCAGAGTTTAGCTGCATTCATCCATCTGGCAGAGCTACGGTATCAGTGTTCTGTCTTCACCCGGGTGGGGGGTGGTAACTAGTCCGCTAGCTATTTTCTGTATTTTTTTAAGTGCAGAGTGAGCCTGTGACCTCTGGTACTAATCAGTGATTTACTACTATTGCATAATCGTAATCATAGTACTGCTACAACTTATTACCTTGTATCTCTAGTATAATCTGTATATCTTTTATTTTTCTATCCATATAAAACCTAATATATCATTACAGAACTCTGTCTCTCTCTTCTGGCTCATTACTAGAGAGTCCCACCATGTGCAAGGAACTAACAGCAGACTTTCCCCTAGACATAACTGAGCATAACATATTTGTTTGTCTGCCAATACTCTCCACAGAATGATGGTTCATAGCACCATAACTTGCTGCCCCAAAGAAGAAGGTTTCGATATGTGTTTGCTGGATAGCAGAGACAGAAACAAAGTCTGGACATAAAGAAGACAAAAGGAAATGTTAGTAGAACATGAAATGGATATATTCCTAAGGGCACATTGAAATGGATAAGTAAGTTGTCTTTGGGCGCCCTGCTGTGGGCATCACTTGTTTCACATTAGTGGCTGTAGCACTCCACTATATTCTGTAGGGGGGAGGTTGCAAAAAGGGGTGACTAGAACCAATTGTCCACATATGTAAGGGCTGCCATATGTACAACTGCATCACTACTCTGGGGTCGATTTTCAAATGGAGCTAACTAGCTAATCAGTGAGTTTGCCAACAAGATCCATCAAGGTGAAAATGTCTATCCACAGAGCAGCAAAATATAGTTCCCTAATTTCCTCAGGCAGCTATATTTTGCTGCACCAGACATGGTTTATTCTAGGTCACTTGGGTTTAGGAAAGATTCAGCCATAACCTAGCTTGGTAGGTTATGGTTGAAAATACACCTAAACTTAGCCAGCTAGTTCACTACTCCATGGTGGTCTGAAAAATGATCTTCCCCTCTCCCTTCCCCCCAACACTGCTCAGTCAAGTTGTATTTCATCTTTTCCAGTTCAGTCTGATTGTCAAAGGGGTTACCATAGAGTGAATGGTTATGTTGTAGCAAGTACATCAGCTGATACGCGTTCTAAAGTGTTCCTCCTCTTTATATCAGTGACCTGACCACATAAGGAACTTATGCTGTGGAAGTCCACTAATGGTATCCATTTGCACACATGGACATTTTGAAAACGTAGCCTGTCTGTGGACTACCCAGGGAGACGGAAAATGTGTGCCAGGGTCCTTGGGCGATGAAGGCCTTCAATCATGAAAAAGAACCGGAAAACACCGCAGGGGTACTTCTGCTTGCTTGCAAATTATCTCTAAATAAGAAAAATCCATCAAATGTATTACCCAGTAATAGTATTAATCAAGGTTCTCTGCTGGAAGTCGAAACTTGCTTTATTCTCTTTGATTGTGGCTGTCACGTTTCTAATCCCTTTAGTCAACCAAGCAGAATGGATAGCTCTGTATATACAGGGCATGGGGAAGGAAAGGGTGGAGGGGAGGGGGGTGGAGAGAAGGCTTCCACAGAACATACAGAAACTAGTGGGACTAATCTGAAGGAATCTGATGCATTCTTGGTAATCTATTCCATTTTATTTTAAATTAGTTTCTGCCTATGAGCTTCTTGGCCTACTGCCCAAATAAAAGCCTTCTGTTTCCTTGATCTCCCCTGTGCATACTTAGGGAAATGAAGTTGAGCAGAGAACACTTTATGTAGGTGAAGGAGATGGGCTTAACGATGGATATGTCCTCCTGTCGTCTTTTGACGCAGAGCTTTTCCATTTGGCGACAGAAGCCAAGGTTACTCTCCATTGCCCTGGGATGCAGATATGTTGAGAAGTTCCAGTGCATTGAGTCTATGTCTGCTGTATTTGGCACACACTTATAACACAATATCTCCAAATATATTATCCAGGACAGACAAGAACACACATGTGGCCATTGTTTTCACACAGGAACCAATCCAGAATATGAATTTTCCCTTGAAATTTCAGCCTGTCCCATAAGCAGAATGCTTCACATGTAAAAGATGGATCAACAGTTGGGGACTTCCTTTTCTGTTGCAGTCGATCAGAATGGTAACATGTGTACCCGTCTGGCATGTTGCTTACAGCTGAGCTCTGGCTAGCTTAGGGATGTGCGATAGTAGTATTATGATTTCCTCTTGTGACGTGTCTACTTCTTGAGCAGGAGAGAGAACTGAGGCCAGGGCTCAACTTGCATGCTGAAAAATAAAATGTATCTCTAGCAGTAGATTCATACAAGAAATGTCGAGGGACTAGTGTGCTCACCTAACATTTATAAAGCTGCCTACAGGACCGAAAGCTTCTAATTGCTGACGTATTACAGCAGAAAGCAAGGTGCTATTGCTTTGATAGAGAGAGCTAAAAGTGCTGTCATGTTCTGTATACGTCTGTGACTGGCTCTGTGAAAAGCAAGGATGGACTAGTGGATTAGGATTCTGGCTGCCACCTCACTCCGATCAACCAGAGTAGCCTAATTCTGGTTTTGTCCTACTGCCTGCATAGATTTTCTTAGGGAAAACAATGAAAGAATCAGAGTTACAAACTCATGCATGTGATAGAAGTCAGGTCAGGATGGGATTTCTCTGATCCGGGGTGACGGGCAACAGGGGTTTAGTGAACTATGCCATTGTGTGACACTGTGGCAGAGAGAAGAGGAATAAACAGTTCTTCATTCCATAACCTGCAGGATCCTATGAAACACAGTGAAGGGAAAGTCAGAGATGACTGAAAGTCTTTGGCATTGTACCAGGAAGTGATCTGAGCAGACTAGATGGACCTTACAGTCTTTATAGTTACCAAGTGAGGTTCTTCTAACTTCCTCAAGAACATGATGCAGAAAGAATCTGAAACAGGTCTTTAGTTAGTTAAAGATAATTCTACCTTGTTACAGAGGGAAACAGAGAGTGAGTAGCATCTCCTCTTAAAGCAGCGGTTCTCAACCTGTGGGTCGCGACCCCCACAAGTATCGCAACAGGATTTAGTTGGGGTCGCTTAGCCTCCACCAAGTTAAAAAAAAAAAATTAAGATGCGCACAAGTTGCTGCCGCTGCCGAGTCTGCTTCTCGGCAGCGGCAAACTCCGGCAAACTCACCGCCTTCTTCTGCAGCCGCGGCTCCCTGCCTTTTAGGGAACCGTGACTGTGCCTGTAAAATCATTGCGGAGCCCTTCCTCTCTTGACGGGCTCCGTGCAGCATTGTCCCGCCTCCAAAGGAAGTTGTTTACCACTTCCTTTGGAGGCAGGACAATGCTACACGGAGCTCGTCGAGACAGAAAGGGCTCCGCAACAATTTTACAGGTACAGCCGCGGTTCCCTAAGAGGCAGGGAGCCGCGGCTGCAGAAGAAGGGCGGCGGACATGGGGAGAGGGGATGAGGGGGCAGGGAACCTGCAACACAGCTGACATCGACAGAGGGGGGCTGACATGGAGGGATGGGGGGAGCTGACATGGAGGGAGGGGGCTGACATGGACAGATGGAAGGATGGGGGCTGACATGGAGGGAGGGAGGGAGGGGGCTGATATGGATGGATGGATAGATGGAGGGAGGGGGCTTACATGGAGAGATGGAAGGATGGGGGCTGACATGGAGGGAGGGAGGGAGGGAGGAAGGGGGCTGATATGGATGGATGGATGGATGGAGGAGGGGGGGTTGACATGGACAGATGGAAGGATGGGGGCTGACATGGAGGGAGGGAGGGGGCTGATATGGAGGGAGGGGGGCTGATATGGACAGATGGAATGATGGGGGCTGACATGGAGGGTGGGAGGAAGGGGGCTGACATGGATGGATGGAGGGAGGGAGGGGGGCTGACATGGACAGATGGAAGGATGGGGGCTGACATGGAGGGAGGGAGGGAGGGGGCTGATATGGACAGATGGAAGGATGGGGGCTGACATGGAGGGAGGGAGGGGGCTGATATGGATGGATGGAGGGAGGGTTGGGGGCTGACATGGACAGATGGAAGGATGGGGGCTGACATGGAGGGAGGGAGGGGGCTGATATGGATGGATGGAGGGAGGGGGGCTGACATGGAGGGAGGGGGCTGGTATGGACAAAGGGGAGAGACAGGGGGACATTCTGGACAGACGGGATAGAAATATAGAAACATAGAAACATGACGACAGAAAAAGACCACATGGCTTATCTAGTCTGTCCTTCCATAACAACTACAACAGTCCCCTTTTTACCTTTAGAGATACCTTTTACCTCTGTGTTTGTCCCATGCTTTTTTGAATTCAATTACTGTCCTCATCTCTACCACCTCCACTGGGAGACTATTCCACAGATCCACTACTCTTTCCGTAAAGAAATATTTGCGCATATCACTCCTGAATCTATCTCCCTTCACCCTCATCCCATGTCCCCTCATAGCAGAACTTGCTTTCAATTGAAAGAGGCTCTCTCCCTGAACATTTATGCCACGGAGGTATTTAAACATCTCAATCATATCACCTCTATCCCACCTTTCCTCTAAGGTGTACATATTAAGATCCTTCAGTCTGTCCTCATATGCTTTATAATGAAGACCACTAATCATTTTAGTAGCCACCCTCTGCACCGACTCCATCCTGTTCACATCCTTTTGAAAGTGCGGTCTCCAGAATTGCACACTATACTCCAAATGAGGTCGCACCAAAGACTTATACAGAGGCATTGTCACCTCCTTTTTTCTGCTAGCCATTCCTCTCCGTATGCACCCAAGCATCCTCCTAGCTTTTGCTGTTGCCTTTTCTACCTGTTTAGCTACTTTAAGATCATCAGACACAACCACGCCTAGGTCCCGCTCTTCTTTAGTGGACAAAAGTACTTCACCCCCTATACTATATTGCTCCCTTGGATTGCTGCAACCCAAATGCATGACCTTACATTTTTTAACATTAAATCCCAGCTTCCAAATTCTAGACCATTCTTCAAGCTTAGCTAGATCCCTCCTCATGTTATCTACCCCTTCCTGGGTGTCTACTCTATTGCAGATTTTGGTATCAACCGCAAAGAGGCAAACCTTACCTGAAAGCCCTTCCGCTATATCACTAACAAAGATGTTAAAAAGAATCGGACCAAGAACAGATCCCTGGGGCACACCACTGATAACATCTGTCTCCTCAGAGTGCTCCATTTACTTGTACTCTTTGTCGCCTCCCACCCAACCAATTTCTAACCCAAGCAGTAACTTTAGGGTCCATCCCTAGGGTGCTCAGTTTGTTTATAAGTCGCCTGTGAGGAACAGTGTCAAAGGCTTTACTGAAATCTAAATACACCACATCTAGGGCTCTCCCTCGGTCTAACTCCCTGGTCACCCAGTCAAAGAAATCAATCAGATTTGTCTGACAAGACCTGCCTCTGGTGAATCCATGCTGCCTCGGATCCTGTAATCCGCTGGACTCCAGAAACCTCACTATTTTCTCTTTCAGCAGCGTTTCCAATAATTTACTCACTACCGAAGTTAAACTAACCGGCCTGTAGTTTTCAACCACATCCTTACTTCCGCTTTTGTGTAAAGGCACCACATGAGCCTCTCTCCAGTCCTTTGGCACCACTCCCGACTCCAGCGAGGCATTGAAAAGGTCAGTCAGTGGAGCTGCTAGAAAGTCCCCAAGTTCCCTCAGTATTCTCGGGTGTATCCCATCCGGTCCCATTGCTTTGTCTACTTTAAGTTGAGATAGTTCTCACGAACACAGTCTTTTGAAAATTGTTCAAGATGTCCTTTGCTTCTGTTCCTATTTGTGGGTGTTTTCTGAGGTCCTGCTCCTGGTTCTTCATCTGTGAACACAGAACAAAAATATTTGTTAAGCAATTCCGCTTTATCCTTATCAGCTTCTACATATTCTTCCCCTGCACCCTTGAGTCTGACAATACCACTCTTGCCCTTCCTCTTCTCACTAATATATCTGAAAAATGTCTTATCCCCCCATTTTATTGCATTAGCTATTTCCTCCTCCTTTTGAATCTTTGCCTTCTTGACTACTTTGCTAGCTTCTCTAAGTTTTTCCAAATACAGATGCCTGTCTTCTTCTCTCTGTGATCTCTTGTATTTCATGAAGGCCTCCCTCTTTTTCTTCACTTTTTCAGCTACTTCTTTCGAAAACCATAGCGGTCTCCTTTTCCTTTTACCTTTATTTACCATTTTAACAAAAAGGTTGGTTGCCCTTAAAATATCCCCTTTCAGTTTTTCCCACTGTTTTTCTACATCCCTCAGCTGTTCCCATCCAACTAACGACTCCCTGAGGTATTGGCCCATCTTCGCAAAGTTAGTCTTCCTAAAGTCTAAGATCCTCGCCTTTGAATGGATTCTAACAGCCCTAGTCCTAATACTGAACCACACCATCTGGTGATCACTGGATGCAAAATGATCTCCCACTACAACATCAGAAACACTTTCAACATTGGTAAGCACCAAATCCAGTATGGCCCCTTCACGTGTGGGGTCTGTTACCAATTGCCTGAATAGTTCTCCCTGTAGAGAATCCAGGATCTCCTTACTTCTAGATGATACTGCAGCAGGAATGTGCCAATAAACATCTGGCATATTGAAATCTCCTATCAGTAGCACTTCCCCTTTCCTAGCAATGCTGCAAATGTCTTCAAATAACTCTCTGTCCACCTCTTCCTCTTGTGAGGGAGGTCTGTATATCACACCAATGTAAATAGATTTCTATTTCCCTCTTTCTAGTTTAACCCACAATGCCTCCCCTCTCCCTTTTAAGCTCTGTAATTCCAAATGCTGGACAGAGGCGAGAGACAGTGCTGGACAGAGGCGAGAGACAGTGTGGGTTAGGATTATAATGGGCTGATGGGGGAGCTAGCACTGGTAATGGGCAGATGGGGGGGCTAGGACTGGTAATGGGTTGATTAGGGAAGGCTAGGACTGGGAATGCACTTATCAAGGGGGGGGGTAGGACTGGTAATGGACTGATGGGGGTCTAGCATTGGAAATGAGCTGATCGGTGAAGTTAGGACTGGAAATGGGCTGATTAGGGGAGCCTAGCACTGGTAATGGGGTTGAGGGGGGGGACTAGCACTGGAAATGAGCAGATTAGGGGAGGCTAGGACTGGTAATGGACTCATGGGGTGGGGTAGGACTGGTAATGGACTGATGGGAGGCTAGCATTTGAAATGAGCTGATCGGGGGGGGGCTATGACTGGAAATGAGCTGATTAGTGGAGGCTAGGACTGGTAATGAGCTGATGGGGGGTAGGACTGGTATTGGGCTGATTAGGGGAGGCTAGCACTGGTAATGGGGTTGAGGGGGGATTAGCACTAGAAGTGAGCTGATTGGGGGGCTTTGACTGGGAATGGGCTGATTGTGGGGAGGGGAGGATAGAGCTGCTGGCCCTGGAAGAAAACTGGGGGCTAAGGCTACAAGTGGGCTGATACAAAGGGATGGGAGAATGGCACTGGAAGGGAGTGGATCTGAGAGGGGCTGCCATGGTATTTGTACTAGAAGGGACTGCTCAGTGGGGAAGGAGGGGGACTGGAAGGGAATGGACACCAGTGGCAGTCATGGGAATGCAGGTTGACATTGGAAGGTACTGGGAGTGAGGACTGGAAAGGGGCTGATACTGGGGAGGGTTACTGGGACTGGAAATAGGCTGATGGAAAGAAGTGAAGAAAACGAAAGAAGAGATAAGAAATGGCAGATGGACCATAGACCACAGAAAGAGAGCTAAGAGAAGACAGGAAAGCAGAAGCCTCAGATCGGGACCAGCATGATCAGAGAATAAATTGGTCAGACAACAAAGGTAGAAAAAATAATTTTATTTCATATTAGTGATTTGTTTACAAAATCATCATAATTTTGAAATCATATATTGTTACTTGTTGTTGTGATTAATTATTGTGGTTTAAATAAGTATTTTATAAATAAAAACATATTGCAAAGGCCCATAATATATTAATAATTCAACAAATGATTACAGCGACAATGCGTTAACGGTAAAGGAAGAGAGACGCATTTGACCTTATCATTGGGGTCATCACAAGTTGACCAACGGTAAAAGGGGTCACGGTACAAAAAAGGTTGAGAACCACTGTCTTAAAGGATCAGTGAGAACAGGAACTGAATAGAATGCAACTAACATACAATACAGAACTCTGCAGTCTCTTTAAATATAGCTGGAGTCCATCTCAGCACTTACTTACCCTCCTAGTCTGTTTCCCTCTTTCATCCAGTAAAGGCATCTTAATGTTTCTCAACCTTCAACCTTCAAACTAGGTCTGTTTTTCAAACCACATATATGTTAATCTCTCTTGCATACTCATTGTGGATACCTTGAAAACCAGACCTTATTTGGGGGGAGGGGTGGCATATGGACTAACACTGAGAACCATCCCTGGCAAGAAGCCCTCCCTCTTTCTGAAGGACCACCGCAAGATAGATACAGGGGCCTTCTAGTCCTTTCCTTTTCATTCTATGCCAAAAACACATTGTCCAGGTCCACTATGAAGAAGAAAATACTTGAGGCTTAGTGAAAGAAGTACTGTATAGTCTTGTGCATTCAACTGATTGTAACTCAGTGAGCATGCCTATTCCCGCCCCCCCCCCCCCCCCCTCAATCCCAACTAAGCAAGATTGAAAGCCACAAAAAGGAAATGGGCCTTAAGGCCCGACTTGAACCTCTGAAGAGAGGTTTCTAAACCCAGATATTGTTGGATAGAGTTTCATAATAGTGGGGCTGGGATTCAAGCATGCTCTAGAGTGGTGAGGAATAGTAGGAGACTTATTATTTTGTAATTATAGGGCACTGGAGGGAGTGTAGGAGATAAAGACATCAGATAGTCCTAGGGGGAAAAACAGAATGGAGAATCTTAAATTTAAGGCTAAGCAATTTGAACTTAATTCTGTAGACAATAGGTAACCAGTGTTCTTCAATAGAGATGGGGTGATATGATTGAATCTATTTGACTGATGAATAATCTTAAGACACTATTTTGGACAGGTTGACATCTCTTGATAACCTGTTGTACAAAGAATTACAATAGTTCTAATAGAGCAAATTCGACGTAAGCTAAAGAAGTATGATTTAGCAACTGAGGAGATTTAGGTTTCATATTTTAATTCAGTATCCAGATGAAATCCTAGAACGTGCAAGTACTTTAAAAGGGGAAGCTCCCGCTAGAGAAGGGGAATTAAAAAGTGAAGAGTGCCAGCCAGACCACCATGATGCAGAAGATTTGGCTGAATTCAGTTTACATTTATTATCAACAAGCCAATGATTTATTTCTTCCAAGCAAAGGTTGAGAGTTGATGAAATGAATTATTTGGATGTCATCTGCAGACAGGAATATGGTGATACCTTTGGACTGAATGAGTGATGCAAAAGGACTAAGGAACAAACTGAATAAGATAGGTGAAAGAATGGAGTCTTCTGGTTCAGCACACTTAAGGCGATGTTAGGTCGATAAGATTGACTTAACCTGGACTGTAAAGAATCTGCTAGTATGGAACAATTGGAACCAGTTGCCACGATACTCCTTAGTCTGATGTTGAAGCAGACGACATGATTTACTAATCAGATTCTTCCACCCTTTGGTTTCCTATTTAGGATGTAATTTTGTATAACATTTTTCACATGTAAATCATACTTTAGACTGAAAAATGGCTCTTATTTATTTGCATGGGTGAATATGTGTGTACAAGCAGGCATGCTGAAAAGAGCACATACATTTTTGCATGGTCTACATGTAGGCATGCCTAAGGGCAGCTGGGATGCAGTTGCAAGGTACTATATGTATTTTACAAAGTGCACACTTATAAGCATAGCATACACGCACAGAGTTGCATCTGCCTCAGAGTCCTCTATGCATGAAGGCCATGTTGTTGTTAAGTGCTGTCCAGTCGGTGTCGACTCATGGTGAACCCTCTGGATAGTTGTCTTAAACTGTGTTTGGTCTTCAATCAGGCAGCTTATTGTTGGCAGAGTGGTACCCATAGCTGCTGTTATTGTATCGATCCATCTCATTGCTGGCCTTCCTCTTGCGTTGACATTCTATCTTGCCAAGCATGATGTCTTTCTCTAATGATCTCTTTCTTCACATGATGTGTCCAAAGTATGAAAGTCGAAGTCTTGTCATGTGATCATCTAAGGAAAATATCTGCTCTTGAGAATCTTGTCGAGGTCCTTCATAGACATTCTGCCAAGAGTGATGCGTCATCTAATTTCTTGACTACTCGTTTCTTTATTTATAGTTGATCCAAGTAGGTTAAAGTTGTCCACTATTTTGATTTCTTCTCCATCAACAAGGAACTTATTGATTTTGCCAGTTGTCAGGATCTTTGTCTTCTTTACATTAAGGCCCATTTTAAGTCTATGTTGTTGGAGCTGCCTATGTGTCTTTATAAAATATTAGAGATAAATTGTGGCTAAACTGAAGCTGTGGATTTTTATGTGTGCTCAAGGGTAGGCGTAAATGTTAGTGCATAAAGTACACCCATAAAATATGCAAATAAATCATGGCTTTGCCTGCACCCTGCCTAAACTCCACTCTAGTTTCTGCATGTAACCTTTTGGGTAATTTTACAAAAGCCCTTTTATATGTGCATAAAATGTTATAATATTTACCTCCAAAATGACTAAAACAAAACCTTTTTTTTTTTAATATGAAGGGTGTCCTCAAGAGCAGAGCTCCAAGCGCCTCACAGGCAATTCTGCTTTCAGTCCCCAGGAAAAGCTCTGCTGCCCTTGAACCTGAAGGTTACAGCATGTAAGAGGTTCTGATTGTTAGAGACCCTCCATGGGAGCAAGTTCAATCCTACCAGTGTCCTTCTGTAACCGGAATGAATGAAGAAACCAGACCAGTCCTCTCACTGGTGTTACAGGCTGAACACTTGAACTCCAGCTTTTTTAAATTGAAGAAAAAGGGCAAGTGAAAGCAAACAAAAACAAAAAATAAATCTATGTCTTTATAGCCTGTAGATCTTTTTTTTCCCTACTGACAACATCATAGTTAAATCAGCTAAAATCTCTGAAGAAGTTACTTCTATAGTGCTGACCTTTGAGTGCAGGCTTGTGTCCTTGAGATAATGTTAATAGAGATGTGTTGCGGGCTGATCCAGTGAAGTTTCATCTGCGTTACTGGTACTATTCATTCTAGTTACAGCTGACAGTGTGATGGTAGCATTTTGGTGCCTTGCATAGAAATGTACTTTGTGCCAGTGGTCTGCAAAGCTCCAGGCTATGGGAAGTGTCTCAGAATTCCCAGGACTTGTCTCTGATCTTTAGAACAGACTCTGTGAGACGCTCGTGAGGAAGTCACTGCATCTCCCTATGTGTCATTTTATCCAGGGCTGGCTCGAGGGTATCTGACACCCCAGGCAAACCTTAGGCTGTGTACCCTAGCCTGGAGCTGGGCAAGGCCTTACTCTTCCCCCAGAAGGCTCAAGATCCCTACTCTCCCCCCCCCCCAACAGCAGCTCAAGATCCCTGCACTCCCCCCCCCGAGCAGCTCAAGACCCCTATATTCTGCCCCCCCCTCGTAGCAGCTCAAGACCCCTACACTCCCCCCCCCCCATGGCAGCTCAAGACCCCTGCACTCCCCCCCCCCCAGAGCAGCTCAAGACCCCTATATTCCCCCCCCCTCGGAGCAGCTCAAGAAGACCCCTACATTCCCCCCCCCCCAACGGCAGCTCAAGACACCCGCACTCCCCTCCCCCTGGGGCAGCTCAAGACCCCTACTCTTCCCCCATCACCCAGGTGACTCAAGTTCTTCCCCCCTCCATAGTTCAGCATCTCCCCTTCTCTTTCCTTTCCCTACTCCCCTCCAGCTAGCCAGCATAAGAACATACGAGTAATGCCCTACTGAGTCAGACCAAGGACCGTCAAGCCCAGTATCCTGTTTCCAACAGTGGCCAATCCAGGTCTCAAGTACCTGGCAGGTTCCCAAAAAGACACACAGATTCCACAATGCTCATCCTGGGGTAAGTGGATTTCCCCATTCCTCTTTAAGAATGGTTTATGGTCCTTTCCTCCAGGAACTTGTCCAAACCTTTTTTAAACCCAGATACACTAACAGCTTTTACTGCATCCTCCAGTAACGAATTTCAGGGTTTGATTATGCGTTGAGTGAAAATATATTTTCTCTTATTAGTCTTAAATGGGTTACATTGCAGCTTCATTGTAGCATCACCCCTTCCCTCTCCGCCATTTTCAACATCTGTGATTCATTTCCCTGCAAAGTGTCTAAAATCCTTCTTTTTCTACTACTTCCCCACTGGCCCCAGAGTTGGTCCAAGGTGTTGGCACCCTAGGCAGACCTTAAGCCATACGTTCCTCCCCCCCCCCCCCTCCAGCTGTCTGAATCTATTGTTTAGCTTTAAATGCTCTGCTCTTTGATCCTCCTCCCCCCCCCCCGTAATTGCCACCCTAGGTGACTGCCTACATGTTGTAATGGCTGGGCTGGCCCTACACTTTCCTCCTTGCTATAGTCACCACTGCCCTAACTCCAGCACACCGCACACCTCGTAGCCTGCCTGTTTCCGCCCCCTCTGATGCAAATGTCCCGTCAGAGGCAGCAGGACATGGTGGGTCTTCAGACCATGTGGCTTCTTCTCTGCTAATATCTTGCCAATCTGGCACCGTGTTGCCACACCCCCTCCACCAAGTCTGCCTAGTGATGGTCCTGACCTTATGCAGCTTTCATTGAATTATTCAAATAATCATAGGCAAATTTGATGTAGATTTATTCCTTATTTTCTTATATATAAAGCAAATCTGATAAAGAGGGTTACAGAAAAGGGGGAAATGAAACTCCAGAATCCTATAACAAGCTGATGAAAAACTTCCCATTGGATATTCAAAAGATTCTTTTTAGGTAACTTTAAAAATTACCCGTACAAATCTTTGATTTTCAAAATCTTCCCCTACTGACCACCTACATTTTTGTTTGGTCCATTTATCCCATCAAGGAAAGGCTGCATTTGGCACGTCTAGGAATGCATTGCGAGATTTGGCTCTGTCCAGTTACCTGGTTATGTCCCATCCATAGTATTCCTAAAGTTATCCAGAAGACTTTAACTACTTATATTTAGCTACGGGACTTAACTGGTTAAGTCCTCTATTTGCTTAGAGTTATTTGGATAAATTTACCCAGATAACTTTAACCGGTCATTGGCTTGCGACATATTAAGAACATAAGAACATAAGATATGCCATACTGGGTCAGACCAAGGTCCATAAAGCCCAGTATTCTGTTTCCAACAGTGGCCAATCTAGGTCATATGTACCTAGCAGTTTCCCCAAGAGACACAAGTTCCACAATGCTTGTACTGGGTCAAGCATTGATATCTTCGTTCACTTCTTAATAATGGTTTATGGACCTTTCCTCCAGGAACTTGTCCAAACCTTTTTAAAACCCAGCTACACTAACAGCCTTTACTACATCCTCCAGTAACAAATTCCAGAGTTTGATTACACGTTGAGTGAAAAAATATTTTCTTTTATTAGTCTTAAATAGTTTACCCTGTAGCTTCATTGCATGTCCCCTAGTCTTTCTATATTCTGATAACGTAAACAATCGATCTACGTTTACCCGTTCCACTCCGTTCATTAATTTATAGACTTCTATCATATCTCCCCTCAGCCATCTCTTTTCCAGGTTAAAGAGCCCTAACCTTTTTAGCCTTTCTTCATAGGAGTATCCTTCCATCCCCTTTACCATTTTGGTGGCTCTTCTCTGAACCTTTTCTAAAATCGCTATATCCTTTTTAAGATACGGCGACCAGAATTGCACACAATATTCAAGGTGCGGTCTCACCATGGAATGATATAGAGGCATTATAATATCTTTTGCTTTATTTTCCATTCCTTTCCTTTTCATACCTAGCATTCTATTTGCTCTCTTGGCCGCCGCTGCACACTGGGCCGAGGGTTTTAACATGGTATCCACAATGACGCCTAAGGGGCTTGTTTACAAAGCCGCGGTAGTGGTTCGCGATCGCGATCGCAGCCGCGGCCCCATTGAAATCAATGGGGCCGCGGCTCCGATTACGATCGCAAACCGCTACCGCGGCTTTGTAAACAAGTCCCTAAATCTTTTTCCTGGGTGGTGTTTCCTAATGTGGAACCTTGCATCGTGTAACCATAGTTTGGGTTGTTCTTCCCTAGGTGCATAACCTTGCACTTGTCCACATTAAATTTCATCTGCCATTTTGATGCCCAGTCTTCCAATTTATCAATATCCTCTTGCAATTTTTCACAATCCTCTTGGGTTTTAACAACTTTAAATAGTTTTGTGTCATCTGCAAATTTGATAACCTCACTCGTTATTCCACTTTCCAGGTCATTTATGAATATGTCAAAAAGCAGCGGACCCAGCACAGATCCCTGGGGTACACCACTATTCACCTTTCTCCATTGGGAAAATTGGCCATTTAGCTCTACCCTCTGCTTTCTATCTTTTAACCAGTTCCTGATCCACAATAGTACACTGCCTCCTATCCCATGACTCTTTAGTTTTGCCAAAAGTCTCTGATGAGGTACCTTGTCAAAGGCTTTCTGAAAGTCCAGATACACAATATCAACCGACTCACCTTTGTCCCTCTGTTACTACTATCGTCATTTGTTTAGCATGTACCAGGTATGCACACCATTGTACAGAGACACCTAAGAGGTAGTTCCTGCTCCTTTCAACTTACAATAGACAAGAGAGACAACAAGAAACAAAGCTAAGGCAAAAAGGCTTTGCATTAGAAGGACTGATGTTGGTTAAATAGAGGATATTAACTGAGTATCATGTTAGGTTATTCACAAAGTCTTCATAAAGTCTTTGTACGAAACGTCGGGTACAATGAAGGCTACTTCTTGGAAAGAGTTAGTTCTGAACCGCTGCTTCCTAGTTTGGAAGTACAGAATGGTTGAATTGTTTAACTTGAAACTCTTGCAAATAACAGATACTTGCAGTTCCTTGAAGAAGAGTCAAGATTACCCAGGTCTGGAAAACGAACTGGTTAGAACAGCTAGCAATGTCCTCTTTGAGTACTCTGTTTAAGATAACGGCTCACAGGCAGAACTTACTTTTGTTGTTGAAGAGATTCAAACAGGAGAGGAGATAGGATGAATTGTTCTTAGGAGTAAACATGATTTCTCTTAGTTGCTTTGCTTTATTTTTCCAGAAACGTTTGGTTTGAAGTTTTGCCTTTCCACAGTTCTGCCAGTTCTGGGAGACACATGGACCATGGAGGAGGAGCAGGCAACCAGAAACAAGGTAAGTCAGAGTTCAGATTCTACCAACACTCCTTGTAACCTTGGATACATCACTTAACCTTGGACTATAAGCCTCCAGGAACAGGGAAATACCTCCTGGCCCTTGATATAACTCACCTTGAAAGGCATGCGCTAACTATAAAAAAAATGTATTTGACTTGACTATGTGCAACTCGGTCAGTGGGAAAATGCTTTCATACAGGTTCCATGGTGCCTTTCTCCTTTCATAGCTTTCAGAAGTGGAAACATATTTTGCACAGAAGCAGTTTGGGAGTAATTGGCAATAGATTACAGTAATCAGAAAAGGAGAAGCCAGTTCTATTAGCAGAGCTAAGAGGAAAAGCTGTGAAAGTCATGTGCACACTAATGTAGAATCGGCAGAAGCCACAGCATATGACTAAGCACTTGGTCTCGACGCACGTGTTTCATTTAACAGAGCATGAGGAATAGTCTCTCTCTCTCTCTCCTGTGGAATACCTCCCTAATCTGTGCACTTTTCCTGGTCATGGTGTGTCCTAGTAAGTGGAACCGACGCTTGGCTTCACCCTGAAGAAAGCCACAGCACGATGGCTGAAACGTTGGTTTTACTTACTAAGACACGGCAGGACCTGGAAAACTGCAAAGATCACGATACTAACTGTGGAAGCTAAGAAAACAAATTCCTGTCTAACATGTGCGTTTAAGGCAGTTGCTCTTTTGATTTTTGGCTCGCCCTGCAGAGGTTAAAATGAATTTTAGTGAATTGAGCCCACAAAGAACTTTACAGAACCATAGACGTGGCCGGCCCAACCATTAGCAAGACCAGGCAGTTGCCTAGAACAGCATTTTCTGAGGGGTGGCAAAGCAGTCAAAGCAAAACTATAGATCCCGACAGCCAGACAAATTCAAAGAGTCATCAGCAGATTCTATACCTGCAGGGAGACTGGGCACACACAAGGATACAAAGCACAGTTTAATGCTCAAAAGTGTGTTCAGTTATGTATTTTTAGAGGTTTACTGTAGAAGGGTGATGCTTCGCTGGTCAAAATCTTGGGGGCGGGGGAGGGGGCTGGCAAAGCTGAAGGGTCGCCTAGGGTGCACCGGCCCTGACCATAGATTAAAGTGTTATACAACTAGCCTCTCAGAGCTGTTTGTACGCTCAGTTCAAAAGCAGGCTGCAGAGAACAGCTGGATGTCCATGAAATAACAGCCGAAATTCAGCATTGCAGCGCTCCAATAAGCATACGTGGCGCGTGCAGAGCTCAGCATGTAGGTAAAAGGGAAACAAAATCTCTAATATAAAAGCAGTCTGCTTTACACTCAGATTGTTACTAGAAGTTAATTGTCAATGTTTGGCGCACTGCCTGGAAAAGCTGCCTTCCTGGCGTCTAGTACTTAAGCAGACCACTTATTTTAAGGTGGTTGATTCCTGCTTTCTCAGAAAGGAGTTGATTTTATAAGGGGCATGCAGAAAGTTACCTGCTAGTTATGTGCTTAAGTCCTTATGCGTGTAAGTGGGCACTTAGGTGAATGCTCCAGATGGTCACTATTCTGTAAGTGAACACATAAGTCCCATCGGAGCTTGGGCAGAGCATAGTCAGGGCCTAATTTATTTATTTATTTAGACAGTTTTGTATACCACCTTATCCTACAATCAAAGTGGTCACATCACAGTTGGAGGGTTACATTTAACACGAGGGTACTTAACAACATTATACAGTGAACTCGTATGTCTAGTTGGGATGAGTGGGTGTCGAGTTGGCGGAGGTAGTTGCATTGCCGTTTGGGTGCATTATCTTTCACATATAAGTTATAAAATGTTGCAACTTAAACTCATTTCTCATTTATTTATTTATTACAAATTCTTATATACCGCCCTATTTAGAATCAGTGCGGTTTACATTATAACAACATTTTGCATTAGAACAAGATCTTTTGCTTACATTATAACAGGGATAGTAACTTGGAAGTAACAGGATAACTATATACAGTTCAAACAAAGGAGCTTATAAATTATTTAAGTTATGTTATATAATAGAGTCGTAGAGTAGTCATGCTGATTGTGAGTGTTCCTAATGGTGAGTTTCTTTTGTAAAGCACTTGGGGTTATGTTGTTGGTACGTCAGATGCTGTGTGGGTGAGATGAGGTGTTGGATGTGAATGTATTAGGTTAGTGTGGGTAAAATAAAGGCAGAATAAGTGATGTTCAGCCCTTTCCAGGCCAAGCCCAAAACTCTCGGGATCCAAAATTCTGACTAAATATTCCTATCAAATGGTATATAATACATGACCATAGCAGAAGGAAGATCACTATTAGAACATATTGATTAAGACGGGTACAATTTTCCTGAAATATGCAAAAATTAACCCGGCTGCAGAATGTGGATTAAAATTTTAAAGTAGGCTTTCAAAGGGTTAATAGCTTTTCTGAATTGCGAGAGGTCAGTAATTGATCTTATATGAGGTGGGAGATTGTTCCAGCACTTCAGAGCATATAGTGTAAATGCTCTGTTTCTAGTTATTTGGGTACATTTAGTGGACTCAGGTGGTATAGATAGCGTGTTGCTAGTTGTTGACCTTCTTAGTCTGTTAGTGGGGGTACTGGTCAGGAGTGATGAGAGGGACGTGGAAGATATCCGGTTAATTGCCTTAAATGATAGGATTAACACCTTGTAGGTGACTCTGCATTGTACTGGTAGCCAGTGTAGGTCCATAAGTATGGGAGTTATGTGGTCTTTTCTGGAGATGCCGCAGAGAATGCGGGCTGCTGTGTTCATCGCCATTTGAAGAGGATTGAGAGTGCTCTTGGGGAGTCCATGCAGGATGATGTTGGCATAATCAAAGTGTGGCATTACGAGTGCCTGGAATATTGTTCTGAAGTCGTCTGGGGCTAGTAGAGGTCTTAGATGTCGTAGTATCCGTATTTTGTTGTAAATGGATTTAGTGGTATTCTTTATATGCTCTTTAAAGTTGAGCTGCTGGTCTATTGTAATCCCCAGATGTCGTATTAAAGACTTGCATGGGAGCTCAGCGTCACGAACTTTCAATGAAGCAGGAGGAGAGAATTCTTTGTTCCTGGTTATGAAAAGGACTTCAGTTTTTTTAAAGTTTATGCGAAGATTTTGGGACAGGAGCCAATCGGTAATTGCATTGAAGCATTCAATAAGGGGAACAAGGTTTGGCTGCTTGATTTTAATTGGAGCGAAAATCAGTAAATCATCAGCATAGATCAGACTGGAGATGTTAAAAGAACAGATGATGTCACAAATGGGTTGCATATAAATGTTGAAGAGTAGAGCCGAAAGGGATGATCCTTGGGGTACTCCTTGTTGCTGATGGAATGGTTCCGATGTTGAGGAACCTATCTGAACTTGTTGCCAGCAGTTCGTGAGATATGATTTGCAACATTCCCAGGCAAGGCCATGAATTCCCTTTTCATGGAGGCGGGAGAGGAGTTGTACATGGTTAACAGAATCAAATGCAGCTGCTATATCAAGAAATATGAGCGCAAACCCATTCTCAATTTTGTCAGTACCTCTGGACAATGTATTGATGAGTATAGTGAGTAGAGTCTCTACACCATGTGACTCACGGAATCCATGCTGACAAGGATCAAGAGGGGCTGATATGTCAATGTGTTGTTGTAGTTGCATTTGAACCACCTTCTCTATAAGTTTAGCTAGATAGGGTATACTTGAAATTGGGCGGTATGAGTCTGTCTTCGCTGGGTCAAGTTTGTTGCTTTTCAGGAGAGGGCGTATGGAAGTTTGTTTCAGGGTTTCTGGGAATGTTCCTGTTGTGAATGAGAGTTCCATGATGTAGACTAGAGTTGAGCTAAGTTCTACACACACTGATCTGATCCAATGAGCAGGGCAAGGATCATTCGGCACCGTAGTGGTGTTGATGGTGGCAATAAGGTCAGCAATGTACTTCTCTGTTGGAGAGGTGAATTTTGTCAATGGTTGATGTATCTGGGGGAGGAAGCACGGTGTGGAGCTTTGCGTAAAGTTTGTTTTAATAACTTTAGATTGTAGGTACTCGGCGAAGGACTGGGGTTGGATAGAAACTGTTTGATTGGAGGAAGGAGTCTTGGTTAGGGCTTTAGCAATGCTAAAGAGGTCACGTGGTTTATTTAACGATCTAAGGAGGGTATCCGTGTGGTGCTCTCTCATTTGTTTTGTAAATTTTCTCACAGTGTTGCTTCAGGGTGTTCTCATAAGCTGATTTGTCAGATGTGGATCGAGATTTGTGCCATTTTCTTTCTTGCCTTCTTAGAAGCTGAAGCAATGCACGTAATTCAGCAGAAAACCAAGGGGCTGGTTTTCTGTTTTGTGGTTGTTTGTTGGATGCTGGTGATTTTTTGGATGAAGGTAGCTGTGAGCAAGAGGTAAGGGTGGAGTTCCATCTATGGATCATTTCATCAAGGTTCTGCACTGGTTGACGGAGTGCTGGAAGAGTGCTGCTGAGGAAGTCATCTTTGTCCAAGGGTTTGAAACGAGTTTTTGCTCCTGACGAGGCTGAGTTTGCTTGGTTGGTTGAAGTTTGGGTATGTTGGTATGGGATTTGGAAGGAGATTACATTGTGGTCTGACCATGGAACTGGTGTGGAAGATAGGAAGATATTCTTGATCAATTCAGATTGAGGGGCAAAGATGAGGTCAAGGGCGTTTCCCTTGAGATGTGTTGGAGAGTTCACCAGCTGGGTATAACCAAGGTCCTTCATAGTATCAAGGAATGTATCAGAGTAGGTAGGCTGCAATGAGGCGAGGTTAAAATCTCCAATCAGCCAATTAGGTTTGCTTGGGCTTCCAGGGTTACAGGCAAGGTCTATAATGTTGGATAGATCTTCTGGAGGTGAAGAAGGAGCTCTGTAAATAAGGTTTATGTTGACATATTTGTTAGCGATAGATAATGTTTCCATGTGCAGGATACTCACTGAGGCTAGCCCTTGGAGCTGGAGATTACTTTTTGAAAGGATGAGGACTCCTCCTCCTTTCCGGTTGCTTCTATGACAAGCGTGCATCACATATCCGTGGGGGATGAGTTGATTTATGATGACGGTATCTGTGTCTGATAGCCAGGTTTCTGTGACCATGAGGATATCAAAGTTCTGAGTGGTGATAAGGTCTGTGATGGCTGGCCATTTTTTTTGAATTGATCGTGAGTTTATGAGAGCACATTTTAGGTTGTCTTGTAGAAGAATGTTTTTAGACTCCGGACTAAAGGAATTGTTAATGGAAATATATAGTAAGTGCGAATGCCTGATATGATGTGCATGTGGTTGTGTGTGTTGGGAACTGCTACTGTTTCTTCTTCCTAGGCTATGTAGGATAGGGATGTAGTTATAGGTGGGTGATAAGGCTGAAGTATTTTGAATGGTGTCAACTAAGAGGTAAAAGCTAAATATAGCAAATAAGGAGATGGCCATGTTAGAGTGATAGGCTAGTAACAGTAGCATCTTAATTCAAACTACAGTGGTATGTTATTGACCACAGTACAATGTTGACTGGCAATGATAAGGCTACTAACAACAGTATAGTGATATTAAGCAGTGATAAGTTACTGGCAACAGTACAATGGTGACTGGCACTGATAAGGCTACTGGAAACAGTATAGTGGTTAATTAGCAATGGTAGATTACTGGCAACAGTACAATGGTGACTGGCACTGATAAGGCTACTGGCAACAGTATAATGGTTAGCTAATTAGCTACTGGCAACAGTATAGTTAATTAGCAATGGTAGATTACTGGCAACAGTACAATGGTGACTGGCACTGATAAGGCTACTGGCAATCGTATCATGGTTAATTAGCAATGGTAGATTACTGGCAACAGTACAATGGTGACTGGCACTGATAAGGCTACTGGCAACAGTATAGTGGTTAATTAGCAATGGTAGATTACTGGCAACAGTACAATGGTGACTTGCACTGATAAGGCTACTGGCAATCGTATAGTGGTTAATTAGCAATGGTAGATTACTGGCAACAGTACAATGGTGACTGGCACTGATAAGGCTACTGGCAACAGTCTAGTAATTAAGTAGCAATGATATGCGGTGGCTATACTTGCGATAAGCAGCAGGGGAGAATAATTATCTGAGGAGAGATGTTGATTTAGGTTCCTGTCGCGTGATGTCTGTTTTGCCGGCGCTGGGCTGTTCATGGAAGTATGGCTATGACTGTGCCGTTGGTGAGCGAGCTCAACCTCGGGGGAGCTCAAGCTGCTGGATGGTTGTGGGATAGTCCTGGATATACCGGCCGTTGAGTTGTGTGGGCCAACTGCCTAAGGGCCAAGCCAAAGAGTCCTCTATCGAGGCCCTCAGGCACGGGTGCACCCGCTGGCGCTTCTTTTTAGCTGAGCAGCTCTGCCCCGATTGGGCAGCAGGAGCCGATGGGACGTCCGGCGATGAGGCCCTTAGGTAGTATGCGGCAGCACTCCCTCCTGGGAGCTGTGCAGGGCAGAAGAGGACAATCTCGGAGCTGGCACTTCTTTTTAGCTCAGCAGCTCTGCTCCAATTGGGCAGCGGGAGCCGATGGGACGTCCGGCGATGAGGCCCTTAGGTAGCACGCGGCAACACTCCCTCCTGGGAGCTGTGCAGGGCAGAAGAGGACGATCTCGGAGCTGGCGCTTCTTTTTAGCTGAGCAGCTCTGCCCCGATTGGGCAGCGGGAGCCGATGGGACGTCCGGCGATGAGGCCCTTAGGTAGCACGCGGCAGCACTCCCTCCTAGGAGCTGTGCAGGGCAGAAGAGGACGATCTCGGAGCTGGCGCTTCTTTTTAGCTGAGCAGCTCTGCCCCGATTGGGCAGCGGGAGCCGATGGGACGTCCAGCGATGAGGCCCTTAGGTAGCACGCGGCAGCACTCCCTCCTGGGAGCTGTGCAGGGCAGAAGAGGATGATCTCGGAGTTGGCGCTTCTTTTTAGCTGAGCAGCTCTGCCCCTATTGGGCAGCGTGAGCCGATGGGACATCCGGCGATGAGGCCCTTAGGTAGCACGCGGCAGCACTCCCTCCTGGGAGCTGTGCAGGGCAGAAGAGATCTCATCAATCTAGGCACGGACTAGGCATGTACAGTAACTGCCATGATTAGATTGAAGCACATCTTTATGATCCTATTTTATAAAGTCAAGTCCCTAAATACACATGTTGTAAGCTGTGTAAACCGCGTGGGAGTTTATAAAATTATCTTTCACATGTCAGATTTTGGGAGACCGCCTGAGGTGTTTTAAGATCTATTTCAGTAGAAATTGAATTGCAGATTATTATCAGACTAATGCATAGCACAGTCAAGCTTATGGTTCTTTAACAAAGAATTTTTTTTTGTGCTTTATATCGGGGAGAAATATATTTATTTGTAGAGGTTGAGGAAATTCACTGTAAGACTTCAATGTAACAGCGTTTCAGCTGTGTTATATAGGGCCAACACTGTAGCTTCTGTTTGACAGCCTGGAGATTTGAGCGCTGAGAATGAAAGTGGAAAGGGGCTCTTACGGCTTCTGGTACGAGAAGCAGCACTTCAAGGGCTTTTCCCTTAAACACTGAAGAACAGAGGTCATCGTGGTTACCATTCCATCTAATCTGATGTTGTCTGTGAAAACCATACTAGGTCCTGAGGCTGATATTCAAAGCCCTGGCTATGTAAACATCATGATGGCATTTAAGTATCCAGATAGAAGCTGCTGCTGAATAACTGGATTGTGAGTCCGCTATCCAGATAATCGTGGCACTTGTCCAATTTTTTTCAGTGGTCCAAGCTACCCAGATAACTTATCCAGATAACAGCCAAAAATTACCAGTATTCAGATAAGCGCCACGATTATCTGGATAGTGGCCCCCACCCTTGCTCTGCCCCAGCAGACATTCAGCAGCACCATCTGCCTAGTGCCACGGAATCGGGCTCTTAGTGCCCTTATCCAGATAAAGGCTTGTGAAAAACTGAACCCCTTGTTTTCAAGTGGGTCTCAAAAGCACAGGGAGATAAAGTGACTATATCAAGGTCAGTAGCAAAGGTGACTCTTGAACTCTTTGCTATGACTTCCTTCGCAAGTAAATATTAGCGCCTTTTAGGTAGCAACCGCCGATATTAGAGCCGAGTAAACACTTGTTCATTGTTGCCTGTTATCCTGTAGCCGCTCTGTACTCTGACAGTTATTATAGAATAAGTCTGGCCCTGCTGTTTTTCCTCCGACTACTCAAGCTGATTTATTGAGGCTTTTCAATATCTTTTGCATATGAAGAAATCATTGGTCGCCAGACATTATATTTTTGAAGCAGAGCCTGTTTCTCCTTTGGCAGGTAGCCATTAGGTGTCTGTGTTTGGGAAGTCACCTAGGACCCAAGAGCCTTCAGGAGACCCATTTAAGGTTGGATAAAAAGGCTATGAGAGTAGAAGTCTCCATAGCTGGGGTGCTGTCTGGGGTCCAAGGTATCCCATAATCTGACCCTGAAGGTAGCAGTGGACTTGAGCAAGGCGTTAACTGTAGGATAGGCCACGTGTTGATATTCAGAGGAAAAAGCCATTTGAAACTTGAGCTCATTAATTTGTATTTATTTGAGCGATCACTCTAGCACAAAGCTTTCTTGACGCTGATCAAGGTTGTTGCAGTGGCTCTTTGAATTGCAGAAACATTCATTAGTAAGAGAGGCAATATCATGGTAGCAGGAAGAGGAGCCTAGTAACTAAATGACCATAGTTCAAGTTCCATTGGAACTCTCTGTTGCCTTGGGCAAGTTACTTTACTTTTGATTGCCTAGTAATCTACTCCCACTCATACCTGGCGAAGACAACCCAGGAGACAGCATTTTTACCCTTGCTGGGGTTTTGCTTTTCATTGCCAGCTTCCTTTCATCTTCTTTCCGTTTTTAAAATTTGGTTTTATGCGGTCAGTTCCTACTATTTCGCTGTATTGTTCCACCAATGAAGTTCCACAGATTGGTCAGTCTGAATTGATTTTCTGCCCTCAACTCTATAACCCCACTGGGCTTCATAAAAGCTTGATGGCTTTAACTGTATAATATCATTCGTTCTTTTGATTCTTAAAAGTCATCTGATATTGCAAGCAGTAAATCAAACCTGCAGAGTCGGCTCATAAAAATCATTTCATTTGGATATTTTTTTTTTGTATTTTTTGTTCAAGTAAGATGCACTCATATGAAGTGGAAGATATTTCTGTATGAATCCTTGGTGCGACCTCATCTACACTATTGTGCCTAGTTTAGAAGTTCCATCAAGACGATGAAGTGGATGGAGGACAAACATCCCAAGAGAGATAAAGATGATTCAGAAACACTAAGAACATTTAAGGAAACCTGGGTTATCGTCATCTGCAGAGAAGGACAGCTAAAATGAGAAATGTAAAAGATTCTGGGGTATTAAGAGAAATCAGGCAAACATGATGGGTCTCGTGGTCTTTATCATAAAAATATAGTCCACCATTACAAATGAAGAAAGGACTGTTGCTTCTTGCTAGGCCTTTGTATCTATAGAAATATCAAGATGGACGCCATATCAAGGCTACGCTGTAAATATAAGTTTATGTGTTTGTCTGGCAGGCATAACATTCATTGTCCAACTCAACAAACGTTCTCAAGTATGTCAAAACAATTGTTGCTGGAGAATGTAATAATAGCTGTTGCCGTGTGTGCCTTTGAGTCAATGCTGACTCCTGGCATTCAAGCAGCTCCTGAGTTTTCTTGGTAGTGTGACCAGAAGTCGATTGCCAGGCCTTTCTTCAGAGGTAATGGAGGGTTAAGTGACTTATCCAAGGTCACGAGAAGTACTGGTGGGAAATGACCCCTAGTCACTTGGTTATCAAACCAGTGCACTCACCATTAGGCTACTCCCCAACTTCAACTGGAAGTGTAGCTGGGCTTAAAAGAGGTTTGGACATGTTCCTGGAGGAAACATCCATAAACCATTATTGAAGAGTACCAGGGAAATCCACTGCTTACCCTTGGAATAAGAAGCATGGAATCTGACAGGTACTTGTGACCTGGACTGGCCACTGCTGGAAACAGTATATGAGGCTTGATAGATCTTTGGCAGTTTTTACGTTTTAATAAAACATGACTGGCTTTGTAGTAACATCCATCTCACTTCGCATAGTGGCCAGGTTACAAGAAAGATTGATTGTGGTGGTTGTAATTAACATGTAGATACAGGGGCAGCTCAAGGCAATCTGCTGCCTGAGGCGAGGGATGAGATGGCGCCCCCCCCCCCTCCCCGGGTGGGGATCTTTCTCAAAACTCCAGTCAGGGACTGAACCAAATCAAAAAGTCAATTATATAATGTAGAGCAAATGCAAGATGTTCACACACCAAGGAACTAAAAGAAAGAGCGAGAACCACAGCAGTTTATAACTCCAAATTACAATTCATTTGTATTTTGTTATAAACTGCGTTATGGTGCTTGCTTTTTCTTTTTAAACATACATTTTGCATTCACAGAATCCCCTCCTCAATAATGGGTGCAGAGCAGGTAGGACATTCACCCACAGAACTCAACATATTAAAAAAAATAAAAAATCTGATTCTGGTCATCTCACCAACAACATTCTCCAGTACCAGGCATATTGGGAACTAATATAAAACCCTACTAAAGTCACTAAGATCTGCAAGGTCAAAATCTACCATACCATACCAGCATACACTTCCAAAACTCATACAATAAGGGGCCTACCAAGAAAAAAAGCAGCACTATAAACACTGCAATGGGCCCCAAAACATCCATACACCTATTTGAAAAGCTGAACAAGTCAAATTACTACAGTACAGATCCCTACGTACAAACTCCCTGTTAACAGAACACCTGGCCTTGGTCGCACAGTCAGAACACAGACCCTCACCAAGTACAGAATAAGTGAACACAACCTAAGGCAAAAATAAAAATATGTAGACAAAAATTAAAATGAAACCCCAAGAAGCCAGACTCCGCATGCGGTGCCACACCAGATAAGAGATGCAGTTCCCCATACTGTGTGAAATATAGATAGCACAAAGTCCAATCACTAAATTGAAAATAAAATTATTTTTTCTACCTTTGTTGTCTGATGATTTTTGATCATGCTGGTCCCGATCTGAGGTTTCTGTTTTCCTCTGTCTTCTCTTAGCTCTTTTTCTATGGTCTATATTCCATCTGCCATTTCTTGTCTCTCCTTTTGCTTTCTTCATTTTCTTTCATCAGCCTTTTTTCAGTCCCAGTAACTCTCCCTAGTATTAGCCCCCTTTACAGCCTCCCCTCCCAGTACCAACCCCCTTGCCTCTATTCTCTTCCAGTCCCCCTCCTTCCCCATTGTCCAGCCCCTTCTAGTTAAAATACCATCCCAGGTTTCAGTGAAGTTCCAGTCCCAGTGCCCTCTCCCATGTCAGCTCCCCCCCCCCGTCCATCCGCCTTCCAGTGCCATCCCCGGGTGTCAGCTCCCTTCCAGCTTCCCCCCCCCCCATGTCTGCTTCCTTCCAGCTCCCCCCATGTCTGCTCCCCTCCAGGCCCCCCCTTGTCTGCTCCCCTCCAGGCCCCCCATCTGCTCCCTTCCAGCTCCCCCCATGTCTGCTCCCCTCCAGGCCCCCCCCTGTCTCCTCCCCTTCAGGCCCCCCTGTCTGCTCCCTTCAATCTCCCCCCCATGTCTGCTCCCTTCCAGCTCCCCCTCTGTCTGCTCCCCTCCAGGCCCCCCTTTGTCTGCGCCCTTCCAGGCCACCCCTTGACCGCTCCCTTCCAGGCCCCCCCTGGTCTGCCCCCTTCCAGGCCCCCCCCCCCCCGGTCTGCTCCCCTCCAGGCTCCCCCTTGACTGCTCCCTTCCAGGACCCCCCCCTGGTCTGCTCCCTTCCATGCCCCTCCTGGTCTGCTCCCCTCCAGACCCCCCCCCTTGACTTCTCCCTTCCAGGCCCCCCTCACCTCCTTTCCCCCCCCCTCACCTCACCTCACCTCACTGATTCATCTTTTAAAATTAAATGAAAGCAGCCGCAGGAACATTTCTCTGTTCTCGCGGCTCTGCTTTCAAACTGCTGGGCCCGTCAATCTTCCTGGAGCCGGTGGGGTGGGGAGGGGGCCCAAGGTCGTCGCTTCCGCCGCCCTTCTGCTTCTGCTGCTGCTGGCTGCTTCCTCCAAAACGAAAGCATCTCTGTTCCCATGGCTGCTTTCATTTTGGAGGAAGCAGCCAGCAGTGGCGGAAGCGATGACCTCAGGCCCCCTCCCTACCCAGCCGGCTCCAGGAAGATTGACAAGCCCAGCAGTTTGAAAGCAGAGCTACGGGAACAGAGAAATGCTCCCGCGGCTGCTTTCATTTAATTTTAAAAGATGAATCTGGCTTGATGGGTCGGCGATTCTATCATATTTATTTATTTATTTTATTTATTTATTTATTACAATTTCTTATATACCGCGCTATTCGGCATCAGCGCGGTTTACATCATAACACAATGACCATAACAACAAGCTGTCTGGTTTTACATCGAACAGGAGTGCAAACTTGGACAACAGGGGTTAACTATATAAATAAGATATTTACACGGAACAAGGTTGGGTAAAAATCACAAAACAAATGTAAAGGTCTTTCTGAGTGGGTCATTTCTTCAGAGGGGATATCTAGGTTCAATTACTGGTTGGGTAGTATTGGAGGAAAAGGTGGGATTTGAGTGCCTTCCTGAACTGATATAGGTCGGCAATGGCCCTAATGTCAGGGGGTAGAGCATTCCAGCATTTGGGGACATAGAAACTGAATGCCCTGCTTGTGGTTGTCATGTTGCACTTTGTCCATGCCTTTGGGGTTGTTAGAAGGTTTACGGCTGTTGCTCTTCTGTATCTGTTGGGGGGGACCATGTGAATAAGATTTGTGAGTGAGGAGGATGAAATACCTTTGATTGCCTTGAATGATAGGAGTAGGGTTTTAAAGATGATCCTCCCATGGATAGGTAGCCAGTGAAGTTGTTTGAGAATGGGAGTCACGTGGTCGCCTCTGGAGGCTCCGTAGAGGACCCTTGCTGCGGAATTCATGGCCAACTGTAAGGGGGTTAGTGTGGATTGGGGGAGACCTTGAAAGATGGCGTTTGCAAAGTCAAAGTGTGGCAGGATTAGTGCTTGGTATATGGTCCGGAAATCGTCTGGGTCCAACAGGGAGCGTAGGTGCTTGAGTGAGCGGATTTTGAAATAAACGGCTTTGACTATGTTGCTTATGTGGTGTTTCATATCCAGACGTTGATCCAAAGTAACTCCAAGGTATTTTATTGTTTCTTTAGTTTGTAGGTCAGCTTCCTTGACACTGACATGGGATGGGGGAGTAAAGTTGGGGTCTCTGGTGATGAAAAGCACCTCTGTTGTTTTATGTTGAATGCGTAAGTTCTGTGATTGGAGCCACGTTGAGACCGCATTGAAACAGTCTATAAGCGGTGCCAGATCCATGTGAGCTGTGGAGAACAGCATGTATAAGAGAATGTCATCTGCATATATCAAACAGTTCACATTGAATGATCTTATGATGTTGCAGATGGTCTGCATGTAAATATTGAATAATAAGGAGGATAACGAGGAACCTTGAGGTACCCCTTGCTTTTGATGGAAAGGTTTTGACTCTTCTGATCCAGACTTCACATATTGCCATCTTCCATCCAGATAAGATTTACACCATTCTAGCGCACTGTTGCAGATGCCCTTCTCTTTCAGTCTTCCGAGGAGAATTTCGTGACTCACGGAGTCAAACGCCGCGGCGATGTCTAGGAAGATGAGCACAAAACCTTGACAGATGTTTCTAGGCAAAAAGTGCCGCCCCCTAGAAACTGCCGCCTGAGCCCACCGCCTCGGTTCGCCTAATGATAGAACCGCCCCTGTGTAGATAACACGAGGAGGGATCTAGCTATGCTTGAAGAATGGTCTAGAATTTGGCAGATGGGATTTAATGTTTAAAAAATGCAAGGTCAAGCATTTGGGCTGCAGCAATCCAAGGGAGCAAAATAACATAGGAGGTGAAGTACTTTTGTCTACTAAAGAAGAGCGGGACCTAGGCATGATTGTGTCTGGTGATCTTAAAGTAGCTAAACAGGTAGAAAAGGCGACAGCTAAAGCTAGAAGGATGCTTGGGTGCATACGGAGAGGAATGGCTAGCAGAAAAAAGGAGGTGAAGGTGCCTCTGTATAAGTCTTTGGTGCAACCTCATTTGGAGTATTGTGTGCAATTCCGGAGATCACACCTTCAAAAGGATATAAACAGGCTGGAGTCGGTACAGAGGGTGGCTACTAAAATGGTTAGTGGTCTTCATTATAAAGCATATGCCTCCTTCATTATAAAGCAAAGCCGAGCCTCCTTGTGGTCTTGGGCAAGCCACTTAACCCTCCATAGCCCATGTTCCCTGTAAAATAGTTATCTCCAAGTTATAATGCCCTGTTCAATGTAATTTCAGTTTGTTCAATGTAAACCGCACTGATGCAGAATAGCGTGGTATATAAGAGAATGTAAATAAATAAATAAATATGAGGACAGACTTAAGGATCTTAATATGTACATCTTAGAGGAAAGGCGGGATAGAGGTGATATGATTGAGACGTTTAAATACCTCCATGGCATAAATGCACATGGGGAGAGCCTCTTTCGATTGAAAGCAAGTTCTGCTACGAGGGGACATGGGTTGAGGGTGAATGGGGATAAATTCAGGAGTGATATGCGGAAATATTTCTTTACGGAAAGAGTGGTGGATCCGTGGAATAGTCTCCCAATGGAGGTGGTAGAGATGAGGACAGTATCTGAATTCAAAGAAGCATGGGACAAACACAGAGGATCTCTAAAGGAAAAAAGGGGACTGTTGTAGTTGTCGATATGGAAGGACAGACTAGATAGGCCATGTGGTCTTTTTCTGTCATCATTTTTCTATGTTTTTATGTTTCTAATTTGGGATTATGCATCATACCCTGTTGACTTCTTTGGGAAGATACTGATCTTTGTTGGGTTATATTTGTTGCTAAATGCCATCAGGTTGATGTTGACTCATGGCCACCCTGTAGATAGTTGTCCTAAAGTGTGTTTGTTCTTCAGTCCGATGGCTGATTGTTGATAGAGTGGCGCCCGTGACTCTTTGTTGAGTATATTTGTACATTTATTACTGAAGGCTCAAGAACCACAAAAAATATTGATCTTTAACTTGACCTCTATATTCTTGTTTCTGTGATCGAATTTAGAATAAAATATTCAGTGAGTTTGTAATGTTCTTATTGGTTGCTTGGCATAAAGCAGATTTGCCAAGTCACCCTGTTCCAGGAATGAGATTTTAAGCCAGTCCTTGATTTCTGACACGCTCATTCTGATGCATTATGGGAACTGCAGCATTATTCCAATGGGTAACAACAGGGAGGGACTACCGTACCATACTGCACCGAAATGCAAATTTAAAACCAGGAGCGCGAAAGAATCTCACTCCTGGAACTGGGTAACTTGGCAGCTCTGATAAAATAAAAATAAACCATTCCTACATTGTATTTGTTGCTGTGATAATGGGCATCCTTTCATGTTTATAGTAGCTACTCGAGGCTGATATCCATGAATATAAATTTACTTAGAATTAATTTGAACCACCATCAGGGGTTCTCAGTGCAGTTCTCAGGGCACAACCAGCCTGCCAGGTTTTCAGGATATCCATAATGCAGGGGTGGGCAAGTCTGGTCCTGGAGGACCGCGGACCAGTCAGGTTTTCATGATGTCCCTAATGAATATTCATGAGATCTATTTGCATCCACTGCCTTCCATTGTATGGAAATAGGTCCATGAATGTTCATTAGGGACATCATGAAAACCTGACTGGTCTGCGGCCCTCCAGAACCGGAATTGCCCACCCCTGCCATAATGAATGCACATGATTTAAATACAGAGCTGCCAAGTTACCCAGTTCCAGGAGTGAGATGGTTTTACCAGTCCTGGTTTTACATTTGCATTGCAATGCAGTATGGTATTTGCAATCCCTGATGTTACCCATTTGAATCAGTGCTGTAGGTCCCATAATGCATCAGGATGAGATTGTCAGACATCCAGAACTGGCTTAAAATCTCACTCCTGGAACTGGGTAACTTGGATAAATGTTCACTCACTGCCTCCCTTGTATGTAAATCTATCTCATGTATATTCATTGTGGATATCTGAAAACCTGACTGGGGAGGTGTCCTGAGGACCAGCATCGGAACCATGGATCTACAGTATATAACGTGGTGGAGAAAGGCTGGTGGTGGAGAGGGAGTCAGCAAAAGTCCCTTAGTTAGGGAAGAGTAAATGGACAAATAGGTGCAGTTCCCTTTAAGGGCTGGGGGCAGGGTGGCTCTGTTCAGCTAACTGGAGAAAAGGGGCCAGAGAAACAAACACCTGACTAAGTAGGAGGCTGATTTTTCCTGGCACCCAAAAAGGTTTGCCTGGGAGCTGAGAGACCATCCAGGAAGCAGCTGAGAGAAGATGCAATGGGGGCTGACTTCCCTACCGGCAGGAGGAGATGATTGCCGTGGAAATGGAATAGCAGAGGCTGGACACTTTCAGGTACACTGTTTGATTGGAGAAACTGCTGTGCCTTATCTGCCAGTGTCAGCTCAGAGGGAAAAGTGCTGAGTTTGGGGAGGGCCAGTAAAAGTAACCGGAAGGGGGAATGATGGAGCCCTTTATCCCTTGTAACTGTTTCCTTGGAGTGGTGGAACCTGAACTGCAGGACAATGGTAAATGTTGGAGCTACTGAGCTGTTTATGGTATGGAATAGCAGATTCTTTGACCCAGGCTACATGGGAGCTGTGCTGGGACTCAGAACCGGCATTACCTGGTAAGTGTAACAGGGGGTCACAGTTACTAGCCACCTCCAACCCCTAAGCCGGAAGATAAGTGCAGCCGGAGAAGCAGAGCCTGCCAGAGGACCAGCATGTCCCACGGGCATTAGGCTATGCAAGACTGTGATCTCTGCCTTAAGCAGCCTCTGCTTGTGGGATACACTACTCCTGCGGGCAGGCTTGGCCCTCTCTCTGCCAGGCTCAGCCTTTGATAGCCTTAAACTACTGAGGGCTGAGCCCATCAGTAATTATGGCCAAGAGAGGACGAAGCCTGCCTGTGGAAGTAGTGTGTCCTGTGGGCAGAGGTCCTCTTAAGAAAGCAATCATGGCAGAGAGAGGGCCGAGCCTACCTGCAGTACTCTGAGCAGGGGACATGCTACTCCCGCGGGCAGGCTCAGCTCTCTCATGACTGCGAGGGAGAGGGAATAGACGGAGGGGGGCATTAGGAGGTGGAGGAGATATACTGGGCACTGGGAGACAGACAGGAGATGCTGAATGCACGGAGGGGTGATATTTATTTATTTATTTATTTATTTATTTGTGCTTATTTACCGCCTTTCGTGAATCAATGAACTCAAAGAAAAGTATATTTAACAAATTACATTTAACAAAATTATACATGGAACATTATAAACAAGGAGTGATGGGGATTAAAGGAAACAGCAACAACATAGTAAACTGCTGATTTCAGCTAATAACTAAATACAGGGAACGAAGCCTGTTGTTTAAATACACTGTTCTTAATAACCATCATGTAATGTGAATGTGAATATTGATTTACTTTGAAAAATTGGAACTAAGTAATTAGTTCGCCGAAGTGTTCCTTGAACTGAACTGTTTTTAGAAGTTTACAGAAGGAATTTGGATCCTTAGAGTCTCTTGTGGTGTCTGGTAGTGAATTCCATAAGAGTGGGGCATAAAGGGATGTAGTTGAGTTGCTGAATTCAGTGGTTACCACAAGCGAATTTTTATTGCTACTTCTCCGTGGTCTGTTTTCCGGGGTGATTCGAATAAGCGCCTTCAGGCAAGTGGATGGTTCTGTTTGGAGGGATTTGAATATACTTTGAATAGATTTGACTTTTATTCTGCTCTTAATTGGCAGCCAGTGAAGATGTTTTAATATTGGGGTAATGTGATCTTTGATTGGGACTTGCGAAATTACTCTAGCCGCTGTATTTTGAGCTAGCTGAAGGCGGCGGATGGTTTGCTTTGGGAGGCCCATTAGTATGGCATTACAGAAATCTAAGTGCGGGAAGATCATTGCCTGGACTGCTGTTCTGAAGTCACTTGTGGAGAGGAGAGGTCTTAAATGTTGAAGCGTCTTTAGCTTAGTGTAGATGGCCTTTGTTATGTTGCTCACGTGCTTAGTGAAACTGAGCTGGTGATCTAGCGTGACACCCAAGAATCTCACCTCCTTTTTTAACTTGGATGCTTGCTTCTTTTATCTTAATTGATTCTGGTGGAGTGAAGGGGTTGTTTTTGTAAAAATAGAATAATAGGGAGGCAGAGGGGACAAACTAGAAGTGGGAGGGGGCAAGGGAGATGAAAGGAGATGGTGGGCATGGGAAGGGGGGATAGGGATAAGCAAGGAGGGAACATTTATTTATTTATTTTATTTAATGGTATTTATATACCGCCTTATCCTTCAATCAAAGCGGTCACAACACAAGTGGGGGATACATTTAACACATGGGGATTTTGAGACACATACACTAATACTTACAGGGAACATGGGCAATGGAGGGTTAAGTGGCTTGCCCAAGACCACAAGGAGCATCTGTGGGACTAGAAACCCCAGTCCTTCCGGCCCAAGGTTGCTGTCCTCTAGTGGGATTTGAACCGCCGACCTTCCGGCCTGAAGTACCTTGTCCCAACCACTAGACATGGAGTGGTGATGCTGAATAGGGTTTATAGGGAGACTATAGGAAGATCCTGGGCATTGGGGGGGGGGCAGATGGACACAGGGGTAATAAGGGGAGGGAGAAATGCAGAGCATGGGAGTAAAGGGGAGACGGAGAGATGCTTGAAATGGGAGTAATAGTCAGGGGATGGGATGGAGGGCAGTGGGAAGGGGGAGGGCAGACGTGCAAGGATAAAAAGAGAGGAGTGGAGATACTGGATGGAGGGAAAGAGAGAGAGAGAAAGAGAGAGAGAGACACTGGATGGGGGGAGGGTAGAGAGAGAGAGTGTGAGCGAGACTGGGGAATAATGGAGCACGAAAAAAGAGGTGGGGAATAGGAGGACTAGGGTGAGGGTTGAAAAGTGGTAGTTAGGACATGTGGTCTTTTTCTTTTTTACTCCATCTATCTAGTCTGCCCTTCCATATGAACCACTAAAACAGTCCATTTTTTATTTCTTTAGAGATCCTCTGTGTTTGTCCCATGCTTTTTTGAATTCAGTTACTGTCCTCATCTCTACCACCTCCGCTGGGAGACTATTCCACGGATCCACCACTCTTTCTGTAAAAAAAATATTTCCGCATATTACTCCTGAGTCTATCCCCTTTCACCCTCATCCCATGTCCCCCTCCTAGCAGAGCTTGCTTTCCATCAAAAGAGGCTCTCGCACTGTGCATTTATGCCACGGAGGTATTTAAACGTCTCAATTATATCACCTCTGTTGACTCTATAACCCCCTTGGGGTCTGGAATCCCACCACAAAATACCTGGGTTCTTTTATATCCCTATCACCATTCAACAGGAAGAAAAGACACGACACAATTAATTAATTAATCAATTGCTATTGAGCTCTATAGGGAAGAGACACATGGAGTCTAATTTGACTATTCCAGCATGCCTCTTCAAAGATGGTTCCGAAGAGCTTTAGCTTTTATTAGGAGATATCAGCTGATTCAGTTAATCTTTAATTAACATCTGGTACTTTCCAAATTCCACGTGTACATAAATTTTGCCAACATAGACAATATTATTTATACAAAAAGCAGAAGTTATATCTTATAACTACGTTCATTAAATCCAGTAGGTGTCGCTGTGCTGTTAAAAGCTAATTAGTTACTCATTATATTTTGCTGACTTTAAGCTAAATCCATTATATTTACTAAATGGATTAGAGTCAATTTCACAAGAGCAGGGCAACCTGCCCCAGAAACTGCTTAGCCTATCCACTTGCAGGATGAGCCACCTCACCCTTTGTTCTATTTAATTAAGGAACTTCAATCTGACCTAATATCTTCTTGTTACACAAACTCTATTTGCTAACCACTCAAGCCTTAGTTACTCAATTCAATGTCCTAGCAAAAAGCAGAAATATTCTTTTAAAGGGATAGTTTTAAATGTAATTCAGACCTATATGTTCTAGGCCTATAATTAGCTAGAGTTCTATAATCCTGTCTCATGTATGATTTCGTGTGTAGCAGATTTTGGTGTTATTCCAATCGAGATAATTGAGCCTGATCCGCTATCCGTTTCTGAGTCTGACAGCTCCAAATCTGCATATCCAGGACAATTCATAGGTGTATAGACTTGCTTGTCAGCAGTGGTTTCGTCTACCTCACTGATTATATCCAACTTACATTTGGGGCCTAGCCGGGGTAGGCCTCCCCTACAGTCCTCCCTTTGGTTCTGCCCAGAACCACATTCTTCATAAAAGGGCATTTCACGAAGCAGGTCTCCAGTACTAGGAACACTTCGCAATTTCAAGACTGCAATAGTATTCGTAGTTTTGGACAAGTATGTGGTACAACATTTCATAAAACAAGCAAGACCAATTCCTAAAAGTAGGAGGGCCACCAGGAAACCAAACAGGCCTGTCAGTATCACTTTTACTGGACCTGACAAGCCACTCCACATATTATCAAACCAAGGCCATACAGAATCAGAAGTTCCCTCTATATTATCTTTGGAGAAGTGGGTTTCTTTTCTCACCTGTTCTAGGATACCTGAGACCACCTTACTTTGTGAATCAATGAACGTACAGCAGTGCTCTCTTATGACGTTACAGACTCCGCCTTCTTTGGCTAGCAAATAGTCTAGGGCCATCCTATTCTGTGCAGAGTAAGCAGTCAGTTTGTCTACAACCTCTATCCCGCCTTTCCTCTAAGATCCTTAAGTCTGTTTGTACATAGGGATATGAATTGTTCAGCTTTTCAAATAGGTGTTTGGATGATCCAGGGCCTGCTGCAGTATTTACAGGGCTGCTTTTTTGGGGTAGGCTCCTTATGTGAGTTTTGGAAGTTGGTGCTAGTATGACGGTATGGGTAGATTTGCTTTAAAGATCCTCACTTATTTATTTTATTTATTTATTTTATTTAGCTGCATTTATATCCCACTTTTCACCGGGTCAAAGCGGTTGGGGGATAAATTTAACACAAGGGGATATGAGACACATACACTAATACTTACAGGGAACATGGGCAATGGAGGGTTAAGTGGCTTGCCCAAGACCACAAGGAGCACCTGTGGGACTAGAAACCCCAGTCCTTCCGGCCCAAGGTTGCTGTCCTCTAGTGGGATTTGAACCACCAACTTTCCGGCCTGTGGTACCTTGCCCCAACCACTAGGCCACTCCTCCCTCACTGACTTTTGTAGCATTTTTTTATCAGTTCCCAATATATCTTATATTCTTATATATCTTATATATCTTATATATCTTATATATATATATATATATATATATATTCCACCGCGAAACTATATACCTCAGAATGAGCGAATACCATGCCAAGATCCTTCTCCGCTCTCTAAACAAACCTAGAGACCTTTTCAACCTAGCAAAATCCCTAATTAAGGAACCTTCACCTACCCAACCTGTCCCTATTTCCCCCCAATCATATGCCGACTACCTCCAGTCCAAAACTTCCATAACTGACACAGTTTCAGTTACCACCCCCTGTCACTCCCCCACCTCACTTCCTCCTATCACAACATTCTTCACCCCAACAGAGAAAAACATCCAAGATCTCATTGCCATCATCAACACTTCCACAGCCCCAAGTGACCCCTGCCCAGCATACTGGGTCAGAACTCTGCGAGCTGAACTTAGTCCAATCCTAATCAACATCATTGGACTATCCTTTGCAAAAGGCTCTTTCCCTGCATTCCTCAAACAAACATCGATAAGACCACTTCTGAAGAATACCAAGCTTGACCCACTAAAGTCTGACTCCTACCGCCCTATTTCGAGTATACCTCTATTAGCCAAGATAATAGAGAAGGTTGTCCAGAGGCAGATTCAACACCACATTGATGTAGCGTCACCCCTGGACCCCTGTCAACATGGATTCAGGGAATCTCATGGTGTAGAAACTCTCCTCACCACCCTAACCAACACCTTGAATAAAGGATTAGACAAAGTTGAAAACGGATTCGCTCTCATCTTCCTGGATATCTCCGCTGCCTTTGACTCCATTAACCACAATCAACTTCTAACCCGTCTACTCGAGAAGGGCATCTGTGGCCTCGCCTGGGAATGGTGTAAGTCTTATCTATCAGATCGTTGGCAGCACGTCAGAGTTGGTTCCACCACATCCGCACCTTTCCACCAGCGTCAAGGTGTTCCGCAGGGCTCCTCTTTATCTGCGCTGCTGTTCAATGTCTACATGCAGCTGATATGTGACATCATACGCTCCTTCAATATCTCCACTCTAATCTATGCTGACGATGTCTTGCTGTTCACACCATACAAAGTCAAACAACCAGACTTCACCGACCTCATCAACTGTTTTAACGTCATCACCGACTGGTTACTATCCCAAAATCTCAGAATAAACTTCAAGAAAACTGAAGTTCTGTTCATGTCAAGGAACAAAGATTTCTCCCCTCCATCCTCCCTAAGAGTAAGAGATGCGGAACTCCCTAGTAAACCCTCCATTCGCTACCTAGGGATCACACTTGACCAGCATTTCGACTTTAAGGAGCACATACGAAATATTACCAGATCCGTCTATAACAAAATTAGAATGTAAAGACACCTCAGACCTATGTTGCCTCATAAGGACTTCCGAACCATTTTCCAGGCCCTCACTCTTCCACACTTAGATTACGCAAATGTTGCCCTATATGGTCTCCCCAAGAACACCCTTAATTCGCTGCAACTCGCCATGAATGCAGCTGCGCGTGTGCTCTGTGGTACAGCAAGATCAGACCATATCACCCCTTTACTTATGGATCTCCACTGGTTACCAATTCAAGGCAGATTATTATACAAGATCCTTCTCATCATTTTCAAGATCATCAATAACCTAGCCCCTGCAGCTCTCGGTGACCTTATCACTCTCACCCCGAAAAACAGATTGAGAAGATCTGTAGCTGACAACACTTTGATCATCCCTAAAGAGTCCATCAAGTGTTGCCAGACAACCAAGAAAAGAACCTTCGCCTTCTACGCCCCAAAATCCTGGAACGACCTTCCACCAGAAATTAGAGCCATCAAAGACCTTATTCAGTTCCGTAAGGCAATCAAACACCACATTTTCCTACTTCACTTTGCACAAGCATCCAACCCTCCTCTGTTCTCCCACACTCCAACGCACACAAACCTTCCTTTCTCCACTTAAATAATCTGTCACAAATACCTTGAGCTTACCTTCAGCTCTTCTAGAAATACCAACCAATCTAACTGTGTTTGATGTACATATGTATATAGTTACCCTGTTGCTCCAAGTTAAACCCCTGTTATAATGTAAACACAGGACAGTTTTTGACTGTGCAACCTTTGTTATATGTAAGCTGCGCTGATAACAAATAGCGCGGTATATAAAAAATTGTTAAATAAATAAATAAATCTGGTACTGGAGAATGTATTTTCTGCTAGTGAGATGACCAGAATTGTCTCTCTTTTTATTTTATTTAGATATTAAGCTCTGTGAGTGAATGTCCTAGTTCTACTCTGTACCAGTTGTCAAGGGAGTGGTTTCTGTTGATGCAGAATATATGTTCAAAAAGCAAAAGCAGAAACCATAACACAGTTTATAACAACAAAATAAAATGAGTTATAATTTTACATTTTGGTGTTATAAATTGTGCTGTGGTTCTCACTTTTTCTTTTAATTCCTTGGTGTGCGAACATCTTGCATTTCCTTTGTTTTTTGCGGATTATGTATTTACATTAACACCGTGCTGGTCCAGTGGGCATTCGAGTTATGCTGGAGATGCCAAGCCCCTCTTGGTGTTTATGTTGGAGTAGGACATGTTGTGTTGGGGTCACAAAGCCCCTCTTGTTCTGAGGATGGGACTGCTGTGTAGGGGCCACTGAGACTCTCTTGTTGTTCTGAGGATGGGACGTGCTGTGTAGGGGCCACCGAGACTCTCTTGTTTTTGTGAAGGTGGAAAATGCTGTGTAGGGGCCACCAAGTCACTCCTGTTGTTTTTGTGGAAGTGGGAGCTGCTGCCTTGGTGCTGTTGAGCCCCTCTTATTTGGTACATTAAGTAGCATGTTTCCTAAGCTCTGTGCTGGTAACACGTGTAGCTCACGTTACTGGTGTGGGGCCATAGGCTAACTTCAGGGAGATAGTTACATCCCCCTGCAGTTACCACATTTCAGCATGGCAAAATGGCTGCAGGAGCAACTAAGGTCACCCATTGAGATGACATTAGTTGAACCCACGTTACTTGCGCTGTCCATTATGTTAGTTTCTGCTGACAATGCAGGTGCCTGTGTGTGAGAGTTCTTTCTCTCACCTCACTCTGGGGGAAAGTATAATTTTGGGAAAGAAATCCTGAAAACCTATGAGTAATGGAAAAAGCATGGAACTTGTTCCCTAGTCTGGCCGGAAAATGGGCATATTATTTTTGCTTTTCTGTTGCTGCAGCCTCACTTCCTATTGCCAGTACATTGTCTGCATGACTGCCAGTAGGAAGTGAAGCTAGAGTGAGCAAAAGTTAGAATAACACACGCTTGATCAAGAAATGAAAACACGTCCTGTGATTCCACAAGAGAAAGCATGGATTTATTGGTTTGCCATTGAAACTTGCTTAACACATATGGTTTAAATCAGCAACATAGTAATGTTCTCACTATCTTCCTATATTGCGACTATTCTTTGCATCAACATTATACCAATTTTTTTTTTAATTTAATTTTTATATATTTACAAATATACTTCATCCAAAAAAGTATATGGAGATCCAAAATAATATAACCACAATAATACAAAGTAAACACAGCATTATACCAATTTTGCTTATAGTTTCTAGATGTACATAGACTTTATGGTTATCATGGTTCTGATTCCTACATGTACAAAATCTTTCTCCTGCATATTTTTTCAGTGAGTAAAATATTTTTGAGCAGTCCATTCAGCTGAGTGTTTTGCTTTTGATCCATATCTAAAATTTACCATGCTCTTGGACAGGGCCGTACCGAGTGTAAATTGGCGAGAAGGCTTAAGGGGCACATTTTAGCTGTCTTCCATTGCCTGCCGCTGCTGAGAGAAGAAAAAGTGGCAGCAGCAGGCAACGGCAGACAGCTAAAATGCACTCCTTAAGCCTTTGCGCCCTGTGCGGCTGCACCACTCGCAAAGGGCTAGGTACGGGCCTGCTCTTGGATTATCATAGTCTGTTCATATGATGCTACAGTAAGTATTTACTGCTCAGTAGTTATTTGTATTCTTGCTATGCATTTGCCCCTTCACTGCAATTTTCTTTCAACACTGGACTTGAAGGAGCAATATTAGCATCATGTGAAGAGTTCACTAAGGTGTTTTGGGGAAAAAGGGGGTGGGGTGTAGCAAGCATTAATAATAATGAGTGAGGGGGGCACTGATCTCTAGATTGCAGGAGGTGCCAGAAACCCCAGCACCAGCCCTGCTGGGACTTGTTGTACTGTGCTAGGGAGTCATAAGAAGCATTTCTATGTACTGTGACAGGTGAGCTGAACTATAGGGACTGACCTCTGTGCACACCAAAGAGCAGGGAGTCTCTGATAATGTAAAGGCAGAGCCTGCTGGAGGGAATCAGGCCTGTGGCCATTCAAGCTTGAACATTAAGGAAGAGGACTATACATGGAAATCCAGTGCCCATCAGACCCAGAAAATCCACAGTTGTTTTTCTTTTAAGCTGTTTCCTGCAAAGGTAACAATATTGGGTATGTAGAATACTGCACAGAACGTTTCAGAGCAAAAATAGATTTTCATTATTTCTTAAAGAAGAAATGCAGGAAGATTAGTACATTTTAAGTGGTAAAATAAATCCGCAAACTAAAATGGCAACAGTTAGCGCCAACATTATTGGCAATATCAAGTGGAAACATCCCCGTTATGAATACCGCTTTAATTATACTGTAAAGGTTTAGAAGGAAAAATTGTTTTATTCCATCCTTGACAATTCTAAAAATGTAAAACTGCTAGGGGATGCCTGGAGAGCATCTCTTGAGTCTTCAATTAACATTTGCTATTTCTGTTCTCGCTCTTCTGATTAGCTCCTTGGAATCCTCAGCTGTAGAATTCTCCTGGGGTCAAGATGCAGAATGATTTCCATGGGCCACAACTGGGGCATGCCTAGGACGGAGGCTAGACAGAGCAGAAGAGTCATTTGAAGCCCCTTAGATTATAGTCAGATTGTGTTTGAAATCCTCTTCGTTCTCGTCTGTGAGTCTGCCATTTCCTTCTGCAATCTGACACCTAGAGGTTTTCCTTTGCGCTCCTGTAGCTCTGATGCGCTGTGGATTACTCTCAGGCATAGAGGTGGCCATGGTCGGCTGATGTTGTGTATCACAACCGTATGTTGAAAGAAGGCTTA
Organism: Ichthyophis bannanicus; assembly: GCA_033557465.1. Classification (NCBI taxonomy): domain Eukaryota; kingdom Metazoa; phylum Chordata; class Amphibia; order Gymnophiona; family Ichthyophiidae; genus Ichthyophis; species Ichthyophis bannanicus. The sequence goes on along the minus strand of CM066038.1, from coordinate 487,032,002 downwards.
TCAATGCCTCATACAGAGAAAGTGATGGCATACTTGCAGCCTGCTGAAACAGGTAGAAATCAAATGGAATATTTGGTGTGGTTTTTTTTAAATATTACATCATATGATACATAAAATGGGTTAATTGACCTTATATTGCCTTTTGTAAGGGAAATGGCAAATAAAACACTTATCTTACCTTTTAGGTATTTTATATTGGAAAGCTGTGTAGAAAATAACCATAAATAAATATATCTGATATTCTTCAAATGGATAAAATGTGTTACAGAATTTTAGCTTGCTTTAGTGATCTCCTAAAGTAAGTTATATCTTATCTTTCTCTCATGCTATATTTGGTTATTAGGTGGTAGTGGGGCGCAGGGCGGGATGGAATCATAAAAGCTTTTCGAATACAACAGTCTCCTGATAGTGTTTTAGGTTTTGAGGTAATTGAATGTCTTAGAAAATTGTGTGGCACTGGAGTCTTTAAGCAGAGAGGGAGCGAGGAAAACTGTTCCAGGTGCACAGCAACGCAAGGCAAAAAGTAGGTCTGTTGCTTCATTTGAAAGGAAAAATGAAATCTCATTCGGAATTCCTAGTTTGTTTTCTTTTATTTTGCAAATGATTTTGTTTGTTTTATGTTCACCAGTGCCAGATCAAGGATACTGGGTGCCCTAGAAGAATCTTCAGCCTTAGCCTTACCCCCCCCCCCCAAATAATTTTCTAATTAAACATAACAATCATGATCAGTCCAACGCAACGAAGTGAGCATCATAAAAACGTTGCTTTGTTTGTATCTCTGTGTCCACTCTACAGGTAGAAGAATGTGCTGATTAGTCTTTGAGTTTGTCTGGCTGTTAGGATCTAGCGTTTTACTCTGCCTGACACTGCTCTTTGCTGCCCTAGGCCACCATCTAGTCTTGCCTAATGGCTGGGGCGGGCCTATCCCACCTCTAGCTAAATAAACCTCACACCTGAATTTAAAAAAAAAAATCTCCTCCAGGTTTGTGATCAGACTCGCAGCCTTGCCCCAGCACCCAAAGTCTGGTGAGGGGAAAGAGGCAGGAATTCAAGCAAATATTATTTTTTCATTTTGTTTCTCTGGTTATTTGGTTTCATTTCATCTCTAGAAAATGAAACAAAGACAAGAAAAGATAATGATAAAACAAAAGAATATGTCGGTGCACTCCTCTAACAGAAAGCACAGAGTCTGATATTAAAAGTGTCAATTGCCAGCAAATGCATAACTCAAAAGTATAACTAGCTTTACGCATAATTTTCAGCCCTTATAAAAATAAAATCAAGCCGTTTAACTCTCTAAGAGGGGGTACTTACGAATGAATGTTAAGGGAATAGTGCACCAGATTAGCTGCAGCAATCGCCGGTCACATGTCTATTCAGCACCAGTAGTTAGAGAGCGCACCGATGAGTGTCAGTGCATACACTGACTGGGTTGGGTGAATATAGGCCCATGGAGTCTAGAGCTGGTAGTGGAGAAGGTGAGGATAAGAGCAGCTCTTCCAGCAAACGGAGGTCACAAGAAGAGATATAGGGTAGAATAAGAGAAGAGGTAGTGCAGAGATGCGGAATTTAAGAAGTTGTACTTAAGAAGAAATAGGGGAAATAGAAGAGGGAGGAGGCCTTAGGAAGGGCAAGACCATGGGTGGGCTAGGGGCTCTTGTGGACTTTGGTGGACTAAGGCTGCTGTTTTGTACCACAAAGATATAAGATTGACCTCGCACTGCTCCAAACAGACTCGGACACTTGGAAGAAAATGAGATCTTTAGTATGCCCAATCAGTTACAATCTTAGCCAAAAAGCAGCAGTATTTTCTTAACCCTGGGAATGACGCCATTGCAAGTTTCACAACGCGTATCTCGGAAACTAGTTGTTCAAGAATGCAATCTTTTTATGACTTTTCACATGTCAATATTCTCTTTATATTGCGCCATGAGAGGAATAATTTTCATCTGCTAGGTGACGCTAGTGATGAATTGGAGCACAGAGTACCAGTGGGGTCATGTTTGACCCCAGTTGCTTACGTCCAGTTTGGATCATGATACAATTTGCAGTTTTGTGAATTTTTTGATCTGACAAAGGTATTTATCATTAATTATGTATCATTTATTTTTTGTACTCTTATTTTATGAAAATTACACATTTTCTGTAATTGATATCATATGTTCTCTTATTATTTCCGATGAAATCTAAAGGCTTTCAGCTCGTTCATCACGATTATTGTACACCTATAGTAAAACTACTTTGCGTTTTATTCAACTTTATCTTTATTTATTTTAGGTTATTGTTTATGATGTCAAAACGAAAGTATTCAACTGCCCAAGTAAGAGAAATATTGCAACGAGATGCTGACAGTGATGGCTCTGTGTTGTCTGATGATGCAGCATATTCAGCAAGCGAAGAAGCATATCAGCCAAGTTCGGGCGATAAATCTCATGATGACAGTCATGATTCAGATGGCGACAGCAGTTGGTCGCCAAGTGAATGTGAGACTGATGTTGAGCCGGTAACATCGCCTGCAGCAAAGAGTCAAGTTACAGATCGAGGCAAAGGTCGAGGCTGTGCTGGACAGGGAAGAAGGCAGGAGTCCTCGGTGTCAGTATCGTCTGTGAGGAATCTTAGTTGTGGTTGTAGAGGAGCTAAGAGGTCATCAATTATAAGCACAAATGTTGCCATTGAAGCCTATGTATCTAAGGATGCCACATCATGGAACAGGAAACCTATAAAGCAAGCTGCTGGAAGATATGCCAGAGCTAATGTCATGCCCGTACAACAAGGTCCAGAAGGTATGTTGTCCGAAATGTTGATGGCCCTCTCGCAGCATTCCACTTGTTCATGAGGAAGAACTTATTGAATGAAATCACGATGTGGACGAGCAAACAAGGAAGACACATTTATGACGACACCTGGAAAGATTTGACAGACGGAGAATTTCAACGTTTTCTTGGACTTCTGATCCTCTCAGGCATGTACAAGTCATGAAATGAATCCATAGTTGGAATCTAGTCCTATAGGCACTCCTTGTGGTCTTGGGCAAGCCACTTAACCCTCCATTGCCCATGTTCCCTGTAAGTATTAGCGTATGTGTGTCATATCCCCTCATGTTAAATGTATCTCCCAATTGACCGCTTTGACCCGGTGAAAAGCGGGCTATCAATACAGCTAAATAAATAAATAAATAGTTCAGTTGTGGAACCTTGAAGATGGTCATTCTGTTTTCGGCAAAAATATGGCCCGTAACCGTTTTCAGCAAATTTCTTGTGCTCTCAGATTTGATAATGCAACCAACAGACATGAACAACGAGGCGTGGATAAGCTTGCTCCAATCAGACACGTTTTTGATACCTGGGAAGCAACTCTAAGTGAGGCCTTTTGTTCCTGGTGAAAATGTTACCGTGGATGAGCAACTGCTTACATTTCGTGGTCGTATTCTGTTCAGACAATATATTCCCAGCAAACCTGAGAAATATGGCATAAAGCTATGGATGTTGTGTGACAGTGCAACATCATATATTCTGCGTCTTCAAGTATATACAGGAAGGGAACTCGGACAAAACAGGGAACAGAATCAGGGTGAAAGGGTTGTGCTGCAACTCACTGAAGGATTGACGCGATCTGGCAGAAATGTTACTGTTGACAATTTCTTCTGCAGTTTATCCCTGTCACGGAAATTGCTAGAAAAACAAATGACACTTTTGGGGACAATGCAAAAGAACAGAAAAGAATTACCTCCAGAATTTGTAACAGCAAAGGGCCGAGAGGTATTCACTTCACTGTCTGCCTTTTGCGATGACGCTACTCTGGTTTCCTATTGCCTGAAGAAAGGAAAAGTGGTTGTTCTTCTGAGCAGTTTGCATGATCAAGAAGAAGTAGATAACACACGTCCAGACAAAAAACAATGCATGATCTTGGACTATAATTCTAGTAAAGGTGGAGTAGATAAGGCAGATCAAATGTTGCGCATGCATACCACAAAACGAATGACAAGACGCTGGCCAGTGACAATCTTCTACAACATGTTGGACATCAGTGCTTTGAACGCCTTCATTGTTTGGATGTCACTAAATCCAGAATGGCCTTCCAAGTCAAAGCACAGACGTTGTTTATTCCTCTTGCAATTAGGAAAGCAGCTGCTTCAGAGTAATTGCAGCGAGACTTCTTCCAGCACTGAAGAAGCCACTGATGCTGTTTGATCCCAAAGAAAAGGGAAAGGTGTCACTGCTGTTGCAGAGAAAAAGACAAGAAAAGCAACATAGTTTGCACCTCCTGCAAGCGCAATGTTTGCAAAGAACATTCAGAAATTGTCTGTGTCTCATGCAAATGACTGTAGTACTATACTGTGTTCATCAAGTGCATGCAAAAACTGCTTTCATGGCAACTCTTCATGTAATTTTATGATAAAGCATTACATTTCAAAACATTTATTTAACCTTCATATAATAAATAATTAGTTCGGAATAATATTTTGACTGTTTAGTTTAAAATTTTCATGGTTAACAATTAAAATTCGTCGTGGGGTCATTTATGACCCCAACGGTATTCAGTGTGTGCAAAAAATCTCGGTAATTCCAGGGTTAAACAATACAGTTTGCCTGAGTCAGAGGTTAGGGGACAAAGAGAACAGAAGCTGAGCTACCAAGCACAGACTTTATGGATCCTGTTTGTCTTCTCCTCCCAATGAATGATACCAAATGTGTATTTGGATTTCAGTAAAGCCTTTGACACCGTTCCTCACAGGTGACTTATAAACAAACTGAGCACCCTAGGGATGGACCCTAAAGTTACTGCTTGGATTAGAAATTGGTTGGGTGGGAGGCGACAGAGTACAGGTAAATGGAGCTCACTCTGAGGAGAAGTATGTTACCAGTGGTGTGCCCCAGGGATCTGTCACTGGTCCGATACTTTTTAACATCTTTGTTAGTGATATAGCGGAAGGGCTGTCGGGTAAGGTTTGCCTCTTTGCGGATGATACCAAAATCTGCAATAGAGTAGACACCCAGGAAAGTGTAGATAACATGAGGAGGGATCTAGCTAAGCTTGAAGAATGGTCTAGAATTTGGCAGCTGGGATTTAATGTTAAAAAATGAAAGGTCATGCATTTGGGCTGCAGTAATCCTAGGGAGCAATATAGCATAGGGGGTGAAGTACTTTTGTCCACTAAAGAAGAGCGGGACCTAGGCTTGGTTGTGTCTGATGATCTTAAAGTAGCTAAACAGATAGAAAAGGCGACAGCAAAAGCTAGAAGGATGTTTGGTTGCATACAGAGAGGAATGGCTAGCAGAAAAAAGGAGGTGATAGTGCCTCTGTATAAGTCTTTGGTGCAGGGGAGGCGTGGTCTAGTGGTTAGGACAAGGTACTTCAGGCCGGAGGGCCGGGGGTTCAAGTCCCACCTGGGGACAGCAATCTCAGGCCGGAGGGACTGGGATTTCTAGTCCTATAGGCACTCCTTGTGGTCTTGGGCAAGCCACTTAACCCTCCATTGCCCATGTTCCCTGTAAGTATTAACGTATGTGTGTCATATCCCCTCGTGTTAAATGTATCCCCCAATTGACCGCTTTGACCCGGTGAAAAGCAGAATATAAATACAGCTAAATAAATAAAACCTCATTTAGAGTATGGTGTGCAATTCTGGAGACCGCACCTTCAAAAGGATGTGAACAGGATAGAGTCGGTGCAGAGGGTGGCTACTAAGATGATTAGTGGTCTTCATTATAAAGCATATGAGGGCAGACTTAGGGATCTTAATATGTACACCTTAAAGGAAAGGCAGGATAGAGGTGATATGATTGAGATGTTTAAATACCTCCGTGGCATAAATGTTCAGGGAGAGAGCCTCTTTCAATTGAAAGCAAATTCTGCTACGAGGGGACATGGGATGAGGGTGAAGGGGGATAGATTCAGGAGTGATATGCGGAAATATTTCTTTACGGAAAGAGTGGTGGATCCGTGGAATAGTCTCCCAGTGGCGGTGGTAGAGATGAGAACAGTAACTGAATTCAAAAAAGCATGGGACAAACACAGAAGATCTCTAAAGGTAAAAAGGGGACTGTTGTAGTTGTTGATATGGAAGGACAGACTAGATAGGCCATGTGGTCTTTTTCTGTCATCCTGTTTCTATATGCTGTTCTTTAAATACGTTATTTCAGCCTGTCACCTAGTTGCGGTTCGGACTTTTTACTGTGACATGTTCCTGTTGGCTAGGTTAGCCCTGTTTCCTGTGCAAGCAGTTTAAAGACTTTAAGACTTCCACAAATTCTTGCAGCAATGCTATCAATTCTCTTCCAGCTTGTCTCCAGCCTCCTTTCCTCCCCTTCTCTTAGTCTGTGGTGGGCATATTTCCTGTTTCTGCATGCCCTGTATCTGACTTACTGCCACAAGTTCTCTGCAAAGTCTGTGCAAGCTTTTATTCTTATATGGGCTTGACTTCTGCTACAGGTCTGCTTCGGGCCACTCTGTTAGTACAGGCCACAAGACTGCTTTTGGACATGGTATGAAGTGGGCTTCAACTTGCTTCATCCCAACGGAGACCACAGACAGATAGAGGAAAGGCTGGAAATGCGCATATGGGGATGTGAAAATAAAGCAGTAGAGAAGTGTGCAAGCAGGACTGGTGCAATGATATGAAGTGCCCTTGGCAAACTTCATGCCCCCTGCCCCCATTGATGCCACTGCCACCCCTCTACAGCTGATTAGATGCTTTTGTCTCCATACAAACAGAAGTCAGCATAGGGCATTGGAGGGGGCACAACACAAGCAGCACTGTTTTTAGATGAGCTACAGGGTTGTTTGAAGTCACTGCAAGTCCTATGGAGGGGTGGCAGTGGTGGCAGTAGGCTGCCCTGAGACCGCTGCTGCTCTAGGCAACCATCTAGATCACTTAACAGTTGAGCAGACCCTGCGTAATAGAAGGATAGTGGTTATTACAGATGTGCGGATGTGCCATCATTCAAAACCAACAAGGAAATATTGATGATATTTGCTGATTCATTTGCTGTCACTTCCCATTTAAAAGATACAAAAAAATAGCAGGGGTTTTTTTTTTCCTTACTTCATTTCACTCTGGCAGGACCAGTGAAAGGGTATTAAGCAACCCAGAGAAGCCTCCAGCATTTCACCCCCCCCCCCCCCAATCAACTTTACCTTTTCCTTAAGCCCCCTGAGATTTCAATAATAAAAGTCAGGGCTGGCCCCAGACTTGGTTCAAGATCTCAGTACCCTTGGCAAACCTTAAGCCTTATGTCCCCCCCTCCCCCCCCCCCCCGGCTATTGTTTAGCTTTGAAAGCCCTGCTCTGTTCTGCGAGCCAGAAGCTGCTGCCCTAGATGGCTGCCTGGTTTGACTGATGTTTGGACTGGCCATGGTTACTGAGAAACCACCCTCCCAAAACAATCCTATAAAAAGCATAATTGAATATCATGGGCCCGATGCTGAAGGTCCTTATCCAGAAAACCCATGAGAACTATTCTCTGGATAAGGGAACTGGGAGGGAGATTTAGTAGCATTATGTAGATACTGCCACTAAATATCTCTACAGGCCACCCTGGCACTATCCAGGCAGTGCAGGGATGTAGGCAGAGGTAAGGTGTGCAGACACTCTCTGGATAAGGTGTAATTTAAAGCTAATATTTAATCTGGATAGCTTAACCAGCCCAAAAGGTAGGCCTAAATTGCTATCCAGACAAGGTTCGCTGAAAATCGCTGCTATCCAGATAAGATTGGGCCACACAAACCAGATTTTAGGTAGCAGCCACTTTCCGGATACTACCACTGAAGATCTGACGTGTTGTCTACATATCAGCCAGGCTGAATATTCATGGATCATTTCCAGAAGCCATTGACCCAGATGATTGGGTTACTTAAAACCTGCCCACCTTCTGTTTGCTAAAAGCACATTCTGATGCTTCTTGTGTCTACAGGCCTCTGAGGGAGGGGGTGGGGACACACTGCTGCCCCTCCACATCCTTCAAGGCAGACACGAAGCAAGGTGCTGTTGGCTCAGATGCAGGCCTTTACTCATCCATGCACATGCGTACTCACAACCGTCTGTTCCCGCTCCCTCTGATGCCAACTTCCTCTCTGAGGGGCAGGAGTAGCAGGCCATGAATGCGCATACGTAGGCCAATGATTAAAGGCTCATCACCGCACTGACCGTGGCTTGCTCTGCTGCTGCCTTGCAGTGCTGCCCCCTCCCTCCTCAGGTCTGCTGATGTCTTCTGGGGTGAATGGGAGATGCTGGACACTGGAATGGGGCAGGGAGGGGGGTGGAAGGAATGGTAGAGAAGGGGAAGGATAAGAAGATTGGACGCTAGAGTGAGAAGGAAAAGAAGAGGAAATGCTAGACAATTCTGGGAGGGGGAAAGGGGAGATGATGGACTGTAGGGAAGGAAAGGTGCTGAACTATGGGGAGGGGTACACCCTGGGCCACCGTGGGGGTGCAGGACCCTGTGCTGCCCAGGTGGGTGAGTACAAGATCTTGAGTAACCCTCAGGGATGATTCAGGAACATAAAAACATAAGGTATGCCATACTGGGTCAGACCAAGGTCCATCAAGCCCAGTATCCTGTTTCCAACAGTGGCCAATCTAGGTCATACGTACCTAGCAGTTTCCCCAAAAGACACAGGTTCCTCAATGCTTGTACTGGGTCAAGTATTGATATCCTGGGTCCCTTCTTAATAATGGTTTATGGACTTTTCCTCCAGGAACTTGTCCAAACCTTTTTTAAACCCAGCTACACTAACAGCCTTTACTACATCCTCCGGTAAATTCCAGAGTTTGATTACACTTTGAGGGAAAAAATATTTTCTTTTATTAGTCTTAAATAGTTTACCCTGTAGCTTCATTGCATGTCCCCTAGTCTTTCTATATTCGGATGATGTAAACAATCGATCTACGTTTACCCATTCCACTCCGTTCATTAATTTATAGACTTCTATCATATCTCCCCTCAGCCGTCTCTTTTCCAGGTTAAAGAGCCCTAACCTTTTTAGCCTTTCTTCATAGGAGTATCCTTCCACCCCCTTTACCATTTTGGTGGCTCTTCTCTGAACCTTTTCTAATAATGCTATATCCTTTTTAAGATACGGCGACCAGAATTGCACACAATATTCAAGGTGCGGTCTCATCATGGAACGATATAGAGGCATTATAATATCTTTTGCTTTATTTTCCATTCCTTTCCTTATGATACCCAGCATTCTATTTGCTCTCTAGGCCACCGCTGCACACTGGGTGGAGGGTTTTAACATGTTATCCACAATGATGCCTAAATCTTTTCCTGGGTGGTGGTTCCTAATGTGGAACCTTGCATCGTGTAACCATAGTTTGGGTTGTTCTTCCCTAGGTGCATAACTTTGCACTTGTCCACATTAAATTTCATCTGCCATTTTGATGCCCAGTCTTCCAATTTGTCAAGATCCTCTTGCAACTTTCCACAATCCTCTTGGGTTTTAACAACTTTAAATAGTTTTGTGTCATCTGAAAATCTGATAACCTCACTCATTATTCCACTTTCCAGGTCATTTATGAATATGTCAAAAAGCAGCGGACCCAGCACAGATCCCTGGGGTACACCACTATTCAACTTTCTCCATTGGGAAAATTGGCCATTTAGCCCTACCCTCTGCTTTCTATCCCATGACTCTTTAGTTTTGCCAAACGTCTCTGATGAGGAACCTTGTCAAAGGCTTTCTGAAAGTCCAGATACACTATATCAACCAACTCACCTTTGTCCACCTGTTTATTCACACCTTCAAAAAAACATAACAGATTAGTAAGACAAGATCTTCCTTCTCTAAAGCCATGTTGGATGTCTCCCATTAGTCCATAACTATCTAAATGCTGAGTAATTTTATTCTTTATGATGGTTTCTACCATTTTTCCCAGTACTGACGTCAGGCTCACCGGTCTGTAGTTTCCCGGATCTCCCCTGGAACCCTTTTTAAAAATTGGTGTTACATTGGCGATCCTACAATCTTCAGGTATTAGAGATGATTTTAATGATAGTTTACAGATTACTAATAGCAGGTCTGCAATCTCATATTTCAGTTCTTTCAACACCCTTGGATGTATACCATCTGGCCCAGGTGATTTGCTACTCTTCAGTTTATCTAATAGTTGTAATACATCTTCCCGATGTATCGATATTTCCTTCAATTCTTCCGCACCTTTAAATACCACTTCAGTCATGGATAACATCCCTACATCTTCCTCAGTAAAGACTGAAGCACCCTGAGTGTGTGTGTGGGGAGGGGGGGTGCTCAAGGGCAGCAGATTCCCTTGGGCCAGCTCTGGCTCTCCAGACCGACTGTTTTTCTTTGAGTGCAGCTGCTCTAAGGATTAAGCCCCATGTTCTGCTCATTCTGCTAAAGGACGGGAACAAAACAAAATTAAACAAAAAAGAAATAGCAAAGAAAATGAAAGCTTCCTCAATGGCCCCTCCAGGCCTTCTTTAAGTTTATCTCTTTATTCCTTCCAGAATATTCAAAGCAGATGCTGGATCGGTTGCAGGATGCAGAAAATAGATATTTTGATCGAGGGTTGCTACTGACCGGGTCAGTGCAATGAAAAGTACGAAGTCCATCTGAGTGCTTGAAGGCTGTTATTGATTTATTTAAGTTTTTTTTCTATACCGCTTTATCCTACGGTCAAAGCGGTTTACATTGTAACAGAACATTTTACATTTAAACAGGGAAATCAACTTGGAAAATCATTGATACATGCATTTGGGAGTAACTATGTACATTTGTAAATGTATGGAGGTTTGAGATAGGGGGATTTTGGGGGGAAACTGGGAGAGGTAAGGTTAAGGAGGGGGAAACTGGGGGTAGGTGGGATGGGGGGGAGAGTTGGTTACGTTGGTGGGTAGCATTCTAGCTGTGTGATACCTCATCAGGTCACACTCACCCTGATGGTTTTCAGAAAACGTAAGGGAAAACAGACAAAAAACATTCCCAAAGCACGTTAGCAAAGACTGTCTCCAAGCGATGGCAGACAACACTTTCCTGCCCTTTCAAGCTACAAGTCTGCAGTGTTTTGTCACAGGCTTTAATGCAATGTTTCCCTACTGCTCGTTTTCAGCACTTACCAGCAGTGGCGAACAGGAATGTGATGGTGCTACTTCACTGCACACTTCATCCACTCCTAGGACATTTTCTCGACAATGAATTTTACTACAGAGAGACTTTTATTATGCATTTCAAATTTATTATGCAATATAATTTGCAGTAAAATTTTAGGATTTTGCAAAAGCTGAATAAAGGTACTCGGCTTTGATGAAAAGTATGAGATTCCCTCAAGCTTTGAAGATAGAATTCAAGTGAGCAGACCCAAGTTTCATTTCATTTCCCTTTCCATCCTATAATGGAATTATTCTTTGGTAGCTAAAAACAGGTCTGGTCTGGTAGCTTGGTGGTGGTGCTGCATTCATAGAAACATGACGGCAGAAAAAGACCACATGGCCTATCTAGTTTGCTCTTCCATATCAACTACTACAACAGTCCCCTTTTTTCCTTTATGGAGCCTCTGTGTTTGTCCCAGGCTTATTTGAATTCAGATACAGTCCTCGTGTCCACCACCTCCACTGGGAGACTATTCCACACATCTACCACTCTTTAAACATCTATTTAAACATCTCTATCATATCTCCTCTATCTTGCCTTTCCTCTAAAGTATACATATTAAGATCCTTAAATCATAACGAAGGACACTAACCATTCTAGTAGCCACCCTCTGCACCAACTCTAACCTGTTTATATCCTTTTGAAGGACTGGTCTCCAGAATTGCGCACATTGTTCCAAATGAGCTCGCACCAGAGATTTACACAGAAGCATTATCACCTCCCTTTTTTTCTGCTGGCCATTCCTCTTTTATACATCCAAGCATCCTTCTGGTTTTCGCAGTTGTCTTTTCTACCTGTTTAGCTACTTTAAGATCATCAGACACAATTATGTCCAGGTCCTGCTCTTCTTTTGTGGACAGAAGTACCTCACCCCCTACACTGTACCACTCGCTTTGGATTTTTGCAGCCCGAATGCATGACTCTGTATTTTTTAGCATTAAATTTCAGCTGCCAAATTCTAGACCATTCTTTAAGCTTAGCTAGATCCTTTCTCATGTTATCTACTCCTTCCTGGGTGTCTACTCTATTGCAGATTTTGCTGTCATCCGCAAACAAGCAAACCTTACCCGACAGCCCTTCCGCTATATCACTAACAAAGATGTTAAAAAGGATCAGACCAAGGACAGATCCCTGGGGCACACCACTGGTAACCACCTCCTCCTCAGAGTGAGCATTTACCTGTAATATTTGACGCCTCCCACTCAACCAATTTCTAACCCAAGCAGTAACTTTTAGAGTGCTCAGTTTGATTATGTCGCCTGTTCAGAACAGTGTCAAAGGCTTTACTGAAATCTAAATGCACCACATCTAGGGCTCTCCCTTGGTCCAATTCCCTGGTCACCCAGTCAAAGAAATCAATCGGATTTGTCTGACAAGACCTGCCCCTGGTGAAACATTGCTGGCTCGGATCCTGCAATCTCTTGGACTCCATAAACCTCATTCACATGGTAATAAGATGTTAAAGGTTAATCACTTGATGAAAATATACTGAAGTGTCAAATTTCACTCTTTTCTTAATTGGGATAACTGGCTGACTATAAATTAAGGGATATGTCTGGGGTGGGTGGGAGTTGGGGAATGGGAATGGGGAAAAATAACCTGCCTGCTTTCTTTTAAGACTGTTACAGCCTAACTAAATCTAGTATATTAATTTTAAACCTCAAAAAGCAAGCTGAGCACTAGTTTTTGCTTTTTTAATGAAATAAAAAAACAGACACTTCCAAATAAACCCACAATGTCTCCTGTATCCAAGGATTTAAGTCACCAAATTTCTAGCTTTCCCTCAGAGAACATGAGGAGGGATCTAGCAAAGCCTGGAGAATGATCTACAATTTTGGGGCTAAGATTTAATGCTGAAAAACATGCAGGGTCCTGCATTTGGGCTGCAAACATCCAAGGGAGCAGTAAGTATAGAGCAGGGGTTCTCGACCCGATCCTCAAGATACACCTAGCCAGTCAGGTTTTCAGGATAACCAACATGAATATGCATATGAGATTTGCATTCAATGGAGACAGCGCATGCAAATGTCTCTCATGCATATTCAATGTGGTTATCCTGAAAACCTGACTGGCTAGACATTCCTGAGGACTGGGTTGAGAACCCCTGGTATAAGCAGATGAAGTTCTTCAGGACCTGGGAGTGACTGACATTAATCAGCTTAAGGTACAAAGTGATCTCATGTGAAGCAGGTTGTGAAAATAGCCTTTTATAAATTAAGACTTTTATGAAAGTTCAGTCAGTTTCTCAACAGGGTTCATCTGAGGAAGGGACTGTAGAGCTTAGTAGTTGGTATAGATGGGCAGACAAGATAAACCATATGTTTTTTTAATCTGCCATTGTTGTCTTTGAGGCACTGTGTAGTGGTGATCTGCAGTTGCCAGTTTCCAGCATTTATAGAAATGTAATAAAGTTTTCCCCCCAGCCATACTTACAGTACATAGCACTGCAGACCATCTCTTAACACACAGGCGGGCAAACTATGGCCCATATGTCACATTTGGCTTGCTGCACATTTTGAACCAGCACATGGGGATGGGTCACAACCCAGCCTGAGACAACATGTCATTTCCAGCCAGAAGTGAGGACAGGAAATGGTGTTGCCTTGTACCTCAAAGGGGACCCACTGTTCTGCTCTTCAGCCACAGCGACTCTGAGGAACACCTGTCCTCAGGGTGACTATCATTACCCCAACCCCCTCCCCCCATGCCTGCTAAGATAATTTAATGCTGAATATTTATTGATTTATTTATTCTGAAACAGCAAAGCGATGTACAGTATACAGGATTAAAAAGTGGGATAACAGGACTTTAATAAGGGTTGGATAACAATTCTAAATAATGTACACAATAGAGAGAACCAGAGACTAAGTAAAACTAAGCCACCACTAGGGAGAAAAGGACAGATAGGCGATATGTGGAAAGCAATAGTCAAAGCTGCAGTAATTGAGACCCAGGATGATTGCAGTGCATACAACGGCAAACAGTATCAGACCTTAAGCTGCCTGCATTGACTGTTGCAACATTCAGAACCTGCATATCCTGTGCGTCAACGTTATGTCATTCTTGACTCTAGAATATTAAAAGCCAGAGTAATTAACTGTAATTGACTGACTCGAAGGCACACATTGAATTTTGGCAAAGGAATCAAGTACATGTTTGCAACAGATGCCCGCATCATACAGTCCAGAATCTAATAAAGAGGTAAGAAGAAGACCTAGTGATGCCACACTGCCTCCCTTTCTTTTTCTGTCCTTATGTCAGTGGTTTTTAGGACCCAGCGTGATCTCATTTCCTTCCTATACAAATGATCAGTAGCAATAGTACTTCCTACACCACTTCTGCTGCCTCTGCAATGGCAAATGTTTAGTGCTGGTGCAACAGCTGGCTAGTACAACATGGCTGTCATCGTGCCGGCGGCAAGAACTGCTTCAGAAGCTGAATTAAAGGCTATGCATTTCATGAACAGATCGGAGGAGCAGTTACTAAAAGGTTTCACTGTAATACTCCGTACTACAACATGCCACCATAATATCCTCTCTATCCTGAATCCTCAGCAATTTGGGAGCCCTTCGGGTCTTACTACTGGCATGTTTCTGCCTCTTCAGTCAGAATATTATCTCCATGACTGGGCTGGTGGCTCAGTGGCAGAAGGACCCCAGTTTGATTCCTGACTCGTCTTCCCAGGTTGACTGAAAGTGAGCATGCTGTGGAAGCGGTGGGGTGGGGTGAGCATTGTGATCACCTCTTAAAGATACCACCTCTGATCTGGACTTAGGCTCCATGATTGCAGAGTTCTGGAACAAGCCCTATTGCCTGGCCCCTGACCCAGGACTGATACTCCAACACTGGACTAACATGAGTTGGGAAGGGCTGGTTCTGACTGAACTGGAAGTGCATAGGAACAGGAGGAAACAGGCAGGTAAAATAAAAGGTAGCTCTTCTGTTAAGTTCCGAGACATCCCTAATAATGCCTTTGCATAATCAATCATGTCTTTTCCTTCCAGCCCTTCACACACTCCAATAATTCATAGGTTATTATGCCTGGATCCCTTTTCAAGGTCGTCTGCTTTCTCCAGCAGCTTAAGCATGTTCAAACATAATTTAGCATTCTCTGCCAGCTGGTGTGAGGCCTCGTGGGCCTGTCTGTTAATGCCATTCTGTAATTATTTTCTGTGTGAGGAACAATATTTTTCACAATAGGGTCAATTTTTAAACCATTTGCCCTGGGACAAAGACTAAACATGCCTTCTACCTGTGTGTTTTGTGTCCATTTTCAAAGAAAAAATCCTGTGTGTTTGCTTTGAAACTTGCTATGGATACAAAGTACATAGGGCCACTTTACCTCCTTTTTCATATGACTAGAATTTTGCTTGAAAAGGGTACATCTAGATTTGAAAACGGCATCTCTAAAGGCAATGTTCTTCCCTACCCCCACCTCCGTGACCTAAATATATTGCAGTGAACATGTCTTCTAAATGTGGCTAAAGGTAGGCTAGTGGAGTCTACCGACTGCTGTAGTTTGCGTTACACATTTTTGTGCTGTTACCATTGTTCTTTCTGTACAATGGTAATTTAGCCTCGGGTCTGAGAGCAAGATCCTTCCTTTTGGCATTATTTGGCAAGGCAATCCACAGAACTGACAGGTCACACTACACTGTCTTTTACATATATTTGTGCAGCGCTATGTACATCTTGTAGCACTATACAAATGTTCAGTAGTAGTAGTAGTTTGTAACTCACCTTGAACTCAGACTTGGAAAGGCAAGTGATGAAATCTAAAATGCAAATCCAAAGCCGGGAGTTTGCCCTTATTCAAAGATTCCAATCTGGTCACTTCAAAGGACTCCCCAGATGCTAAGGACCCTTTTCACACCTGAAGCAACCTGATGGATTGTTGTCCTCCTCCACTATCCCCGGAATCACAGAAAAGGATTTCCTTCACCAAAATGAGACCCATCTCCTGCTGGGGTTTCTCCTTTAAGATTTCTCTGAAGGATTTACCTTGGTAAACGTTTCTGCTGCCACTGTCCTAGGGGCAGAACCTGGTCTGGGAATCGTTTCTCTCCTTCACCAAAACAGTGTTCTCTATGATTCCCAAATGAGCAAGAAATATTGGATAGGTTTCCCCCCAAAAGGAATTTTACCACAATTCCTGTCTGAAGTTTCTCACAACTGCCTTGGGTGGTACTAACTCCCTTATGTTGGATCCTTGAAAAGACAAAAGAATGCCAAAAGGATATGTATATGTGTTTTATTGACTACAGCAAGACTTTTGACTGTGTAAACCATGAGAAACTCTGGGCCACATTAAGAAGCATGGGTATAGCAGAACACCTGATAGTTCTCTTGCGCAACCTTTACATTGATCAAGAAGCAACAGTTTGAACAGAACAAGGAGAAACAGAATGGTTTAACATCAGCAAAGGTGTACAACAAGGCTGCATACTTTCCCCCTACCTACTTAATTTATATGCAGAACAAATCATCACAGAAGCAGTACTGTATGAAGATAACCTAGATGTGAAGATTGGTGGAAGACTCATCATACCTTTTGCTGTGCTGATGATACCACTTTACTGGCTGAAAGTGAAGACAATCTGAAACATTTGCTTCTCAAGATCAAGAAACATAGTCTTAATGGGTCTGCACCTTAATGTTAAGAAGACAAAGATCATGACAACTGGCAAAATCAATAAGTTCATCATTGATGGAGCAGAAATTGAAAGAGTGGATTACTTTAACCTACTTGGATCAATCAATAAAGAAAATGGCAAGCAGTCAATGATGCACTGCTCTTGTCAGAATGGCTATGAAGGACCTAGACAATATTCTCTAGAGCAGAGATGTCTCCATACAAAGATTTGACTTGTCCAAGCCATGACATTTTCAATAACATCTTAGGGATGTGAAAATTGGGCAGTGAAAAAGGGACAGGAAGAAAATCGATGCCTTTGAATTATGGTGCTGGTGAAGAATACTGTGTATACCACCATGGGCTGCCTGAAGAACAAGCAATCGGTACTAGAGGAGATCAAACCAAAGCTTTCTATAAGAAGCTCAGATGATAAGACCTTGACTTTTATACTTTGGACACATCATGCAAAGAGAGATAGGTCATTAGAGAAAGACATCGTGCTTGGCAAGATTGAAGGTCAACGCAAAAGAGGAAGGCCAGCAATGAGATTGATACAATAACAGCAGCTATGGATGCCACCCTATTAACAATGAGCCGCTTGACTAAAGGACAAATACAGTTTAGGACAGCTATCCAGAAGGTTACCATGAGTCAACACCGACTTGATGGCACTTAAACAACAACAACAACAACACTACCACCTCCCTTATACCTCCAGGACTCCTACCCTGAATTGTGGATGACATCAGAAGAGAAAGAAAAGACAGCTCTGAAATTGCAGTGTTCAAAACCAGGCACTTCCATCAGGGAGTGTCTGACTACTACCATCATCTCCTCTCTAACTGCATTGCAGTGTGTCTCTGTTGAGACACATATAGGTCACCAGTAAGGGATCTTTAGGGTCCCTTACATTAACAGATCCGGTTCGTTCTGAGCCATTGCACTAAACAACTTAAATGTTATCTAGACTTAAATTCTTTCTGATCATTATAGACTTCTTTAAGTTGGGACTTCCAATGGCAAGAACTCATAAGTCCTGAATCTGCCTAACTATTGGGTCTCATGAAGCATATATAAACATATAACACAGGATTCACCCAGTGCAAGTGCCTGAGTGTTTGTAAAGGACCAGGTGCAGTCTATTTATAGTCTGGTATATTACTGAACACTTCATCGAGCGAGTCTTCTCACTTTCTACTTGATGCCCATCTTACTTTATGAAGCAGCACAAGAAAAAAAGGGGGAGAGGGACAACCCCTATCAATAAAGGTCCATGACAAAAAGAAAAAAGGGGGAGGGGTAAATTAATCAATACATAGTAGATTTCTTCAACCCGACATGGCCGCATTGCGGCATGATATGCTTGCATCAGGGGCAATTATTATAATCCAAGAGATACCAAATCATGGCAACAGCAAATTTCTTTGCCATGCAGTCTGCGTAGTCATCTATTTTGACTTTGTAGAATAGGCTTGCATAGGTGTCCTGTTATAAAATTACTCCCTAAGAAAGAAGGAACATGAGTAGAGCTGTTGGGTAACCTAGGAAATGGCCACACCATTTGCGAGCTCTGAAATCCACTGGCAAGAGCTACATGGCTAAGTGATTTTGTGTAAGGTTGTAACCCACCTAGGATTTTAGATAGTGTGGGCTAGAAAGATGTATTTATTTATTGAAAACCTGTGCAATACCTTCCCATAATAATCAGTAATTTTGCACAATTTTTTAAAGAAATGTCCATTCATAGGTCAGGCAGTGGATTCTTCCAGTAGCAAGTGAGAAAAGGTAGTGACAGAGAGGCTTGTGAGATCTTGCTCTCAGACCTGAGGACAACACAGGGGAACCCCTCCCCTGCCACAGGAGATCTCTTCCAGTCTTTCCCTAGTTGTTGGTCTGATGGACTTTTATCTTCACCTCGAGGAAGGACACTGAGAAGAATCTGGCATTAACCCAGCTATGTTGATGCCGGGGCAGGGAAGCCTGGTGTCATCTTCAGGTTGCAAGCTCACGCCGGAGCTGCGACTCTCTCCTGTTCTGTCGTGGGTTTCCTCAGCCTGGACTCGCCTGGGACTGCTGGACTGTGGTAGGTTTGGTGGCTTTTCCGGGAGGAGGAAATGTTTCTGGATTGAGCCAGGCAGCCAATAAACAGCCAGGGTCAACGATTATGGCTTCAGGAGTGGAACAGAGTGCACTGGTGAGCGGTTCCCGACCTGCCTCTTCAGTGTCTGAGAAGAGTGTCGGTTCTTCAGGGAACGAAGAGGCTCATTCGGAGTGCTGGGCTATTCCCCTCCCCATCTCTGGAGCACCCAGAGCATATTACTTTGGATTCAATTTGGACTGCCATAACCAAGTTGGGTGAGTGTTTGGTCTCACAAACAAACAAAACTTTACAGCTAGCACAAAGTAACTCTGTGCTTATATGGAAAAATGAGGGAGATATTGCTGCAATAAAGACAACAGTGGAAGGCACTGAAGTCAAGGTTCAACAAAATTGAAAGCATGTATGTTTGTACAGGGTACCGTACACTATTAGACTGACTAAACCTGAGAAAGAGTTAATTCTGTTCAGAACCTTGCTTAGAAATAAAACTTCATATATTTGCTTACTAAGTGAAGGTTTATATAAATAAAGAAAAGGGCAGGTTGTACTCTAGCCTCTCTGTCTCAGGGTTATTAGCTAAAATACTCTCAGGGTTAGTAGATATCAAGCAGTACTCAGGGTTATTAGATATCAAGCAGTCAGCAGTAAACAATTATGTGTATGTCCCCTCATACCGACCTAGTCAGCAGTAAACAATTATGTCTTGGACTCCATGTATGTCTCCGCACACTGACCCACACTGAATAAAGTTGACCTACGATATGATAAATACATCATATTTGACGTATAATAATAAAGTGAAATTATGTTGTATCATCTAAAAGAGCCTTATAAATAAAGTGAACCATGGCTAGTAGTTAGAGTAAACAAGGAGAACTTTGGTTCTGTTTGTTTCTCTCCACAAAGCTTTGGTGTATTTTCTATAGAACTGTGTTGTATTTTATTGCTGTCTTTTGATAACCTTCCCATTGTTTTGAATGTAGTTTTCTGTATCTTCAAGAGCCCAGTAGGTTGCTGGTGAGGAGAGGGTTAAGTAAGCTCTTCAAAAATGAAGATCATGTTAACACTGGTTAAGGATATTATTGGCCAAAAATGTAAATCTGAGATGCTGGAAAAGCAGATTAAAGCTACAAACTTGCGTTTACTGAATTTCTCTAGATCACCAGTGATTGCTGCAAGGGAAATGCTTTAGAGCAGGGGTGTCCAAACCTGTCCTGGAGGGCCGCAATCCTGGCAGGCTTTTGGGATAGCCCTAATGAATATGCATGAGATATATATATGCATTAGAGATATCCTGCCAACCTGACTGGTTTGTGGCCCTCCAGGACTGAATTTGGAGACCCCTGCTTTACACCTCTGTCATTTAAGATTGTGAGTGGGCAAGGTACAGATGTCCTAGACATCAAAAGGGTAGATAGACTTTGTCACATTCCTCCTCACTTCTCACCACCACCAAAATGTGGTCTATTAGACAACTTTTTGGTGGTGGTGGGAATCGAGAAGGAATGTGAGAAATTCTATCTACCCTTTTGATGTCTAGGACATCTGTACCTTGCCCACTCACAATCTTAAATGACAGAGGTGTAAAGCAGGGGTCTCCAAATTCAGTCCTGGAGGGCCACAAACCAGTCAGGTTGGCAGGATATCTCTAATGCATATATATATCATGCATATTGTGACGAGGTGAGTGCAGCCCAGCTAGGGAAAACTGAAAAAAAGAAGGATTTTTTTTCATTGCGGGGGATGGGAGCACAAAAACCTAGGCTCCATACTAGAAGCACTGAAAGAAACCTGGAGGGCAGAGCTAAGGGTAAACCAATCACAGACCACAGGACAACCCTGCAGAGGAGTAGGAGGTCCAAGTGGGAGGAGCTAGGAAGGGAGTTGCCCAGCTCAACAGTTAACAGAGGAAGAACAAACAAAAGAGAGAGGCACAGTTTGAGTTTGGAAGGAGCTGTGAGCAGAAGGTCCAGGTGGAGTGCAGGAGCAAGCACCAGTGGCAGCTGCAGTTCAAGGCCTAGCCCAGGTTCAAGTCCAATTCCCAGGAGGCACAGACAGGAAAGATCTGGGGCCAAGCTGTGGAAAACCCTTGCAGCCAAGGAGATCAGCAAATGGAGGAACCATTATAAAGGCAGCCAAGAAAGGTACGCAGGGAATGAGCAGTGCCACCAGAATAGTTCTTGCTCTGACTCAGAGGAGACTTTCATACACCTGAAGCCTCAGCACAGCAAGAAGTATCTCGGGAGGGAAGTTAAGCAGGAGAGACACACAGGAGACCGGCTTGGAGAAGCCAAGGCCAGGCAGTGTGAGAGACTGTTTAACATTGCGAAGACTCTTAAGGAAAAGACACCAGAGCACTTCCAGAAAGCACCCAGCTGTAGCTCAATTGAGAGCATGGAGGTAGGCCCTGAAGAAAGTGTTATTGAGTCAGAAGCCTCTGAGATGGAATGTGAGCTGTGCACAAAAATACAGTAGTAATGTGAGTTAAAAAATAGTGAAATACAAAAGGAAGCTGTTGCGAGTTAAAGGAAGTTTTCAAGAGTTGAAAGAGAAGAGTAACCCTGAAGACAAGAGGTTAGGAATCTCTTAGGAAGTTTAAAACTGCAGAACTTCAGTGAAGGCCCAAACAGTGAGAACTGTTTGTATGGTTGTGGCAACAGCGGGTTGTAAGCTAAGGACCATTCACTGTGAAGAGTTTTACAAATGCTTTTGTTTTGTAAAGTCAAGCAATTGCAGTGAAGAATAGAAACTGCTGTGAGTTTTGTTTGGGACATTTTTGATTTGGAGAAATTATCCTGTATTTCTTTTGTCTGGAAAAAGTGCTTAAAGAATTTTTATGTTCATCACTTGCCAACTTTGGAAACCGAATAAAAATTTCCTGTGCACTTTAAATAACCACTTGGTTTTTCTTATTGACACAACTACAACCCTCGAAGGGATACAGATGGCCAGCCGTCCCTACTAGGCAACCGCCTGGTAGGGGCGCGAGCGTCACAATATTCATTAGGGCTATCCCAAAAGCCTGCCAGGATTGCGGCCCTCCAGGACAGGTTTGGACACCCCTGCTTTAGAGCATATTTGTCCAAGATTCTGGGAGTTCCACCTGAATCCCATCCCCTCTCACTAGGAGTTATTGTCTACCAACAGCAAAGAAATCTGTGGCTGATGGGGTGACATTTTCTGATGGAGAGAATCCTCCCATGGATATTTTAAATGTTTTGGAGCTATTGGAAACTTCCGTTTTGGACACAGTAACACCTGCTACATTGATAATAACTTGGGCATTGTCTTCCGATCGGGAGTGGATGCTCAAATTCTATTTTAAAAAGCAATCTGTCCTATTTAAGGGGATGTCTGTGCGCATTTTCCTGGATTTAGCTCAAGCTACGCAGAAAAGTGATTGTAAACCGCCCTAATGGCCTTCGGCCTGGGCAGTGTATCAAGAAATTGCATAAACATAAAAGAAGGAGGGAATTTTTGATATTGAAACCAGGGGTGGTTCATTTGGGGTTTTTTTCTTAAATTTCCTTGTAAATGTATGATGCAGATTGTAACTTTATTTTGTTTTCTATGAACCTTCCCAGTTGGCCGCCTTTATAAGCTCTCGTTTGCCCAGGTGTCACCGGATGGTAGGTAGAGTGTTTAGGCAGTTTCTTATTTTTTTTTTCACTTTGCCTCTCATGTTTCTGAAATATTATTTTATTTCTAATTGGATCCCCCTCAGGTGAAGGGCTAGAGAGATATGGGTATAATTAGTTATTTTCCTGTAACGGGGGAAAAAGAACTCAAATCATTGAAGAATGTTTCTCTTCAAGTTGTATGCTTGGAATGTATCTTTGGTAATCACATTAAAAAAAAGACAGTCCCTGCTCATCAGAGCTTACAATCTAGTAAGACAGACAACACAGTAGCTGTAGACATGGGATACAGCTAGGGGGAATAGTAAGGACCTGCCTGATCTCCTTTGTATTTCAAGATCCGAAAACGGCAGGTGCAGTTGGCATTTTCCTTCCTAATGGGGCTTACAATCTACTGCCTGAAGAGGTGTGTGTGTGTGTATGGATTTTCTTTATGGATGTGACGTGGGAAATATATGGGGGAGGGGATTTCAAATTCATAACAAGTCAACAGGACCTCAATAAAAAACTTTAATTTTGAAACAACACGTACTGTACTGAATACCCAAGAGAGTGTTCCAAGCCCTGAAAGCCTTACAGCATGTCTTCCCTGCTGTCAGAAGAAACCCTGAAGGCCCCATGGATAGTGTGATGGCCTATCAGCTCCCCAATATGCCATCGGGCACGGTACAGAAGTGGAATGGGCAATTTCAAATCCATGTCATGGCAAGAGCAATGACACAGCATCAAAGGAGAAAGACATTGCTAGGGTGAAAACTCCTATCTCTGTGTGACTAAAGTAATACCCTTGCCATGAAAATGCAGGGGAGAGCCACAACTATCCACAGGGTCACCAGGAGTTGGCATTGACTTGTCGGCACACAACAACAAAGTAATACCCTTGAATAAGGTGAAAGTCAGTTTGGAAGTAATTTCTCTTACAGCCCATTTACTGATTAAATTTGTCTGTAAAGCAGTTCAGTGCTAAAACAGCCATTATTCATGCAAGGCAGAAGGACTAGACCTACGTGCCACATATGCCTTCTGATGTTTATTCCAGATTTCACAATTTATGGATTTTAAAGGACACCTTAGCTGGTTCAGTAAACCAAATGCTGCCTTCCAAAATCTGCCTTTAGTAAGCCTCATCTCAGCCTCATCAAATGGTAAGTTGTGTTTTAGTTCTACAGTATATGACTTAATACTTACTGTAGAAGCAGGATAGAAAGACTAGATGTAATCTCATGTCCACTTTGGTCAGGGATGGACCAAGAGTATCTGCCACCTTAGGTGAACCTTCAACCATGCTCCCCCCCCCCCCTCCCAGGGCAGCTCAAGGCCCTACCCTCTCTATAGTCCAGTAACTCCCCTTTTCTTCTCCTTCCCTCCCTCTCCATGTGGCCAGCATCACCTCTTCCCAGCCCCTAACTCCCAAAGGTGGACAGCATCACTGTTTCCCTCTACCCTCCTCCAGATGATTAACATCACTCCTTCCCTCCCCCTTCCCAACAGCTATCATTCTCTTCCTTCCAAAGTGTCCAGCATCTCTCCTTCACCACCTTCCTCCCCCCCTTCCATCTGCCACTGCTCACTAACCTACCCCCACCTTAGCCGACTTAGCAAAAGTAAAAGCAGAGTGTTGGCAGGTCCTTGACCGCCATGCACTTCATGGCCCGTCAAGCCCCATCCCCTCCAACACAAACTTCCTGTCACAAGAGTTGGGATGTACACCGTGCTGAAAGACCTGTTGCTTACTGCTCTTACTTTTGCTAAGTTGGCTATGGTGGTCGGGCAGCGGCGGTGTCAGCAGGGACCTCAAATGCTTGCTGCTGTGCTTCTGTCTTGCAGTCTTTCCATATTGCCACCCCCCACCCCAAGGCTACTGCTCTAGGCAGATGCCTTAATTGCTTAGTGGTAGGGCCGGCCCTGGTTTTGGGCTCTGTTCTCAAAAGAGGATTTAACATGCTCCAACGAATGCTTAGCAAACTCTTTTCAGGGGTGAAGACCGGTGTCTTTGAAAATAATTGTTTAGGAAGGGGGTTTGCAAAAATACATTCCTAAGTAGCATAATTCAAAGCAAGGCAAAAACCCAGTAACCTCGGATCCTGAGGAAAAGGTAAAAATGTAGAAGGTGCAGTGGAGATCAGCCGTCCTCAGTAGGGGTCTGGGACCTTACTTGTTTGGAAGGCTGAAACAAAGGAGGAAGGGTTTCCCTTGTTGATTTTTCCCACACATACCTTTATGAAATGGTTCCTTTCCTGCATGTGGATACATATCTCCATGCATCCTGCTCCTCCCCCCATACATGGATACACATCTCGATGGGTCTCTGCTCCCCCCCCCTCCCCCGTGCGTGGATACACATCTCTGTGCATCTCTGCTCCTCCCACCGCGTGTGGATACACATCTCCGTGTGTCTCTGCTCCTCCCCCTATACATGGATACACATCTCCATGGGTCTCTGCTCCCCCCCCCCCGTGCGTGGATACGCATCTCTGTGTATCTCTGCTCCTCCCACCGCATGTGGATACACATCTCCGTGCGTCTCTGCTCCCTCCCTCCCCCCCGCGCGTGGACACAAATCTCTGTGCGTCTCTGCTCCCTCCTCCCCCCGCGTGTGGATACACATCTCCGTGCGTCTCTGCTCCTCCCCCCTGTGCATGGATACACATCCCCATGGGTCTGTGCTCCTCCCCCTGTGAGTGGATACACATCCCTGTGCATCTCTGCTCCTCCCCCGTGCGTGGATACACATCTCTGTGCGTCTCTGTTCCTTCCCCCAGCGTGTGGATACACATCTCTCCAGGTTGCTGCACCCCCCCCCCCGCGCGGATACACCTCTCTCTCTGTGCCGCTGCACCCCCCCCCCGCGCCGCGTGTGGATACACATCTCTCTGCATCGCTACCCCCCCCCCCCGCATGGATACACATCTCTCTGCATCGCTACCCCCCCCCGCATGGATACACATCTCTCTGCATCTCTACCCCCCGCATGGATACACATGTCTCCGTGTTGCTGCACCCCCCTCCCCCCCGCGCGTGGATACAAATGTCTCCACGTTGCACCCCCCCCGCGCGTGGAAACACATGTCTCCGCGTTGCACCCCCCGTGCGTGGATACACATGTCTCCGCGTTGCACCCCCCCCGTGCGTGGATACACATGTCTCTGCGTCGCACCCCCCCCGCGTGTGGATACACATGTCTCTGCGTCGCACCCCACCCCCCGCCGCGCGTGGTTACACATGTCTCCGCATTGCACCCCCCCCCCCGCGCATGGTTACACATGTCTCCGCATCGCACCCCCCCCGTGGTTACACATGTCTCCGCGTCGCAACCTCCCCCGGTGCGTGGTTACACATGTCTCCGCGTCGCACCCCCCCCCGCATGGTTACACATGTCTCCGTGTCGCAGCCCCCCCCCGCGTGGATTCACATGTATCCGCGTCGCGCACCCCCGCGTCCGTGGATACACATGTCTCCGCGTCGCGCACCCCCGTGTGCGTGGATACACATGTCTCCGCGTCGCGCACCCCCGTGTGCGTGGATACACATGTCTCCGCATCGCACTCCCCCCCCCGCGTGCGGATACACATGTCTCCGCATCGCCACCACCGCCGCCGCATGTGGATACCATCTCTCCGTGTCTCTGCACCCCCCCTCCCCTGGCTGTGTGTGGATACACATCTCTCCGTGTCTCTGCATCCCCCCCCCCCCCCCCGGCTGTGCGTGGATACACATGGTGCAGGATCCTGGAGAACAGTCTTCCCCCTTGCCCTTTGTACACAAATATACAAAAACGTATTCTGTAGTTCCACATATCTGCCTCTGCAACCAGCGGTTCATTGGGGTCTGGCTACACATGTATCCATCTCTCTTTCCATGAAGAAGCATTTTCTAATCTGTCCAGACCAAAGTCTTGAGATTTGTTGATTGAAATCCTCAAAAGTCATCAACTCAATGGACCATCCAGTGTTCAGACTGTAGTACTGTGTTTTTCACAGACCGTTATGAGTTTATGCAAAAATTATATCAGAGGATGTGGTAGAGAGATACTGCACATGATTTCAAACCTAGATTAGACTCGGTTTGAATAGGAAATGGCATGAAGGTTTTGATGATCTTGGATCTGCTGCTTCCGCTCCTGCAAACAGGAAGTCTGCATCATGTATCAAAAAGGATAGACGCACAAATAGCCCCACAGTGTCAACTTTGTATCTTCCTGCCACATTTTCTTGATCACCTTTATTTCCCATTGTGTTGGGTGCTACAGATTTAATTAAGAGGAATTTCTAAGCACACCTTGATAAATTACTCATACATGTAACATCTTATGAAATCCAGAAGGAAGCTCTCTTTGGCACAATGCAAGTACTATGCCGAGCATTAGCCGTAAATTTTAGAGGCTGAGATCATACTCCACACATCCTGGCTTAGAAGCAAGTTTCATGACTGCTATGGTATGTGCAAAACTCACCCATTTGGAGAAATTCCCACAAAGGATTCAGTAAGGGCTGTTTGAAATAATTGCTGTTGCTGAAGGTCCCAGAGAGGGGCAGCGATGGACCACTCTCTGAGCATTGGGTGCTGTAGGCATCCACTTAGTTCACCTAATGGTAGCACCCAGCCCTGGCTCCAGCCATCTCGCGAAGGATCTCGCGAAGGACTTGCACACTAACAACTGTTTTGCATTTGCTTTGTTGAAGTGGTAACGTGGCTCAACACGCTGAGGCAGTGTGCTTATGACTGGAGAGACCTGACTGCGGATTATGTTTCTACAGGACAGTTCACATCATTGCAAGGGGCCTTCACATTTACAAAGTGGACTCCACTGAGGGGGTGGAGAAAAGATCTACAAAAGCTGGGAAGAATGGTCTAACGCTTGGCAATTAATGTCTCTGTACAGTGCTATGTACATCTTGTAGCGCTATACAAATGATTAGTAGTAATGTGAAGAAGTGTACATGTAGTGTCATGCATCTGGGAAACAGAAATCCAAGAGAACTGTATGCAATAGGAGATAAGAGGATGGTGTGCACGGACCAGGAGATGGACCTCGGAGTGACTGTTTCTGAGGATCTCAAGGTGGCAAAACAGTGTGACATGGTGGTGGCAAAAGCCAGAAGGATGCTGAATTGCATACAGAAAATATCAGCAGAAAGGAAGAGGTACTAATGCCAATGGATAAGTCACTGGTGAGGCCTCACTTGGAATATTGTGTTCAGTTTTGGAGACCATATTTTGCAAAGGATATAAAAAGACTGGTTCAGAGGAAGGCAACCAAAATGATTTGGAGCTAATGTCAGAAGATGCATGAAAAGAGACTTGAAGACCTAAATATTTACACTCTTGAAGAGAGGAGGGACTCTTCCAAAGACAGGGAAGCTATAAAACTAGAGGGCATAACATAAAGCTGCAAGGGGGTAAACTGAAAGGCAATGTCAGGAAATGTTTTTCACTGAAAGGGTGGTGGATGCTTGGAAAGCCATCCTGATGGAAGTGGTGGGGGCAAATACATGGAGCGATGGATACACCCCTAAACAAAGGCATGGGGAGGGATGATCTGCATTGAGCGGCAGGTGCACCTACTCTTGCCACCTTGCTGGGCAGACTAGATGGACCATTCTGGTCTTTGTCTGCTGTCATTTACTATGTTACTATTCGAAGTTTGGGGTAGAAGAAAAAAGATGATAAATAGTAAATCAGCCCATCCCTTGGTTGTTAATCATGAGCTTCAGAGGAGACAGGCAGCTGTTTGAAAGAGAATTTCCACATCGGATTTGTTCTGCTGGCAAAGTTGGGCAAAACGCCAGTAAAAGAATTCCATTTACACAGCGGATATTGTTTTGGAATATCAGGTCATTCTTTCAGGTAACAAATACGCAAAAAACCCCACAAGCTTCATTGCCAGATGAAACCCTTGTTTAATGTCTGTTTACATATTATGTGCCACAGCTTTCACAGCTACAGTGTATGTTGGTCTCTTGACACGTTACGGTGGCAAGTGAAGAATGATTATTATACTGCAGGGCAAATGATCGTGTGGAATAAAGTGATCTGAGAATCATTCCTGCAATCCACGAGAGACAGACTTATGTAGTAGCTTTAGCTCGAAACTTATAAATCACTCTTATTGTTATTAAATAATAAAAATGTCTTGCTTTAATAACAAGAAAAAAATGGGCTATTCTTTTACTCTGCTTGCAATATAGTGTGTAATGTATATGGATATAAGATTACTTGTCAATTAGGGAAGGCATAAAGTGCCGGGAGCTTCTTGCTTCTCAAGGACCCCTCATTCTATTGTCCCATTCGTTGGGCTACGTTGATACAGTGCAAATAAAATTAATTTCCAGACAATTCTAGTCTCATATTTTTTTATGAAAGCAATGGGTCCATTATCAAAATAACCTACACTGAATACAGATAACGTGTCCAGGAGGGCAATTTTCAAAGGCGAGTGGGCCTGGTGAGCACATTGTGGTCAATAGGTGGAGTTAAGCGCATCCGTGATAATTTCCAAGGGCCCAGAGGTGTAATAAGGGGCCTGGCTGCATGGTGACTGTTGGGCATATGAGTGGCCTCTCCCACGACACTTACTGCAGACCAGTTGCACCTAATGTCTGTTGATTTTGGCACAAAATGTGAGATAGGGGTCAAAACCTAGCTCACTTTAGTAAATCATGAACAAGACTTCTAAAATAACTTCCTCGCTTAATATCTTGTTTATTTCATTTAGTAAATTGTCTAATTTTTGAAACAGCCTTGATGAAACAGTAACACATTGTGTTTACAAAAGAAAACAGTCATTTCATAAAACACGCAATAACTCCACCTAACATGTATATAGTTACCTATTCAATGATCCGCTCATGTAGATAGTTTCCCCCTGTCATCCAAGTTGATCATTCCTGTTCATTGTAATGACCTGACTTTTGTTTATTGTCGGATACTGTTTGTTTTATGTAAACCGCGCTGATCTCAAATAGTGTGGTATATAAGAAATATAAATAAATAAAATAAAAATGTTTAAAAAAGTAAATTGCACACAGGGCTGCCTCTATGATTGAGCAACTGTGGGTTTTGCATGGGGCCCCCAATTTCTGCTCTTCTTTTCAGCCCCTACTGACTTGTGCCCCATGGCAAGTCTTTGCATATGACCTCACAACTGCCCATATCCAACATGGGCCACCCCTGATTTCACGTAGAAGAAGCCAGAGTGTCACAATAAATACTGGAATGGATCCCTTGTTCAGAAACGTACTATCTGCACATTAGAAACATAGGTCCCTTCGTCTCCTGTGCACCGATTGGGGCATATGCCAAAGGGAGTGCCTTTTGAGCAGAGAGAGGGGGTGGAAGAGGAGAGAAATAAGGGTGCCCAGGGAGGTGGGGGATTTGGGTGCCGCCGGAGTGATGGGGGGGGGGAGTGAGCTGGGAAGGTGGGGAGATGTGTATAAAGGGATTCAGAAAGAGCTATGGAAGGTATATGCAGGCAGGGGGGTTGAGATAAGGGGTATGGTAGGGTGTGTGCTGGGGGGAGAGGAATTAAGGTATGTGTGCTGGGCAGAAGAGGGATTTCAGAAACAGAACTAGGGTGTGTGCGTGTTGAGAGGATGTGTGAGAAAGAGGGTTGGGTGTGTCTGTATGGGGGGGGGGGGGGGAAGAGCGAGAGAGCGTTAAAGGAGATTTGTGTGCCTGGGTGAGATCTTTGAGAAAAAAATGGATGGAAAGTGAACTGGGGGTCCTGCTGGGGGACAGGGAGAGAAAAAGAAAGCTGGGGGTATTCACCCTGGAGAGGGGGAGCAGACAGAACTGGGGATTGAATGTGCCAGGGCAGAGGTAGGGGGATCAAGCCTAGGAAGGGGCAGCACGGCCCCCAGGGAAGACAACAGATCTAGGCCCCCTTACTGCTAGCCTCCCTCTGGTGAAGTGACTGGCCTTGCAGCTCCCACGCACACTCTAGGTCAATTGCGTCCCATCCCTGCTGACAATCCCTGTCAGAGGGGGCAGGGCACAGTCTTCAGAGACCCACAGGCACTGTGTCCCCCAGGACTGTACCAAGCTAGAAATGCGCAACTAATGAATCTAGTGCCCTCCCTCCACCCAGCCACGTTCAATGATTCCTGGAAGCTTCGTGGTGATGTTAGCATCTTCTTTTGTGCTTGCGTCCTATGTGGCCACACTGTTTGCACAGCCCTTTGTATGAACCTGATATTACCCCCTTGCTTCATCAGAGGAGTGAGGTTGCTGTGAGGGGTCAAACCTGAGCAGTGAGAAAGGAGGGGGGGGGGGGGGGTTCAGGCCTGGGATACAGTGAATTCAGGCCTTTATGATGGGGGAAGCCTACACACAGGACAATTACAAATAAAGAATGCAGAGTTTTAATTTCTTTTGTGCAGAATTCCCCCAGGAGTAATTTTACTCAGACTTCAAATATGTTACTGTAAGTAAGGCTTCTCTTCAGCTTACTTAAGAAAAGAATCTTCCGGATGCTTCCCTTTCTTAGATGCACTACCCTGTGAATCTTTGCAGAGGTACAAAATAGTACGGTTTGCATTCTCCTTAGAGCAATATGCAGTCCTGTCCAGCAGGCACAGTCGGGTTTTGAGGACTGTCCTAATCAATATGCATGAGACAGATCTGCTTTCACTGATGGGTCAATATTAAGCCATGGCAGTCAGCATTTTCTTAAAAGCTGGCCGTTGCGGTTAAACCTCCAAGATGTTCAGCATCAGTATGCAGCTTGTGGGCGCCATTGACTATTTGGATACTGTGGCTAGAGACATTGCTATATATTCAGTGTTATACAGAAAGGCGGTCCGAATAGACTTGGGGCAGCTTCTTTGCCAATCCTAACCTAACCAGCTAGTTATCTGTATAGCAATGACCTGTCCTTACAAGGATAATCTTCAGTTCTGCCCACAAACCCCACCCGCACTGTCCAGACAGCACCGAGCCAGTCTGTGAGGATATGCCTGGGCTGCTGAGTATCCCGGCCAGTGCAACTTATCTGGATAACAGGTGCTGCAACTAGCTGAGTATCCCTGAATATTGGCCCGAGTCTCCAAGTATGTTAATTTTATCCTGTTCATATTCATACAGGTACAAGAAAACCAGACAGCATAAGGTGTGTGTGTCTACACAGCAGGACAGGAAGACGCTGCCTTAGACTCTGTGTAGGCGTGGGTAACCTGTGTTAAAAAGATCTCTTCTTGCTCACTGCTCCAGTTGTCCTTCCCTGATTGGCTACTTCCTCCTTCCAGGAGCTCATGGCTTCACTAGGAGATTGTCATTCACCCAGTGAATTCTTTGTCTTTCAAACCCATTTATTATTTGTGTATTTTCATTTTATTGTAAACCATCTTGATACAGCTTTTATTGGTAAAGGTGGTCTATTAAATTTAGTATATCAAATCAATTCCTTGCAGCAGCTCACTCAAGGTCCCTCACACAATGAACTGCAATGCACATAATGGCATGCAAGCCCAGAACATCTGTTAGTTCACTGCCACTAGGACTTAGGGACCCTTTTCCTAAACTGCGGCAATGTTTACTGCGAGGTGTAGTGCATGCCAACTGCCCACGGAAACTCCTACCATGCGCTGAGAGCAGCCAGCATGTGTGACAGGGCAGGATCGGGGCGGAGGGTGAGCATGTTGCTCGGTGACAGCTAGTGTAGAGGATGCTGCTGAGAGCCCCCCCCATGACAGCAGTTGGGCCAAAGAGTTGGGTATTGCAAGATTTCAGTCCCACAGTGGAAGGTATATTTCTGGGCTTTCAGCTGCCAGGACACGGTGCTTTATAGGGAGACAGTGGGAGGCGACACAACAGTCATATTTTGAAGCTTGATGTTTGCCACACTGTGTCTCTGCTGCTGCAGCATGAGGACTGTTTAACCCAGTTGACCTTCTTCTAGACTATGGCCCCCACTTTGCAGGCACTGCTTGGGCATAATTTACACCACTGTGGGACTGCACTTAAGGCCCTCGAGCGCACCCGCACTACCAGCAGTCTGGTTGCATGACAACTGGCAAGGCTTTGGAAGTTGCCAAACATGTGCAGCCTGCAGAAATTCCACAGCTGTGATTATTCTGGTAGCGTCCAGTCCTCTGACTGCATCCTTCCCCCCCACCCCAACCAATAATCCCCTTAATCTGATCCCCTACCATAAAAACACAATGACCCCCCCCTCTCTATCAGATTCCCCCTTTCACAGCCCATAAACTCCCATTCAGCACCCCCACGGGACAACACTGCTTCAATTAGCAGAGCCCCCTGCGTTAGATCCCCCCCCCCCCTAGTGCTCATCCCCGGGGCTTGCCTGAGGAATTCCCTGATCTCTAGTAGGGTGGGGCAGGCGGCCCCCATCTCTCCCGCTCCTGCCTTGGCTGCCACTGCATTCAAAATGGCAGCTTTCATCTGTAGCATCTGCATTGCAGAAGAGGGATCTCATGCAGAAGGGGGGGGCCTCTGCTTATTGAAGTAGTGCTGTTCATGAGGGGGGATGCTGAAAAGGGCTTGTGAGCTGTAGAGGGGGAATCTGATTTAGGGGGAAGTCATTGTGTTTGTGGTGAAGGAGCAGATCTGAGGGGGTTATTTGTTGGGAGTGGAATGGTGATAGGAGGGGTGGGGGTACTGAGTTAATCACAGCTGTGACATTTCTGCAAACGACTTTGTCAATGGGGCAGCATTGCCCGCTTCAGCAGGTAGTGAGGTTGCTTCAACGCTACACGCCTTGGCAGGAGAATGTGGATCCCCTGTGGTAAGTGCCAGGCCCCTGTGCTAAACGCAAGTAAAATGCTGGGTCTCTTGCATTTACCCCACAGGGTTTGCAATGTTCCCACCAAGCTGCGCAGCACCTCCCCCTACCAGCTACAATGGGGCCAGAGGACTCCTGCATAGCTTGGCGGGAGCATTGCTCAGTTAGATGACCATTTTCCAAAGGGATGGGAGGAGAAAATGTGATTATTATAGTCACCAAATAAGGATGTGGGAAATCAAAGGGAGGGAAAGTGGTACAGTTAGAGGTAGAACAATTCCATTTTTCAAACCCCAAGAAATCTCATCAGGCCTAAGCTAGGCCGCCTTCCCGTAACTGACCAAAGCATCCTTCTAACAACTGGAGATTGAAATCTACACTACATTTCTTTCTTCTGATTTTATAGATTTATTCTTTTACCTACCATAGCAGAGAAGCTATACTGGCGTATCCTCAGCCAGTCGAGATTTCAGAGTATCCACCATGAATATTAACGAGAGATTTGCATACACTACCTC
The DNA here is from genome assembly GCA_033557465.1 of Ichthyophis bannanicus. Classification (NCBI taxonomy): domain Eukaryota; kingdom Metazoa; phylum Chordata; class Amphibia; order Gymnophiona; family Ichthyophiidae; genus Ichthyophis; species Ichthyophis bannanicus. Next base: position 486,998,258 of record CM066038.1, on the reverse strand, counting down.
CATTGCCTGCAGCGCTACCTCATGCATATTCATGGTGGATATCCTGAAAGCCCGGCTGGCTGGATGTCTCCCAGGACCGGTTTGGAACCCACTGAGTCTACTGCAATAATGGAAACGTTTCTCTGGAGCTGTATCTTTGTGGATTGCACTCAGCTTCTCTTATTTTCCCATCCAAATGGTTCCCTCTGGCACTAGGCAGAGTCATGCCTTTATGTAACATGGCTGTTTGTATCTGGCCTTTCACAGTTCATCCTCCCCCCACAACAATTAAGCCCCTAATCCAAATCAGTGTTTCACTTGTGCATGTCTAATAGTACAATGATGGAAAATCAGCCGAATGATTTGCGGAAGCATGAATACGGGATTAGCTGAAGTGTGTTCTTTTGGGGATCCACAACTTTCATAAATAGATTGTATTAGAAATTTCCGAAGCAAGGGGGTACCAGCCATGCTGCTATTTATTGCTGCATCGCTACAGCCTGAATAATGAGGGGCACCCCCCTGCTGGGGCACAGGTAAAGGGCGGGGGAGGGGGCACTCAACGGGGAAAAATAAAAGATGTTGCAGGATGGCAACTGAAATTAGATGTCGCTGCTTTGCAGGTGGAAATTTACAGTTAATTAGATTCAGGTTATTTTTAAAAAGCACTCAGCGTTCGCTCTCTGATTTTGCAGTCAAGTCACCCTCATTGTGACACCTAATGTAGGTGGCAGTTACCATATTCTGCTTCTGTGTGAGAATTTCAGCCATTGGTTCCGGGCAAATTGATCTGCATTTTTGCAAGAGCACAGTAAGCAACACATGTGGAGGTGGGAATGGGTGCTGCCTTTTAGTTTCACTAGCTCTGGAGAAATTGATCTTTATTTTGCAGTAATGCAGTAAGCGATTCTGGTGGATGGTTTGCTTAGTTCAGTGCAATACTGGAGCACGTGGTCCCTCAGCCACGCTGACTAGAAGTGACACTAACTACAGGAAATGGTCAGTAATGCCCCATTACAATGGAAATGAGCTCATGGATTGGGGGAGAAGGGGTGGAATTAAGCATTTTTAGTTTCTTTACACTAACATTAAAGGCATCATCTGAGTCACTAAGTATCTCTGAATTGTATCTCCTTGTTCCCCTTATTTAGTCCGAGATCTGAGTTTTAGGTCTGATCTATGAGCTGAGAATACACGTCTCTTGGTTTTACGACTGAGGCCCTGGACCTAGAAACCAAGAGAATTTGTTCCCTACCATCTGATTCCGTCTGGGTACAAAACTGATTAGACTTGGGCCACACACAGAGGATTTACCCTCCTGTTAAATTAGGCCATTTAGGCAGCATCATTATACATCAAGTCTACAATTAAAGAGGGATTCAGAGGGCACCTACAATACAAACCAGGCAAGAGGCACGGAGAAACGTGAGGGTGATTTCTATGAATAAATATGCTTATGTTTAGAAATGATTGTATTTGCTGAAAAGGTACAATGAATACGTTTTAAAAAAAGTTTAATCTACCACTGGCTGCTTCGGGAAGAAGTGTTAATTTTGCCATGTTTGTGTAGGTAAGGGCCTAGGGCCGCAAGGCAGAAGGGCCATTTCCCCTGTGTTTCAGAAGCACTTTTCAGAGTGGCAGCGTACCAACCTTTGCCTCAGGCTGGGCATTGTTAGCATTGTATAATTCCACACTTCCCAACCCTTCCTGGAGGGCACACCTAGCCAGTCAGGTTCTCAGGGTTACTATAATAAATATGCATGAGGTAGAGCTGCATGCAATAGGTCTCTGATATATGGAAATGTGTCTTATGCGTGTTCCCTGCAGAAATCCAGGAGAGGGCGAGGAAGTGCCAGCCTGCCACTGTGCCTTTAAACAGGTGGGAGTGATGGGATACTGCCACCCAGGAAAGTATTGCAGGTATGAGGGGGCAATACTCTGTTCATGACCCCTGGAAGAGGCGCTGCTCTTTTATAGCATCTCTGTCTCATTTCTGTAACGACACCGGGGTGGGGGGTACCATGCATAGATCACCCTTAAACTTAAGTCTCACCCTGCATGAAGTTCCTCTTTTCCCTCATGTATTCCTTTCTCCCATAAAATCCGGGGGTACCTCAGTCATAGACATCTTTACAATGATGAGTTACAATTGTTTTCAGGGCTTGCTGAGAGTGAAAAGCTTCCAGACCCTCTTCTGATGAGCACAGCGGGTACAGCTGGGGAACAGTTAGTTCTCTAGAGGAAGAGGAAGGGAAAGAGATCAAGGACTTTTTTTGGCTGCTATGCACCTGTTTGGTACTGAGGCTGCCAATAAAGCTGATTCAAAATGCAGAGACTAGAAAATCAGGAAAGGCCTCACCAATAATGCCAGACCACTGAGGCCAGGAGAAAGTATTGCTGGAGAGGGTTTAACCAGGACTGGATTAATGTGTTTCAAAAGGCAGAATTCCTTGGTAATCTTACTTCCAAGCTCTGTATGATTACATGTGCCGAAAGCACTGTCACTGGTGGGATTTAATTTTACAGTCTTTCCGTGGGAGTTTGTAACCATCAATTGGAGGGCAGGGCAGGTACTGTTGGGCACAGAAGCCACAAGACAACATGATGGTAGGTCAGGTCAGTGTTTAACAACCCTCTCCTGGAGGCACACCTAGCCCGTCAGGTTTTCAGGATTACCATCATAAATATGTAAGATGTAGATTTGCATTTGTCTCATGCATATTCCTTTGCATCCCTCTAGTCCAGTCCCGGAACCATAGAGTTTAGAATCTCCTCCAGCAGCTTTGGAGATTGAAAGACGTCATCGCTTTGATGACACTGGCATAAATAGGCAAAGATTGCCCCCTTCCTCCAGTACTTTCAGTCTCCAAGCAGCTGGAGAAGGTTCTGAGCCTGGGGCTGGGCTCAGAGGGCACAAATAAGCAGAGCTAGATTTTTCTGTTTGACTTTAAATTTAAGATTTAGTTTGGTTTGGTTTGTTTCCCTAAGATTTATTGTTGTTTCTTTTTGTTAGGTGCAGGTCAGCTGCTGGAAGGTGTTCCTTCTCTTTTCCTCTCCCCCCCCCCCCCGACCTCCCTCCCCTCCCGCGCTAGTTTCCCTATCGTTTAAATGAGCACAAGGGGGGGAGAAGTTATCATATTGGCCTCCCTGCTCCCGAACCCGCGACAAAGGGTGAGGAGCGGGTGGCAGGCTCGATCGCAGCACCGAGGGCAAGGAGAGGATAGCAGCCGCCTACTCGCGGTGTCGAGAGCGCCGGAGCTGAAGCCGCTGTCCGGCTGAGCTCCGACGCTGCTGTACCTCCTCGCAGCAACTTCAGAAAGGGAGCGGTGAGTCAGTTGGCGGCTAGCCGCTCTGGTTAGTCTGCAAATGAGAAGTGGGTGACAACGGAGGCCGTGGTTGGACCCGGTCTTCAGATTTGAGCAGCGGTTTCGCCCGCATGTATCCACGCAGGAAACGCGGCGGCAGCCATTTTGAGAGCCGCGGTTTTTAGCACTCCGAGTAATTTGGATTTGAAACTTCGTTTTGAGGTTTGGTTAGTCAGGGCTTGCCTGGTGGCTGGGGGTGCAGGTTTTTTCAAGAAAAAAAAATTAAACTGATCACTGAACAAGTGTTAAATCAAGGAGCCGGAGGGGATTCAGGTTAAATAGCATTGAATAAACCCTTCGGTAAGGTAAGGTGCAGCCTGGGTGTGTGGGTTGGCTCGGGCTGCTGAGGTGGAGTACCATTGCCTTGGGAAGTAGTATGCCTGCTAAGCCTCGTTGTTTGGTTTGTGGCATGAGGCATGGCGCGGTGCTAGATTCAGGTGTGTGTAGATCCTACACTCTAGAGGCAGCGGTTATGGACAAGGCGATAGAAGGGAGCTCTGAAGGTCTGGTGGCAGTTCCTCCGGAAGGGGGGGATGTCCTGCCTCTGTCCGGGGGCTCCACGGAGCCAGTAGCGAGGCCGTCTTCTGGGGAGGGAGCTTCTCTACCTCAGGGGATGGGTCAGGCTTCAGTAATTCCACCGGATTTTTTCTCCCTCATGCAGCAGGCATTTGCCCTACTGCAGCCCGCGTTAGCAGCTCCACCTCAGAGGTCGCAAGGGCAGAAGCGGCCGGGATCTTTGGACTGTTCTGAGGAGGATATTCCCCCAGTAAAGAGGAGTAAGGGGGTAGGTGGAAGGTAGTCCGGCATCTCCGCTTGAGGAGGACCAGGGAGTGGGGGATGCGGAACTGGAGGAGGTCTCGGAAGACGAGTTAGAAGAGGGAGAGTTGCCTGACTCGGAGCAACAGAATAGAGTTGTCAGGGTGTTTCGGTGTGAAGAGCTACCAGCCTTGATTGCCGAAACTCTCAAGACGCTGAACATGCCCTCAGTGGGGGCGGCAACACAGGAAGCGTTAGAGGATCCGCTGTCTGTACGGACGTCCCAACGTGTTTTTCCCATTCATAGAGTATTTCGGAGTATGATTCAGGAGGAATGGGAATTGCCTGAGTCGACCCTGAGGGGTTCGAGGGCCTTAGATCGCCTTTATCCGCTTTCCGACCAGGATAGGGAGCTTTTTTGCTCTCCTAAGGTAGATGCAGCGGTATCGGCAGTGACTAAGAAGACTACGATTTCGGTTGAGGGTGCCGCGGCGTTGAAGGATGTGCAAGACAGAAAATTAGATACCTTGCTGAAGCAGGTATTCGATATTTGCGCCCTCTCAATGCAGGCCTCGATAGCGGGGGCGTGGGTGGCGATAGGCTGCTTGAGATGGTCCCAAAGGTTGCAGAGGGATCACTTGGAGGGGCAGTTGGAGGAGGTAATGCAGCTGGAGTCTGGAACAGCTTATTTAGCGGACATTCATTATGACCTCATCCGGGGGCTGGCTAAGAGTATGGCTTCGGTGGTAGCAGCATGGCGGTATCTTTGGTTGCGTAACTGGTCGGCGGATGGTTCTTCTAAAGCTCGCCTCAGCAAGCTTCCGTTTAGGGGTAAGCTTTTATTTGGAGAAGATTTGGAGAAGTTGGTCAAGGACCTTGGAGAGTCTAAAGGCAGCCGGCTTCCAGAGGATAAGCCTAAGCAGGGCCAGAATACGACGGGGTCCCGGGGGGCTCTGAGAGAGTTTCGTAGATTTCGGTCCTCTCGTTTTGGCCAACCTCAGCATGGGAAGTTTCCGGCACGAGGCCAGGGATTTCGAGGTTTCCGGGGGGCAGGCAGAGGTTCTGCGCCTTTCCAGTCCTCAAGCGTTAAAAAGTCACAATGAGATAAGGCAGACTCAGGTGGAGGTGGTGCCCATGGGTGGACGCTTGCGGGAGTTTTACCCTGCCTGGGTCCAAATTACATCAGACCAGTGGGTGTTGAAGGTTATTCGAGAGGGCTATGTTCTAGAGCTCCATCGACCTGTGTTAGATTTCTTTGTTCAATCTCCCTGCAGAGCTCCGCACAAGGTACGGGCCATCTCGGAAACTCTGCAGCAGCTGCTGCAGCTCAAGGCCGTGGTGCCCGTGCCATCGGAACCGGTATGGCTGCGGTCAATACTCCATCTATTTTATGTTTACAAAGAAGGAAGGCACGTTTTGGCCGATTATAGATTTAAAGAGGGTGAATCGGTGTCTTCGTGTCACCCATTTCCGTATGGAAACTTTGCGCTCGGTCATTGCGGCGGTCAGGGCGGGGGAATTTCTGACATCGTTGGACCTCACGGAGGCTTATCTCCATATTCCGGTTCGGCAGGAGCATCAAAGGTTTTTACGGTTTGCAGTACCGATGGGGCATTTTCATTTTCGAGCTCTGCCCTTCGGGCTGGTGACGGTTCCTCGAACGTTCACCAAGATCATGGTGGTAGTGGCGGCAGCGCTTCACAAGGAGGGAGTACTTGTGCATCCGTACTTGGACGATTGGTTAATACGAGCAAAGTCAAGGGAAGAGAGTTCTGCGGCTACAGCCCGGGTGGTGCAGTTGTTGGAAAGTCTCGGCTGGATGGTCAACTTTGCAAAGAGCAGAGTGGTTCCCTCGCAGTCGCTGGAATATTTGGGGGCGCGGTTCGAGACGAACCAGGCAGCTGTGTTCCTCCCAGACCAGCGAACATGAGGGTTGCGAAAGCTCGTGAGAAGATTTCTTTCGCGGCAGGCGCCGACGGTGTGGCAGTACCTGCAGTTGCTTGGGACTATGGCAGCCACGATCGAGGTGGTGCCATGGGCCAGGGTTCACATGCGGCCATTGCAGAGTGCTCTGCTCCAGCGTTGGTCTCATCAGAGGGATGCATTATCTCAGAGGTTGGTTTGTCCTCAGGAGGTGCATCAGGAGCTTCTCGGGTGGTTGCGGAGAAAAAGTTTGGAAATGGGCGTGCCTCTGGAGCCTCCATCCTGGAGACTCTTAACAACGGATGCCAGTCTCGTGGGGTGGAGGGCGCATTGTGAAGGGAGATTGGCCCAGGGGCAGTGGTCTCTGGAGGAGAAGGAATGGTCCATCAACCGATTGGAGATGAGAGCGGTGTTTTTGGCCCTCCTGGAGTTTCAGGAGTACTTGCGGCAGGCGGCGGTAAGGCTGCTATCCGATAATGCGACAACCGTAGCCTACATCAATCGACAAGGCGGCACAGGCAGTGCGACGCTGGAAGCAGAGGCGAGTCAGCTGTTGAATTGGGCCAAGCAGAATCTGAAGGGTCTCTCGGCACAGCATGTGTTCGGAGTAGACAATGTCGAAGTGGATTTTCTAAGTCGTCGCAGAGTGGATCCGGGAGAGTGGGTGCTTCACCCGGACGTCTTTGCGCTTCTAGTACGGCGCTGGGGAGTTCCGCTAATGGATCTAATGGCAAACTTCGAGTCAGCAAAAGTAGCACGGTTTTTCAGCAGGCGGCGAGAGCGGATGTCAGAGGGTCTCGATGCGTTGGCACAGAGGTGGCCGGAGGAGGGGCTTCTCTATGTGTTTCCGCCTTGGGCTCTCATAGGCCGGGTAGTACAGCGCATAGAAAGGCACCGCGGCCTGGTGGTTCTGGTAGCGCCCGACTGGCCCAGAAGACCTTGGTACACGGATTTGGTGAGGCTGCTGGTGGACAGGCTGTGGAGGCTTCCTCAGCAGGAGGACCTCTTACTTCAGGGGCCATTACGCATGCCCCAGGTGAGTCGATTCTCGCTTACGGCATGGCTCTTGATAGGGCTAGGATGACTGCGAAGGGTTATTCCGCAGCGGTCATTTCTACTTTGCTGAAGGCGCGAAGGCAATCCACTTCGTTGGCGTACATCTGTGTTTGGTGCATTTTTGAAGCCTGGTGTGCTGAGAGGAATCTGCGGCCCTTGGTGGCCTCGGTGTCGCAGATCCTTTCGTTTTTGCAGGATGGAGTAGAGAAGGGTCTGGCGGCTAGTTCCTTGCGGGTACAGTTGGCAGCCATCTCCTGTTATCGGGGTAGGATACAAGGTCAGCTGCTAGGGGCTCACAGCGATATTCGGCGGTTTTTGAGGGCCGTGTTACTCATGAGACCTCCGAGGCGAAGTTCGGTGCCGGCGTGGGATATGAATTTGGTGTTGGAGGCCTTGATCAGAGTACCGTTTGAGCTATTGAGCAAGGCCTCGCTGAAGGATCTGACATTGAAGACAGTCTTTCTGGTGGCTATTTGCTCCACGAGAAGAATTTCCGAGTTGCAAGTGTTATCCTGTAAGGAGCCCTATCGGTCCTTTTTCAATCACAAGGTCGTATTGCATACGGTTCCATCGTTCTTGCCGAAGGTGGTTTCGGTGTTTCATGTTAACCAGGTAGTGTCGCTTCCAGTGTTCTCTGAGGAGCAGAAGGATAAGTCGGAGGGCAGGTTGCATCTTCTGGATGTTTGTTGCGTGCTTAGGAAGTACCTCCGCAGGACGGCGCCCTTCCGTAGGTCGGACAGGTTGTTTGTGACCTTTGGAGGTCCACGAAAAGGGGAGGCGGCGGCAAAGTCGTCTATTTCTCGATGGTTGAAGGAAGCGATTGCGACGGCGTACCTTTTAAAGGGTAAGGTGGTTCCGGAGGGCCTCCGGGCTCATTCGACTAGGGCACAAGCGGCGTCTTGGGCGGAATTCAGTTTGGTTCCGGTCGAGACATTTGCAGGGCGGCGACTTGGCCGTCGTTGCATTCATTTGCAAAGCACTATAGGCTTGATGTGCAGGCAGTGGGGGATGGGCGTTTTGGCTCAACGGTACTTCAGGCTGGGCTTGCAGGTCCCTCCCGTTGATATTCACTGCTCTGTTACATCCTCTATGGTTCCGGGACTGGACTAGAGGGACGCAAAGGAAGATGAAATTAGACTTACCTGCTAATTTTTGTTCCTTAAGGAACTCTAGTCCAGTCCCGGATCCCACCCAGTGTTTAAGGGATTGATCAGCCTGAAGTTCATAGGGGATAGTGAGTATTGGTCGGTTGGGAAAGGGCGCTCGGTGAGACGCACAGTAGAACCGCAGTGGGGACCCTTTCACAGCAGTGCTTGTTTTTTTTTTTCTTTCATGTTTTCTAAAAAAAAGAAAAAAAAAACCCTTTGGGTTTTGTTGACAGGGTTTAGTTGTTTTGACAGCCAATTTTATTACTCTCTTAACTACTTATTTGCTGCTCTGCTGAGTTGGCTTTGTCAATAGGCACTGGAGGAAGGGGGCAGTCTTTGCCTATTTATGCCAGTGTCATCAAAGCGGTGATGTCTTTCAGTCTCCAAAGCTGCTGGAGGAGATTCTAAACTCTATGGTTCCGGGACTGGACTAGAGTTCCTTAAGGAACAACAATTAGCAGGTAAGTCTAATTTCATCTTCATTGTGGGAATCCCGAGAACCCAGGTGGATGGTGTTCCTTCAGGAGAGGGTTGAGTAGCACTGATGTAAGTTTTAGATTTCATTACTCCGCTTTCCAAACCTGAGCTCAAGATGAGTTGCATCCACCTACATTAGGTATTTCCCTGCCCCAAGGGCATGCTTACTAAAATGAGGTAGCTTACTGTGTGTTCAACCCCAAAGCTCAGCTTGGGGTTGGTGCTGGACCAATGCTAACAAAAGGTGTGCTCAGCATGCAATCAGCGCAGGTTCCACGCACCCTCACGCTAAGTCACCTGCTACAATTATTGTGGGTGCACTTAAAGCCATCCATTGAAGTGGTGGTAAGTGCAACATTGACAGCATGCCTTAAAGATGTCCATGCCAACGGCATTGCACCTGCTCTGCTGCTGGACCACAACCCGTGCTAAGCAGTTAGCATGCGATTCTTAGAATGGCCACATATTACCGTGTGCACTAAACCCCACACTAACCATTACCACGGTTTAGTAAACATGTCCCTCAGTGTTTACCTGAGATAATGGAGGGACATGGGTGGGAGAAGCAGGATTTGAGCCCCGGATTCCCTGGTGTGCAGCTACTCTGCTTCTTAACCCTCTCATAGAGTTGGGCCTAGACAACTGGGTTACATGTGCTATGTGCAGATGCACTCTATAGACCACCATCGCAGATATGGACTCATTACTGAACTAAAATGCCATCAGACCATAGCTTCCATGGCCTATTTCACTGCTTTTTTTTATCACAATGAGGTTCTTCTGATTCATTTTTCAGATCCCTGAGTCCCCAGTTTGGGATTGCAAACCTCAAGTTGAGAAGCTGTAGCCCAAACAGTTGGATTATGTGAGGTCGTGGTAGGACTATTTACTTTTCTTTTTTGAAAGAAAAGGCACAGAAAGCAGAAAGAGACCCATACTTTTAGAAGATGGTCATCCAGTTTTCAACGCAGTCACAACTTTATTTGCAAGCTTTTGTAAGATTCCAGAACCCAGAAAACAACGTACAGATGATTACTATTCACACTTGGTCATAGCCTCCCCTCTCTCACACCACTGCAAGGAAAGTCATCCTAAAAGCAAGAACTGAAAGAAACTAATCCTCACTGAGCAGAAAAATGGTTTATAACGCATGCTTTAAATTACGAGCCCTTCGCTTATTTAAGAAACAGTCCACAGGCATCTTGGAAAAAAGTCTTGGTACTCGTACTGGAGAAACAGTAGTAAGTGTAAGACCCCAAATGATGGGCCTCATCCCAAAGCTTCAGATAGGACAAGCTGACAGAAATAAACAGATACATTTCACATGTCATGACAGGGGAACATATTTGGTGCACGTGCTATCAACACCCCCGTGCTACTTCTTGCTATGGCTAACTCCGGTTCGCAGGTCTTAGCACTGTCTGCATAACTGCGCTTTGGAAGGTTTAAGCTTGCTGGAGGAGAGAGCCCAGCTTTGAACATGCAGGCCTTTTTAAATCTGGCTGTAGCCTTGGAGGGCAATGTCGGAAGATGACGACCCCCTATGGCTACCAGAGGTATAAGCGCTACATGTACACTGGGAGGGAAAACAGACTAATATGAAAACATACTGAAATCAAGTGAATTTCTGGAACAAGGCATTAGTTATAAACAACATTTCTTGAATATTAATAACTTCATTAAATGCAATATTATAGTAAATAAATATACACACACATATATTTATCTGCTATAATTACTACAAATGATAATCCCCAAAATCCTTTTTATTGATCTAGCATCTTTCTTTAGCATGCCATGTACACTTCACAGATATTGATTCAAATATATTTATACACTGATCTGTGGGGTAAAGGAGAGGCATGAGAACGTTCAAAGGAGCATGGGTACTGAAATGCTACCAATTTCTTACCGAGGGGCTTGGACCCCCCCTCCCCCAGTGACATACAGTGAGATGTTCACAGAACACCTGGGAGATCCCAGGGGTTCCTTCTAACTTCAGCACAGCGGGCAAGGAAGAATGAGACATAGCCGGTGTTAGCACTGTTTGATTACAATTGGCAGACTGAGGCTAAGGATGACAGAAATAAACATTGAGGCAATGGGGGACGGGAGTGACTCGACCAAGTGCAGAGAGAGAGAGTCAGGGGCCGAGCAGAAGTTCAGACTCATTTGCAAGGATCTTTGCTGACTCAGAGTTTAGTGCAGTTACCATCAGGCCACACCTCCTCCCCTCCTATCCTGGGAGGGGTTCTGTTGCATGTCTCATGGTCCTTCACTAGTCCATGCTGGGAACCATGTGGACTGTACAAAGAACCCATAGCTTAGAAAGGGAAAATGAGACAGTGAGAGGACAGCAGATAGAGACTGCTAAGTGCAAGTCACTGTTTTATAATGACCTCCATCTGCCTGTCTCTCTACCTACCGTTCTCTAACAAAGCAAAACTACAATAAAACAGTACCAAGACTCTGATGTAAGATAGCAAAAAGCAGCAGCCTTGAAGATTAAGGCACCAAGCCATGGCAGAACAGGGTAGAGAAATGGAAGACTAGAACTGGACAGAGAAGTCCTTTGGCCACCTAAAATGTGGTTCCTCAGACACTAGGTTGGCATCACCCATATGGCAGATGCCACGAGATTGGTAAATCCATAGCTTAAAGAGAAATAAATGTGCAATTCTTTATGAGCATTCTAACTTTTAATAGTCACAATTTCATTTCAGTATTTTCTCACACACAGTGACAGGTGGATAATTACACATATTGGGTTAATGCGCAACAGATTCATGCAGTGAACTATAATGATTTCTGCGCAACTGCAGATCTTGAAGCCCTAGTTTCGATAGTGACTTTTACAAAATGCATAAGGGGTTCAATTCACCCAAATTCTGTTTGATCTTTGGACAGCAATTAGCTTAGTTTAAGTTAGTTTGATACACCGCCTCTCAAGGCCCAGTGAAATGAGACATATTTGAGCTTTGCTAAATAACAGCTTACATAAGAAGAAAATATTTGTCATGGTTAAAAATAGGAGGCAGGCAAGAGCAGCCCACTGCAGCTGCTCCATTAACAGTCTGCCCAGAGACCCGCTCACAAATGCCTAGTTACACTCCCTGGCTTCACCCCAAAGTAAATTTTATTTTTATTGAGGCTGCAGTCATGCAGCTTTTCTTTCTTTTCTGAGCAAGCTTGAGCCAGTTCAACTTTTTTTTTTTTTTTGGAAAAATAGAAATGATGGAATAGAAAGCAAAAGGCTCATTCCATTTATTAGGTAACAGCAAAACTGAATAAAAGTAAGACCGTTCCCCTATTTTCAAACACTGTCTAAAGTTTCCAATGCAAACGTTAGTTTTGCCACATCTCCTATAGGAGATCACAGTGTCTGCCTTTAAAGAATCATTTTGGTTCATGCAACATTATTTGAATCCTAATCTAATTCTTTTTTTTTTACTTTCATTAACATTCCAGTCTCATCATACTCATTTTGTGGTCTACGTACATTCTATCTGCATGTAAACCTATTATCCTCATTTTTCTATTTCTGCATATATGTGAGCCTTCTCTAATGCCTTTAACATCCTTGTAGTTATCAGGTGAGGGTTTTTTTCCTCACCAGGAATCTATTGATATTTTTTTCTTCTGCTATTTGCCCTTTTGATACTGGCTTTAGAGTTCTGACTGACATCTGAGCAAGCGTTTGTGATCTTTTGTCCTTTGTTTTGAGCTGATATTATGGTGGAAGCTTTCTCTGAAGGCTTCTTCCACCCAAGTCCAGATGCTGGTGACATCAGGCAGGCGACTGCATATTTGGGATGGGATAATGAAATTCATGCCCAGTGTACTGCATGACTCCAGCTGGAGGCTAGACTAACAATTCAGGCTTTCCAAGGATACAGAGGCATCTGAGTCATGTTTGCATTTAACACAGGATGTGATCATTTCTACTGGCTAAAGTCACAAACTATTTTTCTAAAGAGTATTTCTCTTCATATTAAATCTGGGTGAATCGAGCCCCGAGTGACTAGAATATATTATGGATTAATCAGATGGTAAATCTGCAATGCAAAACAAAAGCATTGCTGAAGTTCTTTTAAAAAAAAAACCCAAAAAATAAAAAAACCAACCTAATGGTTGTCATCTTTTTATAAGTTATTATTATGCAGACAAATGCTACCTAATAATTCTGTAATAATTAGTAAACAAGAAACTATGGTTGGACAACTGAGTAACAGTTACCCAAGTCTTGCGGGGCCTTTCAGCTGCCATAAAGCAGCTAGTAGTAGACCAAAATATTTATTGTGATAGTTTGATATAATTTGCAAATCTAGAATATTCTGCTTTCCAAACCTTGGAAAATACCAATGCAAACCCACAGAAACCCTTTGTAAATCTATATAAAAACCCCATGAAAATCTATGTAAATACCATGCAGACCTTCTGAAACCTCACACAACCTTGCCGCAAAGCCATGCGAGCCTGTGCAAATATCATGCAGATGTCGGCAGGACTTTAAGCTGGTGCAAGCCTGTGCTATTATAGTACCTTAGGAACCTAGTCAATCTCCATTCAAGCTTATATAAATGTCTCGCAATCCTACACAAACCCCATGCAAACCTGTGCAAAGTACTTGCAAACCTGTGTAAAATACAAGGCAGACTTGTTCAGCCTCTCCAGAAGCCTAAGCAAATAGTAGTAGTACACCTCAAACCAAGCTGCTGCATATAGTAAATGAATCCGTTGAAGTAAAATGAAAGGTTGTGCAAGAAACACACAGATGTGCAGATATCATGAAAACCTGTGCAGTTGCCCTGCAAAATCAGCACTCTGACACGATGCCCTTATCAAGGACTTGGAAGTCAAGAAGGCCTGGAGGAGGAGTCCTTGGAAGAGAAGGAAAAGCAAGGGATCATATCCGGGACTATGGTATGCTGGGTAGGACATTCTGAATCTTCAGACCCGCAAAGGATTGCAGCAATAGGTAACCATCAGATAAACTTGCATACCTATGGCAAGTGAACTAGGACATTTTGCCTATTGTGCTTCCCGTGAGAACCAACCCTCCAAGGCTAAGTTGCTTACCTCACAATCCTGAAAAATTCAATTTGCCTACAGTCAGTTTTTCTGCCTTGACCTCATTACAGTTGTGCTCTCCTGCCTTGCTTGGTGTCATACCTACCAAGGAAGGACCCTGCGCCATATATTAGTTACTGCATTTTTTGTTTTAGGGCCAATAAGAAAAGGGAGTTATGCATGTTTATATTAATCTACACTTCAGGTTTTGAACAACATTTATCACTAGCGCACAGAGATAATATCACATGACCTGACATGCATATATTCTGACTGGGCGATATTGATGTTCACATAGGCTGCTAGCTCTTGAACTAGTTGTGACGACCCACACGCACTAGTAGAGGCAGTGCCAGGCGTCGGCGTCATGAGATCTGCAGGCTGGACTTAAAGCACCCCTGGATGAAGTTTTGGCACCTGCCCATTGGTCTCCCCTCATCTTGTTGGAAGTAGGAAGGAAAGCACTAGAAGGAACCAGTGGAACTACTTGCTGGTTGCTGGAACAGAAAATTATATCATGACAGGGACGTGCAAACTGAATAAGGACAAGAGAATGGGATAAGCAATACAATGTGAAAAGAGAGGAAAGGATTACTAACATAAGGTAGAGCAGATATCAAGAGAAGTATACGTTGTCATGAGATGACCATTCAGAAATATTGTCATTTGTTTATTTTAACATGGTTGACCATTTGATACTTTCCCACTTAATAGTGGGCTTGTTACACAAAGTTCTGCGCAGACCCCAGTGACAGGATTGAGTTAATGTGAAAACTCTGCCTCTCACTGTCAGTACATCCATTACTCCAGTAAGTCCCCCTCTTCCTTTAAAGGCAAGAACGTCGCGAGTCAGACTCTTGCGTTCCATCCAGACAGTGATGCAAAAAAATGGGAAGGTGAGCAAAATACAACGAACACAAAATGCATCTGTATTCCTATTTATGAACAGTAAACAACGTAGTCGCTACGAGTTTGATCTTATAGCGAGGTGCATATAAGGAATGTCAAAAAGGCAACATAGCACCCTGCTACCTTTTTATAAAATAGGCTCCCAGAATTACTGTAGCCATAATAGGACACAAGTGGTCATGCCCAACTTTAAGCCTTCTTTGAGAAGGTGTAACGTGCACATGCTCTCTAGGTGTGTGTGTGTGCGTATTTTATAAAATCGTGCTTCCAGTCCTCCCGCACCCAAACCATGCCTTAGGAACACCTATATGCAATGCACATATAAACGCACACAAGCTTGTGAGTGCACATCCTCCTATGGGCATATTCTGTTTCTGCATAGAAAAATGACTTTACATGCTTTATAAAATCCCGCCCCTGCCTCCCCACCTTAGAGGGGAAAGAATAACGCGTCATGACATGTGCATAGAATTCACAGAGAGTTCAGAAGACCTTTTGCAAAGTACTGGGGGCGCGGAGAACATTCCAGCCTGGAGGTCTCGATTCCCATCTCAACGCACAATCTAAAGTGGGCCTACTAGTATCAGTGAATTCCAGAATTTTAATGGTGCCATGGCTTGATATTAAGATCCCAATATATGATCATTTGTTGTCCTATTTTCTACTTCAAAGTTGATTTTTTTTGTAAGCCAAACACATTTTTAACAAAATAATTACTATAGTGTGTTTTTCAAACTTTCTAGCACATAGTCTATTAACTGCTTTCAATTACAATTCTCCAATGGAAGTTGGTTCCATTCTAGTCCAAGTGATACTCAAATAAAGGACTAGTTTAACTATTCAGGAATTACTTAGGATATGGACGGGGATTGTCTTTGAAAATTTTACTAAAAACACCTAAACAGAAATAGTTTACTAATGGCCCAAAAGAACAATAGCTCCTGAGGAATTCCAACAGGCGAGCTCAATTCACTAATACTGGCATCAGGCTCCATTCACTCAAAATCATGGCTTAGGTTAGATATGGACAGATGATATACATTTATTGTTAGGAAATATAGTTTGAAAGCTACATGTAGCTCGGGAAATCTAAGAAATCTCTGCTTGAAATTCCTTAGCATAAGCTTTACTATAATATGCAAAAACGTCATTATCACCATCCAGATAGAAACATAGAAATATGACGACAGAAAAAGACCACATGGCCTATCTAGTCTGCCCTTCCACATCAACAAATACAACAGTCCCCTTTTTCGCTTTAGAGATCCTCTGTGGTTGTCCCATGCTTCTTTGAATTCAGTTACTGTCCTCATCTCTACCACCTCCACTGGGAGACTATTCCATGGATCCACCACTCTTTCCGTAAAGAAATATTTCCGCATATCACTCCTGAATCTATCCCCTTTCACCCTCATCCCATGTCCCCTCGTAGCAGAACTTGCTTTCAATTGAAAGAGGCTCTCCCCCTGAACATTAATGTCACTGAGGTATTTAAACATCTCAATCATATCACCTCTATCCCGCCTTTCCCTAAGGTGTACATATTAAGATGATCGCTTTACTAAAGCAATACCTGGAATAGGACAGAGGAAGTGCTGTGAACATGCTCTGACCATAATGTCATCTCAAACTATGAGCAAGAAGTCTCACCTGAACTTCACTCACCAGCATGTGCTCAAAAACATTTATATGGCAAGAACTAATAAAACGTCAGTTTTTATATATGTGCATGAAAATACTTTTATATGTATAAGAAATGGATGAGCACAGGGCAAAAGGTTTTGATTCATTCTTGGTTGGGATTTTTTTAAACTGGCTTTTCATTTATTTTCAGTTTGTTTTTAATGTGCGTTAGAACTTTTTAACATATGCTAACAGAATTAAAGCACATTAATTTGCAGGGTGACTTGCATTAAATGGAACACGTCTACATTTTTTAAGGCAACTAATGAACTAAATGCACATCCGTAAGAGTTAGGGGAAGAGCGTCGCATACGCTGAAATCAGAGAGAACAGGGGAGTCTGTGCCTATGTAACACTTTTGCAGGAGTCAACAGAAATGGGTCATACACTAAAAACAAACGTTCAGTTGGCCAAATCTGTGTCCTACAAATGAATTAGAGAATTACTGGGCACGTCTGCAGCATTTTATTGAGAGGGAAGTCTTGAGCAGGTAGAAATATAATAGGCGTGTATACAGACAAAAAAAATTCAACTTTTTTTTTGTATTTTCCAAATTTTCCTGATTTTCTTGTGAGTTTTTTATGCATTTGTTTTAAGTGTGTGCGTAGTATGTGTGCAAATCAATTGTACACATGCTGAGATACAGTATAAATGCACACAAATGATTTGCATGTACATAAAGATTTTAAACACCCAAACAAATCAAATGCATGCTAACAAAGGCACAGCTTGAAAATATATTTATTTCTGTGGGTTGTTGGAGGCTAGGAAAAGGTCCTGAGGAGTTTGGGTAAATGTATTTGCAGGCGTGTGCAAGAGCAAAGTGATGGGTATAAATGGAATGTCCCTGCTGACCCCTCCCTTTGGGCAATATTAATAGCTTTCATCAGGCTGGGACCAAAATTGTTTCTTTTGTTCTGTCTCCTATTACAAACGTTATAGATGGCAAGAAAAATGTGGGTGAATCAAGTCCTTCGTCTCGTGTAACACTTAGCGCCCCTTTCACTAATCTGCATAAATGCAAAGCCTTTGTGTTAACTGCTGGGAGTATGTCCGCACCCTCTGATACAGTTAACCAGAGCTCGCCCAACCATTAGACAAAGTAGACAGTCGCCAAGGATGGCAACTTCTGGTACGGCCAAGAACAAGGCATCCAAAGGCACACAATACATTTTGACAGCCAGGGGGGTAGAAAGCTTAAGGTCTGCCTAGGGCGCCAACACCTTGAACCAGCTCTGGGGCTGACCGTGCAGTTCACATAGCAACAATGCACTTACCATGTGCTGCATGGTACAAATCACAGATGCACCTTATGCTACCTTATTGAGGTGCTGTTAACTGTTCTGTGTTATCTGTTAACAGTTAACACGTGGTGCTATACCACATTAAATGTAAGGTGCAGTCCCTGCCTGTTTCCTGCTCCGTTACACATTGTTAGTTAATGTGGACATTAGCACACAGTGATTATCCAGCCGCCGCATTACCTGTTAACTTGGTGTGTGCTAGTGGTGGACACTTGCTGCTTAATGCACTTTAGTAAAAGGGGCTGTTTGCTGCCATTTTAGGATCTATTACTTCTTGGCGATGAAACATGTTATCTAAAAGAACTTTTGGGTTTTAATTGCTGTATATCAGAGCTACTCAAATCCGGTCGTGGAGGTTCGCAACCCTGCAGGTTTTTGGGATATCCCTAATGAATATGCATGAGATATATATGTATTAGAGAGAGCCTGCCAACCTGGTTTGTGGCCCTCCAGGGCTGGATTTGGAGACCCCTGCCTTACACTTCTGTCATTTAAGATTGTGAGTGGGCAAGGCACAGATGTCCTAGACATCAAAAGGGTAGATAGAATGTGTCACATTCCTCCTCGATTCTCACCACCACCAAAATATTGTGGAGGAGTAGCCTAGTGGTTGGGGCAAGGTACTTCAGGCCAGAAGGTCGGGGGTTCAAATCCCACTAGAGGGCAGCAACCTTGGGGCGGAAGGACTGGGGGTTTCTAGTCCCACAGGTGCTCCTTGTGATCTTGGGCAAGCCACTTAACCCTCCATAGCCCATGTTCCCTGTAAAATAGTTATCTCCAAGTTATGGATAAACACCTCTGGGCAACAAACCGAGTCATATTCCATAAATTAAAAGTTCTTCAACCACTCCGTAATATCATTGATCAATCCGACTTCAGAACAGTGGCACAAGCTCTCATCATCCCCCACCTGGACTACTGCAATGCCATTCTACAAGGCCTTCCAAAGAACACCCTAAATATCTTGCAAATGGCCCAAAACGTGGCTGCTAGAATCATCATGAAAAAAGGCGTCACCGAGCACATCACTCCAGTACTAATTGAACTGCATTGGCTTCCCGTTGCTGCCCGCATCATATACAAAATACTAGTAACCACTTTTAAACTCATTCATAACATAGCTCCATCATACCTCACCAACCTAATAACCATCCAACCACCCAACAGAAGCAGAAGGACCATAAACCTCAACACTCTCTGCGTCCCGAACAGCATAAGAACTGTCAAAGCAGAAACAAGCAACAGATCATTCTCATACGCAGCACCTCTTCTCTGGAACCAGCTGCCTCACGAGCTACGATTAACAAACGACTTGAAAGACTTTAGAAAAAAGCACAAAACTCACCTTTTTCAGGCTCATTACAATCTGACCTAGACAGTGACCGCCTTCTTCTATCAGTGCGTCAAAATGGCTCTGATCATATGACAAGGACAACTACAATTTCGTTCCTGTAATATTGTGTATATGTATATATCTAAGCACACCCCCACTCACTCAATCAAATGTATATTCCACTGATCTGTGTGCTGTGTTGAGTGCGAATCCGTATTCAATCAAAACGTATAGCATGCAAATTACTGTACTGTACAATCCATCCTGATCTGTGAAGTAAACCGCTGCTGATCGTAGGAAGTAGCGGTATACAAATGTGTACTAAATAAATAAATAAAATAAAATAAATCAATTATAATGCCCTGTTCAATGTAATTTCAGTTTGTTCAATGTAAACCGCACTGATGCAGAATAGCGTGGTATATAAGAGAATATAAATAAATAAAATATTGTCTATTAGACAACTTTTTGGTGGTGGTGAGAATCGAGGAGGAATGTGACACATTCTATCTACCCTTTTGATGTCTAGGACATCTGTACCTTGCCCACTCACAATCTTAAATGACAGAGGTGTAAGGCAGGGGTCTCCAAATCCAGCCCTGGAGGGCCACAAACCAGTCAGGTTGGCAGGATATTTCTAATGCATATATATCTCATGCATATTGATTAGGGATATCCTGAAAACCTGCAGGGTTGTGGACCTCCAGGACTGGATTTGAGTAGCTCTGCTGTATATGAACAATATTACACAAAACACGTTTTTAAAAAATGAAGTACCTTATATTTCCATATGCTTAGATGAAGATAAGCACCCAGAAACATGTATCATTGATCCTGACAAATACCATTCCCCTTATCAGTACTGTGCTTGGTGAAGAGGCTTCTTCCATAGCATAACTCATAGCCATGGGCTGTCTGATCCATGGTCCTCCACTCTGGAAGCTACAAGTTGCCTGATCTTTAAATTGTGTGAATTCTCAGGGGCCAGAATGGGATCCGGTTAGTTGCTGGTGGCTTTTCTTCTACTTTAGAATCCTAAGTAGAGGTTATACACCAAAAAATCTCTCCTAAGAAAAAGGGAATTGTGTAGAGTCAAATTTCTTGGATTGTTAGAATCTGATTATGGGCTGGAAACAAGAAAGATTGTCAAGATTTTCAAAAAGTTCATCATAAAGGGTGTTTCATTGTTCAGAAAGTATGGAGTATGGTGTGCAATTCTGGAGACCGCACCTTCAAAAGGATGTGAACAGGATGGAGTCGGTGCAGAGGGTTGCTACTAAAATGATTAATGGGCTTCATTATAAAGCATATGAGGACAGACTTAAGGATCTTAATATGTACACCTTAGAGGAAAGGCGGGATAGAGGTGATATGATTGAGATGTTTAAATACCTCCATGGCATAAATGTTCAGGGAGAGAGCCTCTTTCAATTGAAAGCAAGTTCTGCTACGAGGGGACATGGGATGAGGGTGAAGGGAGATAGATTCAGGAGTGATATGCGGAAATATTTCTTTACAGAAAGAGTAGTGGATCCATGGAATAGTCTCCTAGTGGAGGTGGTAGAGATGAGGACAGTAACTGAATTCAAAAAAGCATGGGACCAACACAGAGGATCTCTAAAGGTAAAAAGTGGACTGTTGTAGTTGTTGTTATGGAAGGACAGACTAGATAGGTCATGTGGTCTTTTTCTGTCATCATGTTTCTATGTTTCTATACACTTAGGGGCAACTGTTTTATGATTCATCCCTTACTTACACTTCTTGCCACAAAAGCTAAAATAGAATGGTTTTCTTATAGACTAAGAGGCACCTTGCTCACTGGGTATAGTACTAAAAACCTAGCTTCAGGCAAGGGCAGGTCATTTCTCTGTAGACAGTCAAATAAATCAAAATGAATGAGCTTGTTGCATAGGGATTACCACGTCTCCCTGCCTGTATCTGCTGCCCAGTTTTCAGCCGTCGTTATGATAATAACTTGTACATGCCCTCAGATGTATCGTGTTTGGGCAGACGAGATGGGCCATGCTGGTCTTTATCTGCCATCATCTACTATGTTCTCATGTAATAATTCTTTGATTGTCATTTAGGGAAAGACTTGATCTGGTGATTATCTTTGCCATCAGACTGCTGTCAAGGAGCTGGGAAGACGGCTCGCTGTTTAGAGTTTCATCTTACAAACAGCTGGGACATACTAGCATAGCAACGTAGACTCAAATAACTAGACACACTGGATGTGCTAATTTAACTTCACCTGTGGTCACCTACTCATGTTACTAGGTTATGCATCAGCTCAAATGCTGTCATAAGACAATCCAAAGAGGATAACAGGGCAGACAAAATGGGATGTGACACCATGTCATGTTGCATTGCCTCTAGGAAAAGGGATTTGCAAAGAATGCAGAGTTTCAGGTTTATATGGAGTTCTACTTGGAATATAATGCCACACACTGTTGCTGAAATAAACTGAAATGACTGTAATTAATCAAGGCAGTAGAGTAATTTTATAGTAAGAGATAGCCGTGATGGGACATCTGAATCAGGATGTTCATACTTTCCTGTATATTTTACAAAACATTCTGCTAAATGTGGTCTTTCATAAAATACGTTTAAGAAAGCATGGAGCGCATGTCTAAGGGCCGGCATGATCAGAAAAAGAGCAGAATCACTCAGGGTTTGCTCCAAATTGATGCTGGCATTTACCTGTGCAAGAACCAATTTTGCAACCTACACTTATAAATGTTGGCCTGCTAGATTTTACAAAAATCTAGAAACAGCCAGTCAAGCCATATATTATAACTTGTTTTTTGCTACATTTCAAAGTGGTTTCAAACGCCTGAGAAGTAAGTGCAGTTTGCCCCCTCAATCACTGGTGCAAATCCCAGGTAAAAATGAGTTAATCCCTGACTTGTAGGCCTGCCTCGCAGCAGGTGTAAATGCCGACATCCATATTTTCCAGTGTAAAATCGGAAATACAGACCTGCAACAGACTATTGCTATTTACACATTTAGGAAATTTATACCTGTAAACGCCACACAAGCCTTCTAAATCTTAATCAGGTTTCACAAGCAAATGTCTGACAACACAACAGAAATGCCCCTGTTACGAAATCAGAATAGCAGCACTGATAAGATGCATACCAGGGCTTGCGTACCAGGGCGTACCAGGGCCTCCATAGCCCATGTTCCCTGTAAAAATAGTTATCTCCAAGTTATAATACCCTGTTCAATGTAATTTCAGTTTGTTCAATGTAAACCGCACTGATGCAGAATAGCGCGGTATATAAGAGTATGTAAATAAATAATAAATAAATAAAATAAATTGCGCTGTGGAAGTCTAACCATGAGGTACATGCACTGTACATCCCATGCATGGAAGAGCTGTAGCACTGCCCAGTTTTTTATTTAAAAAAAAAAAAAGGAAGACGAATGTGGAAACTTCTTAAACACAAAATGATATGAAGAATAATTATCAGCCTTTATTCAGTTAAATTAAAGGATGGTGAAATGAGGTATTCAGTAGGATAACAAGAAACGTCTCTAATGTCAGCCTCTACAGGATACGGCGATGGACCTAGGTGTCTCTTATAATAGAAAGAGTACTCTTGCTGCTTTGCTTTTGATCTGTCAGAATGTCTCAATTCTACTCTGTGGTTTTCACATCAGAAGACTGTGCATGACCTCTCTTCATCAGCCAGTCAAATGATTTTGCCACTTTGCATACCAGACACTCATGTTTGTGGCAGAAACTCTCAAAAGCAACTTACTACACCAGCATAACTGACCACCGGTGTGAAAATGCATCAAATGTCTTCATTCTTGTCACCTTCTTGCTATCTCTATATGCTTCACCATCCATTATATGTCAACAGAGTTAGCTGATACCTTCTTAAACTGATATGAGTCGCTCTCCTAAATGTCTGCTGATATCACAACAGTCAGATTCATGGCAGTGGATGCTTAGAATGCCCTCCCGATGGAAGTGGTGGGGGCAAATACAGCGACAGAATTTAAAATGGCATGGGACAGACACAGTGGATCCCTTTACAACAGGATAAAATCAAAATAAACTTAACTATCTAATTTCTCAACAAATAGGGGTGCCCTACATGGAGCGGTGGGTTCACCCCTAAACAAAGACATGGGGAAGAGTGGCCTGCACGGAGCGGCAGGTGCACCTACTCTTGCCATCTTAGTGGGCAGACTAGATGGACCATAATGATCTTTATCTGTCATCATTTACTATGTCACATCATGCTAACGACTTCCTAAATGGTTATGTTGGTAAATGTGGTTCTGTTCATCCTCTTTGATCAGTGTTTAGAAATATTCTCTCATTGTCCACCACTTTCTAGAAGAATGGTCTTGTAACTGAGTGTGTGTGGTAGGTCACTGTTGGAAGAAGGTAACCCATGGCCTGTTGGCATCACTCTGAGTCTATATGATCAAACAGATCAAACCCAGCAAGGACATGTGATCTCATTTACTCACAAATAACCACAAGCCATGCGTGAAAGCCTCACTCTTGAAATTCCAAGATGGCAATTGTCAAAAGTGAAAATTGATTACTTCAACCTGCCTGCTTGTCTTAATCCTCTTAACTCCAGAACTTTGAGATCACTGCCAACTAGTTCTCTTTCATTATAGGACTGTAACAAAGCAAATAGCAAGTGACAGCTGTGGGGAACCTTCAGGTCGTTTTCACAGCACACAGCAGTGAAAATAATCTCGGAATAACCAGAACATAAGACAAATACAACTGGACCTGAGAAGTCGCTAGTGAGGTTCTTGCAGACTTTGAGCTGCTGGAAAGATTTGCAATTAAGTCTGTGTGTTTCCCATGTCTTTTAAAAAAAAATCTATTAAAGTCACAATGTGTTTAACAAAATAGCTTAGAGCACAGCAGGGATTAGTGCTGGGTGGTTCTTGTTTTCTGTAGGATTTCTTAGGTTGCTGAAGGGCAGTGAACCATAGACTGTATTCTCCTTCCTTTAGATTCCTGCCATTTCCTGCAGAATCCCCAAGGGCTCTCTTCTTGAAGTGGTGAGTGTTTTCTCCCTATAACCTGCATCTCTGCTTAAACCATCCTGTTGTGGCTTTCATCATAGGTACCTTGTAATATTTGGTGCCCAGCATCCACTCCTCATATACAGCCTGGATCAAGAACTAATCTATGAACTGTTGGTAAATCCATTTCTTGGCTTGGCCACCTCTAGGGGCTTCAGTAGGACCCTCAGCCAGCGAACCAGCTGGGAACCGAACCTACAGTCTGGCCCCTTTCTAACCTTTTATGTAGGGCTCACTAGTTGTGGCTAATCTAGAGACCACAGTTTAAAGAAGCATCAACACGTACTGACTCTAGGAGGCACTGTTACGCTTATGATTATTACTTGTTAAGACCTCATGTTTAAAAATTGGCCACCACTAAGCACTTAACATACTCACTTAGTTTCACTACAGCGGTCCCAAAATGGGCATTTTAGAAGGTGGTCTTGGGTTAGGGACTGGGGGACAAGCTCCATGTATACATATGAGCATCGTTCCCTTGACATCCCCATCTGTAAATAAAAGTATTAACTTCCTCCTGGAAGTTCATCATAGCTCCACAAGTATCTGCAGACTTTGCCACTAATAAAGACTGACCCAATAACGATGGGCACAAACATGTAGGCTTCATTTTGTGATGACGGCAACCCAGATCCCATCCCTAAATCTGGCCTTTCCATGAGTAAGCCTTTTACTATAATGTGCCTTTCCCTTCCCGGGGATCTCCTTTTGTAATGAATGATCAAACCAAAATAATATAGGGTACAAAATTCAGCCAGTGCGGCAATCACATCTTTAAGTTGTGGCACTTAAATTAATTCATAACTTCAGCACTGTGATCTGTACAAGTAGCGACACTGAATAGATGCATAGTGCAGTCACTGAGCCACTACTAACCATTTAGCCTAGGCTTGTAATTCAAGGGCCTGACATATAAATTATCTGTTTAGCAGCCTGTCCTCATTCTGCCCCAAACTATTTAGCTGTTTATTCATAGTTTTCACCCAGTCTTAACCATATCTTTAAACTGCAAAAAAAAAAAAAAAAAATGAAGCTCCATCTTCATGGGCTACCAGTGAAAATATAACTTTGAAGAATGGGCTGATGGTCTTTGCATGAACCTAAGTGCTGTAGAGCTGTTTTTGCCTTTATTTTCTGCACAGGAAGGTTTTCCATTGATGTCAAACTTTTTCATGAATTTGTTGGTCTTGTTCACCCACAATCCCTCAAGAACTCTGTGCTAACGTGCAAAAATACAACATTGCTTCAGCTCTACATCTTCATTCCAAGGGCCTTATGGGCTCTATGTATTAAGGGAGCAATTTTCAAACCATCCACAGTGTCACGGATAATTTTAGCCTGTGTGTACCATTTGCATTTTGTGAGGGCACTTTTTTGATAGAAAATGCAGGTGTGTAGCATTGACAAGACAATCAACATGTTACTACTCTTGTCCATCTCTGAAAAATCCCATGGGAATGCTCTCTCTCAACATGGCTGCAAATATACACATTGTGGAAGAGAAAATGGATTGTTAGATGGATTGAGAGAGGGCAGATTTCAGACTGTTAAATAATGCAGGTAAAACGCCTATTACCCATGCAAATACTTTGAAAATTCCTCCCACTTAGAGGTAGATAAACTGCAATTCTGCAATCCTCGCCAACGGATTGTACTCATAAAGTTTGCTGCAATAATCAAAGAAAAAGTATGAATGAAATTTTTCTTGGATTATTAGTGTACACAAACTGGTACCTGTTTTTTGTGTGGGTTCCTTTCCACAAAACTGCAAATAGAAGGTTAGATTTAGTAAAGTTCCTGCTCTAGTAGGCATTGATGTGTTATTTACCACAGGTCCCATTTTATGCTATGGGCCTATGTACTATAATGCACACAGTGGGGCACTTCAGCAAATCCATCTCATAGCTGTATCCCCTGAACTAACCCCATGTTGGGAACACTCCTTAAAATATCCAAGGTTTGCTTATGTGCAAAGGTTTATCTGCATATAAGGTGGGAAATAATCAAAAATCCCATTTTTATCAAGGTAAATGGCTATGATTATTGTTCTCTATGTGTAGGGGAAGGCTGAGCACAAAAAGTCCTTGGGGGAATGATAATCAGTGGGATATTGAACGTATAAAGTTATCTGTCTAAGTTACTCAAATATCTTCATGTGTGTATTCAGTTAACTTAAGTTGGATCCTAACCTTACATCAAGCTGGTACTGGTGTATGTCCTAGCCAGTCTGGTTTTTAGGATATCCACAATGAATATACATGAAACAGATTTGCATGTAATAGAGGCAGTGAATGCAAATCTATTTCATGCATATTATTTGTGGGTATCCTGAAAACCAGACTGGTTAGGGAGTGAGAAACATGGCCTTACATGAATAAATAAGTAGTGTAACGGTGGACGGTGTTATCGGTGTTATCTACTTATATGGATGCATTCAGACACTATTTGGATAAAGTGGACCACAAAGCCTCGTAAACTTATGGGAATAAATTCTGATCAAACAATTACTTGAACGGCCAAAAATGTATCCGCTTGGCGTGCACTTATGCAAAGTGCTTTGGAATATCAATGTCTTAAAACACAGACACCATTCTAAAGAGAAAAGAAGGGGTGGGTTGCATATCCTTGCCCAGAAAATTGGATTTGCCCCCTCTGTTCTCTGCAAAATTCTAAAGTTAAACAATAAGCCATTCTGTTCCAGACCAGATTTTCTGAAACAAAACAAAATTATGATTTCAAAAATGGTAGCGCTGTCTTTCCCTCCCAAAGCTGTCATACCTATTGTCCACCTTGAACCGGTTAGAACATCTGGAATGTCACAATTTTCCTCAGAAATGCTCCAAGTCGGAGGGTATAACTAGTAAAGTCTGTTTAACTAAAGCAACAGATTAATTGTCAGTGGGTCCTGCAAAATCTTTGGCCCTAGTATCAAATCTCAATGACGTTCGATTACTTTTGTACAATACTTCATTGTAACTGTCCTCAAATACAGGCCCCTATATAGCATACAGTACTGATCCCTCTCCTTGTCTGCGTTACTGGACTATTCATCTTGAGGAAAAAACAATACCACAGACTTCTACGCTTCAACAGCACCAAGATGTAAAACTGAATGGGAATCAATGAAGTGAAAGTATACCGTAGGGAGCTGCAATTTCTCTTTCACTCCTTGTTCTCTTGATCGTGGCAATCCTACAGTAGGATTGCCGGCACCAAAATGATTTCCGAGGATGCTGGATTCAAAACAGTTTAAAATGTCAAGAAGACTCAGGAATGCATTTGCAACTGGTTTAAAATCCATTTTAACTGAGGAAAACAAAAGAAAGATCGTGCCTATGTCTTTTTAAATTAGGTAGGATAAATTCTTTTATACTGCAAAGCAGATGAAATGACACAGAACTCCTTCTGCCATAAGACTGGTTTCCAGGATTACCAGTAACTAGGGAAATATGCCGAACCATTTACTCTTTATCTAACATGTTTTGGTAATCTCATAACCAATAAAACTGAGGTACTGACCCCCCCTCCCACAAACACAAACCCACAAAAGAGATGAATGCTCAGAGTTATCTTATGTATTTGTCGTGCCATGTGATAGCATATTACTAAAATTCATACCTCTTACGCTTCGCAAAACCTTAAATCTCTCTTTCTTTCTCTCCCCCTGGAAAAGAAATGACATGAGATGAATCTGCACAGATTAATAAAAGAGAAAAGCAAGGAAAAGAGAGAGCTCCAGTTTTCACAAAAGTATCACTCAGCGGTAATTGTTTTAGCAGGCCTCAGACTCATCATATGCCAAGTGCAACTCTGCCAGGCTCGTTTCTTTAAAGGGAAGCAGCTTTATTATTGATACGCAGAGATGAGACTTTCTATAACCAGAGAGCAAACCACTTGCTTAAAATGTTAATGGAGTTCAGATTTAAAATAATTGATTCCTTCATATTTTTGTTGTGAGTGTGTCTAAAATATTGCACAGGCAAAATGTTCAGACTCAGTCTCTCTGTCCTATACAAAGTAGATTTGAGTTCAGAATCGCGGCCGCCAGCTCCTGCCCACATCAGGTCTCCTCTTTCGCTGTTGCTTTGCCAGGTGCATTGAAGGGAAGGGGAGGAGGCGGGGGTGGGCAGGTTTCGGCTATGTGGACTCTTGGTTAACGACTTTGCCTCCATTCATGGTCGGAGTTCCTGAGCTTTTCCGTGAGCGACCTTGCTTCTCTCCTATTTCATGCAACGATGGCTCTCGATACATGCAGACTGCAGACAAAGAGAAGATTCAACATGTAAATACCTACACATGATATCATTCTAAGGCTTTGCATACAAGTGCGACTTCTTTTGCATTTTAATTCACAAACAACAAACAATAAAAATCTGATCCACTTTGGTGTTACAGCATTGGGTTTGTGGTTCATGTCTCTTATTACAAATCACTGTCCCGTTTCATAATTTAAAAATAAGTCAAGAGGTGTGGGAAATCTGCTATACTGTACCAAATGCTCCCTTTACGAAAAGGATCTAATTAGGATATGAAATTTCTCAGCGGTTATCTGCTTATTAGAGGAGGCATTTTCCCTTAGGATTCATAAGGATGACCAGCAAGGAAAGAGCAGGGCCGAAAGCCGTCAGGCCGATTGTCTAACGGAGTTATAGACTGGCCACTGAGCGCTTAACACGTAACTCCCTTATCTGAAGAATTTCAAACATAGAGATAGTATCGGTACATTTTAATCACTAAGCAGCCTGATACTATCCAAGTGGGGAAGGCAGGGGCAGTCCAAAACCTTTTTTCAGATAGCGGCCTAAAATAACAGACAGTGCTACTGTGGTCAGCAGTCAATATTTACAGAGAGTGGGGCTGCATATAGAGACTGATTCATTGCTGATATTGGCTGAAAATGCTTGTCCGTACACAATCAACTATTTTGTTACAGAAAATGGCCTGTATCCTGCAAATTTTCCAGAACAGCTATTTGGTCCTGTTTTCTCAGCACCCCTGGTTTTATCCCATGTAAAAATCAGAGTGATAAGTTCCTGCATGCGGTGGGCACAACCACGATGATTTAGGCCTGGCCTGAAAATACAGGATCTGGCTGGTAAACCACAAATACTGGCGATATCCAATTTGTCATGCTTTTTCTCATATTAGGCAGTTGCAGGGAGAAAACTTTCAGTTTGTTATTTGTTTTGTGTTTAATTTATGTTTGTTATTTTGGTTTTCTTGTCTTAGCAGATGCTAAAATGATTTAAAATACAGTGAATGGTTTTAGTGCAAGATAAACAAAAAAAAAAGATGTGGAGGAGTAGCCTAATGGTTAGAGCACTAGCTTGGTAATCAAGAGACAAGGGTTCAATTCCCACTCCTTGTGTCCTTGGGCAAGTCACTTAACCCTCCATTGCCTCGGAAGAAAGGCCTGGCAGTCTACTTCTGGCCAAGAAAACCCAGGAGCTGCTGGGTCACCAGGAATTAGCACTGACTCAAAGGTACACATTTATTTATTTAACAGGGGGGGGGGGGGGTTTATACCGCTTTATCATTTTAGTCAAAGCAGTTTACATTATAACTTAAACTTCATAATGTACATTAAACAGGGACATTGATAACTTGGATTCTTCTGAGAAAATGGAGGGTTAAGTGACTCGCCCAAGGTCACAAGGAGTGCTGGTGGGAACTGAACCCTGGTCTCTTGGTTTACAAGCCAATGCTCTAACCACTAAGCTACTTTTCCATGCCATAATTTGCATTTTGCAAAAACAAAAAAAAAATTCATTCATTGTTTTTCTCTCATTTCATCTTGGAAATGACAAGAAATAAAACAACAAATGTCCCCGATGTTGTCTTGTCATTTCAGAATGAAAGCACATTGTTATCTCATATCCAGATGTTCAGTGCTTTCTCAAGTGTCTCGCAGCACATATGCTAAGAAACTGAGCCAGTTTTGTAGGTTTTTAGCATATATTTTACACACTATCCTGCCTTTTATCAAGCTAAACAGCCTTTGTCAATCAGAGGCGCAATGCACGGGGAGTTCAATCTTTCAGATGTGCATTTCCCATTTCTGGGCTGCTATCATTAACCTTCTTCGTCTGCAGGTTCTGGGATTTCTGCTCCCTTACAGATAAGACTTTTCACATTTTTCTAACGGCATTTAAAAAATGTAGCTCACTGTGCAGAAATTTCCTGGCTATTAAGAGATAGCGAGAGAACATTCTGGAAGCTTTTAATTTTTTCTGTATTTTATGCAAACCGTGAGCTAACTTCTGCCATTATTTTTGCTGATGGTACAAAAGCTGTAACAGAGTAGACAGGTTGGAAGGGGTGAAGAGAATGAAAGGGAACTGAAACATGCTGGGTAAAGGTGATACAAATGAATCATGCATTTGGGATTCAAAGATCCATTAGCCAGGTATCTTTAAACTGTTAAACATGAAAGATACCTAGAATACAGCCTCGGTGTAGGCCACCCATGTATTAGAACAACGAGGAAAGCCAGCAGTCACTGCTCGGTTGAATAAAGGGAAAGAGACGACCTCAGTGTTCAGTTCTGAAGGCTGTACCACTATAAATATAATGAGGGACCATGGGACCGGAGTCTAGTCAGGACTGACAGAGGGAAGGGGCTGGAGCCAGGGGCGGCTCAAGGCAATCTGCAGCCTGAGGCGAAGAATGAGATGGTGCCCCCCCCCCTTAGAGGGGGGGCGGGGCTTTTTCAGAATTCCAATCAGGGACTGAACCAAACCAAAAAGCCAATTAGATTATATAGAGGAAATGCAAGATGTTTGCACACAGGGCCGTATCAAGCTGCAATTGCACCCTGTGCGACTTGCAGCTCGGATGCACGCCCGCCTCCCCCCCCATACCTCCGTCCAGCGCTGCCTGCTCTTTCCCTGCTGCTGCCGCCCTCTGTTTTTTTCACGGCGGCACTGGCAACAGGGAAAGAGCAGGCAGCGCTGGATGGAGGGATGGGGAGGAGGAGGGGGGCATGCGCCCGATCTGAAAGGCGCCGGCACTTTAAGCAGATCTGTCCCTCCCTGCTCTGACATCGCATCAGAGGAGGGAGGGACCAGACCTGCTAAAAGTGCTGCGAAAAGGCTTGGGGGCACATTTCGGCTGCCTGCTATTGTCCTGCCAGCAGCAGCAGGGCAACAGCAGACAGCCAAAATGTGCCCCCCAAGCCTTTGCACCCTGTGCGGCTGCACCGCTTGCACAGGGCTAGGTACGATCCTGTTTGCACACCAAGGAACTAAAAGAGAGCAAGAATCAACTGCACAGTTTATAAAACTAAATTATAATTCATTTTTATTTTGTTATAAACTGCGTTATGGTTCTTGCTTTATTTTTTCAACATATATTTTGCATCCACAGTGGGTGCAGAGCAGAACCAGGATATTCACCCACAGAACTCAATATTTTAAAAAAAAATCTGATTCTGATCATCCCACTAACAACAACAACCACTATTCTCTAGTACCAGGCATATTGTGAACTAATACAAAACCCTACAACAAAGAGCAAACCTACCATACCATATCAGCACAAACTTCCAAAACTCACATAAGGAGCCCATCCAACAAAAGTGTCACTGTAAATACTACAGTGGGCCCTGGAAAATCCATACACCTATCTGAAAAGCTCAACAAGTCAAATTACTACAGTATAGTATAGATCTTTATATACAAACTCCATGTTAACAGAACACCTGACCTCAGTCACACACTCACAACATCGACCCTCACCAAGTACAGAATAAATAACCACAGTCTAAAGTAAAAATAAAAATATGTAGACTAAATTTAAACTGAAACCCCAAGAAGCCAGAGTCCACATGCAGTGCAACATCAGATAAATAAGAGATGCAGTTCTCCAATACTGTGTAAAATATAAAGATAGCACAAAGTCTAATCACTAAAATAAACCTGTTTTGCAGTATAAAATATAAAGATAGCACAAATTCCAATCACTAAAATGAAATAAAATTACTTTTTCTACATTTGTCATCTGACCATTTTATTCTCTGATCATGCTGGTCCCGATCTGAGGCTTCTGCTTTCCTGTCCTCTCTTAGCTCTCTTTCTGTGGTCTATGGTCTATCTGCCATTTCTTATCTCTTCTTTAGTTTTCTTCACTTCTTTCCATCAGCCAATTTCCAGTCCCCGTAACCCTTCCCAGTATCATCCCCTTTCCAGTCCTCCCTCCCAGTACCTTCCAATGTCAACTTGCATTCCCATGATTGCCGCTGGTGTCCATTCCCTTCTAGTCCCCCTCCTTCCCCACTGTCAAACTCCATCTAGTCCAAATTCCATGGCAGCCCCTCTCAGATCCACTCCCTTCCAGTCCCATTTCCCATCCCCTCGCATCAGCCCATTTGTAGCCCTAGCCCTCAGTTTTCTTACAAGGCCAGCAGCTCTATCCTCCCCTCCCTACCATCAGCCCATTTACAGTTGAAGCCCTCCCAATCAGCTCACTTCCAGTGCTAGTTCCCCCTCAACCCCATTACTGGTGCTAGCCTCCCCTAATCAGCCCAATACCAGTCCTACTCCCCCATCAGCCCATTACCAGTCCTAGCCTTCCCTAATCAGCTCATTTCCAGTGCTAGACCCCCCTCAGCCCATTACCAGTCCTACCCCCCATCAGCCCATTTCCAGTCCTGACCTCCCCAATCAGCTCATTTCCAATGCTAGCCCCCCTTCAGTCCATTATCAGTCCTACCCCCCATCAGTCCATTATCACTCCTAGCCTTCCCTAATCAGCTCATTTCCATAGCTAGTACCCCCTCAGCCCATTCCCAGTCCTAGCCTTCCCTAATCAACACCATTACCAGTCCTAGTCCCCACCGATCTGCCCATTACCAGTGCTAGCTCCCCCAGCAGCCCATTATAATCCTAACCGCACTGTCTCTCCCCTCTGTCCAGCATTTATCCCCCGTCTCTCCCCTTTGTTCAGCATTTGCCCCGTCTCTCCCCCTTTGTCCCCCGTCTCTCACCTTTGTCTCTCCTTGTCCTCATCCTGTCCCCACTCCCTCCACCTGCACCTCTCATCCGACGGTGGCACTCTGGCTGTTTTAATTTTAGATTTTGCCACCTCTGCTTTGCCTCTGCCATCCCGCTGCATTTTTTTCCTCAAAAATATTTGCAGCAAAAAAAAAAAAAAAAAGGCAGCGGGAAGGCAGAGGTAGGGCAGAGGTGGCAAAATCTAAAATTAAATCAACCGGAGTGCCGCCGCCGCACAAATTAGCCGGATCGCTTGCAGCATCAGGCTGATTTGTTTGATGCTGGGTTTTCCTGCTGGATGAGAGGGAACCCTTATCAGTTCCCTTCCAGCCCCCTCCTTCCCTCCCTCCATCCATATTAGCCACCTCCCTCCCAGACCATGTCAGCCCCCCTCCCTCCCTTCCTCCATGTCAGCCCTGTTGCAGATTCCCTGCCCCCTCCTCCCCTGTCCCCATGTCTGCCTGCCACCACCCTGTGCCTCTTTCTTCTGCAGTCGCGGCTTCCTGTCTCTTAGGGAACCGCGGCTGTGCCGGTAAAGCTGTTGGGGAGCCTTCCTGTCTCTCCACGGGCTCCGTCGTGCAGCATTGTCCCGCCCCCAAAGGAAGTTGTTTACCACTTCCTTTGGAGGCGGGACAATGCTGCACAGAGCCCGTCGCAGACTCGCAGTTCCCTAAGAGACAAGGAGCCACGGCTGCAGAAGAAAGGAGGCGGTGAGTTTGCCGCTGCCCAGAAGCGGACTCGGCAGCAACTTCTGAGTTTTGTATTTTTTATTTTTTATTTATTTTTAACTTGAAGGCGAAGTGATGCGGCTGTTTGGGGGGCATTTGCTGCCCTCAAAACTTTGCCACTTGAGGCAGCTGCCTCACTTCGCCTCATTATAGAGCCGCCCCTGGTTGGAGCAGTAACAGTGAAAGGGTATTAGGAATTCTAGACAAACCTTCAGCCTTGCACTCCTCTCTCCCAGTTAACTTTCAGCTCCTAGACCACCCGCTCAGATTTTAATAATTAAGCTCAACCATCATGATCATCGCAATGCCAGCCCTCCTCATACAATCTTGTAAAAATGCATGATTTAACAACATACTTATAGATACTGTTTCTGTGTTCAGTATTTAAATCTACACACGTACACATCGATTAATTTCCTCTCATGGTTTTCAGTACCATCTCTATGTTGATGACTCCCAAATCTGTCTCTCTACTCCTGATCTTTCTTCTGCTTTCCAGTCCCGGATCTCTTGCTGTCTCTCTGCCATTGCTGCCTGGATGTTCCATCGTCGCCTGAAATTAAACATGGCCAAGACTGAACTTCTCATTTTTTCTCCTAAAATTTCCCTTTCTCCTTCTTCTTTTTCAGTCTCTGTTGATGGCTCTGTTCTCCAACCTGTTTCATCTGCTCGCAATTTGGGTGTTATTTTTGACTCTTCGCTCTCTTTCTCCTCTCAGATCCAACTCATCGCTAAGACCTGTTGCTTCTTTCTCTACAACATTGGCAAAATCCGCCCCTTTCTCTCTGAGCTCACTATTAAAACCCTCATCCATTCCCTAATCACCTCCCGCCTTGATTATTGTAACCTCCTTCTTGCTGGTCTCCCTCAGTCTCATCTCTTCCCTCTTCAGTCTATTCAGCACTCCGCTGCCCGTTTGATTTTCCGTCAGCCTCGTTTTGCCCACATCACTCCTCTCCTCAGATCTCTTCACTGGCTCCCTATCCGTTTCCGTATTCACTTTAAGCTTCTCCTTCTGACCTATAAGTGCATTCACTCTGTGGTTCCTCAGTACCTTTCTTCTCTCATTTCTCCCTATCTCCCCCCTCGTGTACTCCGTTCTTCTTCCCAGTTGCTTCTTGCTATGCCCTTCTCCTCTATTGCCAACTCTAGATTCCGCTCTTTTCACCTTGCTTCTCCCTATGCTTGGTATAAACTTCCTTTGTCTATACGTCAGGCATCTTCTTTGCCCCTCTTCAAACTCAAGTTAAAAGCTCATCTTTTCGCCTCTGCCTTTGGCTCTTGATTTTATTTATTTATTTATTACAGTTTCTTATATACCGCGCTATTTAGCATCAGTGCGGTTTACATTATAACTTAACGACCATAACAACAAGCTGTCAGGTTTACATCGAACAGGAGTAAAAACATGGAAAACAGGGTCAACTATATACATCGAACAGGAGTTAAAACATGGAAAACAGGGTCAACTATATACATAATCTATTTACATTGGAAGGATAGATAAAAGTCAGATGATGCATGTAGGTCTTTTCTAACTAAATTGGGTCAATTCCTGTTCTCCTTCCTTCCCCTCTTTTATTTCACATTTCTTTCTTCCTCTTACACTTGTTCTTACCTCTTTCCTTTATCCTGTCTCTCCTGCTCTTGTCTCTTTGCCCTTGTTCTTATCTTTTTTCTACTCCTTTCCTTGCTTTGTCTTTTTAGATTGTAAGCTCTTTTGAGCAGGGATTGTCTTTTTGTGTTTTCATTGTACAGCGCTGTGTGTGCCTGGTAGCGCTTTATAAATGCTTAGCAGTAGTAGTCTGAGGGATAATTGTAAAACTGGGCATCTAGATTTGTGCCAGAATATTAAACAGACACATATGCGCCTATGTGTCTTTATAATATACTGGCACAAATCCTACAGAAATCACGCATAGATGGAAGGCGCAGATATTGTC
The DNA here is from genome assembly GCA_033557465.1 of Ichthyophis bannanicus. Classification (NCBI taxonomy): domain Eukaryota; kingdom Metazoa; phylum Chordata; class Amphibia; order Gymnophiona; family Ichthyophiidae; genus Ichthyophis; species Ichthyophis bannanicus. The sequence continues at coordinate 486,962,530 of CM066038.1, read as the reverse complement.
TGCTTGAGAGCACCCATAAACATAAGCAGGGACTTTGTGCATACGTGAGTAGTTTATAAAATGCGGAAGTAAAAAGCAGCTCTACTCATGCTCCCCCCCCCCCACCCCCATGCAACTTGCCGAACAACTAGGCGCCAGCTTGCATCGTACATACTTTTAGGCATGACCTACTACTACTAATCATTTGTATAGCGCTATAAAGGTCTACATAGCGCTGTACTGAGACAGGTAAGAGATGGTCCCTGCTCTTCAGAGCTTACATTCTACACCTAGTTTTGTAAAAACCCATTTATACACATAAGGCACTGTTTTAAGTGTGAATATGGTTTATAAAATTACCCTCCATGAGGGCAATTTCCAAAGCCAGTTCCATGTGTAAAACGGACACCCTTCCTGTGGGTAAAAGTATATATATTCTGATGGTTCTTTGAGTTTTTGTGGTTGTCGGGATCTATTGTTTTTCTTTGACTGCAGCTATTCTTTGTCATCCCCAAAGGATGCGGCCCAAGGTGACTTCCTAGTCTTGCCTAATAATTAACCTGGACCTGGGAGGGGGAAACAACCTAGGATGCAGGGAGACAGAGATAATGGGATAGAGGAAGGAAGGACTTGTGATGGAGGGGGGAGATGAGGAGGGATGGGGCAGCAAGAAGGAGGAGAGATTGAGGACCCTGGAATGGGGGAGAGTAGAGGGAGAGAGGACTGGCTATTGCATGGAAGAAGAAGAAAAAGGTCATGAGGAAAGGGAGAATGTTCCCGGGCAAGGACTGGACATAATGGGTGAGAGAGAAAAGAACTCTGGATTGTCGAATGGAAATAATTCAGAGAGATAATATAGGAGGAAGGGAATGAAGAATGGAAGAGGGACAGCAAGTAAAAAGATGAAGAGGGAAAGAAAAGCAAGCAGAAAGAGGAAGACGAGAAAAAAGAGAACGAGAGAAGAGAGCAGAAAGAATAGAAAGTATTACAATATCCACCTGATGGAAAAGGCAAAGAAGGAAGAGAGCGAGAACTGAAAGAGAGAGGACAATGAAAGGAAGACACCAAAAAGAGATACTGAGTCAGAAATTAGGCCCGAGACACCAAAAGTTGAAAACTCTGGTAGAGAACAGTAGTAACTCATCAGTGTAAAATATCCTAGGATCCAGTTCTAAATCTCCGACCTGCACGTATCTCCCACACATGACTTTACATTTTGCAAATAGCTAGATTTTGTCGACTGATATTTTTATGGTGTGTAACCCCGTTTCTGTGTGGACCTGGTGGTTGCCGTGAAACCCAAGGCGGCACACCAAGCCAAGAAGCAGAGTTTCTTCGAGCTCCAGGATTTTAGAATATCAGGGGTCAGACTTGGAAGGATGCAGGTTACCAAGTGACAACACTTATTAAAGATTTGGCATTTGCTACACTCACATTCAGCCATTTCAAGAGTCCAGGCCAGAACTCAATATTAGGGTCACTGATAAACAATTTTAGTGATCTTGCGGAATCAACAAAACTGTTAGAAAAAATGAGCTCCTTCTCGTAATCACAAATGGTTACAGACACATTTTACTTCTTTTTCTCCCACTATTTGCACCCAAATGATTTAGTGTTATTTCTCAGCCACTTATGCGCCTCTAGTATTTAGGATGGTTTTTCAGGGCAATGTCTCCTATGGGTTAGTTTTGTATATACCATGACAGTCATGAACCTTATTCCTAAGCCAGAGTATATGGAGTACAATCTCATTCTCTCAAATTTACTGCTAATGCTCGTTGTAATTCTTGCATCACTCAAAAGAGCGCCTCCTTCTGGAGTTTGTACGATGTAACATGTATGGGTAATTTATCAAGGTGTGCTTGCAAATTCCTCTTAATCAGCTCTGTGGCACTAGACACAGTGGGAAATATCTCAGTATCTTGGTCACTGATGGCATTTCTTCTTCCTCTCAACACAATTCACAGAATAGTCACTTGGGTCTGACACCTCTATTATCAATGCCTAGGTGGAAACCCTTATCTCTTTTTTCTAAAGCTTTGTCCCATGGTACCTTCATTTACATGCGAGGCAGCCACAGTTCCCCAATGCTGCACTGGAGGTCACTTTGGGATCAGGTGCCACGGTCTAGTATGGTGGATTAGGTTCTTTTTCTTCCCAAGAGTTGGTGGTTTTTATGGATGCAAGTCTCTGGAACTGCTCCACATGGCTCTTTGCTCAGATGGTCTGCAAGGATGGGTTGCTGGTATGCCTTCTGGAACCTCTTCACATGCTTAGCTGCTCATCTTGTGGAATGCTGGTAGGTTTTGCACAGTCATCAACCATCTCCTTTCTTCTGCAGGTGCTCTAAACCTGTTGTACTCCTTAGAAAAATTGATGTGGCAGGGTGCAAAAACTTATTTCCTTTCTTAGAATGGTATGGCCAATTGCCAAAGGCACCTTAAGGACAGAGGCCCTAATCCATTCTCCTGCTACAATGACTGGCTGCCAAAGACAAGAAGCTGTCTTTGGGTACAATTTTTATAGTCTGTGGGCTTTCTTACCTTCAGAGGAGTCTCCTACCAGCCTAAAGTGGATAGCAGGAGGGAGCCTCCCATGATCTAGGAAAATGCTAAACGTTTCTTCATACATCTTGTAATAATTAGTAGGGACACTGGATTGTGCTACTGTTCTTACTGCAGCTATCCAAGTAGTCTCTTCAGTGCATAATCGATTCTCTTGAATGCTGGAACTATCAGCAGCTTTGATGCATTTTTATTGGATGTGACATATTTTGTGTTTACAAAACTTGAAAAATGTGTTTAAGATACATTTTCAGACTACTACTACTGCACATTAGGACAATCTACTGGACAACACAAGCCCACAAACAGGAAGAATAACTAAGAGTAGATGACAGAAAGACGATGAATAATAAACATGAATTTGATAACTTAAATCAACTAAGGGCTCTCATGAATGGACAAACAACAGCTTCTCTCTGAGGGAATTCTGAGAGCAGAAGAAGCTTCTGTGGGTAAGTGAACATTACTTTGCTGGGAAATTTGGTGACTTAAAGCTTGGGATAGAGAGATTATGGGTTTATTTGGAATATTCTACATTTTACTTTTGTTAAAAAGCAACAAAATAGTTATTAGCTTGGTTTAAAGGTTTAGAATTAATTTGTCCTAGATTTAGTTAGATTCTTACAGCCCTAAAACAAAACAGACACATATCAGGTTGCTTTAAACTAGAAAACGTTCAAGCCAAATATGCAATCCTCAGCCTCCCACTCAGAAACTACATTTTATTGCATTCGATAATATACTCGGCCAATCACGAGACTGTTCCAGCAGAAATAAAGTAAAAAATGCATACGAAAATTAAACAAAATACCTCCATTATCAAAACTATTCTTAACTATGCTAATGTTCTACTAAAAGAGTTACAGAAAACTACAAGACAAGAAGCTGTAAAAATTTACAGTTCAACACACCCATAGTTTTTAATTGCATCTAGCCACTAGGTCACTAGTGTTTGATAGATGGGACTCCCTCTCCCACTGGCACAGTGGGTGTTGGCCCAGATTGTGAGAAACCTATGCCAGGAACCGAACCCAGGCCCTTCGACATGTGCAGTAGGGCCACTGAGCCACCAGGTAGACAGCCAGGAATAGCTTTACAAGTTTAAGAAGTTGTGTGAACCACTGCACTAATTCTTCTGTTAGTCATGCACCGTGTCACCTGGCTCTCTGACAGATTTATGTACGGGAAAACTGAAAGGCTGAAATTTCTTAGTGTGGATTTTCGAGATGAAAATCTTTTCATTGTATGGTTTCTCTCTCTCCATAAACCTTAAGTAAGGTAGTAATTAAGAAACTGTATGCACAAAAGCTGGGCATGTGGCTGACTCTGAGTATGTGTATAGCACTCTGGTATTATGCAGTGCTGTATAGATATGGCAGACAAAAACAAAGTTTAATTTAGAAGTTATGAACAGAATTTGAGGACCAATTCCAGGTCTTGTGTTCCCTGACACACTCTAACCATCGTGGGCAACTTTCTGGTTTCTGTGACATAATTCTAGGTCTTCAGGCCAGGCAGAAAAGCCAAAAATCGAGAGCTACAAGCTGAGAAGCCCATCTCCAGCTGGGTACGTTATCATAGGATCTAGCCAATAGAGGCCAGCGTGACTTGGCTTCTCCTGTCAGGGCTGGGGGGTGCAGTAAAGAATCCCTGAGGAAGGTCTGATTTTTGTCCCAAATATTGCACATACTGTCTTTGATTTCACCATGGACGATCCAGAGCTCGGAAGCGCTGCCAGGCTGTGTGTTTGAAGTATATCACTATGCTTGTGGAGGATAAGATTATAAACTCCCACGGAGTTTACGCATCGTAAAACGTTCATAGTTGAGGCCTATTTTATAAAGTGATGAACATACGTATTTTGCTTTATGAAATAGCATTATAAGTTCCAAAGTCACGCATACACTAGGTGCAAACGCTTAAGCCCGCCCTATGGCCGATATAATGCCTGCGCCTCAGTTACGCGCGTGTACCTGCATTCTACTCAGATTCCGCCCAAACTCCACCTAGTGCCAGCCGCACTGAAAGTACGTGCGCACTTACAGAATAGCGATCGCCTTGTAAGGCCTTGTAAATAGGAGACGTATGTAAATGTATGTAAATAGCATGTATCTTCACTCAGCTCCATTTAAAATCAGCTCACTAAATTATATTCGGATGCTAGGTTCTGTATAACTTCAAAGTATTGTCAATTATTACACCACTTTATCTGCTTATCTGTGCATTACATTTCATCATATTTCTCTAAAATCTCTCAATAGCTGATACAAGATGCCACTCAACTTTAGTGATTTCTTTGACGCTCAACCTTGGATTGTTTATTATTCAACCTGATGAAAGCCCTCACCCAAATGACACATAGGTTTATTTTAAAGTGCTTCCTGAATGATCCTGGTGCTTACCGACGATTTATTGCCCAATTTAAAACAAGCTTGAAATCAAACTTCAAATCTAAATGGGGACTCTATTGTAAGACAGCTTAATCTCCACTTCAGTCTAAAAATTATTATCTTGGGCTAAGGGACTTTTTTTTACCTGTTGAGATAGTAAAGAAGCTGTGAGATCTTCTCACCCACACCCCCCCTCGTTGAACAAGTCGGATCATTACTAAGAGATGTGACCACTTCTGGCAAAACACGGCAGTGTGAGAAGACGTGAGAAACATACCGTTTTGTTTTCAGGTGGTTGGCTTACTCTCTAGAGCTAAATTATATGGATCTTCATAGCCGAAGGTCATACTAAGAAATGGAAATTGTCTGACTGCCCTTCATGGAAGCAGACTGAGTAAAATGAGAAGATCTGTGCAATAGCTTCTTAGGCTATAATAACATTTTTCACTCCCATAGCTGATAAATGGAGCTGTATCATATTATAAATCAGAGGAGAAATAAAAGATCCACACTCGTATGCACTGAAGAAGTGCATGTGCCTTGAACCAACAAAGAAAGATGATGAAATAATTTCAACCGAACAATACAAATTGTTTTTTCTTTCCTGCCAATTGCATGTAAAGGTACAGTGAAATATTCATTAAACCCCAAAACAAGAACATTAGGACAAAGCAAAAGAGGAAAAAAAACTCTACAGCAGAGAACTGCATAATATGTGACTTTAATGTGGAATTATAATGTTATTATAAACGGCTGAATATGTCCCTAAATTTAGAGGGGTATTTATTAAGCTGTGTGCAATATTTACCAAGGCAGTAACTCAGGACTGCAGGTTAGTGACTCCTGCAATACAAGTATACATTTTCATTGCTGCTACTGGGAACGCTGTACATTCCTGGCTAGAGCAGCGCTGTTGGTGGGCCCCTAACTGAGTCTGCTATCTTTTAAAGAGCCAGTAGTATCCTAATTCCTGCACCTACCCATCCCCGATCTCCCTAACGCCCCCAAGTCCTGAGCACATCGGTCAGCATTCGCCTAAACTACGAATCCTAGGTATGTTCCTACTTTGCCAATGCCTTAATCTAGACCTGGTCATGGCAAGAGATACTAGCTAGCTGTACAGATGGTACCGAATACGTAAGCAGCGCACTTCGGTCACTAGCTTCTACAGTACAAAATCAAACATGTATGTGAATAATCTGAAATGCAGTACATCACAGCTGGGGAATTAGTTTTAATGTGTGTGTGTGTGTGTGTACATATGTGTTCAGTGTGTGCTGTTTATGTGTTGTGTCTTTGGGGGGAATAGCTGGAGGTGGTGGAGCAGATCCAAAGGACATAGTTTTGGGGGGCGAGGATAATTGGCGAAAGGTAGTTTTGGGGGTATGGTAGCTTTCAGGATGATGGATCACTTGCAGTTGGGAGATATTGGGGTGGGGCAGTTGTGTAACTTAGGGGGATATTCTGGGGTGTGACAGCCTTCAGGGGGTGTGGCAGTTCTGGGAAGTTAGGTTTTAGGGTGGCGCAGTTGGCAGGGTAGTGTGGCAATTACGGGCTAGCAATTCTGGGGAAAGAACAAGACATTTGTAGAGGCAGTTGACAAGGTCATGGGAGAGTTGCAGTGGAGTGTTTTTTGGGGGTGGGGCAGTTACAGCAGGGTAGTTTATGGATATGAAGGAAGTTAGCAGGGGGCGAACAGTTTCGGAAGAACAATTTTTGGGGGTGGGGGACAGTTGTAGGAGAGTATTTTGGGGAGGGGGTGGACAGTTTGTGGGGTGGTGGGGAAGATGTCGTTTGAAAGGAGCAGTACCCTAACTGCAGTGCTTCACTGTATCTAAGGTTCTATCTTCCAGAAGTTGAAATTCCTCCCATAGAAACGCATTGGACCATATTTTTTCAGTGGGGCTATTTCCCTATAACCTTCAGCCCCATTTGGCCCATTTTCAAATTTGATGTGTCTTTATCAGTTTCTCCCACAAGTCAAGTTTTTCATCTCATTTCATTAAATTTTTTGAGAGTTATTTTGCCCCCAGGCAAATAGATGGTTAGACAGACAGACATTCTCAACCCCTTAAGTCTTTCTGACTTCTTTAAAATCTAAAAATCAGTGATCTCCTCTCTATTCCTTAAAAGAAAAATCCTACTAAGGGCCATCTCCATCCTTCCTACAGTCCATTGTTTAAAAGAAAATGACTGTCCCAGGACAGCGACCCCTCCATCCTTTCCTCTCCATCTTACAAGAAAAGAATGACCTCATGGCAGCAAGACCTCTTCCAGTCCTCCCTCCTGTTCACCTGCAGCCATGGGACGTCCCTCCCTACCCTCCTTCCTGTTGGCCCATAAAAGGAGACCATCCACTGTGGATCTCCCTCTCTCCCTCCTGTAAATAAAAGCCTTTCTCTTCTTTTAAAGAATAGAAGGAGGGGAAGAAGGATGGTAAACACTAACAAAGCAAGAATTTTTCTATTTTAAATAGCCAGGACAGAGAGCGGGAGGGACGGGGGTCGCTGCCACAAGCTGGCAACCAGGGTGGCTGGCTGGGTTTAGGCCTGCTATTGCAGCCCCTAGATATACTCCCCAAGCTGCAAAGCTGCCCTGATGACACACACGACATAGATACCCTAATACACAACTGGAATAAAGCAATAACTGAGACCTCAATGAAACCACACACACAAAGCCAACACTCTAGAGAAAACACAACAAACTGGTACATACTCCTACTAAAAGACTTGAAAAGCAGCCTATGAATCACAGAGAGAAAATGGAGGAACACTAAATCAGACGATACCCTCAACATGTACAAATGTAAGCTACAAACATACCAAGCTGCCAACACCCAAGCAAAAAGAGACTACTACACTAAAATAATCCAGAGCTTCTTAAACTGCCCCCGGGAGCTCCTTGACATAGTCAAAACACTATGCAAAGATCCTACACACCGAACAGAAGAAAAACAATCTCGCACCACAAACAATGGCAGACTACTTCCAAACCCTAACGTCAGCACACCTCAACAATACAAGCCAACATATAACAGCAGAAACCGAAACCATACACCAGAGCACGTGGACCACATTCCTGAAAATCACACCAGAATATCTAGAGAAAATCAGAAACCCGCAAAAGAGCCCCCTGGTTCTCTACTTCACTACACGATTTAAAAACAGAACTCCGTAAACTTGAACGCCGCTGGCATCATCTATGTGACCCATCTAGCCTCAACTCCTGCTCCGAAAAGCTCCGCACCTACTGCCTTGAAACTCTATATTCTCTTTTCCGCCTTAATGAGAATATAATCCTACATTCCATAAACAAACCAAGGGAACTATTCTCCATTGCCAAAGCCCTACTAAAAGAAATACCAAATCAAGAGCCGGAAGATAAAATTACCCTACAAACCATAGCAGACCATCTCTACTACAAATTCCCCTCACCCCTATCTGAAAACAGCATCCATACAGAGGCCCAAACCCCTAAGATAACCCCCACAACATCTTGGAATCAGTTTGACCCCCCATTCCCTTGAAAACATAATAAATGTTATTAAAAACCTTAACACCACTACCTCTGCCCTCGACCCATGCCCAGTCACATGGATTAAAAGTACAAAGGAAACACTAAGCCCCTTCACCCAATCCATGGTTACAACCTCCCTTAAAACTGGAATCATGCCTGCGCCCCTGAAAAACAGCTCCATTCGTCCCATCATAAAAGGGAACAAACTTTACCCCAAATCACCAGCATCATACAGACTGATATCAAGTATCCCCCTCCCAGCAAAAATAACTGAAAAAATTGTACAAAACCAGCTGTAGAACTATATTGACAACCACTCCCCTCTTGACCCCTTCCAACATGGTTTCAAAAGAAATCATGGTGTAGAAACCTTGATCACTTCCCTCCTTGACTCAGTAATAACATACACCCAATCTCCCAACCAAAGATGCTTATTAATCTTCCTTGACATCTCCTCAGCTTTTGACTCCCTCCCCCACAAACAGCTCCTTAACATAAGTCTTAGAGACACTACCCTAAACTGGTTCAACTCATACCTTGAAAACAGAACACAACAGGTACGAATTGGTGATACAACCTCCCTACAATTCACACTTTCCCAAGTAGTCCCTCAAGGTTCAAACCTCTCAGAACTCCTCTTTAATATCTTTCTTCAACCCATATGCAAAATATTCCAAGAACACCACATTCAATACCAACTGTATGCACCTAATTATCCAAACCAAAACAGAGCCATCCACATCAACTCCAACACATCCTTTGTCCCCCCCCCCCACCCCGTCCTCAATTGTCCTTGGAGATTACACCATCATGGTAAAAACTGAAGTCAAATAGCTAGGCTTAATAATAAACCAAAATCTCACATTTCATGAGCAGATAAAAAGAACTACTAATTCCATTTGCCTCAAAATACAAGCCCTAAGGAATCTCCGTCCCCTACTAAACTCTGACTCTTTCCGAACTGTCTGTCAGGCCTTAAAACCTCTACCCTGGACTATTGCAACCTCATATACCATGGTATCCCAAAACATAGCCTACACCCCTTCCAGATGGCGCAAAACACACTTGCGCACCTAATAACCAACTCACCTAGACAAGCCCACATCACCGCCATCCTTAAAGACCTCCACTGGCTCCCTTTACAAGCCAGGATAAAATTCAAAGCCATCACCTTAATACACAAAGTACTACACAATGAATCCACCCCTGCCTACTCTCACTCCTATCAAAACTAAACTCCACCAGACTACGTAGATCAAACACAACAAACATTTTAAACATACTATCACAAAAGAATAAGTGCTCACAATCCACATGTAACCGAGCCTTCTCCCTCTATGCCCCCTCTATATGGAATGCCCTCCCCACTGGCCTAAGAGGATGCACAGACCATTCAGAATTCAGCAAAAAGCTTCAAACCTTCCTCTTTAGCAAATATTTTACCCTACCCCCTAAACATCAGATTCCCTCTCCAAAGCTAATCAAAATTAACCCCTCTTCTCCACCCCTCCTCCCTTCACTTCCCTCCCTCCTACCACTCATCTCCCATTGTAAATATGTAATTAGCTCTCTTGAAAATAGTTCTACTGAAAAAGTTCTACCATTGTTCGAATCGTTGTTGTTCCTTGTAAAACAGCTGTGAATACACTGTTACAAACTGTTCAATGTAAACCGTTTTGAATTGCAGAAAAATGGTATATAAAAAAATGTTAAATCACAAGTATTAACACAACTACCTCTCCACTTGACCCCTGTCCAATCAGCTGAATCAAAGCAACCAAACAGGAACTCATTCCTACAATGCTAAAAATCATTCAACCAGCATTAACTCAGGGATAAGTACCATCTGAACTCGTCAGTCTCTATCCGCTCTGTCAGGAAGGGGACATCCAATGACATCAACCAGTCATCATCCTATAGACTCATAGCCAGCCTCCCATTCCTGACCAAGGTATTGGAAATAATCGTATACAGACAGCTCCAGGACTACATAGACACAAATCACCCACTAGATCACCAACAATACAGCTTCAGACCACAACACGGAGTAGAGTCACTCATGACCAGCCTACTTGGCAACCTTATTAAGGGCACCAACAAACCCAAATCTGGTTTTATTCTCATATTTCTGAACATTAAAGCAACATTTGATTCCATCCCACATGAACTCATAATACAACTACAATCTACTGGTTTATCAGACACCCCCCCTCTCCTGGTTTAAATCCTACCTGACAGACAGTAAACTGCAAATCAGACTAAACCAGACAAATTCATCCCCATACATACAAATCCAAGGAGTCCATCAAGGTTTGACTCTTTCAGCCTTATTATTCAACCTCTTCCTGTAACCATTATGTAACATAATCAAATCCTGCAACATCCTCTACCATATCTATGCAGATAATGTAATGATATACACAACTATTAACACAAGTATCAACATCACACCCATAACAAGCTGCTTTTCCAAACTCCAAAACTGACTTGAGTCAGAACCTGAACATAAATCTCAAGAAGACAGAGGCTTCATGCCACCACTCGCCAAACCTATCGACAGAACACATATCCAAGTGAAACAAAGCATACGGTACCTTGGCGTTACCCTGAATCAACTCCTTACCTTCAAAACACACATACGAAACATAATACAAAACATATACTTTAAGCTAAAAACAATCAAGAATCTCAAGCCACTCCTATCGGAACATGACTTCCACTCTGTCCTCCAGGCAACTATATTTCCGCACTTTAAGTACTGTAATATCATCTTCCAGGTCATACCAAACTCAACCATCCACCCTCTTCAACTTGCACTCAACACAGTTGCAAGAATCCTCCTCAATGAAAAAAGATCAGAGCACATCACTCCTCTCCTCAAGCAATTACATTGGCTCCCCATAACAGAACATGCAAAATTCAAGTCCATCCTCATAACATTAAAAATCCTCAATGACTCTGCATTACCACACCTACAAATCCTGATCAAGATCACACCTGACAACAGAGGGCAATGATCCAATTCAAGGAACACGCCACAGACCCCGCCGATGTTCATAAGAACCAACGCCACTATATCTAAGAGAACATTCTCCCTCTACGCACTGCTATTATGGAACTCTATCCCAGAAAGCTCAAGAACTACAACTGATACAGCCTCCTTCAGAAAAGCCCTTAAAATCCACATTTTCAGAGTGCTATCCTCAAACATAACCTTGATCTGTTCTCTCCTCTCCCCTCAAACTCCCCACTCCTAAACATCTCTGAACCCCCACCTCGCATCCCCTTATATAAAATTGTACATAGTTCCCCCACAATTATATATTTCAAAGTTAACCCTAGTTGACTTCCCTGCACAATGTAAGTGTTCTGTTTCAATGTAAAACCACTTTGACTGAAGGATAAAGTGGTATAAAAAAGCTGTCAAATAAATAAATAATCCCACCTCTGGACTCAGCCAGATAGGGACAACTAAAAGCTATCAACATAGTGAAACTTGGGTGGGCAAATTTAGCTGATTATCTCTATCAATATTCAAAGGCTTTGACAACTGGTTGACTCCTGCTTGCCAGCAAAATCTCTTTGAAAAGTGATCTCAGTGTTTTACTAAACAAATCAAGGCAAACAGCTGTACAATAACAGCAGAAAAAAAACAGAGGGCACATCAATATACAAGGGCTGCACTGAAATCATAATGATGCAATAAGTAACCTATGCAAAAACAGAGCAGAGTCAAGTGGGCAACTGCTGAGCCCACAAACCAGAAGCAGATAGATCACCTGCTCAGGTGTAACATCATTTAGCCCTTGAGCTATGTGGTGTGTCCTAGACCGTGTAAGCCTGTGATTGTGTTGTACAAAATGCAGTGCGTATAGTCTAGAGAGCAGGTGTGCACCATATCAGAAAAACACGAGCAAATGAGCTTCTAATTAAAAAAACTATCACTTTCTATAAAGAGATTGTTTTTCGTTTGTTAACCTTCGTTTCCCTGCATATGTTTACCCCAAAACATCTGAAACTCCGGTTGAAAGCATTTTAAACTCATTTATAAGGACATTAAAGACAGGCTGTAGCACAATTGTGTACCAAGTGATAGCAATTAAGGATAAAAGAGCTGCCAGGGCACAGTTACCACCGAGGTTTATCGGAAATGTCCTAGCTGCAGCAGTGTTTATTATAATGGCGCTTTATTAAGTGAATAAATGGCATCAAATAGGCAATTTTCTGTGCTTTGATTGAGAAGACGCAGTTTGGGTTTCCTGCTTCCGAGTAAGTTGACTTTTTTCAGTTGGCTTCTATGTGCAGCGCCACCATTAACTCCAGCTAATGAAGTGATAAGTGCCAGAGTGGAACATTTAGTCTTCTGAACAATGAGCAATGGGGCTGGCTGGCAGAGAGCTTCGGGCGGCCTTTTCTTGATTTATTTCTGGGTTTTATTTTTATTTTTTACTATTAATATGTAATGTAAGTATTTTGGAGGAATTGGCCTGGCTGAGGTTCAGTTTGGTATCGTTTCAAATTAACGAAAAAAAACGAAGAGAGGGGTCAGCTCTGCAGAAACCAGACAGTGGAAAACAAAAAGTGACAACAGTCGAGGACATCAGAAGAAGAAAATTCTATTCCCCAACCGAGCAGATATCTAAAAATACCACACTGGCATAATAAGCAATTAAAACCGACCCAATATGGCTGTGTTTTGGCACATTCCACCTGTGGCATCCATATATCCACGTATTCTAAAAGTGGTCTGGTAAATACAAACAAACACAACCTAACAGGAATGTGCATTTTTACTGTGCATTCAGTTCGTTGGTGCACCTTAAAAAACTGGTGCTTGCTAAACTGACTTAAAGCACACAAACATACAAACTAATATGCATTAAGTCAATTACTGCACATTAAGGAGCCCTTTTACTAAAGGGTGCAAAACAGTCAGGGCAGGTTACAGCATGTGCTAAACCCATGTTCTGACTCGCGCTCTTAGTATGGAGAAAGCACAGTTGGGGAAGCAAAAAAATATATAATAAACCTTTTCAAGTACATTCATAGCAAAAACCCTGTGGGAGTGTCAGTTGGACCATTAGATGATAAATGGGTAAAAGGGGCGATAAGGGAGGACAAGGCCATAGCGGAGAGACTGAATGAATTCTTTGCTTCGGTCTTTATTGAACAAGATGTAAGGAATATCCATGCCTGAAATGGTATTTAAAGGTGATATATCAGAAGAATTGAAAGAAATATTGATAAACTGGGAAGATGTATTACAAGTATTTCATAAATTGAAGAGTAGTAAATCACCTGGGCGTTGAAAGAATTGAAATATGAGTTTGCAGACCTACTATTAGTAATCTGTGAACTATCATTAAAATCATCTGTAGTAGTTGAAGACTGGAGGATGGCCAATGTAACACCAGTTTTTAAAAAGGGCTCCAGGGGGGATCTGGGAAACTACAGACTGGTGAGCCTGACATTAGTACCGGGCAAAATGCTGGAAACCATTATAAAGAATAAAATTACTGAACATGTAGATAGCCATGGGAGACAGCCAACATGGATTTAGCCAAGGAAAATCTTGTTTTACTAATCTGTTATATTTTTTTGAAGGTGTGAATAAACAGGTAGACCAAGGTGAGCTAGTTGATAGTATCTGAAATTTCAGAAAGCCTTTGATAAGTTCCCTCATGGGAGACTCTTGGCAAAACTAAAGAGTCATGGGAGTGGAGGCAGTGTAGTATTGTAGATCAGGAACTGATTAAAAGATAGAAAGCAGAGGGACGGGCTAAATGGTGTAACCGCCTTTTAGTGCCCCCATCCGAAGCGTGTAGGGCTTAAGCGACCTGTTATCCTTCTTTGAACAGTTGTCTGACCTTTTCCTGAGGCAAAGCCTTTTGGGAAATGTAGTTTCTTTCACTGTCCAATGAAGAGTAGTGTGAACTCAAAGTGGTTTTAAGCAAACAGGATTTATTTCCCCTCCGGGCAGATTTCAGCATGGAACAAAAGTAACACAAACCATATATTTCTGGCAAAGGACAAAATGAAAAGTCTCCAACAGAAATAGCTTAACTTCAGCAGTAATAAACATTTGCTTCCCAGCAATTAAAACAAACAGTTCTGTTTCCCACAGCTTTGTACTTTTTCTCTTCACACTTCTGCAGTTCTCTGCACTGCTTAAACTCAATGCAGGGAAAATATCTCATTTGATATTGTAATCGTACAGTCCATCAATTCTTCAGATATGCTGCCTAGCCCTGGCTCTGTTTCCATTAACTCCTCATGGAAGTCAGGCAGAAATGTTTGCAGCGTTGTTTCAGAGGCCACGCCCTTCCTCTCTGGCTTAGGCTTTATATCATACTCTTGGCACATGTATTGCTGTAAACAATCATCCTCATTACAGGTATTAAAACCACAGTCCCAACCTTTTGGGTAAGTAAAATCACACTGATTATCAACAGCCTTATTTGAAACCCAGTCTCTGGGCTTACCTCTTCGTCTGCCTGCAAACGGCTTTCTCTGGGCTTTGGAAACAGCTGTTGATTCAAAACCTGATTTGTGAGCTGTGGGTTGCAACTGCCTTCCTGGCTTTTTCTTATCCTTGTAATTCCCAGAATACTGCAAACGGCCTGGCCTGCTTTTGCTGTATTCTTCTCTTGAAAAACACTTTATAAAAGGTTCTCCTTCTACCTTTAAACTTGGCTCTGGCTCTGGGCTTTCTCTCCGCTTTAATGAGTGTTCCTCTAGGCTTGCCACGGTCTCTCTCCCACGGTTCTGGGCTGGAACTCTACCGGTAGCTCTGCCTAGGCCTGGAACTCGGACTCCTCCCTGGTCCTCCTCTTGGTCTGTTAGCTACCCTCTTTGCTGGCCTCTCACCGGAACCCTCGGTTGGCCTTGTAGGTAACCTCCCAGCTGAGCTTGTGTTGGAGCTTCCTGTGTGGCTCCTAGTCGAGACCCTTTTCTTTCTACTGAGGCCTCTTTATGTGTCTGCCCTCTAGAGTAGTGCCTGACTCCTCCTCCTAGCAGGTGCTCTGATTCAGCTCGTGACTCCTGAGCTAACTGGTAGCAAGGGTGTGTTTCTTTCCCTTGTGTCTGGTTTCCCTGGTAACTACTAGCCATGTGCTTTTGTTTACCATCCAGCACTGCTTCCGATTCCTCCTTTTTGGCTCTTTCTAAAGGGCTGGAGGAATCCACCATGTCACAATGGCCAATTTTCTCAATGGAGAAAGGTGAATAGTGGAGTACCCCAGGGATCTGTGCTAGGTCCGCTCTTTTTAACATCTTCATAAATGAGCAGGAAATGGGAATAACAAGTGAGATGATCAAATCTGCAGCTGACACAAATTTTTTAAAGTTGTTAAAATCCGAATTGTGAAAAATTGCAAGAGGACCTTGATAAACTGGAAGACTGCATGTTCAAAGGGCAGATGAAATTTAATGTGGAGAAGTGTAAAGTTATGCACTTAGGAAAGAACAACCCAAACTATGGTTACACAATGCAAGGTTCCACATTAGGAACCACCACCCAGGAAAAAGATTTAGCTGTCATTGTGGATAATGCTTGGAAACTTCCGTAAAGCACCAAAACCACAAATAAAAGAGCATTCTATCACTACGCTCCAACTCTGTGGAATACATCACCAGCAGATTTGAGAGAAATAAAAGACCTCACTAACTTCCCGAAAAAAAATTAAAAACGCTCCTTTTCAATGAATACTATGGGCACGCACACCTGCAAGCCCCTACCATAAGCACCTAACACCACTCCATCCTAAACATACTAACTTGACTCTATGCAAAGTACCCTTCAAGTTCCAAACAACATCACATCCCCTAACGCACGCAGAGCAAATATGTAAATAGTTCAATTACGCTACTAATGTACATAGTTATGTATGACTGAACATTATAACCTCAATACATAAATGTAAAAAGATTAATGTTTAATGTACCTTGTTCTGTTAATTGTAAACCACCTTGATTGCCAGATAAGGCGGTATATAAGAATGTGAAATAAAATAAAAAAATACATAAATAAATAAATAAAGTGTAGTTACTCACCTGTAACAGGTGATCTCTGGGAACAGCGGGAATTTAGTCTTCACATATGGGTATCGTCGCTACTGACGGAGCCTGCGCGGAAACGCTCCCCAGCGTCCAATAGGAATGCTTTTGGGAACATCAGTCAGCACATGCGCGCTGCCTTCCCGCCTTTCCAACTGTCCCTCTTCAGTTAAGTTTGTAGCTGAGTGAAAGGATAGAGGGAGAGAGGAAAGACACAAAGAGATAGAGAGACAACTCCCAGGGGAGGTGGGTGGGTTGTGAAGACTAAATTCCTGCTGTTCCCGGAGATCACCTGTTACAGGTGAGTAACTACGCTATCTCCAGGAACAATCAGGAATGTAGTCTTCACATATGGGGCCTCCCTAGCTGAAGATGCCAGGGAGATAGCCCCAGGAAGGTGCCACCCTAGAAAGTGGGAATCCTTCCTCCCATGGATCTCTGGCATTCCATCAGGGTTGGTGGGTAGGAGTTGATTTAGGTCTGAAAGAGATTTTGAAGAACAGCTTGGCCAAAGAAGGCATCACGACGGGAGGCTTTATCCAGGCAGTAGTGGGCTGTGAAGGTGTGTACCAAAGCCCAGGTGGCTGCTCGACAAGTGTCATCGATAGAGACAGAGTGGAGATTAGCCATGGAAGCTGCCATGGCTCTTACATTATGAGCTGTGACATGGTCCTGAAGAGGAAGACCCTTACTCTCATAAGCAAAGGATATGCATTGGGCAATCCATTTAGATAAAGTTCTTTTGGAGACTGGAAGTCCCAAATGACTAGGGTCAAAAGTTATAAAAAGTTGCGAGGACTTTCTATGTTGCTGTGTTCTTTGTATGTAAAAGGCTAAGGCCCTTTTACAATCCAAAGTATGAAGGTTTCTTTCTGCATTAGAGGAGTGAGGCCTCGGAAAAAATACAGGAAGATAAATTGATTGATTTAAATGAAAAGGCAAAACCACCTTTGGCATAAAGTGTGGGTGAGTTCTAAGAACAACCTTATCATGATGAAACCTAGTATAAGGAGGATCAGCCACTAAAGCTTGCAATTCACTAATGCGACGGGCAGAGGTTATTACAGTTCGGAAGATGACCTTCCAGGTCAAAAACCTAAGGGCTATAGAGGCTAAAGGTTCAAAAGGCGGCCTCATGAGCTGCCCGAGAAATAGATTTAGATCCCATGCCACCGGTGGTGGCTTGATGGGAGGTTTGGTTAATAAAAGGCCTCTCATAAATCTTGATATGAGTGGATGAGAGGAAATTGGTTGTCCATTCAGAGGCTTATAAGAAGCTGCAATTGCACTAAGATGGACTCTTACCGAATTGGTCTTTAGACCAGAATTCAATAAGTGAAGGAGATACTCTAGTATCGATTCTAACGGAATGACAAGGGTTTAATCCCTTCTTGGAGCACCATATAGTAAAACATTTCCACTTGAACGCATAAGATGTTCTTGTGGAAAGTTTCCTAGAAGCCTGAAGGATATATTTTGCCTGTTTGGACAGGTTGAGATCCTGGAGGTCTAAGCCTTCAGCAACCAGGCCATGAGGTGCAGGGACTGGGGATTCGGGTGCCATAGCGTCCCGTTCTCCTGGGAAAGGAGATCTGAAGCATGCCCTAACTCCAGAGATGCTGCTTGAGAGAGATGTAGAAGCAGGGGATACCACGTTTGGTGTGGCCATCGTGGTGCTATGAGGATCATGCAACCCCTGTCTCTCTGAAGCTTGAAGAGTATTTTTGGGGATGAGGGGAATGGGTGGGAAGGCATAAAGGAAGTCCTGACCACAGTGAAGGAGGAAGGCATCCCTTGCCTGACAATTGTGAGCCGGAATCCTGGAACAGTACCGGTGAAGTTTGGCATTCAATGGACTTGCAAAGAGATCTATGTCTGGAGTGCCCCAGAGATGAAATATCTTTGCCACCTGATCTAGGTGGAGGAACCACTAGTGAGGCAACAGTACTTGACTGAGTTTGTCTGCCCAAAGGTTTTGAATGCTTGGAAGATATACCACTAGAAGATGAATTTGATGCTCTCTGGCGAGGGCCCACAGTCGTAAAGCTTTGTTGCATAATGACAGAGAGCCTGTTCCGCCCTGCTTGTTCACATAGAACATGGCTACTTGATTGTCCATCTGGACTAGGACTGTCTTGTAGCTGAGCTGGGCGTGGAATACTCGAAGAGCTAAATAGATTGCTCTTAATTCCAGGAGGTTTATGTGTAAACCGGCCTCCTGTGAAGTCCAGGTTCCCTGGGTAGAGAGATGATTCAGGTGTGCTCCCCAACCCACCTGTGATGCATCTGTTGTTAGGGTAGCCTGAAAAGAGGGTTGATGAAAAAGAGACCCCACTGTCAGGTTTTCTAGTGACTGCCACCATTGAAGGGACAAAATTAGTTGTTGAGAGTTTATTATTTTGTCCGACAAATGACCTGTAGCCTGTGTCCACTGTGTGGATAGGGTCCACTGAGCTGCTCTCATGTGGAGGTGAGCATATGGGACTACATGAACTGTGGAAGCCATATGTCCTAGTAACTTTAGTAGCTCTTGAGCAGTGAGGGAGGATTTGCCTGCTGCTTGAGAAGCTAGTTGTATTATGCAAAGACACTGGGCCTGTGGAAGGAAAGCCTTTGCTTGTCTGGTATCTAGACAGGCTCCTATGAATTCCAGACATTGGGAAGGAACAAGTTGGGATTTTGGGAAGTTTATTAGCAATCCCAAGTATTGGAGAATTCGCATTGTATGGGACAGTGCAGTGCTGACCTCTGCAACTGTAGGGGCTCGAATGAGCAAGTCGTCTAAGTAAGGGAAGACAAATATCCCCAGGGTTCGTAGAAATGCGGCTACTACTGCCATGCATTTCGTGAATACCATCGGTGCTGAAGCCAGACCAAAAGGAAGAACCCTGTACTGGAAATGTCTTCCCCTGAAAAGGAATCGTAAGAATTTCCTGTGATCTGGATGGATGAGAATATGAGTGTATGCATCCTTTAAGTCTAGAGAGCAAAGTCAATCCTGGCTTTGAAGGTATGGCAGAAGAGTTCCTAGAGAAATCATTTTGAACTTCTCTCGAAATAGGTATTTGTTCAATTCTCTGAGGTCCAAAATGGGTCTGTGTCCTCCTGTTTTCTTTGGAATAAGAAAATAGGGGGAGTAGAACCCTGCACCCCGTTGAAGAATGGGCACTTCCTCTATTGCCCCTTGGGCAAGAAGTGTGGAGACCTTGTGATCTAACAGATTGTCTGTGGAGCTTTGAGAATTGAATTGCTTTAGAATTGTAGGAGGGGGCATGCTGTGAAAATGAAGCTTGTACCCTTCTCCTGCAATGGACAAAGTCCAATCTTCTGCTGTTATCTGATACCATTGCCATCTGTTGGCAAAGTGGCATAACCTGTCCGGGATATTGGGGGGTTGGGGACCCCTCAGAGGCAGGAAGGCAAAGCTCTCTAGGAAGGAGTCAAAGCTCTTGAGGGGGCTGAACCTGGAGAGCTGGTTGGGCTCTCGGGGCTTTTGGCTTCTTTTGCTGTCTAATTTGCTGGGTATAGGAAGGATAAAACTGCCTCTTTTTGCTAAAAGAGGGTTTTTTATAAGGCTTCCTTTTGGCTGGAGTGGCTGTAGACTAAGGTAGAAATGTCAGCATCTAACTCGTTAGCCTTTTCCTGCCAGTTCTTGCCGAAGAGATTCTCCCCCATGCAAGGAATGTTGCCTAACTTGTCCTGTACCCAAGTCTCCAAGTCTGATGCCTGTAGCCAGGCAATCCGTCGTGCCCCAATGGCAATAGCAGAGGTTCTGCTGATGCATTCGAAGCAGTCAAAGGCTGCAAGATTAACAAACTTAGAGACATCTTGAGCATGCTTAACTAGAGCAAGAAAATCTTGTCTCTTATCATCTGGGAGAAATGGGCTCATAAGTTCCAAGTCTCTTGTGACTTCCTTGAAGAACATTCCCATATATAGGATATATGAACTGATCCTAGCTGAAAGCATAGGAGCTTGAAAAGTTCTGCGCCCAAAAGCATCCAGAGTCCTGCATTCACGACCTGGAGGATTGGATGCATGCCTCTTTGCACTTTTCATCCTATGCATGGCTGATTCCACTACCATTGAATGGTGTGGCAGCTGAGTTTTCTGAAATCCAGGACATGGCGGAACTCGATACATAGTATCAAGTCTCCTAGAGTGAGGATAAGTAGTCAGAGGTGTCTCCCACATTCTGAGCATCAAGCTATGCAGAATTTCATGGATAGGCAGAGTGGCTGTCTCCTTAGGAGCTTTAGTATATTGGAGACTTTCCAATTCCTTTGCTCTGGGTTCCTCTTCAGGAGCTACTGTGATTGAAAGACCTTTTGCCATATCACGGATGAAATCCTGAAATTAATGTTCTCTGGAGGTTCTGCGTTGGGGAGAAGAGGGATTTTCTAGAGAAACCCTCTAGTGCCAGCAGAATTGTCAGTCTTCAGAATCGGAGGAATCGAAGTATTCCTGACCCCGATGCTCTTGCAAAGCACGATCCTGGTACGGATCGAAGTCGGTACCGAGCTGACCCGGTACCGCTTTGTCAATCCCTGTCAGAGATGGCATGGGAAGAGTTCCCACCGGGGCCGGTATTGTTGGTACCGGTATCGTTGGTGTCGGTACCGGTGTCTGTACCGATGTCGGTACCGTGCCTGTGGGACCACCAGTACCGCAGCTGAAAGAAGAGCTGCAATGCTGCGCTCGATAGCGAGGAACCTTTGGTCTATCGACGCTGCCAATGCCTGGGTGTCAGTACCGGTAAGGATGGCCAGAACCCCTGAGTATTGCACAGGTAGTTCTTGCAAGGTTGAGGCCTCGAGAACATCCTTAAGCCCCATCGATGCTTTGGAAGCCGAAGCCTCCCGCCGGGGCTGTTTTGACGGTGTGGTTCCCTCAAGGGCAATGCCAATGGCCTCTCGATGCTTAGCAGGAGAGCTACCCTTTGAGGACCGGCTTTTATGTTTAGTTACCTGAGATCCATGGGAGGAAGAAGAGGCCCTTGACGATGTCGATGCAATGGATCTGGCATCTGAAGAAAAGAGGGTACCGAGCTTTGCAGCCCGGTTCTGTCTTCCTCTTTTAGTCATCCCCATACAGGAGAGATATTCAAATGGAGAATGTTCAGGTTCTAAACATTTCAGACACCAATCATGGGTGTCAGTGATGGAGATGGTACCGCCACACTTAGTACATTTTTTAAAACCACTAGTTGGCTTTTCCATGTTTTAGGAATATGGGGCCTAGTGCCCAAAATGGCGCCTAGCACCAAAGAGAAAAGTTTCTGAAAAGAAACAGTCTAAAGCCTAAGTTTTTTTTTTTTTTTTTAATATGAAAAGAAAAGAACTGGCGGTACCGCTAGGCGTCGTGCGGTAGGCAAACGCGACCAGAAGAAAAGAAATTTAAAGATGGAATTTTCTGCGGTGACAGGGAATAGATCCTGTCGGCTCTGCAGAAAACGAAGAACTGAAGAGGGACAGTTGGAAAGGCGGGAAGGCAGCGCACGTGCTGAGGGATGCTCCCAAAAGCGTTCCTATTGGACGTTGGGGAGCGTTCCAGCGCAGGCTCCGTCGATACCGACGATACCCAAATGTGAAGACTACATTCCTGCCTGTTCCTGGAGATGTAATATGTTGAAACCCTCTGCCCAGTTTGTAGCAGTGGCCAAGAAAGCAAATAGAATGCTAGAAATCAC
Organism: Ichthyophis bannanicus; assembly: GCA_033557465.1. Classification (NCBI taxonomy): domain Eukaryota; kingdom Metazoa; phylum Chordata; class Amphibia; order Gymnophiona; family Ichthyophiidae; genus Ichthyophis; species Ichthyophis bannanicus. Next base: position 486,940,334 of record CM066038.1, on the reverse strand, counting down.
AAGGAAAGGAATGGAGAATAAAACAAAGGATGACATCATAATGCCTCTGTACCGTTCCATGCTGCGACCGCATCTTGAATATTGTGTGTAGTTCTGGTCACCATATCTTAAAAAGGATACAGTAGAATTAGAAAAGGTACAGAGAAGAACCACTAAAATGGTAAAGGGGATGGAAGGATACTCCTATGAAGAGAGGCTAAAAAGGTTAGGGCTTTTCAACTTGGAAAAGAGACGACTGAGGGGAGATATGATAGAGGTCTGTCTATAAATTAATGAACAGAATGGAATGGGTAAACATAGATTGGTTGTTTACACCATCAAAAAATAGAAAGACTAGGGAACATAGAATGAAGCTACAACGTAACCTATTTAAGACTAAAAAGAAAAAATATTTTTTCACTCAACGTGTAATCAAACTCTGGAATTTGTTACTGGAGGATATAGAAAAGCTGTTTGTATAGCTGGGTTTACAAAAGGTTTGGACAAGTTCCTGGAGGAAAGGTCCATAAACCATTATTAAAGAGGACCCAGGCAATCCACTGCTTGTGCTGGACAAGCACACTGGAACTTTGTGCCTTTTGAGAACCTGCCAGGTATTTGTGACCTGGATTGGCCACTGCTGGAAACAGAATACTGTCTTGATGGACCTTGGTTTGACGCAGTATGGCATTTCTTATGTTCACATGCTAACTGTGCAATGCATGTTGGGGTTGCAAGTGGGCAAGTTAGAGATGGTGAGTAGGCGGGGTCAGTGCCTTGCAGTCAGTGCCCCCTGCAATAACTGCAAGGCGAGCAATTAGCACAGAGTGCCCTTACCATCAGCGCCATAGGTGCCCTTACCAGCAGCGCCATAGGGTTAGTACAGTCATGCAAGTTCTGGCCCTCTTTAGGGCATGATGAACCACGTTAACCCCAGCAACTAATGCATTGGTGTAGCACCTAATGAGCTATGGTTTTGTTAGAGGCAACACCATGGTGCTCTTTAGTCAAAGGGTTCCATATGTTATAGTGCATGCACATGAATGTGTATTAAAACAAATGTATGAAATGAACCAAACACACATCCCCAAATCAGGAAATATTTTGGAAAAAATAAAAACAAAGAATTTTTTTTTACCTGCACATATCCCTAATACTGTATCTTTATAGCTGGGTCGATGATTTACAGCTTTTATTACCCACTATCCCAACTGCTGCACAGCTGCTGTTGAACCTATCGCTTCTTTCTGCGAGTGAGCCGGGCAAAGGGGAAATGAAGAGACCAAGCACACAAGACCTTCAGAAGAAGCCAGGGAGCGCGCAAAGGTTAACCATCATAGGATGGTTACAAGAGGCATTTCCTGGGATGGAACTGCAAAAGACAGTAAAAAACAAAATATTTCCTCCCCATGTTTGCCCAGAGAGGATTTAATCTTTGTGGTCTAATCTTTTCTGATTTTGTTTCTTCAGCAGGTGTTTAAAGTTTATGGCTCAGGATATTTCTAGTGGAACTTTCTTGTAGTGAACACCAGTGTTTCCTAGAAACTCCCTCCTCAACTATATCTGGAAATTCACTGCGGTTGATCTGGAAAGATCTGATAGTCTATTTTCTTTACACATACCAAGCCACGATGTTACCTGTTTAATTGTATACAGTTCTCCCCTGTTCATACCCAGTTTCTTTTCCCTGTTATCTGTAAACCTATGTCAGTGTTATCTTGATAGGTATATGTTGTTTAATGTAAACCGCACTGATGATGAATAGTGTGGTATATAAAACCTGTTAAATAAATAAATAAATAAAATACAAATAAACCTGAAAGCAGCCAAAAATACTGATCTGCTGGCTGAGTAGCAGAAGTGCCTGTGAGGACCTGAGCTTGATTCCTGGGCCAGGACTCTGTTGGGGGATGTTGTGAATGCATCATTCACAACCCGAGAAAGAAACTCAGCCATCACTGTCAACAAAAAGCACATCATACATAGCATCGCATAAAAAGAAAAGTCACATCGCATTCTTGTAACATTATCGGCAGTAGATGGTTGCATGGTTACAGAGGTACCAGGGTCGGGCTGATAAAACAGTTTAGCTCTTGCCCCAAAGCATGCTGATACCATTGGCTGCTGAAACAATCAAAATTCTCTTGATGTTTATGGCACCCTCTTGGTCATGCAGAATTAACACAGCTGCAATTTATTTATTTAAATGTATTTTTCTACTGCCTTTCTATGATTCAAAGCGGTTTACATATAGCAAAGCTTATACAAGATATGCATGCGCCTACCGGTTTACATTGAAACTCGAATCATAGGCTAGCTTATAATTAAAACAAAAACTTTAACGTACGAGTTAAGCCTGGGTACATTGAACTTGTAAATGCATCCGACGGTAGCTGCAATATAATGCAATGGTGCCTCCTGCATAATAAAACTGATGAGCGGTTGTAAGCAGGAAACATGAGAATCGGATGGGTAAACCTGAAAGCAGAGCTCTGCAATGGCACCAAGCAGCAGCACTAGATACTCCCTCTCAGCTCTCCCTGATGGGCAAGTTACCACTTGGAAGCTTCTGAAGACCTCCCCATTGCGTAGCATGTATCCCAATATAAAAACGCTGCGATCTGAAATCATACCTGTTCAATGATGTAATATTGTGAACATCAGCTACCCAAATTGCAACAAAAAAAAAGATTAACGAGTTCCCAATTATTTGTAAAATGATTAAAACATGATTTGATTGAGCTAATGATGTGTATACCACACTTCTTATTTTCCAAAAGAGGGTCAGACATGGTGAGAGAGACTGACTAACAGAGAAGAGTAATCTCAGTGCTTCACACGCTACGTTACATAAACTAGAATCTCCTGTGTTTATAGCCAATATGTCCTGCCTTGGTCTTTTGAACCATACATCTTGTTGATACATCCAGCACCTGCCATGAAGTATCCTTCAGAAAAGGCTGGATGTAATTCAAGAAGCATGACCAACAGGCAGAAAACAGGAGGAAATCTTTGATAACTAGGGTATGTAGCATACAGTAAACATTTCTGTACATACTCAAAATGTAGCTGTAAGAACATGAATTCATGTAAGGTCACTGGGAAAAGGGTGGCTATGTAGCGTAGTTACTCACCTTTAGCAGGTGTTCTCCGTGAACAGCAGGAATCAGTCCTCACATATGAGTGACATCACTGACGGAACCCACGTGGGAACATTTCCCAGTTTCCAAAGGAAGCTTTTGGAATGTCCTCCACAAATGCGTGCCAGTCTTCCCGCCTGAAGGAGCCATTTTACCTCAGAATGATGACATAGCTTAATCAAGCCCAAAAATGGAAAAGCAACTCCATGGGGATGAGGGAGAGTACTGAAGACTGATTCCTTCTGTTCCTGGAGAACACCTGCTACAGGTGAGTAACTATGCTTTCTCCGGGAACAAGCAGAAAGTCAGTCCTCACATATGGGACTCCCTAGCTACAGGCTACTACTACAACTACTATTAATCACTTATAAAGCACTACAAGACATACACAGCGCTGTACAAACACATATAGAAGATGGTCCCTGATCATCAGAGCTTACAATCTAATCAAGACAGACAGTACAGAACAAGAGAAACAAGGGTTCAATAGGGAAAAGAGACACAATGAGAATAAGGGATTAGGACCCAAAAGCAGCTACAAAGAGATAAGTTTTTAGCATGGACTTGAAGAGGGGCAGGGAAGAGATTTGACTTGGAGAAACAGGGAGTTTATTCCAGGCATAAGGGGCAGCAAGGTGAAAAGACCAAAGTCTGGAGTTGGCAGTGGAAGAAAAGGGCATAGAGAGAAGAAAACTGGAGGAACTGAGTTCACGAGGAAGGGTGTGAGGAGAGAAGAAAGGTAATGAGGAGTAGAAGAGTGAATGTATTTATATGTTATAAGGAGAAGTTTGAATTGTATGAGGAAAGGGAAGGGGAGTCAGTGAAGTGACTTTAGAAGAGGGTAATATGATTGTGATAGGGTTGGCGGAAGATTAGTCGTGCAGCAGATTGAAGAGGAGAGAGAAGAGATTGAGGGAGACCAGCAAGGAAAAGATTCCAATAGTCAAGACGGGAGGAGACCAAGGAGTGGACGAGAGTTTTAGAAGTGTGTTCAGAGAGGAATGGGCAAATTTTGTTAATGTTGTAGAGAAAAAAGGAACATGTTTTAGCCATTTGTTGAATATGTAAGAAGAAGGAAAGGGACGAGTCAAAGATGACCCCAAGGTTGCGGGCAGATATAACAGGAAGAAGAGTATTTTCAACAGTGATAGAGAAAGGAGGGAGTAGGGTTTAGGGGGAAAGATAAGAAGTTCAGTTTTAGTCATATTCAGTTTCAGACGGCGGGTGAGTCATCCAGGCAGCAATGTCTGATGAGCAGACAGAGTTTGGAGAGAAGGAGAAATGTCAGGTGTAAACAGCCCAACGGGGCACGAGAAAAAATGAACCAAGAAAACAGCAGGAAACGCTGAGGCTCCAAGAGTCAACACCAGCCTCACACATCAACCAAAAGTCAACTCTCCGGTAGCCTGGAAAGACTTACAGGCCAGAAGGAAGGAGTAGCATTAATTCCCAAAGAGGTGCAGGAGTATGGCTTGGCCAAAGGTGCTGTCATGGTAGGAATCCACATCCACGCAGTAGGGGGCTGTAAAGATGTGGACAGATGACCATGTAGCAGCCCTACAAAGCTCCACTGTGGAGACAGAGTGCAAGTGAGCCACCAAGGCTGCCATAGCGCAAACATTATGTGCCATGACGTGGTGCTGTAAGGTAAGCCCAGCCTGGGCATAAGCAAAAGAGATGCAGTCGGCCGCCCAGATGGAGAGAGTGCGCTTAGAAACGACTACTCCCAGTCTGTTGGGGTCGTAGGAAACAAGAGCTGAGTGGAACGGCAATGGGGCTTCATCCATTCAGGATAAAAAGCCAGCATGCTCTTACAGTCCAAAGTAAGGAGAGAGGTCTCTGCCCTGAAGGCATGAGGCTATGGGGGAAAAAGTGGGCAGTACCACGGACTGGTTGAGGTGGAATGCTGAAACTACCTAAGGGAGAAACTTAGGATGAGTGCATAACACCACTCTATCCTTGTAAAACCTGGTATAAGCTGGGTGCGCCACAAGCACCTGCAGCTCATTGATTCTGCACGCTGAAGTAAGCACCACCAAAAAGATGACCTTCCAGGCGAGGAACTTGAGCAGACAGGTGGCCAGCGGCTCAAAGGGGGTTGAGAGCAGCTGTTTCAGAATGACATTGAGATTCCACGCCACCAGCAGTTGCTGAATAAGGGGATGAGGGAGCAGTGGGCCCCACATAAAGCGCCCTATGAGTGGATGAGCAGAAAGAGGTCTATCATCAACACTGCGGTGATATGCTGCAAGAGCACTCAGGTGCACCCTGACCAAGTTAGATTTCAGTCCAGAGTTGGAGAGGTGAAGCAAGTACATCAGCACTGTCTCCACTGAGCAAGTTTATTGTTTATTGTTTACCAGATTCTTGATATACCGCCCCCCATTACATCGGGGCAGTTTACAATATAAAATCTTCACATTAGGAAAAAGGAAAAAGAACTACAATAACATACAGGAAAGAAAAGGAAACGTAGAAATAGTGGAGGGACAAAGGAGAAAATAGGGGAGGTCAAAGGGAGGTGTCAAGGCAGAGGAAAAGAAGTGGGTCTTGAGAAGGGAGCGAAATTTAGGATAGGATTCTTCGAGACGGAGGGCAAGGGGGAGGGAATTCCAGAGGGAAGGGCCTAGGTAAAAGAAGGCTGATTTCCGGGTGGACTGAAGTTGAGCTTGAGAGGGGGCCAGGAGGTGCAGGCGGTTAATGTGAACGGACCTGAGGCTACGTGAAGGTGTATGAAAAACCAGTAAATTTGACAGATACTGTGGTTTGCGGAGATAGAGTGCTCGATACACTAACGTAAGGATTTTGAAAGGGATCCGGAACCTAAAGGGCAACCAATGGAGCTGACGTAGTAGTGGGGTGATGTGATCCCGAGGGGAGGCGTGGAGAATCATGCGTGCAGCTGTGTTCTGTATTAACTGTAAGCGCCGTTGTTGATATTGTGGGATGCCAGTATAGATGGAAGTAAAGGGGTTGAAGGCCTGGTCCGCACACTAGACTGAAAATCTGTGCCACTTGAAGACATATGCCTTTCTGGTGGAATCCTTGTGAGATGCCAAGAGAATGTTCTCAACATCCACGGGCAGATAGAACTTTGCCAGAACTACCCGCTCAGCTGCCAAGCCATGAGCGATAGGGAGTGGAGGTTGTGGTGCAGTAGAGTGCCCTCCTCCTGCGAGAGTAGATCTGGGGCACAGCCCAGGCGAAGGGGTGGTTCCCGAGACAGCTGTAGTAACAAGGAGTACATGGTTGCTGGGGCCATCTTGGGGCAATGAGTATCAGGGAGGCCCCGTCTGCTGGGACCTTGAAGAGGGTCTTGGCCACCAGGGGAGTTGGTAGGTAAGTATAGAATAGGCCCTTGCTCCAATCCAGGAGAAAGGTGTCAGATGCCACCCGACTGGGACAGGGCATCCTGGAGCAGAAGAGATCCATGGTGGGAGTGCCCCCATATCTGAAAGATCCTGCAGTCTAACTGGAGGTTGAGAGCCCACTCATACGGTTGCAGGACTCTGCTGAGCTTGTCTGCCAAGGCATTGTCCTCTCCTGAGAGATATACAGCCTGGAGAAGCATCTGATGTTTCACGGCAAACTTCCAGAGCCGGACCATCTTCCATCAGAGGAGGTAGGAGCCTGTGCCCCCTTGCTTATTGATGTAGAACATCGCCATCTGGTTGCCTGTTTGAATGAGAATGACCCGACTGGCCAGCTGTGTCCAGAAGGCCTGCAGTGCATTTGCAATGGCTCAGATTTCAAGGAGGTTTATCTGGTGGAGGCTCTCGTCCTCCAACCAGAGGCCCTGCATGCAGAGGCCACCGAGATGAGCTCCCCAGCCAAGCCTGGAGACATCAGTCATCAGAATATCCTGGTGCGGGGGTGCTTGGAAGGGCAGCCTCACTAGAAGGTGCACCGACTGCTGCCACTATGAGAGGAAGGCGAGTAGAGTGGAGTTACGTGCACCCTGTCAGAGAGGTAGCCAGATGCCTGATGCCACCGAGTGCAGAGGGTCCACTGTGCTTGCCGCATATACAGGCGGGTGAACAGAGTGACATGGACTGTGGAAGCCATGTGGCCCAGGAGGCGAAGCATCTGGTGAGTGGATGCCATCGAGCAGCATTGAACCTGGTGTGCCAGAGAGACGAGTCGGCGAGCCTGATTTGTCAGAAGATATACCTTGGCCACCGAGATATCAAGGAGAACCCCAATGAACATGAGGCACTGAGCGGGTTGGAGGTGGGACTGGGTAGTTGATTACAAAGCCCAGTTGCTCTAAGACCTGGATGATATGCTTTGTGGCCTGGCAAACTTTATCTCGAGAGCCGCCCCTTACTAACCAGTCATCCAGGTAAGGGAAGACAAAAATCCCCTGCACGTGGAGGAACACGGTTACGACCGCTAGGCACATTGTGAAAACTCTGGGAGCGGACGCCAGTCTGAAGGGAAGAACCCTATATTGGTAGTACCTGCCATTGATGAGGAAGCAGAGATATTGTCTATGCAAAGGGTGAATGAGGATGTGGGTGAAGGTATCTTTTAGATACAAGGGAGCACAGTCAATCACCTCGCTGGAGGTAGGGCAGCAACATTCCAAGGGATACCATCTTGAACTTCTCTTTGACAAGGAAGTGATTTAGATCGCGAAGATCCAGTATGGGTCGGAAGCCACTGCCCTGGTTTTCAAAAGATTGATCATTTCCAGTTGCAGAAGTTCTCGATGTTGAGGATCCAGAGGGCATTCCCCTGGAAAGAACGAAGGAGGGGTCTACTTGAAGTGTAGGAGATAACCCTCCTTCACAATTTTTAATGCCCGGGTGTCGGTGGTGATGCTGAGCCATCGGTAGGCAAAGAACTGGAGACGACTCCCAATGTGCTGTGGAACTGGGCCTGAAAGGAGAGGAAAGGCCATGGTCCGGGAGTAAAAATCCCCTCACAGACAGTGGCTGAGGAGTTGGTTGAGGTTTTGGGGACTTCGGCCTTGGCCCTTGGCCTGCTGTCCCTGTGGGAGCGCCTGATAGGAGTGATACAGGGGATAAGCAATGTAGTTCTTCAGATAGGACTTTTTCCCCGAAGCCTTCCAACAGGAAGACTCAGCAATCTTCATGGAGAGTCTTCTCATGGTGAGTTGTTCAGTCTCCAACTCAGCAGCCTTCTCTGTCATGGGTTTGCTAAAGAGGTTCTCTCCCCGGCAAGGGGAACCAATGCTCCATGTCTGAGGACTGTAACCATGCCAAGAGGTAGACTGCCTGAGTCACAAATTTGGAGCATTCCTTAGTTTTACTGACCAGGTTCCAGAAATTCTTGAAATGGTCTCCAGAAAGCCTTGCCAAGGACCCAGAAAACTCCCCTGCCAGGTCTCTCAAGTACATGCCCATGTATAGCTGGTAGGCTCGTATACACACAATAAGCATTGAGCCCTGGTAACACTTCCTGCCAAAGCCATCCATGGTGTGAGCCTCCCGACCCAGGGGCACCGAGAAGTGCATCTCACCATGGAATTGTGAGGCAGTTGTGTTTTCTCAAAGCCTGGGCTCTTGCAGACCCAATACATGGAATTGAGCTATTTGCTCACCATAAGCGGGGTCTCCCACATCCTCAGAAGGAGCCGCTCTAGAATGGGGTGGACAGGGATCATGATGGCCTGCTTCGACAGGGTGGGATACTGGATGAGCTCTAGTTCCTCAGCTCAAGGCTCCTCTTCTGCCTCCAGGGAGAAAGGCAAAGCCTTTCCCATGTCCCTAACAAACTCCAGAAAGGAGAGGTCCTGGGGGGGGGGGGGATACTATCGATGCTCTGGAGGAGGTGAGAGATCCAAGGACACATCCCAGTACCTCGCTGTCTCCAGCGACTTGTCCTCAGTCTCCCAGTAGGAATGTGAATCCACTGAGGAACTCAAAGTATCGATGGGATTAAGGACTCCATTAATGATGGGAAGGGGTCCTCTGTTCTTGATGCTCAGAACCAGAGGCACCCGAGGAGACAGGCTGCACTGGGATCTGGAGTGCTCTCGGGATCCTGAGGAAACTGCATAGGACTCTAGGATCGGCTGCACCTCAGCTGGCAAGGCCTCCACCATGGACAGGGTTGTCATTGGCACTGAGGAACCGGAGTTGCCTGGTCCTCGGGGTGGGGTGGGGGCGTGTTGTGCCATGAAGGCAGCCAGGCTGTGCTCGAGAGCTAACATCCTCTCCACCAGGAGGGAGGGCTTTGCAACCTTGAAGTAATCTTTAACTCCTCCCTTTCATTTTCCTCACATATTTATTTATTTATTTGAAAACTTTTATATACCGCCCCTTCCAAAGATCAGGGGCGGTTTACAATAAACAACAGTAACCATACATTAAACTTCTGAACATTAAAACATTACCAGAACAGTTGAACATGGTTGAGACATTAACTATTTACACTACTGCGGATGAACATAGTAACTATTTACAACTCAGGTCCCCACAAAGGGGGCTCCGGAATGTATGTACAGAGTCATATACATTTGTGTGGAGTGTGAGAGTGCAATTGTCTGTGCTGAAGTAGATTACGGCTAAGGTTCTATAGGATGGTGGTCATTGGAATGGTCAGTCTGAGTCCGTGTGGCTCTTTTGGTGAAATGTTCGAGGTTATAATAGTGTTGTGTAAATAAGTATGTTTTCAGATCTTTTCAAAAATCTTGGAGGTCTTTAGTCTCCCTTAGCTGAGCTGGCAGATTGTTCCATTGTATCGGTGCAAAATAGGAAAAGGCACGTTTACTTGTTATCTGCTTTGATTTTCTGATGTCATCAGGTACTAGGATAGAGTTGCGGTTCCTCCTTCTTCTCATTCTGTTTTCCGGGAGACTTTTTATCCGGGTAGCAAGATGTGATGGTGCAATTTTGTTGATTAATTTGAAGGTGGTAACTATGGTTTTATATCGGATCCTGCTGGCAACAGGGAGCCAATGGAGGTTGTAGAGGATGGGAGAAATATGATCAGATAGCTTGGCTTTGGCAATTATTCGGGCTGCAACATTCTAAGCCATTTGGAGTGTGTTAAGGTTTTTTTTTTGGTTATGCCTTGATAGATCCCATTGCAATAGTCCAGATGAGGCATTATTAGTGCTTGGGCAACGGTCTAGAAGTTGTCCTTGTCTAATAGTGATCTTAGATGTTGTAATGACCTGAGTTTGAAGAAGATTGCTCTGGAAGTTTGTTTTATGTGCGAAGACAGGCTAAGAGTCTTGTCTAGTGTGACTCCTAAGTATTTTATCTCCTGCTTCACTGGGAGGGTGAAATTCTGAAGCTCGATAACCGATATGCTCCATATTCAAGAAACACAACATAAACTACCACATTTACACGGACGACATCATGTTGTTCACCCCACTGAACATATCAGACCCCAGTTATGACAAACTAGCAACATGCCTCTCTGAAGCAGAGCTGTGGCTACGTTCAGAGAATATGTACATCAATTTCAAAAAGATGGAAGTACTATTCACCTCAAGAAACCCCGATCTCACCCCACCATCTCCTGCTTCACTGGGAGGGTGAAATTCTGAAGCTCGATAACCGATGGTGGGGTGAGATCGGGGTTTCTTGAGGTGAATAGTACTTCCATCTTTTTGAAATTGATGTACATATTCTCTGAACGTAGCCACAGCTCTGCTTCAGAGAGGCATGTTGCTAGTTTGTCATAACTGGGGTCTGATATGTTCAGTGGGGTGAACAACATGATGTCGTCCATGTAAATGTGGTAGTTTATGTTGTGTTTCTTGAATATGGAGCATATCGGTTGACGGTACAGGTTAAATAAGAGGGCAGACAGTGCTGAGCCCTGCGGGATTCCTTGTTCCTGTGGGAAGGGTGTTGAAGCTATTTCATTGATTTGTACAAATTGGGCATGGTCAGATAAGTATGATTTAAACCAGTCAAGGGCTATTTCTTTGATGCCTATTTGACTGAGTCTAGATATGAGAATGTCATGATTTACACAGTCAAAAGCAGATATCCAACATATCCAACAGATAGCTAAAACCAGTAGTTTAACATTAACAAAATTCGCCCCTTCCTTTCTGAGCACACTACTAAAACACTAGTTCACTCTCTAATTACCGTACTTCCCTTCTCAACTATTGCAAACTCCTTCTTGCTGGTCTCCCTCTTAGCCACCTTTCTCCCCTTCAATCTGTTCAGAACTCTGTTGAATGACTAATTTTTTGCCAGCCTTGATATTCTCATTTAACCCCTCTTCTCAAATCACTTCATTGGCTTCCCTTCCAATTTGGTATCCAATTCAAGCTTCTCCTTCTGACCTATAAGTGCATTCACTCTTCTGCTCCTCGCTACCTTTCCTCTCTTCTCTCTCCCGACACCCCTCCTCGTGAACTCCATTCTTCTGGCTTGCTTTTCTCTTTGCCCTTTTCTTCCACTGCCAATTCCAGACTTCGGTCCTTTCAACTTGCTGCTCCTTATGCCTAGAATAAACTCCCTGAGTCTGTATGTCAAACTTCCTCTCTGTCCCTTTTCAAGTCCATGTTAAAGGCTCGCCAATTTGAAGCTGCTTTTGGATCTTGACCCTTTTTTCCTTGTGTCTCCTTACCCTTCTTTTCCCCTTAATTTTATCATTTGTCTTGCCTGTCTTAATTAGATTGTAAGCTCTCATGAGCAGGGACAGTCTCTATCTATGTTTGTACGGTGCTGCGTACACCTTGTAGCACTTTATAAATGATTACTAGTAGCAGGACATCACGAAGGTCATAGCCTAGTGAGCCCCTCGCCAAACCTCCAAGGTCTCAGGAAGCAATTCCTCCTTCCGTGGCAGCTTGGAAGGCCGCTCCCAGCCTTTGCCCTCGGACTCGTGTCAAGACTTCGATGCTGATGACCAGGGGTTTTCTATTGGGTATCAGCATCGAAAAGAAAAGAGAACCCAAAAAAAACACTGCGCTGAGGCACCAACGGTCATCAGGATCAACAAAGGCGGGAAAGGTGACACTAATTAAGAGAGTAAGGAACCGGAATGGCAAAAAAACGACAGTAAAAAAATGAACATATCTCCGAGATTCAGATGGCCATCCAAAGGGCTCCGTTGAAAAATGAAGACTGAGGTAAGATGGCTCCTTCAGGCATGAAGACTGCAATGCATGTGTGGAGGACACTCCAAAAGTTTCCTTTGGAAGCTGGGAAGTGTTCCTGCGTAGGCTCAGTCGGTGACGTCACCCATATATGAGGACTGACTTCCTGCTTGGTCCCAGAGAAAATATGTCATGCATCTCACAAGCATTTACTGCAGTCAAATTCATGTTCGAGTAGATAAAACAACAAAGGTAAGCAAGACAGAATATGTCTTGCTTATCATGGTGGAACTCATTGAGTGCTAATACAATACAGAGAATTAGAATGTGAGGAACCTATAGGAAAAACTGCATCAATTATTTTTATATTACCAGAGCCCTTCAAGGATGTCCATGAGCTTAGAAGGGCTCTTCCTACCTTCAATGGGTTTAGGTACAAAATGTGAGGAAGGCTTGGTTTTCTTAACGCGGTTCCCCTTCATGGTCTGTCCTTCTTTATTGAGTCCCAGGTACCATGCTCGCCCTGACACCTGTTGGCGGTACAGTGTGGATGAATAAATGACATAGTAGTTCTCAAACACCGACTCTTTGAATTTGCATTCAGGTGTGAAAATATCCTAAAGACAAACAAAAGGAGAAAAATGAATGCTAGATCAATCAATAGGCACATGAATCATATTACTTTTACACCCACCTAATTAAAAATGAAAAAAAATCGGAAAGGCCTATTACTGAAATTATGTTAACAAAAACATCTCTTCTCTTACTTAACATAATATATAAAGCAATTAGTTAGAGGAAGGACTTTGCTCTCGACAAGTCAGAAGATTCTTTCATGTCAACTGAAATTACAGGAATGTGATGAGGGTTTGAAAAGGAGAAAAAAGTAGAGGTACCCTCCCTCCTTTCCAACCCTCCAGACTTCAGCCATCTCTTCCCTCTCTCACTCTTCCAGTGCTCCACCTATATATAGTGACTCATTTTGAATATCGTTTCATCTCTCCTTCTCCATCATTCACCCGTCCCCTTATCCACCTTCTTTCTTTCCCCTTCCTTCCTCTTCTTCTTAGCATTCTAACCTCCTTACCCACCATCACCCTCTTCTCTTCCCCCAACACACACCTCCTCTCTCACCAAATGGCCAGCACTGTAGGTTCCTTTTTCTGTCACCACCCTTATGTTCTTTACTCTCCTCCTACAGGGTCCTTTCCCTCTTCTCCATCTTGTTTCTTACCTCCTTGCTTCCTCTCTACCTTTTCTGTTTTCTCACCTTCCCCTTCCTGTTTTTTTCCTATCCCAGAGCCCTGGCAGCAGCTCAGACAGGTCGGAAGTGTGGCGTGAAATAGGTGTGTACTTCCAGCGCTCATAGCTGCCTCTCCCTCTCCCAAAGAACACTGGATGGGAAGGAGAACTCACAGGGATTGGGAGTGTGCTCTCATTCACTGTGTCTCCATCGCTGCCAAGAGAGGAGGCTCAATTCAGCTGCAGTCCCTCCTCCTCTCCTCAACGCCACAAAACAAACCCCTGACACTGAAGGTAATTTTACAAGGATATGGTTTATAAGGATGTGGTTTATAAGGATGTGGTCTATAAGGCTGTGTAGGCACCTATTTATCTTTACAAAATGGCAGAGACTGTGCCTTAACTTCAGGCGTGGATGTTTATAGCAGCCCTAGAGCTTCTGTAAATTCCAAGCACCTATATTTTTCACAAATGTGCGTAAATTATAGTATTCTACAATCTACAGATGTACTTGCCTGCTCTGCCCAAACTCCGCCCATTGTCGAAGTACGCACCCTCTTACTCTGGCCTTTCCTGGTGCTGTGTGAGAACTGTGCTAGTGCTGCCCCGCCATCCCACCCCCCCAAAGCCTGATTTTTTGGCCTCCCATTGAGGGAGGGTGGTGAGAATGGCATCAGCAGTGGTAGGAGGACGGAAAGAGGGGAGATGCTGCACTGCTGCCCCCCCCCCCCGAAGCCCATCACCCTAGGCAGAGGCCTAATCTGCCGAGTGGTATGCCCAGCTCTATAAATAAAAATGTAAAAATAACTTCATAACATAACATCTACTTATATGCCACTTTCCATCATATAAAAAGGAATTAATAAATTAGATTTGTTTCTTCAAGAGGATTTCATATCGAAAAGGAATGAAAACGAAACAGAAATTTGTGAACACTATAGCTCTCATCCTGGCACCCTTCCCGAAGTCATATCTTCTACACACTAAGGGGCTGATGCGAAATGGTAGCGTGCTATCTGCGCATAGATAGTGTGCCATCTGCGCATATTTGTTTTCATAGAAGTCGTGCTGCAATGCAGAAAGCGTAGTTACTCACATGTAACAGGTGATCTCCGGGAACAGCAGGAATTTAGTCTTCACATATGGGTATTGTCGGTACCGACGGAGCCTGCGCGGGAACGCTCCCAAGCATCCCATAGGAACACTTTTGGAAGCATCCCTCAGCACATGCGCACTGCCTTCCCGCCTTTCCAACTGTTCCTCTTCAGTTAAGTTTGTAGCTGAGTGAAAGGATAGAGGGAGAGAGGAAAGAGACAAAGAGATAGAGACAACTCCTAGGGGAGGTGGGTGGGTTGTGAAGACTAAATTCCTGCTGTTCCCGGAGATCACCTGTTACAGGTGAGTAACTATGCTATCTCCAGGAACAAGCAGGAATGTAGTCCTCACATATGGGGACTCCCTAGCTGAAGATGCCAGGGAGATAGCCCCAGGAAGGTGCCACCATAGAAAGGTGGGAATCCTTCCTCCCATGGATCTCTGGCATTCTACCAGGGTTGGAGGGTAGGAGTTGAATTAGGGGTGAAAGAGATTTTGAAGAACAGCTTGGCCAAAGAAGGTATCCCGACGGGAGGCTTTATCCAGGCAGTAGTGGGCTGTGAAGGTGTGTACCGAAGCCCAGGTGGCTGTTGAACAAATGTCATCGATAGACACAGAGTGGAGATTAGCCATGGAAGTTGCCATGGCTCTCACGTTATGAGCTGTGACATGGTCCTGAAGAGGAAGACCCTTACTCTCATAAGCAAAGGATATGCATTGGGCAATTCATTTAGATAAAGTTCTTTTGGAGACCGGTTGTCCCAAATGACTAGGGTCAAAAGCTATAAAAAGTTGTGAGGACCTTCTATGTTGCTGTGTTCTCTGTAGGTAAAAGGCTAAGGCTCTTTTACAATCCAAAGTATGAAGGATTCTTTCTGCATTAGAGGCGTGAGGCTTCAGAAAAAATACAGGGAGCTAAATTGATTTATTTAAATGAAAAGGCGAAACCACCTTTGGCATAAAGTGTGGATGAGTTCTAAGAACAACCTTATCATAGTAAAACCTAGTATAAGGAGGATTAGCCACTAAAGCTTGCAGTTCACTAATGCGACGTGCAGAGGTGATTGCAATTAGGAAGATGACCTTCCAGGTCAAAACCTTAAGGGCTGTAGTGGCTAAAGGCTCAAAAGGCAGCTTCATGAGCTGCCCGACAACTAGATTTAGATCCCATGCCACCAGTGGTGGCTTAATGGGAGGTTTGGTTAATAGAAGACCTCTCATAAATCTGGATATGAGTGGATGAGAGGAAATTGGTTGTCCATTCAGAGGCTTATAAGAAGCTGCAATTGCACTAAGATGGACTCTTACCGAATTGGTCTTTAGACCAGAATTCGATAAGTGAAGGAGATACTCTAGTATTGATTCTAAGGGTAAGCCAAGGAGGTTTAATCCCTTCTTGGAGCACCATATAGTAAAATGTTTTCCACTTGAAGGCATAAGATCTTCTTGTGGAAAGTTTCCTAGAAGCCTGAAGGATATCCTTTGCCTGTTGGGAAAGTTTGAAATCCTGGAGGTCTAAGCCTTCAGCAACCAGGCCGTGAGATGCAGGGACTGGGGATTCAGGTGCTATAGCATCCCATTCTCTTGGGAAAGGAGATGGAACATGCCCTAACTCCACAGGTGCAGCTTGAGAGAGATGTAGAGGCAGGGGATACCACGTTTGGCGTGGCCATCGTGGCACTATGAGAATCATGCGACCCTTGTCTCTCTGAAGCTTGAAGAGTGTTTTGGGGATGAGGGGAATGGGTGGGAAGGCATAAAGGAAGCCCTGACCCCAGTGAAGGAGGAAGGCATCCCTTGTCTGACAATTGTGAGCTGGAATCCTGGAACAGAACCAGGGAAGTTTGGCATTCAGTGGACTTGCAAAGAGGTCTATGTCTGGAGTGCCCCAGAGAAGAAATATCTTTGCCACCTTGTCCAGGTGGAGGGACCACTCGTGAGGCAGCAGTACTCGACTGAGTTTGTCTGCCCAAAGGTTTTGAATACCTGGAAGATACACCACTAGAAGGTGAATTTGATATTCTCTGGCGAGGGCCAACAGTCGTAAAGCTTCGTTGCATAATGACAGAGAGCCTTGCATGTTCACATAGAACATTGCTACTTGATTGTCCGTCTGGACTAGGACTGTCTTGTAGCTGAGCTGGGCATGGAATACTCGAAGAGCTAAATAGATTGCTCTTAATTCGAGGAGGTTTATGTGCAGACCAGCCTCCTGTGGAGTCCAGGTTCCCTGGGTAGAGAGATGATTCAGGTGTGCTCCCTAACCCACCTGCGATGCATCTGTTGTTAGGGTGGCCTGAAAAAGGGGTTGATGAAAAGGAGACGCCATTGACAGATTTTCTAGGGATTGCCACCATTAGAGGGACAAAATTAGTCGTTGAGAGTTTATTATTTTGTCCGATAAATAACCTGTGGCCTGTGTCCACTGTGTGGAAAGGGTCCACTGAGCTGCTCGCATGTGGAGGCGAGCATATGGGACTACATGAACCGTGGATGCCATATGTCCCAGCAACTGTAGTAGCTCTCGAGCAGTTAGGGAGGATTTCTCTGCTGCTTGAGAAGCTATTTGCATTATGCGAAGACACTGGGCCTGTGGAAGGAAAGCCCTTGCCTGTCTGGTATCTAGACAGGCTCCTATGAATTCCAGGCATTGGCAAGGAACAAGTTGGGATTTTGGGAAGTTTATTACCAACCCCAAGTATTGGAGGATTTGCACTGTGCGAGACAGTGCAGTGCTGGCCTCTGCAACTGTAGGGGCTCGAATGAGCCAGTCGTCTAAATAAGGGAAGACGAATATCCCCAGGGTTCGTAGAAATGCAGCTACTACTGCCATGCATTTCGTGAATACCCTTCGTGCTGAAGCTAGACCAAAGGGAAGAACCCTGTACTGGAAATGTTTTCCCCTGAAAAGGAATCGTAAGAATTTCCTGTGATCTGGATGGATCAGAATGTGAGTATATGCATCCTTTAAGTCTAGAGCAGTGTTTTTCAACCTTTTTTGTGCAAAGGCACACTTTTTTCATGAAAAAAATCACGAGGCACACCACCATTAGAAAATGTTAAAAAAATTTACCTCTGTGCCTATATTGACTATATATAAAGTAATTCTCTTGAATAGGAATCAAACACTCACACCAACCCCCCCTCCCCTGCTGGTTCACACCAACCCCCCTCCCCTGTTGGTTCACTCACACCACCCCCCTCTCCACTGCTGGTTCACTCACCCACCCCCTGTCACTTACTCACCCCTCCTGCTGGGTCACTCACTCACTTACCCCCCCTCCCCTGCTGGTTCACTCACACCATCGCCCCCCCCTTGCTGGTTCACTCACACCACCACCCCCCCTCCACTGCTGGTTCACTCACAATCCCCCCCCCTTGCTGGTTCACTCACACTCCCCCCCCCTTGCTGGTTCACTCACACACACACACACCCCCCTCTGCCCAAGCCGCTGCTTCTGCTTTGTACAGAGCAGCGGCTGCACTACACTTACATTGAAAAGTAAAGAGAAACTGTGTCAGGAGCCCTCCGGTCATCGCAGAGCCCGAGGAAGTGATGTCATGGGGGCGGGCTCCTCACAGGCTGTCTTTCCTTTTCAAATTAACTTTATTGCAGCTAAAGTTAATTTGAAAAGGAAAGACAGCCTGTGAGGAGCCCGCCCCCATGACATCACTTCCTCGGGCTCTGCATGATCGGAGGGCTCCTGACAGTTTCTCTTTACTTTTCAATGTACAGTCAAACCTCGGTTTTCATGATTAATCCGTTCAAAAAAGTCTGACTAAAACCGAAACGGACTAAAACCGAAGCAAGATTTCCCATAAGAAATAATGTAAATTCAATTAATCCGTTCCAGACACCCAAAAATATTGACAAAAAATACATTTTATAGAGAATAACTATCTTTTTACATACAGAAAACAATGAGAAATACATATAAATGACTAATGAAATGGATAAATGAGCATGTAACATCACGTTTACCTTTATTGAAGACTTTTGTTGGCATATGGGACGCACTCCAGCCAGCTCCAGCTGCTCTCCCCTCTGGGGATCGAGCAATCACCACCAGCAGCGGAGGTGGGAACAGCCATCTTGGCCGTCTGCACAATCGGGGCTCCAGCCTGCCTTTTAACTTAGCAGCCATCACACCCAGTTACCAAGCTCACAGTGTCAGGAGAGGTAGTGCCAATGTCAGCAAAAGTAAGGGCACCAGAAAGAGGACAGTGCCCGAAGTCACACCAGCCTGTAGGGCAGCCACTCCTACACAGTGTCGGGAGAGGTGGAGAGGCAGTGTCAGCCAAGCAGCAGGCAGTTGAGAAACAGTGGGACAGAGAGTCTTAGGCTGCCTCCGGCCCCCCTAAGGTAGTAGCCTGACACAGGTGAGAGTCAGAGAACAGCGTGGGGCTGTGCCAGCAGGAGCCTGCAGCTGCAGACTGCAAGGTTTCAAGGAGAGGCCGCGTGTGCAGGCCTGCAGGACACCCAGAATCCAATCGGGAGGGCAGGGGCCCCGGCGGGAGACTGGGCCGCCAAGGAGAAGCAGATTCGGTCACCAGCTCCTGTCCCGGTTCAAGGGATGTGCAGGGGAAGAGGCAGCAGGCAGACGTACCCCTCTCAGGATAGATCGTATTGGTGAGGGATGGTGACAAGCGCCGGCGGCTGCCACGTGGATGTTGCTTGGTCCCGATAAATCTCCCCTTCAGTTCTGCAGCGCGACAGCCAAGCTCCAGACGTTTGTAATAGGTTCCTCCTCCCGTTTATCAGACCGCTGCTCAGACCGCAGGCAATAGTGAGGGCTCAGCCCGCAGGCCCCGCAGGAGCCTATCAGGCAGCTTTCTTCTGTGCCGGATACCGCGGCTGGCAGCAGCGTCAATCGGGGGAGAGTCCGGGGCAGGAAGCAGTTTCGGGCAGGCCACGCTGGAGCGTTGAACTCCTCGGCTCCCCAGAGGTCCCGCAGAATCGCTGGCTCAAGCTCCGTTGGAGATCGCTGGCTCACGCAAATCCATGGCAGGTACGGGGGGGGGGGGGGTAAAATGCTGTAGTTAGCGTATAAATGCATCCCACTTCTGGCCACAAGATGGTGCTCCATTTTCAACTGTACGAAAACCGAGACAACGTACGAAAACCGAAACAAAATCTTGATGAAAAAAGTCAACGAAAACCGAATCGTACGAAAACCAGGGCATACGAAAACCGAGGTTTGACTGTAAGTGTAGTGCAGCCGCTGCTCTTGACAAAGCAGAACCAGCAGCTGCACTGCTATAGGGAATCGCGTTCGCGCCGCGGACTTCGGCACAAAAGCCGGTTTTTTGCTCTGGCCGCTCCCGATCTTGCGGCCAGAGCAAAAAAACGGCTTTTCAATGGCCGGTTTTACAACTGTGCCGGCAGCCGGCCTGGCCATGGAAAAACCGGCCAGGCCGGCTGAAAACCAGCCGGTTGGCAACCCTAATTTGTGAGCCGAGGCCACATGTTACGGATGAAATTGGAATTTTTCCCACGGCACACCAGACAATATCTCACGGCACACTAGTGTGCCGCGGCACAGTGGTTGAAAAACGCTGGTCTAGAGAGCAAAGCCAATCCTGGTTTTGAAGGTATGGCAGAAGAGTTCCTAGAGAAATCATTTTGAACTTCTCTCGAAACAGGTATTTGTTCAATTCTCTGAGGTCTAAGATGGGTCTGTGTCCTCCTGTTTTCTTTGGAATAAGAAAATAGGAGGAGTAGAACCCTGCACCCCATTGAAGAATGGGTACCTCCTCTACTGCCCCTTGGGCAAGAAGTGTTGAGACCTTGTGATCTAACAGACTGTTTGCAGAGGTTTGAGAATTGAATTGCTTTAGAATTGTAGGATGGAGCATGCTGTGAAAATGGAGCTTGTACCCCTCTCCTACAATGGACAGAGTCCAATCTTCTGCTGTTATCTGATGCCATCTGCTGGCAAAGTGGCATAACCTGCCTGGGATATTGGGGGGTTGGGGACCCCTCAGAGGCAGGAAGGATAAGCTCTCTAGGAAGGAGTCAAAGCCCTTGAGGGGGCTGAACCTGCACAGCTGGTTGGGCTCTGGGGCCTTTTGGCTTCTTTTGCTGTCTAGTTTGTCCATTTTGGGCAACCTGACTCTGAGTTTGACTCTGCTGGGTATGGGAAGGATAAAATTTCCTCTTTTTGCCGAAAGAGGTTTTTTTTATAAGACTTCTTTTTGGCTGGAGTGGCTGTAGATTTCGACAATCTATCAAGAGTAGTACTGTCAGCATCTAACTCATTAGCCTTTTCCTGCCAGTTCTTGCCGAAGAGATTGTCTCCCGTGCAAGGAATGTTGCCTAACTTGTCCTGTACCCAAATCTCCAAGTCTGATGTCTGAAGCCAGGCAATCCGTCGTGCCCCAATGGCAATAGCAGAGGTTCTGCTGATGCATTCAAAGCAGTCAAAGGCTGCACGATTCACAAACTTGGAGACATCTTGAGTATGCTTAACTAGAGCAAGAAAGTTTTGTCTCTTGTCATCTGGGAGAAATGGGCTCATAAGCTCCAAGTCTCCTGTAACTTCTTTAAGGAACATTCGCATATATAGTATATATGAACTGATCCTAGCTGAAAGCATGGAAGCCTGAAAAGTTGGGCGCCCAAAAGCGTCCAGACTCCTGCATTCACAACCTGGAGGATTGGATGCATGCCTCTTTGCACTTTTCATCCTACGCATGGCTGACCCCACCACCATTGAATGGTGTGGCAGCTGAGTCTTTTGAAATCCAGAACATGGCGGAACTCAATACATAGTATCAAGTCTCCTAGAGTGAGGAGATGTAGTCAGAGGTGTCTCCCACATTCTGAGCATCAAGTTATGCAGAATTTCATGGATGGGCAGAGTGGCTGCCTCCTTTGGAGCTTTAGGATATTGGAGAATTTCCAATTCCTTTGCTCTGGGTTCCTCTTCAGGAGCCACCGTGATTGAAAGGCCCTTGGCCATATCACGAATAAAATCCTGAAAGGACATGTCCTCTGGAGGTGACATTCTCCGTTGGGGAGAAGAGGGATCCTCTGGGAGAAACCCTCTAGTACCAGCAGAATTGTCAGAGTCTTCGGAATCGGAGGATTTGAAGTATTCCTGACCATGATGCTCATGCAAAGCACGGTCCCGGTACCAATCGAAGTAGGTACCGAGTTGATCCGGTACCGATCTGTCGATTCCAGCCAAAGATGGCATGGGAAGAATTCCCACCGGGGCCGGTATCGTCAGTACCGATACCGGTGTCTGTAGTGGTGTAGGTACCGGCATCGGTGTCGATACCAGTGCCCGTTGGACCAATGGTACCGCAGCTGAGAGAAGAGCTGCGATGCTGCATTCGATAGCGAGGAACCTCTGGTCTATCGACGCTGCCGACGCCTGGGTATCAGTACTGGTGAAAACGGCCGGAACCCCTGAGCCTGGCACAAGTAGTTCTTGCGAGGTCGGGGCTTTGAGAACATCCTGGAGCCCCATTGATGCTTTGGAAGCTGAAGCCTCCCGCCGGGGCTGCTTTGCCAGTGTGGTTCTCTCAGGGGCAATGCCAATGGCCTCTTGATGCTTAGCAGGAGAGCTACCCTTTGAGGACCGGCTTTTATGTTTAGTTACCTGAGATCCATGGGAGGAAGAGGAGGCCCTTGAAGATGTCGATGCAATGGATCTGGCATCCGAAGAAAAGAGGGTACCAAGCTTTGCAGCCCAGTTCTGTCTTCCTGTTTTAGTCATCCCCATACAGGAGAGACATTCAGATGGAGAATGTTCAGGCCCTAAACATTTAAGACACCAATCATGGGTGTCAGTGACAGAAATAGTACTGCCACACTTAGTACATTTTTTAAAACCACTAGTTGGTTTTTCCATGTTTTAGGAATATGGGGCCTACTGGTCAAAATGGCACCTAGCACCAAAAAAGAAAAGTTTCTGAAGAGAAACAGCTTTAAGTATACGTTTTTTGGGGGGTTTTTTTGAAAAGAAAAGAACCGGCGGTACCGGTAAGCGTGGTTCGGCAGGCAAACGCGACCACAAGAAAACAATTTTAAAGACAGAATTTTCTGCAGTGACAGTGAATAGATCCTGTCGGCTCCATGGAAAACGAAAAACTGAAGAGGGACAGTTGGAAAGGTGGGAAGGAAGCGCGCATGTGCTGAGGGATGCTCCCAAAAGCATTCCTATTGGATGCTAGGGAGCATTCCCGCGCAGGCTCCGTCGGTACCAACGATACCCATATGTGAAGACTACATTCTTGCTTGTTCCTGGAGATAAGGGATCAGCATAAAGGTAATCACTGCACAGAAGTCAGCGCCAATGCATGATGATCAAGCAATTACATCAGTGCCAATGCATGATGATCAAGCAATTACATCAGCACCAGTGCATGATGATCAAGCAATTACATCAAGCACCAGTAAATGATGATCAAGCAATCACATCAAGCGCCAGTGCATGATGATCAAGCAATCACATCAAGCGCCAGTGCATGATGATCAAGCAATCACATTAAGCGCCAGTGCATGATGATCAAGCAATTACATCAAGTGCCAGTTCATGATGATCAAGCAATCACATCAAGCGTCAGTGCATGATGATCAAGCAATCACATCAAGCGCCAGTGCATGATGATCAAGCAATCACATTAAGCGCCAGTGCATGATGATCAAGCAATCACATCAAGCGCCAGTGCATGATGATCAAGCAATCACATCAAGCGTCAGTGCATGATGATCAATCACATCAAGCGCCAGTGCATGATGATCAAGCAATCACATTAAGCGCCAGTGCATGATGATCAAGCAATCACATCAAGCGCCAGTGCATGATGATCAAGCAATCACATCAAGCGTCAGTGCATGATGATCAATCACATCAAGCGCCAGTGCATGATCATCAAGCAATCACATCAAGCGCCAGTGCATGATCATCAAGCAATCACATCAAGCGCCAGTGCATGATCATCAAGCAATCACATCAAGCGCCAGTGCATGATCATCAAGCAATCACATCAAGCGCCAGTGCATGATCATCAAGCAATTACCTGTTTGGCCTCAATGCAGAGAATTGTGCAGAAAAACTAGGACTGAACTTAACACCAGAACTTTAATGCCTACTTGAAGGATACACAAGGGATTTTGTGGTCTGTGCCGAGGAGGAATGTATCTCTGTTTCGTAAGTGGCTTTGCTGAAATCAGTTCTTTAAAAAAAAGGCAGGGGAATCGTGCTGGAATGAATGTATGCGCATATGATGGAATCATATGAGCACATGACTGCAATCATTCTGCTGAGAATAGTACTCAGAATAATATCACTGTTCAAAGACACCAATATTGTTCCAAGTAAAAGGTCTGAGCAGAGATATGCATTACATAGAATTCCAGCACGTGCCTTTTTATATGCAGGATCTAGAAGCCTAGTTTAGCGCAGACTTTCTGCACCTACCTCATTTGCCAGCCATCTGCTTACTGCATAGAGGCGCACAACTTCTGTGTTACTCTCACGCTAGAAAACTATTCGCACAGCTTTTAGCGCACAACTCTAACACCGGCTTTCTGCAGCAGCCTGTAAGGAGGGGATTTTATAAGGAATTTGAACATGTAGAACAGCCTGAGTTAAAAATGGCAGCTATAGCCCTGCGAGGTAGTCTTGTGGTGCTACTGATAGGTGTCACACTCCTTATTTGGCAGATTGATGTTTAGCACCAGTACCATGAGACTACCACTAGGGGTCACAGTTGCAATTCTGAACACAGGTGATGGAGGAGGAGCAGAGGGGGAGAACACCTACCCCTCCACTAGACCTAGACCACTAGGGGTATCCCAATAAGTACCGAAGGTCTGAATGGGGGGAGATTTGTGTGATGGCTGAGGGGATTCTGAAAGGGGAGGGGAATGTGTACGGAGGGGCTGTCATCCAGGGGAATATGTGCTTGTAAGGGGTGGGGGGGGATGTATGTGCTCAGGGGTGACTTCAATCAGAGGGTTTTCCCCCTTAGCGCTGGGACTTGCATTAAGTACATCTGTAGAAGCATGGGTGCATCAGCGCTATCTCATGATTCGTTTAACGTTCGCCTTGTGTGGTAACTGCAGGTCATTTGCTGACCACATCCCCAACAGTTAGCGCACTGCCTTAGTATTTATCACGCGTTTGTTCTTGCTCCTAACGGATAGTAATTACAAAAAAACGTACTGCACTTTAGCAAACAGGCCTCAGAGTTACTGTTGTGTGGGGAAGTTAGTCAGGGGCAGGGAATGGGTGGCCCGGGGGCAAAGAGTGGACAGGCAGTGGGCGGTGGCCAGCCCTGGATGTACAGGGCTGATTCTAATGCTGGCCCTGTACATCCAGGGCCGGCGAAATGGCCGGGGAAGTTATTCCATCTCTGAGATATAATAACTCCCCTGGACGTTTTTTTTAATTTGGGGCGCGGACGTGCCTGGGGGGGCCAGGGGAAATTCCCCTCAGCCCGACCCTGGCCTTCGGAAGCTGGATTGGGGTTCAGGCTGCGGGGAATTTTCAGTTTTGATCGGCAGACGGCATTGTGGCTTTTAAATGCAGCCGCAGTGGCATGGCAACATGACGCCATGGCACCGCGGCTCCATTTAAATGCCCTTACTGAGTTTGCCAGGTGCAGTTTTGCACGTACAGGATGGACAGAATCGCTGTCCTGGCCTGCACGTGCAGGACTGTTAGCAATTCTGATCACGTGAGGCTAGACATGCCCCGTGGGATCAGAATTGCAATCCCCTCTGTGCATCTGGTTCATACCGGACGCACAGAGGGGATCTATGTCTGGGACAGAATTGGGCCCTTTCTGATAATCCAGATACACTATATAAACTGGCTCACCTCTGTCTACTTGTTTATTCACATCTTCAAAAAAATATAAGATTAGTAAGAAAAGACCTTCCTTGGCTAAATCCATGTTGGTTTTCTCCAATTAAATCATGACTATATATATGATTAGTAGTTTTATTCTTTATAATGGTTTCTACCATTTTGCCTGGTACTCACCAGTCTGTAGTTTCCCGGATCACCCCTGGAACCCTTTCTAAATATTGGTGTTACATTCACCTTTCTCCAGGTCCTACAAATGATAATTTTAATGATAGTTCACTGATTACTAATAGGAAGTCTGCAATCTCATATTTCAGTTCTTTCAACACCCTCAGATGTATACCATCCAGTCCAGGTGATTTGCTACTCTTCAATTTATCAAATAATTGTAATACATCTTCCCGGTTTATCGATATTTTTTTCAATTCTGCCGATACATCACCTTTATATATCATTTCAGGAATGTGTAAATTCCCTACGTCATCTTCAGTAAAGACCGAAGCAAAGAATTCATTCAATCTCTCTGCTATGGCCTTGTCCTCACTTAGTGCCCCTTTTAGCCCTCTATTATCCAATGGTCCAACTGACTCTCTTACAGGTTTCTTGCTATAAATATACTTGAAAAAGTTTTTATTATGCATTTTTGCTTCCATGGCTAGCTTTTTTACAAATTCTCTCTTTGTCTGCCTTATCAATGCTTTGAATCTAACTTGCCAATGCTTATGTCGTTTCCTGTGTTCATCATTTGGCTCCTCTTCCCATTTGCTGAAAAATACTTTTTTGGCAGCAAAGGCCTCCCTGACTTTGCTGTTAAACCATGCTGTTAGTTTTTTGTCCTTCCTTCCACTTTTCTTAAAGCATGGAATACATCTTTTCTGGGCTTCCAAAATGGTTCTTTTAAACAATGCCCATGCTTTATGTAAATCTTTAACCTTTGCAGCTGCTCCTTTTAGTCTTTTCTTAACTATTTTCCTCATTTTATCATAGTCTCCATTTTGAAAGTTAAATGGTAATACTGTGGATTTCTTTTCCATCCGTCTTTCATTTATTAAATCAAATGTGATCATGCTATGATCACTTGCCAAGTGGCCCCAACACCTTTATCTCTTGCACCAGATCCTGTATGCAACTGAGTACTAGATCCAAGATAGCTTCCCCTCTTGTCTGTTCATGAACGAGCTGCTCCAAGAAGCAGTCATTTATTTCATCTAGAAACTTTATC
Organism: Ichthyophis bannanicus; assembly: GCA_033557465.1. Classification (NCBI taxonomy): domain Eukaryota; kingdom Metazoa; phylum Chordata; class Amphibia; order Gymnophiona; family Ichthyophiidae; genus Ichthyophis; species Ichthyophis bannanicus. The sequence continues at coordinate 486,913,796 of CM066038.1, read as the reverse complement.
TCCCTAGCATGTCCTGCCATGACACTGACCCAGTCGATACTTGGGTAATTGAAATCACTCATTATTATTACTGTGTTGTAACTTTTGTTAGCTTCCCTGATTTCTTTCAGCATTTCATCATCCATCTGTTCATTCTGGCCAGGCGGTCAGTAGTACATCCCCACTGCCATCGCCTTCCCCTTTTTACATGGAATTTCTATCCATAGAGATTCTACAGTGTAATTTGTTTCCTGCAACACTTTAATCCTATGTGACTCAATGCTCTCACTAACATAGAGCGCAATCCCTCCACCAATTTGATCCAATTGCAATATAGTTTGTATCCAGGTATCACAGTGTCCCATTGGTTGTCCTCCTTCCACCAGGTCTCTGAGATACCAATCATATCTAACCTCTCATTTACAGCTATATATTCCCCCATCTTATTTTTTTTTTTAGATTTATTTATTTCTAGCTTTTGTCTAGCATTTCCATATAAGCATTTTAGAGGTTGTATTTCATTCATATTAATCTGGTTATCAGTTGATAGGGGTAATTTGGAATCTTTCAACTCTGTACTTAAGGGCATCTGGGTTACTTTTATCTTTATTGGAACCTCTCTGTTAGGATGTCCTAACTTCCCTCTTTTGCTAGTATCTTCTGAACCATGCGCTCTTGGGTGACTGTCGGCTTTCCCCTATTATCTAGTTTAAAAAGCTGCTCTATCTCCTTTTTAAATGTTAATGCCAGCAGCCTGGCTTCATCCCGGTTAAGATGGAGCCCATCCCGTTGGAAGAGCCTTTTCCTTCCCCAGAATGTTGCTCAGTTCCTAACAAATCCAAAACACTCCTCTTTGCACTATCGCCTCATCCACGCATTCAGACTCCGGAGCTCCGCCTGCTTTTTGGATCCCGCACATGGCATGGGAAGCATTTCAGAGAATGCTATCCTGGAAGTTTTGGATTTCAACTTCCTACCTAAAAAGCCTAAATTTGGACTCCAGAACCTCCCTCCCACATTTTCCTATGTCATTGCTATCAACATGTACCAAGATGACAAACTCCTCCCCAGCACTATCTAAAACCTTGTGTAGGTGGCGCATGAGGTCCACTACCTTCGCACCAGGTGGGCATGTTACCAGGCAATCCTCGCGTCCACCAGCCACCCTGCTATCTACATGCCTAATGATAAAATCACTCACTATCATGGCCGTTCTAACCCTTCCTTCATGGGCACATGGCCCTGGAGAAACCTCCTCAGTGCGAGCGGGTTTACATCTCCTGGTGGACAGATCCTTGAATGAACAGAAAAGTTACATTTAATAGAGATTTTCACATCAAATAGCTTTTTAACTGTGATATATTGTATTGTATTGTTAGGTATTTTATTGTGTTTTGTAAGTTAATGTGACATTGTAACATTTTTGTGGTATTTTTGAATATAGTGAGAGATTTTTCATGTATATGAATATTTATTGATGGTTAACATGTATTTGAAGAATAAATATATAAAGTAAATAAAGTGGATGTTTATAATTTATAATTAATGGCACTTTCTGAGGTAGTTTATACATCCTTGAGATTTTAAGTATGCTTTAGCAATTTAATTATTTTTTTTTGTAATTTGATAGTATATTGCATTGTTGTAATAATGGACAGATCCTAGTTACAGGATTATTTCCTGCCTCACCAAAGTGATGCTCTCTTTTCATGTCACCTCTGTCCTCCATGGCAAATGAGATGCTGCAAAGTGGACATAGGGTTTCAATACTACATCCATGTAGGTCTCGTCTATGTACCTCTTTGACTTCCTTATTTCTGCCAAGTCTGCTACTCTAGCCTCCAGAGATCGCACTTGTTCCCTGAGGGCAAAGAGCTTCTGGTACCTAGTGCAAATGTAGGACCCCTCACCAACTAGGAGAAAATAGTATATGTGACACTCTATGCAAAATACTGGATAACCCCCATCTCTCTGCTGGACTACTGTCTGCATCTTAGTTTGGAAGTTTGTTTAGCTATTTAAGTTGTTTGAAGTTACTAGGGATACTTGTTCTAATACAACTATTCTAAATAAGTTTAAGGGACTTTGTTGACCTCAAGATTAATTCATTTCAGGCCCTTAATTCATCTATCCCTGGTGAAGATAGCCAGCTGAACCTGAAAGTATATTTGAATACCCCTCCCTCTTTAATAGGTCTAAGATCTATAAAGCTAAGATTATGCCTAGGGTGGGTGAGAGGGAATTAACACTTAGTAAAGGCTGGCTTGCTACACAGGTCCCAGACCTGTGCTTCTAAGGTAATCTGTGAACAATTTCCTGGGTGATTCACACAGCCCTTGTTTTGGTAGAGGGAGCCTTTCAAATTGTCCCTTTGATCTGTCACTTGGCTTTAACACCTATTTAAAACAATTTCACGGGTCTCTTGCCCCATATCTAGAAGGCCTCTTTATAAAGGTCTCTAGAAACAATTTATTCCTTTCTGCTCAAAGAATATGGACCCTATGTTTCCTTTTATGCTAAGCTACACTCTGATTTGACTTAAATTACTCTGCTGATACTAGGTCCTGACTGAGTTTTAAACTTAAACTAGAAGCTCTCTGCTGAGTTTTAAATTTAAAATAAAAGCTCTCTGATAAGTTCTAAGATTTAAACTAAAAACTCTTTGCTGATACTAGGCCCTGGCTGAGTATTACATTTTTAAATTACAAACTCTCTGTTGGGTTCTAAATTTAAACGGAAAGCTTTCTGCTGGATTCTCTGCTGGGTTTGAAATTTAAACTGAAAGCTCTCTGAGTTTTAAACTTAACCAAAAAGCTCTCAGCTGGGTTTTAAACTTAAACCGAAAGCTCTCTGCTGGGTTCTGAATTTAAATTGAAAGCCCTCTGCCGGATTTTAAATTAAATTTAAGCTGAAAGTAAAGTAAAGATTTATTGCATTTTTTCTTATTGCACAGGGACATTGGAAGTAAATGCTTTTTTGTGTATAATGGACTTGTGGTTATAATAAGCTGCGAGCACGTGGAAGTAAGCGCTTCTTGTGTAACTAATAGAATTGGGGTTATAATTGGTTGAGCGAGTCTGGCAGAAAAATAAACCACCACAATTACATCATCACAGTATGATGGTCCTTTCATAACTGATGGAGTTTTTTCTTTGTAGAAAGGAATGTGAGGAAAAGCCTGCCTTTGTGGAATAATTACAGTGGTGTCCTGGATAGTCGCGGCCACCTAAATAAAGCAGTTTTGCTGAAACATCAGTGTTGGGACCTGGCTTAAGGATGTGCAGCAGCAAGATGACTTCTGGCTGTTTGTTTGGATACAAAATTGTGGCAATATAATCCCCATACTTGTGGTGATACCAGACTGTGGTGCTACTACTAGTACTACTATTGATCATTTATATAGTGCTACAAGGCGTAGGCAGCGCTGCACAAACACAAAGAATACAGTCCCTGCTCAAAGAGCTCACAATCTAGTCAAGAGGAACAGTACAAGACAGAAGAAACCAGGGCCGGCCCGTCCATTGAGCAAGAATGTTTTTTGCACAGGGCCCCGCGCAAAGAACATTCTGCTTTTTTTTAAAAATGAAATTTAAAAAAAAAAAAAAAAGGGCCGCCGCCACCGCGGCAGCATGGAGTGTCCCGCGGGGCCCCCTCTGCCCAGCTGAACTCTCCCGGCACGGCTGAAGCCCTCTGCTCCGGCTTGCAGATACGCGAAGGGAGAGTGTCTCCCTCGCATCTCTGTTAAACCCGCAGGGGCAGATGGGAAATTTCCCATCAGCCCCTGCTTCCCATCAGCCCCTGCGAGCTTAACAGAGACGCGAGGGAGACACTCTCCCTTCGCGTATCTGCAAGCCGGAGCAAAGGGCTTCAGCCGCGCCGGGAGAGTTCAGCCGGGTAGAGGGGGCCCCGCGGGACACTCCATGCGGCGGCAGCGGCCAGCTTTTTTATTTTAATTTCCATGAGCCGATGGGGGGGGGGTTAGGACTGGCAATGTGCTGTGGGCTGATGGGGGGGGTTAAGACGGGTAATGGGCTGATGGGGGGGGGGGGTTAAGACTGGTAATGGGCTGTGGGCTGATGGGGGGGGTTAGGACTGGCAATGGGCTATGGGGGGGGTTAATACTGGAAATGGGCTGTGGGCTCATGGGGGGGGCTAGGACTGGTAATGGGCTATGGGAGTGGGGTTAAGACGTAATGGGCTGTGGGCTGATGGGGGGGTTAGAAATGGTAATGGGCTATGGGGGGGGGGTGAAGACTGGCAATGGGCTGTGGGCTGATGGGGGCGGTCTGGAAATGGGGTGATGGGGGGTTAGGACTGGTAATGGGCTATGGGGGGGGGTTAAGACGCAATGGGCTGTGGGCTAATGGGGGCTGTCTGGAAATGGGGTGATGGGGGTTAGGACTGATAATGGGCTATGGGGGGGTTAAGGCTGGTAATGGGCTGTGGGCTGATGGGGGAGTTAGGACTGGTAATGGGCTATGGGGGGGTTAAGACTGGTAATGGGCAGTGGGCTGATGGGGGGTTAGGACTGTTAATGGGCTATGGGGGGTTTAAGACTGGCAATGGGCTGTGGGCTGATGGCGGCTGTCTGGAAATGGGGTGATGGGGGGTTAGGACTGATAATAGGCTATGGGGGGGCTAGGTCAGGAAATGGGCTGATGGGGAGGGGTTAGGACTTGAGGTGGGCTGATGTGGTTAGGACTGGTAATGGGCTGTGGGCTGATGGGGGGTTTAGGACTGGCAATGGGCTATGGGGGGCTGACTGGAAATGGGCTGATGGGGTTAGGACTGGAAGTGGGCTGATGGGGGGTTAGGACTGGTAATGGGTTATGCGGGGCTTAAACTGAAAATGGGGTGATGGGGGGTTAGAACTGGAAGTTGGTTGATGGGGGGCTAGGACTGGTAATGGGTTGGGGGGTTGCTAGGACTGGAAATGGGCTGAGCGGAAGGGGAGGCTTGAACTGCAAATAGCTGATGGGGAGGGGGCTTGGAATGGAAATGGGCTGTGAGGGAAGGGAGCTAGGACTGAAAATGGGCTGATGGAGCAGCTAGGATAGGACTGGAAATGGGCTGTTGGGGGGAGCTAAGATTGGAAATGGGCTGTGGTGGGGGCTTGAATTGAAATGGACTCATGGAGGGGCTAGAACTGGAAGTAGGCTCATGGGGGGGGCTTGGACTGGAATTGGGCTGAGTGGAGGGGAGCTATGATTTGACATGGGCTTATTATGGGGCTAGGAAATGACTAGAAATGGGCTGATGGGGGGGCTAGGATTGGAAATGAGCTGATGCAGGGACTAGAAGGGAATGGATGCTGGGTGAAACTGGAACTACGTTCACTAACAGAGATCACGGAATTCCGAAAAAAATTAAAAACATATCTATTCACTAAACACTATAATGCCATGGAAAACCATACAATCGAAGTAGATAAAGGCTAAACAGGAAATTGCCCACATTAAGTTATTACTCTCCATAATTAACGGACAACATACATAGCTTATACGATATGACACTCCTTTCAATTATGCCCTAATACCCCCCACATGTATATAGTTTCAAATGTTATGCACTGCCTTACGTTGTTTAAAAATTACACTTTGTTAGATAATTGTTACTCACTCTGTTTCAACTGAAATATTCTTAGTTTTCTCTCTGCTTTGTTTAAGTTATGATGTTCTATGTAAAAAGTTAAAATGTTCTATGTAAAAAGTTAAAATGTTCTATGTAAAACAAACCTCGCTTTGTCAACTGTTGTTAATTGTACACCGCAACTGATCGCTGGAAGATGCGGTATATAAATGAGTGTTAAATAAATAAATAAATAAAACTAGAAGGGAGCTGATGTTGGGGGAGGATTAGAATGGGATGGGGCTGGGAGAGTAAAATGGAGAGGGGTAAAATATTTTGTGTGGGAGGGATGAAAAATCTATAATTGGCCGGGTATTGGGAGAGTAAGTGGGGATTGAGGATGGAAGGGTAAAATTTGTGAGGATGAAATAGGAATGAGGAAAGAGCAAAAGGAGAAAGATTAGTATGTTAAAGCAGATGTAGAGAGAGAGAATGGAAAAAAAACTAGAAGAGAGAAGAAAGGGCAAAAGGACAGCAGATGATGGAGAGTTAGCAGAAAACATGAAGAAACCAGAAGAAAGTGGCTGGACCAATTGTAACTGAAAAAAAATGCACAAAAGGTAGAAAGATATCTCTTTATTTTGAATTTATTAACTGGAATATGAAAGCTCTGGGAAATGTGCATCATTAACGTCTGTGCTTTGTTTGGTACAAGAGGAAATTAATTTATAGTTTTATTTCTACAGTGTTGTTGTACATTCCAAGTTTGGCTTTTGGGGTTCCCAGTTTAATTATTGACTTCCTGTTTCTAAATTGTGATTCCTTGTTTGGTGATGGTCTATGTTCTGCATGTGTAACTGAGCTGAGGTATTCTGTTTATGTAATTCCTATTTGACATTGCCACTTGTTCTCTTACCCCAGTATTCTCTGAAATGTATTGGTTTAATATTTGCAGTGTTGCCTTTTGATAGGTAGGGTATGGTGCTTTGTGAGTCCTGGTAGTGCTGTCAGGATACGGTGGGTTTGCTATGGGTTCTAAATGGGCAGCATTTGTAGTAGTTCCTAATGTGCCTGGCGGTTGGCACTGGATTATAGTAATGTAGAAATCTTTTAGTCTTTCTTTATCCATACACTCATTAAGAGACATGTTTACTAAAAGTTAGTGTATGGTAACATTATGCAAATATTTATGCAAATAAGGCCACTTATGCAAATGAGGCCCCGCACCGAGTCTCCGCACATGGCCCCGCACCCCCCTTGGGCCGCCCCTGGAAGAAACAAGTGGTAAAAGGGAAGGAGACACAAGGACAATAAGGGAGGTAAGTCTTTAGCATGGATTTGAAGAGGGGGAGAGAAGAGACTTGACGTAAAGAAACAGGAAGTTTGTTCCAGGCATAAGGAGCAGCAAGATGAAAAGATCGAAGCCTGAAGATAGCAGTAGAAAAAAAGGGCATCGAGAGAAGAAAGCCAAAGGAGGTACGGAGCTCACTAGGGGGGAGTAGGGAGAAAGAAGAGAGGAAAGGTAATGAGGGGCAGTGGAGTGAATGCATTTATGAGTTACAAGAAGTTTGACTTGGATACGGAAGTGAAAGGGGAGCCAGTGAAGAGATTTTAGAAGAGTAATATGAGTGTATCGGTGCTGGTGGAAAATTAGCTGTGCAGCACTGTAGACTAAAAGGCTGCGGCAATCATCAACCTCACATAAGTAACGCTGTCTAATGCTTTTAAGTAGTCTGCGAACACTTAAATTGTCAGTCAGTACTGTGGGAAATTCCTAACGAAGTAGACATCTGTCTATCTCTCTCTATATGTATTTGTCAGAAAATAATAACATTGGAGTTTGGATTTTGAAGTGAAAAGATACAAAAAATTCTTTAAAAAATTTTCATGGACTGTGAGCTCGGGAGACAAATGATGAAATGCGAGATGCAGGGTGTTCGTACAAACAATTGGCCCAGCAGTCTATATTTGATGTCTCCTTGAGAATTTATTTAATGATTTTTGGAGTCTTTTGAGCTCTTGTGACCTTCTCTCATTTGCATTTTGTCCTTTCACAATTTTGACATAAAATGATTATTTTTGAAGCTTTTGGTGATAGGGTCACATATTTGCCCTCTAAAATAGGCACAACATATACTCCCAGATGCCCTTTATAAAGTTACCCTCTGAGAGAATCATTTTATAACCGGTCACCAAGATTTGGTGGGTCAAGAAGGTGCCTAGTTTCAGTTTATATTATAAAGAGAACGAGGTGCTTACATTCCTCTATGAAACTGCCCCTGAGAAGCTACTGAACATGTGGCTATAATGAGGCCTCGGGAGCTGGTGTGAATGTAGAGACCCTCGTAATACACCCGAGCATGAGTTTTATAAACACCGGGCATAAACTGCCACTCTGCCCAAACTCCACCCCTGAATATGCCTACTACAGAGTTATTTTATGGGTATATTGGCATATGCATGCAAAAATGCCTTCAGGAGATCATTTGAACAGCTCACACTAGCCCCAGAACACTGCAGTCCGTTCTCCCAGGGAACTGGCATCCATCAATGCTCTATCTGTCCAAGTACTTTATGCCTGCTATTTGTGCAGAGAGCGACAAAGGGTGCAAAGTGGCAGGTTTATATTTGAAAACGTCAAGTGCATCTGATGTTTTATGCCCCAAATCTACACGTGTCCTTTTTAATTTGGCTAAAAGCATTCATGTTGTAAACGCAATATGTTCCTTTTAGCCTTTTGGATAGCAGTTACTCAGGTAAATTGATAGTTACTTCCTGGAAATAACTTTCAACTTAGCTTGCACGTGAGATCTGTAAGCACTGGCTGCTCCTGTGTAATGTTTTCTGCAAAACATACATTTCATCGATGTCATCGCAATGTATTTTTAACAACTACTCCCCTCCTTCCAATTTACCTGAAAAAATTAAAATACACAGGTGTTTACCACACAAGTCTTTAGTAAAATATCACAGAATTTTATTTATTTATTTAACTGTATTTATATCCTGCTTTTCACCGGGTCAAAGTGGTGGGACATATAACAGGGGGGGGGGCCCATCACCGGAGGCTCAACAGTGATGATTTTGGGATGAACATAGAGACTGACAGGATAACTGACAGGATAACATAGAGACTGACAGGATAGCACAGTTATTGGTCTGGGGTTCTTGAAGAGAAATAGGGGGGATTCCTATTCAGAGATGTTCTTGGAATAGGACGGTTTTTAGCTGCTTTTTGAATGATGGGAGATCATCGTTGTTCCTGATGTGGTTTGGTAGAGAGTTCCAGAGGGATGGGGCATAGAGTTCGAAGGCTCTGTTGCAGGTCCGTTGTGTTGCCTTGGTCCTTTTGTGGGGGACGGCAATGGAGCTGTTCGAGGTTTGTCTGGTTGTTCTGCTGTGGGTTGGGCGAGGCAGTAGGGTGCGGAGTGGGGTGCCTTGGGTTTGGTGGATGGTTTTGTGGGTGAGTAGAAGAGCTTTGTACTTGATTCTTGCTTCGATGGGGAGAATATGAAGGTCTCTCAGAATTGGGGTGATGTGGTCCTGTTTCTTTGCATTGTGAATTATTCTCGCCGTGGTGTTTAGGGCAGTTCGGAGGGGATTGGTTTGTGTGGCAGGTAGGCCATGGTAGATTATGTTGCAGTAGTCCAGATGAGGGAGTGTCAGAGCTTGCATTACTGTCCTGAAGTCTTATGGTTCGAGGAGAGGTCGAAGACGTTGTACCGTTTTTGCCTTGTGGAATACTGTGCTAGTGGTCTTGTTGATTTGCTGCTTAAGGGTTAGGGCTTGGTCAATGATAATGCCGAGATATCTTATGTGTGGTTGTATTTGAATTTGCGTGGTTCCCATGATGAGGGATTCAGTATAATATTGCTCAGTTTGTCTAAATTACTGGAATTCCATAATAACATCTGAGATATGATACAGAATTTCACAGCATCTTTCAAAATTTTGACTAATTACCCCTTTAATATGTGAAAATGTTGCAAATCCCCACTTTATTTCTCAAAAAATTAAATCTGTGCATTTTGAGAGCATTTTCCACCCATCAAAGATACTACACAGGGAGCAGGTGAATCCATTATTTGTTGTTGTTGTTAAGTGCCGTGGAGTCGGAGTCGACTCATGGCAATCCTCTGGATAGCTATCCTAAATTGTGTTCGGTCTTCAGTCAGGCGGCTCATTGTTGACAGACTGGTACCCGTAGCTGCTGTTATTGTATCGATCCATCTCATTGCTAGCCTTCCTCTTTTGCGTTGACCTTCTATCTTGCCAAGCATGATGTCTTTCTCTAATGATCTCTCTCGTCGCATGATGTGTCCAAAGTATGAAAGTCGAAGTCTTGTCATCTGAGCTTCTAAAGAAAGCTTAGGTTTGATCTCCTCTAGAACCGACGGGTTTGTTCTTCGGGCAGTCCATGGTATACACAGTATTCGCCACCAGCACCATAATTCAAAGGCATCAATTTTCTTCCTGCCTATCTTTTTCACTGTCCAGCTTTCACATCCATATGATGTTACTGAAAATGCCATGGCTTGAACAAGTAGAATCTTTGTATGGAGAGAGACATCTCTGCTCTTGAGAATCTTATCTAGGTATTTCATAGCCATTCTGCCAAGAGCAATGCGTCGTCTGATTTCTTGACTGCTTGTTGCTTCTTTATTGATGATCCTAGTAGCTTAAAGTTGTTCACAATTTCAATTTCTTCTCCTTCAACGATGAACCTGTTGATTATGCCAGTTGTCATGATCTTTGTCTTCTTTACATTAAGGTGCAGGCCCATTTTGAGACTATGTTCTTTGATTGTAAAAAGCAAATGTTTCAGATCATCTTCACTTTCAGCCAGTAATGTGGTATCATCAGCATAGCGAAGGTTGTTCATGAGTCTTCCACCAATCTTCACACCTCTGTTGTCTTCATACAGTCCTGCTTCTCTGATGATTTGTTCTGCATATAAATTATTTTAAACCATTCTGTTTCTCCTTGTTCCGTTCAAACTGTTACTTCTTGATCAATGTACAGATTGTGCAAGAGAACGATCAGGTGTTCTGGTATACCCATGCGTCTTAATGTGGCCCAGAGTTTCTCATGGTTTACACAGTCAAAAGCCTTGCTATAGTTGATAAAGCACAAATAAATATCCTTTTGGTATTCTTTAGTCTTTTCAAGGATCCATCTCACATCCGCAATGATGTCTCTCGTTCCTTGCCGTTTCCTGAACCCTGCTTGTACTTCAGGTAGTTCTTGTTCCAGGTATGGTTGTAGTCTCTTTTGAATAATCTTCAGTAGAACCTTGTTAGCATGTGGGATCAGAGCAATTGTGTGATAATTTCCACAGTCAGTTGGATCACCTTTCTTTAGTATTGGTATAAACACAGATCTTTTCCAGTCAGTTGGCCATGATGTTGTCTTCCATATTTCTTGGCATAGCCTTGTAAGTATGGTAACAGCTGCATCAGATTGCTGTAATACGTCTATGGGAATGCTATCACTGCCTGGTGCTTTGTTCTTTGATAAGGCTTTCAATGCTGCTTCAACTTCTTCTTTCATCACCAATGGTTCCGATCATAAAGTACAGGTTGAAATGGCTGTTGGTCCACTTGATCTTTATCAAATAAAAACTCTGTATATTCCTTCCACCTTTTCTTGATCTTCTCAGCATCATTCAACATAGAACCTTGAGCATCTTGTAACATTCCAATTCGAGGCTGGAACTTTTTCTTTAACTCTCGTAGCTTTAGGAAAGCCGATCTTGTTCTTCCTCTAATAGTTTCTGCTTCTATTTCCTTGCATGTGTCATAGGGAGGAGTAGCCTAGTGGTTGGGGTAAGGTACTTCAGGCCGGAAGGTCAGGGGTTCAAATCCCACTAGAGGACAGCAACCTTGGGCCGGAAGGACTGGGGTTTCTAGTCCCACAGGTGCTCCTTGTGGTCTTGGGCAAGCCACTTAACCCTCCATTGCCCATGTTCCCTGTAAGTATTAGTGTGTGTGTCTCATATCCCCGCATGTTAAATGTATCCCCCAATTGTGTTGTGACCGCTTTGATTGAAGGATAAGGCGGCATACAAAACTGTCTAAATAAATAAAATAAATTGTAGCACTTTTCCTTGTCCTGTCTTGCTGCACGTTGGAAATCTCTGTTGAGTTCTGCGATTGTCTCTCTCTCCTCTGGCTTTAGCTTCTCTGCGTTTCTGGGCAATTTTCAGAGTTTCTTCCATCATCCATTTTGGCTGTTTTTGTTTTTTCACCTTTTGTAGAGACTTCTCGCTTTTTTCCAACACAACCTTCTTGATGTCATTCCATAACTCTTCCGGAGCTCTGTCATTTGTATCTAAAGCAGCAAATCGATTTTGCAGGCAGTCTTTAAATTCCAGTGGTATATTCTCAAGGTCATATTTTGCTGCATTCATGAGTGGTTTGTTCTTTTTCAACTTTAGCTTGAGTTTGATCTGTACCACAGTCAGCTCCAGGTTTTGTCTTTGTTGATGTTACAGAGCTTTTCCATCGCTGACTTCCACAGATGTAGTCAATTTGATTTTTATACAATCCACTGGTTGAAGTCCATGTGTACAGTCGCCGCTTGTGTTGCTGGAAGAAGGTGTTTGAGATGAATAGATCGTTGGTCTTGCAGAATTCTATCAGTCTTTCTTCAGCTTCATTTCTGTTGTCAAGTCCATATTTTCCAACTACTTTGCCTTCTTCTTTGTTGCCAACTTTTGCGTTCCAGTCACCCATGACTATCAGGATATCCTGTTTGCATGTTCTGTCAATTTCAGCTTGTACTTGTTCATAGAACTCTTCAATTTCATTCTCTTCTGCAGCTGTTGTTGGGGCATATACTTGAATTATAGTTGTGTTGATAGGCATTCCTCGTAGACGAATAGAGATTAAGTGTTCGCTGACTACATTGTATTTCATTACAGTTCTTGCAAGTTTCTTCTTTATTATAAATGCAACACCATTTCTTCTTTGTCTTTCATTTCCAGCATAGTAGACCATGTGATCATCTGATGCAAAGTGCCCGATGCCAGTCCATTTCAGTTCGCTGACACCCAACATCTCAAGTTGTACACGTTCCATTTCATTCTTGACCACCTCCAACTTCCCTTGGTTCATGCTTCGTACGTTCCATGTTCCAATGTGTAAGACATCTTTACAGCTTCTGACTCTCATTTCATGCGCAGCTACATCAGCAGTCAGACTTCCCGAGGGCTTTGATCCAACCACATCATAAATGCTGGCTTTACTCTGAAATGTTTTCAGCTCTTCCCCAGTAGCTAGTTGAGTGCCTTCCGATCTGGAAGCTCTCATCTTCCAGCACCACAGCACAATTTGTTTTGTTTTAACTTTCCATTGGGTTTTCATGGCAAGATACAGAAGTAGATTGCTGGGCCTTTCTTCTGCGCAATTTAAGTTTGGTGTTGCCATTGTCACAGAAATGTGATCCTCCGCCGTCAACACTATCATATTCTGCTGCTGCCCAGATGGGTGGTTTGTCTTGGTCTGGCACCTCAGCTGAGACCTGTCCATCTTGGGAGACCCTGCCAGTAGTTAAACTACCGATAGTTTAGCTCTCAGCATCACTGATGCACACAAGCACTCACAGCACGACAAGCTGCAATTTACCCATTTTTAAATCTCATCTCTAGGTATTCTAAGCAGTTCCTCTTGAATCTTGTTCTGCAATACAGGGTGTTGCATGCCAGGCTTGGCATGTCCTGCCAGTCACAAAGGGTTAAACTGTTTTTATTATCCTTAAGACTGAATCATTCTCTTTACAGCAGACTCATCTAGAGCATTATGTAGCCAAGTTTTTCTATGTGTCCCAAAGCGCTTTTTTTGGGGGGGGAGGGGGGAGATGCATAAAATGTTGTCAGGATAATAGTAAATCTGATGTGTAAGAAGGTTGCAGAGGCTGGCTCTGAGCCTAAAGAGAAAAAGGCAGCCAAATACGACAGAGCCTAATGGCCGGCAGTAAAATCAGAAGCAATCATTAGAGACCTCAGGCTTTCATAAGAAGACGTGCCCAGTGGGCTGTGGTGCTGTGTCTTGCCCAATCATTCAGCAGTTCCCAAACGTACAGTTCAGGCAATGAGATGTTGGGAACAGGCATGTGGATGATAGGTTAAAGCAAATGGGATGAAGACTATTTTCAAGGTCATTTATCCAGGTAAAATGGCTTAACTTGAAAGTTCTCCTTCTCTGTCTGGCTAAAAATAATGCATCAGTTTTTGCAGCACATGTACTACCAGCCAGCTAATCCAATGCTGGGTTTCGGTCAGGGAGTTAAACAGTCAATGTGCGTAGGATTTTTCAACCTTTGTGCACTAGTTCCCTACCACTTGGCTGCCCCCAGAAGTAACAAGTGGAATATATGCAAACTTCCCCCCATAAAGTTAGTATTAAGGCCTTTATTTGATTTATACCTGCCTATCAACAATATACTAAGCAGTTTATATAATAAGTATCCTCAAGAAATTACAAACAAAAATCATAAAACAATGCCAATAACAAAGGCCTAAAATACAATGATAAAATCACACAAGAACTTTTAAAAACCTGTCCTGATGATCCAGTTTTTGCCTGCACTGGAGTCCTGGGAGATACAAATTTGTCTCATGCATATTTATTATGGATACCCAGGGCTGGCCCGTCCCTACGTGGCCGCATAGCTCGCCTAGTAGTGGCTGGCCCAGGTGGGCAGGGGCAGCAACACACATTACCGGCCATGCCGCGCCCCCCCCCCCACCCCTTAGCTGCTGTTTATTCCAAAAGTGGCTGCTTTTTGCTGCCGCTTTCTTGCCCACGGCAGGCCATGTTCTTCAGCACACATCACCTGCTGTAGGCAAGAAAGCAGTGGCAAAAAGCCACTGCTTTTTGAGAAACTGTCGCCGCCTACTTGCCCTTCCTGAGATGGAATAGGCTGCAGCTTGGGGGGGGGGGGGTTGCAGTGGCAGCAGCTGGAAGGGGCAGCGGGTGGCAGCGAGGCCGGGGTTTCTGCCTAGGGCAGCTGAAACCCTTGGGCCAGCCCTATGAATACTCAGAGTATCTCACTAGCTTCTGGGAATTGTTGAAGGAATGGCCCAGTGAACAAATTAAGCCCTGACAACTGTCAGGATGATATTTGGAATATCAAGTCTTCCAAATTAAATGAAAACTCCAAATTTTCTCATTTAAGTTTTCTGAATATATTTTTCAGAATGAAATTGTAAATTGTATCCGTTTAACTACAAACTATTGATAGAATATATAGTAAGAGGAATTCTAGGTCCAGTCTCAGATGGGCCACACATAGAAGTCCTTCATCCTGAACTGCAAGGTATTGTCAATCATAAACTCCAGGTGAATATCTTCAGAAATGGCCTGGCTTGACCATTAGACAAACCTAGGCGGCTGCTTAATGCAGCATCTTCTGAGGGCTGGCAAAGAGCAGGTACAGTCCAAGCAACACAATAGTTCCTGACAACCTCACACACTCAAAGACAACAGAACACTTAACATTAATAAAGTATGATGTCCAATTATGTGTTTTTACAGGATTGTGGTGGGAGGGTGATATTGAGATAGCGATGATATTGTAGTTTAATTATCCAGATCTCGGAGGGGGCCCGACAGTTAATTGAAAGGGCCATAAGGCTGAAGGCTGGCCTAGGGTGCCCATTATCCTTCCATTGGCACTGGGCACCAGTTCCTGAGGCTTCCTCCTGTTAGGATTTACTCCCATACACTCAGTCCCAGCAGGGTATGCTCAGCAACCCCCTGACTGAATCGTCACAGAAGAACATATATTTATACCTGGGGCAAAGAGTACATACGTAAGGCACTCTCGGCCACGATTTGCCCTTCCATTCTCATATTTCTTACATAGTCAAAAAGTCTTTCCATACATTGAAATTGGTTAGATCTTTAAATCTATTTTCTGACATTCACTTTGGTTACCTTCCTCTGAACCATTTTGAGTCTTTTTATATCCTTTGTGAGATACGGTCTCCAAAACTGAACACAATGCTCTAAGTGAGGCCTCACGAATGACTTGTGCAGGGGCATTAATACCCCCTCCTTTCTGCTGGTTATTCCTCTCTGTACTCAGTCCAGCATCTTTCTGGTTTTGGCTACTGCCTTATCACCTTACCTTGAGATCCTCAGACACTATCACTCTGAGATCCTTATCCTGGTCCATACACACCAACCTTTTGCCTCCTATCGCATACAGTTCCTTTGGATTTCTGCATCCCAAGTGCATGACTGCACTTCTTTGTATGAAATATTAACTGCCATCCATTTGACCATTCTTCCAGTTTTTGTAGATCTTTTCTCATGTTGTCCACTCCCTCTGAGGAGTCCACCCTTTTGCAAATCTTCGTGTCATCTGCAAAATTGACATCCAAGATACTTTTCCTTAAAAGCATCTTTATTAGGTGTAATTCCCAAAAATAACATATTGAGAAGCAGAGAGCAGGAAAAACAGAATTAGCCAAATATTTAGATACAATTCTAGATTATAATTTATCGGCTTCTCGGTTAATATTCTGGCAACTCCTCTTTCTTCTTGCCAAGTTGGCACCTAGTAGAACCATTCTCCTAGGGGTATGTTTACTAAGCAGTCTTAATGTGCAGCCGGCGTTAGTGCGCAGGATGCCATATAAGGAGTGGGCGTGTTGGTGTTAACGTAGCATTTCTGGTTACCGTGCGATAAAGGGAGCCGTGGCACGTCAATGCACGTTAGCCTGAAGTAGGCGTGCTGACCAACAAACACAGCAAGAGAGGGGTAGCACAATGGTTAATACATTGACTGCTGAACCAGGGGTCATGAGTTCAATCCCCCAGTGGGGTTAATGAGTAAGGCTGTCTGAGGCATTACCCTTTACTATAAAGCAGTGCTGCTAGAGGCATTTTCCTTTTTACTTTAAAGCAGTGCTGCCAGCAAAAACACCCTCACAGTGCTGTAATCTTCATGTGCAGTGCATCATGGGTACGAGTGGATTAACCCTACCCTGGTAACCACAGCAGACAGTTCGTGTGGTGACCTGCAGTCCTTCTGTAGCCAGCCAGGGGTTTGTTCAGAGCTGTGGCCCACTGGTTACTTCACTGCCTATAGAGCCAAAGGTTGTGGGTTTGATCCCACAGTGGGGTTATTTATTGGAGCTGTCTGGGGCAGTTTCTTTTATTAATTTAAATTAGTACTGCCAGCAAAAACACCCTCACAATGCTGTAATCCTCAGGTGCCCCATAAGGCGCCTTATAAGGCACCTTAAGGTTATAGCACTGTGAGGGTGTTTTTGCTGGCAGTACTAATTTAAATTAAAAAAAGAAACTGCCCCAGACAGCTCCAATAAATAACCCCACTGTGGGATCAAACCCACAAGCTTTGGCTCCACAGGCAGTGAAGTAACCAGTAGGCTACAGCTCTACAGCTACAAACAAACCTCTGGCTGGCCACAAAAGGACTGCAGGTCACCACACAAACTGTCTGCTGTTGTTACCAGGATAGAGTTAAGCCACTCGTACCCATGATGCACTGCACATGCAAAGCAGCAGTCTACAGATGATCACAAGATGCACCCCCACAGCACCTAGGCCTGGTAGGGGGTACTGACCGTGCGCGTTACTGGCACAGAGTAGCTACAGACCATCACATTGTGCGGGTACTGTGCTCACTCTGAGGGTGAGGTGGGGCGCCCAGCACCAGGTCCACCGTACCTGCCCTCCCTGAGATAGGCTATGCTGCAGGTCCCCATTAGTGCCAGTGTGTGATAGGTAGTTCTTTCAGACACACCTACGATACACCTGTGCCCATATGTATCTCCCAGTCACGTCTAGCCCTTGTGGACTATGATGCACCAGAATAGTGCATATCCTCTGTGGGTGCCATGGCCACATGATTCAAGGGGGGGGGGGTGGTGTTTGGACCCATAGGCAGATTATGTAGTACCACGAACTTGCTCTCTGGGGAGCAGGGTGGGGGACAGGATCTCCCCCCAACAGATCCACATTCTACAGTCCTGCCATGGTGGCAGTAGAGGGGACCAACAACCCCAGTCCTGCTGGGAAACAGATGCGCTACAGGGCAGTCCGTGCAGATCTGTAGCATTCCATAAGGCAATAGCAGACAGACAGTAGGCCTGGAAATGCTCAGCTGCCCCCCCACCACTGTCTGACATTCTCCAACAGCGAGCATAGTAAGTCTCCAGCCGCTGCACTCTGCAAGGTGTTCCAGCCATATACATACTAACTGCAGACAGTCTGCTAGCTAGTCTACAGTGCATGCTCCTGGAGGAGATGTGTGCACCCAAAACTGGGATTTGAGCACACCCACCAAGTAGATAAGTCAGTGATTGGGCCCCCAAAAGGAGAACCCATATATATCACTTAAGAGAAACACTATGTAGCACTATGGGGGAACCTAGCCATTCCATGGTCACTGCTCAGTCAGGGTGAGAGTGACCTCCCAACAGGACATGCTGTAGCCACCCTGTCTGTGCAGGTGATGGCCGGGCACTACAATGTCCCAGCTAGTGCCCTATGCACTGTGAAGATACATCCTGCCCAGGCCACCCTGTCCGGGCTATACCCACAGTACCTTGCTCCTCATTATGCACATTGGCAGGCCAATACTGGCAACAGTGCTAGCAGTGTGGGCTGAGGAGGGTGTTGGCAGCCACCACACACTGGATAGACAGAGACACACTCCCCACACCTATGCCAGCATTGTGCAACTATAGAGGTGTTTGGCAGCCCTGGCCACCGCACCAGTCCTGGACACAGTGCAGGCATGGCTATGGTACGCAATACTGTAGGAGTCACTCCCCAAGGTGGTAAACACTGTCAGACACAAGACCTGTAGCACACTCCACAGACATCAGAAAGGTTGCTATGATGCAGCTCAATCAGCAAATTGTGCTTAACTTAGGAATTGCTATCTGCCAGTAATCATACCAACCTTTTGATAGATGTGTAACATATTCCCAGGTTTAGGTTGGCATTGCTAAGGTATTCAAGTGCTAGTATTGGGAGATGCACACAGGGCCCAAAATCCTGCCTCTCCAGGTGGCTTTGGATGATGGAGCCTGTGGGTGCGAGTGAGTCTGCCCCTGTTGGCCGCTGCTCTAGGGCAGAGGTTCCCAACTCCGGTCCCGGTGGGCCAAACCCTGTTCGGGTTTTCATGCTGTCCCTAATGAATATGCATGAGATACATCTGCATACCATGGGGGCGGTGCATAGAAATGCAGCACAGCCATAGTTATTGGAGACAGCATGGGACCTGAATGGTGTTTGGCCCTCCAGGACTGCTTTTGGGAGACTCTGCTCTAGGTAATGCGCATGTTTATGGTGTCTGTGCTCTGTAGGGTAAAATGTAGGCGTTTTGGGCATGTTTACGTTATCTGCACTAAAGGTTCTGTCTGTATTACTGCATTTTAGTAGTGGGTAAAATATGGGGACTGGGTTGGCAGGAACCACAGCTGGGACTTGAACCTGTGACCTTCTGCTCCTGAACACACTGGCTGTGTGCCCTGCACCACCGTGTTGCCACAGAGACAGTGCATTCCCTGGAGATACCATGACTGTTTGTCAGACAGAGCCTGTCTGTTGCAGTGCACGGCACCCACCTAAACAGGGCTGGGCCAGGATCTGCTGTGGGCAGCAGCCACTGCCCCCTCCACCACCAGTACCCCTCTGTCACCATGCTGACATGCCCTTCGTCTGGTGGTGCTGGTGGTGCGCAGTCTCGGGCCATCCAGTGTGCGGGTAGGCAGCTGCCTATGGTGCGGGTTCTGGGGTAGGGGTGCCTGCATAGATGTCCACGCTTCCCCCCAGCACCGCTTGCAAATGTTCTGTACCCTTGGGGGTACCTGCTGGGTACTATCCCCTGTGACACTGTGAGAAACACACTTGTGCCCGTGTTGGGCCCTCATCAGTTGCTGTCTGGCTGCTCTACTGTTTCAGCATTCGTATGGGCCACCTAGGCATCACCCTAGTCCGCACTGTGGCCCACCTGCACCACAGCATGTGCCGCCTGCAGCCCTCTGTGTCCCCTTTTCCAGCATCTGTCCAGTTGCCCATTCCGACATGCCCACCCTGCTGTTGCGGGACATGTGCATGCCATAGGAAACCTGTCCAGTAACAAGGGAAAGCCCTGATTAGCGTTATTTCACTGTGGGATCATTCACCTTGTATGGGGACAAAGCATAGCCCCTTCCAAAATTGATATCTTTTTTTTGGAGCTTTCTCGGTAGTGTTTTTTGATGTTTCCCATTGATATCACTATTGCCCAGCTAGGTTATGTTTTTTTTCCAGTTTGTTCAGGTCATTTTCAATGTTTATCTGCCCTTTTGTTCTGTGCACATGTATCACACTTATCACCTTTTGTAGGTTTCCCTGATATTGCTGTACATTGCTGACGGAAATGGTTTCTCTTCCCTTTAAATCTACTCTAACGCCAGGGTTTCACTGGCGTTAGTTTTCAGCCCCGAAATCCACAGTGTTAGTGTGCAGGGAGCCTCTTCCCTCCCACTCTCCACCCATTGACCCCTTCTCTCCGCCCCTGGGGAGCCTTCCTCCGCCCTCAGGGAGCCTTTACTCCGCCTTCAGCGCTCGTTTGCGCCGCTGAGCATGCTAGCGCGCGATAAGGTACCTTATCACATGGTAAAGTGCCATTATTGCACGATAAGGTGCCTGATTGCGTGCTAACATGTCAGAGCACACATTAAGACGGTTTAGTAAACATACCCCCTAGTCTCCTTGACAAATCTCTCTCTTCTGGGGTCCTTGGGTGGACACCCCCTCTTCTTCTTTCTTCATCGGTCCTGGTTTTCCAACAAACCATTGTTACAGAATACAAGTCCTAGAATCAAAAGATCTTTCCCTTTATTTAGACCAAGTATCTGAGTACCTGTGCCACTGAACCTCTTTACAAAATCCAAATATAACAGCCTGGGTAGCTAAAAGGCTTTATATAGTGCTATGTCTGCAGTGAAGATTAGGGAAAATCTCCAGGCTCTTGACCCCAGGTCACGTGATGGCTGGGGGGAAAAGCTGTTTCAAGCCGCCACATTCTATGGGACACAGTCTTCTTCCTCCTCTGGCTGTACCAATTTGCTCTCTCTTGATGCACATTATAAGGCCACTGCCCAGGTCAGTCTCTGAATAAAACAAATTATTGCTGTGCATGTAAGGTGGCGGTGGGGGGAGGGCACGCAAGGAGACTGCCTTGGTTCTGCGCTATCACTAAATGCCCCCAGCATGTCCTCTGTCTCTTTCTTTCTGCTACTTCTCCCATTTCCTGCAAGCCCAGATAACCCCTCTCTTGCTTCCAGCAGGGCTTCAGACCTCTAGAGCACTAGGATCAAGCAAAAGCATTGCCCAGTCACTCCACTTCCATTCCTGCTTGGATAGAGACAGCGTGTTCACTTCCTGGCTCTGACGCCCCCCAGGAGGGTTGGGACTGTCTCAGACAATTCTGTCACCTAAAGGAAAGTACCCCAGGCCAACTCTCCTCTCTGCCTACCTCATCTCCCCCCCACCAGGCCTTGGCAAGATTTCATACCAAATGCATCTTTTCATCACCTTTGAAATTCACAAAACCAAGAAAGTCCTAATGAAATTACAACATCCGAGCAATACTCAGTCCACATTAATAACTCTTGTTTGGCATTTACATAGTGCGGCCAAAGGTTTGCTGCTGCGGCACTGCAGTGTGAAGCAACATAAGCAGGACGACAAGTAAACAGAGTCAGGACCATTTGTAATCGCTTCTTATGCTGAGGCGGGCAGCTAAAGATGAGGATTCTTTTACAAACCCAAAGCATTTTTTCTCTTTTTATTATCTTTTCTTGCAGGAGTTCTGAAGTTGACTTGGAAACTTGTATTTTTGGAAAATGCCTGGAAAAAAATCAAGACCATTTCAGAAAACACAAAAACATTTATTCTGGCCTTGCTCATCCCTTTGATACTGTATACCGTCTTTTCTAAACAAATAAAAGCCTTTAGAGATGAATGAGATTTCTGAGAGTCAGAAATAATTCTACAAAAATGAGACTGTTCGACAGACTTCATACGTCTGTCCAGTTTACAACTTTCACCTCCTATGTGCTCAGCTCATCCTGCAGAATCCAGTTTTTCCACGGTTTATTTGAAGTCTTTAAGCAGTGCAACAGGTGAAAGGCTAGTAAAAAAGCATCATATAATGAGTAGGGAAAGAATACAAAGCAGGGCTCATGCACGTGTGTGTGTGTGTGTCTCTGTCTCTAGTGCACATGTGTTGTCTGTAAGTGTGTGTGCATACCTCTGTTTGAATGCTTAACCATTAGGCAGCCTAAGGTGGTTTGTTTAAAGGGGGTAATGGTAAAGAATAGCTGTAGTCAAGGCAAAACAGTAGGTCTTGACACTTAACTTTCAAAAATCATCAGGGTTGACTTGTTCCTGCAAGGAGGGTTGGCAGTTTTCAACTAGACCATTTACCGAAGTAAATGGCTTTGTGGAAATTGCCCTCATTTCAAGCTTAGGTCAGGATGGCAGGGAGGTGTGAAACTATGGTGATCGTGGGTTTTGATTTTCAAAATCTTGGGGGGAGGAGGGATGGCATAGGGGCATGAAAGCTAACGGGGAAGGGGGACATAAGGTTGAAGATTTGCTTGCACCAGGTCTTCTAGAGTTTCTGGGAGCAGACGCACTTCACACAATGCCAGACAATACCTTACATGGAATGGAATCTGATTGGTTTGCACTTTGTTAGAGCACTTGTGACATCACAGACAAGAGTCCAATTCTAAATATCTTGCCAATATGGCTGACTTCAGAGATTCAGGTACGCTGCTTAAAAATGTAAACGAATAAGGCAATAAAAGAATTACTTCACATATATATAGCCTGAGTATCTTATAGCCTGCCATATATAGTTTAGTAATACTTCACAGGACACAGAGTACAGTTTACTTACAAGAGAAATCCAGTTATTTAGAGGTTGCTTGGTTAGTCTATTAGGAAAAAAGGGTCTCATTTTTCTCATCTAACATCACTGCAGAGGTGCAGAATTTAAACGAGACACGTCACGTGGGCAGCAGAGGCAATTCAGTGATAAAGCAGCATTTCAAGCTCCCTGTAAGTCGTGAGTCTCAAATGTTAATTTATTGTACCTTTATGGATCTTGCTGCAGTCAAGCAGAAGCGACACAAATTACTTTCAGATGAACGCACTCACACGCACACACAGCAATGGTTTTCCTCAGGGCCGTGCTGAGTATGGAAAAGTTATATCATTTCGGTGGTGGGCTGCCTGCTGGAGTTGATGAGTTAAGAATTCTGGTAGATTTCAGGGGGCTCCTCCTCTGTTCTATACTGTGCTGGGTTTTGCCTTCTTGTTTTTCCCCAGTGGAGTATGTGTGGACAAAGTTTGGGAGGCACATGAGCAGGGCACACAAGTACATGCAGAAATTATACATTCTTATCATCTTTGTGCATGTTTTAAATATCTATGTTGGGGTAAATGATTGTGCCTTACATTAATAGTAGCATTTGGCCATCTGCGTTAGTATTTTATTAAAAAAAAATAGGGGTGTCTACTCTTCTTTATAAAATAGGTGCCTTAAAAAGCACTCTAACCAGATGCCCCCTTGTGGAGGGTAACTTTATAAAGAACCGTCTAGATTGAAACAAGCCAATATTCAGCTCAGGGCGGTCATGGCCAAAATGAAATCAGATATTTAGCAGGTGCCCGGATAGTGACTTCTGCTGAATATCCAGTTTTAATGGACTGTTGGCTATCCGGACAGTAGTGATATTCGGCTGCTATCCAGATGCATGCAAAGGGCAGTATAGCAAATTTTACAATAAACATAGCCAAACCGCATAAAGTTAGGCCTGCTTTTTTTTTTTTGGCTTAACTTTATGTGGCTTTTATTTGATTAACAAAAATGAAAATTGCCACTAATCAGATAAGATACTGGACTGTCTTCACCCTGCCCATGGACTGCTTGGAGCTATCCAGACAGTGCCATAACGGTTCAAGAATACATGGAGTGGAGGAGTGACCTAGTGGTTGGGGCAAGGTACTTCAGGCTGGAAGGTCAGGGGTTCAAATCCCACTAGAGGACAGCAACCTCGGCCCGGAAGGACTGGGGTTTCTAGTCCCAGAGGTGCTCCTTGTGGTCTTGGGCAAGCCACTTAACCCTCCATAGCCCATATTCCCAGTAAAATAGTTATCTCCAAGTTATAATGCCCTGTTCAATGTAATTTCAGTTTGTTCAATGTAAACCGCACTGATGCAGAATAGCACGGTATATAAGAGAATGTAAATAAATAAATTCAGCATCACTATCCGGAGAGCGCCGCTGTGGCGAGGTTTATCCGATTAGCAGGTCCTTGCAAGGTTTCCTGCTAACCAGATAAACACTTTTGAATATCGAGCCCTTATTCATTTGCATATTCATTTTCTCTGGCATTTGACAGCTGTTGAGTTGACCCTGGGATTCTGGGGCACCATAGTACTCTGACGTCACCCATCCTTCTCTATCTTCTTTTTATTTTGCTTTAATAATATTAAGTTGGAATTCTTTTCAATTTTCCATTGAAGATAAATTTTATTGTAAACTACTCTGCATGTCTTTTCCTGAAAGGCACAAATAAACCTAAGCGTAAAACACCTGCATGACTAGCATGAAGGTATGCGCTTAGATTATAAAATCCTCTGATTTACACAGGTGTGATCATTTACAGCAGCTGTAGGATAGAAATGAAGTGAAGGTGAGTTCTCTGCCTCTTACGCTAGTATTTTATAAAGTATTCACATACTTGACTTGATAAAATAAGTATTACATAGGCACCTGAAAATGTGGGTTAATGAGAAAGATCGAAACATGGTGGCAGATAAAGACCATACGTAGTAACCTAGTATATGACAGCAGATAAAGACCAGTATGGTCCATCTAGTCTGCCCTGTAAGGTGGCTAGAGTAGGTGTACCCGCCGCTCCAGGCAGGTCATCCTCCTCTATGATTTTGTCTAGGATTGTACCTATTGCTCAGTGCAGGTCACCACTCTCTATTTTTTGAAGTATAAGAAATAGTTAAATTTATTTTGATTTTATCCTCTTGCTATAAAGGGATCCACTGTGTCTGTCCCATGCCATTTTGAATTCTGTCACTGTATTTACCCCCACCACTTCCATCGGGAGGGCATTCCAAGCATCCACCACCCTTTCAGTGAAAAAGTATTTCCTGACATTGCCTTTCAATTTACCCCCTTGCAGCTTCCTTTTATGCCCTCTAGTTTTACAGCTTCCCTGTCTTTGGAAGAGGTTTGTTTGTTCATTATTTCTCTTTAAATATTTAAAGGTCTGAATCATATCTCCCCTGTCCCTCCTCTCCTCCAGAGTGTACATATTTAGGTCTTCAAGTCTCTTCTCATACATCTTCTGGCACAGGCTCCAAATCATTTTGGTCACCTTGCAGTCTGCCCTTCCATAACTACTTCTACAGTCCCTTTTTTTTCTTTAGAGATCATCTGCGTTTGTCCCATACTTGGATGAATTTGGATACAGTTTTTGTCTCTACTACCTCCACTGGAAGACTATTCCATTCTATTAGTTACCCCTGTTACCTCTAGGTTATCTCGTCCTTGTTCAATGTAAAAACTCAATTGTCGTGTGACATTGCAGTATGTTTTTTGTTCAATTGTAAACCGCACTGATTTTAATAGCGCGGTATATAAGAGAAGTAAATAAATAAATAAATTCCATGCATCTGCCACTTCGTTGGGGGCCAAGCTCCGCCCCTTGGCCAGCCACCCTGAGAGCAGCTGCAATCACCGGCCTTCCCCTCCAGTCTGCCCTTGGAGATCTGATCTGTGGGCAGACAGAAAGGGTGTTTGCCGCAATTGCAGCGCTCTTCTGTCCGTGGAGGATGGGATCCCTGTAGGCACTTACTGCCTGCCAGTTTGCGACTGCAGCATTCACCTCCTGTGTGCCCATGGAAGATTATATCCCCATGGGCAGACAGGAGGGGAAGGCTGGCGATCGTGGCAGCGAGATATTTGATGGGGCCAGGGCCTGTGTGGCCCACCCCTTTCCGACACCTCTGTATCACTCTATCCATAAAGAAATATTGTCGCACATTACTCCTAAGTCTATCCCCTTCCACCTTCATCCTATGCCCCTTCTTTGTAGGGTTTTCTTTCAATTGAAAGAGGTTCCCCCCTCCTGTGCATTTATGTGACTGAAAAATTTAAACATCCATATCATGTGGCATGATTTTATAAAATTGCTCTCAATCATTTTATAACAGGTCGCCTTAGTTGAGAGGTTAAAATGGTGCTATAATGAAGCTGCATAAATTTACCAGAGCAGGAGCTGGTATATATCTGCGTATGTACAGTAAACAAAGCGTAAATTGCCTGCGCTCCACCCAATACACACCACTGAATGTGCCTACACTAGAGATGCATACAAGTACACAGACAGTAACAGATTGGGGGGGGCAGATATTCAGCAGCAGTGGCTAGTGCTTGTAAAGCGCATAGCTGTTGCCACTAAAGGCCAATTCTGGATATTCAATTCTGGGGCCATATCCGGCCACCAGAACTGAATATCTGGGTTGTCGTGAAAGCTGGCTGCTAACCGCATAGCATCAGTGTGTGTAGTAGCGGCACCGGCAGATATCCGCAGCACTAACCATGTTATGCTGCTGGATACTCTGCTAACCAACATTTATTTCTGTAACTGTCTTTCAATACAGTTTACAAGCAACAAAGTAACAACTCAGTACATGGAACAATCAGTAAACAGTAACTAAGTTAAATATAGTAGTCAGGTGGGATACAGGCTCAACAACCTGAATATTTATAGTGAGGACTATTTGGAAGGATTACAAAGATGAGGGGGGGACGGACGACTAAGAGGGGAGTTACAGTGGGGAGGTGAAAAAAGGGCTGTGATTACATTATAGTTGGTGTCTGGTGTGTCAAAGTCTTGAGTAAACTGGGGAGTGAGAGGACACAGAAGCTGTACTAGCATGGTCATAGCATTGCTATTACGTGACAGGTGTATCAAAATGATCAGCAAAGAGGTGTGTTTTCAAGCTCTTACAGAAGTCTTTGAGGTCAGTCATGGATCGGAGATAGTCCAGTAGAGTATTCCATATCTTCGGGGCGTACAGACAGAAAGCTCGGTTTGAAGCATACTGTGTACTTTTCAGGTGGTAAGGAGAGATAGCAACAGTGAACTGAGTGGTGGTTCTCCTTAGGCGGGTTACCTGATATTCTTATAAAAGAGATTTTAGATCATTTGCAGAACAGTTATGAAGGATTTTGAAGACTGGAACTAATGCTTTATATCTAGCTCGGGAGGCAATGGGAAGCCAGTGTAGGATTGGAGTGATGTGGTCATGCTTAGAAGCACCATGGAGAGTCCGGGCAGCTATATTCTGCAACATCTGTAATGGCTGTATTATGTACCCTGGTAAGCCCATTAGAATTATATTGCAGTAGTCCAAGTGGGGTAAAACCGAATGGAATTCATAAGTCTCCAGAAGGGGGCAAAAAGCTTGGACAGTCCTTATTTTATGATAAATAAATAAATACAATTGACTTATTTGGTAGCTTTTATATACCGCTACTTCCAGAGATCAGTGGTGGTTTACAATGAACATTTAACATATCAAGAACTTTGACATTGAAACATACGTGAAACATATTTACATGGTAAATGTGACAATGAGAATGACGTTGCCATAACTATGTTCAAAATAAAATACTCAATTTATTGTTTAGGAACATTTTGGCACAAGATAGTTATGAATGTCGTGTGTCAGGGTGAGTGGAGGGGTTATATTGTTAGTGGCTGCTGGTGATGTAGCCATAGTGTTCTATAAAAAGCTGTGTCAATTGGATTGCATTGCTGATTTGAGGTTGTAGCGTTAATCCCTGGTCCAGAATTATTCCAAGATATCTGACTTGTGTCTTAACTTGAAGTTGGGTTCCTGAAACTTTTAAATGTGTTGGTGGGATGAAGGAGGGATCTCTGGTGACGTGCAAGATTTCAGTTTTTTGTAAGTTAATAGATAAATTATGGTCAGCTAGCCATTTAGTGATTGCTGTGAAGCAGTTGATCCAAGTGTATGCAGGATGCAGGGTATTGAATAGTATGTATTGCGTCAATAGTATTGAATCAAACTGGTCAATAAATCACCCATCCCTTAACCCCATCCTGTACTGATGGATATTATCGATCAACAGAACTGTAAATATGCTGTATATAAGTTAAAACTATCTTGAACCATGTACATTCTTGATTGCCTGTTTTTGCACCATTTATTGTTTAATGTATTGGTGGTTTTAATTGTAAACCGCTATGATTACCCGTTACAGTGGTATATAAAACACACAAATAAATAAATAAAATAAATAAATAAATGTAGAGCATTAAAATATCAGCATATAGATGGTAGAAGATCTTATATGACTGTATGATTGAGCAGATGGGTGGATATAGATATTAAAGAAAAGAACCGAAATTGCAGAGCCCTGTGGAATTCTTGGTAGTAGCTTGTTAGGGGTGGAAGTTTTACCTGTTAATCTCACCTGCTGCTGGCGATTATTCAAGTAAGATTTAAACCATTTTAGGGTTGTGTCAACAATGCCAGTTTCTTGTAGG
This sequence comes from Ichthyophis bannanicus, assembly GCA_033557465.1. Lineage (NCBI taxonomy): Eukaryota > Metazoa > Chordata > Amphibia > Gymnophiona > Ichthyophiidae > Ichthyophis > Ichthyophis bannanicus. The sequence goes on along the minus strand of CM066038.1, from coordinate 486,885,610 downwards.
CATAACATGGCATGAGGTACGGAATCAAAAACTGCCACGATATCCAGAAATAGTAGAACAAATCCTTGATGTTGCTTTTGGATTCCTAGTGTTAGCCTATCCATTAGTGCTGCAAGAAAGGTTTCTACACCATGATAGGGCCTGAACCCATGTCGTTGAGGGTCAAGAGAAGCATGCAAATTAATATGATCCTGGAGTTGCTGCTGAACCACCTTTTCAATAATCTTTGCCAGAAAAGGGAGGCTCAAAATCGGTCGATAGGAACTTGGTATGTCTGGGTCCAACTTGCTGTTCTTGAGCACTGGTCTAATGGAAGCATGCATGAGACCTTCAGGCATTTAGCCTAGAGTGAGTGAGAGTTGAATAATCATGAGTATTATGGGTGTGAGTTGGACAAGAGCCATCTTAATCCAGGTAACAGGGTAAGGGTCTAGTGGTGAGGTGGCAGTATTTAAGTTAGTGATGATGGTTTTGATTTGGTGTTGTGAGATTTGTTGGAAGGAGCACCATGAAGGAGGAGTTTTGCTTTCAGTAATAGATGAGGTAGAGTTATCCAGCAAGTTAGATATTATGCTCGCCTTCGACTGGAAGTGGTTAGCTAGGAATTGTGATATACTGTCAGTTATCGTATCTTGGGAGGGGTTCCTTACCAGTGATTTATTTGTGTCAAACAGCTTATGAGGACGGTTAAGAAATGAGTGGATTAGATTATAGTGCCACTAAGATCCTGGTACATTCCCTTAATTACTGCAACCTCCTCCTTGCTGGTCTCCCACAATCTAATCTTTTCCCACTTCAATCTATTCAAAACTCAGCTGTGAGTCTAGTCTTCCGCCAAGCTCATTACAGTCACATTACTCCTATTTTAAAGTCCCTTCACTGGTTCCCTATCCGTTGCTGTATTCGGTTCATACCATTACACATAAGGGCATTCACTCTGCTGCTCCTCTCTCCTCGCATCCCCTCCTATAATCTTCCTTCATCTTCTGCTTTTCTTCACTCAATATCACATTCTACTTCTGCTAACTCTCAGCTTCATTCCTTTGACCTTGCTGCCCCTTTTGCTTGGAATAACCTACCCCTTTCCCTGCATCAAAACCCTTCCCTCATCCTCTTCAGGTCTAGGCTCAAGATGCACCTCACTGAGACTGCTTTTGGCTCATAATCCCCATCTTTATGTTTCAGGTCCTTATTGCTACTTTTGTCCTTCTCCTTTCGTATTACTATATATCTGTCCTTTTAGACTGTAAGCTCAATGAGCAGAGACTGTCTTTTCTGTGTCTGTACAGTGCTGTGTACAACTGGTAGTGCTTGATAAATGCTCATTATTAATAATAATAATAAACCAAAGTTTGGTATTCCTTTACATTTTCCATAAATGTACAGTGGTCTATTGAGTTCCTAGAGCGTCACTATTATTTTTCCAGCTGCCTGAGTGTTTCATTTTAGCAGATCTTAGAGCAGTATTAAACCAAGGGACAACGTGGTGTTTTCTAGATAGCTTTCTGGCTGAAGGAGCTATTGCAGCTTTGGTAATTGTTTGGTTCCAATTTTCAATTCAAGTATCTAGTTCTCTAGAGTCTCGGTCTAGGAGTGGGAGGATAATGTTAAGAAACTCGTCCTTATCTAGATGTTTGAATCTCCTAGTATTATAGTACTGTTGTGTAGAATGAGGCGGAGTCTGGTCGAGGAGAAAATTGAAGAAAACCACTCTGATCCGACCAGGGTACTGGGAGAGTCATGATTTGGTGTGTTTATGATGAGGGATATTGATGAGGTCAAGTAGATGTTCTCTATCCATGTAAATGTCTTTGAATATCCCCCTCCCCCATAGTACATAACAGATAAAGACCAGCCTGACCCGTCTCATCTGCTCAATATGTTGTACCAGCCACTCTGCAAGTTGCCTCTCCCTGTACTCCCTATACTTTAATATGGAGGATAATTTTATATGGGGCACTTAGTTAAAGCACTATTTAAGGTGTCTCTGTTAAGCCTATTTCTTAAAAACACATAGGCCCAACTTGTCTTTATAGAATACTAGCATAGGCACCAGAGATCACACCTTGGGTATGGGCATTAACACGCACCCTAGAGCTGGCGGAAATGCCCATACCTAGATTTTTCAACAATGTTCTAAATTACAATATTTTATAACCTATGCACATATTTGTGCACACCACTCGAGCTCTGCCCCCAACTCTGCCCATGTGCATGCCCACTTGCAAAATATGCGCTGTGATGCGACGTGAGAACTTTTACACTGATTAGAATTTTGTATGCATGTTAACGACTAAAATAGCCCCAAAGAAGGCGCATATGTTGTGGCTAGAAGTATGCACCCCCTTATAAAATTACCCTCCAAAATATATACGTGTTCTGTCTTTGGACCTTCAGCAGCATCACACATATAGCGCCACTGAAAATTCCCTGGCGCTAGCTGGCAGCCATTTTTGTGGTTGCACATACTTAAATGCCTGGGGTAATTTTATGCACGTATGCTGGCACAGACTCACAAAAAGTCTTCATTAAATTACTCTCGTATCTTGTAAAATGAGAAATGAATGGGGGGGGAGGGGTCATATTCTGTGGCTGTGGCTAGACTTGTTAAAGTGCCTAGTTACCGCTGCTATAATAAAAGCTGTATATTCAGCATGTCCAGTTTCTGCCGCTGAATATCTGAGTTCACCAGACATCTGCAGCACTGTCCATCTAGTGATGATATTCAGTAGTTAACCGGATAGTGCTAATCAGTTAAAGTTAGCTTAACCGGTTAAAGGTCTGACAGTCCTATCTGATTAGTGGCTGAATCGCTCTACTAACCAAATTATGGCCATCACTGCCCCCAATCTGTCGGGATACTCAGCGGCTCTCAATATCGTGCTGACCATATTTTAGCTGGTTAGCAAATCTGTTAGCTGACTGAAACACGTTGAACTTGCCTCCCTATGTTTTTCACACATGCATACGTCCGGGTAATTTTATGGCGCCTCTCTGAATGCATAAGATTCTGTTCTACGGTTCAAGCTTCTTATAAAACTACCTTCATATTGTGGATTATCTTCACTTTCCCAGCCAGTTCCTAATTTCTACCTTAGCTACTCAAAGAATCCCTTAAAAATACACTTGCAAACTGGCCCCCTTCCCAGCAGCTCTTTATTGCAGTGGTGGGCGGTCGCCCTGTGGGTTCTTCTTCTATAGAGCCTCAGAGTGCTTCTCCGCTAGGTGCCACCATGTTCCACGATATATGATGGAGCCCAATAATAAACATTCTGTACTTCAGAATGAGTTATTTATTCAGGCATCACCAGTCAATAGTCCACAGCAAGCAAAATGGATTTTCTCTTTACAAATAAATAGTTCACAGGCTTTGCATGCGTCACTTCACCCCCTTAGAATAACTCTGATTATTATGGCATTAGGATAAGGTCCACTGGCCCAATATTCAAAAGATTCTTGGCTTCTAAATTTGCCTTATTTTCAGCCATACATAGGAGCTGAAATTTTCAGCTGAAAATTCATCTTAATTTAGAAGCTTCAAATTTATGCTCGCCATTCATTTGCCTAGATTTATGAGCCTAATGGAGGTGCCTAGTGTTGGAAATCAGTGCTAAGCTGCTAATTTCTTTTCCCCATCCTAAATCTGCCCCTGTTGCCACACACAATTTATGCTCCTAAAGTTAAGAAAATATTTAGGCACTCGGCCCTTGTAAATTTTCAGAGAGGCCAATTTAGGAGCATAACTCTCAAAGTTAGGAGCATAAATCCTTTGAATATCAGGCCCCACATTCCTCCCTCATCTCTGGTTGGAGCTGGTCCTCAATAGTTGGACAAATCTTCACACCATGATCTTACTTAGAAGCTTCTGCAGTTCAAGCAACTGACATCTTTGTGATCCTGTGGACAGGATGTCGTCTTCAACAGCTTCACAAGTCTTCTAGTCAGGTCTAAGTTTTGCTCTGGCAGCTTCACTCTGCACACTCCAGGATGTTTAAAGACTGAGAGCATGTCAGATCCCGCAGACCACGGCAAATGCAGAATGTGTTCAGGGTGACTGAGATGTACCACAATTAACCTCTGATATTTCACAGCTCGTACTAATGGGAGGTAGCCAATGTCATCCCAAAATCAATTCTTGGCAGATAAATGCTGATATTGTAGATGCAATTTGTCCATCTGTGGTAGATCCGGGGCCATCACTCTGGCACCTGATAAACAGAGATTAAGGGGTATGTTTACTAAAACCCCATTAGGTGCGCACCGCGCTATTGTGCGGGATGCCAGATAAGGAGTGGGCGTTTCAGTCAGAAAAAAGCAAAACCGGGAATAATCATGCGCTAATGTGCGCTGCGCTCATGTATGCCGCGCACATTAGCGCATGAGAAACTTGTGCGGGAAGCATAAGTGGCGCGCTGATGTGCAAGCACAGGAACAGAGCCACAGTACAATGGTTAAGACACTGACCGATGGTGCAGGGATCATGGTTTCAATCCCCCACTGTGCCGAATGAAGAAGGCTGGCTGAGGCATTACCTATTATGGGGAAGATTGCTTTAGGAGGCATTTTATTTATATTTTAATTACTTCTACTAGCAAACGTACTCTCAAAGCGTGTTAACATAAGGCGCCCCATAAGGCACATTTTAAAGTGCACTGTCCGCCAAGGCACCCTAGAATGTTGCTTATAGGGCGCTTTATAGGGTGCCGTATGAGGTACCGCAAGGTCACAGCACTGTTTTTGATGGCAGCACTGTGCAGCTTAAGGAATGAAAATCATAATTAGGTGCGCTGACATGCAAGGAGGAGCAGCAGTGTAGCACAATGGTTAAGACACTGACCAATGATGCAGGAGTCATGGGTTCAATCCCCCACTGTGCCTAATGAAGAAGGCTGGCTGAGGCATTACCTGTTATAGGTAATATTGCCGTAGGGGCATTTTATTTTTATTTTAATTAGTGCTGCCAGCAAACACACCCTCAAAGTATTGTAACATAAGGTGCTGCATAAGGCGCCGCATAGGGTACCCCAGAGGGCACATTTTAAAGTGCACTGTCCGCCACGGCACCCTACAATGTTGCTGAAAGGGTGGCCTATAGGGCGCCATATAGGGTGCCCTATGAGGCACAGCAAGGTCATAGCACTGTGTTTGATGGCAGCACTGTGCATTTAAACGCATGGAAATCTGAAGTAGGTGCGCTGACATGCAAGGAGGAACAGCAGTGTAGCACAATGGTTAAGGCACTGACTGCTGATACAGGGGTCATGAATTTGCTCCCCAGTGTGCCTAATATGTAAGGCTGGCTGAGGCATCAGCTTTGCAATGTACATATTGTTTCCTGCAGCACTTCATTTGTATTTTATTAATTGCTGCCAGCAAACACGCCCTCACGTGCCGTAACTGAAGGTGCCACATAAGGCACCCTATAAGGCACTCCATAGGGCACATTATAAAGTGCACTGTCCGCCATGGCACCCTAAAATGTCCCCTATAGGGCACCCTATAAGTCGCTCCACAGGATAACATATAGTGCACCTTATATGGATGGTAACCATAAGGTGCCCTATAGGGCGCCCTATAAAGCGCCCTCTGAGGCACCTTATGGGTACAGTACACAGAGAGTGTTTTTGCTGGCAGCAATAATGTACATTAAAAAGAGATAATGCTTTGGGCAGCCCTATCAAATAACCCCACTGTGGGTTTGAACCCATGACCTCTGGCTCCACAGACAGTGAAGTAACCAGTGGGCTACAGCTCTATAGCTGCTAGCAAGCCCCTGGCTGGCTGTAGAGGGACTGCACGTCACCACACAGACAGTCTGCTGTGGTCACCAGGATAGGGTTAGGCCACCCATACCCATGATGCACTGCACATGCAAATCAGCTGTCCACAGATGAACACAAAAAACATGGGACCAACACAGAGGATCTCTAAAGGTAAAAAGTGGACTGTTGTAGTTGTTGTTATGGAAGGACAGACTAGATAGGCCATGTGGTCTTTTTGTGTCATCATGTTTCTATGTTTCTAAGATGGGGTATGCACCCCCACAGCACCTCGGCCTGGTAGGGGGAACTGACCATGTCCACCCCCACAGCACCTCGGCCTGGTAGGGGGTACTGACCGTGTGTGTTACTGGCACAGAGTAGCTACACACCGTCACATTGTGCGGGTACTGTGCTTACCCTGAGTGTGCGGTGGGGCACCCAGCACCAGGTCCACAGCACCTTCCATGGCAGAAATAGGCCATGCTGCAGGTCCCCAGCAGTGCTAATGTGTGAGATAGGTAGTTTCTGCAGAAACACCTTGGATATATCTGTCTGTCTCAGTCAGGTGTAGCCCCCATGGACCCCTAGGAGGATTATGTACCACCACCACCCTTCTCCTCCAGGGCTGAGGGTGGTAAACATGGTCTCCCATCAACAGATGCACATTCTACCTCCCTGCAATGGTGGCAGTAGAGGGGGACCATCAACCCCGGTCCTTCTGGGGAACAGACACCCTACAGGGCAGTCAATGCAGCTCTGTACACATCCATAACACAATAGCAGACAGACATTAGGCCTGGATATGCTAAGCTGCACCCCAGCACTATCTGATATTCTCCTGCAGCAAGCCTTCAGCAGCTGCACCCTGCAAGGCACTCCATCAAGACACATACCAGCTGCAAACAGTCTGCTAGCTAGTCCATAGTGCAAGTTCCTGGTGGAAATGCGTGCACCCAGAACTGGGATGTCAGCATACACAACAAGCAGATAAGTCAGTGACTGGGCTCCAAAAGGAAAACCATAAATATTACATGAAAGAAATACTATATAGCACTATGGGGGTGCCTAGCCATGCTGTGGTCACTGCACAGTCAGGGTGAGAGTGATCTCCCAGCAGGACATGCTGAGGCCACCCTGTCTGTGTAGGTGGTGGCCGGGCACTAAAATGTCCCAGCCAGTGCCCTATGCCCTGTGCAGATGCATCCTGGCCAGGCCACCCTGTCCGGGCTATACCCATGGTACCTTGCTCCTCATTATGCACATTGGCAGGCCAATACTGGCAACAGTGCTGGCAGTGTGGGCTGTGGAGGGTGTTTGCAGCCACCACACACTGGATAGACAGACACACACACCCACACCTATGCCAGCATTGTGCTACTATAGAGGAGTTTAGCAGCCCTGGCCACCACACCAGTCCTGGGCACAGTACAGGCATGGATATGGTACGCAATACTGTTGGGGGTCACTCCCCAGGGTGGTAAACACTGTCAGAGACCAGACCTGCAGCACACACCACAGACATCAGAAAGATTGTTATGATGGAGCTCAATGAGCAAACTGTGCTTAACATAGGAATTGCTATCTGCCAGTAATCATAAGAAACGTTTGATAGCTGTGTACCGTATACCCAGATGTAAGGTGGCATTGCTAAGGTATGCAAGTGCTAGTATTGGGAGATGCACGCAGGGCCCAATGTCCTGCCTCTCCAGGAGGCATTGGCTAATGGGGCCTGTGGGTGTGGGTGTGTCTGCCCCTGTTGGCTGCTGCTTTACGGCAGAGGTTCCCAACTCCAGTCCTGGTGTGCCAAACACTGTTCGGGTTTTCATGCTATCCCTCATGAATATGCATGAGATACATCTGCATACCATGGGGGTGGTGCATAGATATGCAGCACAGGCATCTTTATTAGAGGCAGCATGGAACCTGAATGGTATTTGGCCCTCCAGGACTGCATTTGGGAGACTCTGCTCTAGGTAATGCGCCTGTTTATGTTGTCTGTGCCCTGTAGGGTAAAATATAGGCGTATTAACCATGCGTATGTTCTCTGCAATAAAGGTTTGTCCGTACTATCACGGTTTAGTTGTGGGAAAAATATGTGGGCTGGATTGGCAGTAGCCCCAGCTGGGCTTTGAACCTGTGACCTCCTGTTCTTGCACACACTGTCTGTGTGCACTGCACCACCATGTTGCCACAGATATGCTGCATTCCCTGGGGAGTCCATGACTGTACATCCGACAGGGCCTGTTTGTTGCAGTGCATGGCACCCACCTGGACAGGGCAAGGCCATGGTCTGCTGTGGCCACCAGCTGCTGCCACCTCCACCACCAGTACCGCTCCATCCTTAGATTGGAGACAGCATAAACCCTGAAGGTTTTGTGGCCCTCCAGGACTGCATTTGGGGGAATCTGCTCTAGGTAATGTGCATGTTTCTGGTGTCTGTGCTCTGTAGGGTAAAATAGAGGTGTTTGAGCCATGCTTATGTTCTCTGCAATACAGGTTCGTCTTTACTATCACTAGTTAGTTGTGGGTAAAATATGGGGACTGGATTGGCAGGAGCCCCAGCTGGGGCTTGAACCTGTGACCTTCTGTCTCCAAACACGCTGGTTGTGTGCACTGCACCACCGTGTTGCCACAGAGACAGTGCATTCCCTGATGATACCATGACTGTTTGTCCGGCAGGGCCTGTCTGTTGCAGTGCATTGCACCCACCTACACAGGGCTAGGCCATGGTCTGCTCTGGGCAGCTGCCACTGCCCCCCTCCACCTCCAGTATCTCTGTGCCACCCTGCTGACATGCCCTTCTGCTGGTGGTATGCAGTCTCAGGCCATCCTGTGTGCGGGTAGGCGGCTGCCTATGGTGTGGGTTCTGGGGTAGGGGTACCTGCAAATTTGTCCGCACATCCCCCAATCACCGCCTGCCAATGTTCTGTGCCCTTGGGGGTACCTGCTGGGTACTATCCCCTGTGAAACTGTGATAAACACTCTCGTGCCCATGTTGGGCCCTCATCAGTTGCTGTCTGGCTGCTGTTCAGTTTCAGCATTCCTAGTTGCCATCTAGGCATCTGCCTAGTCCGCACTGTGCCCCAGCTGCACCACAGCATGTGCCGCCTGCAGCCCTCTGTATCCCCTTTCCCAGCATCTGTCCAATTGCCCATTCCGACCTGCCCGCCCTGCTGTTGTGGAAATATGCATGCCATAGGTAACCTGTCCAATGGAGAGGGAAACCCTGATCAGTGCTATTTCACTGTGGGATCATTCACCTTGTATGGGGACGGAGCGTAGACCCTTCTAAAATTCATATTTATTTTTTGCGGCTTTCTTGGGAGTGTTTTTTGATGTTTCCCATTACTATCACTATTCCCCAGCTTGATTATAATTTTTTTAGATTTTGTTGGGGATATTTTCAATGTTTATTTGCACTTTTGTACCGTGCACATGTATACACTTATCACTGTTTTGTAGGTTTCCCTGGTTTTGCTGTACATTGCTGACAGAAATGGTTTCTCTTCCCTTTAAATCGGCTCTACTGCAAGGTTTTCACTCGCGGTATTTTTTGGCTTGAATTTCAGCCCCGCTCGTGTGCGGGGAGCCTCTCCCCTCCCACTCTCCACCCATTGACCCCTTCTCTCCGCCCCTGGGGAGCCTTCCTCCGCCCTCCGGGAGCCTTTCCACGCCTCTATCGCACATCAGCGTGCCGCGCACATGAACGGGCACTTTAGTGCGGCGCGCACGTGTGCGGGGCACAAATACGCATCATTAGCATGCGCTAAGGTACCTTAGCGCACGCTAATGTGCGCCGCGCACATGAGCGCGGTTTAGTAAATATACCCCTAAATACCTTAAGCTTACTGAGCACATTCCAGCAAAACTATGATCCACAGTGAAGACTCGGATGGCTTTAATGGAAACGAGACACCCTGCTGAAATCACTCCTAGTACTCAAAGACTTTACCTTTCCTTAATACCAATATCCAGTATGTCAAGAGAGAAAATTCAATTTTTCACTACTTAGCTTTTATCCTGGGCACATAGTACACCCTTATTAATGTTTTGACAACCTGCTGACATCTTGGCCACAGATGACCTATTAAGCAGGAATCTTCTTTCTCTGAAAATTCAAGTAGACAAGGACATCTCGCCATCAAGCTGTTGAAACCTGAAGGTCATGCAGGGGAAAGGATTAGCGCTCAGCAAACCTGAACTGAATTTTTAGGAGTCTTTCACCACTTCATCTGCAGTTGAGGGTCAGGTAAGGAGCAAATCTGAGAAATTTCTTGCAATTTTCAAATTAGATAGAAATGGTGTTTTCTGCACTGGAAAAAAGTCTACTCTAATTTATGCAGCTGAAAATGAGGAATTCAGAGAGAATAAAAAAAGTGTTCCCAGACTGAATATCCAAAGCAAACATGACTCTTGACTATCGATACTTTTTTTGCTTATTTTGATTTATTAATCTTTATTTTTGCATGGTTTTAAATCATAATTGTGATTTTCTATATCTGTGCTATGAAAAGAAGATGTACAAATTAGCTGGAAGACACCTGGGTGGAAAGTATCAATGAATAGTACTCTTGCATGGGTAGCTGAAAGAATTGTCCAATTTGAGGGCAACAGCAATTTACCTAGATAAACTGAGCTGTCTGGAAACTGGCCACCTGTGCCTGGCCATCATGGTGCTCCCTGAATTTTGTTTAGGTTGGGGAAGTAAAACAGCATCAACAAATGGGATTGTATCCCCTCTCCTTCAACTCCCCAAAGCAGACAGCAGGTGCAAATAACACAGCCACCAGGAAGCAACCCATCCAACGACCCGAAGCTCTACACCTAAGCACGCCCCAATTTTGCTGAAGTTTTTGCAAGGAAGTGATTCGATTTGCATTTTAAGTAGCTCTCTAACATGGTCTAAATTGCGGTCAACTTGCAACTTGGAGTGGAGGAGTAGCCTAATGGTTGAGAACCCAGAGAGCAGGGTTCGATTCCCACTAGCACTCCTCGTGGCCTTGGGCAAGTCACTTAACCCTCCATTGCCTCAGAAAACTACACGTTATCAATGTCTCTGTTCAATGTATGTTACCAAGTTTAAGTTTCAATGTAAACCACTTTGATTGAAATGATAATGCGGTATATAACATCATCTCTTTCTTCTACACTACTCTCAACCCAGCTTTTCAACCCCACCCACCAATTACCTTACCAGGAAACAGTAATCCGCAAACAGCCCAATGCAAATATTGTAGATAGCTGTACATAACTGTAGATAGTTATCCCAGTTGAGTCCAAGTTTTACTCTCCCGTTTCAATGTAAGTGCATAACAGAGCGTCTGTTAAGCACAAATATGTTGTAATGTAAACCGCACTGATTTTAAATAGTGCGGTATATAAAAGCAATAAATAAATAAAAATAAATAAATAAATATAAAACCTGTTAAATAAATAACATCCAATTCAAAATCAAACCCACTCTCTAATAGACAAAAAAAATGTTTTTTCTCTTATCTGTTCCAAAACACTTGGTAATAATGACTATAGAAGTGCTTATTGAGCTTCCTGATGGAAGGAAATGGAATCAGAGAGGCAGCGGAAGCACGAAAGACAATGTTACCCAGAACAGACGGTAATTATGATGCTACGGTGTCTTTTTACATTTATTGCTGCCACCACGCGTCCTGGAGAAGGGTGTCAACGAAGGCAATGGGTACCCTCTGTCCACTGGCAGTCTAGACAAGCGCTTCATTTGCCTAATGGTCACGCCAGCCCCTGAAGCAGGACAAATGATGTCTGAAACATCAGAGCTTACAATCTAGTCAGGTGACATTGTAGAAATTTGAACAACAAAAGAAATAATGCGTATATGACTAAAGATAAATTAAGGAATTTTGAATAAAGAAAAGGATGGACTGTTTTAAAAAATTGTTTTCTATTTGCATTTTAACACAAATATTTATCTAATTCTTCCAAAGAGTATTAATAAGATCCCCATCCAACTGTGATGGGCTAACATTTACCTGAGTTCATACATCTGCCTTTTTCTTCTGAGTATTGTCTAATAATGACTCTGTGTGAATAGGCTTTGCCAGTTATGATAGTCTCCAAAAAGCTTGCATAAATTATCCCATAAACATTTTTAAAACACTTTCACTTCAGTTTAAATTTATGTTGATGCTGTGATGAAAAAAAAGAGCATTTCCGGCACTTCAGTCAGCCACAAACATTCAGGGGACGGATATTTAGCGATGGCAGCGAGCGCCTGTAAAGTGCATAGCCGTCGCCGCTGAATGCTAAGCCCACAGATGCAATGTTGGGGCCATATCCGGGGTCGCTGCCGAACCTGGACGCTAACCAAGACGCTGCCTGGTAAGCTTCTGCGGATAAAGTTAGGTCAGCATTTTCCATGCCTGACTTTACGCAGAAGTCGCTAACCAAACAGCAGCTCAATATCGCCGTTGCCTAGTTCCCAGAAGCAGTGGGGCCTTCTGCAGGCACGCGCAAGCTTATTCCTGCTGCATCAGGAAAGTGTCTGTTTTCACCTTAAAACAGCCAGAGAGTGTAGAGAAGAGGGGAATTAAGTGACTAGCTTTAGATTACAAAGTCAACACGGGGATTTGAACCCCGGCCACCCAGCTCTTAAGCCGCTCTCTAAATCACTATGCTATTAGATGTTTTGGTTCTGAAATAGCCTCCTGGGGATGTCGATATAGGCATTTGATAACGTGCATCTCGGGCATGTCCATGTTTCTAACCTGCCTTTCTTTTCAGACGTTCTGGCTTTGATGCTCCAGATTGCACTTGGACGTCCCATTTGCAATGTGCCTCTGTCTATATTTGAAAATGTGAGGAGGCATTTTTGGTGGCGGGAGCCAGCACACTTAAAAGCAATTGACCATTGCTGCTTTAATTATAACCCGGATCTTCACTCCTTATCTCCAGTCTGGCCAGATAGCGCCAAAGCGAAGCAAACAGTGATATTCAGCTGCTGCCCACTTAGCTTCAGCGGTGAAAGTTCAGCGAGTCTTTCAAGTGCCTAACCTTTGCGCTTTGGGATAATCTGCTAAGTGCTGAATATCACAGCCAGTCGGCTATCCCCAGGTGTTGCCCCTAATCCACATCCTAGAATGCCCTGATGCCAGCCAGCTAGTGCCGGTGCGTTCTGCGGCAGCACTAACTGCATTAGGACTGCTGACTATTCGGCAGAGCGCTGTTTAGGCAGTTTGTAGACGTGCAAACCGCATAGATAGCTTTAAAATGCTCTCCATGGTATCAAGGCTGTTGCAGTTTTATGGAAGGGTAAAGTAAAATTGAAATTTAAAATGTCTGAGTTGCTGACTGATGATAAAAATTACAGGGGGTGGGGGGAGGCGGATATTCAAAGATGCAAACCGTGTAAATGCCACTGAGCGGGTAAAGTAAGGCATGAGAAAAGCTGAGCTAACTTTACCCATGGAAGCTAACGAGGCAGCAACTCAATATCGCTGCTGCCCGGTTAAGCAATATCTGGGGTTAGAATTTAGCAGGGACACCTAACCGCTGAATATCCCCCCATAGCCTCTAAGGGGCCCCCAATGATTGACTGTCTGGCCTAGGGCCCTAGCAAGCCTACAGTTGCCACTGTGGACACTTAAAGGACACGTACTTTGCACAAAACGTTTCCAAAGAAATGACATTTCTCAGTCTCCTCATCGCCTGGTACAAGGTCTCCCATTGATACGAAAAATTGAGGAGTTAAACAAATGCCTCAGTTTGGCATTAAGGGCCCAGTAATCTAAAAGTGTGCAGCATGGTCATATGAAATTCCTTATTTCTACTGTACTGTACATGATTTATGATTGTAGACATCTAACTAATACAAGTTTTTATATCTCTGCATTGATCATTCCACGCACACACAGAAGCAGAAATGGTTCGATTTCAGTATTTGCTGAGACGGAGACACTGTTGCTATCTAATTAGAAGAGGCATAATGAAAATTGTATAACATTGCCTTCCATGTACTGTGATAGCCTGTCAAAATCAAGATGCTGGTTTGGGGTTACCTTACACTCAGATATGTGGCCCATGGGTCCATACACAGGAAGCAAGCTCATGGGGCAGGATCTTTAAGTATCTCTAAGATGTACCTGTTAGGATGCAGCTCTCACTCCCAAATCTCCTTCCATAAAACATGCCCCAAGTCTCCAAGGATTCCAGCAGCCCTCCAGAAAGGAATACTGTGGTCGGCACCCTTAACTGGACAGCCTCCCACAGGCCGACCAGCCAAGGCTTCTGAATATCAGTCCCTAAATATTATCACTATTTTAAAGCCCCTCACCTTTGCCATCTCTCACATGGGCGTAACTTTATAAAGCTTTTCTGCACATAAAGCCAGTATGATTCTCAGAAAAGATCTTTTAACACGCTACATATATGTGTGCTCCTGGAAGATTCTGCATACATTTGCCTGCCGTTTGTAGGCATTCCTGAAGGTACAGTTTGCATGGAACGGAGGCGGAGTCATGATGCATGTGTGTATTTCAGAAACTCTGCAGGTACATGCACTGAGTATACTCGCACATTTAGCCCAACTTGGAAGCAGGCACTGGCATTTGCATGCATTAGGGCTGGGCCTGGGAGTCTATTTTATAAGGGTACATAAGCACCTAGTTTGCCTTTACAAAACAAGCTTAAAATAGGCCCTTTATAAAGTCATCTGCCACTAACTATATAATACCATTTAGCTGCACTTTTATCCACAGTGTGCAGAGGCGTCTGAGGGACAAGTTTGGGGAGGGGTGTGCACGTCCAGATTTGCAAGAAAAACATGTATGAAATCTTGCCCAAATACTCTCAGCACAAATTAGCAGGTATTGGGTGTGGGTAGCTTGGGTGGAATAGTAAGTAGGTGCATGCCTTCTTTTGGAAAATTGGTGTAGAGCACCAGAAAGTAATTCTGTGACTATTGCTACTAGTTATCTGCCTTAAATTGTTTAGAAAGTGGGCTATTTTTGTTAGATAACATTGTTTGCTGCTTAAACCTGCTGGTTTATTTTCTGTAGCTGACTGCAGTAGAGGATATTTCTGTTTTAGGCAAGGCTTTCTGCTCTGCTGCTTGTTCCCCCCCCCCCCCTTTCCTCTAGCCTACAAGTTCAAAGAGGGAAGCTTCCAAATATTGTTTAAAGCCATTGCATGACTAAGATCTAAATCCCTCCCTTCACACCCCATCTCCTACTCACCAGTGTTAAATTTTGCTGTATCAACTACATCCCCCAATTAAAGAGCTAGCTTAGATAGTTTCGTTTTTGAGCAAGCAGACCCAATTACTGATGATCAACCAGGATCTGGATTAGGCTTGGTAAATTTCTCTGATAGAGATGATTTCACAGAATTTCTGGCACAAAAACCTAGTAGAAGAAACTTTTAGATTAAATCTCTACAGAAGGAGCCAATAGACTCATAAGGCAAAAAAAATCCAGTTTGCATTTTCCTTAGAGCTCCAGCCCATACAAACTTTGGGTCAATCAAGAAATAGGAGCAAAGATGACAAACAGTACAAGAGTTAAGAGTAGGCTGGCTAGAGCCTGCCCCCATGGAGACATGATCGATCTCCTGGATCCCTCTAACTGAGAACAAAAAGGTTGGAGTTTTCTATTCGCCTGAAATCTCTAGTAACCTTTCAGCTCTGTTTTTCATTTGGGCAGCAGCCACAACTACTTCTTTGATTAATAAAATCGCCCCGAAATAAAAATGTATAAAAATAAAATAAAACAAAATGAAAATGTATTAAAACAAAACAAAATAAAATGAAACAAACCTGCAAATGACACAGGAAATTAAACAGGGAGAACTGTTCCAGCAAGTGATAATGGAATCCATGTGGGAGCGGCCGATACTGGACAGTGCTTACAAATGAGGAGTGTGTTTCTCTTGTTGTAGTGCAGTGATCACCAGATGGTGACCTTTAATATTAGGACACAGGAGAAAGATGGTTTATGCATTAGCAAGAATCTTAGATGTCAGGAAAACTAACTTTGCAAAGATGGGGGAATACCTCAAGAAATTGTTAGCTGGATGCGAACATGTGGGCAAAGTAGAACAATGAGCAAAACTGGAAGACATTTTAAGAGTAACAAACCTTTTTATTAGGACAGTAAAAAAAAAGAGGAAAAGGAGACCATTAGGGTTTTCAAAAAAAATTAGCTGACAAGGTAAGGAAAAAGAAGTTAGCTTTTATAAACTACAAGAAATTGCAGAAAGAGGAAGATAAACAGCAATATCTGGAAAAACTAAGGAAATCGGTTCAGAGGAAGACGACCAAAATGATTTGGAGCCTGCGCCAGAAAACGTACGAGATGAGGAAGACCTAAATATGTATATGATAGAGGAGAGGAGAGGAGGGACAGGGGAGATTTATTTATTTTATTTAGACAGTTTTTGTATACCGCCTTATCCTTCAATCAAAGCAGTCACAACACAATTGGGGGATACATTTAACACGCGGGGATATGAGACACATACACTAATACTTACAGGGAACATGGGCTATGGAGGGTTAAGTGGCTTGCCGAAGACCACAAGGAGCATCTGTGGGACTAGAAACCCCAGTCCTTCCGGCCCAAGGTTGCTGTCCTCTAGTGGGATTTGAACCCCCGACCTTCCGGCCTGAAGTACCTTGCCCCAACCACTAGGCTACTCCTCCACTCATGTGATGTGATATAGACCTTTATTTAATTTTTTTATTTATGTAATTTCAAAAAAATACAAGAAGAATCAATCTTAAACAGAAAAAGGAGTCACCAAAGCAACTAAAAACAAATCCATACATATAGGAAGAAAAATAAGAGGAAAAAATATAAAACATACATGGTATACTCCCACAAGCCCCCTAACTTGAAGGGAGGAGGATTCACAATACATTCAAGAAATAACACAGCAGTTGTGAGTAGAAAGCACAGCTACCTAACAAAACCAGCTAGCTTATCCCACATTAGCAGGACTCACATTTACCACTATTTTTAGAGGAAATAAGGGTGGAGAGCTTTTGGGGCTCAAAGAAAACATAACTAATCCCAGCCAACTTGACTAGGCACTTACAAGGAAAACAAAGAAAAATAGCCCACCCAGTTGAAGTACCCCAGGTTTCAAAAGCATGAACTGCCTCCTCCTTTTCTGTGTTGCCCTAGATACATCGGGAAAAAAACTAATAGAAAAACCCATAAACTCTTTTTAATGATGAATGAAAATACATTTTGAGAAGCCAGTCCCGATCTACATCCAATGTCAGCGTGACCAACAACGTTGCAACCACTCCAGAATCAGATACGGACATTTCCAAATATCCCGTCAGGTCCATGCTGGGGTAGAAGATACCCCCTGACCCAAACCACCGACCGCCTTGAACTTAGCTGAAGGTAAATAGAAAGCATGAGATAATGGCAGAATAGCATCCACTGAAATCTTTAAAACCTCAGTCAAAAACTTCTTAAACAAAACCAATGGTGGTACTGAAGGAACTTTAGGAAAATTAAAAACTCTCAAGTTCCTGCTCCTGGACAAATTCTCCAGCAACTCTGTCTTTCTCTACAAATTCTCTGCATCACAGCTTGCACTGAGTCCTGGATCTGGTCCATCCGCTGCTCCAAAGAAGTAACCTTCACTGGCAGGTCCAACAAAAGAGTATTGTGCACCCCCAATTGTTGAACAACAGAGTTAAACTGGCAAGCAATAGTCTGCAACTGACCCGATAAAGACTGTTCGAGTTTATTCATGGCTTCCCACTTTGTCTCTAAAGAGAAGACTTCAGGCCATGGTAAAACAACCCGCACCGAGGCGAACACTGCTTACAGCAGGACGGCTCAGAGCACGCTCCAAAGATAAAAGCCCCTCCACTCCAACAGCTGCAGAGGACACCAACCCCTGGGAAATCTGTCCGGGGCAGGGAAGCCGCTCCACTTGCGAGGATTGAGCAGCCGAACCAGCCACATGAACCTCACTTGCTGCGGCACGACCACTTGCCTCTGCAGGTTGTACAGGAGGCAGCCGGAACTCCGGACACAACGAAACGGGGATCTATCTTCCGCCAGCAAGCCGCCCGAAGTACTCGCTCCACTAGGTCGAAGGAAAGCATCCATCGACCCAGACTGCCCAGTAAGCTCCAGTTGAAGTTTTGCCTTCCATTTCCATGCAGTATGTAGCATAGGAAAACTATCAGGTAAAGAAACCGGCACACTTCACCAGAGCGGTCCTCAGCGTCTACTCACAACACTGCCGTTTTCCTCCTCCCACACTCGTGATACAGACCTTTAAATATTTAAAGGGAATTAATGAAGAAACAAACCTTTTTCAAAGACAGCGAAGCTGTAAAACTAGAGGGCATAGCATGAAGCTGCAAGGGGGTAAACTGAAAGACAATGTCAGGAAATAGTTTTTCACTGAAAGGGTGGTAGATGCTTGGAATGCCCTCCCGATGGAAGTGGGGAGGGGGGGGGAAATAGTGACAGAATTCAAAATGGCATGGGACAGACAGTGGATCCCTTTACAGAAACAGGATAAAATCAAAATAAATGTAACTATTTCTTATATCTCAACAAATAGGGGTGACCTACACGGAGCGGTGGATACACCCCTAAACCAAAGCATGAGGAGGGGTAACCTGCAAAGAGCGGCAGGTGCACCTACTTTTGCCACCTTGCTGGACAGACTAGATGGACCATGCTGGCCTTTATCTGCCGTCATATACTATGTAATCAGGAAAGTAAAGATGCAAATGGAAATAAAAAATAGCCCATACATAAAAGATGGGGACAAGACTACTTTAGGTACATTGGTGACAGGAGGACGTGCAAGGGTGGCATTGCGAGACTCAAGGGTGAAGGGATGGAATATGTAGAGGCTGAAGAGGATAAAGCAGAATTGCTAAGCAAGTATTTTTATTCTGTGTTCATAGATAAAGGGCCAGGAATGAGGCCTCAAAAATCAAACACAAATAGGAATGGAAGTGAGGTAGAACCAAAACGATTTACAAAAGACTGTGCTTGTGAGAGGCTAGCAAAACTAAAAGTGGACAAAACGATGCAGCCAGATGGGATTTATCCGAGGGCACTGAAAGAACTTAAGGAAATATGGGAAGCTCTGCTGGCTGAACTTTTCAATGCTTCTGGGGAATCAGGAGTGATCCAGGAGAATTGGAGATGAGGGATTGTGACTCCAGTCCACAGAAGTGGAAGCAATGAAGAGGACAGTAACAATCGATAGGTTTGTCTGATCTCTGTGGTAAGTAAATTAATGGAAATGCTGTTAAAATAGAGGATGGAGTGGTGTCTGGAATCCAAGCGATTTTTGGATCTGAGAGAGCATGGCTTTACTATTTATTTATTTAACATTTCTTATATACCGCCTTTCATGATATCAAGACGGTTTACATTGAACAAACAGAAATTACACTGAACAGGGCATTACAACTTGGAGATAACTATTTTACAGGGAACATGGGCTATGGAGGGTTAAGTGGCTTGCCCAAGACCACAAGGAGCACCTGTGGGACAAGAAACCCCAGTCCTTCCGGCCCAAGGTTGCTTTCCTCTAGTGGGATTTGAACCCCCAACCTTCCGGCCTGAAGTAACTTGCCCCAACCACTAGGCCTGTAGGTAGGTCTTATCAGATGAATCTGATCAATTTCATTGAATGGCTAACCAGAGAATTGAATCAGGGGAGAGTACTAGATGTGGTATATTTAAATTTTAGCAAGGCCTTTGACACCGTTTCACATCGGCAATTTATAAATAAACTGGACATCATGGAGATGGACCGTAAAGTGGCTGAATGGGTGAGGAACTGGTTGAATGGGAGGCGCCTGAGGGTAGCAGTAAATCAAGTTCACTCTGAACATATGGGCCGTACCAGTGCCATTCCTCAAGGATTAGTCCTTGGTCCTTGTCTTTTTAACATTTTTTGTAAGTGATATTGCGGAAGGTCTTTTGGGAAAGGTATAGGGGTCATTCTGTCCTGTGAATAGCAGGGATGGATTTTCTATCTCCACTATTCGTTTCCCTGCCATCCCCGTCACTAACCTTCCTGTACGAACAGCGGATTTGTATGAGGAGGCCTAGATGGGGGTGGGAGGGGGCGTTCTGGAGGCAGAACAAGGGTGTGCCGTGGGCAGCCCTTGACCCTGGACGTCCAGGGTCTTCAGGATAGACGGGGGACTTTTTCCACCTCATAGGTAGAATAAGGCCCCCTCAACAGCGGGGGACTGCGGCGCAGGACACGGGCAGGCAGGTGAGGGGGCTCAGGGGGTTCCCTGCAGCCCGACCCAGGCCATGGATGGCCAGATCAGGGATTGGACTGTGGGGAACTGGAGTCGCTCCGGGGTGGCCAGCAATCGCAGCTCATGAATGGAGCTGTGGTGCCATGGCGACAGGATGCCATGGCACTGTGACTCCATTCATGAGCCTGGCTGAGTTAGCTGGGTAGTCGCCGGGACATACTGCCTGGCAGAATCGTGTCCCAGCCTGCACATCCAGGTGCTAGGCCCAATTCTGACCCCGCAGGGACCACAAGATCAGAATTGGGTCTAACTTTGCACGACCCGATTCTGCCCAGCCATACAAGGGGGCTGGATGTCCTGTTGTGAATAGGCCTCTATGCCTCTGCGCAGATGTTAGAAAAAGCAAAACAGGGCTAATGAGAATATCCCCAGGGATACTTAAGCCTAAATGGTCTTGTTTCAGCACAAATCTCCTGCGTTACGGGCAAACTGTCAGCTTCTAAAATAAGCATACCTTAGAAAGCAGCCAACACCTAACTGCACAGCACAGAGCTATGGTTCATGCTGCGGTTCGGCTGCTTTCAAGGCATACTTATTTTAGAAACTGGAGATTTGCCCCGGCGCAGGTCATTTGCATTGACATACTGCCTTGTCAGGGTTAATAAAGTATCTCTGGGGGTATTCTCATTGCTCCTACTTTGTTTATTTTGTAGTGGACTATTCTGTAGGGGCTTGTCCCTCCCTTTTTACGTGTTCTTTGGAGATGATGCCAAAATCTGCAACAGTGTACACACGCTCCAAGGTGTGGATAACCTAAGGAGGGATCTAGCAAAGTTTGAAGAACAGTCGAAAATTTGCAGCTAAGATTTAATATTAAAAAATGCAAGGTCATGCATTTGGGCTGCAAAAACCCCAGCGAGCAGTTCTGTATTGGGAGTGAAGTACTTCAGTGCACGACAGAAGAGATGGACCTGGGAGTGATCATATTGGATGACCTTAAAGTAGTAAAAAGGTAGAACAGTTGATGGGAAAAGCCAGAAGGATACATAGATGTATAGGGCGAGGAATGGCCTGCAGGAAAAAGGAGATGATAGTATCTTGTACACGTCTCTACTGAGAACTCATTGTACAATCTGTGTACAATTCTAGGACATAAATAGGATGGAGTCAGTCCTGAGAGTGGCTACTAAAGTGCCTAGCGGTCTTTGTCATAAGGTGTATGGGGACAGGCTTAAAGACCTCAATAGGTATCCTTTGGATGAAAGGCAGGAGAGGAGTGATATGATAGAGACATTTCAATACCTCAGTGGAATAACTGCACGGCAGATGGCCCTCTTCCAGTTGAAAGCAATCTCTGCAATGAGGGGTCATAAGATGAAGGTGAAATGGGACAGAAGAAATATTTCTCTATGGAAAGGATAGTGGTTATGTGAAACAGCCTCCCACTGGAAGTGGGAGACATGAGAACTGCATTTTAATTCCAAAAAGCATGGGACAAATACAGGAGATCTCTGAGGGACAAGAAGGATTACAGAATTTAATAGTTTTTATGGATAGGCCATATGGTCTTTATCTGCCATTGTTTTTTTATGTTTCAGGTAAAGTACAAGGGCAAAGGCCCTCAATTCTATGCCGGCTGTCCCAAAGTTACCCACATTAGAAAGAACATTGAGAATAGGAATGAATCAGGAGGAACTTCCAAAGAATTACAAAAGCGTAGAGGAGAAAACCAAATGGGAACACGTGTTATCTAATTTAAGAACATAAGAACATAAGATATGCCATACTGGGTTAGATCAAGGTCCATCAAGCCCAGTATCCTGTTTCCAACAGTGGCCAATCTAGGTCATACGTACCTAGCAGTATCCCCAAAAGACACAGGTTCCACAATGCTTGTACTGCGTCAAGCAGTGATATCCTGGGTCCCTTTTTAATAATGGTTTTTGGACAAGTTCCTGGAGGAAAGGTCCATAACTTTTTTAAACCCAGCTAAACTAACTGCTCTTACTACATCCTCCAGTAACAAATTCCAGAGTTTGATTACACGTTGAGGGGAAAATATTTTCTCTTATTTGTCTTAAATAGTTTACCCTGTAGCTTCATTACATGTCCCCTAGTCTTTTTATATTCTGATAGCGTAAACAATCGATCTATGTTTACCCATTCCACTCCATTCATTAATTTATAGACCTCTATCGTATCTCCCCTCAGCCGTCTCTTTTCCAGGTTGAAGAGCCCTAACATTTGTAGCCTCTCTTCATAGGAGTAGCCTTCCATCCCCTTTACCATTTTGGTGGCTCTTCTCTGAACCTTTTCTAATAACGCTATATCCTTTTTAAGATACAGCGACCAGAATTGCACACAATATTCAAGGCGCAGTTGTACCATGGAATGATACAGAGGCATTATAATATCCTTTGTTTTATTTTCCATTCCTTTCCTTATGATACCTAGCATTCTATTTGCTTTCTTGGCCGCTTCTGCACACTGAGCGGAGGGTTTTAACATGTTATCCACGATGACTCCTAAATCTTTTTCCTGGGTGGTGGTTCCCAATGTGGAACCTTGCATTGTGTAACCATAGTGTGGGTTGTTCTTTCCTAGGTGCATAACTTTGCACTTGTCCACATTAAATTTCATCTGCCATTTGGATGCCCAGTCTTCCAATTTATCCAGATCCTCCTGCAGTTTTCCACAGTCCTCTTGGCTTTTAACAACTTTAAACAGTTTTGTGTCGTCTGCAAATCTGATAACCTCACTAGTTATTCCCTTTTCCAGGTAATTTATGAATATGTCAAAAAGTAGCAGACCCAGTACAGATCCCTGGGGTACTCCACTATTCACCTTTTTCCATTGGGAAAATTGGCCATTTAGCCCTACCCTTTGCTTTCTATCTTTTAACCAGTTCCCGAGCCACAATAGTACACTGCCTCCTATCCCATGACTTTTTAGTTTTGCCAAAAGCCTCTGATGAGGGACCTTGTCAAAGGCTTTTTGAAAGTCCAGATACACTATATCAACCGACTCATCTTTGTCTACCTGTTTATTCATACCTTCAAAAAAACATATCAGATTAGTAAGACAAGATCTTCCTTCTCTAAAGCCATGTTGGCTGTCTCCCATTAGGCCATGACTATCTACATGCTGTGTAATTTTGTTCTTTACGATGGTTTCTACCATTTTCCCTGGTACGGACGTCAGGCTCACCGGTCTGTAATTTCCCGG
Organism: Ichthyophis bannanicus; assembly: GCA_033557465.1. Classification (NCBI taxonomy): domain Eukaryota; kingdom Metazoa; phylum Chordata; class Amphibia; order Gymnophiona; family Ichthyophiidae; genus Ichthyophis; species Ichthyophis bannanicus. The sequence goes on along the minus strand of CM066038.1, from coordinate 486,862,387 downwards.
ATCACCCCTGGAACCCTTTTTAAAAACTGGCGTTACATTGGCGATCCTCCAATCTTCAGGTATTACAGATGATTTTAATGAAAGTTCACAGATTACTAATAACAGGTCTGCAATCTCATATTTCAGTTCTTTCAACACTCTTGGATGTATGCCATCCGGTCCAGGTGATTTGCTACTATTCAGTTTATCAAATAGTTGTAATACATCTTCCCGGTGTAGCGATATTTCTCTCAATTCCACTGCAGTATCACCTTTAAATACCACTTCAGTCTTGGGTAACATCCCTACATCTTCCTCAGTAGAGACCGAAGCAAGGAATTCATTCAGTCTCTCTGCTATAGCCCTGTCTCCTCTTACTGCCCCTTTTACCCCTTTATCATCTAATGGTCCAATTGACTCTCTCACAGGCCTTTTGCTATGAATGTACTTGAAAAAGTCTTTATTTTGTGTTTTTGCTTCCGTAGCAAGTTCCTTCTCAAATTCTCGCTTTGCCTGCCTTATCAATGCTTTGCATTTAACTTGCCAGAGCTTGTGCTGTTTCCAGTTTTCGTCGTTTGGCTCTTTTTTCCATTTCCTGAAAGATGCTTTTTTGGCAGCAACAGCCTCTCTGACCTCACCTTTATACCATGCTGGCAGTTTTTTGGACTTTCTTCCACTTTTCTTAATGTGTGGAATACAGCTGGTCTGGGCTTCCAGGATAGTATTTTTAAAGAACACCCAAGCTTGATGTAAGTCTTTAACCTTTGCAACTGCTCCTTTTAGTTTTTTCTTAACTATATTCCTCATTTTATCATAGTCTCCCTTTCAAAAGTTAAAAGGTAGTACTGTGGATTTCTTTACTATCCCTCCTCCACTAACTAAATCAAACACGATCATGCTATGATCACTATTGACAAGTGGTCCCAACACCCTTATTTCTTGCACCAGATCTGGTGTTCCACTAAGGACTAGGTCCAGTATGGCTTCCCCTCTGATCGGTTCATGAACCAGCTGCTCCAAGAAGCAGTCCTTTATTTCATCTAGAAACCTTATCTCCCTAGCATGTCCTGCTGTGACACTGACCCAGTCGATACTGGGGTAATTGAAATCACCCATTATTACTACTCTGCTGTGACTTTTGTTAGCTTCCTTGATTTCTTTGAGCATTTCATCATCCATTTGTTCATTCTGGCCAGGCGGTCGATAGTACACCCCCACTGCCATCACCTTCCCCTTCATACATGGAATTTCAATCCATAGAGATTCTACAGCAAATTTTGTTTCCTGCAAAACTTTAATCCTTTGTGACTCAATGCCCTCTCTAACAGAGCGCAACCCCCTCCACCAATTTGATCAGTTCTATCATTACGATATAGTTTTTATCCAGGTATCAGTGTCCCACTGGTTATCCTCCTTCCACCATGTCTCTGAGATTGCAATCATATCTAACCTCTCATTTAGTGCTATATATTCTAACTCTCCCATCTTATTGTTTAGACTTCTAGCATTTGCATACAAGCATTTTAGAGACCGTATTTTATTAATATTAATCTAGCTATTGGTAGACATGGGTAATTTGGAATCTTTACGCTCTGTCTGCACCATACTCAAGGGCATTTGGGCTACTTTACTCTTTTTTGGAACCTCACTGCTTTTGGTAGTATCCTTCAAGGATACCTTCTTCCGAACCATGCGCTCTTGGTATTTAAGAGGAATTTAATGTGACATGACTAGTTTGTAAGGATTAGTACAGGACTTTATTATTTATGAAGATACTTGTCTTTTTCTTTTCTAATAAACTCAACCCAGCTCCATAAAACACTGTGTCCTCAATTTCTCTCTTATCTCTGATCCTGCTGTACAATGTACAAAAGACTTCAGGAGTACCTTTTGGAAGGTCTGCACCTGCAATAAAACGATTTCTCATTTTACAAGCCGATGTACATGCTGACTGAGAAAGCCACTGCTAGCAGCCAGGACATAAATCTAATCATTGACTGCCGCTGTGTTTGGTCTTGCGTGAAGCCAGTACAACTGTAAGTCTCAGCAACCAGAACCTTTGAAGAGAGCTGATACTCTTTACTGGGCCAAAACAGAAGAGGTGACAGATGGTCTTTCAAGATCACACAGGTCCACCCTTCTTTAAAGGTGACTTCAAGGCTAAAGGAAGGAAGCAGATGTATCTAGAAAGAGTTGGGGTGGGATTTCCATAGAAGAGGCTATCTGTAGGTGTCAAGCAGATACTGGATTTGCATAAATTAGCAAAAGCTTAGACTTGGGAGGTATTTGAAATACTGGAAATAACATGTTACAGTAACACCTCACCAGGATTGAAAAGAAAAGTGTTAGAAGTTCCCATAATGAGTCATGAATCCAGTCTTGGCTCTGTCTATTGTTTTTAGATTCTAATAGATAAATATATTCCTGTTCCCACATCCTGCTCTCCATCATGTTTCTAAAATTATATTTAGGAAATAGCATGGCTAAGTTGGAGATGGGAGTAAGTTTATAAATTATTTCCAAGTGTACAATGGGCTTATATATGCAGAAATCACATGGGCAAAGATGGTGGGACAAGGCAGATGAGGAGTAAGAATGGGGGTGGGGATAGGCAGCTCATGTGCTTAGTCCCACCTCATCCTTGCCCCTAAAGTGCCTAGTCCCACACTATCGATGCCCCTCATGTGCCTAGCTCCAGCCCATCCTTGCCCCTCATGTGCCTAGCCCCACCTCATTCAACAGTGAAAGCAGTAACCCCAACAGATCTCTCCTGGCTTCCGGACCCCTACTTAGTATTCCAGTAGTGAAATCCTTGGAGAACAGGATCAATCACCCCTCATTCCTGCTATGGTCACTGGCATATTTCAAAACAGCCATGCCTGTCCCTTAGAGGTACTTCCGAACATGCTGTTTAAGTCAGTGCTTCTCAACCCTCTCCTGGAGGTACAGCTGGCCAGTCAGGTTTTCAGGATTACTGCAATGACTGTGCATGAGATAAAGCTGCATATATTGGATACTTTGTCGCGTCCACCCGTCCAGGCGGTAGCCTGGGAACAGGTGGGCTCGCCTGTCTTACTCTGTACTATTACTTCTGTCCAAAATGGCTGCCGAGGAGGGCTGCTGGGTAATGTAGTTTTAGAGCAAGGAGTGTGACCACACGGTAATTAGGCAAAACAGAGAATTTATTTCGGGATTTCCCCTCCGCATTGAATTCATGACCCCAACTGAAATTGGATAATTCTCCAATAATGCAAACAAAGAATGTGAAAACAGGCTCAACACAAAAATACAGGAATGTCCTTTGAATATCAGCTCTTAGCTTCCAGCGAGGAACAAGCTTCTAAAGCTCAATCTGTTGTTCAGATTAGCTTCTTGCTTTTCACTTTCAAAAGAGCTTTTCACTTTACAGAAGTTAGGCAGGCAAACACTTGGCAGTATTTCAACTACCAGCACGTTTCCTTTCTTTAAGCAATGTGCAGCACAAGTCCTTAATTGCTTCCATGAAACAGTCCTTCACATAGATAATGAATTAGCACATATTCAGGTTCTTGGCCATGCAAAAAGAACACTGCATTTCCTCTACATCAGAATCATTAGGGTTTTCACACAAATCTATTTCCATCTCTTTCATAGATTCGCTGTGACTATCTTCCTTATCCTGTATCTCAGGAGACTGGCTATTCTCCTTCCATATCAGCTCATTTAGTTTTAACAGCAGCTGTTCCCTGTGGTCTCCAGCCACAGGCTCTTGTAATGGAGTTTCTCTCCCTTTCAACAGGCTAGCAATCTCTTTCAGAGTTGAGGCTTGGCAATCACTGGCATATATTCTATGCTTATTAAACGTTTACCTTTCAGGGTTCAGGGGAACACAACGTTTAGCACTGTCTTTTAATTCTTTAACTATTCCTTCAGCTTGGCTTTTGGTAGGAATTAAAGATAAGACATTTCCATTACCTTCAAGGCTTAAGGGCTGCTTTAATATGTTTCCCCACCTGGAAACACGTCTTTGTCCTAGATACTGTTGCCTGCTCTGGGTTCCAGACACCCTCTGCTTCTCATTCACCCTTGCATGTGGATCAGCCAGGCTTCTTCCTGAAGTTCCCTTTTTCACTGGAACTAAAGTACCTGCTTCGGGACCCAGCAAGTTTCTGACTTCAAGCTTGTCCTCTTCAGAACCAGCTTCCCTTGCTGGAACTGCATCAACTGCCTCTGGAACTCCACAAACTCTAAGAATTGCCTGCTCTGCTTCTTCTAAAACTGAAGCACTTTTAAATTGCTGCCTTTCAGGCACCACACCCTTCTTCTTACTCACGTGCACCTCATCAGTGCTCAACCTAGCCCTGACGTCACTAGGTGGGCGGGGCTTAGTGCTCGGTATACTCTGCTTTGGAGGCTTGTGGTTTCTATAGGAACTGCTTTCCTCTCCAGATTTAAAGGGACAGGGCTCATTTTCCTCCCATTCCATTTCCTCTGCACAGCTCTCCTTACCACAACTTGTTGCATGCAAGTCTATTTCATGCATATTCACTGAATGGCTAGGTGTGGTACAAGGGAAGGGTAGAGAAGCATTGGCTTAGGGGTCAGTCTGCCAAATAGGCAGAATTGTTTCTGCTTCCCAATGATTCCACTATTGGAGGAGTTAGTCTGGGTCTGGGGACCTCTTAGGGATACTACTTTTATTGTTGGAGGGGACCTGGCTGGGTACATGGAAGGCAGAGCTTCCTTGAAGAGGTGCTAATACTCTTCGCAGGGCCAAAACAGAATTGGGATTTCCATAGCAGAGGCTTACCTTTGGCCCTAGGGGGCTAGAGGAGGCTCGGTTTGGACCATTTCTGGAAGGGAAAGTACATGTGCACTTTTCCTCTGAGAAATGGTGCAAGGGCTACACATTCTGAAAATTGTTCCCACACGTTTGCAGATCTCACACGGACAGTGGAAATGATAATATAATACGTCGGAGTTGCTGAACTGCACTATCTTGAAAATGAAATCTCTCCCTGCCTCCTGTAGCCAATTTCATATTTTCTGCATTCAACACTGCATGACATTAGGACTGAAATAGATGGCAACAGGCCAATAGTTCTCAAAGTTGTAAGGTGTGAGCCAAGATGGCTCATAATTGACATGTAGAATCAAGTCCATTAACGAAATTCAAGCACATAGGAGAGTCAGAGCCGTGTCTGTTCATAGTCACCAGCTGTTTATAGCATATCCTGAAGATCCAAAGAAATTCTGTGTTAGCAGCAGTGGTTACAAATGACAGGCTGTGTTTGACCTGTCTATTTATTTCTTATGGTGTTTAGTCCATCTAACAAGTGACCCAGGGCGGGATACAATCAGCTTCATTTTATGTTGGATCATGTGGGTCTGCTATTGCCTCCTAATAGATTCAAGTACAAAAGAGATTCAATTGCTGCTCTGGACGGCAGGCCATATACTATAGTAAAGGTTTAAATGTAAAAAATAGGAACATGCTTATTGGGGGAGGTTCATACAGCAGCTAATACATTTCATCCATCAAACAACATGGGGATAATTTTATAAAACAATTTTGCTGTGTAAAACAAGTTTTACATGTGGATAATGACTCACAGAATTCCATTGCTCCCCCCCCCCCCCCCCGGCATTTCCAGGGTGCAGACTTGGCACAGACGAGCCGGAGTTGCAGTGCTCACAGATACAGTATGTTATAAAATGTGCACCCCATGCATTGAGCACACACGCACACCTCTCTTACAGCAGACGTAGATTTAGGATATGTGTGTTATTGAGGATGGTTCTGGATGCCTAATTTCTAAAGGCGATAAGCCACCTTTTTTTAGTTTTCCATAGCTTCCTTATCATAAAGCGACTCCCCGTATGGATAAGCTCGCTCTATTTCTGGAGGACTAGGGTTGATGTTTGAGCAATGTGGGTTCATAGGAAGGAAAACAGTGTGTGTGGCTTAGAGACTGCACATTAATAACACAGATGAATGATGAACTGGGTGCGGTACATACACTGTACAAAACGTCCCTCTGCATATTCTTCCTAGGCTTAGCTACGCAGACATACAACATTATGAGCAGCAAGCCTTTGGTCAAGGCCATGAAATGAATCCTAATTACTCATAATGTGTAATATCGGAATGATCATTTAATAACTGACAGTACTGTTGATCACTGTCAAATCCTCAGGTTAAGATGGTAAATCCCATTTGAACTCACCCATGCAGCAATAACACGAGAACATACCCATTATGAATTTATAAAGCTAGAATTCCCTGGTGAAATGAAAGGTGCAATGCATTTAGGAATGATAGAGTGATTTATGATTCCTCACACCGAACAGGACATGTTCACCTTCACTAGGAAGGCAAGAGATACCGAGCTGGTAATAGTACTACTAATAAATACCTGTTACCCTACTGCCCGCCAGCACAAGCACATCAAGACAATTTACAATAAAAACATATCTAATGAACTGTAAAAGACAGAAACAAAGACTCAACCATCTACATCACAACTAGTACAGCGCTGTTCCTCACGCGCCAAGCTATCAGCTCCCCTTTGAGTTTCTTAAAAGATGCCTCTTGTTTAAGAAATGATAGCAAGGCATTTCACATAAAGGGGGCCAGGTAAGGCAATGTCGACCGTCTAGTGTTGCCCACCTTCCAGAAATAGGCCCAAGGCCTTACAGAATTATATGGAATCAATTAGCTAAATAATGAGATTGATCCAGCTAGCAAACTCTATCCCTTAGGACCTATAGCAAAACTATGGAAGACAATCAATGGTACAGAGTATTTTATTTGACTGCTACAATGTATCGTGGGCATGATGTAAGACGGTGGCATTCAATTCCAGTTCTTCAGATTCGCAAACTGTTTCCCTAATCAATGGAGGCAGTATGCATGAAAATCGATTTCACACATATTCATTAGAGGTATTCTGAAAATGCAAACAGCTCTTGAGGACCATCGGCAAATACTAATGATGTAAGATCACGCTACCAACTATTAATCATTTCTATAAGGATCCTACACATATTCAGAACTGCCCCTGCTCTATAAAGCTTATAGTCTAGTCAAGAGAGACAGACACGACTATAAGGAGACTTCTGGAATTTTATCTATTAAAAAAATGGTTAAAATCAATGAGGACTCTTCCGGTGACGTCGGCTGACTTGATGGCAGAGTTCTGAAGGGCTCCGCCATGAGGCTCATCAAAAGTGAAAAAAAAGCCCCCGTGAAGAGCTAAAAATACCCCCGTGAAAAGCCGGATGGACATGGAGAAGGGAGGAGAGCACCCGGAGAACAAACCCCTGATGTAAAGGCAGAGGCCGTAGTAACCTGGTGGAGTGGAGGGTGCCACATCCCCCTCAGGCCGCTGATTGAGCGATCGTACGGAGCGGAGAAGCCCGGGAGCCCTCACTGCAGGGAAGTAGGAGAGAGCAGAGTATTGCTGTACAGGACGGGTGGTGAAGCTCTGTAGCCCAGCCCTCAGCACAGACGGCAGCGGCGGTGTAGCCGCAGCGATTCAGCAAAATGGCGGCTGGAGAGCGGAGAGGCTGCTGCAAGAGACGGAGCAGGAACACGTGCAGATAGAGCGCACATGGCAGGGAGGCCCGGGTAATAGGACAGGCCTAAGAAGACAAACTACCAGGCCCCTGGGGGAGAATCGGAGTACCCGGCAGGAACAGACAAGAGTGAGCGTTCACATCTGCGGCCGCAAGGTACCCGAAGCCGGCAGGAGCAGGTGAATCACTGGCGAGTAGAACCCTGGGCCCTGTGACGGGGTAATTGGGACATAAGAGCATAAGATAAGTCATACTGGGTCAGAGCAAGGCCCAGCAAGCCCAGTATCCTGTTTCCAAAAGTGGCAAGTTGCAAGGGGGGGACAGAAAGGGGGAAGCGGGTCCCAGTAGTAGCTTGGAGGGAGAAGAGAGTATGCAGCAGATGGCAACGCAAAAGTCCGCCGTAGACCTCAAGTCTTTTTCCTTTAAAAGCACAGGGAGTGCCAAGAGCCCTGCGGCAAAACTAGCGGGGGGCAATGGTGAACCAAAGGATATAGATGAGGCTGGAGTGACCGGTGGTGCATCCAATGATACACAAGCTCTAAGGAACGATTTAAAAGAGTGGTTTGAGTCCATGAGATCAGAGCTGGGAGCACTAAAGAAAGAAGTACATGGCTGGCTTCAGGAGATAAAATCGGATATGGACAATATAGAGACCCACTTAGATGAAGTGGAAAACCGGATTGAGGAACAAGAGGGCAGATGGGCTACCAAGGATCAGAAGATGGACACCTTGATTAGTGCACAAGATGAGCTGTGGCAAAAGGTTGAGGACCTGGAGAACAGGTCAAGGAGATCAAACATCAGGATAAGGGGCCTGCCCGAGAGTGATGGAACAGTGAACTATATGTCCTTGGCAGAGGAATTCCGTGGAGCAGTGCTCCGGGAGGCAGATATGGAGGTGGAAGGAGTTTGCCTGATGGTGGACAGAGCACATAGAGCACTGGGGCTGCGGAGGGAGAACAAGGTGCGGGATGTGGTAGTCTGCCTACATGAATTCCGATCAAAAGAGCTGGTGATGAGGGCCTCACGGAAGCTTGGAAAAATTAAATGGCAAGGATCTGAAGTGGAGGTGTTCGTGGATATATACAGCCTTACTATAAAAAAGCGCAGAGAATATCAAGCGGTGACTAGGAGTCTAAGGGAGGAGAAAGTCCGCTACAGATGGTTGTTCCCTGAGGGACTACAATTTATTATCAATGTGAAAACCATGACGGTACACTCTGTGGAAGCGGCGATCAGGAGTATGCAGCAAGCCAGCTGGACTGATCTTCCAGTGGTGCACGGGACTGAGCAGGGCCAGCGGAAGGATGGTGAGGTGGGAGCGGAGAAGGAGCAGACGAACCAGTGGAGTCGAGTACCAGGCATTGAAAAAAGATTAAGAAGTCAGAGACTGTTAAAATGAATGCGGTCTGTTGTAGATGCCTATTGTCATAATGTTGTTAAGGGGGTAAGTGTCACGGGGGGAGCTCGGTTGGAGCGGGTGGTGGGGGGGCAGGGTGCCTGCTCCTCCTCTGGGTCAATATGTATGGAGATGTAAGGAGGGAATGTAGGGGGTATGTAGGGGGAACATAGAGGATAAGTGATAGACTTGATAGAGGGGAGGAATGGAGGGGGGAGGATAAGTCATTAGGGGGGGAGATTTCGATAAGGTGATAGGATGGGCGGTCGGCTGGAGGTCACTTGAAGGGTTCCGAAGTTGGAACCGTTTGCAGTAAGGGATGGGGGGAAGGAGGGGGGAGGAGAAGGGGGGAGGAGGGCAGGGGAGGACAGGGGTGGGGGAGGGGAGGGCGGGGTGGGGGGTAGGGGAGGGGCTGGTCGAAGGGTGTGGGCATGACAGGGGTGATGGCAAAGAGGGAGGGGAGGTAAGGTATAATCCCTGACATTAAGATAATGAGTATGAATGTGAGAGGCCTCAATTCATATGCTAACAGGCAGATGTTAATGAGAGAATGTAATAGACTGAAAGGGGATATTGTCTTTATACAGGAGACACACCTTTTGACTATGGATGAAGGCCGGGTGGGACACCCTCAATACCCTCAGCAATTTTTTGCTTCCAACAGATTAGAAAAAAAGAAAGGTGGGGTGGGGGTTTTACTATCGACATGGATTTTGGGGCAGGTGGGGGAAGTAATTCGAGACAAACTGGGAAGGTTCATTGTTGTAAAATTGAAATGGGATCAGAAGTTATATACATTGGTCAATGTGTATGCCCTGAATGCTCACCAAGCTCAATTCTTTCGGGAATTACACAACAAGCTCATGGGGTTGGTGGAGGGGTGCATACCGATGGGGGAGATTTTAATGTGGTGCTTGACCCCAGTATAGATGCGTCCAAAGGAGTGGTGTCCTCACCAAGGCAACACAGGATAGGGCTGACGAGGTTAACCACTGGTCTCGGACTGGTTGATGTGTGGAGGGAAACAAATAGAGGGCAGAGAGATTATACCTTCTACTCGGGGGTGCATGAGGTGTACTCCCGAATAGATATGATTTTTACAGACAAGGCCCTGATGCCAGCTGTAAAGAGATGTGACATACGTGAGCAGACATGGTCGGACCACTCCCCAGTGACTTGCAAGATTCAGATGGGAGGTCTGAGGTTGAATAGAGGGTGGTGGAAATTGAACGAATCCCTTCTGGAAGATGCAGAGGTGGTAAGTCAGGTTTCTGAGGGAATAGTAGAATATATATTGTTAAATGATACAGGTGAATGTACCCCAGGGACGGTTTGGGATTGCTTAAAAGCAGTAACTAGGGGGAAGCTGATTGCTGTTGGAACATATCGAAAAAAAGATGAAATTGCAGCAGCAAGAACACTTGATAGCAGAGATTGGGAAGGTGGAGAAACAATTAAAGTCAGACCCACAGGATATTGGGTTAAAAAAGAGCTCAGGGGATTAAGAGGGGCACTGAGTGAGCTGCATATGCAGGATATTAGATACCAACTTACACTGCTGCAACAGCAGAGTTTTGTCTTTAACAATAAAGCTGGGAGGATGCTAGCTCGCAAAGTTCAAAAATTAAGATCTAGGAACGCTATAGTTCGAATTAAGGATACACAAGGGAAGGATCTCTGGGAGGGGAGGGCCATTGAGGAACGCTTTATCCAATTTTATCAGCAATTAGACACGCTGGAGAAGTTAGTGGAGGAAAATAAAATACAGGAGTATCTGGCTGGTGCTAAGCTACCCGCACTCACAGAGGAAGAAGGGGAGGAGCTGTCAGACCCAATTCGAGAGCAGGAAGTCCTAGCAGTGATCAGAGGATTACCTGGGCATAAGGCACCAGGGTTGGATGGATTCTACAACAAGTTTTATAAGGTCTTCGCGGGGGTGGTGGCGGGCCCTCTGACACAAATGTATAACTCCTTTAGTGCAGTGGGTGTGATGCCGGGTTCTTTAGCCTTCTCCATAAAGAGGGAAAGGACCCCGCAGAGTGTGGTTCATATAGGCCCATATCATTCTTGGGGGGGGGATTTAAAATTTTTTACCAGGATCCTGGCAAATAGGCTGGGGCTGCTCATGGGGAAGCTAATCCATCCTAATCAGTCTGGGTTTGTCATGGGGAGATATACATTGGATAATATCCGATGGGCTTTGAATGTAACGTGGCGGGGGGAGGAGAGGGGGGATGAGATAGCATTGCGGGGGGAGGAGAGGGGGGATGAGATAGCATTGCTGGCAGTTGACGCTGAAAAAGCTTTTGACAGGGTCAATTGGGCCTATCTTTTTAGGGTGTTGAAGAAAGTGGGTATAAAGGGGAATTTCTTGAAGTGGATTCAGACCCTTTACCGAATGCCGATGGCGTGTTTGAAGGTAAATGGTTTGGTCTCTAGGGGGTTTGAGTTGTTTAGAGGTACCTGTCAGGGGTGCCCCCTGTCGCCCCTGTTATTTGTATTGTCAATGGAGCCCATGGTGCAAAGGATACGAGATAGGGGGGATGTAGTGGGGGTGACCATGGGAAAGCTGACACATAAGATCTCTTTATTCGCAGAAGATGTATTGTTCTTTGTCTCAGAACCGCAGAGAACTCTGGGGGCAATAGTAGGGGAACTTAGCAAGTATGGGGAAGTGTCTGGATTCTGGATGAATACCACAAAACAAGAGATCTTGAACCTCACCATAAACAAGGGGGACGAGGCTACCTTGAGACGGGATTTTCCCTTTCGGTGGGCGAGCACTAGTATTCGGTATTTGTGAGTGCAGATTCCACCAAGGCGGGGAATGTTGTTTAGGGAAAACTATGTAGTTGCGCGAAAAAGAATGTTCCAGGAGTTAGAGGACTGGGGGAAATACAAGGTGTCATGTTTAGGAAGGAGAGACTTGGTAAAGATGATCTTACTTCCTTGGCTGCTGTATTTGTTTATGAATCTACTGGTGGAGGTACCGAGGGGTTTTCTCAAGCAGCTGCAGGATCGGATTATGAAATTTATTTGGAAGGGTAAGGGACCGCGAGTGGCCCAGAGGATCTTGTGTGCCGGTAAGGGGGCCGGGGGCATGGTGGTTCCCATGCTGGCTCGGTACTATGAAGCGGCACGAGTAAGGGCAGTTTTCGAATGGGAGCTGTGAGGCTCGACAGAATGGGTACACTTAGAAAGAGGAGGTCTGGACTTGGAGGGAGTGTTTCAAGGGAGTATCTGGATTAAAGGGGGAGTTCCTCTTAAAAGGGGGCAGGGGAATCCCTATGTTACGCTAATGCTGTGGTACTGGAGGAAATGGCACAGGAGGTGGTACGGGGCCTTGGGAGGATCTCGATACATACCCTTCGTGGGGAACTCAGAGTTTCCATCAGGTATGACAGATCCTGCTTTCAAGAGATGGGCAGAGGGAGGGCTGCGTGTGGTGGGACAATTCAAAGAAAGTGGAGAATGGGTGACGTTTGAGGAGTTGCAGGAGAAATTTCAATTACCGAACAACGATCAGTTTAAATATATTCAGGCCTTGCATTACTGTAAGGTGATAGTGCAAAGAGGCAATGGGCCCAAGGGGGAGGTGATAGATGGGCTTTTTGGGAAAGGAGCAGTTAAGGGGCTTATTTCCCACTTATACAAAGCAATGGAAGAGGAGCCGGAGACGGCATGGGCGCACCAAAAAGCGTGGGAGTTTGACCTGAATAAAAGCTGGGATAGCTCACAGTGGGAACAGATATGTAAGGGGTTATTTAAAGGGGTAATCTTGAGCAACATTTTAGAACATAATTATAAAATGTTGTACCGGTGGTACATGACTCCGCAGTGGTTGCAGAAGTAGCAGGGGGGTAACGCGGACTGTTGGCAAAGCTGTGGGGGGGTGGGATCCTTCCTCCATATTTGGTGGGGATGCCCAAGATTAGAGCCACTGTGGCAAGCGGTGGTGGGATGGTTAAAGGAGGTTCATGGGGAAGAGGTTGGAATGGGGCCCTGCCTTGCGCTGCTTAATATTGAGGCTGGAGGGCTGAGAAAGAAAGGACGGGGTTGGTGTGGCCTGGTGTGCACGGCGACCCGGCAATTGATAGCGAAAAGGTGGAAGTCGACATTGGTGCCGACTCTGGCGGAGGTCCAGGGGCGGGTGGAGCATTTCTGTTCAATGTATCGCTTTACAGCTGTGCATTAACATAGTATGGTGCGTTTCCAAAATATATGGGTCCTGTACCTTAAGTGGATGGACCCAGGTGGGGGTGATGGGGTCGATACATGAAATATAGGGAAAGAAGGCTCAGTGGGGAGCGGGGGCCTCTGATATTGAATAATGGGATATGGAATGATCGAATATTGGCTAATATGACCCTGAATATGCTGATATGGAATGATAAGGCTAACAAAAGATATGTGCCTGATGGGAGCGTCAGGGCAAATACTTATAAGCTTCCGGTGCATGGCAATGTAAGGGGTTGTGAGATGCCATTCTCCTTTGAAATCTGTATTTGTGTGAAGGGGTGGGGGGGAGGGGGGTTATAAAATGACATGGATGTAATGACTGGTTTATGTACTTGTTGTGGATCTTTATAAACAATAAAGAGAAAAAAAAATCAATGAGGACTGAGGTCACACGATGTGCTGAGGAAGCTGGACATGTGCTGAGCTTTCTCCAGGGCTCCATCTCACTACACCTAGAAATTAAAGGCCTTTTCCCACCGTAATCTGTCAAGGTGGAACTAGATTGGTACCCCAGGACAGAGAGCGACTCATTGAGAACCAGCTCTGGTGGAGAGGTATGAAATCCGCCAAAAACAGCAAGATAAATCTGCAGCAGGGTGAACCAAGATAGCAGATGCCCTGGCTTCGCTGAGCTCCCAGGTTCAAGGCGCCCTGGTAGAAGAAGAATCAGCTGCCGTCGTCGGTGCCTTAGCAGGAAGGTTTGATGTGATAGAAGGCCAGCTTGAAACCCTAAATTGCTCCTTTGAGGCTTTTGGGGATCACCTTACAGAAGCAGAGTGGTGCCTGACATAAGTGGAGGAGGACCTGGGGAAGGCCAGGAAGGAGATTCGCGCCCTCAAGGATACCCTGGCAAAACAGGCCGAGAAGCTCGACAACCTCGAGAAGCGGGGTCATCAGAAGGATCTATGGTTCACAGGGATACCAGAGTCAATTAAAGACTCACTCTGGGGGTTTGACCCTGCTTTCGACCTCCTTATCATTGGAGGAAAAGTGTGGCCCACTTATCACTGAGTGAGTGCATTATGTGGGGCTACCGCGCCAGACGTATTCCCACCCACAGCTGGTTTTGGCACTTTTCCTGACTTTTCTACAAAAAGAAGCAGTGCTTCGGGCCATATGAATCCATGGACCCATCCAGGAGGGCTGTAAAATTAACATTTTCCAGGACTACTCAGTGCAGCTATCCCAATGGTGGAGGGCATATGTGGAGGTGTACCAGAGGAAGGTAGAGGCCCAGATCCAGTTTGCTGTCCAATAACCAGCACGCCTCCACATCTTTTATAATAGTACCTCCACCGTCTTTGAAGAACTGGGTCAGGCACAGCAGTACCTGGAATCCATACTGTCTCCAGGATTCGCATCTACCTCCGGAGACTGAGGCCCGTGAACCCGCTGAGCAGTGGGTTGAACTGGGAGTGGATTCGGACCTATCCACCTATACCGAAGAGCATTTGTGCCACATGTGGTATGGGGTTACCTAGGACCTAGAAATGGGATCTATGGGGAATATATTTCCTGGAAGGACTGGGAGGCTGGTGAGCCCGGCATTCTAAAGGCCCTCACGGATCTCGGACTCGAGTGTCATCCTATAGAGGGAAATCCTCTGGAAGATGCAGAGGCTTCCACTACCGGGCTTGGTACCCCTATATCCCTATCGACCCTAAGGAATGCTATAATGATGCTTTCAAGATCAGTGTATTTAAACAACATGATTAGTTCCCTGTATATAGCTATTGCTTAAATCGGCAGACTGATGTGTTAAGTTGTTTCTTCCCTTAATCCCCATCACTCCTTGTTCACAATGTTACATGTTTTATTTTGTTAAATGTACTTTTCATTTCTTTGAGTTCATTGTAAACCACTTTGATTCACGAAAGGTGGTAAATAAGCACAAATAAATAAATAATAGGTGAGTGATTCTGGCTGTAAATGACCCTGTGATTGTTCTATCTAAGCCTCAGTGTTAAGATACTGGTTATGATGCTGTTCACTGTTATCACTGTTCTGTTTAAATTGAAGGGGGATCTATTGCTTTGCATCTGGCCGTTGGATTTGTCCCCCTGGGACACTGCTCCTTCCCAGCAAGACATGTGTTTGGGACTTTTGGTCCTTTGATCTCACTAGGATGCATGAAAACACGCTGCCAGGGGGGTGTGGGGGGGGGAGGGCTGATGAGCCTACCTGACGGCATGGAAAGAGATGGGTGAAATGCTTGGGCAAATGAGGTATGTTTGGGTATGAGTCAAGAGTGAAGTTTGGATGATTGTATGTTTATACCTTAGGGGATGGTGGGTTATAGTGAAGAGACATCATGGGGTGGAGGGGGGAGTACCCACAACATCTAAAGTGACCAAAATGAGGTGAAGGGAGGTTAACAGGGAGGGATAGGAGGTGGGGAGGGAGCCTCAGGTGATGGCAAATCTTTCTGGAACCCGTATCAAGATTTAGGTTTGTGGGCACTTTGGGCTGGGGGAGCCCCCTCCACACTTTTTTATGGAGCACCTTGGACGAGATGATCCTGGTTGAGGATCTTGCCCTGGAATGTTTGCGGGCTCGGTAGCCCAGTAAAGAGGAGTAATGTGCTCCATGCCCTCAAGCATCATAGAGGGGATGTAGCTATGCTCCAGGAGACACACTAAGCCTCAACAACTTTAGCAAAGTTTTGGGGTGGGCAGGTAGGACAAAGCTTTGGGACCCCACCCATGGGAGGAAATGTGGGGTGGCAATTGTGATTCATAAAGGTATTAGTTTCCGGAATACACAAGAGACTGAAGATAGAGGAGAGATACATCCTGGTGGGAGGGGAACTTCAGGGGAGGCCTGTGATTTTGGGGTCTGTCTACACACCTAACATAACTGACCCTAACTTTTTTGCTTTCCTGGCAGCAGATAATAGAGCAGTTCCCTGAGCATCCTGTGATCTTAGGAGGTGAATGGAATGGGGTATTAGACCTTACTATAGATGCCTCGGGGGGGGGGGCAAGGGGGGAATGAATACCCACCTCCAGACATACAGGGAGTTCCTACAGCGGTGTCAACTCGTGAATGTCTAGCGGATCCTTCATCCCCAATAACTGATTATACACATATCTAGAGCCCATGGGACCAATATTAGGCTGGATTTTCTCCTTGATCCGGAACTGGCCTTTGGAGGGGTAGAGGCAGCAGAGATTGGGACATAAGAGATTTCTGACCATGCACCTGTTTGGTTAGATTGGA
The DNA here is from genome assembly GCA_033557465.1 of Ichthyophis bannanicus. Lineage (NCBI taxonomy): Eukaryota > Metazoa > Chordata > Amphibia > Gymnophiona > Ichthyophiidae > Ichthyophis > Ichthyophis bannanicus. Next base: position 486,845,994 of record CM066038.1, on the reverse strand, counting down.
CTGGGGGAGATCCCCAGCCCTCCTGCAGACTCTGGAGGTTTCCAATTGGGCAGTAACATGATGAGGGATTCCGCAAATATCTCCAGGAATGGTGGGAGGATTATTTATTCCATAATGGGAGACACAGGGAGGAAAGCTCCAGAACTTTCCTTGGAAACCTCAAAGGCGCATACGCGGGTTGACATTATCGCCTTTGTAGTTAAACATCGGTGAGATATGGAGGCACGGATCCTCAGATTAGATGCAATTTAAAATAATTGAGAGGGCCTATATCTCCCTGTATCAAGCCTGGAGAGCATGCTTTGAGAGGACTGGGTGCTGCTCTTGGTGCACAGTGGAACATGTCCATTTAGGACACATATTTTGGGGATGCTCACATATACATTCCTTTTGGGGACAAGTTCAGAAGTTCTTCAGCTCTCTGTTTGAAAAGTCCCTAATGCTGTTGCCGTGATTTGCCCTGCTGGACGCTGAGGATTCCCTTGGGCTTAGAGGGACAGGGACTTGATTACTGGCTCATAAGAGGTGTCTTCTTGTCAAGCAATGCATTCTCAGCAACTGGTGGGATATTGAAGGCCCTAATGTCTGGGAATGGTGTAATTGGGTCCTTCAGTTGCTGGTTTGAGAAAGACTTGCCGCCAAGAGGTGAGCCCCCAGATGAGATGCTTTTCTTGCGATATGGGAGCCATACCTCTCCTGCCTCTCTCTATGGGCTTGCAATGAGGTGCTCACATTGCAACCTAGTGGCTGGGTACAGTGGTAGGGGTTCCAGGGGGGTCTTGCTGCTGAGGGATCTGTGGGGGGGGGGGGGAGGGATAGGGAAGGGGTAGGTTGGGGGGGGGATAGAGCTGTGCAGGTGGTGAAGAGCACACCTGCCTGGACATCAAGTAGGGCTGTGTATGAGTGTTGGCGTATTAAGTATAAGGGTTATCTTGACCTTAGGACAGGGGTTATGTGTACGAATTGGGGAAAGGGGATAGTGGAAGAAAAGAAATCTTAAAAACAATGGAACTTGATTAAAATTGGCTACTATAAGTTTCAGAGTTGCCATTGTATGTTCCTATAATCTCATGGCTATAATTCTGTAAAAGGGGATATTGAGGATGGTGAGGGACATGTGGAACTTGTTCTACTATACATTTGCTGCCCACCATAAGATGCCTCTGGATCCCAATATGGGTTCAGCTAATCACTTAATGGAACTGTATGTGCCTTTTTATAGCCTTTGTATTTGTTGTCTTTGAAATAAAAAGTTTACACATGAAATCAATGAGGACACAAACTGGAGAACCAACCATCTTGTAAGTGCAGAAGGATTATATCACAGTGACAATACCATCATTATATTTGATTGGGGCTGTTCTCTTGTTTATAGTTCTATTATTTGTCTCTTGTTTTTCCTGGTATTGTTTATTTTGTTTTCTGTGATTTTCTGTGATTGATGCCTGATGTTTAGCTATTACCTGCTTAACAATGTCAGATATGTGGGATTATAAATAGGTTAAATGAATAATAAATAAATAAAATATTTATATTTGCTTATCCAAACCTATAGTTCAAAGTTGATAACAAGAAAACCACAAAATACAAAACCAAAAGCGCAGAATATATTGCAATAGCATAACTAAAGTCACAATATTATTGTTTACTGTTGACTTCTGTCAACCCTGTGGATAGCTGTCACTATCCCATGGATTTTCTTGGCAAGGTGCGACTGGAAGTAGATTGCCAAACTTTCTTCCATGCAGTAAATCTATAACACCTGGTGTTCCAGGGTGGTCTCCTATCCCCGTACTAACTCTGCTTAACCTCCGACACACACTCAGGGCAGCATGGCCATAGTAAAAGCATACTATAGAAACTAAAAGCCAATAATTTATAAAATAAAGCATAAAAAATCCTCCAAAATATCCTAAAAAGGTTTAATGGGCGCATGTAGATATATCCTCTGAATAAAATCGTAGTACACTAATTTTCAACAAAAAACTCAGCAGGTAGCTTAACTCAAAGAACATAAAGCTTCTTTAAACAATTAGAGGGGTGGGAGGGGGGGTATCCACTGGCAGCAGCTACTGCGATTATATATAGTGGCTAGCCATAGCCACAGCTACTGCCACTGAAAGTACACTCGGCTATTAAATGCCGGAGCCATATCTGGCCACCAGCATTGAATATATGGGTCAGCCGCAGAAGCAGGAAGCTAACCAGGCAACAGTGATATTAAGCTGCTACCCAATTAGCTTTTGCAGTGAAAGTTAGGCCAACCTTTTAGGTGCCTAACTTTCACTGCTTAGTGAGAACTGGGCAGCGGTTCGGTTATCGCTGTATGCAGCCTCTGTTCTGCCCACAGAATACCAGCTGGCTAGCATCGGGGCATGCAGCGGCAGAACCAAGAGATATTCCGTGGCACTAATCGTGTCACTGCCGTTGAATATCCCGGTGACTGCAAGTCTGATAACCGCATTAACCATGTTGAATATCCCCACTTAAGCTTTAGTGAATTTATGAAAGTGCACGTTATCTTCCAGCCTGATACCCAGATGAAGACTGTTCCATAACACTGGTACATAAAAGCAGCCTTTGCTTTCAGATCTTTGGCTTCTGATCCTCTCAGATATGTAAACATGAGAATTTTAAATCAAATTCTTGAACAGACTGCTAAGCAGTGGGGCTCTTGTAGAACTTGGCTCGTATGACAGATATGACCATCCCAGGAGCAATAAAGTCACAGAATTTCACAATAATTGATGTTTCCAATGGGTTAGAATGTAAGAACATAAGATATGCCATACTGGGTCAGACCAAGGTCCATCAAGCCCAGTATCCTGTTTCCAACAGTGGCCAATCTAGGTCATATGTACCTAGCAGTTTCCCCAAAAGACACAGGTTTCGCAATGCTTGTACTGGGTCAAGCATTGATATCCTGAGTCCCTTCTTAATAATGGTTTATGGAACTTTCCTCCAGGAACTAGTCCAAACCTTTTTTAAACCCAGCTATACTAACAGCCTTTACTACATCCTCCGGTAACAAATTCCAGAGTTTGATTACACGTTGAGTGAAGAAATATTTTCTTTTATTAGTCTTAAATAGTTTACCCTGTAGCTTCATTGCATGTCCCCTAGTCTTTCTATATTCTGATAACGTAAACAATCGATCTACGTTTACCCTTTCCACTCCGTTCATTAATTTATAGACTTCTATCATAGCCAATCACCCTACATACGTTCAAAGAACTAGGCCCCATACTCTCCAATGGCTGCAGGAAGTGTGGAGGTAAGCCCCTCCAGCCATGTCATCAAGCTGGGCTTCCAGCACATATAAGGGCAGCTCTAGTGGGACACGGCCTCTCAGCCCCTGATCTTGCAGCTGACCTTTCAGGACAGCAACAGCAAGGACCCAACAAGGGACAAGAACTATCGCAGCCAACAACGAAGCCCCAAATTCTCCACCGGCTGCAGGAAGTGTGGAGGTAAGCCCCTCTCTCTGCAGCCACATCATCAAGCCTGGCTTCCAGTGTATATAAGGACACTCTAGGTGCACCTGCGCCTGGCGGACCTACGCTTAAGCACCAAGCCAAAGGGCCTTTTGGTGTGGCCCTTAGGTAGGGTCCAGGTATACAGCTACTACACTCATTAAGCACATACAGCATCAGCTCTGAAAATACAAGCCTTACCACACTCTGCACAGCACTGCAACCACAACCTACAAAAACTGCACACCTCTGCTAAATCTTACAAAACCGCAGTCTAAAACTACCACACTCCAAAGGCCAAACTACAGGCACAATGCCCAAAAAGCTATTTACCCTTCTTATCCTCCTGACCATTACATACCTCATTACCACTTTAACCCCATCAGAGGCGCTCTCTCCGGACACAAACCATATACCAATCATTCAAACCCCAAGAACCTATGAATCTCCCCCTAAAAGACCAAAAAGAAAACTCGTAACTTTTTAAAACATGTGGCAAAGAGCACACTACATCAAAACTTCTTAATCATGACACCTTTACCTCACAGGATATAAAGGGGATTCTAATCAACACCAGATCAGTCAGAAACAAAATTCCAATTATCACTGATTATATCAATGATCACAGCCCAGGCATCCTACACCTAACAGAAACATGGCTGAATGAAGAAGACACTGTTCTCATAAATCTGCTCAAGGTGCCAGGATACAACCTATTCTGCAGCATACTGAAACAGACACAGAGGAGGAGATGTCCTCATCACTTCAAAGATTAATCTCAACTATAGTCAGTACAGATGGCATCAACTTGGTCCTCATAAAAAACAAACATCTAGCAATATGTCTTGCTTTTACTGATCACCCAAACCAACAGATACAGTCTTTTCCACATCCTGGAAATAGCCTGCTACTACTCACGCAAAACAAAAATCTCATTATATTAGGTGACTTCAACCTCTCTACACTACCAACCAGATAATCCATAGCCTTCTGAGAAGCCAAGCAATCGCTGGAATTTATACAGATTGTCAACAGCCCTACACACATGGGAGGAGGCACACTAGATCTGATTTTCACTCCTAAACAATTCCTAAACCACGCTACTTATACCATGGGACACAGGTTATGCAGTCCCATGGTCAGACCATCACCTGATATCCTTCCAACTTCCAGGAAACCTCACAAAGCAAAACAACAACATTAATACAAATACAAGATGATGTTTCAAACCTTCATTCCTAAATACTTTATTCCCAATATTTAACAATGACTCAAATAATTTGGATAACCACATACTGAACTGGAACAAGATCATCACTGAATATTCTACAAAACCACATACTAGACAAAATAAGGCTGCAGTTAACACTATTTATTTATTTATTTATTTATTTATTTAGACAGTTTTTGTATCCCGCCTTATCCTTCAATCAAAGCGGTCACAACACAATTGGGGGATACATTTAACACGTGGGGATATGAGACACATACACTAATACTTACAGGGAACATGGGCAATGGAGGGTTAAGTGGCTTGCCCAAGACCACAAGGAGCACCTGTGGGACTAGAAACCCCAGTCCTTCCGGCCCAAGGTTGCTGTCCTCTAGTGGGATTTGAACCCCCGACCTTCCGGCCTGAAGTACCTTGCCCCAACCACTAGGCTACTCCTCCCTCCTAACTATGGATTCTAACTATATGGTACAACCCCTAGCTAAAACAACTAAAAAGAGACCCCAGAAGACTAGAGCGCAGATGGCACTGCTCACAAAACAACCATGACAAACACATCTACCTACTCAACCTCAATATATCACCACAAAGTCAATCAACATAAAAAAGGAATATCACTCAAAGCTAATCAATAGGTCCTTAAATAAGCCAAGAAAATTATTTGAGATTGTAAAATCCCTGCTAAAACATGACAACAATAGTACAACAAGTAACACTCCTGACCCACAAACTCTGGCAAACTTCTTTCAATCCAAATTCCAAACAAAACACAGTAATACAGCCTCACCACAGCTTCTTCAAGCACACAATGGATGCCTCAAAGAACTAACACCCTCTTTAGAAAACCTAGAAACCATCATAAAGACAATTAACTAATGGATTCATGCCCAGTAAGCTGGATAAAGCTTACCCGATCTGATATAGCTCCTTTCCTAAAAAGGATAATACAACTTCAAGCAAGCCTATCTACCAGCCTGCCTCAAGAACGGCTCAATCAGACCCATTCTGAAAAATCCAAAACTAGATGCGAACAACCCAGCTTCCTACAGACCCATCACTAATCTACCGTTTCTAGCTAAAATAATTGAAAAAGTAGTCCAGTTACAACTACAAGAGTACATCAACACAAACAATCCATTAGACTCCCAACAGCATGGCTTCAGATCGTACCATGGCATAGAAACAATTACCACTTCCCTTTTTGACAACATTACAAAAGGCATTCAGAACCCGCAAGAAGAATTTATCTTAATATTCTTGGACATTAAAGCTGCATTTGATTCAGTATTACACAATCTGCTACTCATATGTCTACAAGACGTTGGAGTTCAGGGATCTGCATTAGAATGGTTTTGCTCTTACCTAACACCACATCAATAGCATGCCAAAATAGCGAACATTAAATCTTCCCCATTCATGCTAACCCAGGGCATCCCACAAGGATCAGCACTGCCATCCTTATTAGTCAACATTTTCCTACAACCAGTCAGCAGCATTATGCAAGTCCACAATATCCTATATCACCTCCCGTATACTGATGACATCATGATTACATACCATTCTCCACCACAAAAACCTGCTATGTTCCCTTAATAGATTGCTTCAATGCAGTCTCCAATTGGTTACTACAGTATAACCTCAAAATAAATTGTGAAAAAACTGAGGTACTCTTCATAACATGAGATGAAAATTTCTCGCCACCATCAGTCCTAAAGGTCAATGATACAGCACTTGCGGTTAAAAAAGAGATCAAATACATACGGATAATGATTGACCAACGCTTCAAACTACAAAAGCACATCAACAATACCACCAGAATGATTTACCAGAAGATAAAACCCCTCCAGTACCTATGACCTCTGTTCGAAGCCAATGACTTCCGAACAGTCTTTCAAGCTATCATATTCCCACACATAGACTACTGCAATATCATTTTACAAGGCCTTCCTAAATAAGTGCTACAGCTATTACTAATGGCCCAGCACACAGCACACAAACTTCTGGAAAGAGCATCAAGAACGTAACATATAACCCTCATCCTAAAAAAGTTACACTGGCTCACCCTTCCATGCCGCAGAAGATACAAGGTAATAATAACTGTTTTCAAAGCCCTACACAACATGACCACCACACACCTATAAAACCTGTTAAAGAGACCTCCACAGAATAGTAGCAGGAGACTAGGTACACAAAACATGATAAGCATACCCATAGAAAAACAAATCTAACAAACAACCTGTGCATGCGCCTTCTCACTGTACATACCCGGAATCTGGAATAACCTTCCCACAAAACTAAGCGACATAGAAGACATCCACCAATTAAGAAAGGAACTAAAAACACTGTTATTCAAAGAACATGTTGAGGAAAAAACATAACCCAACTTCATCCGAGGCTGTTCTCCGCTCATGCATACACTGAACTCTAGACAATCAGAATCCATACCCACCAACTAATTTCAATGACCTGCAACTACCTCACTCAAATATCACCATATAATATACACACAACCATTATTACAGCCTACCTCATATGGACTAGCACTTTTGTAAAAAGGTCATTTCTTGTTAATATTTCCTCTTTAATCTTAAAAGTTATTACACGTGAATATCCCTTGTTCTATGTAACATTAACTTTAAATTGTTCCATGTAAACAGCATTGACCTTTGGAAATGCAGTATAAAAAAATGCTAAATAAATGGTAATCAATTTTTGACAAAACTAAATTTTAGTACAGATGACTGAAGATAGCTTCAAGAAATGAATTTAACATACTTAGGAAAATGCTGACATCACAATTGAAGAAATATGGGACATCATTAATCTGGAATCCAATGTTATGAATTTCTGCTTGCACTGATAGGTTTATGTGAACACTCACACCTGGTTCACACTCACACCTGGTTAGATTGTTGTATCTATCTTGGACTGCACTTCACAAAGCATCAAGGCGGTTTACAATAATTGTAACAAAATACAACAAAATAAAAGTAAACAAAATAAATTAAAAATGAACATAATAAATATAAAAAGGAAAATAGAAATAAAATCCTGTGTCATTTCACATTGTCTTCAAAATATAGAAATAGAAAAAAACCTGGCATTTTGACAAAGTCAATAACAGGGATGCAAATTTGTTTGAAATTATATTAATGATATTTCCCATTTCATTTTGTATCATTTTTGAAAGAAAACACAAGGAAACAAAATTTCATCACTTCCCAGTTTTCATCAATAGTGTGCACTATTTACCAATAAACCAAAGTCATCTTCAAGAAAATTCCTTCTTCATTCAAAACACCCAGGGAAAACCTCGAAGAGAGTCCCCGTTTTAGTGACATACAATCCACAGCCAGAAAAACAGAGAAACGTTATAAGAGACTTACAACCACTGCACCAGGAAGATGAATTACTGAAAGAGACATTCTCTGCTCACTAATACAAGTCAAACCCTAGATCAAATACCTCGGCGTTATCCTGGACTGCCATCTGAACTTCCAACCTCACATTGCGAATATCACCAAAAACATCTACTTCAAACTCCGAATTCTCCGTAACCTCCACCCCCTCCTATCGCCTGACAGCTTCCACACAGTCTGCAAGCCTCCATCACTCCCCTCCTCAACTACTGCAACTCTGTCCTCCACGGGCTCCCCAAGGCTATCATTGCCCCCCTACAGCTTGCCCAAAACACTGCTGCATGAATTATAGCTGGAGTCCCCAGACACTCTCACATCATCCCCATTCTAAAATCCCTTTACTGGCTCCCAGTTGCATCCCAAATCAAGCTCAAGGTGCTGGCTATCACCCATAGAGCTCTCTTCAACATCTCTGCTAAGCAGCTCCAATCAATAATTGGGCATCCCGATAGTAACAGACTGTGTTGACAGAATGCATCAAATCTTCTCCTCCCACCAGCTCACATTCACAAGAGATCACAACATACGTGCACAAGAGCCTTCGAATTTTAAGCTCCCACTACGTGGAGCCAACTACCCCCCACAATATGATGCCTCCAATCCCACACCCTATTCAAAAAGCACCTCAAGAGGCTCCTCTTCGAAGAACACTATGGTGCCTTCTCTACATCAAACCTCCAGCAAGAGCATCCTCCTCCCCCTCACACCACTCCCATTATTCCGCTAAGGTTGCTCAGCCTTCCTCCTCCCACACCCTTCGTCAAACACCCTACATCTTCCGCTCCCTCCCCTTCCCCCCAACCTCAAATGCGCCACTTCCACCCCCCACACCTCACCACATCTACAACAATAAAGACTCCAAGTTACACCATCCAGGTATCCTCCCCCCCCCCAAGTTAAATGCTGTTTACAATTTTTTAGTTATATATGTTTAAAGAAGTTGCTTGTACACATTTTCAATTGTTCCATGTAAACCGTTTTGCCTTGTAGAAAACTAGTATATAAAACCAGTTAAATAAATAAATAAATAATGTTGGCCTTCCAACAACCATTGAATCTGAAGCAAAAATTAGTGAGAAGCAGGCTCCCAATAGAAGCTCAAAAAGAGGAGAATGGCACAAATCTCTGCAATATACCCAAGCTGCAAATTATGCCAGCAGATATCACATGACCCCACAGTTACCCACATGGGAAAAACATTCAGTATAAGAGGATCCCACTCATGCTGTTCCTCTAATGTGGTGGATATTATTCAATGCAGAAGAGGAGAGCCTCTTTCGATAGAAAGCAAGTTCTGCTACGAGGGGACATAGGGTGACGGGGGATAGATTCAGGAGTGATACACGGGAATATTTCTTTACGGAAAGAGTGGTGGATCCGTGGAATAGTCTCCCGGTGGAGGTGGTAGAGATGAGGACAGTATCTGAATTCAAAGATGAATGGGACAACCACAGAGGATCTCTAAAGGGAAAAAGGGGACTGTTGTAGTTGATGATATGGAAGGACAGACTAGATAGGCCATTTGGTCTTTTTCTGTCGTCATTTTTCTATGTTTCTATGTTTCTAGGACATGTGAAAAGGAATCTATGCTGGAGAATCAATTCACTCCGACATAAGAACACACAGCACAGAGCAGACCAAGGTGTCACCTCGGTGGTTGGAGAGCCCTTCTCACCACCAGAACACAGCATCAGTGATTTTATGGTGAGAGTCCCAAGAGAAAACTGTAATCAGTCCAAGAACGTAAAACCTTTGAAATTAAGATAAGACACTTTAATAAAGATATAGGTTTTCCATCACATTATAAGCCATAAGCTTTTATAGCCTTGCCACCCTCTTATCACCCATCCATCTCTCTGACTCCCCCCTCCCCCCCTACAGACCATACCTTCTTTGTAGAACTTAATCTAGTCAAAACATACAAAAAAAGAAAACAAAGAAAAGAACTAAGTATTGGGGAGAATCAGAAAAAAAGGCTCAGGGGTGGGTTAACTAGTAGAGAAGACGGGGACCACTTATGGGTCGCCCTGCAGGTGAAGTTGCTGTCACCTGGTGAGTTACTTGTTAGAAAGTCACAGAACTGTCTGGTCAAATTAGTTCAGTTTTGCAGCAGGAAACAGATAAAGGCTTGCAGATGGGAAATTAGAAGAATTCAGTAAAGACTCATTAAAAAAACACCCCTCATTCTTCTGACAGCAAGAGAAGCTAGGTCTTGTCAATCTTTCTAGTCATTAGTGGGCAGCCAGGATTGATGGTTTGTGTGTCTACCTGCATCCAGTTACCTCCCTCTACTGAACCAAGCCAAGATAAATGGAATTCCATTACAAGCCTTCATGCTTGAGATCTGTGGAGAATAAAACCCTCAGATAACACAAAGACTCGGGAACATTTTACAAAGCTACAATTTCCAAACCGATTAAGTGTCTGAGATCATGCAGAAGGCAAAGATTCTACATTGGGCCGTCTTGGCTGTTGTTGGCCAGCCAGGGAGCAGACGTGCACATCTATGAATGAAGGGCACATAAGGAAGGGGGCTGGGGGAGTACACAGCACATCATGCTTGTCTGTCCAGCTTGCTTGCCCATAGTGACAGCATTGTGCAGTGTCTCTTCCAGAAAAGGCAAAGATTTGGCAGGATGTAGATTTTGGCAACAGGAATGTGAGGGATTAAAAGGAAAATGCTGGAGGAGACATTGCACAGTGCCGTCACTATGGACAGGCAACATGGGGGCCTCTGCCAGATGCCAAGCTGGATGACAGACACAAGCATGATGTGCGGTATAACCCCCCAGCCCCTTTCCTTATGTGCCCTTCATTCATAAATTTGAGTGTCTGCTCCCTGGCTTGCCAACAGCAGCCAAGACTGGCCCAATTTAGAGGCATTCACAGGAGCTGCATAGTTAGCCAGAGGGTTAAGGATATGGGGAGCTGGGTACTAATGGCAGCATTTGCCCAAGGTGCCATGTTCCCTGGCAATGGTCCTGACTACAGTAATGCCATCCAAATGTTACTGACACAATACTACAGGGTCTCGGATGAAGAATGATTTGAATGTTTGTGCCGTTGTCTTTTAAACTAACTGAAGTCTCCATAGTCCGAGATAGATACAACAATCTAAACTTGAACCAACTAGACAGCCAAATGTAAATGTTCAGATGATAAATTAGGACATAAAGTCATGAATTATGCACAACATGCCAAAGCAAGAGCGCACTACCTCTGATATCTGATTTGAAAAGATCAGGAGGTATATTGCAAGAGTTTTAACAAATTTGGAATCGGGGATGCAGAGGTTACTTCTCCTCATACAAAACTTCAGATTGTTCACCATTGAGTTTCAACCTATTTCTACCCAACCAAGCTTCAATCAAATATCTGATGATGCACTGTGCCAAAAGTTGCAGTATGATATAAAATTTAGCACTGTCCCTTCTTCCCTAACCCAGCACAAATGTAATGCATTCAACAGAGCCATCATCAGGGTCTCTGTACCATGAGCGATCTGGAAGTCCTAATGAGATTTATCTAAAACCTAGAAATCTTTCATAAAACCTAAGGAGGGGGCAACAGGTCATGGGCCTAGCCTTTTGTAACAATCCACTCATTTTGACTGAAACCCACTTTTTCTCCTCTACCTTACCACCAACCCATCCACCAATCCTCTTCATTGCCATAAATCCTACCCTCGTCCTATGCTTCCAGAAGCCACCATATTTTGATATTAAATTAGCCTGTAAATTCCTCACATCTCTGTTACCTTACTGTACCTCTGCTATCCTCTTATCCTGAGGGCTTTGTATCTTGTTCTTCACCAGTGTAAACAGCGTCCTGTGATTCTCTCCAATTTCCCCCTTTGAGGCATTAATATAATCATTCTCAACTGCATACACTTTTCATTTATACTCCTTAATATGCTCTTTCCGGCTAATCATATTCTCCTCTTGCCAATACTTTCCTCCATAGATGCTCCAAATGTCTTTTCCTCTGTTTCATAAACTGTAAAGCTGGCAAAATCAGTGTCTTCCTCCGGCCGTACATCCAAACTCTCGTTTCTGGAGCTAACCATTCAAAAACACCTTGTAATTGAGTATTCCACTTATCGTTCCTACAAGTCCCAAATGTAATTCAACACTCAGAATGCCTTCTATTGTCATTCCACCAAGTTGTATAATCATCCAGACAGCGAAGAGAAAAACTCATGAACAAAAATGTAGAACAGCAAAACTGGTGGAGTGAGGCATGAACGATAGCAAACATGACATCCCCAGGTTGTTCTGTGGGCAGCTGCTTGGATATAAAGCTGGGTTCACATCCCATGCGACCCCCAATGCCCATGTTGGACATGGCATGCCAGCAAGGGAGACTGTGAGATGTCATCCTAAGGTCATGTGATGACTGATACAACCTGAGTTAATGATTCATCACCCACCTAATTTTCTTTATGTATTTGACTGCCTACACATTTTCCAGATAATTCAGAAAGCCATTTATGTAGGTAGATAACAATTAGCCTACACAAAACGGATGTCCCTCTATGCGACTGACAGGAAGTGCAGCTAGTTGCATGGAGGTGTACCCAAGGGCATGGGAGGAAAAGTGCACACATATTATTTTCCATGGAAAAGGCGTGCACACAAAGAGCAGGTGTGAGTGATCACATGGAATTTGTATCTGTTGCAAGTTTGAAAGCAAAAGGTTGCAATATTTTAACTTTGCAACTTAGTGCAAAGCCCACAGGTAAAATGTAGGGGCAGATTTTGTCCCCATTAGTCTTTTGTTATATATTTTGTTTTATGACCATTTCTTTGCAACTTTCTAAATAAACAACGTAGACAAACTCTAATGATCAGGGAGGTGGAACCTTGTTGGCCTATCTGACCTTTGCTCCTATCTTTCGGCTGCAGTGGAGGGGCGCTGAATGCAGGGTCTCTGCACATAGACCTGCTGTTTCCATAGCTACATTTGTTTAAAAGTCTTAAAGCTCTAACCTGTCCTGCCTGCAATGCAGTATGGGTGTGTAGCATGGTGGGGGGTGGCATGATGACGAAACGGCACTGATGAGGGCATCTTTCCTGACCCACTGGCAATACTGTCAGATGGCATGTTATGGGTGTTGTCTTATTTCTTCTAGACAAATTTAGAATGGATTTACCCTTGTTGTAAAAGAAACACAAAAAACCCTGAGGGAGGCATATTCAAAGTGGTTTAGCCGCCTAAACTATGCTCAGAGGGATATACAGAAGCACTGGGGTGGTCAATGCCGCTGAGTAGCCAATGCCTCAGTGCTGTTTAGGGTGAGGGCATTCCAGGAATGGACTGTAGATGGCAACATTGGGTTAGCGGCCAGTTAGTGACTGAATATTACTGCTAACCGGCTAACCAAACTGGCTAAAGCTAGGCAGAAAAAAGACGACTGAATATCATCACTGACCGGTTAGCTAAAACGCTAACAGGGCCACCAGGAATTCAACCCAGATATGGCCCTGCCATTGAATATCTGGGCATAATTTAAAGCAGCAATGGCAAGCCGCTTTAACGGTGCTGGCCGCCTCCACTGGATATGCCCCTTAAGTTCTTCCATTAAATGGAAGATCACAATCTTAGTAACAAAGACATTTTTTTGAGTAGGCTGCTTTATTTGCGTCTAAAGCTGATCCTTCAGCCCATGGGGTACTTCACTTTGAATTCCCTTCCTGTAGTTTCTCTTTACTGTTTGGCTGAATACCCTTTCGCTTGTGACAGTGAAATCTGAAATTCAGCAGAGTCCTAGCAGGAATTAAGTGAACTAGCCAATAAACTGAGGGTTTTATTAAAGTTCCTTTCTCTGCTAGTCCACATCATAGTCTCGCAATTCCTCAGAATGAATGTTTTGAACTTGCAAAGTCCGCTTAGCTGATCAGTTCCATACAACCAATTATATCTAGGTATAATGGGGAATCATCAATACTGCGTGCGGTCATGCAATGATCTCCACCAGGAGAACGTGGGCACAGTGCCTTCATAGGCAGGTGATGTTACAGAAGTTAGCACTGAAGAGAGAAATAGCTGCTCAGTTTAAGCAGCCCATTCTGCTAAGCTTGCTAAAAAGGGTTTTCTGCTTTAGCAGCTCCTATTGTTTGCCATGCAGGCCAACGCCGTTTTGCAGTCCTAAGCCTAGTTCTGGTCCTTCCATTACCAAGTCACCTTCTTATGAAACTGCATTAGAAAACATTGGGAATTCATGTGCATGGAACAAAATTTATTTCCATGCTCTAACACACGCTATATTTAAGATCAGCAGCAGTGCAAGTGATCCCCCTCCAAAAATTGCCCCGCAACCTTTCCCATCCCTCTCACATGCACTGTGGGTGTCAATCTCCTGGAGAAGGGGGACAGGCATTGCCCATTTCTTTTTGTATACACATAACTATATCGTTATTTTTCATGCCATTTCCACTTTTAGCCTTGTCATAATTAATCCTGTGGTTCATGGTCCAGCTTTAATTGTGTCCTCTTTTCCAGCATTGATTAGCTGCCTGCCATAGCAAATTTATATACAGTGTGCTATTAGGATATGGGAAAGCATTCCAATGTAAAAAAAAAATATAAGAACAGCACTGTGATGAATTTCTCCCCTGAAGGGTAAATCTGAACACGGGTAGGGAAACCATCAGGCCGTCTCATTATACATTCATAATGTAAAACTGCATTACTACAGGGCTATTCCGAGGAAGCTGCATCCATTTATGGGATGTCAATACGAAGCACAAAAAGAACAAATTAGCAATACAAGGCACCAATACACTTTAGAATCAGAGCACTGCAGTGATGCACCTGTGAGGCAGAGGACAGACAGTATACGCTAAGTAACGTCCAAATTATTTTTTGCCACCTCGTAGCTCCACAAGTGCTCAATACTGGGATTTCCTGCTCCAGTAGCCACTTTGGGTGCCTTTATTTGGAGATCTGAGGTTGTGGCCCCGGGCTTTACTTTATTTAGAAAAATGCCCACATGTAGGACACATTGCTGCTAGCACCCTACCTTTACGGATGCCACCATTAAATGCTGTGTAAGTAGGATATGGACTTGTGAAGTGGCATTTTAGAAGAAGCATCCAAATGCAATCTGGGTCATCCAAGGCAAAATGTGGAGAAAAACATTGAGGAAGTCTATGTTTCAGCTTGATTTTAGAACTATATAGATGCCCCTGAGTTAGATGCCCGCGCTGGTGTCCACAGAGATGTCCCCGCTACAAAACGATGGGGCGGGGATGTCTATCTTGTGCTACGGGGATAATCATCGGTGTGGCAAAACGAAAAAAAAAGAGCCTACATTCCCTGTTGGTGTTCAACATGGAAAATATGGGGGATATGACTGTACTGTCAAAATAAGCACTTTTCCAATGCGCCTGGAGCAGGTGTAACTTGGCATTTCTGAAATCTAATGAGGTCATCTAGGTTCTTGAGAATGCTCTGGACATGCTTATACCATGCCCCCATTCTGCTTTGTATGTAGGAACTTCTTTAAAACCACTTTCTAAAATAGCTCCAGGTATGTCTCCATGCTTTGGACATCTGTATGCCCATTTTCAGATGTCCAAAGCATGAATAGAGCTTTTAAAATAATCCCCATAGCCTATAGCAAGCCAATATTCAAACATAAGGCACGTGAGTGCCTTGCATTTGAAACTTTGAACAGGCTTGTTTCCAGCGCAAGTTAAGTGCCCTATTAAAAATGTAGCTCAATGTATGCACTCAAGTGATCAGTGATATCAGATTTGCATGACAAAGAGGGACTGACAGAGTTAAAGAAGAAAATATCAACCTATCTGGTGCGTTTCACTCTAGCAATAGCGCGTACTGAGGGGTCTATCCATCCGTCTATCTGTCTTGTCTTGTTTGCACAAATGCCTGAGACACAAAGCAGAAGCGGTGCTGAGGAAGTGGCTGGAAGGGTCGGCTCCTCCACACTAAGATGGCAGCATCAGCACTGAGAGGAAAGTGGGTGCCGTAGGGGCCCAATCCCCATGGCATAAGAAGAGGCCCCGCCATGGTGGTGGCAAGGAAATCAGCAATGTGGAGGTGGCCTGCAAAAGCCTACGGGACCAGACGCAGGGAAGAAATCAGCAGTAAAGTCCAACAGCTAAGATGTAGCTTCAGCTAACTATAATTAGAATTCTTCAGCTCAATTTTCAGTGGCGCAGCCTCCGCATCCCTTTCAATGGATAAGAAATCAGTTTAGTTTCATATATTTTCAATGACATAAAAACATTTTAAGTGTTGCCACTGAAAGCTCACATATAACTTTAAAAGGATTTCTTAGCTGTTTAGAGTCCTACCTTGTCACTGCTTGAATGTACAATTTATAGATAGTTCACACTTCTCCAGCAATACTTCAAGGCAAGTTGCACTCAGGTACAGCAGGTATTTCCCTGTCCCTGGAGGTCTTACAATCCAAGTCTGTACCTGAGGCAATGGGGGGTTAAGTGACTTATGCAAGAACACAAGACATGTCGGTGAGATTTCAGGCCTGGTCTCACTGGCTCCCAGGCTGCTGTTGTAGCCACTAGGCTACTCCCCCACCTGAGTTTTGCCAACGAAAGTATACAATTTTTGCCCATCAACCTCTACCTGACTCTATACCCCTTTTTTAAGTGTAAGCCTTTGGCCATTTTGCAAGTTAAATTGCCAAATAAGGAGAAGTACCTTAGATTTCTCTTTTTTTAAAAGGTACTTATGTATCTGGCGCTATCGACTGCATAAGTGCTTTATAATATTGACCAGCTTAGCTTTTATTAATAAATCAGTTTAATCTTTGAAGTGTGTAAATCACAAATCAGCGTCACTTGTTTGTAGGCAGTTTAGTACCCCACAGTTCATGAACCCATGCACCAAACAGCTCTTAGAACTTTCACCCTCAGTAGGGGATAATAACTGAGCCTATCTTTCAAACTATGATATATGGGATCTTGGGGATTTCATTTCTTATGCAAATGCACCACCAGACATTAATATTATAAAGATACTGTATTATATTGTACAGCTGTCATCTGCACATCAAGAAAAGTAAGTGCATCTAATTTAAGCTAGCAACGAAAAAATTAAGCATAAAAATGCTAGCATGGCTTGGAAAGCCAAGTGCAGACTGTCACGGGCTAAGCCTTGTGCTCAATCACTTTCAGCTGCCTAATGTTCATCTGTATTTCCATTCCCAGCCCAAAAATTCCTTATTGTCCAAGAACTGGCCATGAGGGAATCCTTAACAGTATCTCACTTGTCACGGATCAGAACTCACCACTCTCAGGAACGTTTTAAACTCAAGCATATTAATCTATCATTCAGATTACGCAAAGCAGGGACTGATGCAGGGGGACCACAAAGCAGTCTGCATCCAAGAATTTAACTAGGAAATTGAATCCTTTGGGAATGGAGGACTCATTCCACTGCAGATGCAGGCATCAATGAGATAAACAGAAACCAAACCCAGACTGTGTGTGCAAGGACACAGTTAAGATCCAAATCCAAGCTCAGGGGAAGTTAGAGTTCAGGTACTGTAGTTATTTCCCTCAGTTGCATGTGTGGTGACAGAGGATGACACAACTTGCCCAAGGTTACAGGCAGCATCCGTGCTAGAAGGATGATTGGAACCCAGGTTTTTAGAATATAGCCCTTACCACCAAGCCAGTGCTTTTCAACCCTCTCCTGGAGGCTCACTGAGCTACATGAGCTTTCAGGATTAACGCAATTAATATGCATAAAATAGATTTACATACAATTGGCATTAAGTGTATGCAGATTTCTCTCATGCATATTCATTGCAGAAATCATGAAACCTTGACTGGCTAGGTGTGCCTCTAGGAGAGGGTTGAGAAGCATTGCATTAGGCTACTCCTTCACTCACAACCTGGGACCAACAAGGAAAAGCACTTCTGCAGCCAGCATCAGGTGCTAACTCCATAAGTGCTTTTTTTTAAAACATCTGTCACCCCAGGGGGCGGATACATTTTAGCTATATAAGTTGCTGTAAGGTCAAAGATTGTGTTTAAAGTGGTATAGGATTAGTGTCGGGCTATAGGAAGGGCCAGAAATTATATGGAGAGCAGAAAATCAGCTACTCTCCATAAAATGCATGCATTCAAGTCCAAACACCAGAAACAGCAGAAATAACTAGGTGGATAAAGTTATCTATATAATGGTATATCAGCATTTTCAGCATTCAAGCATGAACAAACAGCTCTGCCCAAAACCACCAGAAATTTAAAAAAAGATGGTAGTAATTTTGCTTTCTTAGTCATCCGGTTGTCTGTCCATGTATTGATGCCTCCCAAATATAAATTTCACTGTATACCTCTAAAGTAATTAACTTTCAAATATCATTAAAAGAGAATAGTTTTAATTATGGTAATTAAAACCGCTACTATGTCCACTACGTCAGCTGGCTAGGTGTGACTCAAGGATGGGATGAGAACAGCTGGGGGATGTAGAAAAGCAATGGGAAAATTGAAAGGGGTTATTTTAAGGGCAACAAACCTTTTTTTAGAAAAGTAAATAAATGTAAAAGGAACAGGAGGTCACTATGATTCTCAAAAGAAGTAACTGAAAAGATGAAGAAAAAGAGGGTGGCCTTCATAAAATACAAGAGATCACAGAAAGAAGAAGACAAGATTGAATGTTTGGAAAAACATGGAGAAGCTGGGAGAGTAGTCAGGAAATCAAAGATAACAAATAGAAGAAAAAATAGCCAATGCAATAAAGGGGGGGGGGGGGGGGACGACAATACATTTTTCAGATACATTAGAACATAACATAAGATATGTCATATTGGATCAGACCAAAGGTCCATCAAGCCTAGTATGCTGTTTCCAACAGTGGCCATTCCAGGTCTCAAGTACCTGTCAGGTTCCCAAAGGTACACAACATTCCATACTGCTTGTCCCAGCTGAAGCAGCGGATTTCCCCAATCCTCTTTAATAATGGTTTATGGATTTTTTCTCCAGGAACTTGTTCAAACCTCTTTTAAACCTAGCTACAATAACTGTTTTTACCACATCCTCCGTTAATGAGTGCCAGAGTTTGATTATCACATTATAGCTTCATTGATTGCCCCCTTGTCTTTCTACTTTTTGAAGAAGTAAATAACCGATCTATGTTTACCTGTTCCACTCCATTTATTATTTTATAGACCTCTATCATATCTACCCTCAGGCATCTATTTTCCAAGTTGAAAAGCCCTAACCTTTCAAGCCTTTCCTCATAGGGATATCCTTCCATCCCCTTTAACATTTTGGTTGCTCTTCTCTGTACCTTTTCCAATTCTGTTGTATCTTTTTTAAGATATGGTGATCAGAATTGCACACAATATTCAAGGTTTGGTCCCACCATGGAGCAATACAGAGGCATTATAATATCCTTGGTTTTATTTTATATTCCTTTCTTTATGATTCCTAGCATTCTATTTGCTTTCTTGGCCGCAGCTGCACACTGGGCAGAGGGTTTCAATGTATTACCAAGAATGATGCCAAAATCCTTTTCCTGAGTGGTAATTCCTAATGTGGAACCTTACATCGTTTAACCGTAGTTTGGGTTATTCTTCCTTAAGTGCATAACTTTGCACTTGTCCGCATTAATTAATTAATTATTTGTAGGCTTTTATATACCGCCACTTCCAGAAATCGGTGGCGGTTTACAATGAACTGTGAACATAACAAGAACTTTACATTATAACTAGTAGAACATATTTACATGATAAAGGTGGCAACAAGAACAATGTTACCATAACTATATACAAAGTAAAATACTCAATTTACTATTTAGGAGCATTTTGGCGCAGGATAGTTATGAATGTTGTGTGTCAGGGTGAGCGGAGGAGTTATGTTGTTTGTGATTGTTGGTAGTTTGTGTTGGAACCATAGTGTTCTATAAAAAGGTGCTTCTTAAACTCTTTGCGGAAGGTTTGTAGGTCTTTGAAGTTCTTTAAGTAATTGGGTAGAGCATTCCAGATTGATAGGGCAACAAAAGTGAATGCTCTATCACTTGCAGTTTTATTGGCATTGTGGAAGTGAGTTGGAATGGCAAGTGTGAACAGCTTCTTCTGATTCTTGTGACACTGGGTTGGTTGAGGAGGGAGCAGAGGTATGATGAAGCTACTTTGTTATAGATTTTTAATCTTATTATAAGGTATTTGTATTCAGTCCTTGATGCAACGGGTAGCCAGTGAAGGGAGTGGAAGAATAGCGGCGTGATATGATCGGAATAATGGGCCTTGTGTATGATTCGGGCAGCCAGGTTTTGTGCTAGTTGAAGTTGGTGGATGTTTTTTTTGGGTAAACCAAACAGAATGCTATTACAATAATCGAAGTGGGGTGTTATCAGGGCTTGAAGAACTGATCTGAAACCATGGTTTTCCAGTAGGGGTCGGAGATGTTGCAGCATTTTTAGTTTGAAATATATATTCTTTGAGATGGCTTTTATGTGCGGGACCATGGTGAGGAATTGGTGTAGAATGATTCCTAAGTATTTGACGTCTTGTTTGACTAACAGCTCAGAGTCTTGTAAGTGGAGTTTAGAAGGAGGGATGAAGTTTTGATTGAAGGTAATGTATATCTCAGTTTTCTTGAGGTTAATACTCAGATTATGTGCGTTGAGCCAGTCGGTAATGTCAGCAATGCAGTCCTGGATTTGAGAACAGGTGGGGTCTGAGATATCTATTGGATGAAAGAACATAATATCATCTGCATATAGGTGATAGTTTACTTTATGTTTTATGAAGATGTCGCATGCTGGTTGCATTAAATTTCATCTGCCATTTGGATGCCCAGTCTCCCAATTTTTCAAGGTCCTCTTGCAATGTTTCACAATCCTTTTGTGTTTTAACAACTTTGAATAATTTTGTGTCATCTGAAGATTTAATCATCTCACTCGTTATTCTCATTTCCAGGACATTTATAAATATGTTAAAAATCAGCAGGCCCAGTAAAGATCTCTGGGGTACTCCACTTATTTATTTTATTTATTTATTTATTTAACAAGTTTTATATACCATCTTTCTACCAGTCAAGACGGTTTACAGAGAACAAAACAGTCGGTATTTTTCAACCTTTTACATAGAACAATATAACAATGAGTATATATATGTGAACATAACTAATTACAATGATCGATCGAAGATCAACTATTTACACAATGAATTTACAATTATTTATAATTGAGTTTACAGTGGGCCATATGAATAGTAAATGGGTGTTGCAGAAGGGGTAGGAGGGAGGTGTAGTGGTTACCTTTCTCGATTGAGAAAATTGGCCATTTAGCCCTACTTTCTATCTTTTAACTAGTTCCTAATCCACAATTGTACACTGTCTCCTATCCCATGACTAATTTCTGCAAGAGTCTTTCATGGAACCTTTTTTACAAATTGGTATTACACTGGCCACTCTCCAATCCTTAGATACTACAGTGATTTTAAGGATAGTTCACAGATTACAAAAAGGAGGTCTGCAATCTCATATTTCAGTTTTCAGCACCCTGGGATGTATGCCATCCGGTCCAGGTGATTTGCTGAAATATTGGAGGGACCTTTTGGCCTACTGTGGAACTGAAAGAGTTAGCTATGCAGTCTCCACAACTGGCACTGGCACAGCCACATGGGTCGGTCTAGATCCGGTGATCTTGTGGTTGCCAAGCTAGCTGTCAGCAGGTTGAGCCATGGTTGCATCTTCTTTAGGCATTAAATTTATCTTGGAAAACTTTTCTTTTGCCTGGAGTCTAGCATACTCATCTTTTTCCACATTTACTAGAAGCTCAACCTGTAATTTCTCCATCTCTGGGTCTTTGTTCTCTTTCTTCTTCCTTTTCAGTTGACTTCTTGACCTGTCCTTTGTTTATCTCAGTTTCCTTTACTTCTAGATTTCTTAGCTCCATTTCCATTGTGGAGAACTGCATTCCTGTATGGACAGTCACCACTCCATAAGACTAGATGTGCTTAGTAAATCTTGGGCAAGCCACTTAACCCTCCATAGCCCATGTTCCCTGTAAAATAGTTATCTCCAAGTTATAATGCCCTGTTCAATGTAATTTCAGTTTGTTCAATGTAAACCGCACTGATGCAGAATAGCGCGGTATATAAGAGAATGTAAATAAAAAATAAATAAATGTATAATAATATTGAAGACAATGGCCATTGATTGACTTTTGGCACTATCAAACATTACTCCTTGAGATATAAGAAGATAAGTTTTAGTCATCTACGAGGGGGTACCCAAAAAAAACCTGGAATAACATTGCGGTGGGCGGAGCTTGTGTAGTACGCACTTCTGCCGCTAGGCGTGTATAGTGCAACTCATTGTCAGTTCAGTGCCGCCTGTGTTGTCGACCTGGCTTGTTCTGTTCATCTGCAGTGATTGTTTTTGCTAGCGCTGTTTTGTTCTTGTTTATTTTTTTATGATGACAAGTTTAAGTGAACAACGTGCAGCTGTGAAATTTTGTTTTCTACTCGGTAAAAATGCTGCTGAAACTGTTTTAATGTTGAAAACAGCTTATCAAGATGACGCTATGGGAAAAAGTCAAGTATACCAGTGGTTTGCTCGGTTTAAAAATGGAGACATGTCGATTGATGACAAACCTCGTTCTGGGCGTCCATCAACTGCCCGAATCGACGAAAATATTGAAAAAATTAGAGAGCTTGTGCTCACAGACCGTCGACAGACAATTGATCAACTGTCAGAGATTAGTGGGTTATCTTGGAGCTCAGTTCAGCGAATTTTAACGGAAGATTTGGGAATGAAAAGGATTGCTGCCAAGTTTGTTCCTCGGGTTTTGACTGACAATCAAAAGGAACATTGAGTTGAAACATGTCATGTTTTGAAACAACAGCTTGAAACTGATCCAGATTTTCTGTCAAAGGTCATTACAGGTGATGAGTCATGGTGCTATGGTTACGACCCAGAAACAAAGCAACAGTCAAGCCAATGGAAGACGTCATCGTCACCCCGTCCAAAAAAATGTCGTCAAGTCAAATCAAACATCAAAACAATACTGATTTGCTTTTTTGATGCCAAGGGGGTAGTTCATTCAGAGTTTGTTCCCCCAGGTCAGACCATCAATCAAACCTTTTATTTGGAAGTTTTAAGAAGATTGCGCAACAGTATTCGTCAAAAAAGACCCGATTTGTGGCAGACAGGAGACTGGTTCTTCCACCACGACAACGCACCTGCACACACAGCCATCTCTGTTAGACAGTTTTTGGCTAAAAATGGCATGGTTCCGCTGCCCCACGCACCTTACTCGCCTGACCTGGCTCCGTGCGACTTTCTTATTTCCACGCATGAAAAGGGGCATGAAAGGACACCAATTTGACAACATTGAAGAAGTCAAGAAAAAAAAGGAGGGAGGAGCTGTCAGCCGTTTCTAAAGATGACTACAAAAAATGTTTCGAACAGTGGAAGCACCGGTGGGACAAATGTATCAGTTGTAATGGAGAGTATTTTGAAGGGGATAAGGTTGTTTTGTAAAGAATTTGAAATAAATAGCTTTTAAAAAATAATTCCTGTTTTTTTTGGGTACCCCCTCATATTTCACCGACTGCATCTTTGTAAATTAATCAGATATAATATACCATAAGAAAGTATATGCCAAGAATGTGTCTTAAATCAAGGAAATCAAGACAGAAGAGACTTAATACAGCTCATTTGACAGTGAGAAAACATGGTGAGAAGAATAAAACATAAGAACATAAAATAAGCTATGCTGAGTCAGACCAAGACCCATCAAATCCAGCATTTTTTCTCTGAAAGTGGCCAGTCTGGGTCAAAAAATACTCAGCAGATTCCAAAAAGATCTATTTCTTATAGCTTACTTTCAGGGATAAGCAATAATTTTTCCAACTCTCCCTGGCTAATAATTTTTCATGGACTTGCCGTCCAGGAACTTGTCCAAACCACTTTTGAAACTCTCTATGTTAGTCACCTTGACCATGTTCTCTGCCAATAGATTCCACAGCTTAACTGTGGCTGTATAAAAATATACTTCCTATGATTTGGTTTCAATCTTCTGGTCATTAGTTTCCTGGAGTGTCCTTCTGTTTTAGTGTTGTTTGAAATGTTAATCAACTGTTCCCTATTTAACCATTCCATCTCATTCATGGTCTTATAAACTTCTGTCTATCACGTCTCAGTCATCTTTTTGCCAAGCTAAAGAGCTCTAACTGGTTTAGATCTTAATGGAACAGTCATAATGTCCTGAATAAACACCTCCTCATTGACCTGGACTAGATCTTCCATGCTTGAACCAGATATAAACGGGACAAGATGTGAAGCACACTTACTCATACCGTCCTAGTTACACTAGTGGCACTGAAAGTTAGACAATGAAATATACCATTAAAGAGCGCCCAACACGGAGGAGTGTTATCAGGCAGCTACACAGCGGGAGCACCGGAGAATGCAGGCGGTGGGCAGGACAGTCCCATCATCATCTGGGGCCCTATAAGAATGGCCGGTGGGGGCTTTCTCCGGGAGGAGTGTTATCAGGCAGCTGTGAAGCAGGAGCACCAGAGGATGCAGACTGTGGGCAGGATGGCCCCGATGTCATCTGGGGCCCTATAAGAACGGCCTGTTGATAGGCATGCAGCCATGGCATGACACAAGGAGCATGACACAAGCTGCATTTCTGGCCCATTGGGAGCCCCTTGAAGCACCAAAGGAGCACCGAAGCATCTTCTTGGCTATTTACTGCTGTCCACGGGAAAGAGGCAACAGACAGGTGTTTTCTCTGAGGTGGTTACTGGTCTGATAGACAAGCATTTGATGGCTAAGGAGGTGGGAACCCCTCCTGCAGGAATGATTTTCTTTCTTCACATTTACTGGAGGCATCTCTAAGTTTTCCAGACCACACTCTACCTCTTCCCCCATCTATTATGACTCCACCTGATCCAGCTGAGAGTGGTCAGCTGCTACAGCAGAGTACCCCTTCTTTGTCTTGTGGAACTTATAAAGCAGTGTCTCGGCCCCCACTTCTAGTTGACACTAGAGAAGTGCCTGAACCTCAGGTCTCTCTGGTTGATGTCCGGAGAGAGGTGGCTCAAATTGAGCAAACCTCAGTGACCACAGTCTCCCAGCTCTGCACATTTTTGCTAGAAACTGTGACAAGATTGGGAAGGGCTGAAGAACGTACGGAATCTCTATCTAATCCAGTCCATAAATGTGAAAACCTTTGTTCCTCTCTGCAGGCAGTTCGTGCCTCTACTATGAAAGACAGTTTAGTAATACATCGTAAATTGGAAATGTATGAGAATGTACTTAAGGCGAAAAATATTTAGTTTCTGAATTCCCCTGTCTGTCATTTGCTATCTCCTGAAATCTTGCTACGTAAATACTTTAAAGAGGTTTTGGCATTGCCTAATTCCGATTTGATGGCATTTTCTAAATTATTTCACTTATCTGGTAGGAAAGTTACTGATAAATCCTCTGGGGGCTTTAATATATTGAAGCCTCAGCCTGATTTAAATTTAACACAGTTCCTAGAGGATTCGCAAGATAATATTCCTATCAGAGACACTTTGGTTGTTACCTTTCTTTTGGAACAAGACAAGGTCTCAGTATTTAAACGTTACTGTAAGTATAAAGAGGTATTACTTTGTGGTGCTAGGATTCAATTGTTTCTGGACATCTCTAGGGCCACACAGCCTCACAGAAGGGCCTTTTTGATTCTTAAGTCGAGGTGTTGGCTCTCGGGGCCTCCTTTTTTTGAGATACCCTTGTAAGTGTCTGGTTACACTTCAAGGGCCTAGATTTATTTTCATAGACTCTTTGCAGTTAGAGGCTTTTCTTGCTGATAGAGAGAAGCAGAAGGTTGAAGGGTGAGGTTGTAGGTGGGATTGATTAATGGGTGCAGTATTGGAGATTTTCCCCTTTATGATTATTATGTATATTTGTTGCTTCCCAAGATGTGGGCTACTAGACTGGAATTTTCCTTTTATTTTATCCTGATTGCACTAATTTTAAGCTCTCAGTCTTGCTTCCTGTAATACTTGCTTTGTAAGTTTTTGTTGAAAACTTATAGAGTGCCCAATGTTTTCCAGGACGGTCACACTGGATACCATAACTTAACTTCAGGATTTGGACATTAATATACTGTAAAATACTGCTACCATTAATAAAGAATGCAGTAAAAAACATAGTTCAGTTGGTTATGTGGACTATTTGATCTTTAAAATTTGAATTTAAATGATCCCATAAATTTTTCTTATATACTAATTATTCAGTGATCTCAAATGTTTGATTTACTTTAATTTTTCATAGTAGGAGTACAACACGATTGTGATAATTTACTAGATATGTCTTGCAAATGAACAGCCAATGAAAATACCTCATATGAAAATGCACAGCACCGGTTATTTTCTCTGTGATGATAAGGCCTCTGATTACCAGAATAGCAGAAGAAATTCTTAAAGCATGGCAGCAGATGAAAATCAATGATAAGTTAACAATTGCCTTATTTGGCCAGCTAACTAATGTATTTTACTCACCTAGGCCTTTTCCTAAATACTGTTATCCTAAAACAGCATGGCCCTCACTCAGGAACATGGGTTGCGGGGCTGCACGTCCCGCAATCCGTCTGAACCTCATTCCCCCTCTGACTCTCCCCATATGTCCTGTGCTTCAGGACGGGGAGAGGCAGCAGGGGGTGGGAGGGGCGGAGTGGGAGTGGGCCAGACTGGCAGGACGTACAGAGCCAATTCCGGTCACAGCCCTGTACGTCCTGCTGGGCCTGTTGCAACGTGCTGCTTATACCACCTCAAAGGTGGTATAAACAGCACAAATTGGCCGATCGGGGCACGGAAGGGGGGGTCCCCGCCACCCGATCCAGGCCACAGCCAGCCAGCTGTGGGTCAGGCAGCAGGGATTTGGGGGGCCGGGAATGTGGCAGTCTGGGGTGTCTGCGGAGAGGATGTCCCTGCAGGCAGAAGGGGCACACCGAACCATCCTTGGGCCCGATTCTGGCTCCTGTGGGAACGTTTTATTCCCGCAGACCAGAATCGGGTCCAAACATTCCCATCTTCGTCGGGGACATCCGGATGGCCCAGACATCCCCTTCCCAGAATGGGGCTCTATGTGAGCTTTAGTTTCAGAAAACCCATCCTTCAAAAATAAACACGAGCGTGTGCTAATGTTTTGCACCTAATGCACAGACTTATTAAATGTGGTAACGGCTGGGGGCATTCCTAGACGTTCTGAAAGGGCTGTCATGCTACAGGGTAAACTATTCAAGTTCAATAAGAGAAAATATTTTTTCACTCAACGTGTAATCAAACTCTGGAATTTGTTGCCGGAGGATGTAGTAAAGGCCAGAGGCGGCCCAAGGGGGGTACGGGGCCATGTGCGGAGACTGGGTGTGGGGTGTCATTTGCATAAGGGGCCTCATCTGCATAAATATTTGCATAATGTTACCATACGCTAACTTTTAGTAAACATGCCTTTTAATGAGTGTATGGATAAAGAAAGACTAAAAGATTTCTACATTACTATAATCCACTGCCAACCGCCAGGCACATTAGGAACTACTACAAACACTGCCCATTTAGAACCCATCTTAAAAATTACACCCCCGGGAACCAACCCAATGTACCCAATATAAACTTGATTCCCCTATAATATATCACCACAAACTTAACCCAATGTGTAACAGCCCTTACAATTCTAGATCCAACTAAGCCCCCTAGTGTATGTTTTTTTGTCGGATCGTTCACCATGAGAAGAAACTCTTCCTCTCTCGAGGTGAACCCTCCATTTTAATCAATTTAGTAATGGCTGATTACCAGCCCAAACTGACAAAACCAGCACTTGCTGTCGTCAGCATAAAATTTTTAGAAAACAGACAGTAAAGGTATTCATTAAATCATCCCTGATCATCGGGCTACAAAAACAAACCTATCAGCTCAACAGGTTCGAGCCTGCGCAGCACTTTATATCGTAAACCCGTCCAGAAGAATGTATTGTTGGAATACTCGAGTTTTCATCCCCCGGCGATGCGAAAAGGCCTGCCCTTTGGACAATTCCTTCGCATTAGGAGACTATGCTCGTCAGTGGAGGAGTATCGGCTGCATGCCCATGCTTTAAGCCAGCGTCTATGTCAAAGGGGGTACCCAGATGATCTAGTTCGGAGAGCTTTTAAAAGAGCGCTCTATAATCATCCGGATCGATGGGGGGATCAAGGGGGGCCTCAAAGTGTAATACCTCCTGTCCATAAGCGGAGGGATGTGGTAATTAGTATATTACCTTACTTACCTACAGCTCCGGCCATTGTTCGCATTTTAAAGAAACATTGGGCTTTGCTGTCCCTACATTCATGCTTTTGTAAACCTCTGATGGTAGCCTAACGGCGCTCTCGTACCATAGGGGATTGGGTGGTTCGGACCCAGTCCCATGAGCTCTCCAAGCCCCATGGTTTGCAGCGGGGACATTATGCCTGTGGGGCTTGTGATTTTTGTGCCTCAACATTACAAGGGGACATTTGGGAAGACCCGAGTACGGGGTTCCAATATCGATCTTCAGCGTATTCTACCTGTTTGACAGAATATGTGGTCTATCTGTTGCTTTGTCCCTGCAAACTCAAATATGTGGGTCGTACTATTAGACCTGTAAGAAAGCGTCTGTTAGAGCATCGATCGAGGATTGATAAACGGCAGGAAGGGGCCCCTGGAGTTTCACATTGCCAGCAGGCAAACCATCATTTTAATGACCTGCGATGGAGGATTCTAGATGTGGTCTCCCCGGTTTTGCGGGGGGGTGATCGAGTGGCCAGACTGCAATTTAAAGAGCAGCAATGGATTTTTCGCATGCAATCAATGGCCCCTAGGGGCATGAATGTTGATATTGACTGGTGGGGGTTACATTTGGGAGCTCAATAAAGCTTTGCTGGTGGAACTTTGAACTCTGACGTCATTTCATCACCTGATTTAAATGGATGGGTTTTTACGGGGTTCACAAAGCCTGAAGAAGAGCTGCGAAGTGATTAGATGGCTTGAAACACCATCCGTGTCGCTAGAACCTCATCCTTTTTGAGCGGAGCAGTCCACCTGTTTGTTAACTTGCTGAAGGAAGAATTTCCAGGTCCTCATTTTTGAGTTGACGGCATTGCTGTGGACATTGTGGACGTGGTGGAGCTCTCTCTGTTCTTCAACAGCTAAGTCCTCTTGAGTTAACGTCCATTGTTGGAGGGGGACTGTTGAGCTGATAGGTTTGTTTTTGTAGCCCGATGATCAGGGATGATTCAATGAATACCTTACTGTCTGTTTTCTAAAAATTTTATGCTGACGACAGCAAGTGCTGGTTTTGTCGGTTTGGGCTGGTAATCAGCCATTACTAAATTGATTAAAATGGAGGGTTCACCTCGAGAGAGGAAGAGTTTCTTCTCATGGTGAACGATCCGACAAAAAAACATACACTAGGGGGCTTAGTTGGATCTAGAATTGTAAGGGCTGTTACACATTGGGTTAAGTTTGTGGTGATATATTATAGGGGAATCAAATTTATATTGGGTACATTTAGAACCCATAGCAAACCCGCCGTATCCTAACAGCACTACCAGGACTCACAAAGCACCATACTCTACCTATCAAAAGGCAACACTGCAAATATTCAACCAATACATTTCAGAGAATAACAATACATGACCTACTGGCAGGGCCGGCCCGTCCATTGAGCGAGAATGTTTTTTGCACAGGGCCCCGCGTTTCAGGGGGCCCCGCGCAAAAAACATTCTGATCCAAAAGTAAAATTAAAAAAATAAATTAAAAAAAGCTGTCTGCTCCCGCTTCCGGGGCCGCCGCGGCAGAATCGAGTGTGCCGCGGGGCCCCCCTTGTGCCCGGCAGAGCCTGCCCTCCCCTGTATCAGCTCTCTCTTTCCAGCGGCAGTCACACGCGCTGGCTTTCAGAGCGCGAAGGGACTAGTTTCCCTTTCGCGGCTCTGTTAAGCCCGCGGGGGCTGATGGGAGTTCCCATCAGCCCCCGCGGGCTTAACAGAGCAGCGAGGGAGAAACTCTCCCTTCGCGCTCTGAAAGCCGGTGTGTGTGACTGCCGCTGGAAAGAGAGAGCTGATACAGGGGAAGGCAGGCTCTGCCGGGCACAGGGGGGGCCCCGCGGCACACTCGATTCTGCCGCGGCGGCCCCGGAAAGTGGCAGCAGATAGCTTTTTTTAATTTTAAATTTTCCCTGGGCTGGGCTGGGCTGGGGGGGTTAGGAGTGGTGATGGGTGATGGGCGCTGGGGGGGTTAGGAGTGGTGATGGGTGCTGGGGGGAGTAGGAGTGGTGATGGGCTATGGGGGGCTTAAACTAAAAATTGGGTGATGGGGATTAGGACTGGAAATGGGCTGGTGGGATTAGAATTGGAAGTGGGTTGATGGGGGGTTAGGACTGGTAATGGGCTATGGGGGGCTTAAACTAAAAATTGGGTGATGGGGATTAGGACTGGAAATTGGCTGGTGGGATTATGACTGGAAGTGGGTTGATGGGGGGTTAGGACTGGTAATGGGCTATGGGGGGCTTAAACTAAAAATTAGGTGATGGGGGATTAGGACTGGAAATGGGCTGGTGGGATTAGGACTGGGAGTGGGCTGATGGGGAGGTTAGGACTGGTAATGGGCTATGGGGGGCTTAAACTAAAAATTGGGTGATGGGGGATTAGGACTGGAAATGGGCTGGTGGGATTAGGACTGGGAGTGGGCTGATGGGGAGGTTAGGACTGGTAATGAGCTATGGGGGGCTTAAACTGAAAATTGGGTGATGGGGGATTAGGACTGGAAATGGGCTGGTGGGATTAGGACTGGGAGTGGGCTATGGGGGGCTAGGACTGGTAATGGGTTAGGGGGGTTGCTAAGACTGGAAATGGGCTGAGTGGAAGGGGGTTTGAACTGCAAATAGCTGATGGGGACAGGGCTTGGAATGGAAATGGGCTGAGGGGAAGTGGGGGGCTTGAACTGCAAATAGCTGATGGGGAGGAGGACTTGGAATGGAAATGGGCTGAGTGGAAGGGGGCTTGACCTGCAAAGCGCTGATGGGCAGGGGCCCTTGGAATGGGCTCTTAGGGGAGGGAGCTAGGACAGGAAATGGGCTGATGGAGGGGCTAGGATAGGACTGGGAATTGGGTGTTGGGGGGAGCTAAGATTGGAAATGGGCTGTGGTGGGGGCTTGGATTGAAATGGACTCATGGAGGGGCTAGAACTGGAAGTAGGCTCATGGGGGTTTGGATTAGAAATGGGCTGAGTGGAGGGGAGCTAGGATTTAACATGAGCTGATGGTGGGGCTAGGAAAGGACTAGAAATGGGCTGATGGGAGGCTGGTATTGGAAATGAGCTGATGAAGGGACTCGGATAGGACTGGAAATGGATGGGGGAGCTAGGACTGGAAATGGGCTGATGGGGGGCCAGGACTGAAAATGGGCTGATGTGGGGACTAGAAGGGAGCGGATACAGGGTGGGGCTGGAACTAAAAGGGAGCTGATGTTGGGGGAGATTAGAAGGGGATGGGGCTGGGAGAGTGAAATGGAGAGGGGAAAAATATTTTGTGTGGGAGGGAAGAAAAATGTACAATTGGCCGGGTATTGGGAGACTAAGTGGGGATTGAGGATGGAGGGGTAAAATTTGAGTGGATGAAATAGGAATGAGGAAAGAGCAAAAGGAGAAAGATTATTATGTTAAAGCAGATGTAGAGAGAGAATGGAAAAAAACTAGAACAGAAGAAAGGACAAATGGACAGCAGACGATGGAGAGATAGCAGAAGACACAAATAAACCAGAAGAAAGTGGCTGGAACAATTGCAACTGAAAAAAAAATGCACAAAAGGTACAAAGATATCTCTTTATTTTGAATTTATTAACTGGAATATGTCAGCTCTGGGAAATGTGCATCATTAATGTCTGTGCTTTGTTTAGTACAAGAGGAAATTAATTTATAGTTTTATTTCTACATTGTTGTTGTACATTCCAAGTTTGGCTTTTAGGGTTCCCAGTTTAATTATTGTCTTCCTGTTTTTAAATTGTGATTCCTTGTTTGGTGATGGTCTATGTTCTGCATGTGTAACTGAGCTGAGGTATTCTGTTTATGTAATTCCTATTTGACATTGTCACTTGTTCTCTTTCCCCAGTAGGTCATGTATTGTTATTCTCTGAAATGTATTGGTTTAATATTTGCAGTGTTGCCTTTTGATAGGTAGGGTATGGTGCTTTATGAGTCCTGGTAGTGCTGTTAGGATACGGTGGGTTTGCTATGGGTTCTAAATGGGCAGTGTTTGTAGTAGTTCCTAATGTGCCTGGCGGTTGGCACTGGATTATAGTAATGTAGAAATCTTTGTCTTTCTTTATCCATACACTCATGAAGAGGCATGTTTACTAAAGGTTAGTGTATGGTAACATTATGCAAATATTTATGCAAATGAGGCCCCGCACCGAGTCTCCGCACATGGCCCCGCACCCCCCTTGGGCCGCCCCTGCCTACTGGGGAAAGAGAACAAGTGGCAATGTCAAATAGGAATTACATAAACAGAATACCTCAGCTCAGTTACACATGCAGAACATAGACCATCACCAAACAAGGAATCACAATTTAGAAATAGGAAGACAATAATTAAACTGGGAACCCCAAAAGCCAAACTTGGAATGTACAACAACTCTGTGGAAATAAAACTATAAATTAATTTCCTCTTGTACTAAACAAAGTGCAGATGTTAATGATGCACATTTCCCAGAGCTGACATATTCCAGTTAATAAATTCAAAATAAAGAGATTTTTCTACCTTTTGTGCATTTTTTTTCAGTTGCAATTGCTCCAGCCACTTTCTTCTGGTTTCTTCGTGTCTTCTGCTAACTCTCCATCGTCTGCTGTCGATTTGTCCTTTCTTCTCTCTTCTAGTTTTTTTTCCATTCTCTCTCTACATCTGCTTTAACATACTAATCTTTCTCCTTTTGCTCTTTCCTCATTCCTATTTCATCCGCTCAAATTTTACCCCTCCATCCTCAATCCCCACTTACTCTCCCAATACCCGGCCAATTGTAGATTTGTCTTCCCTCCTTCACAAAATATTTTTTCCCTCTCCATTTCACTCCCAGCTCCATCCCATTCTAATCCTCCCCCAACATCAGCTCCCTTCTTGTTCCAGCCCCACCCAGCATCTCCTCCCTTCTAGTCCCTGCATCAGCCCATTTCCAGTCCTAGCCCCCCAGCAGCCCATTTCCAATCCTATCCTAGCCATACCATCAGCCCAATTCCAGTCCTAGCTCCCTCATCCATTTCCAGTCCTATCCGAGTCCCTCCATCAGCTCATTTCTAATCCCAGCCCCCCATCAGACCATTTCTAGTCCTTTCCTAGCCCCACCATCAGCTGATGTCAAATCCTAGCTCCCCTCCACTCAGCCCATTTCCAATCCAAGCCCCCCATGAGCCTACCTCCAGTTCTAGCCCCTCCATAAGTCCATTTCAATCCAAGCCCCCATCACAGCCCATTTCCAATCTTAGCACCCCCAACAGCCCATTTCCAGTCCTATCCTAGCCCCTCCATCAGCCCATTTTCTGTCCTATCCCCCCTCACTCAGCCCATTTCCAGTCTAGCTCCCTCCCATCACAGCCCATTTCCATTCCAAGCCCCCTCCCCATCAGCTATTTGCAGTTCAAGCCCCCCTTCCACTCAGCCCATTTCCAGTCCTAGCAACCCCCCAGCCCATTACCAGTCCTAGCCCCATTCCCATAGCTCATTACCAGTCCTAGCCCCCCATCAGCCCATTTCCAGTCCTAGCCCCCCCCATAGCCCATTACCAGTCCTAGTCCCCCCATCAGCCCATTTCCAGTCCTAGCCTTGCCCATAGGCCATTACCAGTCCTAGCCCCCCCCCCCCATCAGCCCATTTCCAGTTCTAGCCCCCCCATAGCCCATTACCAGTGCTAGCCCGCCCATCAGCCCATTCCTTGTCTTTGCCCCCCCATAGCCCTTTACCAGTCCTAGCCCGCCCATCAGCCCATTTCCAGTCCTAGCCCCCCCATAGCCCATTACCAGTCCTACCCCCCTCAGCTCACTTCCAGTCTTAGCCCCCCCCCCATAGCCCAGGTAGATTTAAAAAAAAACCTTGCTGCTGCTGCTGCTGCTGCCGCTGCGGTAGCGGCAGAATCGAGCATCCCGCGGGGCCCCCCCTGCCCGGAAGAGTCCTCCATGTGGCCTCAGCTCCCTCAGCGCCGGCTTTTCAGAGCCGCGAAGGGAGAGTTTCCCTTTCTCGCGGCTCTGTTTAAGCCCGCGGGGCTGATGGGAAACAGGAAATCCCTATCCTGAAACGCGGGACCCTGTGCAAACAACATTCTTGCGCAATGGACGGGTCGGCCCTGGTAAAGGCTGTTGGTGTAGCTGGGTTTAAAAAAGATTTGGACAAGTTCCTGGAGGAAAGGTCCATAAACCATTATTAAAGGGGACCCAGGATATCAATGCTTGACTCAGTACAAGCATTGTGGAACCTGTGTCTTTTGGGGAAACTGCTAGGTACGTATGACCTAGATTGGCCACTGTTGGAAACAGGCTACTGGGCTTGATGGACCTTGGTCTGACCCAGTATGGCATATCTTACATTCTTATGTTCTCATGCTGTCGGCACAGAGCAAAGTTCACTACCACATGTTAACTGCAAAGCAGATAACACAGCATAAGTTAGTTGCACCTCTTCAAAAATAGTTAACTAGTTGCTGTGTGAGCAACCATCATGCCGTAACAACTTTTGGTGGTGTTTTTTCCCAAGATGCGAAACAAATATTTTATTTCACTTGTCTTTAGTCTTTGAGATCTCTCAGCCTCACTACCCGACAATCAAATTCGTGTGAGCACATGTAAGATCACAATACCACAGTATTAAATGGGCAACACCCTACAATTGGTTGCCCCTGGAATTAACAGAAGGTGAACATGACAGCTGCTCTTCTCCTATCCTTACCTGCCTGATTTTCTGGTGTCCCTAGAAACAGAAACATGCATGCCCAGGTTTCAAATTAGTTGCAAATTCATCATTTCCAAGTACAATGAAAAGCAAACAACTGGGACAAGCCACATCTTTGTTTCAGTCTTCAGAGAAAAGCTAAACAAAGGGGAATTTGTGTAAAACCTCAAGGGTTTTTTTTTCCGTTATTGTTTGTACAGTGTTTCTGATCTCTTTTGTTTCTGATCACTGTGCATCTGGAGCCTGAGGGCAGCATGAAACATGAACTGCTGTGCTTTCCTGTCTTTACTTAGGGGATAATTAAACGTACTCAGAGAAATGCAGAGTAAAACGCCTGCACAAAAGCATGACTTGTGCTTGGATTTCTGCAATGTTCGATGGATGTGCATTTGTAAGCGCCCATTCAGTTCGTTTAGGCACTTAAAAAATTTGATGTGCACACAAATTGCCTTTATATGCATATACCTACAGATTAACATACGTATCATCAATTTGAGCGCTTAAGAAAATTCTTCTGCGCATACAATGAGCACCTAAAGGACAAACATGAAACAAATATCAAAAAATGCCTAAAAACCAGAAACATTTCATTTCTGAGAATGAATCAAACTGTTTTTGGCCATTCACAACTCTACAATATTCTTTAAACATTTTCATGATCTGGCAAGATATACTAGAAG
Organism: Ichthyophis bannanicus; assembly: GCA_033557465.1. Classification (NCBI taxonomy): domain Eukaryota; kingdom Metazoa; phylum Chordata; class Amphibia; order Gymnophiona; family Ichthyophiidae; genus Ichthyophis; species Ichthyophis bannanicus. The sequence continues at coordinate 486,810,255 of CM066038.1, read as the reverse complement.
GAGATTCTATAGCTACAATCTATATAATGGCGGCTTCTGCACAAATACAGTACAATGGATTTTGTTTTGTTTTAAAGTAGTGCTGTTTCTGCTCAACTTTTGGGCAAGTGATAGGAATATATCTCAAATCGGCTATCTGAACAAGTGACAGCCTGCTAGTTTGGTATTTTTTAAATTCAAGAGTCACTGTGCAACAGTAGTAAGGATGAACTGAAGTGGAAGCCATAGATCCAGCCTTCCAGTTTGCTACCTTTCAGTGCTGATGAAAGGATTCCTTCTCAGTTAAACCATGAGTTAATATGGCATGTAGATAACATGTAGATTTTATTGTTTTTAAAGCAAATGCTTCATAGCTCTTAAAAAAATATGGTATTTTGCTTGGCTAGAGACATTTCAGCAAAATAATTCTAATGCAGTTTGATCACAGTATGTGACAACCCCTGCATTTCTTTACACAAGTGAGGAAGCATGAAAAGTATGGTTCATGAACTTCTTTCCATCTCCTCTGTGCATACGTATGTGTGTTTACTTGTACGTGTGTGTGTGTATATGCATTGTCTCTGTGTGTGTCTTTAACCTGGAAGGGAGAGGGGTAGGTGAGAGTCAATTTTGCAATCACATAGGGGTATGGGAGAGCTGTTAATGTTCAGTGAGATTGCTAGGGCAGGAAACAGGTAGAGAATCCACACTACTTTGCATTTAACAGGCTTTATCTTCAAACCACTTTGGGCTAGCCAATCTGCTACTTTTGTAAGACCAGAGTGTAAACGAGAGAGGCTTGGTGCCTACTGTCAGTAGAGAAAGTGGTCTGGATATCATCTGTGAAATAAAATCTGCTGAGGCTGGTGGTACTAAGAACAAGCTGAATAGAGCTGGTGCAAGTATGGTACCTGTTTCCCCAACCCTGACTCTATAAGTTCGATTTTGAAGGTAGGAGGTATACCAGACAAGGACAGTATCTTTGACGTCTGAGCTGCGAAGACGAGCCAAACATATAGCTGGGTCAATTAATTCAAATGCTGCACTTAAGTCCAATGATACTGTGAGGGCTGATTGGCAGGTGTCGAGCCAAATAGAAGGGACTCTGCAGAGTGCCCACAGCCAAATCCTGCCTGTTTAGGGTGAAGGGTATTTGTCTGGTTGAGAAATGTAGAGAGATGGTAGTGAATGATCTTTTCCAGGACCTTTGATGGAAACAGAAGATTTGATACTGGATGATAATTTACCTCGCATGATGGGTCTAAGGAGATTTATCCGAGAAAGGGAAGAACAGTAGCTTTATGAAATATTAGTTGAATGGAAATTGTATTGTTACAATGTAAACAACTGAGTTCAATGTAAACCACCTTGATTTAAGGAAAAGGTGATATATAAAATACTGTTAAATAAATAAATGTTTCCAGGGGGATGGAAAGGTGCCTTTTGCTAGGCTGTTATTTATTATTGCTGAGAGAAAAGGTTGCAGGTCTGTCGCTGTGTTATTTATGAATGTGGTGGGGGAGATATTGTCTCCATGAGCAAAGGAGCTTTATATGGAGGTTAGTGTCTTATTGAGAAAAATCTGTGGCCGGAATGAAAGATGACCATATATGGGTAAGAGTAGTTGGCTGTGGATCAGTCTGAAAAATATCAATAGTGATACAAAATTTGTGAGGGGTATTGAAGCTTTAGGATGAAGCACTTTAGAAGTTAAAAAAGGAGGCAATGAGTTAGGCAAACGGCAGTAACCCTCCGGGGAGAGTCTCTACTTAACTGAGAAAAAACGTGGAAAGTTTTTCTTGGCTAGAGCTGCTCTCTGATTAGTGAGTCTTCCTTGCCTTGGTAATTTCTATACGGTAATGCGTCTCCTTATCTTTTTTTTTTTATTTTTTTTATTATTTCTTTATTTGCCAGCTTGCATTGTATAGATCACCAGAAGAAGAGCAGGTACAGCATGCCAGACATACAAAATGCATATCAGAAACAGCATGAAGGCGAGAACACATTTCACAGTTTTACCCTCATTATCTAAACTCACAAACCCATCTGTCCCTCCCCCACCCTTCCAACCTTCAGAAGGATCCCACAGCTAATCAATATAAGTACAGCAGTAACCTCCTATCTGAACAATTTTCAAGTATTCAACAGCAAGCTTCTGGCCTTTGAAGGCAGGATAGACCATGAGGATTTCCAGATCTTCTGAAATTTCTGCTAGTTCTCAAGCCCCGTAGAGGTAACAGTCATTTTTTATTTATTTAAAAAAACATTTCTATAACGCCAAATGCACATCAAATTCAAGGCGGTTTACAACACAGTAAAAAACAATATGGTCATAAGAACCTAGACAGAAACAAGATTATAAAAATATAAAATGGTAGTTTGCCCCCCATAATCTCTGCCAAGCCCAATAACCAGCACTGCCACTGAGTGCACCGCCCCCCCCCCCCTCCCCAGCTGAGGGAACAGAAAAGTTTTCAAGCCCTTGTGAAAAACTACAAGATTCTGGTCATCCCTTTTCTCCAAGGCCATCGTATGAAACAACTGGATACACCACTGCCCCAATTTAGGAGGCACTGAGACATGCCAATTTAAAAGAACACATTTATGGTCCAAAAGGAAAGCTTTAATACCAGAAGCTATACCTTCACCTTGCCTACCTTTCCTAGGTTTTGTGATATATGTGAAGTTAGGGGTGACAGACGTCATACAAAAGTTGACCATCGCTGTTTTCTTTTTCAGATGAAGATCTTCAATGAATTCTTTAATGGAACAGAAATTAATTGGTGCATCCTGAAGAGCTGTGGGATAATGTGTTGTTGTTGAAGGGAATCAATGCAATTGTTGCATCTCTCTTACACTAACAGGAAAATGCACTGTGGGTTGTTGGTCATGAAAAGGATGCCGCCCAAGGATGAACGGTATTGAGTAGGTTATCATGTCTGATGATGGTGGAGACATTTCCAAAAGGAATGGAATTAAGGGTAATAGTAGCACTGTATGGTGGCCCTTCAGGTTCTGTCGGAGATAATCTAAGGAACACCCAAAGGAGCAAGTCTTGCTCCTGGGGTGCTTGATACCACAGCGCAGTCATTGCTACTGTTGATAACCTTTAAAGTGCCCAGTATCTGTGACATCACCTTGGGGTGGAATCGGAGGTGTGGGAACAACCCTGTGCTGATGCTGGCTTTGTTGGTCTTGCCAGAGCAAAGATGGGGATGCTCCTGTCCAGTGGCGGGATTTGATCCCAACAGGAACTGGTTCGGATTGATCCTGCCACTGACAGGACCGAGCGGGTGGCAGCATGGCACAAACTTGCATTGCTGGCACCACACACTCGGGTCGCTGGAGGTCACTGCAGGGCAGCAGCTCCCTGGTGGCCCATGGCAGGAACCTGTTCGCATGAACCAGCTGGATTCCACCACTGCTCCTGTCCACCATGCGGCTGCTGCCGTGGGAGATACTTAGGGGTATATGTCTGAATTTATGCCACTGGTTGGACAGTTTGAATGCAGTGACTCCCAAACACTCCTTTGGTTTGGAAAGAATAATAAAAAAAATCCAAATATGATAATATATCTAAGCATTATATGTCACTGTCAAGAGATTTTTACAGTTTAACCAAAGGCTGCCATTCTATTTTTCTGCTTGTCCACCACTAGAAGGCATAACACACAGCTACACCGTTCATTTACTAGGTGTGTATATTTGTACATTTTATTATGTGTTATGTGTGTTTGTGCGTGTATTATGTTTGCTTTTGTATTCAGGTGTATTTCTCTTTGCATGTGCGAGTGTATACATGTGTGTGTGTGCGCGTTTGCACTTGGGTCTATGTGTGTATGTGTGTGCGTGTGCATTTGCACTTGGGTCTATGTGTGTGCGTGTGCGTTTGCACTTGGGTCTATGTGTGTATGTGTGTGCGTGTGCTTTGCACTTGGGTCTATGTGTGTATTTTTATTTAACAATCTCTTATATACCGCAGCTTCTTAAGATCAGCTGCGGTTAACAAATAACAGGCAACAAATCATGGATTTGTTTTACATATAACGTCATATAACTATAACCAATGTACAGTAAACAGAAATGTTGAACAGATAGCACTGAACAGTGCAACACTATATACATTATGTACATTAACATTATATTATTAAATACATATACAAGTTATGTGGGATATAATCATTATGAGTAGTACAGATGCGGATAGGGCAGGTTTTCTTTTCTGTTATCGTGAGATGTAGATACAACTGTTTAGCCTTTGTCTAATTCTTTTGATGGCTGTTCTATGGTGTTGTAGTGCATTGTAAAGAGGTGTGTTTTCAGTTTTTTTCAGAATTCATTAATCTCTGTTAATATTCTTAGTTCAACAGGGAGGGAATTCCAGGCTGTTGGGGCTGCATGTGAGAACGCTCTGTTGTTTGTTGATTTATTTGTTTTTATGAAATCTATGGGGGTTTTTAGTTTGTTTAGTTGATTTTTTCTTTGAGTAGGTTTTGGATGTTCTTTGGTAATTAAGTTACTTATAGTAGTTGGTGTCAAATCAAATAGTGATTTAAATACTGTTATTAGTGTTTTATATGTTATTCGGTTTTGAATTGGAAGCCAGTGAAGGGATGCTAGAATTGGTGTTATATGTTGATGAGAGTGTGTTTTTGTTATAATCCTAGCTGCTGAGTTTTGTGCGAGTTGCAGTCTTTTGATGTTTTGTTTTGATGTACCTAATAATATAAGGTTCGCAAAATCAAAGTGGGGGATTATAGTGGCTTGGATTATACTGATAAAATCATGTATGTAAACAAGAGGTCTAAGTTGTTTAAGTATTTTAAGTTTGTAGTAAATTTTCTTTGTGGTGTTTCTGATATGGGTATCTAGAGTGAGATGTTTGTCTAAAATGACTCCTAAGTATCTCACTTCATTCTTTATTTTAATTTGTTGGTTTTGAAGTGTTATATGTGTTGGTGGGGTATAATCTTGGTTTTTGGTGACTATTAGGACTTCAGTTTTTGAATGGTTTATTAGGAGATTGTGGGCATTTAGCCATAATGTTATTTCATTAAAACAATCCGAAAGGAGTTGCAACGGTATGTTAGGGATAGTGAATGGGATGTACATCATAATATCATCTGCATATAGATGATAGAGTACACCATATTTCTTAAAGATATTGCAAACTGGTTTTATGTATATATTAAATAGTAGAGCCTAAAGCGCTGAGCCCTGTGGTAATCCTGTTTCAAATTTATATGATTTAGAAGTTTGATTGCTTATTCTAACATTTTGCGTTCTATTGCTCAGATAAGAGGTGAACCATTTGTGAACTGTAGAGTATATTCCTATGTGTCTTAAGTAGTTAAGCATTATTGAATGGTTAACACTATCGAAAGCGGCTGATATGTCTATAAATAAGAGGATAAAAGCTTTTTTGTGGTTGTCTATTCCTCTTAGTAGTGTATCGGTAAAAACAGTCAGGAGTGTTTCAACTCCATGCTTGGGGCGAAATCCATATTGTTGGTCGTCTAGCGGGTAGGATGAGTCAAGAAATTCTTGTGTTTGTATTTGTACAGTTTTTTCGATGACTTTTGCTAAGAAAGGTATACTTGAGATAGGTTGGTAAGATTTTGGGGAGGTTTTGTCAAGTGTATTATTCTTCAGGATTGGTCTGATTTGTACTTGTTTAAGGGTGGGTGGGAGGTAACCTTGGAGTAGTGATAAATTGACCATAGGAAGTATGAATGAAAGGAGTGTTGGTAGTGTGTTTTTTATCCAGGTTACTGGACAAGGGTCTAGATAGGATGTTGTGGTGTTAAGATTGATAATGATATTCTTTAATGATATTTTGGATAAAGGGTAAAATTCTGGCCATTCATTTAGCATATGGAGAGGTTTGTAGATATGATCTAAGGTCATTGGTGAGTGTTTTGATTTGTTTTGATAATAATTGGCTAGAGTTTGTGCAGAGATGTCAGTGATTTCCTTGTTAGAGTCTTGAGGGTTGGTTGTTAGGTTGGTAATTATGGAAAATAGTTCTCTTGGTCTGTTATATGATTTTGATAGGATTGTAGCATAGTAATTTTTCTTTGAGTTATCTATGGCATCTTTATAGTTTTTGAGGTGGTTGTAATATATTTCTTTCTCAATAGTGGATTTGGTTTTGCGCCATTTATGTTCTAGTATTCTTAGCTCTCTTTTCATTTGTTTTAAAGAGCTATTAAACCATGGTGTGCCATTGGTTTTTGAGTGGGTTGGTTTTTTATTAGTTTGATGTATTTGGGCTGCATTGTTTATGGTAGTAGTATGCCAGTTTTTGACTGCTTCCTCCAGGGTTGTTGGAGAAGGATCAAGGAGAGGGATTGTGGCATCTAGAAATTCAGTTTCGTTAAATTTTTTAAATTTAATTGTATGGTCATTTCTTTTGTGTTTTATGGTGTCGATGGTATTGTAATTGAGATTTAGTTTGATAAGGTGATGATCAGACCACGGTATTTGAGAGCATTCTATAGAGTCTGGATTAAACAGTTTAAAGCATAAGTTAGGTAGTAGTACTAGATCAAGGGTACCACCCTTGGTGTGGGTAGGTATGTGTATTACTTGATGGTAGTCGAGATCTTGAATTGTTTCAAGAAAGAGGTTAGAATCATTCGTTGGTAGTGAGGGAAGGTTGAAATCACCTAGGACAATTAGAGGACTCTGTTCTGAAGATAAGTTGAGGAGTTCAATTAAAGATTGGAGGCTATCAGCATTTTGGTTGGGGGGTCTATAAATTAAACAGATTCTGAGGTGATCTATTTTTATTATGAGCGTGTCCATGTTGTTGTTTGAATTAGCTAGTATTTTTTTGGCTTTTAGGTTTTTATTTGTCATAATCAATACACCACCTCCTTTTTTGTTGGTTCTATGTGAGTAGGAGATATCATAGTTTGAGTTGTGCAGTTGATTTAGGAGAACTGTATCTGTATCTGTGAGCCAAGTCTCTGTTATGCATAGAATATCTGGTTTTGAGTCAGCGAGTAGATCATTAATTATAGGGATTTTATTTTTCAATGATCGGGCATTTATAAGGGTGCATGATAAAGATGTAGATTTGTGATGGTGGTTAAGCTGTGTGGTATGTTGTAGATTAATTTGTTTTATTTGGATGAGTCTGTGGTAGTTTATTTTGGTCTGATTGTGTGGGGAATAATGACCAATATGGAAGTTGTTCCGATTTGGTGTTTGTATGATTGGAATTGTCTTGTAGTTTTTAATGTTAAGACTTAGGGGCTTGTTTACAAAGCCGCGGTAGCGGTTTGCGATCGCAATCGCGAACCACTACCGCGGCTTTGTAAACAAGCCCCTTAGTGTTAGGTTAATTATGATTGTTAGGAGGATGCAGATATAAGCCACTTTTAGAAGCATTTTTGTTGTATGTGTCAGTTTAGATCTGGTACTGGTACAGTGTTACAAAACTAAACAGTATCTAATGAATAGGTAACAATAGCAAGTAAATAGCTAAACAGTGACAAGTAGGAAGAGGCCTGTTTGATACTTTTGTTAGCATTGGATATAGTAGTGTGGCTGGTTACCATGAGGTATTTCTTGGTATATAATACTGGCAACAGTAACAATAGAGTATAGGTAACAGTACAATGGTCTCTGGTTAACAACAATCTAAATGTAGGCTACTGGCGACAGTATATCGTTTAAGGTGCAGTGAGTTATTTGCTGGCCTTGTTTCTTATCCTGATGCAATGGATTTAAAATTATTTAGATACAAAGTTCAGTTTTTGTTTTTAGTGTGGGGAGGCTGTTTAGATGGTTGTAGGAGGTATACTTGCGGTTGAGGAGATGCAGTGCAGTTGTAGTATGCAAGCTCAACCCTAGAGGAGCTCAGCTATACTCTGTGTCGGATGCTGGATGTGACGTGAGTTTTCTTCAATGTTGATCTGCTGTGTTGTAGATCTTTGCTGGCCTTTGCCTAAGGGCCGTGCCAAAGGGCCCTCTTGCGCGGCCCTCAGGCGCGGGCCCGCAAGGCGCGGGCACGCCGGCTGGCGCTTCTTTTTGTTCTGCTGCTCCTGCTGCCCGGATTGGGCAGAACGGCCTGGTGGGGGTGGCTTGGTGTATGTGTGTGCGTGTGCGTTTGCACTTGGGTCTATGTGTGTATGTGTGCACGTGTGCATTTGCACTTGGGTCTATGTGTATGTGTGTGCGCATGTGTGCTTGTGTGCGGTTGCACTTGGGTCTATGTGTGTGTGTGCGCGCGTGTGTGTTTGCACTTGGGTGTGTGTGTGTGTGCACGTGTGCGTTTGCACTTGGGTCTGTGTGTGCGTGTGTGTGTGCACATGTGCATTTTCACTTGGGTCTATGTGTGTGTGTGCACGTGTGTGCATTTGCACTTGGGTCTATGTGTGTGTGTGTGTGCGTGTGCATTTGCACTTGGGTCTATGTGTGTGTGTGTGCGTGCGCGTGTGTGCGTTTGCACTTGGGTGTGTGTGTGTGTGCATGCATGCGCATTTGCACTTGGGTCTATGTGCGTGCGTGTGCGTTTGCACTTGGGTCTATGTGTGTGTGCATGCGTGTGCATTTGCACTTGGGTCTGTGTGTGTGTGTGTGTGCGCGCATGTGTGTGCTTGCACTTGGGTCTATGTGTGTGTGTGTGCATGCGTGTGCATTTGCACTTGGGTCTATGTGTGTGTGCGCATGTGTGCGTTTGCACTTTGTGTGTGTGTGTGTGTGTGTGCGCGCACGTGTGCATTTGCACTTGGGTCTATATGTGTGTGTGTGTGTGTGCACGTGTGCATTTGCACTTGGGTCTGTGTGTGCGCATGTGTGTGCTTGCACTTGGGTCTATGTGTGTGTGTGTGTATGTGTGTGTGCGCATGTGTGCTTGTGTGCGTTTGCACTTGGGTCTATGTGTGTGTGCGCGCGCGTGTGCATTTGCACTTGGGTCTATGTGTGTGTGTGTGTGTGTGTGTGTGTGCATGTGTGTGCTTGCACTTGGGTCTGTGTATGTGTGTGTGCACGCATGTGCATTTGCACTTGGTTCTATGTGTTTGTGTGCGTGTGTGCTTGTGCACATTTGCACCTGGGTCTATGTGTGCTTGTGTGTGTTTCTCTGTGTCAGGGGGATATGGGTTTTGTGAACAGATGTCCACTTGCTTTAATTGGGTCATGCTTCATTGCCAAGGTCAGTGCTCAGTCTCACTTCCACGGGCACTGGCTGACCCTCTGTGAGTCCTGCAATCAGACCATAACTACTCTTCACAGGGACACAGGGATCTTGTAGCCAAGTGATTTTACCTTGCAGACTATGAGATACGCATTTCATAAATAACTCTGGGGGGGTCACCACTGGCAGACTATGGGGGGGGGGTCACCACTGGCAGACTATGGGGGAGGGTCACCACTGGCAGTCAGCACACTTAAAGCTCTGACACTGAATATCCGGGTTGCTCAGATCGCAATTTTTCACTCCGGCTAGTGGCAATATTCAGCCGCTGGCAGCATTGCAAAACCAGCTCAGCAAGTTAGGACGACCATTCAGCTGTCCTAAATGTAGCAAGTTAGGGTTAAGTGGGCAGCGGCTGAATATCACCGCTGCCTGGTTAACCCAGTGACTGTCCTGCTCCACCGCTGGAACGCCCCGCTGCTAAACGCTTAGCGTTGGGACATTTATCGGCCCGAATCGGGGATATTCAGCAGCAGTACCTGGGTTAGTGCAGCTGACGATCCCGGTGAGCCGTCTTTACGTGGTCTGCAGCGCTACAAATCACGTAAATGCCTTTGGATATCCTCTTATATTTAACTAAACAGCAGAAAAATGAAACTGTGTCTCTAGTAGTGTGTGAGGGACCTCTAAAAGGAGGCTTTGGAAAGCTAACAAGTGAAGCTTCCCCAGATACATGCTGGGCATGAACTCTCCAGAAAGCCCGAGGCTGTGGGCAGAGTTGCTGGCGTTTGTGTCCTATAAGACTCCTTATGCATATAAACCCAGCGAGAGTCCCTTTTATTAGAAAGGAGACCCCAGGGACTAGATTTACTAAAACATGCTACTATACTAGTGTCGGGTAACACAGGTTAATGTGTGTGATTTACTGCAGGGCCTGTTGACGGCATTAGCATGTACTTACTCGATAATGCACTTTAGTAAATCTCTATCTAGATGAAAATGAAAGAGAAGGGCAATTTCATCCTGATAAGTACTTAAAAGCTTTGCAAAATGATTTGTCTCACAAACTAGAGCTCAATGGGGAAAGTAAACCAGGAGCATTCAGGACACGGGACAGTGGAATAGGCTTATAGGGAGATCTTGTAAAAGAGACACATTACAGTAAGAAGGGTTATGCTCAGACAAGCACAAAAATTTACAAGGTCACTGTGGCTGATCCCGGGGATCCTCGTGATTTCAGAGTTAGAAGAACGTTGGAATGGGCATGCCAGTATTGAGGCCTTACAGCTCAAGCCGTTGATCCATTATGTCACAATTGCTTCATTTGTTATCAACCTTGACAGCAGATGGAAAAGGACTTATGCCCACATTTGGGCTGGACAACACTAACCAAAAGCACTCCCAGTCCTTATCAAAACCTCTGCCTTCCTCAGTCTTTACATCAAAAGTGACCATCACCTTCCTAACTGAATCCAAATGTTTACTGTTCCAGGATTTTTCGACTTACTTATTTATTATAATTTCCCTTGTCTCTGAAGGGCTTACAATTTTGTACCTGGGGCAGTGGAGTAAGTGCTACGAAGATACCTAGATGCTGGGTTGCTACAATTTCCATTCTTCCTCCTGAGTGAGGCATTTTGCAGGACCTACATCCTCACCTAACTATGGCTATACTGGCTGAACTGGACTGGTTGGAATCTAGGGAAAGAGAGGTGAGATATGACGTGGCCAATTCTTCCCATCTCTAACGAGAAGGTCCTGAAAATGCTAAGAAATGAAAACTCAATCATCTTAAAACTTCTCCTATACCAGAAGGTTTACAGGTAGCTTCAACTGGAATTCTTTTTAACAATATTCCAAAAAACATATACCGAAAAGTAAGGAAATAACTGGCTTCCAAACATTGCTCTTACTTCTTTAGAAATCAGGATTTTTTTATTGTTTTAACTTCAAAACCATGATTAATTGAATAGTTCAACCCATCATGCGTCAGAAAAAATAACAAGCCCATCAATCAGTATAACACCGTGACCCAGATTCCACTGAAAACGTGATGGTGAAAGAAGCTTGTCTTGTATTTCATGAAATTGGATCATAAATCCAACATCAAGGCTGCAGCTCTCTTGAGTCCAGAAGATTTGCCTCCATTAAACTCCTGAACCATGAATAGATGGTGATTCTAACTTTAGCACTACCTTGGGGCAGGAGGGAAAGGGAGTTTGTTGACCTTTACAATTAATTTAAAAAAAATAACGGTGTTTCCTTGAGCAAGTAATTGATGCACATCACATGGTCAATAACGGCGCACTTCTGAACTTGGCAGGATACATTTGTCACAATAAAGCTTACCCTATGGCTTACCTCTGATTTTCTAAAGGCTCTATCAACCCTATCAGTTGTACAGTAATGACAAAGTTTGTTTTTGTGAAATGGCCTGTAATAGTCCAGTCATATAGAGCAAACATTATTTAGTTTATTAAAAGCTGTGTCCCATACATTCCCTTCTCCTCCCCAACACCACGTGCTTTTCTGCTCCTTGCAACTCCCATCTCCTAGCCACTCAGCTTAACCGTGTGTGCAAGCAGGGCGGGCGTGTAAAAGGCAGCAGCTGTAGCTTGTCCCCAAGTGGGAATGGAGACTAAATCCCTGCATTGGCCCTGCCCCCTCCTGCCATGCTGGTTCTCTTGATAAACAGAAAGCCCACCAAGAGGAGGAAGAGGAGCTAACTCAGGGACCGTAAGAGGCTCTTAGTGCCGTCTTTTGACAACAGCTTGCAGTTGTGGTTCATCGAATTCAGACAAAATTAGTGGGCAGGAAGGAAGGAGGATGGGACAGGGGCTTGCCTGCAGGGTGGGCCAGCAGCTGCATATGTCCGACTAGGGTTTAAAAAATCCTGCACTAGCTCTACAGACGACTTTGACCCAAGAGGTCACTGCATTGCCGATACTCTGGAAAGTGTCACTGTATCTTGCTGACGTAGGTGCCGCCATAGGCAGGACCAGTGCAAAGAGATGAGGTGCCCTAGGTGAACTTCATTGCCACCGCTGCTGCCATTCTCTGGGACCTCCAGCAGCTGCAATGGCCTTGCAGCGCTCACCTTAAAACTTTGGGCGCAGCGGAGCTCTTTGCTTCCACCCTTGCCTATGCCTGATGCGCACTTCCTTGTGTATGGGCGCCAAGCACTGCGGGGCTGTTTGAGGCCATTGCCATCACTGAAGGTTCCAGAGCGGGGCGGCAGAAGAAATGGATCGTCCCTGGACCACTGGCGTGCTAGGCAGCCAACTAGTTTGCCTAATGATCACAGCAGCCCTGGGTCCAATAGCTACCTGGGAAGGGCAATTTGTCGCTCCGCCACAGTTACATGCTTCACCTAAACAGTGGAATTAGATAAGAGCGGCTTCCCAGAGCTGTACCGGCGATTCCACATTCAGCTATTATTCTAAGATATCTGTAACGTATAAGCATGAGGCATCTTTATATCTACTAGTTCGCTAATGTATGCAAGGATCGGAGGAGTAGCCTAGTGGTTAGAGCAACAGCCTAACACTCAGGAGATTGGGGTTTGATTCCCACTGGTACTCCTTGTGACCTGGACAAGTCACTTTACCATCCCTTGCTTTAGAAGAACAGGCCTGGCAATCTACTTCCAGTCATACCTTACCAAGAAAACCCAAGGGCTGCTGGAGTCAGCATTGACTTGATGGCACTTAAAAAAAATTGTATGCAAATGTATCCCAAGCATATTCAATGTAGATAAACTGAACAGCTGACTGGCTACAGAGTCAGGAGGTCAAGTTTGATTTGGAAGAGGGGAGGGAACCGATTCAGTGGCAGTGCTGCAGGCCACCAGAAATGAGATCTGGGACTGATTATGCAGCCAGACTTCTGTTACTCAGACCCAAGTTGGACTTGGGATACTCTGAAATCAATGACCACAGCCAATGAGAGGCTGATGGGTCTCAGTCACCACACAACAGTAACCACAACTGGTCCACATACTCTGGTCTTGAGGGTACTTACAAATGATATGCTAAATTTAAGCACTAGGTAAATTTAAAGACTTCTGGACTTAGCTCACCCTAAAATGCTTTGCTAGTCTTTGTGAACGTTTTTCCATGTTTCTAGCAGTGGTCCTTTGGTGGCTGAACACAACCAAAACTCAGCATAACAGCAGGGCCAGTACAAGGATATAAGGCACCCTAGGTGGGCCCTCAAATCATGCCCCCCCCCCACACTGTTGCCACTGCCGTCCTTCCCTAGGACCTACAGTGGTGGAAATGACATTTAAATGGCAACGCAGTGCTTTACCTGAATTCTCCAGTGTCGTGCTGCTCTTCCTGCTCTCTGTGACCCATCACTCCCGCACTCTCGGATGCACACTTCCTGTTTTCATAGGGGTGCTTCCAGCCCTATAGTTCCCAGAAAGGGGTGGTAGTGCTGGCAATAGGCATCCTGCCAACGATGGTACTCTATGTGGCTGCCTAGTTCACCTATTGGGGTCCTGCTGGCCCTGCATACCAGACATCAAAAGTGACTTCCCAAGTTCCCGCAAAGACTGAGTGTTCATTTTATCCTTATCCGTATCCTTTTCCTCTCCATGACCCTGAGAAAACTCCTTAAAGTCCTCTTTCGGTACCTTTTTCCTGTCCTAAGTGTGTATTTCTTCTCTTTGTCTCTCTACAGAAGTTACTGCAGCCCATCTTCCGATGTAAGTTATTAGACTTAGGTCTCAGTGGGCAAACCAAATTTATGTCTCCTCCTAGGGATAAATTGCCTTTAGTTATTTCACATTATACACACAAACCGCTTATGCAAACCTGCATAATTTAGGTTACATCCAAATCTGAACTGTCAGGCAAGTTACTTATAAATGATGCTGTTGTTGATGAGTTATTATTGTATCTGCTAAATCATCTGATTGTACAACAAGTCAAAGTTAATCATTTATTATTTCATTTTAAACTATTGTCTCAAAGCATCCTGTTACAGTTGTGGTCAACATTATTGGCACCCTTGCTTTTTAGGTATGTTGGGTACAATATCTCCAGAAATAATTGGAAATACTCCTAACTATATGTCATCATAATATTTTAATAGTATGTTCAAAGGTTTACAAAAAAAACATGACCTGGACAGGATTAATGGCACCTTCACTAATATTTGATTGCACAATCCTTGGCAATGACGACAGACTCCAAATGTTTCTTGTAGCCATCTATATGTTTTGTACATCTGTCTGTTTGTAGTTTAAAATGGTCCATTTTTTCCTTTTTTAACCATTCTTTTGTACTTTTGGTTGTATGTTTTAGGTCGCTGTCCTGCTGGACCTTTGACCAAGACCTAACTTTCTGACACTAGGTAACCCATTTCACTCCAAAATACCTAGATAGTTCTCTGACTTCATGACTCCTTTAATATGTTCCAGGCTTCTAGTTCCTGAGGCAGCAAAACAGACCCACAACATTATGAAACCTCCACCATATTTAAATGTAGGAAGAATGTTTTTCCTTTATAAGCTTCATTTCTTTGACTGTAAATATATCACTGGTCTGCACTGCCAAAGAGCTCAAGTTTGGTTTCACAGAACATTTTTCCAGAAGGACTGTGGTTTCTCAAGGTGGATTTAGGCAAAGATCAGGTGTGCCTTTTATGTCTGTCTTTGAGCAGTGGGGTCCTCCTTGGCCTTCATCCATGAAGTCCTTCTCTGTTTAGTGTGTGGCTTATGGTGGGGGTTGAAACCACCACACCAGATTGCTCAAGGCCAGCCTTAAACTCTTTAGATGTTGTACATGGTGTTTTTCCAACAGTTTGTACTAACCTTCGAAAACTTCTTGGATTAATTTTCCTCTTCTCACCATGTCCTAGGAGGGTCTTGACAGTTCCATGAGCAAAACATTTCTTACCACTGCAAACTGTAGACACAGGAATCCCAAGGACTTTGGAGATAGTTTTGTACCCCTTTGAAGTTTGATGATAATGGCTTTTCTGGTGGTCTCAAGCAGCTCTCTTGTTTTCACCATTGCGAAAATGGAACAGGGAGTGAATGTGGCCATTTTAAACATTAGAGCCATCATTCATTGGCTGATTCAAGTCATTTGAGTACTGACAATTGATCACAGGTGCATCTAACTTTACTGCAATGGGATTGTTGTTCTTCTGTTCAAACTGATCTGAATTGTTCATAAGGATGCCAATAAGCATGTCCTAAATTGAAACCCTAATTAAGCCCAAAGAAATCACCAATATATATTCCTAAATCAAGATGACTTCATACCATGAAATATTTACCTTCTTTAACAACCAAACCGGTGAAACCTATCATGTGTACCAATTTTTTTGTTGGACCACCCACCTTTAGAGGAAAACCTCTCTCGTAGTGGGTCCTCCTTTTAATCAATTTTAAATAAGACCCGAAGGCCTAAGAATAAAAACAGAACTAGCAGCATGAATGCATGCCAAATTTATGTCAATGTTCAATGTAATTTCAGTTTGTTCAATGTAAACCGCACAGATGCAGAATAACGCGGTATATAAGAGAATATAAATAAATAAATAATGTTGCTCCTTTACTAACACCACGCAGTGTTTCAAGCTGAGTAGCTTCTTAGCTCTTCTTCAGGCAAATGAGCCTTGTCGCATATCCGGTTTCGGTTTTTATCCCTTAGTTAATCATCAGACATCAGATAAACAATCAATCAATTAATCAATCATTCAATTCTTCATTGACCTAAAGAAGAGCTAAGAAGCTACTCAGCTAAGTTTGTGCCTGAGGCAATGGAGGATTAAGTGACTTGCCCAAGGTCCCAAGGAGCGTCAGTGGGAATTGAACAGATCTTGTGGGTACTAGGCTGTTGCTCTAACCACTAGACTACTCCTCCACTCCAAATATATTATGTAAATAATGACTGCAGTGTCTTTCTTGTAATACAATTTGTGTGTTAGTTTAGAAGCATCTCCATGTGTAAAGAACAGCATTTACATGCGGAGACTGGAATACAGGTGTAAGCAGTGCATTTTTCCTAAGGAAAAAAGTGCTGGTCCTCCTATGCAGGGACATGGGTCAATTTTAGAAGGCTTTGTTGCCGGTACTTCATACCACCGTGTACTCCCTCAAGAAATCCCTGGGTATAGATGTGATTTTAGGAAACTGCTATTTACATTTGGAGACCAACACTATGTAGTGATTTCAAAGGGGCATGGTGAAGGCATAGTTTGCGAATGGCTTGGGCAGTCCAAAAATTGACTCATTTTACAAAGGAAATCCACATGGGCGTCTATAAATTTCTGCTCTGAGGCACAGATAGATTTTACCAAGTGCTCTTTTCAGCCAGGGCTTCACAATAGGCATTAGAGCAGTTATTCTTCTTAATCTCCTCTTCTTTATTTCCTCTTCCAAAATGAAAAATAGCAATAATTGTGGCCTTGTACTTCACTGACAACACTTAGGTGTCTAGGTTTGCAAAACGGTCTGGTTACATGTGGACCTGCTGCCATGTTGGATTCAGTCCGTTGTCCTTTGTGTAGATTTGTAACAGGGCTCCTCTGGCTCTACAATCCAGCATTCCTGGATCTCCTTATCTGTATTTTACAAAGGGCTCCACATTCGGCACTGCTGGAATCGAGCATGCCTTTTAATCTCCATGTCTCAATTCCAATCTCAACATGTTATGCAAAATAGACCTTCACATCGCATTTCACCACTCTGAGATGCAGTTCAAGATTAACAAAGAATTTCGCTTACACAGAACTTTTTTTGCAAAATTCTGCTGCTCATGAATTACTAATGAGTTTATTTACATGATTCGTCTGCTCATTAGTGATATAGATTAAGTGAATGGCTTAACAAACACAAAATCTCACATACTAAACTGATAAATAGTGCACACAAAATTTCACAAATGCAATAATGTGGCTTCAGGAAAATCTATTAGCTCAGCTCTAAAATCAAGGCTAGGTTCCAGCACGATGATTCAGTGCCTATGGGTGGAAGTGGCTGGCCAGAAGATGGTGAATTCCACTGCTTACAAGGGCTCCATGCTCCTACGTTGGGAACATGGGTTCAGTATTGAAGGAACAGCCAATGGCGCTCTTGCAGAGAAATTTAGCAGCTAACTGAACAGCACCATGAGATGTATCTCTCTGGCAAGCTGGAACTTCACTCTGTGGCCACAGGAGGCAACAACCATGCTTCATCTATAACAGTGCTCGGTTGCTCTCGCAGCACTGATATTACACAATATGACAGATCTGCACTGCCGAAGGTGTTTTGCCAGCAATTCATCAAGGCCTCTTTGCATTTACTGGGTGGAGTTTCATAGTTGCATAAAGTCAATATAGAAGTGGTACCACCCATCAGTTACAAATATGTCATTCTTCTTGATAGTCTTCTTTAGACAGCTCCATTATACTTCACTTGACCCTTTCGGAGCTGCCAGGTCAGCAAGAGAGCAACAGATCCTCTTCTATAGAAAGGTTCCATGTCAGGAAGTCCTTCTTGACAGAAAAGACAGTGGAAGCATGAAGCAGTCTTCCCATGAAGGTGACCAGAAGACTAAAACAGGAATTGAATTCAAGACTGATTAGGGCTGGAGGCAGCACAAAGATCCTCAGCGGAAGGGAAGCAAAAGACTAAAGTTGGAAATCACATCAGGCCTGTGATAGTGCAGTAAGAAACTGGGAATGGGCAGATAAGATGGGCCTTGAAGTTGATATCTGTCATCGCAATACAGAATAGGTCCACTTAGGAAGCATCTGTACTACATGTATGACACGACCAAGATCACACAATAATATCACATATTCCAGTAAACACAACTTAAGATCAGCTGAGCTAAACTGAGTCTATAGCAATATATAAATAGTTATTGTTATTTCCTTCTATGTAATATTCTTTATTATTACATTGTTCTATGTACAGTTTGTTTTTAGATTGTTCTATGTAAGCCACTTTGATTGATCAATAAAGCGGTACAGAAAGCGTAGTTACTCACCTGTAACAGGTGATCTCTGGGAATAGCAGGAATTTAGTCTTCACATATGGGTATCGTTGGTACCGACGGAGCCTGCCGGGAACGCTCCCCAGCATCCAATAGGGACGCTTTTAGGAGCATCCCTTCCCGCCTTTCCAACTGTCCCTCTTCAGTTAAGTTTGTAGCTGAGTGAAAGGATAGAGGGAGAGAGGAAAGAGACAAAGAGATAGAGAGACAACTCCTAGGGGAGGTGGGTGGGTTGTGAAGACTAAATTCCTGCTGTTCCCGGAGATCACCTGTTACAGGTAACTACGCTATCTCCAGGAACAAGTAGGAATGTAGTCTTCACATATGGGGACTCCCTAGCTGAAGATGCCAAGGAGATAGCCCCAGGAAGGTGCCACCCTAGAAGATGGGAATCCTTCCTCCCATGGATCTCTGGCATTCCACCAGGGTTGGTGGGTAGGAGTTGATTTAGGTCTGAAAGAGATTATGAAGAACAGCTTGGCCAAAGAAGGCATCCCGACGGGAGGCTTTATCCAGGCAGTAGTGGGCTGTGAAGGTGTGTACCGAAGCCCAGGTGGCTGCTCGATAAATGTCATCGATAGAGACAGAGTGGAGATTAGCCATAGAAGCTGCCATGACTCTCACATTATGAGCTGTGACATGGTCCTGAAGAGGAAGACCCTTACTCTCATAAGCAAAGGATATGCATTGGGCAATCCATTTAGATAAAGTTCTTTTGGAGACTGGAAGTCCAAAATGACTAGGGTCAAAAGCTATAAAAAGTTGCTGTGTTCTTTGTATGCAAAAGGCTAAGGCCCTTTTACAATCCAAAGTATGAAGGTTTCTTTCTGCATTAGAGGCGTGAGGCCTTAGAAAAAATACAGGAAGAAAAATTGATTGATTTAAATGAAAAGGCGAAACCACCTTTGGCATAAAGTGTGGGTGAGTTCTAAGAAGAACCTTATCATGATGAAACTTAGTATAAGGAGGATCAGCCACTAAAGCTTGCAATTCACTAATGCGACGGGCATAGGTGATTGCAATTAGGAAGATGAACTTCCAGGTCAAAAACATAAGGGCTGTAGTGGTCAAAGGTTCAAAAGGCGGCTTCATGGGCTGCCTGAGAACTAGATAGATCCCATGCCACCGATGGTGGCTTGATGAGAGGTTTAGTTAATAAAAGGCCTTTCATAAATCTTGATATGAGTGGATGAGAGGAAATTGGTTGTCCATTCAGAGGCTTATAAGAAGCTGCAATTGCACTAAGATGGACTCTTATCGAATTTGTCTTTAGACCAGAATTCGATAAGTGAAGGAGATACTCTAGTATCGATTCTAAGGATGTGACAAGGGGGTTTAATCCCTTCTTGGAGCACCATATAGTAAAACGTTTCCACTTGAAGGCATAAGATCTTCTTGTGGAAAGTTTCCTAGAAGCCTGAAGAATATCTTTTACCTGTTCGGACAGGTTGAAATCCTGGAGGTTTAAGCCTTCAGCAACCAGGCCATGAGGTGCAGGGACTGGGGATTCAGGTGCCATAGCGTCCTGTTCTCCTGGGAAAGGAGATCTAGAGAATGCCCTAACTCCAGAGGTGCTGCTTGAGAGAGATGTAGAAGCAGGGGACACCATGTTTGGCGTGGCCATCGTGGTGTTATGTGGATCATGCGACCCCTGTCTCTCTGAAGCTTGAAGAGTATTTTGGGGATGAGGGGAATGGGTGGGAAGGCATAAAGGAAGTCCTGACCCCAGTGAAAGAGGAAGGCATCCCTTGCCTGACAATTGTGAGCCAGAATCCTGGAACAGTACCGGGAAAGTTTGGCATTCAAGGGACTTGCAAAGAGGTCTATGTCTGGAGTGCCCCAGAGATGAAATATCTTTGCCACCTGATCTAGGTGGAGGGACCATTCGTGAGGCAACAGTACTCGACTGAGTTTGTCTGCCCAAAGGTTTTGAATGCCTGGAATATATACCACTAGAAGGTGAATTTGATACTGTCTGGCGAGGGCCCACAGTCGCAAAGCTTCGTTGCATAACGACAGAGAACCTGTTCTGCCCTGCTTGTTCACAGAGAACAGGGCTACTTGATTGTCTGTCTGGACTAGGACTGTCTTGTAGCTGAGCTGGGCGTGGAATACTCGAAGAGCTAAATAGATTGCTCTTAATTCCAGGAGGTTTAGGTGTAAACTGGCCTCCTGTGGAGTCCAGGTTCCCTGGGTAGAGAGATGATTCAGGTGTGCTCCCCAACTCACCTGTGATGCATCTGTTGTAAGGGTGGCCTGAAAGTGGGGTTGATGAAAAGGAGACCCCACTGTCAGATTTTCTAGTGATTGCCACCATTGGAGGGACAAAATTAGCCATTGAGAGTTTAGTATTTTGTCTGATAAGTGTCCTGTGGCCTGTGTCCACTGTGTGGATAGGGTCCACTGGGCTGCTCACATGTGGAGACGAGCATATGGGACTACATGAACTGTGGATGCCATATGTCCCAGTAAATATAGTAGCTCCCGAGCAGTTAGGGAAGATTTCCCTGCTGCTTGAGAAGCTAGTTGCATTATGCGAAGACACTGGGCCTGTGGAAGGAAAGCCTTTGCCTGTCTGGTATCTAGACAGGCCCCTATGAATTCCAGGCATTGGGAAGGAACAAGTTGGGATTTTGGGAAGTTTATTACCAACCCCAAGTATTGGAGGATTCGCAATGTGCGAGACAGTGCAGTGCTGGCTTCTGCAACTGTAGGGGCTCGAATGAGCCAGTCATCTAAGTAAGGGAAGATGAATATCCCCAGGGTTCGCAGAAATGCAACTACTACTGCCATGCATTTCGTGAATACTCTTGGTGCTGAAACCAGACCAAAGGGAAGAACCCTGTACTTGAAATGTTTTCCCCTGAAAAGGAATAGCAAGAATTTCCTGTGATCTGGATGGATCAGAATGTGAGTGTATGCATCCTTTAAGTCTAGAGAGCAAAGCCAATCCTGGCTTTGAAGGTATGGCAGAAGAGTTCCTAGAGAAATCATATTGAACTTCTCTCGGAACAGGTATTTGTTCAGTTCTCTGAGGTCTAGAATGGGTCTGTGTCCTCCTGTTTTGTTTGGAATAAGAAAATAGGGGGAGTAGAAACCTGCACCCCATCGAAGAATGGGTACCTCTTCTATTGCCCCTTGGGCAAGAAGTGTTGAGACCTCGTGATCTAGCAGATTGTCTGCGGAGGTTTGAGAATTGAATTGCCTTAGAATTGTAGGAGGGGGTATGCTGTGGAAATGAAACTTGTACCCCTCTCCTACAATGGACAGAGTCCAATCTTCTGCTGTTATCTGATGCCATCTGCTGGCAAAGTGGCATAACCTGCCTGGGATTATTGGGGGGGGGGGGGTGGGGGGGTTGGGGACCCCTCAGAGGCAGGAAGGATATGCTCTCTAGGAAGGAGTCAAAGCCCTTGAGGGGGTGAACCTACGGACCTGGTTGGGCTCTTGGGCCTTTTGGCTTCTTTTGCTGTCTAGTTTGTCCCTTTTGGGCAACCTGACCCTGAGTTTGACTCTGCTGGGTATAGGCAGGATAAAATTTCCTCTTCTTGCTGAAAGAGGGTTTTTTATAAGTCTTCTTTTTGGCTAGAGTGGCTGTAGATTTTGACAATCTATCTAGAGTAGTATTGTCAGCATCTAACTCGTTAGCCTTCTCCTGCCAGTTCTTGTCAAAGAGATTCTCTCCCATGCAAGGAATGTTGCCTATCTTGTCCTGTACCCAAGTCTCCAAGTCTGATGTCTGAAGCCAGGCAATCCATCGTGCCCCAATGGCAATAGCAGAGGTTCTGCTGATGCATTCAAAGCAGTCAACGGCTGCACGATTCACAAATTTGGAGACATCTTGAGCAAGCTTAACTAGAGCAAGAAAGTCGTGTCTCTTGTCATCTGGGAGAAATAGGCTCATAAGCTCCAAGTCTCCTGTAACTTCTTTAAGGAACATTCCCATATATAGTATATATGAACTGATCCTAGCTGAAAGCATGGAAGCCTGAAATCTTTGGCGCCCAAAAGCGTCCAGAGTCCTGCATTCACGACCTGGAGGATTGGATGCATGCCTCTTTGCACTTTTCATCCTATGCATGGCTGACTCCAGCACCATTGAATGGTGTGGCAGCTGAGTCTTTTGAAATCCAGGACATGGTGGAACTCTATACATAGTATCAAGTCTCCTAGAATGCGGAGATGTAGTCAGAGGGTCTCCCACATTCTGAGCATCAAGTTATGCAGAATTTCATGGATGGGCAGAGTAGCTGCTTCCTTTGGAGCTTTAGGATATTGGAGAATCTCCAATTCCTTTGCTCTGGGTTCCTCTTCAGGAGCTACCATGATTGAAAGACCCTTGGCCATATCACAAATAAAATCCTGAAAAGACATGTCCTCTGGAGGTGACATTCTGTGTTGGGGAGAAGAGGGATCTTCTAGAAGAAACCCTCTGGTACCAACAGAATTGTCAGAGTCTTCGGAATCGGAGGATTCAAAGTATTCCTGACCACGATGCTCATGCAAAGCACGGTCCTTGTATCGATCGAAGTTGGTACCGAGTTGATCCGGTACCGATCTGTCGATTCCAGCCAAAGATGACATGGGAAGAATTCCCACCGGGGCCGGTACCAGTGTCTGTACCGGTGTAGGCACTGGCATCGGTATCGATGTCGGTACCGCTGGCCGTTGAACCATAGTGTCAACGGTACCGCAGCTGTGAGCAGAGTTGCAATACTGCGTTCGATTGTGAGGAACCTCTGGTCTATCGACGCTGCCGATGCCTGGGTGTCGGTACCGGTGAAAACGGCCGGGACCCCTGAGCATGGTACAGGTAGTTCTAGCGAGGTCGGGCCCTCGAGAACATCCTGAAGCCCCATTGATGCCTTGGAAGCCGAAGCCTCCCGCTGGGGCTGTTTTGCCGGTGTGGTTCCCTCAAGGGCAAAGCCAATGGCTTCTCGATGCTTAGCAGGAGAGCTATCCTTTGAGGACCAGCTTTTATGTTTAGTTACCTGAGATCCATGGGAGGAAGAAGAGGCCCTTGAAGATGTCGATGCAATGGATCTGGCATCCGAGGAAAAGAGGGTACCGAGCTTTGCAGCCCAGTTCTGTCTTCCCCTTTTAGTCATCCCCATACAAGAGAGACATTCAGATGGAGAATGTTCAGGTCCTAAACATTTAAGACACCAATCATGGGTGTCAGTGACAGAAATGGTACCGCCACACTTAGTACATTTTTTGTAACCACTAGTTGGTTTTCCATGTTTCAGGAATGCACAAAATGGCGCCTAACACCAAAAAAAAAAAGTTTCTGAAGAGAAACAGTTGAAGGTTTCTTTTGTTGTTGTTGTTTTTTTTAAAGAAAAGAAAAGAACTGGTGGTACCAGTAGGAGTCGTGCGGAGGCAAACGCGACCACAAGAAAACAATTTTAAAGACGGCATTTTCTGCGGTGACAGGGTATGGGTTCTGTCAGCTCCGCGGAAAATGAAGAACTGAAGAGGGACAGTTGGAAAGGCGGGAAAGCAACGCGCATGTGCTGAGGGATGCTCCCAAAGGCGTTCCTGGGGAGCGTTCCCGTGCGGGCTCTGTTGGTACCGATGATACCCATATGTGAAGACTACATTCCTGCTTGTTCCTGCAGATCATAGCATATGAATATGATAAGCAGCTGGGGGGGGAGGGGTGTCACTGAAAAGTAATTATTAAAATCAAAAGTTTGATTGCAGTATAATAGTTACAGAAATTCTTCTGAAGTAGCTGGATGTGTCTGTCGTCCTATGGCGCTGATTGGTGTGTGTGCTGCCTCTTATCATGGGTGGTCGTCACGACTGCTGTCTGTCGCACGGAACAATGGCATCTCCTCTCTGTGAGTAATTTGTGACGCTGTTTAGAGCGTGACCTCTCTCAGGAATCTGAGAGAATTGCAGGGAAGAACAGCTAAAAGGAATTTCAAATAATACATTCTTTTTAAGTGTCTCCTTGTGTCTTTGTCACGAGTCGATCGTGAGGCGGGCAGCAGAATGCACAGGTCACTAGGAATCTGACCAGAACTACATCGTGAATGCTGCTGGAACCACAGTGAGCTCACGGTCTCATTTCACCCCAGCTCAGGTGGAGTAGGATTTGAACTGGCAGCCTACAGGTAAAAGGCCCTGTGAAGCAGTGTCCCTTTCCTAAAGCCATCCAGTCTTCATCAGCTGGTTACTGATACGGGTAAGTGTTACTGCCCTGCTATGCAAGCTTCTGAAATATTACCCGGTACCACAAAAAGAACAGCTTTTTCTTTAACCACAATTCTGGATGGTGGGATTTCAGAATTAATTAAAGGTTGCCATTCATGGCAGCAGTTCTGTGTACCCTGCATAGGAAAGACCCTGGCTTAGAAGTGAGGTTCATGACTGTCCCGGCATGTGCAAAACGAACCCATTTGGAAAAAGTGCCCCGAAAGACCAAGCCTGAGTTACATGCCCCAGACAAATAACTGAGCTGTATAGGAGCTAGAGTAACAGATGCAGGCATAAGACATCTATCCCAACACCATCAATGGAATTTCCAAGGTCATGCATTATCTAATCAATCCCCTCTGGGAGTTTTGGTTTGTACTTCATAAAAAGAAGTAAACATTACATTTTATAAGATTTATAGAGCTTTTGAGACACTGTTTTTAATAGGACTAAGCCTGCAAGTTGTTTGTTCTTTATCTACTGAACTATCTGAATGATAGATCTACGAAATGAAAAATTCAATTTCCGTCACTGAAATAACCTGACAAACCACATTT
Organism: Ichthyophis bannanicus; assembly: GCA_033557465.1. Classification (NCBI taxonomy): domain Eukaryota; kingdom Metazoa; phylum Chordata; class Amphibia; order Gymnophiona; family Ichthyophiidae; genus Ichthyophis; species Ichthyophis bannanicus. The sequence continues at coordinate 486,785,374 of CM066038.1, read as the reverse complement.
CACAGCCCTTTCTTCTTCTGCTCCGTTTAGCATATCTCTGTCCCTCCCCCAAACCCCTAGTTCTCCCTCATTAATGCCTGTGCTACTTTTTGTAAAGAAGGAAGTGTGTGGGTGCTAGGGAATCTTGTTTCTCCCCCACGATGATATGGAAGTGTGTCTACTGTATAATGCAGCAAGGCAATGCTCAGACGCTGTTACGCCCCTCAATGACCAATCCCTGCCCTAGGCCGTACTATCACATGGGGAACAAATATTTTCTGATGTTTCTGTTTATCATGGACTGGTTATTGTCTGTTGACTGATGCATTATGTAAAGTATTTTCAATCTGTATTTTATGATTTTATATTGCTTTTGTGTTATTTGATGTAACCCGCTCTAGATCAGAACGGATAAAATGGGATATTAAACCCTAGAGGTCAATTAAATCAAATGAAATCTACCTTCTGGATAGCTGTCTCTTCACCAGTCAGATTTTCAGGATATACCTAATGAATATGCATGAAATATATTTGAATGCACTGCCCCATTCTATATTAGAGATATCCTGAGAATTTTATTGGTTTGCGGCCCTCCAGGACTGGAGCTGGAGATCGCTGTTTAAGAGTATTTTTTCCTCTGATAAAGTTTGTTTCTTGTGCCTGATTTATACTTGTACAGATATACCAACAAGATACCGTGAAGACCCTCAGTAACACTTTTTTTATTATTTTTTTGTCGGACATAAATTGTGAAGGAAAAGTACTTCAAACCATCCCCAAATCACAATACATATCCCTTTTATTCAACCAATAAGGTTAAAAGCAGACTCAAAAAACAAAATTATTTTATAAATAGTTGCAAACAGCACTTATCTGATATCACGTGCGACGTGCACGTTTCGGGGAAAAAGCCCCTGTATCAAGTGCTCCCAACTCAACTTCGATATAACCCAGTCCACCTTGTAACTGGCAAAAAACGCCGAACTCCTGGCTGTTGAAAACGAGGATACCAACTCAAGATTGGCCAACTTGAAGCTGCCCATCATCCTTAAACACCAATCACAAGAAGGGAATCCCCACACATCAGGGAACCCCCTACCGTAAAAGGTTATATGTCAACTAGCTCCCAGCCAATCGATGTCACGGTTCAGTCCAGTGGGGGAGACAGCTTGTAAAAGAAAAATCCAACGCTGTTCAAGCTTATGTAATTTAAAAACACGATCCCCCCCCTCGAGGATCCTCCAGGACGTGATCAATTATAGTCCACTTCAAATGTTGAAAATCATGCTGAAATTGTAAGCAATGTTGAACCATCGGGGCCGTCAATATTGATTGCCGCAGGCGAGAAGCATGCTCAGCTAGACGGACCTTAATCATTCTCGTGATGCTGCCCACATATCTCAATGGACAACAACATTCAATAAAATAGACCACATAAGTGGAATTACACGCAGTTTGCCATCGGCGATGAAAAATACGACCAGTATGTAAATCAGTCCATGATGACCCCGATAGCGTGGTATCACAAAAACTGCACTTAGTACATGGCACATGTATCCCAGTCCGTGACAAAGGACTGTCAGGTCGATCCAGTAGCACAGTAGAAGAAATCAACTTGTCCCGTAAATTAGTCCCCCTAGAGTAAGCTATCCGCAGTGGTTTATTAAGACTGGCATGTAAAGACAATAATGGCCAGTATTTTTTCAAAATGCACATGACAGTGGATGAATTGCACATATACGGTAAAACCCCCATAACAGTATCCTCAGCCAGTGTCACCGACCTGACCGGTTCACATTCCAAAAACCATTCACGATGGGAATATAAAGCTCTGCGATAGGCCCGAGAAATCACAGGCCTAGGATAGCCCCTACACAGCAGTCGAGCACTCAGATCCTGTGCATGATGTTTGAACTGATCCACCGAGGTGCACAGCCGTCGAATCCTCAAAAATTGTCCATAAGGCAAACCCTTTCACAAGGGCTCCGGGTGAAAACTACGGTAATTCAACAGACTATTCTATTGGACCGGTTTCCTAAATAAAGTGGTGGCCAGAGAGATCCCGTCCCGAAAAATAACCATGTCTAGAAATTCTACTCGCTCAAAATCAATATGAGCGGTAAATTTAATGTGTGTTTTTAACACGTCCAACCAAGCAATGAACTCATGTAAGGAAGCCAAATCAGATGTCCAAATAAAAAATATGTCATCTAAGAATCTCTTCCACAATAACACATGGGGAAAATATGATGATCCATAAATACATCGCTCTTCCACATCCGCCATATAAAGTGTGGCAATAGAAGGGGCCACTGTGGCCCCCATGGCAATACCAAAAACCTGTTGAAAAAAGGCTCCCTCAAACAAGAAGTAATTCCTAGTAAGTACCAAGGAAATCAGATCCATCAAGAAAGACTTAGGTAGACGTGAAGGAGCTTTTACAAACAAAGAATGTAACAAACTAAGTGCTTCCCCTTGATCCACGTTCGTGTATAAAGCTGTAACATCCAGCGTGACAAGAAAAACTTGAGAGGGCGGTAATACCACTTGATGTAACAATTGTAAAAAGTGTGGGGAATCACGGATGAAAGATCACACAACCGCCGCTTCCTTACTTAAAAAAACATCGCAACATTTAGACAATGGTTTTAGAATGGATCCACGGCAGGAAACAATGGGTCTACCTGGAGGGTCCGTTCTATTGCCACACTTTATATGGCGGATGTGCTCAGCGCTGCTCCTCTCTCCAGTTTCATAATGCAAGCCACCTTCTTATACCACTCCGATATGCTGGGAGCCTCCGTGTTCTTCCATTTTGCTGCTATAGCCAGCTGAGACACCAAATACAAGAAACTGACCAGTGATTTCTTATTCAGACACACCGCAGGGGGTCCCTCCGTGTACCCCAATAGCATAAGCGCTGGATCTGCCCCTAGGGCCTCACCCGTCACTTCCCTGCCCACCTGCCGCACCCCTTCCCAAAGGGCCTAGACACCCACACCCACACCCTGCTCCCTCTAGATCTTGGCATTACCCTAGAAATAGACCCCCAGGCTACTCTGATAAGAAATCTGCACGTAACTTATCCAACCTTATCAATATCCCTATCCTCCCCCCCTCCGCTCTCCCGTTTTCATGTGCCCTATGGAACGCATGCTCAGTCATAAAAAAAACCCCTTTTATTCAAGACCTTTTCATCTCCAATGCCCTACACCTTCTTGCCTTGACGGAGACCTGGCTCCCCCCCAGATGACACTGCATCCATTGCCTCTCTCTGCTATGGGGGCTACCAGTTCTCCCATACACCCCGACTTACTGGTCGCAGTGGTGGTGTTGGCCTCCTACTCTCTCCCTCCTGCCAATTCCAACCCCTTCTGCCACCCCATGGAGACTCCTTTGAAGTCCACTCCATTCGCTTCCTCTCACCACTTCCCCTCCGAATAGCTGTTATTTATCGCCCACCAGAAAAATCCAAATCAACCTTCCTCACCGACTTCGACTCCTGGCTTTCTGCCTTTATGGATCCCTCCTCCCCCACTCTTATTCTTGGCGATTTCAACATTCACATCGACAACCTCTCCGACCCCCATGCCTCAAAGTTCCTCGCTCTTACCTCCTTGTTCGACCTCCAACTTTGCTCCACTGCCCCCACACATCTACACGGCCACTGCCTTGACCTAATACTATTCTCCAACTCCTCTCCTTCAAACTTCCACAAATCAATCCTTCCCTCATCTGACCATCACCTCTTAACATTTACTCTTCAACTTCCGCCGTCCCAACCTCGTCCTGTCTCCTCTGACCTATTTAGAAACCTTCATAATATCGATCCCCTGACTCTCTCCTCCACCATCTCTCCATCTCTTTCCGCCATTTTATCCTCCAGGTCCGTCGACGAGGCATTATCTTCATATAATGCTACATTATCCTCTGCCTTTGACACTCTTGCCCCTCCCACCCCACGTCCTGTCAAACGATCTACTCCCCAACCCTGGCTTTCACCCACAATCCGTTACCTACGCATCTGCGCCCGTTCTGCCGAACGAGCTTGGTCCAAATCCCGCTTCCTGGAAGACCTTCTACACTTCAAATTCATGCTTGGCTCCTTCCAGTCAGCCTCAGCACTTGCCAAACAAGATTACTACATCTATCTGACCAACTCCCTTGCCTCTGATCCTCGCCGTCTCTTTAATACCCTCAAATCTCTCCTCAAGGTCCCCCCGCCCCCGATCCCTTCCTCCCTTACTGCCCAAACCCTAGCCGACTACTTCCACGACAAAATCCACAAGATTACCCCCCAATTCTCCTCCCCCATCCATACTCCCTCTGCCACCCTCTCCTCCTTCCCTCTGATCTCTGAGGAAGAAACTGCACGCCTTCTGTCCTCCTCCAAACCCACCACCTGTTCATCAGACCCTATCCCCACCCATCTTCTACGTTCCATCCCCCTCACCATTGCCCCCTCCATCACTCATATCCTCAACCTCTCACTCTCCACTGCAACTGTCCCTGTTGACTTCAAACATGCTGTTGTCACACCCCTCCTCAAGAAACCCTCACTTGATCCCACATGCCCTTCTAATTATCAACCCATCTCCCTCCTTCCTTTTATATCCAAACTACTAGAACGAGCAGTCCACTGTTGCTGCCTCAACTTCCTCACCTCCCAAGCCCTCCTTGACCCACTTCAATCCGGCTTTCGTCCTCTACACTCCACTGAAACGGCACTCACAAAAGTCACAAACGACCTGTTCCTGGCTAAATACAAGGGCCTCTTTTCTATCCTCATCCTTCTTGACCTTTCTGCTGCCTTTGACACCGTTGACCACGACCTTCTCCTCACCACCCTCTCCTCGCTTGGCTTCAAGGACTCCATACTATCCTGGTTCTCCTCCTACCTCTCCCATCGCTCATTCAGTGTATGCTCTGGTGGCTCCTCCTCCCCTACCCTGCTCCATGTAGGTGTACCCCAGGGATCTGTCTTAGGCCCCCTCCTCTTCTCTCTCTATACCCAAGGCCTTGGAGCGCTTATCTCCTCCCATGGCTTTCAGTACCATCTCTATGCCGATGACTCACAAATCTACCTCTCTACACCTAATATTTCTCTGGCAACCCAGTCCAAGATCTCTGGCTGTCTTTCGGACATCGCTGCCTGGATGTCTCATCGACGACTGAAATTGAACACGACCAAGACTGAACTCCTGTCTTTCCACCTAACTCCTCCCCCCCCCCACTTCCTCCTCTCTCAATACATGTGGATGGATCTACTATCCTTCCTGTTCCCTCGGCCCGTAATCTAGGGGTTGTCTTTGACACCGCTCTCTCCTTCTCCGCTCATATCCAGTTTGTAGCTAAGACCTGCTGCTTCTTTCTCTACAACATCAGCAAAATCTGCTACCAAACACACTACCAAAATGCTTATCCACTCCTTAATCTCCTCCCACCTCGATTACTGCAACCTACTCCTTGCTGGTCTTCCCGTGAGCCACCTCCTTCCCCTTCAATCTATACAAAATCATGCTGCTCGACTAATCTTCTGCCAGCCTCGCCATGCCCATATTACTCCTCTTTTCAAATCACTTCACTGGCTCCCTGTCCAGTTCCGCATCCAATTCAAGCTTCTCCTGCTGACCTATAAATGCATTCACTCTATGGCCCCTCAATACCTCTTATCTCTTATCTCTCCCTTCGTCCCCTCTCAAAATTTGCGTTCCACTAACAAATTACTTCTATCAATGCCTTTCACCCGCACCGCAAACTCCAGACTACGTTCCTTTCACCTTGCTGCACCTCACGCCTGGAACAACCTACCTCTGTCTGTGCGCCAGGCACCCTCCCTGGCCCTCTTCAAGTCCAGGCTGAAGACCCACCTCTTCACCATTGCATTCAGATCCTGACTCCTTCCTCATCCCACCCTAAACCCCGTCAATGTTTATGACCAACTTCAGACCAAACTGCACCACACCGTACCTTGTGTAGAACCGATTAACACTCTGCACTGTTTTTAACTAATGTACTACTCTAACTAGATTGTAAGCTCCGATGAGCATGACTCTGACGAGCAGGGACTGTCTCATGTATGCTGACTACCTCTTGTAGCTTAAGTTAGCTGTGCAGCGCTGCATGCGTGGCACTCTAGAAGTGCTAAATAGTAGTAGTAGTAGTAGTAGTAGTAGGGCCTGAACTTTATCGCATTCCCATACTACATGTAACAGGGTCCCCTTTTTGGAGCATCCCCGCCAGCACTCAGCTGTATCCTTAAGGTGCATGGCGTAAAGCCGGCTGGGAGTAAGGTACATACGAAAGAGCCATTTATACTGGGTGTTCATATGCGCAAGGCATATCGATATTCTAGGAGTGTTGTTCCAAATTGCCTCCCAGTGTTCCTCTGTCCACTCCCGCGCTAGGTCCCTAGCCCACTCTCTCTGATAATGATAGCTACCCTGAGTCTCCCCCTGCAGCAACCTATACAGCTAGGCCACCAACCCCTGCCCCCTCCGGGGCCGAATGAAAAAAGATTCGATCCAATGTGGTGGTCCCAGAAATCTCCCTCTGTGAGCTGCCAAAAAATGTTCCATCTGAAGTAGGCAGAAAACTCTCGGTGGACAACGTTGGCACCTGGTAAGGATTTCATGCCTCATCAGGAACCTCTTTTCTACAATAAAATACAACACCTTTTCCATATCATTCTCCTTAAGCCAGCGAAATCTACGCGGATCTGTTACAAAGGGCGTGAACAGATCCCCCTGCATCAAGAACGCCAATCTCGAACCAGCCCAATCAAAAGCCACCCGTTTGCCAACTTTCTGCCAGACCTCCACTGTCGTGCCTACAATAGAATGTATCCTTGCCCTCTCCACAGCCTGCCCAATTCTCCTGAAAAGGCCAAAGCTCCAATATGGTCCACCGACACCTGGGCCGCCTCCAGGGCAATCCAATGTTGATGTGAGGACTCTTTCCACCAATAGAACACCACACGTACCTGCGCCGCCCAATAGTATAATTTACAATTTGGGAGTGACAAGCCTCCTGCCGCCCTTGGAGTCATCAACGTTTTTAGGGCTAGCCGTCCTCGCTTCCCACTCCATATAAACTCCGCTATCATCCTATTCAAATCTTTATAAAGAACGCGTCAGGGATATGACATGGCAGCATGAAGTACATAAGTCTCGGAAGCACACTCATTTTTACCACGTTGATCCGCACCAGCAGGGAAGGTGTCAAATGTCACCAAGCGTGCATCTCCTCCCGAAGCCTCTTTAACAGCGGAGGAAAATGTAACTGGTATAGCAGCGCCAACTGTACTGGAATTTTCACCCCTAAGTATCCTAAGGAGTCCATTTCCCACCTATAGGGGTACCCCATCTCCAGACCCCTCCTCATTGCCTCAGGGACATGAAAAGGGAGAAGAATTGACTTAGAGACATTCAGCTTATAACCTGAGACCCTAGCAAACACCTGATATTCCCTTTGAAACGCTGCTAGCGAGCACTCCAAATTGAATAAGAATAAGAGTGTGTCGTCCGCATACATCGCCACCCTATGTTCCACTCCCCCCACCCATATACCGTGAATCTCTGGGTTCATCCGAATTGCCTGCGCGAAAGGCTCTAGCGATAGCGCAAACAGTAAGGGGGATAAAGGGCAGCCCTGTCGCGTACCTCTGCCCAATGCGAAATGCGAAGTCAGTTGCCCATTTATTTGCAGCCTCACCGAAGGCTGACTGTACAGCGCTTGGATCACCCAAAAGAAAGCCTCCCCCAAAGTTCAGGGCTCCTAGGACCTTCAGTAAGAAGGGCCACTTGACCCTGTCAAAGGCCTTTTCGGCATCTAATGCCAGGAACGCGGTTGGGTGATGTTCCATCTGTTCACAGTAATGTGCCAGGACCAGCACTCTTTGCACATTATCAGACCCATTTCTCCCCACTATGAAGCCAGTTTGATCTATATGAATAAGCTCTGGGACAAGCGCATTCAACCGGAGCACGTAAACTTTTGCCAGTAGCTTTGCGTCAGTATTGAGCAGCAAGATCGGCCTATAGGACCCTGGAAGACAGGGATCTTTCCCTTTCTTATGTATCACCGTTACATGCGCTTCCAAAAAAGACTCCAGCACTTTATCTGTCTCACGAACCTCATTGAAAACCTTGCTCAGTAGCGGCACCAAACTCTCACTAAAGGCTTTATAAAACTCAGGCGGAAACCCATCTGGCCCCGCCGCTTTATGAAGGGGCAAGCTTTGAATGGCCTGTCTAATCTCTTCTGCCGACACCGGGCTGTCCATCACTCGCCGCTGCTCCCCCATCAGCTCCTGGCCTACCTTCCCCTGTAGATAATCCTCCACTGTCTCATCTGCCTCCCCGAATTCCGACTTATATAGATCTGTATAGAACCTTACGAACACCTCCTCAATATCTTTTTGGTCCTGCCTCATCTGACCCTGTCCGTCCCTAATCTGCAGGATAACATTCTGCTCCCTCTGTTGTTTCAATTGGTATGCTAATAGACGATCTATCTTCCCTCCTCTGGCATAATATGTACAATTGGACCACCGGACCAACACCTCAATCTCTTCCCTCAGGAAAAACTTTTTAGCTCTCCTCTTTTTACCATCAATAGATTAGCGGTCTCCCCGGAGGAAGACCGAGCCAGTTCCACCTCCAAGCGCTTAATTTCCTCCTCTAACTCCTGCTTGTGCTTGCCCCTTTCTTTCTTCCGCCACGCTCCCCGTTCAATGAATAAGCCCCTCAGAACCGCCTTCAAAGCATCCTATAGAATCAAGGGTGACATGTCTTCAGTATCATTATGAAGCACGTAATCCTTTATAGCTGCCAGCACCTCCCTGTCCCCCCCCCCTTTCGCCACCAGTGACAGATTTAGCCTCCAAGTCAGGCCTGCATGCAATACCTCGCCAGCACCCCTCAGCCATAAGTGTACCGGCGCATGGTCTGACCACGTGATACTACCAATTTCACCACGGTTCACCCATGAGCAAGCCAATCTTTCCCCCAGGAAATGATCAATACGAGAATAAGAACCATACGTTGCTGAAAAGCAAGTAAAGCCTTTTACTCCGGGATTCCTCCATCTCCATATATCCACCAGCTTGGTCTTTCCTAAAAGTGCCCTCAGGACTATCCCCCCTCTCCCTCGGTCCCCTTGCAATATATGGTTCTCATTCCGGTCTACCACCGCATTGAAGTCTCCTCCATAAATTATTGGGTAGGTGGTCCAGCTACTAAGTTTTTGAATTAACTGCGCTAAAAAGCACCTCTGACCCATGTTGGGGGCATATACGCTGACCAGGCATATCTGTAGGCCTGGCATCTGCAGCTCCAACGCCAACCCCCTGCCCTGTGAGTCTCTCCACTGGCATTGTATTTGGAATTGGAGGCCCCGCTTTATTATTACCGCCACCCCTGCACTGTTAGATTTCCCTGGAGAGTGAAGCAGCGCCGCCGCCCATCTGATATTCAATCTCGCAATATCCCTCTTAGTCAAATGGGTTTCCTGCAGTAGATAGATGTCCGCAAGATAGTTGGGCAGTTCCTGGAGCACCAATCTCCTCCTCCGAGGTGTTTGCATCCCTCAGACATTCAAGGAAGTAATCTTAACACTCATTGCTCCGTGCCAGCATTACCCTTACCTCAAACAGCCCCCCCTCCCAGTCTGGTGTGGGTGCCCAAAACGATCCTTAACCCATTAACATCAGAACCCAAACAAAACAGTACAACAGTAACCTGGACCCGCACTCAGGGGCATCCTCCAGGAGGCACCAGGGAGCCAGCCCCACCGAGGTGGGGGGGTCTCCTGCGGCTCCCCCCACCGCATTTGGCCTCCCCCTGGGATGATGCTGGTTTATTCCCTCACTGGTGACATAGGAGCCCATACGTGACTCCCGCCCCCCTCTCCAGGGCCAGGAACCTGCCTCGAGGGTCACTCATCCACGGCCAGGTCTCTCCCGGGCCCCCTGCCCCCCCCCTACTCACCCACCACTATCCCTCCCGGGCTGTACCCCCCCATTCCCCATCATCCTCTTACAACAGAGATGGCTACATTCTAACACAGTCTAACACAATACATTTTACAAATTTCAATCCTTTGCAGGCACTGCATTCTCTGCCTCCTCTTCATCACTCTGGGCGAAGGCCTCTACCAATCTCCGGTGATTCCTCTCATAGCTCTTCATGAGGCCCTTGGCGTTAAAGTTCCAGAGCTTCCCTCCAGCGGGCTGCTGCCTCTCCCCTAACAGCGGGGGATCATCCGGAAAGTGTAAATGTAAGAATTCTTTTGCCTTACTTAGCTCATCAAAGAAGATCCGCTCCCCTTTCCAGTCTACCCGCAAGCGTGCAGGGTACAGCAAGGCCTGTGGTATGTTATGGTTGGACAAACGCTTCTTCACCTCTCTAAAGGCTTGCCGCTTTTTATCCACTTCAGCACTATAGTCCGGGAAGATCCATACCTTCGCGTTCTGATGAGAAATTGCTCCGAGTTTCCGGACTTGTCGCAAAATCCAGTCCCGATGCCTAAAATTCAAGTTCTTGAATGCCCGTTCAGCCAGAAACAAAATTCCATTACTTGCTGACATCATTATTGACTATAACCTTGATATACTCTGCCTTACCGAAACCTGGTTCCAAGACTCTGACACAGTATTACTAAATCAAATATGCCCCAATTCATACTCAATCAACTTTTGTAACAGATTACATGGCAGAGGAGGTGGAGTAGCCATTATTTCTAGATCCAGCTTACAACTTTCTTCTATCGAGTCCACTTCCACCCTAGGCATGGATACTATTACTGTCTCCAACTCTGCACTAGCCCTACACCTCATATACCGTGCACCACAAACAGACTCCTCAGACCTCTCCACGATCCTAGATACTGCCTGCTCCCCTCAGCCTGCATCATGCCCTCTAATAATCTTGGGTGATTTAAACCTACATTCCACTTCCTCAACAAATTCCGCCTCCTTCCTTCAAGCTATGAACGCCCTCCATTTTACCCAAATACTTCTTCACCCTACACACTCTAAAGGAAACACCCTCGACTTAATTTTCATCCCTCAACACCCTCATTTCAAGGATCAGGTCCAACACACTATCCAACCCATACCCTGGTCTGACCATTCTATTATCTTCTTCTCCGTCCCCTACTCATCTTTTCAAAATAAACTTCACACTCATCCCCAACCTACTTGAAAATTTAGACCATTCAATGCAGCTAACTTCCTAGAGCAAATCACCCCTTCACTTGACCAGTTAAACGACAAAATCCTCAACCAAAATTCTATCATCTCCACTTGGAATCAAACACTATCCTTAGCATCCCTACTTCCACCTAAGCATCTCCCCCACAAACATCGTAGAAGATCCCCCTGGTTTTCTACACACCTGAGAAACCTCAAAAGAGAGCTTAGACGTCTTGAACGCAAATGGAGACATACACAAGACCCAGATGTACACAATGCTTATACAGCCAAACTTCGATCCTACTGCGCAGAAACCACTAATCCATAAAAGAGAATACAATGAAAATATAATCCAGCGTGCCCTCAACAAACCAAGGGAGCTCTTTTCCATCGCCAAATCTCTAATAAAAGACCCCCTCCCACATGACCAACAATCTAAAATATCCGCCCAGGCGACAGCCGACCACCTGGCCTCTAAATTCCTCCCCTCCTCCCCCCTCCCCCTCTAACAAGCAATCCCCAACCAACTGAAGACTTTAGTACACTTCCACTAGAGAACTCATGGTATGAATTTCACACCGTCACATCAGAAACTATATCTAATGTCATAAACAACTTGAATGCATCTACATCTGCCCTTGACCCTTGCCCTGCCCCCTGGATCAAATCCACCAGAACATCCCTCAGCCCCTACATCCTGACCATTGTACAATCCTCCCTCCAGTCTGGTTCTGTACCACCCCTACTTAAGTGTGCCTCTATCCGCCCTACCCTAAAAGGATCCAAACTTGACCCCACCTCCTCTTCCTCCTATAGCACCATATCCAGTATACCTTTCCTTGCCAAGATTACTGAGAAAATTGTCCAAGCCCAACTACAGGATTACATTGATGACCACTCTCCCCTTGACCTATACCAACATGGATTTAAAAAGAATCACGGAGTTGAAACCCTCCTAACCTCCCTTCTTGATTCATTGTACTTACACACTCATAACCTTACCCAAGGATGCTTAATTATACTCCTCGACCTATCCGCTGCCTTTGACTCTCTTCCCCACAATCAACTCCTATCCAGACTTCATGAAATAGGTCTGAGAGGCACAACACTGAAATGGTTTCATTCTTACTTAGACGCCAGAACACAACAGGTCCGTATTGGAAGTGATACCTCCCTCCCATTTACGCTAAAGCAAGGTGTCCCCCAAGGCTCTAGCCTCTCTGCCTTACTTTTTAATATCTTCCTCCAACCTGCCTGCAAAATTTTCCAAAACCACGGCATTCAGTACCAATTATACGCAGATGATATGATGTGCTTCACCCCATTTAACCTCTCTAACCCCGACTTTACTAAAATAAATGAATGTCTAACCAATCTCAAATCCTGGCCTTCCCAACATAATCTACTTATTAGCCAATCCAAAACTGAGATCCTTCAAGTATTCTCCAGCCCCTCATATACCCCTCCCCCAACACTCACCCTTGGCGATCTCACTCTAACTATGAAAAACCAAGTGAAATATCTTGGAATCATCCTCGATCAGAACCTCTCCTTTATTGATCACATAAAGAAAACTACCAATACAATTTACACGAAGTTGCGCACCCTCCGGAACCTCAAGCCCCTCTTAAGCCCCAACTCCTTCCGTACTGTCTGTCAGGCCCTCACTACCCCCTCACTTGACTATTGTAACCTTATCTATCATGGCCTCTCTAAGACCACCATCCAACCTCTCCAACTTGCCCAGAATACACTAGCTCGATTAATAACCAACAACCCTAGACGATCCCATATTACACCTGTCCTCTATGACTTACACTGGCTCCCAATCCAACTCCGATCCAAATTTAAAGTGCTCACCCTTATTCATAAGATTATCTCAAAAGAATCAGCTCCATGCCTTTCCCCACTCCTTGCCTTTCCTAACACCACAAGAACACGCCGCTCCTCCACCAAAAACTTTCTAACCATTCCTACATCTAAACTACACTTTAAACAATCTACTAGCAACAGGGCCTTCTCTCTCTACGCCCCATCCCTATGGAATACCCTTCCCCATGACCTACGTAACTGTGTGAGCCATGCAGAATTCCGAAAGAAATTAAAAACCCACCTCTTCCTCAAACACTTTTCCCTACCACCCTAGTTCCTCCCCCCCCCCCTTCTTCTACCCTCCTCACTAATCCCTCCACTTGATATCCTAGCGGACCCACAGTTACCTCTTATGTAAACAAATTGATCCATATACTGTAAATAATTTTATTGTAAATAGTTTATTAGTCCATTAGTTCCTTAGTTCTTATGTTACCATGTAGCCTGTTACCTTGTTCTATGTAAACAGTTGTACAATACTGTCAGTTACGTTTCATGTAAACCATCTTGAATTGTAGAAAGACGGTATATAAAAACTGTTAAATAAATAAGTTACTGACTAGTACTGGTCTCGGCCGGTCCCGTGCGAGGCCTCTACCCCCCGGGACTTTATGCGCCCGTTCCACCACCAGGCCCGAAGGGAGGGGAGGGTCCTGAAACCAGATCTGCAGCAAGTGTTCCATGTGCTCAGGCATATTTAACTCTCCCTCACCCTCGGGAAGGCCCAGGATCCTCAAGTTTGACCTCCACGAGCTATTTTCCAGATCATCCACTTTGGCCCATAATCTTTCCAGTTGTTCCGAGTGGGTGGCGCCATCCCTTTTGAGCATCTGCACTTCGTCCTCAACATCCGAGATCTGCTGCTCGGCTTGCTCGATTCTGCCCACCGCTGCTTGCAGTTCCGCATGCACAGCCTGTAATTCCCCCTGTATGGTAGACAGTCTGCCAGCTAAATCGGTGCTGCTTTCTTTAATTGCTGCAAGCACCATGACCGTTTCAGGAGGTACTGTATCCAAACCTCTCGGTTCTGTCCCGCTCACCTCTGGTCTCCCCAGTGTGGCCAGGCCTTCCTCCAGCCGCGCTTCACCGCCATCTTGCCCCGTGAGACACTCAGCCATCGTAGGTTGCCGCGACGATCTCGCCGCTTTCGGGGCATTCGTTTGACTCTTGCCTGCTTTTTTTGCCTCTGCTTTCACCGCCATCCTTCTCGCAGCCTCTGACCACCTTATCTGGGGTAGGTCCTGCCGTTTACAAGCACTATGGGGCTCAGGAACCCGGGAGAGCCTCCGCTGCACGTCTTACCCTTAGCTCCACATCACATGACCCATTAACATCTTTTTTAGTGATATTGTGGAAGGACTGTTGGGTAAGGTTTGCTTGCTTACGGATAATAGCAAAATCTACAATAGAGAAGACACCAAGGAAGAAGAAGATAACATAAGGTGGGATCTAGCTAAGCTTGAAGAATGGTCTAGAATGTGGCAGCTGAAATTTAATACTAAAAAATGCAGGGTCATGCATTTGGGTTGCAAAAATCCAAAGGAGTACAGTGTAGGGGGTGAGGTACTTCTGTTTAAGAAAGAAGAGCAGGACCTAGACGGAATTGTGTCTGACGATCTTAAAGTTGCTAAGCAGGTAGAAAAGGTGACTGCGAAAGCCAGAAGGATGCTTGGATGTATAGGGAGAGGAATGGCCAGCAGAAAAAAGGTGCTGTATAAGTCTCTGGTGTGACCTCATTTGAGTATTATGTGCAATTCAGGAGACCGCATCTTCAAAAGGATATAAGCAGGTTGGAGTCGGTGCAGAAGGTGGCTACTAAAATGGTAAGTGGCCTTCATTATAAAGCATATGAGGACAGACTTAAATACCTTAATATGTATACTTTAGAGGGAAGATGAGATAGGGGAGATATGATAGAGACATTAAAATACCTCAATGGCATAAATGCAGAGGACGGTCTCCTTCAATTGAAGGCACGAGGAGACATAAGATGAGCGTGATCGGGGATAGACTCAGGAGTGATATGTGGAAATATGTCTTTAAAGAAAGAGTGGTAGATGCGTGGATTAGTCTCTCAGAGGAGGTGGTAGAGACGAGGACAGTCTCTCTCTCCTACTCGGTGCACACCAGTATTTCTCCCCCCTCCCCACTGTGTAATGCTCCATTGGATTTATGGACCCCCCCCCCAAGGGAGCGATTTTCTAGTCATTAATATTTGTATTCTGCCACATATAAGGGGTGTGCACAGAAAAACAATCATTTTTATTTTTTTTCACTGGGAATTTTCTTTTTTTTGTCTTCATAGCATTGTTTTTAAAATAGTGCGCCCTATTGTGCAACATGTGCACTATTGCTGCTTTTATTTTGAAACAAAAGCACATCCCTACCACATATGTGCATTCATAGCCTCTTAGAAAATACAAATCGGCATAAAGTATGCGCCGTGCCACAAATGTGTGTACCTTGCTGGTAGGTGTAGCCGGAAGTACAGTCTGGGCAGAGCACGGGCAGAGTTTGCATGTTGATAATAAAATATCTTCATTTTTGCATGTGCCTGAGCACAAGGGCAAGTGTAAATGTCTGTGCCTGCTTTTAATGAGCAATCCTTGCCATATACGCTAGGAATTTATAAAGACAAATAGTCTCCTGCCTACAGGTCATCATAAAATAGGCTTAAAACAGGTGCTTGCTTATCTCTTACCCTATCCTCACTTCACTATTCTGCATTGATTAACAGTCAATCCTTGAACTTATTAGACCACTTCTCATTCTGTCTGCTCCCTCAGGGCTGTCCACTCTCTTTTAGACCTCAGTGTTGTTTGCACATTGCCAAATCTTTCCTTCTAATCCCTCCATAAAAGCACTAGCAAAGGTGACATTTCACTTAACAGATATCCTTTCCACGAGTCCTGCTAGATAAGTACAGTAAGTGGGTTGTGTTCCCCTACCAACAGATTGGTGGAGACAAAGAACCAATGAAAAGCCCAGGTTTCAATGATATCACTCCTGTGCCTCTATCCGCCTCAGCCACCAGAGGTCCCTTCCGTATTTGTCCCAAAGCAAATGGAAGATACAGAGCAAGCCTTGCATAACCTCAGTGTGGGCAACAATGAGTATACAAAAGTAGAGAACTATGTACAGAAAGGTAGAACTAGAAGGCTGTCAATAGAAAATTAGAC
The DNA here is from genome assembly GCA_033557465.1 of Ichthyophis bannanicus. Classification (NCBI taxonomy): domain Eukaryota; kingdom Metazoa; phylum Chordata; class Amphibia; order Gymnophiona; family Ichthyophiidae; genus Ichthyophis; species Ichthyophis bannanicus. Next base: position 486,769,150 of record CM066038.1, on the reverse strand, counting down.
CAAGGGTACCGCAGCAGAACAAAGCAAATACAGTTTCAGGGGTGGCTCCTGGAAGAATCTAGCAGGACTCAAGGAAAGAACATTATCTGGTAAGTAAAATGCCACCTTCCATATTGTCCTACTAGACCAGTCCAGACAAGTGGGATGTACAAAATCTACACCACCATTGGGCACGAATAAGATACAGCAGTTTGCAAACTCTGGAGTCGAAGGTTATGTCCGCCCATGTGTGTATATCCAAGTGGTAATGCTTGACAAAAGTGGAAAACGATGCCCATGTTGCATCCTCCAGATATCTACAAGGCGAAGATCCTTATCCTTCCCCTGACACTGATCCTTAGAGGAGGAGGGCAGGCAGACCATCTGGTTCATATGAAAGGCAGACAGCGCTTAGGCAAGAAGAAAGGCACATGCTGAATGGAAACAGCCTCAGTTGAAAAGGACAGATAAGGTTCTTGGCAAGAAAGAGCCTGCAGAGATCTGCCTTGCAGAACAAATTGCGACCAAGAAGACAGTCTTGAGCATCAAGTCCTTCAACGGCTCAAAGGGCGCCTGCCATCAGGGCCCTGAGCACCAAAAACAGATCCCAGAAAGGGATTTTTATTTATTTATTTATTTATTTAACATTTTTATATACCGCACTATTTATTATCAGCGCGGTTTACATAGAACTACAAAACATCAGATAAGATACATATATCTGTTTTTACATGGAACAGGAAGAAAAACTTGGAAAACCGGGGTAATTGTAACAAAGGATAATAGACATTGAACTATATACATATGATAGTAATATTACATGAAAAGGCATCTTGTTAGATAGGAACGGGATTAGAGTTATTTGGATGAACTTGTGTTATTGTGTTCTCTGGAAAGTATTTGATGAAAAGGTGATGCTTCAAGGCCTTTTTGAACTGGGGGATATCAGAGATGGCCCTAATGTGTGGTGGGAGGGTGTTCCACAGTTTTGGAGCACATAAGCTGAATGATCGGTTCACAGTTGCAGAGATGTATTTTAAGGATTCTTTTGGAACTTTAAGCATGTTTAGTTCCGAGGTTCTTCTAAGCCTGTTGGAGGGGATAGGTTGTATCAACTCTGATAGAGAGGAGGGAGCAGGTCCTTTGTGAGCTTTGAAGACTAGTAGCAGGGTCTTGAAGGTGATTCTCGCTTGGATAGGGAGCCAGTGTAATTGTTTCAGGAGAGGTGTTACATGTTCTCTTTTTGGTACCCGAAGAGCACTCTTGCAGCACTGTTTAATGCTAGTTGAAGCGGGTTGAGGGTTGATTGGGGGAGCCCCTGTAGTATACAATTTGCGAAGTCAAAGTGTGGGATAATTAAAGCCTGGTAGACAGTACGGAAATCATCTGGATCAATTAGTTGGCGAAGGTGTCTAAGGGAGCGAATCTTGAAATAAATTGCCTTTACAGTGTTGGCTATGTGGGTCTTCATGTCTAGATTCTGATCCAGGGTAACACCAAGATAACGGATGTGGGGTTTTACTTGCAACTTAGCATCATGGACTTCAAGGAATGTAGGTGGTGTGAACTTGGGGTTTCTTGAGATGAAAAGTACCTCTGTTTTCTTGTTCTGGATTCTGAGATTTTGAGTCAGTAGCCAGTCTGAGATGGCGTTAAAACAGTTGGATATGGTGGTGAGATTCATCTTATCAATGCAGAATGGCATATATAATAAGACATCATCAGCATAGATCATATAATTGACTTTGAAGGACCTGATAATGTTGCATAAGGGTTGCATGTAGATGTTGAATAATAATGATGACAAAGAGGAACCTTGTGGGACTCCTTGACCTTGGTGAAATGGATCTGATGTTTCACCATTTGAGCGAACTTGCTGCCATCTTTCTGAGAGGTAAGAGTTGCACCATTCAAGAGCATTTCCACAGAGGCCCTTCTCTCTTAGGCGGACAATAAGAATGTCGTGACAGACCGAGTCAAAAGCAGCCGCAATATCTAAAAAGATGAGGACAAAGCCCTGTTTGATGTTGTCGATGCCAGAGTTTAAGCTGTTGAGAAGTGAGGTGAGGAGCGTTTCGACCCCGTAAGATTCCCGAAATCCATGTTGACAGGTATCCAGAGGCGCTTCAGTGTCGATATGGTCTTGCAATTGTCTGTAGACTATCTTTTCGATTATTTTCGCAAGGGTGGGTATGCTGGAGATGGGTCGGTAAGAGTCTGTTTTTTGCGGATCTAATTTGAGGTTTTTTAGTAGAGGTCGGATGGAGGTCTGTTTGAGGGCAGAAGGGAATGAGCCAGTGTCAAATGATAGACTTATGATTTTGGATATTGTTGGAGCAAGTTCTTTGCGGAGGTCCTTTATCCAAAAAGCTGGACACGGATCGGTGTGTGCTGTGGATAAGTTGAGAGATGAGATAATATCTTCAATTAGCTTCAAAGAAGGGGTGGAGAAAGAAGCTAAAGGAGCTGGGAGTGCATGAGCATTCAAGATAGTGGGTATTGTAATTTTATTTTTTGGCTGAGAAACTGAGTAGAGAGACGTGGGCAGCAGTTAACAATAGATCTCCTGATGAAACTCCATAAAGGAGTGAAACGTAGCGACGCCGAGAGAGGCGTTGAGAGAGTAAAATTCAATGAGAAGGAGAAACCCATCAAACATCAGTGGATATGAGATAAGATAAGCTTGTTCAATATTAATTTAAAAAACCTTTTCAAGATGTGAATATATGAAGGGGTTGGAACACGAATGGTGCATTAAGAAATAGTCAATCACATAGAAAAGACAAAAAAAGACAACTTCCCAGTAGTCATTGATGCTAGTAAAGCGCTATTTGTTTTCACTATTTGGTGTGATTAAGAGCGCTACGTTGGTCTGAGACTACACAGGGGAAGGGTGAGTCTGTTTAAGATGCCACAGTTCCCCCTACTATAGCTGCAAGTTGAAGTGGAGTAAACTGTAGATATCTGAATACAAGGCTGGGTTAGGGCATCAATGCCCTTGGGCCCCATCTCCATGTAGCAATTGAAGAAGTGGCACACCATCAGATCCATTTTGGCATGACCCCAGCAGGACAGAATTAACTGAAATGCATCTTGACAACTCCCACTCGCCAGGATTCAGAGTGTGCCAACTGAAAAAGTCTGCTTCCACATTGTCCACTCCTGCAATATGCTAAGCCAACAAGGCTAGGAGGTCCTTCTCTGCCAAAGCAAATAGGAGATCTATCTCCAGGGCCACTCTGGCGCTTCTTGTATCGCCCTGCCAATTGACATAAGCCACTACCATGGCATTGTCTGAAAACAGTCAAACTGCTCAGCCCTTGACCAAGAGCCAGAAATGCAGAAGAGTCAACCTGATGGCCCTTGCCTTCCAGTGGTTGATGGACCACACCGCTTCCCTGCAGTTCCAACGGCCCTGAGCTGTACGGTCTTGGCAATGAGTTCCCAGCCCAAGAGACTGGCATCTGTCATCAGCAGGATCCAGGAGAAATCGTCCAATGGTACACCCTTCCTCAGTTGACAGGGCTGCTGCCACCACTGCAGGCTGGACGTCATCCTCAACATGAGGAGAAGCCTGCGTGCGAACTCCTGAGAACTCAGGGACCATCTAGCCAACAAGGACCGCTGGACCAGCTGCATGTGGGCCTGTGCCCATGGGACCATCTCTATGGTCACTGCCATCAATCTAAGGAGCTAAAGATAATCTCAGACTCTGGGGGCCCACAGCACACAGAACACCATTTGTATTCAACAGTCTTCTTAATTTTTCCTCTGGCAGGAAAACTTTGCCCACTCAAGTGTCAAAACATGCTCCCAGAAACTCCAAGAACTGGGAATGTAAAAGCTGGCTCTTTTCCTGATTGATCAACCATCCAAGGCTTTTTAAAAAGGACACCACTTAGGACGTCACTTGAGATGCTTCTGATAGGGAATGGGATCAGATGAGCTAGTCATCTAGATAGGGATGGACATTGATCCCTTGGCACTGCAACCACCACTACCATAATATTTGAGAATGTCCTTGGGGCAGTGGAGAGCCTGAAAGAAAGTGTGGCAAACTAATAGTGAGAGCCAGACACGGCAAAATGCAGATACTTTTGCTGATCCGCCTGGATCAGGATATGAAAATATGCCTCAGCCAGATCCACAAAAGCCACAAATTCCCCTTGGTGCTCTGCCTGAATCACAGAACATAAGGTTTCCATCTGAAAGTGCAGGACATGCAAGTGCGCGTTGACCCCCTTGAGTTCAGAATGGCTCAGAAGAAACCATCCTTCTTTGGCACCACAAAGTAGATAGAGTATCTGCTCTTGCCCCGTTCATCTAGGGGGACAGGCATCACCACCTTTAGGTGAAGCAACTTGTCAAGATGGTTCGCAGCATGGCACCTTTGATTGCAGACACACAAGGAGAAATGATGAAGGTATCGGGAATCGGCTCCTTGCTTTCCAGGACATAGCCAAATTGAATGGTGTCTAGCACCCAACAATTCTTGGTAACCCGGGCCCACTCCTGAAAGAAGAAGCAAAGCCTGCTACCCACCGGAGGCACCAGGGAATGGGCCCCCAAACCTTCATTGCATGGCCCAGGAGGGTCCTCATCTGGATGGAGCAGAGTCCCTGGGTTCATGTGCACCACAAAAGACTGAGAATGAGCAAAAGGACCTGAAACAGAGGAGAGGAAAGGGTTTCCAGAGCAGTAGCAATGATGGCCCGAGAGCCCCTGGAATCTGGTCAGCGCCCCTTGGTGGTCAGGCGGAAGCTGTTGAGAAAGGGGCACTGGCCTGCTTCAAAGGTCCCCTGGCCCTGTCTTCCAGGAGGCAGTAAGAGTTTCTCTCGCCTTGGTCCTTCACCAGTTTCTCCAAATCAATTCCAAACAGGAGCTTCCCCTTAAAGGCCAGTTGAGCTAAATGGGCTTTGGAGAATGTGTCCGCCACCCAATTATGGAGCCAAATACAACACCATGACACCATCATCAGGGCACCATCCCTGGCCACGAAGCATACCAAGTCATACATGGCATCGGAAAGGAAGGTCATAGCCAACTCCAAGAGGGAAGTAGTATCATCAGGTGGAAGAGAATGAATCCACTGGAGCAGGGCTTCATATGTCAAGCTGGTACATACCCCCAGCTCTATAATAGCTGCCATCGCCAAGGCAAACTGGCTCTTCAGCAAGGAATTGGACCTTGCGGTCCAGAACATCCTTTAAGGCCGATCCACCTTCCATTGAAAAGGTGGCCCATCTGGTAATCACTATGGCCTGTGCATTCACCTTGGGAATGTCAAACCTCTCACCATCCTCCTTCTCTGGGAAAGCGTAGATCTTCTTATAGACCCTTAACCCTTTAGGCAGGGAGTCGGGTGAGTCCCACTTGGACCAGATCATATCTTTGATCACCTCCAGGAATGAGAAGACAGTAGTAGATTTCCACACTCCTTGAAGAAGTGGGTGTACTTTTGGCTCCTGCTCCGTGCCAGAAGCATCTGTCAAAATCAAGGCAGATGAGATCCTGGAAATCAATGCCGCCAGCTCCTCCTTCTGGAACAGGCAGATCATGCCAGCTTCTGCATAGTATTCTGAAGGTGAGAGTAGGTCATCATCCACATCACAGCCCAATACTGATTCATCTGGGTCTGAGGCATGTCAACATCTCGGATAGCTCCCAACTGTTCCTTATCTTCAGGGAGTGTCCCATGTCAAGGATGCTTACCCAAAGGTAATTGAACGGGGCTCCTATTTTCAGCCTGCCCAGCACATGACTATGTCTGGGGGGCACCTAGAGGTCACAGGGTCTGAATTTTCACACCAGAAGAACCAGGCATGTTGCAAGAAGGAAAGAATTTCCGGAAGGAACAACTTGGACTCTGGTAGTTCTCTCAGAAAAGGCTCCCTGACACCAGGGGGCAGAGATGCCACAGACCCCCTAGAGGATGAAGAGTGGCTCACAGCATGGTCGCTGGAGCCACCGGCCAGCTCAGCATCCTTACCCTTAAGCACCATCCTGCACCTCCTGCCCTGAGGTAGGTAAGGGCGGACTAACCGTACCCTCCAGCTGAGAGGGGGAAAGCATGCTCTCCAGGGGTAACTCAGAAGCAGTTATACAGGAAAGGCAGAGTTCAGAATCCAAGGATGAGGCTCCTTATCTGCCACAGGTTAAACAACGTTTCCTGGAAGAAGACAGAGAGAGTTAGCGTAAGTATCACAAGAGCGTGCACTAAGGCTGCATCGGCCAGGAAGCATGCGTTAATTGCGCTTTTATGTAACATGTTAAAGGCGTAAGGGAAAGAGCTTGTGTTTGATTCGCTTGGGCGGCATGTGTGTTAGGACCACATGACCTCCAGGCACACAATAAGCAAAAATGTTACTAACGTGTGCAGAAAATGGCAGGAAACACTCACACACTGTCAAAGGTTGCTAGCAGTCCATCCAAAATTGTGTCTCTCAGAGATGGAACCGGAAGCCTCCAACAAGGACAATGACAAGGTCAAGCCTTGGTACTTACTCCCTGAGAGCCCCAGGGGTCGGATTCGTGCAGGGCTCAGCTCTATTCCCCTGAAACTGCTTCACTGCCTGGGTTTATTTTAACAGAATTGTGTGAAAGGTAGCTGGCAGGCAGATCCCTCTGAGAGCCTTCTGTAAGCTTCGGGAGAGAGCAGGGGGGAAAGGAGGAGGGGATGCTGAGGTTGTGTGAGGATGCGGTACTCTTCCAGATTCTTCCAAATCCTTCCAATTTCTGGCTGCTCAATAGGCCCTTATCCTGATGAGGGCTTGTGCAGAACCAATTTTCCCTCCTCTTATGGCTACCAAAAAGACCGCAGTCTAGTGGAGCCTCTCACATCACGCTGAAATGAGAGAGTCATCTTTTTAGGGCTTAAAGTGGACGTTCATGAGCATTTAATCAATCTCGTTTCCTCTCAATCTTTAGATTTTCTACAGAGAGGAAAAAATCCATCCACCATCTGCTAGGGACAAAGAAATACTGAAGGGACCTGAAGGCTGAGGCGGATAGAGGCACAGGAGTGATGTCATCGAAAACTGGGCTTTTCACTGCTTCTTTGTCTCCATGACTCTGCTGGTAGGGGAACACAACTCACTTGTCTGGACTGCTCTAGCAGGTTGATATGGAAGAAGTCCTATTAGTAAAGTGTACCAACGGTTACCATGTCTTCTAGCGTCTGCTAGACCATTAGCATGGGTCCACACTAACAGCTACCATGTGCTAAACGCAGCCAGCATGGTGAAAGTCCCATACTGGGAGGCACAAATGGGAGGGGACTGGGCGGGTTAGGGGCGGAGAGTGGATGTGGACTGCACATTGAGGTTAACCTGGGGGGGGATTAACATGCACTAATTGTCAATGTTGCAGTTAGCGCAGGTGCAGTAAAAGTGTTCTTGCGGTACTTGTGAATGACTTACTGCACTGAAAAGTTCCCTAAGTTGCAGCAAACTGCCAGGAACATGCTGGACATGCCCCCAACAATTAGCACATGGCTTTTGTGAGTCCACATGTTAGTTTGTACTCCTAATGCATGGTAAGTGCTACAATTGCTAAAAGGGCCCCCAAGACATACAGCAGAACCAGCTCCATGACTGATCCCATGAAGCTCACTACTAATCATACCTCTTTCTTCCAAACATAGAAACAGAAACATGATGGCAGAAAAAAACCCACATGGCTCAACTAGTCTGCTCTTCCATATCACCTGCTAGAAGAGTCCCTGTTTTTGCCTTTAGAGATCCTCTGTGCTTGTCCCATGCTTCTTTGAATTCAGATACTGTCCTCATCTCTACCACCTCCACTGGGAGACTATTCCATGGATCCACCACTCTTTCCGTAAAGAAATATTTCCGCATATCACTCCTGAATCTATCTCCCTTCACCCTCATCCCATGTCCCCTCGTAGCAGAACTTGCTTTCAATCGAAAGAGGCTCTCCTCCTGTGCATTTATGCCACGGAGGTATTTAAATGCCTCGATCATATCACATCTATCCCGCCTTTCTTCTAAGGTGTACATATTAAGATCCTTAAGTCTGTCCTCATGTGCTTTATAAGAAGACCACTAACCATTTTAGTAGCCACCCTCTGCCCGACTCCATCCTGTTCACATCCTTTTGAAGGTGCGGTCTCCAGAATTGTACACCATACTCCAAATGAGGTCGCACCAAAGACTTATACAGAGGCACTATCACCTCCTTTCTTCTGCTGGCCATTCCTCTCCCTATGCACCCAAGCATCCTTCTAGCTTTTGCCGTCGCCTTTTCTACCTGTTTAGCTACTTTAAGATCATCATACACAATCACGCCTAGGTCCCGCTCTTCTTTTGTGGACAGCAGAAACAAATTCCATATACTACTTCACTCTGCTTTCTAAGCCGCCTGGGGACCCACCCCAGGTTGCCTAGTTTATTTATGAGCCCTTGATGAGGGGCAGTAGCAAAAGCCTTGCTGAGAGTCATATAAACCACATCCAGCACATGCCCTTGATCTAATTCTCGGTTCATCCAGTAAAAGAAATGGGCCACATTCGTTTGACACAATTTCCATCTGGTAAACCAAGCCTGCTGGATTCTACGTACTTTACTATCTTTGTGCAACTGCATGATTAACGTAAGCACATGACACACTTACAGAGCTTGGAGAGAATCTTCATAACCTTTCCACAGCATGGACATAAAAAACGGATGTAAAAGGCCTCATATAAAATTAGGTTATACCTAAAAGTATATGCGTTTTGCTTAGGAATGGACTTGTAGAGTAGGTGTGCTAGGGGAAGGAGTTTGGATGGAGTGTGAGTAGAGCCGCAATTTACATACATATTTTATAAAATATATGCTGACATTTACAGCTGCACCCAGCAGCGCCCTGATTCTAGACACTATTTCTGCAGGATTTGTGCTAGTATTTTATCAAGCCACATTGGCGCCTGTGCATCTTGATAAAACAGGCTAAAAATAGGCGCTTTCTCCACCTCCAAACCTTGGTGCCCTGTTCTAAAATTACCCTCCATGAGTGTGACGTGAAGCCTAGATCCGCTGTAGTTACCTAAAGCAGACAGACCAACTTGCCTGCTATTCCTGGAAATTGCAGAGGTTTTTCTGGATAATCACAGAATCTTCCCCTTCTCCACCTTGTGAATTCTCTGAACTGAACTGAAGAATAGAGAAGAGTTCCACTACCTCTCTGCAAGTGCTAAAAAGGGCCGTGTGCTCTTCCGGTCACTGTGGAGTCATAGTAAACCACAAGCGGCTATCCTACAATTCGTGGTGGATTTAAGACTCTCTCATATTAAACTTTTAGCTGCTTTTCCTCAAAAACAGTGAAGCCAACAGCCAAAAAAGAAAATAAAAACACCAGCTTTTCACATCTGTGGTGTTATTTTATCAACCTTAGCAATTCCTTTGAAGCTCTCGCTTCTCCTTCACAGTCACAGATTCCAGTGCGACTTTGCAGCAGCTTCCTGTTTACATCACCAGACAGTGGCAACCTGAAAAGTATCACACCAGGCCTCCCTGACTCTTCACAAATACTATCCTTCCAATAATTTTGTAGATTCATTTTGTAATCTCAATCTAAAGCAATAAATAAATCTATTGACCAAGTGGAAGTCCTTGTATTCAAAGCACCGTACTATGGAACCAAAGGCACCTGAAATTTACAGACCATTGAAACGCAGAACAGCCTTGTTTAACTGGAAATGTCTTTTTCTCTCAAACTATAGTCCTACAGCTGCACGTGCAATTGGTTTTTGCTGTTCGTTTCAGAATAGACAGATTGCAGATGGACCGTTCCTGGTGCGCGTGCATCGGTGACGTAAGTCTTCATGAGTGTTTTAAAAAGCCTCTGGCGGGTTTTCCACTCTGAAGGTTGGAGACTGGCATTCTCAGCCGAGTCGAGTCTGTCCTGACAAATGGCTTTGTGTGTGTGCGACAGAAGATTGTTGAGCATTTGCAGTTTACATTGAGATGTAGGGACACAGAGATCCAGCACCACCATGTAACCCCTCAATGGAGGCCCTATAGAGACCCTTCCAGTGAAGCAGGAATATGTTTCCACAACGAAGGATAGTTGTCCGCATGTCAGAAGTAATATTTAATCTTCTTTTTCCGATACACGTGACACTGCGTTTTTAAGTTTTAATTATAAATAGTGAGGTTCATTGCTTGTTTTGAGGGATTTTTCCTCTGCTCTTTTTCCCAACTTATTCCTTCCCCTCCATCCAGGTAGCTTCGTCTCACCTCAAGCTTCTTTCCTCCAGTCTCTCCCTGCCATCCTGGCTCTCTATAAGCCCAAGACCGGTTAGGATGTCTACTCTTCCCAGTGTCAGGCTCAGCTTTCTTCAAGCAGAGCACTGGGGGAGGCAGATGCTACATGCCAAATTTTCGGCATCCAGACAGGGCCGGCCCAACCACTAGGAAACTTGGTGGCTGCCTAGGGTGGCAATTTCGGGGAGGGGGGGTGCAGCGCAGCAAAGAACAGGGCACTCAAAGCTAAAGAATAGAGTTTGATAGCCAGGGTGCGAGGGTATAAAGTTTAAGATCTGCCTAAGTTGCACCTTCAACCAACTTGGGGGCCAGCCCTGCTTCCAGGCAACCTGCTGTGGTTCCTTATTTTATTTAATGATTTATTTAGCTGCTTTTATATACTGCCTTTCAGATTGTCAAAGTGGCTTACATAGAACAGATGAACACAACATACATGGAACATGTTGCAGAAAGTCAAACAGTAACTGAAAACGTTAACAACTAGGAGAATCTATATACATCTTCTTAAAGAGTATATAAATGAGTATTTGAATAACTGTCGGTAGTGTGGGGAAGGAGGGAAGAGGATCATATGGGGGGGAAGGAAGGTGTGGGGAATGCTGGACAATTTAAGTAGGGGTACTGCCAAAGTGTTCAATAAATAGATATGTCTGTTTTCTTGCAGAAATCTACCAGGTTATTTATTGTCCAGATGTCATTTGGTAGGGCATTCCAGAGCGTCAGTGCAAAGAGGGAGAATGCGCTATTTGATGTTGCATGAGTGCCTACTTGCTGTTTATTAGTGGGATGGTAAGCTTGGATTGCATATTGGTTCTTCTGGGCCTATCATCTGTTTGTTCGACTAGGATTGTAGGTATTCAGATAACTATTGATGGAATGCCTTACAGGTGGTGATTACTGCTTTGTATTCGGTGCGCGTTTCAATGGGGAGCCAGAGAAGGTTCTTGAGTATTGGTGATATCTGCTCGTGCTTGGATGCACCAGTGAGAACTTTAGCTGCTGTATTCTGTGCCCTCTATATAGGGTGGATCGAGTAAGCTGGTAACCCCTGGATGATGAGGTTACCGAAGTCCAGGTGTGGCAGTACCATGGCCTGAAATACTGTTTGGAAATCATGTGATCCAGGAGAGGTTGAAGAGCGCGAACTGTTTTTATTTTCTGGTAGGTAAGTTTTAAGGTATTGTTAATGTGTTGTTGGAGTGCTAGTCCTTAATTTAGGGTGATTCCCAGGTAGCGTACTTGGGATTTTATTTGGAGCTGCGCCCCTGGTATGTCTATTTGTGCTAGAGGTGTGAAGTTTATGTCTCTAGTGACATACAGAACTTCTGTCTTTTGGTAATTTATGTGTAGGTTATATGTATTTAGTCATTGAGAGAGTGCTGTAAAGCATTCAGTCAGTGGGGAGTATATAGGCCGTAGGGTAGAGAATATAAAATTGGAAAAGAAAAGAAACCCTTATCACCACCCTCATAGACAGGTTGTCACTGGGTATTCAAAGACCACATCAAGGCTTTGTTCTCATCTTTTTAGACATAACTGCAGCCTTTGACTCAGTACCCCATAAAGCACTTCTCCACTGGCTGCAAGCAATTTGTCTGTACAACCTGACCCTTAAGTGGTTCACTTCATACTTATCCCAACGCCAACAAGTAAGAGTAGACAGTATGACAGCTACCCCATCCAAAATCACTCAAGGTGTACCACAAGGATCCGCACTATCGGCCCTACTATTTAACATATTCATACAACCCATTTGCAACTTCATCATATCACATAATGTGCTATACCATATCTCCGTCGATGATATTATGTTGCATATTCCATTTATTAACTTTTCACAAAACAATCAAGACACTGTCTTACACAGATAAGAACATCTGATTAGAAGAAATATAAATCAAAGAAAAACAAAAGAGTTCTCTTATAGTCCACAGTGGTGGGGGGAGTATGCATATTAACGTTTCAAGGTAGGAGGAAACCCAAAAGGACAAGGAAACAAACAATAAGAAAGACAGCCACTGAGCAGCCCAAGGCAATAACGGTAACGGTGCACTTTACATCACGAAAGTGACATAATAAGTTAAGATGTTACCGCTAACCTAGCATTTATAAAGGGTACCAAATCATTCGGTTGGAAAAAGACATGTCTTACTTACAGAAACACATACCACCAAGGAAATCGTAAATGAAAGATACCCTCCAATTGCAACACCCCAGCTTTTAGAAGCAAAAATTGCTTCCTCCTTCTGAGTTTCCTTCGCAACATCTGGAAATATAGAGATTGTAAATCCACCAAAGGGATCCAGCCGCTTCTTACAGAACATCTTTAGGATCCATTTTTTATCAGAAATTAGTGCATATGATACCAAAAGTGTAGCAGGATATAGTCCAACCGTCCAGAGTCTTCCAAAATCTCAGCCATGTTATACATTGTTCTATGTAACCCGCCCCTGATCGCTGGAAGGGGCAGTATATAAAACAGTTTTAAATAAATAAATACATATATCCATATTAGAATCTATTCCTGTACCAGCTGACTCCTTTTTTCCCCGATGGAAGATAGTAGATCTTAGAGGTAGCAGAAGATCTTGCGGAACCTTTAAAACCTTAGTCATGTATCTCTTAAATATATTTAGAGCCGAAATTCGCTCAGCCATAGGAAAATTTAGGACACGCAGATTTACTACATGCACAGAATTCTCCAACACCTCGAACTTCAATCTCAATGCGATATTGTCTTTCATAAAAACAGAGTTCAAATCAAAACACCCAGTCAGCTGGCACTCATGTTCTTCAACCTTCATATTAATAGTATCCAATGTACTCATGGTAGCAGTTATAAAATCTGGGTTCTATTGAATTCTGGATGAAAGATCAACCATCTGTCGAGACACTGTATCAGCAAGCATAGTAATGGCCTTCCAAATTGTTTCAAGTTTCACAGCAGAGCGCACAAGAAGGGAGTGGAGGAAACAGCCGGGGGAGAACCTTGAATCTTCACAAATGCTAGTTCCACTAGCCAAAGATGTTCCCATCGCCTTCTCACCTGGGGTGTCTCCGGCAACACTGGAAGCAAGCCCTTCTCTACACACGGCAGGAACCCTGCAGACAGAGACCAAAGCTCCACCAACTTGCGAAGAGGGGGGCCTCCAAACCTTCTGGTTCAGGGAGGGGCATTCCTGGATGTGGCGGCATTATCCACACCTCAGGGGAGAGCGAGATGTTGATGTCAGAAGACTGTGGGAGTTCCTCCTTCTCAACTGCAGATAAGCCCGACCTAATCCCCTGCTTCATAGCCTCGGAGATCTCCACAAACTGGTCCATTGGACTTCAAACGGGTAGCGAGGACTCTGAGGGGTATTCCCTTGCCTTACCCTTTCACTTAGGCATTCAGCAAAGAGAGGAAACTCTGCTCATGCTGCCATCTTGGACACGCCCCCTACAGCTGGTGATAAGGGTTTCTACATTGTGGTTGGTTCTGAAGTCATATTGTTGTGGGTCAAGTGGAGTATGAGAGTTGACATGATTCTGAAGTGGTAGCTGTATGGCTTTTTCAATGATCTTGGCAAGGAATGGTAGACTGGAGATAGGGTTGTATGAGCTTGGTGTTGCTGGATCTAATTTAGGGTTCTTGAGTGTTGACAGTATGGAGGCTTGTTTTAGGTTGGGTGGCATGTAGCCTTGGGCGAGGGATAGGTTTGTGATTTCAAGCAGTTTAGAGGCAGGTTCTGTGCAAGCTATCTTGATCCTGCTCACTGGGCACGGGTCTAATGGGGAAGTTGTTGTGTTCAAGATGGATATGATAGTTTCTAGTTGGTCCTGGGATACTGGGTGGAATTCATTCCAAGAGTGGCGAGTTCACCCAGTTTGGTGGTATATTAGACAAGTAGGCAGCTATTAAAATTGTGCCCTTTAAATAGGATTTCTCCATTTTTTAAGTATTTATCTACTGGTTCTTTTGCATTTTACAGTTTTTTACCCTGATATGTATCAGTTATTATGCCACACATGAAGAACTGAACACTGTTCTAGAAAGAGAAGAGAAATCTCAGCAAATCAAGTTAGAAATATTTCGATCACAATGAAAAATCAAATCAAGATCTAAGGAATCAAGTCCTGAAATAAATGACAGGGAGACAGAGAAAATGCGACATTAGTCATTCCCACAGCAGCATATAATGGATCTGGTTATAACAATTGCACAGCAACATTACGGGGCATGGTTACTAAAGAGTGCGCCAGTAGCATGCGTTTGAGCCACAAAACTAGCATGGAGGCCCGTACTAACTTTAGGGGCCAAGTGCATCCATCCCCTGCTGCTAGTGCATTGCTAATGAGCTGCATCGCACTAACGGGCATTTGTGTGCGCTTACCACCACCCCTCGAAGTGAAGTTACGTGCACCCAAGCTAATGGCAACATCTGCGTTTAGCACACACCCGTAACATCCACGATGCACCATTAATGCCCACGTTCCACCCCTAACCTGCCCAGCCCTCGCCCAATCATGCAATAGCCTGTTAGCATGAGATTTTTAGCACAGGGTCCCGTGCTGTTAGCATGGTGTGCTTACTGTGCGGTAAACGTGCCCCTACATGATGGGTTTATCACTGTCACATTTCTATCGCATTACTAGGCATATGTGCATATGGAAGCACTGTTAAGAAACAACCCCTGCTCTCGTGATTCAAGAGAGACAGGACACATACAAGATTAGGGAATTTAATTTATTATGGGAAATTATTAAAAGAAATATGGATATTATACAGAAGAATAAGGGGCTGAGATTTAAAAGCAACCTCAAAAAGATGGGTCTTTAGCCTGGGTTTGAATAGGGCCAGAGAGGGAACATGACTCAGGCAGTGTATTCCAGGAGTACACACAAGTCTGGAGCTGAATGTGGAGGAGAAGGGCACAGATAATACTGGCTCACCTGCTGAGCGGGGTTCATAGCAATCACACAGTGACTTGTGTTTCCCTTATGTTGTCTGTTTTGATTAGATTGTAAGCTCTGACGAGCAAGGACTGTCTCTTACATGTCTGTGCAGCGCTGCGTACGTCTAGTAGAACTAGTAGTGACATTACATGCTAAGTGTGGCTATAACAATAGCACAGCAACACTGCACCATGGGCACACTCACATCAATCACACAGCAGCTGCACGGTAGGCATGCTTACGGTAATTACACAGCAACATTAACATGAACGCAAGGCCAATATAAGGCCACTTGCTGGTTGGGTCACCCATAGCCCTAATACCATCATACCTGCTGTTAGTATCATGAAAGACAGTATAGAAAATGCCCTAACAGCGTAAGCAAGCCAGTGAAAAATCATGATTTATAGCCGCTTCCTTTACCTCTTGTATCCAGCTGCTCAGGGGTTATCTGTGCTGTTGTATCCAAGCGCAAGATATCCTGAAGCAGGATATGAAACTTATGTTCCTGACCTGTGAGGTGTCGCCACTTCTGAGCAAGGCCCAGTTGCAAGAATCTGTTGATACAGTGATTGTGTCTCTAAAATGTAAAAGATCTCATGGATTTTTCCAGCCAACCCAGTCTGCCTTTCCCCTTCTTTGAAGGATGCAGCCTTCCAACACTTGATCAAGGACACGGAGTTGGCTCTTTAAAATAATTTCGGAATATTAAAAGACTCCCACATGTTTTTTGTTCAGATGCAGATTTTTCCCTCATTTCACCATTTCAAAAGAAAGGATATTAATTTGTAAATTAGTTTGCTGAACTCACAATAAGAGCTAGCATTAACGGAAAAACTGGCGGTTTAGAAGTTTATGGACACAAGCAGAAACAGCTGTACCAACAGAAAAAGGTGAGACATTCAATCATATCAGTGCATTTAATTATTTGATTTATGGGAGGGGATTTAGAAGGCACTCGTTCCCTGTTTGGTTTAACTTTGTGCTTGGTATCACCAAAAGGCAGGACATATGGAACAGTTTGAATCACACCAGCTTTTACAGGTTCCTGACCTCCACAAGCATAACAGAAGAGTTTCTTCTCTCTCTAGACCAGACTGAATGAGCTTATAGTGAAAGCTGGTGTAGCATCACTGCCATTCTAGGAATTTTCCCTGCTGAAACCTTGCTTTGACCAGATTTGAAACTCTGCCCCAAGTTTAAAGCATTACTGACTTGGAACGAGTAGCATTGAAGGGACATGCTTCCTAACCCCAATATCAGTCACAAAAGGCCAGTTGCAGGAAAGCTGGGGGCACAGGATGGGGTGGACAGCTGAGCTATAGCCTGTCAGGCTTGGCTCTCAGTCAGGTCAGGTCATGGCTGCTAGCAGAGATGTCAAGTCTCACTCATTAGGCCGTGTCACACTCATTTGAAGGCTCTTCTTACTCTACACTCATTGAACCCCTTCTCTCAAGCATTACAGCCTCAGTGCCAATGTGCTCATCGTGGCCACTGCTTTCATGAGAGACAAGCCTAAGAGAATCCAAACCAAGTGCCCCAACTAGTAGGAAGGAATCTGAGCTCGCCTTCCTGCGCTCTTCCTCCTCCAACCCCCTCCCCTTTCCCTAGGAGCTCTGAAGTCTCTGCATGGACTTGTAGCCACTGAGTGGAGAGCAGTTTTCAGCCCAGAGAGTTTACCCATGTTACCTCCCCTATGTCTGTATTCTTCCAGAGGCTCCACAGAAAAGCAAATAGCATTTTATATGGCTTTTTTTTTCATTGGGCAAAGCAACACTACATTTCAATCTTTCTAGATTTATAAACTGGATGTATCATCTGGAAAAATCTCACTCTCTGGACCAGTAAATTTCTCTCACCCTTGGCATTTCATAGCACACATTTACCTCATCATGTGCCTTTAACAAATTCAGTACATGCTAAATCGATTTAATACATATGAGCTTATGAATTAACATGCATTAAGAGGAAGCAAATGAAATCTGCCTATCAGGGGGAGAGGAAACAAATGGAGAACCAAACAAGGAAACTGACTTCTGCAAGCTCCGAACACTCTCAAGATCTGTTTTAGAGTTTGAAGAGACGTTAATTTGAAGAGATATCCCCTTTGTGACAGTAGACATTGAGGAAAATTCTAAATTCTGCTGCCGGCTGTCTCCCAGAGGCCAAAATCATGGAGGGGTGAATCAACCCTGAAGTGCAGCACATCCCCTCTGACTTTCTACAAGCAAGAAGATGGAAAAGGCTAAAAGCATCCTCCGTTCATTTCTTTTCTGCTTAGTTCTTCTATTTTCCCTTGTTCCTGCTCTGCACCAGAGTCTTTCTGGAACGGGTGCGTGGGAGTCACAGTTTCACATGCACAGATGGAAGCTGCCAGGCTATGTGCTGGGGTGTAATTCTAACACATGCTCCACTAGAGGTTTTTTTTTTTGTTTAAAAGTGTTGCTTCTCTGCACCAAGTGTCTCATGATACAGCCAGATAAGAAGTGTTGGCAGCTAAATGTAACTTCCACTAGTTCATTCAAATCTCAGGTTCTTTAATGTGAAATGGGCAATGCAAGAGGGTCTCCCCTTTCAAATCCTTCTTCATTTTTGCTATTAGGCTTCTGAAAGACCAGAGGATATTGACAGGGATATGCAAATTAAATCGTAGATGCGTTTTAATAAATCACGGCTACTTGCATTCCAGATGGGAGACGTGCAGATATTGTCAGCAAAACAGGTGTGTGTGGAGCAGGGATTCTAAGCCAAGTCCCCAGGACACGCTAGCTGGTCAGATTTTTCAGGCTAACCGCAAAGAACATGCATGAGAGATATTTGCATGCACTCTCTCTATTATATGCAGATCTCTCTCATGCATATTCATTGCGGTTATCCGGAGAACCCCCAGTGTAGAGGGAAGAGGCTACCCCCCCCCCCCCCATGTAATAGGTATGAAGAGGTCACAAGATTAGACTGAAAAAAAGATCAATGTCAAAGACTGTCTGGCAGTTCTTTCAACAAACAAATCAGAAAACTGTGGTGTATCTGGTCTGGAAGTTAATGTGTCTCAAGGATGATAGCTTTTATTGTGAAAGCCATTAACCTGGAGCAAGACAAGCAAAGTGAAGGATGGGATGACCTCTTATCGTTAAGAACGACCTCATAGAATATAACAAATTAGAAAGAGAATGTTAGAAGCATTGCAAGTAGGTGCTTTTTGCTGCATGGGTGGGTGGGTGGGTGGGTGGGGTGGGGAGTGTATAAATTGAGGCAACTTCTATATCAGTGGTTCTCAACCCAGCCCACTAGGACCCCAAGACCAGTCAGATATTCAGGATATTCACAATGAATATGCATGAGAGAGATCTGCATGCACTGTTTCCATTGTATGCAGATCTATCTCATGCATATTCATTGTGGATATTCTGAAAACCTGACTGGCCTGGAGGTCCCAGAGGATTGGGTCAAGAACCACTGTTCTAGATGGTCCAGGGCCGGCCCGTCCATTGAGCAAGAATGTTTTTTGCACAGGGCCCCGCGTTTCAGGGGGCCCAGCGCAAAAAACATTCATTAGTCCAAGTACATTTTAAAAAACCACCGGCTGCTGCTGCTGCCGCCGTGGCAGCGGCAGAATCAAACGTCAACGCCGCGGGGCCCCGACTGCCCGGCAGAACCTCCCTCGAGCATCAGCTCCCGAGTCCCTCCCAAAGCGCGGGCTTTCAGAGCCGCGAGAGCTTCTCTGACCTCTCGCGGCTCTGTTAATCTCGCCGGGGCTGATGGGATTTCCCATCAGCCCCGGCGGGATTAACAGAGCCGCGAGAAGAAGGGAAACTCTCGCGGCTCTGAAAGCCCATGCTTTGGGAGGGACTCAGGAGCTGATGCTCGAGGGAGGTTCTGCCGGGCAGTCGGGGCCCTGCGGCGTTGACGTTTGATTCTGCCGCTGCCACGGCGGCAGCAGCAGCAGCAGTCGGTATTTTTTTTTAATCTATCTGGGCGGGGGAGGGGGGGTTAGGACTACTAATGAGCTATGGGGGGGACTAAGATTGGAAGTGGGCTGATGGGGGGAGGGGGTTAGGACTGGTAATGGGCTATGGGGGGTTAGGACTACTAATGAGCTATGGGGGACTAAGACTGGAAGTGGGCTGATGGGGGAGGGGGTTAGGACTGGTAACGGGCTATGGGGGGGTTAGGACTACTAATGAGCTATGGAGGGACTAAGACTGGAAGTGGGCTGATGGGGGGAGGGGGATAGGACTGGTAATGGGCTATGGGGGGTTAGTACTACTAATGGGCTACGGGGGGGAATAATACTGGAAGTGGGCTGATGGGGGAGGGGATTAGGACTGGTAATGGGCTATGGGGGGTTAGGACTACTAATGGGCTACGGGGGGGGGAATAATACTGGAAGTGGGCTGATGGGGGAGGGGGTTAGGACTGGTAATGGGCTCTGGGCTTGCTAAGACTGGAAATGGGCTGATAGGGGGGCTAGGACTGTTAATGGGCTAATGGGCGGGTTAGGACTGGAATGGGCTGTGGTGAGGCTATGACTGGAAATGGGCTGATGGGGGTTAGGACTGGTAATGGGCTATGGGGGGGCTAAGACAAAATGGGGTGATGGGAGGCTTTGGACTGGTATTGGGTTGGGGGGGCTTAGGACTGTTAATGGGCTATGGGGGGTCTAGGACTGGTAATGGGCTGAGTGAGGGGGGCTAGGACAGGAAATGGGCTGATGGAGGGCTAGGATAGGACTGGAAATGGGCTGTTGGGGGGGCTTGGATTGAAATGGACTCATGGAGGGGTTAGAACTGGAAGTAGGCTCATGGGGGTTTGGATTGGAAATGGGCTGAATGGAGGGGAGCTAGGATTTGACATGGGCTGATGGTGGGGCTAGGAAAGGAGTAGAAATGGGCTGATGGGGGGCTGGGATTGGAAATGAGCTGATGGAGGGACTCGGATGGGGGAGCTAGGACTGGAAATGGGCTGATGGTGGGGCTAGGATAGGACTAGAAATGGGCTTATGGGGGGCTAGGACTGGAAATGGGCTGATGCGTGGACTAAAAGGGAGCGGATGCTGGGTGGGGCTGGAACTAGAAGGGAGCTGATGTTGGGGGAGTATTAGAATTGGATACAGCTGGGAGAGTGAAAAAATATTTTGTGTGGGAGGGAAGACAAATCTACAATTGGCCGGATATTGGGAGAGTAAGTGGGGATTGAGGATGGAGGGGTAAAATTTGAGTGGATGAAATAGGAATGAGGAAAGAGCAAAAGGAGAAAGATTAGTATGTTAAAGCAGATGTAGAGAGAGAATGGAAAAAAACTAGAAGCATGAAGAAAAGACAAATGGACAACAGACGATGGAGAGTTAGCAGAAGACACAAAGAAACCAGAAGAAAGTGGCTGGAGCAATTGCAACTGAAAAAAAATGCACAAAAGGTAGAAAAATATCTCTTTATTGAATTTATTAACTGAAATATGCCAGCTCTGGGAAATGTGCATCATTAATGTCTGCGCTTTGTTTAGTACAAGAGGAAATTAATTTATAGTGTTTTTTCTACAGTGTTGTTGGGCTTTTGGGGTTCCCAGTTTAATTATTGTCTTCCTGTTTCTAAATTGTGATTCCTTGTTTGGTGATGGTCTATGTTCTGCATGTGTAACTGAGCTGAGGTATTCTGTTTATGTAATTCCTATTTGACATTGCCACTTGTTCTCTTTCCCCAGTAGGTCATGTATTGCTATTCTCTGAAATGTATTGGTTTAATATTTTCAGTGTAGCCTTTTGATAGGTAGGGTCTTGTGCTTTGTGAGTCCTGGTAGTGCTGTTATGATACAGCAGGTTTGCTATGGGTTCTAAATGGGCAGTGTTTGTAGTAGTTCCTAATGTGCCTGGCAGTTGGCACTGGATTATAGTAATGTAGAAATCTTTTAGTCTTTCTTTATCCATACACTCATTAAGAGGCATGTTTACTAAAAGTTAGTGTAAGGTAACATTATGCAAATATTTATGCAAATGAGTTCCCTTATGCAAAAGAGGCCCCGAAACCGAGTCTCCGCACATGGCCCCGCACCCCCCTTGGGCCTCCCCTGAGATGGTCTGTGTGGATCTGCCAACATGCCGAGCTGAAGGAGCCGTTTTAGAAATCTACACACAGGAAAAATCAATGGAGGCAACTCGGCAACTTATATGTGTATGTGGCCATTTTGTAAACGTCTATGTATAAATGCTGCCAATTAAACTACAGAGACCACCATCTGGTTTTTTTTTTTTTAATTTCAATCTTGAGAGAGAAATAAACAACAGTGGATTAATCCCTCCTGTAAAGAGTTGCCCAAAATGAGCACTTTTTATAAGTGTAAACATACCAGGGAGCAGCTGTAAATTCCAACAAGGACAATTTTGGCCATAAATGTGCTTTCCCTATATAAAATGGGGAATACATGTTTAGTTTTTTGACCCGCATCGACTACTCCCTAACCATTCCTCTGATATACTGCCTCGCAATTTCTACATATTACTAACTTCCACATGTAAATTTAGTTTTTTCTAAAACTACCATTAATAAATAGATGTGCTTTCTATGTGCAAATCTCTCTTTTTCCATGTGGAACTTGCAACTTATGATTCTAAAACAACCCCTATAGTGTGGGATTGCATAGTATTAACTTGGTGGGAAGGAATGTGTGAGCGGGTGTGATGCCTGTATATGTGTGATTGGGTTGCACGGGGTGCGGAGCCTGCATATGTGTGATTGGGTTACACGGGGTGCGGTGCCTGTATATGTGTGATTGGGTTGCATGGGGTGCGGTGCCTGTATATGTGTGATTGGGTTGCACGGGGTGCGGAGCCTGCATATGTGTGATTGGGTTACACGGGGTGCGGTGCCTGTATACGTGTGATTGGGTTGCACGGGATGCGGTGTCTATATATGTCTGATTGGGTTGCATGGGGTGCGGTGCCTGTGTATGTGTGATTGGGTTGCATGGGGTGCAGTGCCTGTATATGTGTGATTGGGTTGCATGGGGAGCGGTGCCTGTGTATGTGTGATTGGATTACATGGGGTGCGGTGCCTGTATATATGTGATTAGGTTGCATGGGGTGTGGTGCCTGTAGATATGTGATTGGGTTGCATGGGATGCGGTGCCTGTGTATGTGTGATTGGGTTGCACGGGGTGCGGAGCCTGTATATATATGATTGGGTTGCATGGGGTGCGGTGCCTATATATGTGTGATTGGGTTGCACGGGTGCGGTGCCTGTATATGTGTGATTGGGTTGCACGGGTACGGTGCCTGTATATGTGTGATGGGTTGCACGGGGTGCGGTGCCTTTATATCTGTGATTGGGTTTCACGGGGTGCGGTGCCTGTATATCTGTGATTGGGTTTCACGGGGTGCAGTGCCTGTATATCTGTGATTGGGTTGCACATGGTGCGGTGCCTGTATATGCGTGATTGGGTTGCATGGGGTGCGATGCCTGTATATCTGTGATTGGGTTGCATGGGTTGCAGTGTCTGTATATGTGTGATGGGTTGCATGGGGTGCGGTGCCTGTATACATGTGATTGGGTTGCATGGGGTGCGGTGCCTGCATATATGTGATTGGGTTGCATGGGGTGCGGTGCCTGCATATATGTGATTGGGTTGCATGGGGTGCGGTGCCTGTATATGTGTGATTGGATTGCATGGCTGCCTGTATATGTGTGATTGGGTTGCACGGGGTGCGGTGCCTGTATATGTGTGATGGGTTGCATGGGGTGCGGTGTCTGTATATGTGTGATTGGGTTGCATGGGGTGCAGAGCCTGTATATATGTGATTGGGTTGCATGGGGTGCGGTGCCTGTATATGTGTGATTGGATTGCATGGCTGCCTGTATATGTGTGATTGGGTTGCATGGGGTGCGGTGCCTGTATATGTGTGATGGGTTGCATGGGGTGCAGTGCCTGTATATGTGTGATGGGTTGCATGGGGTGCGGTGCCTGTATATGTGTGATGGGTTGCATGGGGTGCGGTGCCTGTATATGTGTGATTGGGTTGCACAGGGTGCGGAGCCTGTATATGTGTGATGGGTTGCATGGGGTGCGGTGCCTGTATATCTGTGATTGGGTTGCACATGGTGCGGTGCCTGTATATGCGTGATTGGGTTGCATGGGGTGCGGAGCCTGTATATGCGTGATTGGGTTGCATGGGTTGCAGTGTCTGTATATGTGTGATGGGTTGCATGGGGTGCGGTGCCTGTATACATGTGATTGGGTTGCATGGGGTGCGGTGCCTGCATATATGTGATTGGGTTGCATGGGGTGCGGTGCCTGCATATATGTGATTGGGTTGCATGGGGTGCGGTGCCTGCATATATGTGATTGGGTTGCATGGGGTGCGGTGTCTATATATATGTGATTGGGTTGCATGGGGTGCAGTGCCTATATATGTGTGATTGGGTTGCATGGGTGCCTGTGTATATGTGATTGGGTTGCACGGGGTGCGGTGCCTGTGTATGTGTGATTGGGTTGCACGGGGTGCGGAGCCTGTATATATGTGATTGGGTTGCATGGGGTGCGGTGCCTGTATATGTGTGATTGGATTACATGGCTGCCTGTATATGTGTGATTGGGTTGCATGGGGTGTGGTGCCTGTATATGTGTGATGGGTTGCATGGGGTGCAGTGCCTGTATATGTGTGATGGGTTGCATGGGGTGCGGTGCCTGTATATATGTGATGGGTTGCATGGGGTGCGGTGCCTGTATATGTGTGATGGGTTGCATGGGGTGCGGTGCCTGTATATGTGTGATTGGGTTGCACGGGGTGCGGAGCCTGTATATGTGTGATGGGTTGCATGGGGTGCGGTGCCTGTATATCTGTGATTGGGTTGCACATGGTGCGGTGCCTGTATACATGTGATTGGGTTGCACGGGATGCGGTGCCTGTATATGTGTGATGGGTTGCACGGGGTGCGGTGCCTGTATATGTGTGATTGGGTTGCACGGGGTGCGGTGCCTGTATATGTGTGATTGGGTTGCACGGGGTGCGGTGCCTGTATATGTGTGATTGGGTTGCATGTGGTGCGGTGCCTATATATGTGTGATTGGGTTGCATGGGATGCGGTGCCTGTATATATGTGATGGGTTGCATGTGGTGCGGTGCCTATATATGTGTGATGGGTTGCATGGGGTGCGGTGCCTGTATATATGTGATGGGTTGCATGGGGTACGGTGCCTGTATATGTGTGATTGGGTTGCACGGGGTGTGGAGCCTGTATATGTGTGATTGGGTTGCACGGGATGCGGTGCCTGTATATGTGTGATGGGTTGCACGGGGTGCGGTGCCTGTATATGTGTGATTGGGTTGCACGGGGTGCGGTGCCTGTATATGTGTGATTGGGTTGCATGTGGTGTGATGCCTATATATGTGTGATTGGGTTGCATGGGATGCGGTGCCTATATATGTGTGATTGGTTTGCATGGGGTGCGGTGCCTGTATATGTGTGATTGGGTTGCATGGGGTGTGATGCATGTGGTTTTGCTGCATGTGTGTGTATGGCGTAGGAGTATAGGAGACTGGCAGCGATACATGTGTGTTTGTGTATGATTGGATGGTGTTTTGTGTGCTGTGGAGGTGAGTGCATTATTCTGCACTTGAATAGTTCACTCCCTATTCCCTCCCCTTACTTTCTTCCTTCTCCCTTGCAGTCACTTTCCTATCCCCTTTCAGTACAGTAATTCCCTCTCCCCTCACACTTGCAGTTACAGCTCCTCACCCCAAACAATCTTGCCTTGTCTGTGGCGGCCAGCTGCTCCGCCACTGCCTGAGTTACCTCCTCATTTTAAGCCAGGTACAAATAGTGCAGTTAGGTGAAACCACCTCTCCCCTCTGAATTCTCCTCACAGTGCCCAATTCCTGTTTTATGTTGCATCTGGTAGACTCCAGATAATGGACGGGCTGGGGAGGGAGCAGTGGTGGGCTTTCTTCCTTTCTCCTCTGACCCAGAGATTCCAGTTTCTAAGTTGGTGCATTGTGGGAACCCCTCCTCCACCAGCCAGTCGGCTTGGGTCCCTGCAGGCTACTGAACTTTCTGCTGTCATGGGAACAGCTCTCCCACTTCAGCTGGCGGGGGTTGGGTCTTCGCCAAACGCTGATCTATGTACCACCGCAGGAGGTGGCGAGATTGGTGCCACCACGAGCCTGTTTTTACCATGGCACCACTAGATCTCGTACTACAGACTCTTCTATATCAGTATTCATGGTTTTGCACATATGCAAACAAACATGCATATGGACAGAGGGAGAGACAGACCGATCAACCCTCACTAATAGGTGCTCTAGCAAAACATGCCCAAAACGTAAATCATTGCAAAATTTGTAGATTCTTTAGGACCGGTTAAGTTAATAAAATATTGCTTGGGAGAGCTGCACCCACTAGCTAGAGTACAGTCATGTAACTGCTTTTCCAATGAGCCTAATGGGCCCCATTCGTCGTAGACTCCTGTCGGACACCTGAGAAATCTGACTGTCTGGTGTCTTATAACACATTCAGTCTAAACCCCCTTTGGAATGGACGCAAGGGGCTTTACATTTTCTGAGCTACAGCTGACTCAATCCCAGTAGGACTGGATTGAATCAAAACCCATGTAACCCGACTCAGTAAAACCTTATAAACTGGACTCTGATACATTCTCATTCCTGCAGCAGCCTAGAGATTAGAGCTGCAGATTGAGAACCAGGCACTGAAATCCAGCTTGGACAAGTCACTTTACATTCCATTGTCTCAACTATAACCTCTAATTCTCCTTCAACTCAGATTTGGAAAGATGAATAACAATCTCAAAAATCTAAAATCCTGCTTCTCCAAATGGGACAAACACATCCATGATTTAGATTCCCATTTAAGATCTGACCACTTGAAGCAGTGTTTCTGAAAATCATAAACTAGGAGATATAGCTGCAAACAAGTGAAAAATGCTCCTGTCCACCCAGCTGGGCGAGTACCACAAGGTTCAGCTGGTTCACATCAAAAGCATGAAGACGAATCGCATTAGAATCTAAAGGACCAAGGCATACTGTACAGACCATTGAATAATGAATCCTGTCTGCCATTCATTTCTGGGTTCATTTCTGGCATTAATGTTCTTGCATAGCCTTGAGCAAATCACAAATTCTTTGTATTTTCCCCAGTTATAAAACCAGGTAAAAATAAGGGCATTTTCCATGGAAGCTGTCACAGAATATACAAGAGGGTGTTAGTGGTCAGATGCCTATGGTTGGCTGCACGTGTGTCCCCCAAGTACTGTGATCACTAAGCGTGCAGGAATCCTGCTTGGATGGATCAATAGTTTTACTTTTAACATATTACAGAACACTTTATTCTCATTCCTCAGAAACAAGAAGACAACGTAAAAAATAATACTTTGTTCACTTATCTTTGCACAACAGGCTTTAAATCTTACCCAGGATTCTCTACAGTCATAATTCATTTTGTTATGATTAAGTTAGAATTTCCCTACTGCAAAGCACCAAAAAATGATAAAAGAGGATGAAACAGCTCCCTTAGGAAGAAAGACAAAATACATTAGGGCTCTTCAGCTTGGAGAGGGGCGCATAAAATGATGAGTGGTGTGGAACAAGTTAATAGGGAATGCTCATTTATGCTATCAAATAATATAAGGACTAGGAGACAAAGCATGAAACTAACCACTAGCAGATTTAAAACAAATTTAAGATGCATGTTTTTCAGTCGATCCATAGCTGAGTGGTGTAATGTGTTGTGGCTAAAGGTTTTTTTAAAGTGCCGTCAAGTCAATGCTGACTCCTGGCAAGCCAGCAGCCCCTGGGCTTTCTTGGAAAGGTATGACCAGAAGTAGATTGCCAGGTCTTTTCTTCCCAGGCAACAGAAGGTAAAGTGACTTGCCCAAGGTCACAAGAGGTGCCAGTGGGAATCAAACCCTGGTCTCTTGGGTGCTATGGCTACTGTTCCACTCCCAAGGTTGAGAATAGCTAGGTTCAAAAAAGACTTGGAAATGTTTCCGGGGGCCAGTTTCAGATACGGGGATCGGCCCTTCCTGCAGCTGGGAGTGGGCAGCAGGGAGGGGGAGACCTACCGGGCTCTTCATTATGCCCTCTGTGTCATCTTCAAGCCTAAAGCACGTGAGTCCTAAAAAGGTGATCACGCAGTGCATCCAGTGAAGCTAAAGAACCCCAACTGGCTTCATATTTTTCAAGAACAACTGATTCAGTCCCAGTTTACTCTCAGTGCATGAAGGGGTTGTAGTCACTGCTTTTCTCATGGAAATTAGGAGACGTTCATACACGGCATGAAACAAAACCTTTCCTAAAAAATAAAGTCCCACAGAAAAAGAGAAAACTGAGAGGTATTGGCTTTTTGGACAGCCAAAAATTATTTTGCTATACTTCAAGATATTTCTCATAACACATGGCCTTGGACCCATTAGAGTCTAGGTCATGGCACAGGAATTGCAGTACCATTGTCCAGGATGGGCATAGAGGAGCTGGAAGGCAAGATTTAGTCGCAAGGAGATGCTGTCATTTGAAAAGACATTTCCTATTTCATTTTCTTTTATTTCTGAAACAAAATAAAAGAAAAAAGTGAACATAAGAACATAAGATATGCCATACTGGGTCAGACCAAGGTCCATCAAGCCCAGTAGCCTGTTTCCAACAGTGGCCAATCTAGGTCATACGTACCTAGCAGTTTCCCCAAAAGACACAGGTTCCACAATGCTTGGGTCAAGCAGTGATATCCTGGGTCCCTTCTTAATAATGGTTTATGGACCTTTCCTCCAGGAACTTGTCCAAACCTTTTTAAAACCCAGCTACACTAACAACCTTTACTACATCCTCCGGTAACAAATTCCAGAGTTTGATTACACGTTGAGTGAAAAAATATTTTCTTTTATTAGTCTTAAATAGTTTACCCTGTAGCTACACTGCATGGCCCCTAGTCTTTCTATATTCTGATAACGTAAACAATCGATCTACGTTTACCCGTTCCACTCTGTTCATTAATTTATAGACTTTCATATCTCCCCTCAGCTGTCTCTTTTCCAGGTTAAAGAGCCCTAACCTTTTTAGCCTTTCTTCATAGGGGTATGCTTCCATCCCCTTTACCATTTTGGTGGCTCTTCTCTGAACCTTTTCTAATAACGCTATATCCTTTTTAAAATACGGCGACCAGAATTGCACACAATATTCAAGGTGCGGTCGCACCATGGAACGATACAGAGGCATTATAATATCTTTTGTTTTATTTTCCATTCCTTTCCTTATCATACCTAGCATTCTATTTGCTCTCTTGGCCGCCGCTGCACACTGGGCCGAGGGTTTTAACATGGTATCCACAATGACGCCTAAATCTTTCTCCTGGATGGTGGTTCCTAATGTGGAACCTTGCATCGTGTAACCATAGTTTGGGTTGTTCTTCCCTAGGTGCATAGCCTTGCACTTGTCCACATTAAATTTCATCTGCCATTTTGATGCCCAGTCTTCCAATTTATCAAGATCCTCTTGCAATTTTACACAATCCTCTTGGGTTTTAACAACTTTAAATAGTTTTGTGTCATCTGCAAATTTGATAACCTCACTAGTTATTCCACTTTCCAGGTCATTTATGAATATGTCAAAAAGCAGCGGACCCAGCACAGATCCCTGGGGTACACCACTATTCACCTTTCTCCATTGGGAAAATTGGCCATTTAGCCCAACCCTCTGCTTCCTATCTTTTAACCAGTTCCTGATCCAGAATAGTGGATGAAATATTGTTTGTTTTCACTTTCAGTTTATTTTAGGCTGACATTTTGTTGGGGAGGAGAGAGCACTGATACCTTCCCTTTCCCCAAAGCTGAAATTGTTTCATAAAAGCCCTCTCTTCTTTTGGGCTCTCTGACCTACCCACCCAGACGCCCCCCCCCCCTCCCCTTCCTACCATCAGGTGTGTTGCTGGGTAGGAGTGATACACTTTTGCTTCTGCCCCACCAGCACACCTTCCCAAAATGGTGCCAGATGAACCTTGTTAGATGCTGTTTTGCTGAAGAGAGGAATACCATTGACAAAACTAGTGGTAACTGGTGCTATTATAGAAATATCACCTATGGGCCAGGAGCAAAAGTGAATCGCTTCCACCCTGTGAAGACCTGGCAGATGGGGTAAGAATCCTGGGAATGACAGAGGGTTGGGAGGGGGGCTTTATTTAACATCTAAAATGCTTGTTTTCTTTGTTCAGAGAGTAGGGGCCCGGGGTTGACAATTTTTTCCTTTTTTTGGTTTTCCATTTTGTTCATTATTTTCCTCTGTTTCAAATAACCAAACAAAATAAATAACAAGTTGAAAAGTGACTTACAGGGTGATTGAATGGTGCGTTTCCCCTCTCCTCCATTTGGAGTCTCAGGCATGTTTCTGTGAGGACTTGGTAAAAAGTGTGTGTCAGTAGGGTAGAGCTGGTGAATGAGCGTACTGATGGTGTATGTGAGGGGTGTGTGTATCAAGTGATATGAGGTGTATATCTCTACAGGCAGAGACTGGAAGGAAGATATGTGTATGAGTGTTTGTGTATATTTGAGGTGTGCTTGTTGACAGTGTGTGTGTGTGTGTATGTTGCAACAGGCAGGGCTTAGCTGTGAAGACGAGATGTTAGAGGCTGGAAGGAATATATGTATGTGTGTGTGTGTCTTTCATTTATGTGGTTAGACATGTGCAGGGCCAAAATACTTTGATTTAAATGAAAATGAACCAAAGTTTTTCTTTGTATTCATCATATGCTTGCTACAGCTTTATTTTTCACACACAAAGCCATTGCGCACATGATAATTCATAGGTATGTGCACACACAAGCAATTTGCATACACATTTAATTTTTAGTCGCCCAAATGAATATCCAGACAAGCTTGACATGCACATCTAGTGTCTGTGTGTGTTTATGGGGTGTGCTTCTTGATAAGGTGTGTCAGAGATTGTGTATCTGTGCCCGTCATGAGTGTCAGGGGCTGTGCGTATGTCTGTGTGTGAGCATAATAGCAGAGTATCTCAGGAGTTCTATGTGTGTATCATGAAGGGCGAGTTGGATTGTTTGTGTGTACACGGTGGAAGTGTGTGCTGGAGGTCTGTGTGTACCTAGGCATATACCCTTCTCACTCTCTTGCACATTCCCTGTCCCCTGCCCTCTCTCTCTTCCTCCCACCATCTTTCATTATTCCTTCTCCCTACCCTTAGCCCCTTCTTTCTCTATCAGCCTTTTTACTCCTTCCCTTGCTTCCCCCCTCTGCCTTCTTGCCCTCCTTCCCTTCCCTTCCCTTTGCATTCTCAGCTCCTTTCCTCCTCATCCACTCTTCCTGCAGTAGTAGGGTGTGTCAATTTTAGGGGTAGATTTTTTATTTTTCCAAACTTTCCAAACTACTAGTGACCAAATTATGCAGTTTTGCATGCTGAATCTAAAATTATCTTCAGAAACTGCTTAAATCACAGTTGAAATATGTGGAAATTAAGTAATATTTATTTGAACGTACAAATAGGCTGAACACCACCTGTAGTCACATAATTGTCTTTAAAATATTATTTATGCAGTTAATTTAATGTTATTTAACAAAATCCAGCAAAGAAGCCAGATCTTGTTTGCTTCTGTTTCGGCTCATGAGCTCCCTGCTGACCATCTGACCCCTCCTGATTGTATACATGACCAGCAGCCTAAGTTGTCATTTTTACACACCTTTCTATAGACTGGGTGTGTGATGGCCAGTCTGGAACCACCATGGGCTTGCTCAGAAACACAAAGGTCTCTGCTGTTGTCATGGTACAGGTAAGAGGAGGCTCAGAGACTCCGGAATGCCAGTCAAGTAATTGGACGAGTGTAGTTGCCTCAGTGTTGATAGATGGTGTTTTCCTGGGTCTCACACTGCTGTCTCCAAGCTGAGTCTTCTCATCTCTTTCACCTCTGATTTCAATATCTTCTCCAATGCATCTCCTCTCTCCTGTTCCTCTTCACTGCACAACATAGCTTGCAGAACAGACTCGCTGTAACCATGCCAAGCTGACCTTCTCACTGTAGGCATGACTATCTTTCTTACCTCTCCTGTCCTATCAATAGTTGCAGCTGGAAAAGGAGATGCCTGGGATCTTGTGTCCAAATGCAATTTATTTTTATATTGAACCAGTTCACCATGTAAACCGCAACACAGAATTCTACAATCATTCTTAAGTTTTTCAGATTCTTTCCTTTCAGATTATGCTTGGAAATCCATATTCTCATGAACCTTAGAGCTGTGGTAAGCCATCTGCTATGTGGCACGGGTCCTATTTCCAATCACAATTTGTATATTTTTGCGGAATTTGCAAACATGTAGGTAAATAACATATTACACAAAATTTAAAGCTAGTTATTGATTTGCCACATGAACGTGTACCATTTCTTCACTAGTGCTTTTTAAAATTATGACATCTCCAAAATTGACACACCCTATTACAGTAGCCCCCCTTTTCCTTACCTCCTCCCTACCCCACCCATTCCCGTTTGCTCCACACCAGACCCCCTCCCCTCTCTTCTATAATCCTGACCTTTACTTCATGGCTTGCCTGTCCCTTCAATGATGGCCAACTGCTAAGTGTCAGCGGGAGCTGGATTCTCCCGCCAGTTCGGCATCACAGTCACCACTGTTCTGGTGTCAATGGGAGCTGGAGATTTCCTCCATCACTACCGCCGCTGCTTCCTCTTGGCAGGAGTCGGGGATTCTTGGTGGCTCTTCACGATTTGATTCTACTCTGCCTTAAGGACATTTTATGCATCGGTTTCTTGTCACATGTGCCAAGAGATGCAGATAGAAGGACCCTCCATAATTGGCGCTCTCACTTAATCGAAAGGCCCCTAAAAAATAAAAACCAGCGCACAACCTTAACTGCCCATATTCAGCAAGAGGTATCCTTGTCAAGAAGATAAGATGCACCAGTGTGGGGTCAGGCCAATGGTCCATCAAGCCCAGAATTCTGTCTCAGACAATGGCACTCCCGGTTACTTGAAAGAACCTGGCAGAGTGAGACAATCTCTTTCCCACTGCCTACTCCCATATGTAAGAGTTGATGATCCACATGCCTGTCTGGCCAATAACTGTTAATGGATCCATCCTCTAAAATTTATTCAAGCATTTTTCGGTCTCAGTATACTATTAAACTTCAATACATCTTCTGTTAGCAAATTCCACTGAACAAGCGTTCTTTATTTTAAATCTGCTAGTAGTTTTAAGATACGTTCTCAAACTCTAGTTTATTAGAAATGGTAAATAACCATTGTCTATTGACTTGTTTTCCCTCCCCAGCTTGATACGTCTGTCACATCCTCTTTTAGTCTTTTCTCCACGCTGAAGAGCCCTAACCTCTATAGGCATTCTTCACAAGGGAGACGTCCCGTCCTCTCTATCACTTTGCTTGCCCTTCCCTGCTGTAGCTTTTTTGAGATGGGGTGACCAGAACAGACTGATGGGATGACAATACTCAAGGTGCAGATGCACCATAGACCGATACAGAGGAAATATGATATTCTTTGTTTTGTTCTCCATTCCTTTCCTAATAATCGCGCTGATGATGAATAGCGCGGTATATAAAAGCCGTTAAATAAATAAATAAATAAATAAATAAATAAATAAATTCTATTTGCTTTCTTGACCACCATCACATACCAAGCTAAGAATTTCAGCCTAATGCCCACAATGATTCCAAGATCCTTTTCCTGGGTGGTGATTTCTAACATGGAATCCAGCATATGTACTTCTAGTTAAGATTATTTTCCCTATGTGCATCACTTGTCTACATTTCATTTCATTTGCCATTTAGATGCCTACTTCCCAACCACAAGAGCCTCCTGCAATCCCGCCCAGGCTCTTCATATTTTAACTACTTTGAATAACTGGATTATCTGCACATGTGTTCGCCTCACTTATTGCTCCTTTTGGCTTATGTTCAAAAATAGTTTTGTAAGGATCCATGTTACCTCCTGTTTTATTTAATCTTTATCTGGCTGCATTAGCTATGCTGATCCAAGAATTAGGTTTCACAGTACCTATGCATGCTCGTGACATACAGATGTGGATAGTACTTTTAGGGCTACTCTCTCAGGACTTAGATAAAATTACAAATTGGATCCATGACCACAAACTCAAATCTTCAGCCCTCTGGCTCTCTAGGCACCACTCCATATGTCAGTTCACTCCCCATCTGGCAGGTAAAGCTATCATTTATAACTTCTTTAGTGTCGGTATAGACAGTCAACTATCATTGGGCCCCCATATCTCCTCTTTAGTAAAGAGATGCTTCTTTGCTCTTCATCTGATAAGATCTATTAGACCACGCCTTAAATTAAACGTTTGCAACTTGCACAGAATATAGCTGTTAAACTAGTGAATAATGCTAAGTGCATCTGACCATGTCTCTCCTCTTCTGAATGGGCAGCAATGACTGTCCATCTTCAGCAGAGTTGAATTTAAGATTCTTATGCTTACCCATCACACATTTTATTCAGGTCTGCCACACTATCTTTTCCCCCCATTTACTTCCTTGTATGCCATCCAGGAATTTGGGATCTTCTCAACTGTACCTTTTGGTGGTACCTTCAGCATGCTTAAATGTAAACTGGTCTGGACACAAAAGGCTACCTTCTCGTACTTAGCTCTGGTGTTATGAAACTCTCTACCTTCAGATGTGTGGGCTGAGAGCTCCACCAAGAAATTTAACAAACTTATGAAAACGTGGTGGTTTCAATGCTCATATGCTGATCATCTTGACGATCAGCTACCACTTGATGGCTGTTGTTATTTTGAGTGCTCTCTCTTTTATTTTTTATTTTTTTTAACGCTTGGGTTCTGAGCACAACATTCCCTTTCTTGTCCCCTCTTTCCTTTTGTGATCAGGTCTGTTTTTCAATCTAACAGAAAATTAATTGCTGTCCTATGCATCTCTCTCCTTCGTCATCTGTCCCTGTCTTGTCATGTTGTTGTTTTTCGTAACTATAACTTACTGGCTGGATACCTTGTTTGTAAACCGCCATGATGTAATTTCATTTTTCAAATGATTGAATATCGAAACCTGACAAATAAATGAATACTGCTTCTCATAACTCTTGAGAAACAAAACTTGTGTGAGAATGAAGTTTATTAACCATTATATGTAGAAAAGTGAAGCATTATTCCCACTGGTAAGCCTCAAAGTTCTGAACCGGAGAGAGGAGGATTATCCCTTGCTCACCTGGGAGATCATTTTGCCACTGGACGCGAAGACTTTGGCTGGCTTTGCCACAAAAAAGAGATTGCTGGGACCCAGAGTTGGGTGGTGAGATCCGCCCCTTTCGCTGATGTCATCACAAGCAACTTCAGGGACTTAAAGCTGGTGAAGTTGTTCGCGGGCCATGGTGTGCATGCAGAAAGGGAAGCGTGTCCAAAGAGGAAATGTCCCTTTGGTGCCAGGTGGTGCTGGCACTTTGCTCGAGGATGCCAAAGGGACCCAGGAAGAGAAAAGGTAAAAGTCACAAGAAGACCATGATATCATCTACACCTAAAACTATGGCAGGTCCTATAACAAACATGTGGTACAGGGACATAATGTCCCTTTGGTATCTCAGACTGAATTGGGTGTGTCCTCTTCCCTAGAGATTTCCGGGGTATCCTTAAGCTCTTCTTCTAGGTCTCCCCCAACTCCACCTGTGGAGGTGTTATGGCTTGAAGGTGGGAGTATAATTACTCCCTTAATACGCCAGGTTGTGAATGAGGGAATCTCCCCTTTAGTGGCGTTACGGCAGGTTTTTGGGGGAAGGTGTTTCAATGCCTCTTCCAATACAATGTACAAGTGCTTTGAGCATGATGGATTTTACAGAAGTTAAATCTGATGATACTATCTTGTTGGGGGGGATTTATTGACCAGACAGTTAAGTTCTTTTTAGATACTGTGAAAAAGTTGCAGGAGCTGATGCTGGCATTGATGCTGTCCTTCAGAAGTTGGGTAAATCATCAGCTCAGGTTGATTCCTTGCAATCCACTGGTGTTTCTAGTATTAAAGAGAGTTTGATGTTACATGTGCAATTAGAAGCAATTGAGAATTCCATTCTGGCTCAGAATTTGCGTTAAATTTCCCTAGGACACGTTGGCTGTCTCTACTTATTTTATTTCAGAAATATTGAAGGAAGTTCTGTTATTTTCCGCTGCCGAATCTAATGCTGTTTCAAATATTTATTATTTGCTGGCTAGATTATTGATGAAAGGTGAGGAAATGAATGTTCCTGTGGTTGCAGGTGCTGCTGAATTGGATTTAACTGGCTTTTTAGAGTCATCCTTGGATGAAATTTCATCCAGGAGTACATTGATTGTTACTCTTTCTCCAGAAGCGGACAAAGCCAGAATCATGAAAAATTACTTTAAGAAGGACTTTATTATAATAGTTCCTGATGTAGCTAGGGCTACACATTACGCAGAACAAGGTTCTTCCAGTTGACACCTCATGCTTTGGCTCCGGGAGCCTCTTTCCTTTTGCACTAGGTATGTGTTCACTGATCCTTCTCAATCGAAGGATTTTCTGAAAGACAATTGACTTATCCTAACTAGCCCTGATGTTCCCATGTTTCTGGTTTAATTTGGTCTTTTTTTTTCTTCTTCCTTTTTTGTTATGAGTATGGGGGTTGTTCTTTAGGGAATAGATTATTTTTTATCTGTCCGGGTGAGTCAGGTTCCTCTTTCCACAATGTGGACTACGAAACAAAATATTTTTTCCTTTTTGTAAATTCTTCTTAGTTCTTTTTCTATTCTTGCATTTGTAATTTCTTTGTTTATTGCATCTTGTATGTTGTAAAAATTCAATAAAAAAAAAACGTTAACTACTGAAAAATCTACATAGCCCTGGGATATCCTCTGATTGGACACAGAGGCTCTTCAGGGAGCTCAGGGGCTCTCCGACAATCCCTCTCCCTGATCCTTTTCAGGTAGGAGGGAAAGAAAGCCCTCAGGCTTGTGAAATTCCTCAGGCACGTCCAAGTAAAACAAAAAAAAAGAAACACGGATGGGATTGTTGCAAAATGTAATTGTTCGCTGGGATTCTTGAAGCAGATGAACTATGTGGCATTTAGGTCATGCCTAATCCATAGAGAAACAAAACTAGAAGTCCGTATTGATCATAAAACAGTCACTGGAAGATGGTATCAAATCCTGTCCAGCAAACAGCACTCCTTGGAAAGGAACCTGTGCTGGCCGTTCTCGAGGTTCGGCACACTCCTAGGAAGAAAAGTGAAGAACAATAACCAAAGAGTGTTGATGAGTTTTATATGACACACTCTTCTGAAAGACCTGCTCCTTGGGGCATGTCTGATCTACTACCACTACATTAATCATTTATATAGCGCTACAAGGTGTACACAGCACTGTACAACCATATCACAAAGACAGTTGCTGCTCATAGAGCTTACAGCTCATCAATTCAATGGCAGTAGGGATCACAGTGCTACCAGTGTAGTAAACATTTGTGACACCTTACATGTATGAAACCAGGAGAGTTTTGAACTCTAATACCAGCCCTACATGTATATTACAAACAGCAGTAACATCCCATACCCCATGCCCGAAGGGAATCCTTTTGAAGGCAACTCTCCAGCAGGTTTAGATCTAAATTAATATCTGGGCCACAAAATTTCTCAGAATGTTTTAGCCAAGGTTTAGCTTTCCTGCAATGCTGCACAAGACAAAATACAGATGAGAGAATACTAGGATATAGTACCACACTATACTGATGTGTTACCATGTGCCATATGTCACTATAATCTGTGCCTGAACTACCAGAAGGGCTACTGCCTCATCCAACTGGCACGCCATAATTCACACTACTGCAATCCAAAATGTATGTCCTCTATGTTACCCAGGTCTTAAGAGACAGGAAAGCATTCTTCTCTAACCCTGCTTTAGAACACAGATCAAGGCCTTCCTTGGTGTGCAGACTCCTTGTCTTAGTAGAGAAAATAGAGCAGGTCCTAGCACACATTTCATATGGGACTCTAACCATGAAAGACTTGTCAAAATCATTACATACACATCACAAACATGAATCACTTCTCTGCCTGCACATTTTACAAAGGGACATGCTGTGCTAATGCAACTGGGCCAAACCCTGGTCAAGACAGGGCACATCAAGGACACAACATAGTCCAATGACAGAGCTCCAGCACCGCTGAGCCAGAAGAATAAATGTTTTCCTCCTCTGCTGCAGCTCTCTGCTGGGTCTCAATGACAAATGCACTGTGATATTCATTTAATAGAAATGTTTGCAGGAAGGAAAGCGATGTGGCAGGCATGCACCCATGGGGAGGGCCAGTGTGCTACCTGCCCTGATGGAATATGACAGACTTCTGGCTGCACTTGATGAGCTGCTCTCAGTTGCTATTCTTGGTGGCACAGCGGGTGCGCTGGCAGGCTAAACACCCTCCCTGCTGGCAGTGAGGTATTGTGCTTGAGAAAATTGGCTAATGATTAGTCAAGCCCTCTCTCTGACTCCTCTTCATGTGCCAGCTGCGGGGCTAAACTTCCCACATATGCACTGACACTTGGGAGGCGTGAGCAGTGGGTTTTGTAATTCGCACAAGTAACAGAAGCCTCATTTTCACGTCACTGGATAACATGTGTATGGTATTTGTCAATGCTCATGAATAGTGTGGCCTTCCCAATCCCATAACACGGCAGAGGCAAGAGGAAGAAGCTTGTGAAACAAATCTGGGACGCTACGGATTTAGTCCTGCTCGTGGGCAAGTGAATTATGTCTCTGTTCAGCTAAGTGTAATGGAGGAATCACAGTAATATTCTCATCTCTGCCCTTGTCTACAGCTGTCACACAGTCCAAAGGCACTGAGAGAGTCGGACAGTCAGCCACATTAGCAGTGTGCAGGAGCATTGCAGTGGGGACACCATCTGCATGAAGGATGCATCATGAAATGCAAAATTGTTCCTGCGATTATTACTGTTGATTCCCCTTTAAGTGCACTATGAGAAGCCTTTTAGCCTGCAAACATCCTGCAAGAGGTCTTTCTGCTCCTCTCTGCTGACACTACGGCACAGTATCATCTCTTATGATGCCAAAAAGCGACGTGCGGCAGTCCCACTAGGACTTTAGAACAAGATGGATGAATAATTCTGCTTTCTTCTAGGGAAGCAATGTTCTAACTTCACACATGTAAAACCTCTAGAGACTGTGCTGTTGAAAGAAACATTAAAACCCATGACATTTTGGATTTCTGAAGAAATGAGCTAGACAAAACAACATACATAACCCCACGAAACAGTACATGGACTAAGTTTATCAATGAAAGGACATGAATTGAAAACAGTCAAACATGAAAGATGATCATCTCAGATGACATCAAAGTAATTGGTCAATGTATTACAGCAGCTGGGAAAGGTGATGGCCTGCTCAGGTGGTAAGCAGAGGTATTACTGGCAGGATAAAAGGAATTATTATTCTCCTTGCACAGGTCATTAGTGAGAGCACAGTCTGTACTTTGTTCGGTTCTGGGGGCTGTACCTCTGTAAAGACATTGAAGGTATGCAGACGGTTCAGAAAAGGGTTACTAAAGAGACATAAGGCCAAAGAGCATGTACCTGTTGTATTAATATACAACCCATGAAAAATCATAAAAGGTCCTATAGCCACCTTTCCTGAGCGATGAGTCACCAGAAAGAGATATTCCCTGTTCCACCAGCTCTAGTTTTCTGGCAACCACCTAATCTAAAGTAAATATCTGTAAAAAGTTACCTTCTAACAGAAATTCTGAAAGAGTCAACTATGCTGCAAACTCTGCCAACCTATCACAGGAGTCTTCCGCTATCCTGAATGAACCTGCTCTTGGCTGATCTCTGAAGTTAAGCACAGTCAGGGCTGGCTGGTACTTGGATGGGTGACCACCTTGGACTGCCAGGTGCTGTTAACTCACTGCATGGAAGGCAGGCCTGGAAATCTACTTTAAGTTGCATCTTGTCAAGAAAACCCAGGGGCTAGGTTGCCAGGAGTCAGCATGGACTCAACCACACACATGGCATTATTGCATATCACAAGACCCCACAGCCATCCACATGAGGGGTCCTACTCATGCTTCTTCTCTAACGCAGCATGTACTACTCAAGGCAGAACATGTGAAAGACGCTATTCTGCTGAAACAGGCCAGATGGTGAAGATAAATATTAACTCACAAAGTCACACATCATAGAAAAGACCAAGGTGCTACCTCCGTGGCAAAACGTATTTTGGGAGCACACCACTGCACTGATGACCTTTATGATCAGGACACTACAAGGGAAAGTCAAAACCAATGTAGGAACATAAGACTTTTGAAGTTAAAATAATCCGACACTTTGGAAATGAGAAGAAAGGACTTTGCAATGACCTGGGTTTCTTAGCACACTGTGCACGATACATTTCCACTGCCCGTCACCTTCTTATTGCTCCGACGCATCAACTCCCTCCCCCTTCACACTATCACTGAAATGCATTTTATGATCCACTTTCATTTTCCGGCAATGCCATCTTTTGCTCACTCTGTCTAGCACCTGAGGGAGAGGTGTTCATTCCCAAAAACAAGTCAAGAAATGCAGCATTAGCCTAATCACAAGATTATTTTTCTATTATTTTTCCCGCAACTTCCTGATGTAAATTGTTCCACAGAAGAAAGTAAGCTGCCAGAAAAATCCCAGCCCAAAGAAGCGCTGTAGAATATTTGTCTGATCCTTACATGTTTTCATCTGGCAGTGCCCCCCCCCCTTCTCCTTTTTGGGGTTTCTACCTCAAATGGATCTGGCCCCCACTGATTCATTATGCCACGAGTCTTCATTGGTAACCAATTCCCATATTAAATCCCCTCCCAGCCCAACCATTGAGGGGATGGTCCAAGCTCCATGGCTCCCTGAGTCTGGACATGGTCCTAGCCTAGGAACTAAATCTCGTTGCTTGCTTGGCAACACACAGCACCGATACTCATCTGGATCCTGTCTAACCGCAGTTTCAGTGTTTCAAACTTAAGCTGTTCACCAGCACTTCTCCTGATGTAAAAAAGTCACAGCACAGGTCTCTCTGATACAGCCAATCTTGGCCTTGCATAAAATGCCCACTGGGCGGTGAGAAGCCCTTGGAGGTCTCTTTAATACTGAAATGAACATTAATAAAAAATGTTTCCAAGCTGAGAGAAATGGGTGTAAAAATGGCAGAAACCAGCTAAGAATTCATTCTGCACTGCCAATTATAATGGGGACAAGACTGACATGCAAGACCAAGGTCATGTATGTGGACTTTACCTTTACTAGACCCAGGGCCATTGTTAGCAATGGGCAATGGGGCTCCTACCCCGAGTCTCTTCCCCATTTTTGTTTATCCCACTCACCTCCCCTCTTTACACCCCATCTAGTGCCTGTAACCCAGCATTACCTTCCCTTCCATGGTGCCGGTACCTTGCCTTTTCCTTTATGTAATGAAGTTCAATAACAAGCTATTTCAGCCACATGGGATTCCGCAAGTTTTGCTGCCTTGTTCAGTTTGCTATTGCAGTGCCAGCGAAGGGAGGGGCAAGGCGCTAGCACTGTGGAAGGAGGAGCAGTTGCAATGCAAGCACTAGATGAGGCATGAAGAAAGGAGGTGAGGGGAATAAGCAAAAATCCAGGGGAAGCCCTATTAATGTATGAAGCTACAGGAGAAATAGAGACTCAGGAGACCACGGTGATTGAGTGGGGAGTGAAGGAAAAGGAGAGTGGGATTTCCCAAATTAGAGGAAGCAGGAGAGTGTCTACTTGGGGCTGCCCAGATTTGATGGGTGGACAGGAAGAAATGAAGAGAGAGTGGGAACTTCCAGATTGTGGACAACAGAGGGGGGACTTGCAGATTAGTGGAAATGGGAAGATCGCAGGGAGTGGAGGAAGGGAAAAGAGTGTGGAGATTCTAAGACATATTGGCAGAGAGCAAGGACTCAAAAGAGTGGGTTGGGGAGAGCAAGAACTCAGCAGTTGAGTGGGGGGCGTGTTAGATGGCTGGAAACATGAAATTGGGTTGTGAATTTGAGATTATACGGTAGAAGAAGGGGGCCAAAAGGTGGGGAATAATTGAGATCTGGTGTGAAGGACCAGAAGGGTTGGGGAGTGGGTGAGAGGTAGTAGAAACAGATGGGTCTGTGAGGGATGAGAAATGGTGGAAATTGGTTAATTTTTGCTTTCTTCACACATTTTTCCAGATTGTTGGGTGTTTCTCAGTTCGTTTCATGTTTTGTTTTGTTTTAATAAATAATTTTTTATACGCACAAAATCAATTTAACAGGCATGAACCAATGAATTATGATGAATTAAGTTTAACATAAGAACATAAGATATGCCATACTGGGTCAGACCAAGGTCCATCAAGCCCAGTATCCTGTTTCCAGCAGTGGCCAATAAAGGTCACCGG
This sequence comes from Ichthyophis bannanicus, assembly GCA_033557465.1. Taxonomy (NCBI): domain Eukaryota; kingdom Metazoa; phylum Chordata; class Amphibia; order Gymnophiona; family Ichthyophiidae; genus Ichthyophis; species Ichthyophis bannanicus. The sequence goes on along the minus strand of CM066038.1, from coordinate 486,727,567 downwards.
TACCTAGCAGTTTTCCCAAAGGACACAAATTCCACAATGCTTGTATGGGTCAAGCAGTGGATTTCCAGGGTCCCCTTTAATAATAGTTTATGGACCTTTCCTCGAGGAATTTGTTCAAACCTTTTTTAAACCTAGCTACACTAACAGCTTTTACTACATTCTCCGGTAACAAATTCCAGAGTTTGATTACATACCGAGTGAAAAAATATTTTCTCTTATTAGTTTTAAATAGGTTACATTGTTGCTTTGTTGCATGTCCCCTATTCTTTCTATAATTTGATGGTGTAAACAATCGATCTACGTTTACCCATTCCACTCCATTCATTAAATTGTAGACCTCTATCATATCTCCCCTCAGCAGTCTCTTTTCCAGGTTGAAGAGCCCTAACCTTTTTTTTTTAAATTTAATATTTATAACGATTTTACAATAAATCAAGCAAACAAGCTTGGAAGCAAAGAATGACCATCCAAGAAAAACAACCCAATACATAACATTTCAAAACAAGATAATATAACAGAAGGTCATCTGTAGTCCACATTGAGGGGGGAGAGGAAAGGAAAATCGACTCACATAGGAAGAGAAAACCAATGTGAGTAATACATGTAAGTCTATAGGCAAAAGATGGCAATACACAACGCAGACATAAATTAATGGCAAGACCCATCAACCCTCAACCAAGGAAAAAGTAGAGGGCAACCTAGAACTAATAAAAGTAGATAATGCTTCCGGTTGATAGAAAATAAATCTTTGAGAATGAAGCCCAACTAAGCATTTACAAGGAAAACGCAACTGAAAGGTTCCCCCTAACTGCAAAACCCCATTTTTCAATAGAAGAAATTGCCTATGCCTTTTTTGTGTGTCTTTACAAATATCTGGAAAGATTGAAATCTTCACCCCATGAAATAAAGAAGAATGCTTCTTAAAAAAAAACAATTTAAGTATCCACTCTCTGTCTGATACTAAGGCGAGAGTAACTAATAAAGTAGACACTCTAACAGGCTGAGAAATAGGAGAAGAGACTAAGTCAGAAACATTCAATACATCAGTGGGAAACTCATCGATCACAGACCCAGGCTCCCTTTTACCCACGGGAAGGTAAAAGGCCTTTGAAATAGGTGGCATTAACTCTTGAGGCACTGACAATATCTCTGACAAATATTTCTTAAACAGTTCTAATGGCGCTGTCACTGGGATCTTAGGAAAGTTTAAAACTCTCAAATTAGAAGACCGAACAGCATTTTCCAGACTTTCAACCTTAACCCGAATCAAAATATTATCCTTAATGAGAGCCATGTTGGAATCAGAAGCAATAGCAGATTTCTGGCGACTTTCTTCAAGCTGAATTTTAATCTGATCAATTTCTGTTCGATAATCCTGTAGGTTATCTTCTATATGAGAAACCCTTGCCAACGTTCCAGTAGACTGAGCCGCAACAACCTCCAATAAATGGGTTATAGCGTCCCAGATATTCTCCAAGGAAATAGATTTGGGGCGAGTCATCTTAAAATCCAACAATGAGGCAGCAGACACCAAAGGCGTATTTAATACGGATACCTCACCAGGGACTTGCAAACCTGGTTGAGGGGACTCCTCCACAGCATTCTCTCCACCAACGGCAAAGGTCACATTCTCCCCGTCAATCGCGTCAGCTTCCCATTCTGCCCCTGCAAGGCTGCTGCCTTCCAACGCTCCTGCAGGGGAAGCCAACAGTGCAGGCGGGGAAGATGCCAGGGGCAACGGCGGCGATCTCACCTCCGGAGAGAGCGTGATATCGAGGCATGGAGAAACCACCTCCTCTCGTGGTTCTCCTCCACCTGCTCTAATCTCCTGAACCATCTCCTCTGATACAAGAACAAACCGATCCATCGGGCCAGCCAAGGGTTCAGACGGGAACACCCTTGGTTTACCCTTCCGCTTCGGCATGTTGCAGCAGAATGTGAACTAGAACGCCATCTTGCTCAGACCACTCCCCCAGAGGATCATCGAGCCCTAACCTTTTTACCCTCTCCTTATAGGGGTATCCTTCCATCCCCTTTACCATTTTGGTGGCTCTTCTCTGTACCTTTTCTAATAATGCTATATCCTTTTTAAGATACTGCGACCAGAATTGTACACAATATTCAAGGTGCGATCGCACCATGGAACAATACAGAGGCATCATAATATCCTTTGTTTTAATCTCCATTCCTTTCCTTATGATTCCTAGCATTCTGTTTGATTTCTTGGCCACCGCTGTACACTGGGCGGAGGGTTTCAACATGTTATCCGCGATGACGCCTAAATCTTTTTCATGGGTGGTGGTTCCTAATGCGGAACCTTGCATCGTGGAACCATAGTTTGGTTGTTCTTTCCTAGATGCATAACTTTGTCCTTGTCCACATTAAATTTCATCTGCCATTTCAACATCCAGTGTTCCAATTTATCATGGTCCTCTTGCAATTTTTCACAATCCTCTTGGGTTTTAACAACTTTGAAAAATGTTGTGTCATCTGCAAATTTGATTACTTTACTCGTTATTCCCATTTCCAGGTCATTTACGAATATGTTAAAAAGCAGTGGACCCAACACAGATCCCTGGGGTACTCCACTGTTCACCTTTCTCTATTGGGAAAATTGGCCATTTAGCCCTACCCTCTCCTTTCTATCTTTTAACCAGTTCCTGATCCACAATAGTACACTGCCTCCTATCCCATGACTTTTTAATTTCGCCAAGAGTCTCTCAAAGGCTTTCTGAAAATCCAGATACACTATATCAACTGACTCACCTTTATCTACCTGTTTATTCGCACCTACCTTTATCTACCTGTTTATTCATCATCCCCCATCTCAGCCTCATCCTGTCTCCACTAATCTTTTCAGAAACTTTCTTGCTATTGATCCCTTAGCCCTCTCCTCCTCTATTTCTTCTCCCCTTTCCTCCTCTCTGTTATCCAAATCCGTTGATGAGGCTGTGACATCCTATAACTTTGCATTCTCCTCTGCCCTGGATACTTTTGCTCCCCTTACCCCACCCCCTGTAAGGCGTGATTCTCCGCAGCCCTGGCTCACAACCACTGCCCGATATTTGCGTTCCTGTTCCCGCTCTGCTGAGTGTCTTTGGCTTAAATCCCGCTGCCGTGCTGACCTTCTTCACTTTAAATTCATGCTTTTCTCATTCCAATCAGCCATAGCACTTGCCAAACAAGCCTACTTCACCCATCTGACTAACTCTTTCGCCTCTGATCCTCTTTCGCCTACTTCACCCATCTGACTAACTCTTTCGCCTCTGATCCTCTTTCACCTACTTCACCCATTTGACTAACTCTTTCGCCTCTGATCCTTTCGCCTCTGATCCTCTGATCTCTTTAATACTCTCAATTCTCTCCTCAATGTGCCTCCACCGCTGATTCCTCCCTCTCTTCCTGCCCAAACACTAGATGATTTCTTCCATGACAAAATCCATAAGATTACCCTCCAATTCCCCATTACCCCTTCTACCTCACCTTTCTCCCATCTCTCCCCACTAACCTCTGCTACCCTCTCCTCCTTCTCTGTGGTCTCTGATGATGAAACAGCACTCCTTCTTTCTTCCTCCAAACCCACTACCTGCTCCTCCGACCCCATCCCCACCCGTCTCTTATGCCTCATCTCATCCTCATTGTCCCTTCCATTTCTCATATCCTCAACCTATCCCTCTCCACTGCTACCTTCCCTACTGACTTCAAGCATGCCATAGTCACACCCCTCCTCAAGAAACCCTCACTCAATCCTACCTGTCCATCTAACTATCGACCCATCTCTCTCCTTCCCTTTATCTCTAAACTACTTGAGCGTGCTGTCTACCTTCGCTGTCTCGATTTCCTTTCGTCTCATGCCCTTCTTGATCCTTTACAGTCTGGCTTCCGTCCCTTGCACTCCACTGAAACAGCTCTCACTAAAGTATCAAATGACTTGTTCCTAGCAAAATCCAAAGGTCTTTATTCTGTTTTAATCCTTCTTGATCTTTCTGCTGCTTTTGACACTGTTGACCACATCCTTCTTCTTATCACCCTGTCACCACTCGGCTTTAGAGGCTCTGTACTGTCTTGGTTCTCCTCTTATTTAAAAAAAAAAAGGATTTCTATACCACCTTTATCTTTCCCATCGCTCTTTTAGTGTGTGTTCTGGTGGCTCCTCCTCATCTGCCACCCCGCTCCCAGTTGGTGTTCCCCAGGGTTCTGTCCTGGGACCACTCCTCTTCTCTCTCTATACCAAATCTCTTGGTGCTCTTATCTCTTCCCATGGCTTTCATTACCATCTCTATGCTGATGACTCTCAAATCTACCTCTCTTCGCCTGATATCTCTCCACCAATCCATGACAAGATCACTGTTTGCCTTTCAGACATTGCTACTTGGGTGTCTCACCACCGCTTGAAATTAAATATGGCTAAGACGGAATTCCTTATCTTTCCCCCCCCAATGTCTCCCCTCCTCTACCGCCTTTCTCAGTCTCTGTGGATAACTCTTTAATCCTTCCTGTCTCTTCGGCCCGTAACCTGGGTGTTATCTTTGACTCCTCTCTCTCTTTCTCCATTCATATCTAACTCGTAGCTAAGACTTGCCGTTTCTTCCTTTATAACATTAACAAAATTCGCCCCTTCCTTTCTGAAGACACTACTAAAATGATTGTCCACTCCTTGATCACCTCCCGTCTTGATTACTGCAATATTCTCCTTGCTGGCCTTCCCGCAAACCATCTCTTTCCCCTTCAATCTATTCAACATTCTGCTGCTCGACTAATTTTCCATCAGCATCGCTTTTCCCATGTCACTCCTCTTCTCAAGTCCCTTCATGGCTTCCCATCCGCTTCCGGATCCAATTCAAACTCCTTCTCTTAACCTATAAATGCATTCACTCTTCAGCCCCCTACTACTTATCATCTCTTATCTCTCCTTACATCCCCTCTCGCGTTCTTTGCTCTTCGAACAGCCTTTGTCTATCTATGCCCTGTGATAAGGAAGCTTATCATAGCTCAGGAAGGAGCTATAGAAAAGGTGAAGTAACTCTGAACAAGCAACCTGTCAGTTCTGGTAGAAATAAGAAAACAGAATTTTCCCATAAAAGACTACCAGTCCCAGAATGCACCAGGTTTCCAACAGCCATTATAGGAACTGAAGTGGGGAAACGTGTGTTCAATCAGGAGGGCTATGAGGTAATCCCTAAGCACTCATCTCAAAGGGCAGGGCCTGATTCAGCACAGCTGCGCTGTGTTAGGGAGGATCACTCATCTAAGCAGAATAAGAGTAGAGTTTATTCTACAGATAACCATCTTCATGATCACCTTGGATATCCATAGAATTGTCCTCAGTATCCTGAGAATCAGCTTGAGTTTGATCATCAGTTTCATCTGAAGGATCATCGGAAGCAGAAGCCAAACCGGACGGACAGAGAGGGAAAGAGACCCTTTGGAAGAAGGAAGAGAAAAGCCTTTGAGAGGTCTAGAAGAGTCCAAAGCAGTACGTATACTGGGAGGTATTCCAAGGGCCAGCATACACCATTGGACTGGGGAAAGCCAGAGGAATGGTGCTGCAGAGCTAGGAATCACCAGAGGCTACCTGTGAGGGAGACGGCTGCACGTGGAAGGGACCCTAAGACCTGTGCCAGAAGGTATGTGAAGAGAGATCCAGTGTCCAGGGATCTGGATTGGAAGGCTGGACATAAGAACTGGACTACATACTGGCCAGGCTATATAGAGAGGAACTCTAGCAGCAATGGAAGCTCAGGTATGAACACTGATCTATGCCCTAGCTATAACCTTGAAAGACAGCAGGGAAACAAGTATTCTCCTGAAAATGCTCCATTGAGAGATTCATCTGTGCCAGTCCATGATATTGAACCCATGCTTGTTGAACAAGGGGGAATAATAGCAGATGAGGATCCTGTTTATATGGACTGCTCTCTATCTAAACTCCGTTGGTAACTTTCTGTTATAAAGTACAGCAACCATCACAAAGAAATACAAATTTGTTCTTTAATCTACTCAGAAAAGCTCCTGAAGCAGGATTTGACCCACACAGTGGAAGGCAAGCCAGCTAAGGGGTTTCAGCTGGTAACTGCTAGCAATTAAGCCTTACCTAATTGCTTGTGAGCTAGGAGAGAATCACTTCTGTATCTATGTGGGAAGTAATCAGAAGTTAACCTGAAAAGAACAGTTTGTTTCTTGCTTTGTGGCTTTTCACTTGTTGTTTTCCTGATTTTGACTTTGTTTTTCCAAGTTAACACTGAAAGCAAGTAACCTAATTTATGTCCAACCAAGCATATCTGTGTTGGGAGAAATAACCCCATAAATAAATATCTTATTGGCTTTACCCAAGAGCACAACTAAATTATTGTCAGCAGCTGTGTCTGGTGTGAATGAACTACATTGCCCACAATACCTTGCAAATCATATAGAAATATGCACTTGCCAAGAGTGTGAAGATTCTCACCCAGGCAGCCGTCTGACAGCCCTCGACTCGTACTGCTAATTCTAGACTTTGCTCCTTTCACCTGGCTGCACCCTTTGCCTGGAACAATCTACCTCTGTCTGTGCGCAATGCGCCCTCTCTGGACCTCTTCAAGTCCAGATTGAAAACCCATCTATTCTCTATTGCTTTCTGTTCTTGATTCTTGTTTTTGCTTTTCTTGTTTATTGTATACTTTGTCTTACTTGATTGTATTGGTATTTTGTGATCTTCTTGACTAGATTGTGAGCTCTGATGAGCAGGGACTGTCTTTTCTTCATGTCTGAACCCAGTAAAAACGTGGACAGCAAAAAGAAGGATATTCTTTATTTTCTTCATGTATGTACAGCGCTTCGTGCGTTTGAAGCGCTTTATAAAAGTTAAATAGATAGATAGAATAGACCTTCAAAAACACATCAGATTAGTAAGACAAGAACTTCCTTGGCTAAAACCATGTTGGCTTTCTCCCATTAATCCATGACTATCTACATGTTCAGTAATTTTGTCCTTTATAATGGTTTCTACCATTTTTCACTGGTCTGTAGTTTCCAGGATCACCCCTGGAACCCTTTTTAAAAATTGTCGTTATAATGGCCATCCTCCAATCTTCAGGTATTACAGATGATTTTAATGATAGTTCACAGATTACTAATAGTAGGTCTGCAATCTCATATTTCAGTTCAACACTCTTGGATGTATACCATCTGGTCCAGGTGATTTGCTACTCTTCAGTTTATCAAATAGTTGTAATATATCTTCCCGGTTTATCAATATTTCTTTTAATTCTTCTGCAACATCACCTTTAAATACCATTTCAGTCATGGGTATCATCCCTACATCTTCCTCAGTATAGACCGAAGCAAAGAATTCATTCAGTCTCTCTGCTATGGCCTTGTCCTCTCTTAGTGCCCCTTTCACCCCTCTATCATCTAAGGGTCCAACTGACTCTCACAGGTTTTTTGAATGTATTTGAAAAAGTCTTTATTATGTGTTTTTGCTTTCACAGCAAGCTTCTTCTCAAACTCTCTGCCTGCCTTATCAATGTATTGATCTAACTTGCGAGTACTTATGTTGTTTCCAGTTTTCGTCATTTGGCTCCTTTTTCCATTTCCTGAAAGATGCTTTTTTGGCAACAGCATCTCTGACCTCACCTTTAAACCATGCTGGCAGTTTTTTGGACTTCTTCCACTTTTCTTAAAGTGTGGTTATGCAGCTGATCTGGACTTCCAAGATAGCATTTTTAAACACCACCCATGCTTGATGTAAATCTTTAACCTTTGCAATTGCTCCTTTTTGCCTTTTCTTAACTATTTTCCTCATTTTATCTTAGTCTCACTTTTGAAAGTTAAAAGGTAGTACTGTGGATTTCCTTGCCATTCTTCCTCCATTTATTAAATCAAACGTGATTTTGCTATGATCACTAATGCCAAGTGGCCCCAGCACCCTTATCTCTTGCACCAGATCTTGTTTTCCACTAAGGACTAGATCCAAAATGGCTTCCCCTCTTGTCGGTTCATGAATCAGCTGCTCCAAGAAGCAACCATTTCATCTAGAAACTTTATCTCCCTAGCATGTCCTGCCGTGACACTGACCCAGTCAAGGCAAGACATGCTAGCCATTAAATCAATTTGGCACATGCTATGTTTTTTAAGGCACCCTAAAAAATTAAATGCACACCCCTTGTAGAGGATAGGGGAGAGAAGAAAGAGGCTGAAAGCAGAGGAAGGGATAAGTGACAGAAGGAGCTAGGCTAGGAGCGGATGAGAGGCAGAGGAAAGTAGTTGAGACCTGGGAATACAAAGGGTGGGAGTGGAGCTAAAAGTGGATGAAAGATAAAGCGGAAAATGCCTGGGTACAGAGGCATGCATGCTGGGGCCCAGGGCAGAAAACCAGGAGAGGCCTCCAAAATCTGCCAGTGGGCTGTTCCTCTTTCGGTGTTGGGCAGGCTTAAGGTCCATGTGGCACTGCAGCCCAGGGCAATTGATCAAGTTACACTAGCTTAACAACAGCCGTGGACCGAGAGATGGGGAAGTGGAAAATGGGAGGTCAGGAAGGCAATGGCTGAGAAAGTAATAAGATTGGAAGATGGAAAGCTGCTAGGCAAGAGGTGAAAGGGGGGAGATTGAGGAGGATGAGAGAGGGAGACAAAGGGGTGACATCTAGTTATAACAGAGAGGCAGAAATGAAGTAAAGAGATGAAAGGGAACAATCAAGGTCAGTGACAGATGTAAAGATGGCAGGAGGAAAAAGAAGAAATGCAAATGGACAGGAGACCCTGGAAAAGAAGTTAGAAGAAGGCAGATAAAGGAAAAATAAAAAGATGGGAAGCAACATGATTATAAAATGTAAATGATCCTACAACAAATGTAGAAAAAAGCATCTTATTTTCAGTTTGATGACAGGACTACTACAGGAGGACATGCATTGGTGTTGCATTGCATGCACAATTCGGCTTCTTGGGGTTTCCATTTCCATTTTTATCTATAAAACTTTTTAATTTGTAAATTGTGCTTGCTTATTCTGTATTTGGTGATGGCTTGTCTGACACAGGTGAAATATTTTGCTAGTTGGTTTGTCTGTTTCTAGCGCCTGTTGTAATATTTGCAGTGGTGCTCTGTTATTGTTCAAGTCTGGTGATTAACATGTTTTGATATGACAGGTTTGCTCTATAGGCTCGGTAAGTATTTATTGGAATGCTTTGTACTGCTCCACACTGCTCTTGGTAGTAGACGGCGTATATGTTGCTACTACTGAAATGACACCAAACTTTGATTATTATTTTTATATGCTGCATAGTAAGAGGAAGCCGCCTACTGCTTGCACCCATTGTTAGAGGAACTGCTGTGGACTCAGGATATGTTTACAGAATTTAAGGTATTTCGTTTATAATGGAGTTTGTTCCATCCCCTAGAGACTTCACACTTTACTCCTATAAAGACCTCACATTTTACTCCTATATTGAAGAAATAATTGAATGATGCTCTCAAAGAATTTTAATGAGAGTTTTAATAGATGGTGGAAACTGGCCAGGCGTTTTTTATCATTCTATGCCCAGTACCTCACCAGAGTGATGTGTCCTGCTTTATGAGGAGGGGTGGGGGCTGCCTGGTAAGAGGCAAGTGACTAGAGAACCACAGGATCCCTGGGACTGAATTGAGAAAGTGACTTTCCCCCTCCCAATTCATGTAGGATGATTCTCTGATGACAGCTGCATGAGAAGGTAAACAATCATTTAAGGTTTAATATTTAAACGTGCATTGTCCTATTTGTTTTAATAGGATTGGTCAGATGGGGACACAATCAAATTCAGACTGTGACTGTTGAATGACCATAGTAACCTCTGCATTCACATGTTAACTGCTGGGAACATGCTGGTTATGTCTCAACGGTAAATGCAGAGGCTTTGCAGTTACATGTGTTAAAAACACGCATTGTGCAAATCCTTAGTGGGATTTGGTAAAAGGGCCCCTTAGTCTTTAGGTTACTTCTGTCACACGAACTGAATAACACACAGCAAACAGAAAGTGACATAGCACTGTAAGAATCTGAAAGCTAAAACTGTAGCCTAAAACAAATAAATGAAATATTGACTTAAGAAATATTCTCTCTCTCATCAGTTTTCTTTTCTCATCTTTACCTTTAACCAAAGAAACATGAGCCTTGCTTCGAGGGAAAGGAAGAATATGAAAATATATCGATCTGTTGAGATTTATGTTGGAAGCCTTCCTTCCACAGAGATACAGGACAATAGCACTTGTCAGGATTTCCCCTGTGATCAATATGGGTTCAGCAGGGGGGAAAATCACCTGGGCCAAAGTACACAAGAACATTTGTTCAGTGGAAATACAAAGATTTCCTTCTGAGAGTTCAGTATTTTCTGATTAATAGTGATAACCAGTGGAAAGCCCTATTGACAATAACGGGCAAAAACCCCACCTGGATTTGGACCCAGAGACTGTGCTGGCTCTTGAGCTCACGCTGAGCGTGTGTGCACATCTTCCAGCAGTGGAAAGCATATACTGTTATACTACATGCAGACTTTTACCAACAGAGAGGATGAAGCCCAGTTTCCTTGCGTATTCCTGTTCCCACCCATAGGAAATGTGTAAATGGTAAAACTGATCCTGAACTGTATTTTTTCCTTTCGAGGTCTGATCTCCAAAGGCTTTTTGCCATTCTGCAGGTACTTTTATAAGGCTTCTTGTGCACCAAAAACATATTTTACATTTAAAAAATGGCTCTTAGAAAGTTATGCATGCAGTAAGTACAAGAACCAAAAAAATCCTGTATCCTTCCATGTGTGCAGCATGCAGGCATTTCTGGAAGCAGAATTTGGGTGGAGCAGGGGCGGAGTTATGGTGCATGTGCCTATTTTAGCAAATGGGTGGGTATACATGTAGAAGGTCATTTTTATGCACATAAAGCACAGTTACTTACCTACAGGTCATCTCTGGGAACAGCAGGAATAAGTCTTCACAGATGGGTATCGTCGGTACCGACGGAGCCTGCGCGGGAACACTCCCCAGCGTCCAAAAGGAAAGCTTTTGGGAGCATCCCACAGCGCCTGCGCGCTGCCTTCCCGCCTTTCCCAACTGCCTCTCTCCAGTTCGAGTTTTAAGCTGAGACAAAGAGAGAGTGAGGAAAGGAAAGATAGATAGAGAGATACAACTCCTAGGGGAGGTGGGTGGGTTGTGAAGAATTATTCCTGCTGTTCCCAGAGATCACCTGTTACAGGTAAGTAACTGTGCTATCTCCAGGAACAAGCAGGAATGAGTCTTCACATATGGGGACTCCCCAGCTAGAGATGCCAGGGAGATCACCCAGGTTGTGAGTCCCTGGGAAGGGCTCTACCTCCACCCATGAATCTCAGGCATCCAGCCAGGGATGGTGGGTAGGAGTTGATTAAGTATGGAACAGGTGTTTGAGAACAGCCTGACCAAACAAGGCATCCCGGCGGGAGTCCTTGTCCAAGCAGTAATGGGCTGTGAAGGTATGAACCGAGGCCCAGGTGGCCGCTCGACAGATCTGGTCGATGGACACAGAATTTAGATGAGCCATAGAGGCTGCCATGGCCCTCACATTGTGAGCTGTGACATGGCCCTCCAAAGAAAGGTTCTTACTCTGGTAGGCGAAATAAATACACTGAGCAATCCAACTGGACAGAGTTCTCTTAGAGACTGGAAGTCCTAAATGAGAGGGATCAAAAGCAACAAAGAGTTGAGAGGACTTTCTATGTTGCTATGTCCTTTGTAAGTAAAAAGCAAGAGCTCTTTTACAATCCAGGGTATGAAGATTCCTCTCTGCACTTGAAGCATGAGGTCCTGGAAAAAAGACAGGTAAATAAACCTCCTGGTTCAGATGAAAAGGTGAGACCACTTTAGGCATAAAGTGTGGATTAGTCCTGAGGACTACCTTGTCATGATGGAACCTTGTATAAGGAGGATTAGCCACCAAGGCTTGCAGCTCACTGATGCGGCAAGCTGAAGTGACTGCAATGAGAAAATAACCTTCCAGGAAAGAAATTTCAAGGAGGTAGTGGCTAAGGGTTCAAAACGTGGCTGCATAAGCTGGCCAAGAACCAGATTCAAGTCCCAGGCCACTGGAGGTGGTCTGATGGGAGGTTTAGTCAAAAGAAGGCCTCTCATGAATCTTGCTATAAGAGGATGAGAGGAAATAGGCTTTTCATTGAGAGGTTTAAGGGATACTGCAATAGCACTCAAATGGACTCTTACAGAATTTGTTTTAAGGCCTGCATGGGATAAATGCAGCAAATACTCTAGTAAAGAATTCAGAGGTATTGCAAGAGGGTTACGACCCTTCTCTGCACACCAAATGGTAAACCTTTTCCATTTAAAAGCATAGGAACGTCTAGTGGAAGGCTTTCTGGAAGCATGAAGGATATCCTTCATTTGCTGAGAAAGATGCAAATCTTGAATGTCTAGGCCTTCAGCAACCAGGCTCTGAGGTGAAGAGACTGGGGATTTGGGTGCCACAACGTTCCCTCCTCCTGGGACAGGAGGTTTGGAGCAGATCCAAAGTCCAGGGAGGGAGCTTGGGAGAGATGCAGAAGTAGAGGGTACCACACTTGGCGTGGCCAATGTGGTGCTATGAGGATCATAGACCCCTTGTCTCTCTGAAGTTTGAAGAGTGTCTTGGGAATTAGGGGAATGGGTGGAAAGGCATAGAGGAAGTCTTGCCCCCAATGAAGGAGGAAGGCATCCCTGGCCTGAACTCCCTGACATGGAATCCTGGAACAGAACCGGGGAAGTTTGGCATTCCACGGACTTGCAAAGAGGTCTATGTCCAGGATTCCCCAAATTCGGAAGATCCTGGCTATCTGGTCCCCATGGAGGGACCATTCATGTGGAAGCAGAACTCGACTGAATCTGTCTGCCCAAGAGTTTTGAACCCCTGGAAGATACACTGCCAAGAGATGAATTTGATGCTCTCTGGCGAAGGCCCACAATCTCAGAGCTTCGTTGCAAAGCGACAGAGAGCCAGTTCCACCCTGCTTGTTCACGTAGAACATGGCTACCTGGTTGTCCGTGTGGATAAGGACTGTCTTGTAGCTGAGCAGGGTGTGGAAGACTCTGAGAGCTAGAAAAATTGCTCTGAGCTCTAAGAGGTTGATATGTAGAGATGTCTCCTCTAGAGACCAGATGCCTTGAGTGGAGAGATCCTGAAGATGAGCTCCCCAACCTCTTGGAGAGGCATCTGTTGTAAGGGTTGCTTGGGGTAACACCTGTTGGAAGGGGGACCCCAGCAACAGATTTTGAGTGGACTTCCACCAGTGGAGGGACCAAAAGAAGCGACTGGAGGTTGCTATTTTGTCTGACAGGCAACCTGATGCCTGGGTCCATTGGGTGGACAGAGTCCACTGAGCTGCCCTCATGTGAAGGCGAGCATAAGGAACCACATGCACAGTGGATGCCATGTGGCCTAACAGTTGTAACATCTCTCGAGCAGTTAAATGTGTTTTTAACTGAATTTGTGAAGCTAACTGCACCAAGCATAGGCAATGGGCCTGGGGAAGATAGGCCCTTGCAGTTGTGGTATCCAGTAAGGCCCCTATGAACTCTAGAGACTGAGTAGGGGTGAGATGGGATTTTGGAAAGTTTATTACAAGTCCCAGATACTGAAGGATATGGCTTGTGCTGGTTAGAGAAGTCTGGGCCTCTGACTGGGATGAAGCTCGGATGAGCCAGTCGTCCAGATATGGGAATACGAATATCCCCAGAGTGCGTAGAAATGCAGCTACTACTGCCATGCATTTTGTGAACACCCTTGGTGCAGAAGCCAGACCGAAAGGAAGCACTCTGTATTGGTAGTGCTTCCCTTGATAAAGGAACCGAAGGAACCTTCTGTTTGTTGGATGGATGAGAACATGGGTGTACGCATCCTTGAGGTCTAGAGAGCAAAGCCAATCCTGACTCTGAAGGTATGGAAGGAGAGAACCGAGAGAAATCATCTTGAATTTCTCCTTGCATAGAAACTTGTTCAATTCTCTGAGATCTAAGATGGGTCTGTAGCCCCCTGTTTTCTTTGGAATAAGAAAGTAGGGGGAGTAGAACCCTGAGCCCTGTTGAAGAAGGGGTACTTCTTCTATTGCCCCTTGGGCAAGAAGGGTAGTAATCTCCTGACCCAGAAGGTCGAGGAGAGATGTTTGAGAATTGAACTGTCTCACCATGGTGTGAGGAGGAAGGTTTAAGAAATGAAGCTTGTACCCCTCCCTTATGATGGAGAGGGTCCATTGCTCTGCTGTGATTTGTTCCCATCTGGGAACAAATTAAACCAACCTTCCTGGAATGGTGAGAGGCTCTGGAGGTTCTAGAGCCAGAAAGGCTAAGCTCTCTAGTTGTAAGTCAAAGGCCCTGAAGAGGCTGAGGCTGTTGGGCCGTAGCAGTCCTAGCAGCCTTAGGCTTGGCCTGTTTCGGTTGTTGCTGTCTCTTTGTAGCAAAACGACCTGCAGTAGATGACTGCTGACCATAAGCAGAATAATATTTCCCTTTTTTGGGAAAAAATCCCTTTTTGAACAACCTTTTCTTAAAAGGAGCAGAAGTAGACTTTGAAAGTCTATCTAAAGCAGAATTTTCAGCATCCATTTGGGTGGCCTTTGTTTGCCAATCTTTGCCAAAAAGATTTTCACCTGTACAAGGAAGGTTTCCTAGTCCATCTTGAACCCAAGGTTCCAAATCAGAAGCTTGTAACCAAGCAACTCTGCGTGCACCTATGGCAATGGCCGAGGCTCTGCTGGCACCTTCAAAAGAGTCAAAGGCTGCAAGGTTGGAAAACTTGGAAATATCCTGGGCATGTTTGAGCCAGGTGAGGAACTCTTCCCTTCTATCTTCTGAAATAAAAGGAGATAAAGTTTGCAGGTGATCTGTAACTTCTTTTAGAAATATCCCCATATAGAGACTATAGGAGTTGATTCTGGCAACAAGCATACTGGCCTGGAAAATTCACCTGCCAAAGGCATCTAAGGTTCTGCATTCTCTTCCTGGAGGAGCAGAAGAGTGCCTTTTTGTACTCTTTATCTTCTTCATAGCAGACTCCAAAACAATGGAGTGGTGAGGAAGCTGAGTCTTATGAAAGCCAGGACAAGGAGGAACACGATACATGGTGTCCAACCTGCGAGAATGAGGGGAAGTGGTGAGAAGAGTCTCCCATATGCCCAACATGTGATCATAAAGAATCTCATGTATTGGTAAAGTGGCTGCCTCTTTAGGAGCCTTAGGATATTGTAAAATATCTAATTTTTTGGCTCTAGGCTCTGTTTCAGGGGCCACTGAGATGGAAAGGCCCCTGGCCACTTCCCTAATAAAGTCTTGAAAAGACAAGTCCTCTGGAGGAGACATTCTCCTTTTTGGAGAAGAGGGCTCCTGAGGATGAATCACCGATGCTTCGACAGAGACCTCTGATTCATCAGAGTCTTCAGAGGAATCGAAGTATCGCCTGTCTGGATGCTCCTGCAGAGCCCGATACGCGTACCGGGTGGTATCGACATCGGGAGTGATCGGTACCGGTTTGGTACTGATGGGCATCACAGAACAGTGTACCGCTGCAGTCGACACCGAAGCGGATGTCATTGCAAGCGGTACCGGCACCGGAACCGATGTCGGTACCAGTGCCGGAGTCGGTACCGGCAACGGAGTTTGTTGCGGTACCGAAGGCGTGGCAGCTTGTATGAATGCCGTGATGGCACGCTGCATGGTCAGGATATTCTGATCCATTGACGCAACCAATGTTTGGATGTCGGTACCAGTGGCAACCACCGGTACCCCAGAACATGGCAACAGGTGATCGGTCGAGGCCGAGCCATCGATGTCAACCAGTGACCCCATAGATAAAGCTTTGGAAGCCGGATCCTCCCGCCGGGGTAATTTTGCCGGTGCGGATTCCTCGAGGGCAAGCCCGGAGGCATCTCGATACTTAGAGGGAGATCTACCCTTCGAGGACCGGCTGGATTTAAGTTTGGTTACCTGAGATCCATGTGAGGAAGAAGAAGCCCTGGAAGACGTCGATGCAACCGAAGCTGCATCCGAGGGAAACAGGGTATTGAGCTTAGCTGCTCGATTCTGTAGACCTCATTTAGACATCTTGGAGCAGGACTCACAATCCGCAATGGAGTGGTCAGGACCTAAACATTTTAGACACCATTCATGGGTGTCAGTGACAGAAATAGTGCCGCTGCACTTCATGCATTTTTTAAACCCAGAGGCGGGCTTTTCCATGAGGAAAAATGTCCTAGGCCTAAGGCCAAAGAAGAAAATGCACTGAAGTAAGAAAAAACAGTAGTTTTTTGTTTTTTTTTTAGAATAAAGAAAGAAAAGACCGGCGGTACCGGTCCAGCATCGAGAAGGCAGACGCGCGACCAAAGAAATAAAATAAAATAAAGAAATTCTTCAGCGGTGACAGGAACACGACCTGCTGGCTCCGCGGAAAAGAAGAACTGGAGAGAGGCGGTTAGGAAAGGTGGGAAGGCAGCGCGCAGGCGCTGTGGGATGCTCCCAAAAGCTTTCCTTTTGGACGCTGGGGAGCGTTCCCGCGCAGGCTCCGTCGGTACCGATGATACCCATATGTGAAGACTCATTCCTGCTTGTTCCTGGAGATATGGGCTCATAAAATTAGTTCATGTACACACAGGGCGAGTCATAATTTATGCACATATTTTATAAAATTTGCAGTAACATTAATGCCTGCTATCGAGCAAGTGTGATGTCTGTGTCTTCAATCTAGATGCGATTTCTCCAGGAGGTGGGCTACTCTTTATAGACACCTATGTGTCTTTATAAAATAGGCTTAGAATAGGAAACTTCTCCATCTCCACATCTAGGTGCCTTGTTATAAAATGACCACCAGGGAGTACATATGCACATTTCTGCCATCTTCAGAACAGGTACAAGAGGATTTGTGCACTTCTGGTGGTTACTGTAGGAGCCCATTTTATAAGAGAGACATAGGTGCCTATGCTGCATTTACTAAAGAGGGATAACATAGATGCGTTTTTGGACTTTTCACATAGGGGTCCTGCTATAAAATTCCCTCCACTGTGTCTACGTGTTTGACTGTATTATCACAAGTGTTTTATTGTAACCTGTTCTGAGCTTTGTTTTAAGTATGGACCACAAACCAAAATAAAAACAAATAAATTCTTACGGCCTGTTATTCAAACACGACTGCGGTGTTTAAATCATTCACGTATTAACCAGAGCCACTGTCTGGAGAGCAAGTGGCACTGAATATACGTGGAGATTTGCGACTATCGCTGGCTCTGTGGATATCAGCGATATGCAGTCTTTTAGCTGACCTAAATTACATCGCACAGCTGTACGGATAGTGACTGAATATTTCTGACTATCTACAGAGTTAGGTGGAATCTGACGCCTTGCCCTCCCCCCCCCAGGACGGCACTATCCGGATAGTGATGGCCTATAAGAATTTTCAGTGACACCAGCCATAAAGTGCTTCTGAAAATTCACATATGGGGGGGCTTATACATGTAGCGGCCACCGCTAAACATATTGAGCCTGAATATGACCTCTTAGAGGTTCATTTTCAAAAGGATTAAGTAGGCTAAGTCAGGACTTAACTGGCTAGATCAAAGCCTTTGAAAATGTTACAGGATGAGCAGTTAAACCTGTTTTTGCACAACTCTCACAACATCTTGAGCATAGACTTCCTGAACCCTTGCCAATCCGGCCGGGTCACAGCATAGAAACGATCTTTCTTTCAGTTCTTAATGAAACTCGTACATCTTGGGGGAAGGGTAATATTACTCTTGCAATCTCATTCGATCTTTCCAGTGCCTTCGATCTGATTCACCACTCAATACTCCTGTCACGTCTCTCTTCCGCTGGTCTTCGGTCCATCGTCCTTCACTGGTTCTATTCTTTTCTTTCCTCTCACACATACTAAGTTGACTTTCAATCTATCTCCTCCTCCAGCTTCTCTCTAACCTGCGGAGTCCCACAGGGATCCGTGTTGGCTCCTTTATTAATTAATGTTTTTCTGGCCCCACTTGCCAAGCTTATTCAGCAACAGGGTGTTTTTGCATATTTTATGCAGATGACATTCTGCTGCTTTTCCACACCCATCACAGTTCTCCGCACCTCGCTCCCGTTAATGCCTAACTCACCTTGGTATCCTCCTGGTTGAAAACCAGCACTTTAAAGCTCAATCCCACGAAGACATCTGCGTTATGGTTATCCGGTTCATTCCCACCTCCCTCTATTTCCCCATCTCTCGAAGGGATCACTTTTCCTACAGTTTCATCCCTCAAATGCTTAGGAGTTACACTTGACTGTACAGTCTTCTTCCATTCTCACATTAGTAATACCATCTGTCGATGCTTCTTTTCTCTCCATCAAATATGTGCCATGCGTTCCTATTTATCATCTTCTGCCATTGTTATCCTTTTGCTTTCCTTAATTATCTCAAAACTCGATTATTGTAATACTATTTTTTCCAGATCACCAATTGAAATGCTTACAGTCGGTTTAAAACACTGCAATCCGTCTTCTCCATCAAACTTTGTGGTTAGATCATGTTACCCCATTATTCATCCAATCTCATTGGCTTCCCATACCGTACTGCCCCCAGTACAAACTTCTTACTATTATTCATAAGATTCTCTATTCTGGAACACCTGCCTGTCTCTCCTCTTACATTGCAGCATATGTGCCAGCTCTGTCCCTCCATTCTCTGCATGCCAACCGCCTCCACCTACCATCTCCATCACAAGCCTATCTTGATAGTACTCGGAATTCCACCTTCTATTTTTTGGGACCATCGTTTGACTACAGCTTGAATTGTCTTTTTTTAAATTTAAAGCAGCACTCAAAACTCATCTTTTTCAACAGGTTTTTAATCTTGCTCCTGAGCTTGCCTAGAACCAATCAACCCTGATATCTCACAAACTTCTTAACTGGATCACATTGAGATTTTTGTACCTTCCCCAGCCTATTGTTTTCCCCTATATGTATCTAACTCCTTTAGCCATTTAATTGGTGTTCCTTTTCTTATTGTTGCTGTTTTTATTGTAAACCGCTCTGACATGCTGTAGAAGAGCGGTATATCAAGTTTTTAAATAAAGCTTCCTACATTATGCTGGGTGTGCTGGGAGAGGGTGAATTAAGTTGGAGGGGGCAAGTTGCTGCAATAATAGACCTAAATTTGGCTGATCCGCACTCCTCAATACCTTCTCTCAAGGGCTGGAGCTACCATTAGGGAAACTAGGTGGTTGCCTAGAGCATTGGCCCTTTGGGGGTATCCACTGCTACCACCCCTCTTCAGGACTAACAATGGCGGCAATTGCTCCAAAACCACGATACAGCATTTACCTACCATCTCCAGGACTGCCTCCGGCCCTGCTTCTCTCACTTCAATTTCCCATCCAACCCACCTGAACACAAGTTTCACAGCCCCATTATCCGCTTTCCCCCCAAAGCCTCTGAACAAAACATGTAGAGTGGCCAACAGCACCTCCATCCCCTTTTCCTCTTTCTCTCCTGAAGGAAACTGTAGTGGGGCTGACAGGCTACTCCATCCCATCTCCCATCCATATGATTTCAGAAAAAAAAGCTTCCCCTTTTCATTCCCACCCCAGCACTTCCACCCATCAGCCACAAGTTAAGGGCTTTCCCTGCCACGCTAGCCAAATGAAGCAGGTGTAACTCCTGCTGGCTTGGAATCCGGTGTTGCTCACAACACACATACTTTTACCTGCAGAGAAAAGGAGCCCTGGATATGCTGGGGGAGGAACTGTGCAATGATTTCATTTTAAAATCCTCGGACGTACTCTTTGGCATGAATTTTGCACCCACTGTAATGCAAGCTTAAAGCACTGGGTGCTTTGTATCTATGGTGTGCGCATCAGGCAAATTTTCCAATGAAATCTCCACAGGCAGCCTGATCATTGTCTTCTAAATGCAAACATATTTCATGCATATTCCTTGGGGATATACTGACAACAAATAAAGGCCTGGCAGTCCTCCTGAATCGGGCTGAAATTCACTGCTCTATCTGCTTGATGCTCATCTACTCTCGCTGCCTTTTGCAATGAGTCATTGTACATTTGTGAGTTTTTGCATGTAATATTGAACAGCATTCCCACCATGTAGCCTTTGCAAACAGGACTTCTGCCTTTACAGCTTCCATGGATATTTCAACAAGACCCTACGGACTGATGGCTTACCTTCTTGTTACTGCACAATGACCTGCAGAGACTTATTGAGCTACCATCAGCCAAAAACACTCAGAAGAATTTCTCTTTCTCTCTCACATCCTTCTCAGGGTCTAAAGGCCAGGTTAAATCAATTACCCCTTTCAATCACTGAGGCTGTTTTATGCTGACTGTACTACTGCATGCAACAAAATGATTCCACAGCTTTCATTATTAAGATGTCACAGAGGTTCCCATGTACCACCTTAGTGTGTATATGTTTATGTCAATATAGGAGAGTCTGGGCATTGGGAAACTTATTGAGCCAGCTCTGATTTAGTGTGTTGAGTTAGACAAGGATGGGAAAATATTCTGCCCTGGAGTCATAAAAATGGAGCTAAGTAAAGACCATAAGCCTATCCAGCCCCATCCATATCATCACTGGTGGCAGGACACTTACCAGAGGTTTGCTTTCCTTTCCACTATGGTACGGGGATTTCCGTGCAGTGTTGAACGCTACCATTCCAAGAGACATGTTGATTTCAGCTATACTACATCAACTAAAGGAGAAACCTAGCCTACTTCAATTAGAGGAGAAAAGCCATTTGCACCGAATATCCGACTTCGGTTTATAATGAGTAACATAAGAGCTGGCACCGGGGAAAGCCCCTGAGGGATGTGGGACTATGCTCAGAGACTAGGTCAAGAGGGGCTGAAAGGCAGGACCATGTGCGAAAAACACAATCACTCAATAGTAGGGCCAGCCATGCCTGTAACACTAAGATCCTCTCAACACTCTGCATTACCAAAGCCTCTGTGTCCAAGGATTAAATGGAAACTATACAAATGCAAGATGCAGTGCATCAGTATCCATTTCATTTCATCCTGGTGTTGCTGGCAGAGAAGACAATTAGGATGACAGTTTTCAAAGGGGTTTAACATTTGCCCTAGGCTGAATGGCTGAAGGTAATTGCAAATTTAGACGGGGGAAACTAAGTGCATTTGAGTTTGAAAGGATATGTGTGCAGTGTACACACAAATTCACACCCTCCAAGCTGGTGGAAATCTATGCTTGCACTTTTTGGGTCTCTCTCCCCAGCAGCTCACTCCACCCTCCCCCCCATTCCATTCCAAAGATCAAACCTCATTCCATTTTGCTGGATTGAGCTGCAGAGACAGATCGCCTGGTACCATTTTGAATTTGGTACAGCTGGAGCAAGTGAGATCTTGGAGGGGAGCCCAACAACCCTTCTGTGGTCTTATGGTGGCATAGGGAAGATATTGCTGAATGCAGCAGGAGATAAGAGTTCAACCATTGAGTCAGGGTTCACGGAA
This sequence comes from Ichthyophis bannanicus, assembly GCA_033557465.1. Lineage (NCBI taxonomy): Eukaryota > Metazoa > Chordata > Amphibia > Gymnophiona > Ichthyophiidae > Ichthyophis > Ichthyophis bannanicus. The sequence goes on along the minus strand of CM066038.1, from coordinate 486,706,109 downwards.
GGAAGGCGTCTAGATCCTTGTGGAGACTCAGCCTCCAGATTAGGTTGTGAAGGCTGGAAGTGAGAGGGGTCTGGTTTCTTATGTTATGTATCCACATAGCCAAACATTAAAATAAGTAGATTTAGGAGGACTACTCTCAAATACAAAACACGTGCTTAGTTTGCGTTTGAGAATCTGCCAAAAGTTACATGGATAGAAGCACCTGTGAAAACTGCCCCTTTGTTCTCACTATGAATGAAGTAAGTTTGTAAGATTGAAATTCATGCTGATGGGGCAGTAACATAATCAGACTTCTACTCTAGCTCTTATCAATAAAATGCTTCTTGAGGATTCCCGAGGTACTGCATGATAGCCACGTGAAGAAGATGCAAGAGGAGTGCAATGAATGAACATCGATTGTTCCCATCTTCCTGCACTGTTTCATCTGTATGGGGAGACAACTGGCATTCCAGAAAGCTTTTGGCACAAATCCTGCCTTTCTGAGTGAGTTACAGGACAGCCGTCTCATTTCTATCTGCCGCATGTATTCCCTCTTTTAATCATGAGGAGCTACATAGGAGACAGATGAAGTGACAACTTGCCTTTTGGATACAATTGTTTCAGGACAAACTCAAGAATGAGCAATAAAGCTTTTCAGAACATCGGCACAGCCAACAACACAATGATTTTTTTCTGGTGTAAAGCACTCAGAGCCATTTGGCCAATCAAAAGTATGACATATCTTCCTACCATATTTAATCTAGACCAATGGTTCTCAATTCAGTCCTCAGGACACACCTAGTCAGCCAGGTTTTCAGAATAGCTACAATGAATATGCATGGGAGAGATTTGCATATAATGGAGGCAGTGTATGCAAATCTCTCTCTCATACATATTCATTGTGGTTATCCTGAAAACCTGACTGGCTAAGTGTCCTGAGGACTGGGTTGAGAACCCCTGGTCTAGACTATGATGTCATAAGGGCACTTCCACTACATGAAAGCAGGACAGTCTTTCCTCCCACTTAAATAGACCAAAGTCATTCAAAGAAGAAATTTGCAGATGCTTTAAAGTGGGCAGATAAGACTTACTGACTTCTTGTATAAGAGACATTTATCAAAAATCTTGCGCAAAAGTACAGGAAAGAATAAACCAATCGTTAAGTCCTGTGCTTTATTCCATGCTGGTAGGAGCCATAAAATCTGAAGTAAACTCTTACCAACTGGGATGAATCAACATAAAACCGCATGAGAAATCTTACTGAGAGCAGCTCTACACTCTACAACATCCTGACAGCCCTTCCTACGTACAAGATCTGTATTTTGATTTTCTTTCTCTTCCAAATTCAGAGTTCTGCATTTTGTTCATGCCAAACTTGATTTTTAAGGAAAGTCACTACTTTTGATCCCTATGAATTTATGAGTGAAGACTTGTATAACGTTTGATTACACACAGTGCAAAGATTTACAAATCTCAAGTACACTAATAAGAAGTAGAAGTTCTTACTATGATACCTTTATTTAATTGAAACCAGTCTTTTCTTATGCAGAAAAAAAGGTATACATTAAACAATTCAGTTTTTCTTGAGGCACAATAATGCACAAAGTAGGAACAATACAACTAATTCAGAGTGAGGCTGTGAAGTAAGTGAACCTCTAGTTTCCTTAGCACAGTCAATTGACTGAATTAGCATCATGTGCTTAAATTTATTTATTTATTTAACAGGTTGTTGTTTTTTTATACCACCTTTATGCCAAGGCGGTTTACATGGAACAACACACACAAACAACTTGGGGGTTATTCTGAGCCATGAATAGCAGGGATGGACGTCCCATCCCTGCTATTTGTGCCGGCTTCAGCCCCCAATTAACTTGCCAAACATCAGGAGAAAAGTGAATGGCAATTGTGTTCAATGAAGATAGCAAAGAAAAAAACACTGATTTCTAAAGTCACATAACCAATCGCCTCAAAGAACATCTGGATGACCTACAAAACTCCTGGAATAATGTTCTCTAGACAAATGAGTCAAAAACGGAACTTTTTAGTCACAATAACCAATGTTTTGTTTGCCAAAAACCAAATGCTGCCTTCCAAAGTAAGACCCTCTTCCCAACTCTCAGGTATCATGGTGTAGTTCTGCTTTGCTGTATCAATACCTGGATGGCTTGCTGTCAACATGAATTCTGTTTCATATCAGAATGTTCTAGAGGAGAACATCACGCTCAACGCTCCCACCTAGCTGAGCGGGAGTCCTCCAGCCAGGCTGCTGCCGGTGGGAGGGAATGCTGTGATATCACATTTTCAGTTGCGACGAGAAGGCACCAATTTTCAGTGATAAAGTCAATTTATAAAATTACACCAGAGAAAGTATTTGTACACGGTTACAACTGCTCTTTTGCCTGAGAAACTTCCCCATATTTGGGCAAAATAAAATGGGATGTCTGTTATATGACCCTAGGGCTAGGACCATGAGAATACCGTTAGGGGTCCTGGGCACAATTTTGAAACTTGAAACTGAAAGAACAGGAGCAACTGGGGATTTCTCCTAATTTCACTAGGCATCAGTAGCCATGTGACCTCCCCCAGTAAGAGCTGGAATAGAAATAATGGAGGTGGAAAGTCTATCTGGAGGTCTTTGGGGGGGTTCTTTAAACCAAGGTGACCAGGTGCTACAAAATTGATGATAGGGGATCAAATACCTTGGGGAAGGGAAGTTGGAGGGGGGCACTGCCTGTTGAAGGGACGGGAAGATCAGATGTCAGGGGGTTCATGGGGGAGGGCTTGACTCAGCCTTTAAACCTGCCCTTTATTTGTGCCTTAATGGCAGGTGTAAATGTTGACGTCCAGATTTTTTCTCATTGACGTGAATTTCCCTTTAAGACGGGGAATCCATATGAATATTGCAAGCCGCCCTAACCCCTCCCTCGCCATACCTCCAGGTAAACTAAATGTGGCATGCATTACACATGTCTGCCAATCTGCACATGTAGATGCTGCTATTTTCATATGAGGATGCTCCTGAAATAACCATCTTTATGTAAGAAAAGCAGAACATGCAGTAAGTGTGTGAGGGGAGGACAGGAAGGGAACAGAGTAATCTCTAAAAGGGAATTTTAATTGTAGAAAACAACATTTCCTTTCCCCAAAAACTCAAAGCAAAGGTTTAAAAACAAAAACTCATCAGCCACCAAAACTTTGCAAAACCTATTAAATACAGCTCATAGGAGCTGAAGCCAGCACCCATCTGCATTTCTGGAGCGATTCTGAGCAAAAATCTCCACTCTAACTGCTCCGATGTAAAAGTTCATTCATCTGTTATATTTAGCAGACGCTACTATAAAAATAGCTCGTAATGATGTACCCTTAACGAAAGAAACTAAGTGAAAAACTCAGAGTTTTACACAGAGAGATACAGAAACGTAAATCTAATTGATCAAGGTCAACCAGAGGTCAGTGGCACAGCAGGATTTGGACTCCAAAGTATCAAGAACCTTTCTGAGATCTTCTGCAATCTTGCCCTTCTTTGTATTCCCCGATTTCTGCCATTGCAGCTATACCAGTCTCAAGAAGATCTGCATTTTCCTTTTCTTCAATTAGCAGCCACACAGAAATATTCTAATTCATTTTGTTTTTTGGGAAATATCAACATTATCCATAGTCATGTATACAAAAATATTAATGATCCATTAAACAATGCTACAAGTTAAGCACTGTTTGCCCACAGCAAAAGACGCTTTGAATTGTTCAGTTACTCATTTGTATATTACCCATGAGAGCTCGTTGTTATCTTCCTTTCAGATGCAAAAAAAAAAACTAAATAATTTGTTTGTGCTTCCACCACCCAGGAGTTATGAGCTTCGCTCGCTTGTGAAAAAGATAATAATCACCCTTCACAGGTGACATAGCCTTTCTATAGTATATAAATTATAGAGAAAATCAACATCAAATAGCTTGTCCTCTGTAGGCGTTAGGAATCAAGACAATGCACACAGAAAGGCTAGACCTTCAGAATCGTATGCCGAAGGGAAGAAAATAAGAGCCACATTCCACCCAAGTGAAAAGGTGAAGTAGAAGATCAGGACCCTATGATTCTTTGCAAGGTTCGGATAGACGCTGGCACAGCTGACATGGGACAATCCATTCACGCTATAGGTAAAAGGAAGTTCAGCAACAAGCTATTTCAATGCATGACAAACAACATGGACAAGGCGAGTGTTAAGGACCACAAAGAGCACACATTTATGCCAATGCCACATGCAAAAAGTCTATGCACACATGACAGCACATCCATGCCCTTTGAAACACAAAGGTTTAGTACTAGGGGTACACTACAATGCTACTTGCCTCACTACAGTGGAAAGAAACAACTCATTACATTTCATAACTCATTTGAATTGAAATTTTTAAAAAGTCACCAAAATATACCTCGTGCTCTCTACTATCACTTGCAACTCCATGTGAGCACTTCCAACAGCAGCAGAAAAGTACTGTACAAAAAATGTATCCGCATGCTCATTAACGTTTTTCATGTTGTTGCTGTTTGCTGCCCTTAATCATATATCGAAGAATGCAAAATATGTGCTTGTTAATGCTGTCACGTCCATGATACCACCTGAGGGAAGGCTGCAGGACAGCTATGATATTAGAAAGGAATGTCAATCCTGCATGCAATGATACTTATGATGGGTACTTGGAGGAGTGATAGGCCAAACAGTTGATGAGTTTGGGTCTAATGAATTTAAATTAGCCTCTGTGGCGAGGAATTTGGTAATAAAAACATGGATGAGAAACTAGATTTGGAGAGCTGTGTCTCTCAGCTGATTCAATCAGCCTTTTAGAAGTTTAGATGTGTTAGGAGAATGCATGCATTTCTGGATATAAAATAATTTTAAAAAGTGATTCATTCTCTAATAATCTCCCAGTTGGACTAAGTACTGGTCTATGGGTGGGCCTGTCCCATTGACTCATTCTTAGGGTTGCTTTTACTAACGCTTAGTTTGAGCTACAGATGGTGCAAGTTAAGTCTTAAAAAATGGGGCCCTTAGGCTGCAGATAGCCAAAATGCAGCTGCAAGAATAGGACAGGGACTATCCAGACGAATATTATGCTCCTCTGCTACACGCCCTTCAATGTAGGTCTTACTTCAAGACTGGATCTTTGGTCTTTCAAATTCTGGCTATCCAAGAGAGACAACTGATTGGTATTGACCTAATCACTTTCTATAATCTAGTCAGCAAGGTCTAGTGCAAGTCCCTTCATTTAGAGAGGTGAGGAAGTCTAGTACCCGGGGACATATATTTTAAGTGGTCAACCAAGAAATGTGGAATTTCCTCCTAGTAGAGTTGAAATACAAAAAGGAGTATTTATGAGAATGAGAGTGGGGAGACTTCTAAGGATATCTGTTTGGATTTTGATTTTAATGAGTAAAATGAATTGGCCATCCTAGCATGATAAGGTGGTATAGACAAGTATAAATAGATAGATAAAATCTGAGGAGAGGATCTTTGCACACCATCTGTTTCTTTAGAGATTGCAATATCTTCTATGAAATCAAAGTATCCGTGGGCAATTCAATTTTGGGCTCATTGAGTACTTTATGCAATGAAAAATTACAAGGCAATATCTTTCTGACAAACTGCTTCAGAAAGTATAAGAAATGCCTAAGTTGGCATCATAACACAAGAAGCCAGTCACATAACACCACTGGCTTGACCATAAAGAATTGCCCAGCCTATGGGCTTCGGAAGGAATCTCTCTGGCGCAATGCATATGTTGGGACAAGCACTAGCAGTAAATCTGTTTAAAGAGTGAGGGTCGTTACTGGAAATGGGTTGAAAATTCACGATCCAGGAAGACAACTGTAAATGCCCCAGTAATGCAAATATTTACATGCAGATAATGATTTCATCTCACTCCTTGATCATAGTACTATTTTCCCTAAATCTAAGGCTTCATATTATTTGGCAATTGATCATGATCCTCCAGGGTTATTGGGAGTTCAGTGATGCCATAATGTGAACTGGATTAAATATTTAGAATTATGGGAATAAGATTATATGATGCATTAATAACACAGTAGAATATATGGAGATTAATTACTGAAAGTAGGTTGTGCTTGTTGAAAGAAATTCAAATTTCATCGCAAATTACAGACTGACCAAAAAAAACAAGAAAAGGACTGGAAAGAAATATGAAGGACAAACTTCAAGACAGTAGCTAGAAGAAGAGGGGAAAAGAGTAGTTATTATCAGAGCCAGCCCTAGGCAGAAACCCCAGCCTCACTGCCGTCCCCTTCCCAGCTGATGCCGATTCCATTTCGGGAAGGGGAGGCGGACAGCGGCAGTATTTCCAAAAGCATGGCTTTTTGCTGCCACTTTTGGAAATACTGCCACTGCCTGCCTCCCCAAACAGAATCGGCAGCAGCTGGGGGGGGCTGCATGTGTGCCACTGACGCCGCTGCCCACCCGCACTGGCAGCCTAGCTCACCTAGTGGACAGGCTGGCCCTGGTTATTATTGAACCCTGATCACTGCAAATGTGTTTCTGGACACATGTTGGAAAGGCAATATCAGGAACAGCAGCATGGGCAAAGGATGAAGGGCAGGTTAGAAATAACCAACCCGCAGCATAACTTGGCAATTATATTTACATTTCCAGGCCTGGACTTAAACATAGACAATATCAGCAACCACCTGTGGTGCCAAATACCCAAGTGAGAGTCTGCTATCATCTACTTCAACCCCATGTGCAGCTTCAAAAGGGCACCACTGTGCCACTATGCCCTTCCTCTACCTCTCTTCTGGCTTTCCAAGCTTTGGGATCTTTGGCAATCACTCTTTAGGGTCTGCTTTGGTCTTGCTCATGGGTGGCAAGATCTTAAATCCAGCCCTGTTTCAGCCTGGAAACTAGGCACTAGGTTGCATCACATGTGAAGACCACTGAAACCAAACAAATTGCTCAGAGAACAAAAAGAAGACAAAAAGCAAAAAAAAGCACTCCAGTCCCACCCAGAGAGATAGCAGATACGCCTAATACCTTTAACAAAAAGCAATCCCATGCCATTGCCAGAACAATTAGCAGCTCAAGGGAGCACGTTAAACCACAAAGTAAGTTCACGCTTGGGAAACCACATTGACAAACCCAATAGTGAAAGAACATTCAGTACAAACTTAAATGAAGGGATAACATGTCAATTTATAAAATTGCTTACAGTGAGCAAGCCTTCCAGTGACAATTTTGGCCCATGCAAACCAATTGCTACACCCTGGTTTTCTCTAAATGATCCCTTCATTGTACAAGATATCTCCAGCAATATTCCTGACAAGCTGGTGGGAGTCCTCCAGCTACGCTGCTACCAGTAGAGGGAGGTACTGCAATATTGCAATTAAAAACATTATATCACGGCATCTTTCTCTATTAGCAGCATCGTAGCCAGAGGACTCCCATGCAGCTTGGTGGGAAGTGGGAACATTGAACTGTCCAGTGCTTGCCTGGTGAGGACACTACAATAGGATTCAGAAATATGACAAGAAAATAGATCCCTTAGTGAAGAGGGTTATTTTCCCTAGCAGTCTCCTCTCACTCATTTAGGCTTCCAGCTTAAAGAAATGCCAGTCTCTGCTATGGTTAAAGAGCCATCTGCCTTCATTTGCAGCTACCAGAAAAGATTTCCCCACTGTGTATATCGCCCTCCAAACTCAGACCAGCCATTGTTGCAATAGTCTTTGGCAAAGAGCCTTGAGTCTGTTTCCAATGTGCCATTGGTTAAGTATTCTGACAATTTATCTTCCGCTTATTGCAAGTAAACCAACACGAGGGCAGAATAAAGAAACAGAAAGTTAAATAACAGGCAATACTCTTCCATTTTAAAGTCTGTCAATCTATACTCTCTAAGAAGAAGCAGAATAATGATGAATGTTGTCCTTACCGAACTGTAGATGTACCCTTCACCATTCATAGACACATATAGTCCTGCTTTCACGCCCTGGATTGCTACCACACGAAGACCCACAGGAATTAGATTGAAGAGGGCTGTGAAAATAAAAGGTGATGATAAAATAAAGGTCATTTAATGGTTTCTTAACATGATGACTGCTTCTACAAAATGAGTCAGCAATCTTTTGAGGCCGAGTGCCCAAAAAAAGACAATTCAGTACTAGCACACAGCTGCCCCTACCTTCGAAACTCTTGTATCCGAATATGTAGCTCAGATTTGGAAAAGGCAACCAATAAATCTAAAATCTAAATTCAAGTGTTCAAGGTGCCAACATTTGGGAGAGCTTCATGTGAACTAGACTATCACCTAGCGTGCCAAAATTCTGGGGGCAGCATCGCAGCAAAGAGCTGTATCAGACAATACATGGTTTTACTCACATCCTTCCTCCTTCCCCAAGTAGTAGCCATATCCTTGCTGCAGCTCTTCACCCCTATAATTGGCAGGAGAAATGGTGCTTAATAGAGCACGTTCTTTCTGCCACCAGTTTCCTGATAAGGGCTGAGAGATCCCGTGATCATACAACTCATATCATGAGCCTGGCCTGCATGGTAGTGGGAACTGATATGCTGTTATGTACCATTCCTCCTGTCTGTCGCAGAGGATCAATAAAGAGTTGAGCTGAAGATATGACCATCAAGAGTAGAAAAATTCAAAGTACTGGCAACTGTTGAGGGAGGAGAAACTAGCAAGGAAAGAGAGACTTTTGTGGAGGGGGCATGGACAGGTGACCTACATGAGATAGAATTGGGTAGGGAGGGTCACTGAGAATAAGACCTACATCACAAGGAGTGAGGGGGGAAGGGAGAAGGAAATTACTTAAAGGGTAGGGGAACAGAGGAAAGGAGATCTTCTTTTGAGGGTGAGGAGGCAAGTGAGAGAGACCTCCATGAGGTGATGGGTAAAGGGAGAGTGAGACTGTACCTGGGATGCAGTGAACAGGATGGTGTCAAGGGATAGGAAACACGGAGGGTGGGGGGGGGAATCAAAATAGTGGCAGAAAGAATACAGGTGACAGAAGAAAGGGACCAAAGTCAGGGAAGAGGGTGAGTGATGGGGAAGGATCTTGAGCTGTTGAGGAGATGAAAGACAGATGGAGATGGTGAGTTGGAAGGGGTGTGTACAGAGAGCAGAAATGGGACGGTAAGGTGTGGTTGAGAAAGTGAAGGAAGGAAATGGAAAAACAAGGGAGGAGGGAAGAGAGAGGGAAGAGCTACATCAGAGATATTGGAGAGGAAATGAAACAAACACAAAATGGAAAGAAGAATGCGAAAAGACAAAGGAAAGTGAAAGCAGAAAAAAAAAGACCAAAGCCAATATCGTTATAAAAATAAAATGCCCAGACAACAAGGTAAAATCAAATACATTTTATTTTAATTTTATTGATCGAGCTGGGATCCGGGGATACCAAGTTCAAATCTCACTGTCGCTCCTGGTGATCTTGGGAAAGTCTCGTCCCTTCATTGCCCTAAGTACAAACCCAGATTGTGAGTCACTTTAGAGCTAGGGAAATACCCCCAGTCTCTGAATGTAACTCATCTTGCGCTACTAATTATAAATAAATAAGAATAATGTATGTCTCCTTGGGAATGTGCAGCTTTGTTGTCTTCACATCTTGCTCAGTCGGGAAGGAAATATATTTCGGTTTCTCTTTTGCCAGTGTTGTACCATATACAGAGACTGACTTCCTAAGGTTTTTTTTTCCCTAATGGACAGTTTCTTGTTTATTTGGTGATAGGGCTGCCAACTGGCTCCAGATTTTGAGGATAAGCTGATCCAGCTCTGGGTTTACCCTACTGCATGTAGGGACTTGTAGTCTTGCTTTTCTTAGGGATGCAATAGAAAAATCAAACAACCATGGAGAAAGCCAGGACTGGATTAATCTGTTCTGAAACTCAAGTCAGCTGGCAATCCTATTTGGTGAGGATTTGTCTGTGCTCTGTTTCAGAACCGAGGTATTTATAGGGGTGTGCATTTCTAGGTGCGCTTTCAGTTCATTAGGGCCAATGAGGTTCCTGTCCACAAAAGCGGAAGTAAGGATGAGGTTGAGAACTACAGGCCGGTTAGTCTGACCTCTGTAGTAATTAAATTAATGGAAATGCTGCTAAAGGAGTGGACTGTGTAGATTACAACTTGTACAGAACACAGCAGCCCGCACCCTCACGCATGCTTCCCGCTCGGACCATATCACACCTCTTCTCATCCATCTCCACTGGCTATCTGTGACCTTTAGAATTCAGCACAAGATTCTCACCTTTGTTCACAAATCAGTTCACACTGTTATCCCTCAGTACCTTTCTAACCTCGTTCACCTCCATGCCACTCAACGTTCTCCCATGTCCAGTCAAGCCAACCGCTTGCTCCTCCCTTCCCCATCCCAAGCTCACCTGGAATCCACTCGTAACTCTGCCTTTTTCTTTCTTGGCCCTGAACTCTGGAACTTCCTCCCCCTGAACCTCTGTATGTAACCCTCCTTCACCAGTTTCAAAGCAATGTTAAAAACCCACCTCTTCTGCACTATCTTTGATCTTGCCCTCTCCTGCCTCCCCTCCTGTCTCTCTCCCACACTGATGTCTTGTTTTTCCCTTCCGCCTCAAGATATCCTTACCTCTATCTCCTTTCTATCCATTTATTGACATTCTAAGCAGCATATAACTTGCATTGTAAACCGCTCAGATGTTTGTGTGTTGGGCGGTATATTAAAAATGGAATAAAGATAATGATAAAGAAAGATAAAGATGGTGCAGTTCTGGGATCCACAGTCCAACCCTCGCATACCTTTGATCTATACTGTTCCGAAAATCCACAAGTCTCTAAACTGTCCGCCTGGACATCCTATTGTGTCTTATTGTGAATCTGTTCTTGAGCCTCTTTCACAGTTTTGTGATTTATTTCTACAGCCTTTGGCTGGGGGTATACCATCTTTTCTCCGGGATACCTCACATTTTCTGTTGATGTTAGAAGGGGTATCTTTGCCTGCCACATCTATTTACTTAGCTACATTAGATGTAGTAGCGTTATATTCTAACATTCCTCAACATGAGGCTTTATAAGTCATCTCGGGATTTATGTTAGATCTGCCATCTCGCCTATCGCAACAATTTGTTCTAACTTCATTGAAACTGGTTTTGGAACAAAATTATTTCCAATATGACAAGAACTTCTATTTGCAAAAATCTGGAATTGCAATGGGTGCCACGGTGGCCCCCTCAGTGGCCACACTATTTATGGCTGAATTTGAGAAGTGCCATGGTTATCCATTGTGGTAAGGAAGCTCATTCTGAGTTAGAAGAAAGGGAAAAAACCAAAGAATTCACCTTAATAAAAGGACCTATTTTGCAAGGTCTGAGAAATAAAACCACAACCACACCTAGAAACCAGAAAATCCCCAGCTGGAATAGGTTTCAGAGTTCCCCTAGTGGAGTAAGGGAGAGTGAATACAGACTCAAGGTAAAAGACCCTTACGTCAGTAAGCTCCCTGATTACCCAGGTGCCAGAGGGCAAGCTGATCTCCGTCATCTGGAAAGAGAAGAGGTGGGGCTGGAACCCTGTAGATTTAACCCTAGGTTAGAATATACAGGAGCTAGCAAGGAGAGCTGGAGGAGCAGCAACGGGAACAGGAGCAGGAACAGCAGGAGAGGAGAGTGCTGGAGAGAGCCAGAGAGAGGTACAAAGCACGAGAGAGGAGACGCTGCTACAAGCCAAGGCACAGGTACAAGCCTTAGAAGCCTGTCCCATACTGAGCAGTGCAGAGTTGCAGGAGATACTCTCAGCTCTAATGAGAGGCTGTCAGCTAAGCCCAGTGAGCTAGAACGAGAGATAGAACCAATGCAACTAGGAGAGCCTGATGCAGCTTTGAATGAGGAAGATATATTCATGGATTGCTCTTTGTGCCAAGCCTTAGCTACAGAGGGGTTGAAGGAAAGCCAACCTTAAGAGAAGACTCTCCAAATCAAGGTAACCTTGAAAAGCAAGGTAGATGTTTTGTGAATTCCCTGTGTTAAAGAGGGGAAACTTATGCTGAGAAGTGAGAACAAGCTGAAGCTGTATAATTGTGCTTGTTAAACACCTGCTATCCTGTGCAGTGAGACGGCAAGAAGCCAAGCTAACGGTGAGAGGAAAAAAGCTTTTGTTTTGCTTCTGAATGTTCCTAAGAAAACCTGAGAAGAGCTTTGTTTGCTTATTGGAAGTTTGTTCCTGTTGGAAGTTTTGCTTTGCTTATAAAGAGGAGTACAGCCTGGAAATGTTTGGAACTGAAAAGAAAGGAAACTGCCATTGAAGAAAGCTGTTTGTATTTATGCTTTAACCAGCAAGGCTAGAGAAAGCTGGTAGCCTTGCTGTTAAAGGGGTTTTTGCTTTTGAGCTGAAGAATACTGTAAGCTGATATTTTGTTTTGACCTTTTGCTTATGTCCTGTTGTGTTTTTGAAAGAAACCTGGAGAAATAATCCTGAAAGAGGTAATTTATGAACCTTGCATTTGAGTTTAATAAATTTCTGTCATTGCCTTACCAAAGAGCCAAACTACAAGTTTTTTTCTACCTGAAGTCATATGTGTAGCAGTTAAACTACATTTCCCAAGAAGCATTGCGGAGGAACCAGTCAGAGAAGGCTGAAAAGGGAAAGTTTCTATTAGAACCACGACCCTCCATGCTGAATGCAAGGACCAAGGGCGTGACACCATCTACATTCTATTCTGAAGTGGTGCTGTGGAAGAGGTTCTTGGATGATATTTTCATCATTTAGAAGGGCAGTGATCTTCAATTACTGGCATTTTTGGATTTTCTCAATTCTGTGGACGAGAATATCAAGTTCACTCTCAAGTTTGACAAACACAATTGAATTTTTGGATGTGGCTGTCACTGTTCTTGATGGGACTTTAGTTACAACCTTATATCGGAAGCCAGTCTAATGTAATGTTATCTAATCTAATGTTATTGCACTTCACTAGTTTCCATCAGTCATCCCTTAAATGAGGGCTCCCATTTGGGCAGTTCCTTCGCTTGCAAAGGATCTGTTCTTCAAATGCAGATTTTAAATATCATGCGTGGGACTTGTGTCAGCGCTTATATACTAGAGGGTATCCTAAAGCTGTGGTTCGTAAGGCCTATAAACGAGCGCTCTACAACCATAGGGAATGATTATTATCATCCTCCCTGGCTTCTCATGACCCCCCTGTGTCTGATAAAATTGTGTGAGTTTTGCCTTTTACTAACAGAAGTACATCAGTGCAAGATATATTGCGAAAACATTGGAATGTTTTGTGCTTACACAGTTGTTTTGACAAACAACTTTGTGTGGCATATACCCGGGGGAAAAACCTACGAGATTTATTGGTCCATCCTTTTCCATTTTCTCAAAAATCTTTGGAACGGATTGGCCATTTTCCCTGCGATCATTGTGTATATTGTTCGGCATCTTTGAATGGTGAGACCTGGACGGATCCGACCACAAACAGAATTTGGACAGCTCGACATTTTACCACATGTGATTCTACTTTCGTGGTTTATTTACTTGTGTGTCCCTGTGGTCTAAAATATGTGGGTTGTACTTCTCGGCCCATCAAGAATCAGTTAACAGAGCATGCATCAAGAATTCGTACTCAGACCCTTTCAGCTCCGATATTCTCACATGCAGTGCAATACACCCCAGAGTTTATTAATTTTTCTTGGCGTGTGATTGATCATATACCATCTTTTGTTTCTAGGGGCAATCATCTTGCCCGCCTACACAAGTGCAAGCAACAGTGGATTTTTCGACTGAATACCGTTATGCCATGGGGTTTAAATTTGCAACAGGATTGGTACAATTTATTGTGATCAGTTTAAATTCTCTCTCTTTCTTCTTTTTTGATCTTTCTTGATCTTTTTTTGACCATTCTTCAGCCGGCAGTTTGGTGTCAGTTTGGTTGTTGCTCTCACCTCCTGGCCGGCTAAGCAGTAATCCTATATCCGGAAATGACATCAGACGCCATGGGTTTAAAGATCTCACTTTCTCCCTAGCTTTCCATGCGCACGTTGGTGGATATTAACCTGAAGCAGGGTTTTGAAGTTTGTTAACCCGAAACGCAGGACTGTGTCGTTTTCCACCTTCACCAATGAACTGTGTTGAAGCGCTGTGGTTTCAGTTAAGTATTTCTTAATGAAAAGATTTTTTGGCAGTTTAAAGATTTTACTGCATTTTGAATAAAAGGACATGAACCTTCAGTTAAGAAATTCTTGCCTGGGGTTCCTTGTCTGACAAAAACATTTACTTTTGCTGTTGGGGATTTGTTTGATCATTTGAGGAGAGGAGCCTGTGTTCTTGTTTGATTCTATGTATTTGGGCGGCAGTGTTTCCCTTGCCCTGTTGTTCTGATTTGTTGTTCTGGGATCCAAGGAATTGTGGGATCTGAGACAACAACATGGCTTTACTAGAGGTATGTCTTGTCAAACAAATTGATTGATTTCTATGACTGGGTGACCAGAGAATAGGACCAGGGAGAGCATTAGATGTAGTATACAAAGTTGCCAAGTTACCCATTTCCGGGAGTGAGATTTTTTGTCATTTCAGATTTTATCCATTGGAATCAGTGCTGCAGGTTCCATAATGCATCGGGATGAGACTGTCAGAATTCCAGGACTGGCTTAAAATCTCACTCATGGAACTGAATAACTTGACAAATCTGAGTAAGATTTCAGCAAGGCCTTTGACACCATTCCACATCAGTGACTTAAAAATAAACTGTGTATCCTTGGGATGGATCCTAAAGTGACTGGCTGGGTAAAAAATTGGTTGAGTGGGAGGTAAGAGTGAGTAGTAGTAATTACGAGAGTTCACTCTGAAGATACCAGTGGCGTGCTGCAGGGATCAGTCCCTGGTCCAGGAAGATGTAGATAACATGAGGACAGATCTAGCTAAGCTTGAAAAATTATCAAGAATTTGGTGGCTAAGAATTCATGCTAAAACACACAAGGTCATGCATGCATTTGAGCTGCAAAACCCAAGGGGGCAATACAGTTTAGGGGGTGAAGTGCTTCAATGCATGAAAGAAGAGTAGCCAAACAGGTAGAAAAGGTAGCAGCAAAAGCCAGAATGCGTGGGTGCACAGGGAGAGGAATGGCCAACAGGAAAAAGGGGGTGGTACTGCTTCTGCATTAGTAAGATTTCATGTGGAGTAATGTGTACAGTCCTGGAGCCCACACTTTCCAAAGGATATAAACAGAATGGAGTAAAACAAGAAGGTGGCTACTAAAATGGTCAATGGTCTTCATCATAAGGCATATGGAGATAGACTTAAAGATCTCCATATGTAAACTTTGGAGGAAAGGTGGGAGAGAGATGATATAATAGAGACATTTAAATACTTCCATGAAATAAATGCAAAGGAGATGGCCATCTTACAATTAAAAGGAAGCTCTGAAATGACAGCGATAAGATGGAAGTGAAAGGAAAGGACCCAGGAGTAACCTATGAAATATGTCTTTATGGAAAGGGCAGTAGATGCATGGAGACAAGAGTGCATCTGAATTCAAGAAAACGCGGGACAAGTACAGAGGATCTCTCAAGGAGAGGAAGGGATTGTAGAGCTTAATAGTTCTTAAGGATGAGGAGACTGGATAGGCCTTATGGTCTTTATCTACCATCACTTTCTCTGTTTCTGTATTTAAAAATTGTAAGTGCAAGCAATTTGTTTGTAGATCCATATATCTACAAATTAACAAATGTATAATCGGTTTGCATGCTTAAAAAAGTTCTAGCATGTATTCAATGTGCATGCAAAGAACAAATATGAAAAATGCCCAAAAATATGGAAAATTTCATTTAAAACAAGCACAAACTGAGTTTCTTGTGCTGGTTACCTGTAAGATGCACCAAAGAGGGAAGAGGAAAAATCCCCGCAAGAAGAACGGCAGTCAGCAGTGGTCGGGCCGATAGACTGGCATACTGTTCCTGCCGCATCTCTTTAGCGAGCCATGAGGAGCAATCCAAAGAGGAGCTAGGCATTTTTCTCAGCTCGGGAGGCCTTAATTCTCTTCCATCCCCATCCCCACCCCCTCCCCCCACATGCACTAAGGACAGTGCCCTCTCTTGAACCTATAGCATTCCTGGAGGAGGAAGGAAAGAAGGGAGATGAAATTTGTTTGATGAGATTGGCTTGGTGGGGGGGGGGGGGGGAATTCAGCATCTTCAGAGGAAGGACAGATCTCTGCTGCAACGCTACCTCCAGTGATGGCTGAGGTGGTCTTGGTTGAAATGGTTCCTAGGAAAGCTTCAATCTCACTTCTCAAACCCTTGCTGGGGTTGGGCATTGTTCGTCCAGCCTGCAAGAAAATCGCCCTTGATGATATTTGAAAGGTTTGCAGTGGATTGAAGCAATAGTGAGTATGAACATTTCTCAAGTTTCTGAGTTCTGGCCACAAGTTCTGGCCAAGTTAGAAGACCAGGAAACTGAGTATGCCAACTTGGAAAAGCGTGTGGGGGCTATTAAGTCCCAGATATCCAGGGTCCAGCAATTTATTGGAAGTTTTGTTAAAGAGAGTGGGCCTGATATTCAGCTAACCTTTAGCTCTGGATATTCAATACTGGACATGCCGGAAGCCGCAGTAACTAAGCGGGCAGCAGCAATATTGCATCCTGCCCGGTTAGCTCCTGCGCCTTAAAGATAGGCTAGGGTTTGCCAGTTAGCGACAGTTTCAGCCTTCACTCCAACCCGGAACGTCCCAACACGCCCCGATGCTAACTGCATAGCATCAGGGTATTTAGTGGGGTTAGAAGGAGATATTCAACGGCGTTAACTGTGTAAGTGCCATCAAATATCCCAATTAAAGGCATTTACACAGCTTACGGAGCTGTAAACTGTGTAAAAGCCTTTTGAATATCAGCCCCAGTTTGAACTGGCGGAGAGCCTAAATAGATCAAGGAATATCAGACTATTGAACTTTCCCTAGATAAGACTGCTATCTACCAAAGAACTGTGGCACATGTATATTAAGGATATATTGAAAATTAGTGCTTCTGATGATATTATAGTAGCCCAGATGTTCTATATGTCCTTTGGGAAGAAACAGGAGTCCAAAGAGGAGAGCGGAATGGACTCGTTAGTATTGGTAGATAGTCTTGATCTCTCTGCGTTTTGGAGTCTTCAATGGACAATATAAGAACTACGGTCACACATTTTGTGACTTTGCCTCAGAATCTAATAAGACTAAATTGTTTAAATGTAACTTTCAGAATCATGATGTTTCTTTTTGTGGTCTGAAGGTTCAGATGTTCCCTGATGGGCTAAGGCCACGCAAGCCATGAGCAAAGCATTTCTCCAGTTAAAATCTAGGGTAGGTGCAATTAGTGCATCTAATTCTTTAAGATTTCCCTGCAAATGCCTGGTGAGGTATCAGGGTCATTCCTTTTTTGACCTTACTCAGCTTAACGCATTCTTCTTTCTAAAGAATGTGTTTAAGCCAAGTTTCCTTAATTATTCAGTCAAGATTTATTAGAGGAGTTTTATTGTATTTTGTGAGCTCGGCAAATGATATTTGATTTCCTTAATGTATTGATTTCTTTGCTTTTTTTTTTTTTGTTTCTCCCCCAGCAACTTTGGTGGACCATCGGGCTTGCTGTGACTGGTTTCTTGCTTTGTGTTTTTATTTGGGCACGTTGTAACATTTTGTGATTGTTTCTGAAAATCATATATTTTGAAACTGCACCTAGAAAAGAGAAAAAGCATGAAGTGAACTGCTTTTGGCTGTGCATGCTCATAGTATTGTACTAGACCTTAGCTTTTGTGGAGGAATCTTCAACCGTCTGACCTGTTCTGTTCTCCCGGTATGAGATGTAGTTGGCATTCTACAGTCTAGTGATATGGTAAAGTTGTTCTATACTGTAGGTTTGGAGTATATTACTTTTGTTGGGTTTGGTGTTATCTCCAAAGTACCTGGTAGTGGAGAGTTTATGTTGCTGTTACTGAAGGTAGGTGTATAATGGGGTTGGGGGAGAGAAACTACAAGAATGAAGATTTGTCTAGGGCACCTAATATCACTGCACCGGCCCTAATACACCCCAAAAATGGGTTACAGTAGTGAGACATGCTGAGCGTAGGCCTTGAGGTGCGAGGAACCAATACTGTAACATAATTTAAATACATTTGGGATGGATTATTGAGGGCAATAGTAGGAACAGGGTTGAGAGGCTGAGTAACATTGATCAAAGACGGACAGAGAAGAAGAATTTCAGCTTGGCAGACTGTACTGATCAATTGGAGGGAATCAGCTGGGTATCTGGTACCTAGCTACATTCTGTGGGTAAGAACTGCACGCAGAATACATACAAATCTGCATGCTGTGGTGGATTTATGGATTAATGTGTTGCTAGAGGTGTGCACAGGACTGAATTTTCTGTGCATGTCCTCTTGGCACTGCTCTACTACCCATAGAGAAAAGCAAATAAAGCCAATCGTAAAGGTACAACATCAAACATAAACAGACCCAACCTCCACGTTATATGTAATTTCTCAGCAAGAAATTGTTCCACTACCCATAGAAACAGCGGGTGCAGAGGGTGTGGCGCAGTATTACAGCCAACCTTCAAAGGGAAAAGATGTAGGTTTCTCTGTAAATTAGCAACAACTTCCTCAGGTGCAAACATTACAGTGGAATGGAGTAAGCCACAGGGGTCATAGCCCCACCAATATTTTGCCCAACAACTAGAGAGCTTGAGGGCAGGACTGAAGATTTGTCTGTTTGGCCCCTCTAACCGAAAAGACATTCCACTGAATCTGGGTGCAAACATACCTCGTTCCTATGTACTCTGCAGCAAATCAGGCTACCGAAAATGACCCTCTCTGGTTCACTGGGAAACAGTATGAAAGTGCAGCAATCTACTGCAAGCAGCATAAATATATTTCAGTTGTACTATGTAGGGTAGGGCTGGTGTTAGGGGTGACAAACAAGACAATTGCCTTGGGCCCCTATGCTACAGGGGGTCCCAAATCTGCCTTAAGCTAAAGTAGGAGCAGGTTCTGTCCTGGGCCTCTGCATGGTGTCATGTAGAAGTCCCTTCCGAGGCTATGGAGCTGAGTGAAGCAGAAGAGTTTGCTTCAGAAACTGACAGGCAGGCAGAGCACATGGCCCAGGGTTGCCAAGGGAAACATAAACAAAGTGAGTCACGAGAGGAGCAAACATGCCCAAGCTGCAACGTATCCCCGTGCTCAGGGGTTAAGGGAAAACACCTGGTTGGGGGAGGGCCGCAGCTAAGCCCTAAGAAACAGGGATATAAAAAGTACTCACTAGAATTGAGCCATAGAACCAGGACAGGAACAGGAACGAGAACAGGAACCGGGAGGACCAGAACCGGAGAGGAGGAGACGAGGAAGGGAGAGACGAGGACGGGAGACACAGCACAGGAAGCCAGAGCAACAAAGACTCAAAGAGCCCGTGCCCAAAAGCCAGGTGGGAGCAACCCTCGACTGGGGTCCTATCGTGAAGGCAGCCAGTGGGAGAGACTGCCTGAGAGGCTGGTTTGGGAGCACACAGAAACTCCTGAGAGAGAGAGGTGCTGGCCAGAGGACATTTGTATGTCTGAGGAAAAGGAGAAGCTAAAAGGCAGGAAAACACATCCAGTGTTTGGAACCCTTGCTGACCCAGCAGTGCTGAGAAGGTCTTCCTTGCAAAAGCCAAAAGGTAGACAGCATAAAGTGTATAGAGAGAAAACTAGGTATAAAAGTTTTCCTTGTGATTGCCAAGATCTGCTGGACTCTCCCTATGCTAACTCCTGTATATACGGTAATTCTCAACCCTGCTCTTTAGAGTGCTATGAAGAGAGGCCTCGGGGAAATAGAGAAGGAGTGAATGTTGAAACGCCGTATAACTGTATACAAACTTACCCAGCTGAGAGTGATTTGGAAGAGATGCAGACAGGTTCTGTTAGTGAAGATACAACAGATGAGCAAATGGACTGCACGCTATCACTAGCTGATCATATCGTATCACTTTGCTGACCTGGCTGTTAACAAGGCTGCTGGAACAGCAGTAAAGAAGCAAAGTGTTTCCTTTGTATGGAAAAGGGACTGTTACTTTTGAGTTTGTATTAAGCACTGCATATTTGAAGCTGAAAGCCAAAGAAGCTGTTTTTGTGTTATAAGTTCCTGAATTGTTTCCTTTATGCCAGAAGTATGGCTATTTTGTCCTAAGTTTCATTTGCAATTAATCCGCCCGGAAGGGGAAATAAAAACCTTGTCATTTTTGCCTAAACCACTCGACTACAATTATTCCTGGCTTAGAGAGTAAAGAGGGACTACAACTCCCAGAAGGCAGTGCATGACCAACTGCACTACCCTACTTCCTGAGTTAGGATTTCCCAGGCTGACCTACCCTACATGCCCCTGGCTCTGAGGAGGTTACTGGTGACAATGGCTAACACTGGCCCTGCTATAGGGTTTCACATCTTTGAAGCATACCAGTGTGGACCAAAAGGCCAAGAATTCTGAATTTCATTGTGTTTTCTTAATATCAGGGTTGACATATTTTTTATTTTTTATTTAACATTTCTTATATACCGCCTTTCATGATATCAAGGCGGTTTACATTGAACAAACTGAAATTACATTGAACAGGGCATTATAACTTGGAGATAACTATTTTACAGGAAACATGGGCTATAGAGGGTTAAGTGGCTTGCCCAAGACCACAAGGAGCACCTGTGGGACTAGAAACCCCAGTCCTTCCGGCCCAAGGTTGCTGTCCTTTAGTGGGATTTGAACCCCCGACCCTCCGGCCTGAAGTACCCTGCCCCAACCACTAGGCCACTCCTCCACTCCATATTGGTAATGGTTATTCTGAAACCCAAATCTGAGGAACTTCCTGTAATCTGGGTGGATCAGGATGTGTGTATAAGCATCCTTTAACTTCCTGACATTCATGGATGATAATTCATGGGGCTTCTGATTTTCAGAGAGAACCAGAAAACCACAATAAAATATCTCTGATGGGGAATTTGGGTTTTCCACTTATAATGGAAAACCTCTGCTTTGATTTAATAACGTCATTCAGCTGCTGTCAATGTGGGTAGATGACATCATCTGCATGGGAGTCAAAGGAACGTGGAGGACGATGACGCTGTCTCTGGCTGTATAGCCCAATTAGGGGAGCAGGAGTCACAACAGCAAGAACATTTCATCCTAATAAGCTGTGGCACCCCAGGACCAGGAGGAGAGGAAGTGAGAGAAAGTGCCAGAGATGGGGGGGGGGGGGGGGCGGAGGGGGAGAGGGGCAGAAGGGAGACAGAGAAAGAGAAAAGCGGGCGTGGCTTGTGGGAGTGAAGGAGAGAAAGTGTCTGGGAGGGAGGGGGGAGAGAGATTTTAGGAATGCGTATCCTTTTCAGGGAAAGGCTGTAGATAAATGCGAACATTAAAGTCAATAAACAGAAGAAACCATTTGTGTGTGAGAAAGGGATTCTAATCAGCAGACTACGCCAAGTAATGGCATGATTCATTCTGCTAAAATTTTGAAAATAAAGTGTCATGATAATAAAACTGGGGAACTGAGAAAAAGAGTGAGTATGTGACTGCTGGGCGTGATGACGCGGCTCGAGATGAAAGCGTAAAGAGAGTGTTTGGCACCATTAATGGAATCCATCTAAACCAGCACAAAAAATGGTATTTGGTGATGCAGGCATACTGATAAACCCCTATTTTTCCTACCCGCCACAGCACCAAATTGCCAGAAAAATAGCCCTCTAAATTTTACCCTCTAGGATCAGAAACCCTAATAATATAGTACTAAAATATCCAACACCATTTTAGCTTTAGAAAAAGCAACACTGGATTCAATGGATGATCAAATGACTAACATGCCTCGATACTGTGATACAATATGTATCATTCTTTAAATAAGACCACCACCATGCATATTTTGGGCTAATAGTGGCCCATGCAGCTATGGGAAGGGACAGGTTGTTTTGCTTATATCTTTTTCAAGAGTAGCTCACAGGAAGTTACATTCAGATAAAGTAGATATTTGCCTTGGAAGGCTTACAATCTAAGTTTATACCTGAGCCGATGGAGAGTTATGTGACTTGCCCAAGATCACAAGGGGAGGCAGTGGGATCTGAACTGGGCTTGCCTGGTTTTCAGTCTACTTCTGCACTCTTTTAGGCGGAGTAACGATTGGCGATCGCAGTTCTGCATCAGGTTGCGGATGGCATGGAGAGCGGCAAATGCAAGAATAGGTGCATATATGGAGCAAACGGAAAGAGCAGGAGTGGGCCCGCTAAAGGATTTCTCTCTGCTCTCTGATCAAAGGTGCTTTGCTACAGCTGCTATGGACTGTTCAGCAGTTCATGAAGAAGAGCGTTTCAGCGTGTTTTACTGTTTACTTCAGAAGCAGGCACGCTCACTTTTCTGCATTAGTGGTCTTGGCCATGCATTTGCGGATAGCACCAAAGCTTACGAACGGCAACAGCTGGATAAACTGTAAGGCTGGTCTACAAAAGGTGACAGGCTCAAGGTCAGAGAGAGAGAGAGAGAATGCCGGTGCAAAGGAGCTACTTGGGTTCACAACATGGGATCCCAGTTAATCTGCAGCTTAGCGCTTTAGCTCATGGGACCTCAGCCCCATAAATCTATATGCTGCAAACAGGCCTGTTTTTCAGAGCAACTCAACCATTTCTTGGACCAACTGTATGAGAATGCATCTTATGAATATTCATTGTGGACAAATTTAAATAACCAGATCTGTAAGCTGTCTAAGGCTGAATTCTTTACCTGCATGCTGTCAATTGGCTTCCTATGTTCAAAAAGAAGCCTTACTACTCTTGTGCCACAAAGCTTGTCTACTTAACAATGAAATTAAAAGTGATTTTTTTGTTGAATTTTGTTGAAAAATGAGATCTATCACAGTGGATTACAAACATTAATGGGTATCATTAGTCATTCTGGGCAGCCACTTTCTCTTAAAGACAAAACCAGCAAAAATTCTGCAGCTCCTAATAGATACTACTACTACTACTACTACTAATTATCATTTGTATAGTGCTACAAGACATACACAGCACTGTACAAGGCGTACGTATCTGAACACCAGACTGAGTGTCAGTCTAACATACAATCTAAGAATAAAAGCTCTTAAGATTAGATATCTGCTGATCTGTTGAATTCCCTCTGCATAGTACAATATATCACCCTGAAGTGGGAATAGGGCTGCTGCTACTCAAAAGGATCTGGGCAAGTCTAACAGGGAAGGGTCAGAAGGCCTGTATACAGAAAGGAGCAATAAAGGTAGCCCAGCAGATCCACTGGAAACTGTATAAACACGAATATGGTCAGACCACAAAACACTGCAGTCACGATCCTGGCAAAAGTGCAGAGAATAAAAAAGTTGTAATCACCTGGAACATTCCCATCCCCACCAATAAAATTAGACATTTTGGTAGAGGAGAAAACACAAGAATTGTTAATAGAAGCGTCAGTGCCAAATGATTATTCTGTAGCACATAGAGGTGTAGAGAAGACCCTCAAGTAGCAAAAACCGCAGTCAGAGACCAAGAAAATGCAGACAAATGATGCAGAAAATGCCCCAAATGAGTTGGGTATCCTCACTCTGATTAAAAATAATTTCCAAGAGTATCCCAATATGCTGCTTGTACATATCATACCATGCGATTACCAGAAAAAAAGCTCTTTGACAATGAAGAATTAAGACCAGCACTAGCAGTTAATTTGAGTACTTGCATTGATTTCCAACATACCCTGGCTTAGGAGTGAATTTCATTCCTAAAATGGTATGTACAAAAGTAACTCATTTGGAGATATTACCCCAAGAAGATCATAGAGGGCTAATTCATGTTTATTAACCCATCTGGGTAGCAGCAGAATGGGACGGTGTTGTAAGCGGAGGATCACATTTCTGTGACAAATGCAACAACACTGGAATTAACTGCACGGAAGAAAGGCTTGGCAAATCTACTTCTGCATCTTGCCTTGAAAACCCAATGGATAGTCACAAAACAAATTGCACTATAGTGCTGGAAGATGAGGTTGGTATGCACTCAAATGGCTACTGCGGATGAGCTGAAGACTTCTCAGAGTAAAGCCAGCATTTATGATATGGTTGGATCTGCTGATGTAGCTGCGCATGAAAAGAGAGTCAGAAGTTGCAAAGATATCTTGCATATTGGGACATGGAACGTACAAACCATGAACCAAGGGAAGTTGGAGGTGGTGAAGAATGAAATGGAATGTATACAGCTCGATCTCTTGGGTGTCAGTGAACTGAAATGGACTGGTTTGAGCACTTTGCATTGATGATCGTATGGTTTACTAAGCTGGAAATGAAAGCAAAAGAAGAAATGGTGTTGCATTTATAGTTAAGAAGAAACTTTCAAGAACTGTAATGAAATACAATGCAGTCAGTGAACACTTAATTTCTATTTGTCTACGAGGAAAGCCCATCAAGACTATAATTCAGATATATGCCCCAACAACAGCTGAAGAAGAGGAAGACATTGATGACTTCTATGAATAAGTACAAATTAAAACTGACAGAACATACAAACAGGATATCCTGATAGTCATGGGTGAATGGAACGAAAAAGATGGCAACAAAGAAGAAGGCAAAGTGGTTGGAAAATACGGACTTGGTAACAGAAATGAAGCTGTAGAAAGACTGATAGAATTCTGCAAGACCAACGATCTATGCATCTCAAACACCTTCTTCCAGCAACACAAGCGCCGACTGTACACATGGACTACACCCAATAGATTGTACAGAAATCAAATTGACTATATCTTTGGAAGACAACGATAGAAAAGCTCTATAACATCAACAAAGACAAAACCTGGAGCTGACTGTGGTACAGATCACCAACTACTAGTATGCAAACCCAAGCTAAAGTTGAAAAAGAGCAAGCCGTTCATGAATGTAGCAAAATATGACCTTGAGAATATACCACTGGAATTTAAAGACTGCCTGAGAAATAGATTTGCTGCTTTAGATACAAATGACAGAGTTCCAGAAGAGTTATGGGATGACATCAAGAAGGATGTATTGGAAGAAAGCGACAAGTCTCTATATAAGGTGAAAAAGCAAAAACGGCCAAAATGGATGACCGAAGAAACTCTGAAAATTGTCCAGAAATGCAGAGCAGCTAAAGCCAGAGGAGAAAGAGAGGCAATTGCAGAATTCAACAGAGATTTCCAACGTGCAGCAAGACAAGACAAAGAAAAGTACTACAATGACACATGAAAGGAAATAGAATCAGAAACTATTAGAGGAAGAACAAGATTGGCTTTTCTAAAGCTATGAGAGTTAAAGAAAAAATGCCAGTCTCAAATTGGAATGTTACAAGATGCTCAAGGATCCTTGTTGTATGACAATGAGAAGATCAAAAAAGGTGTAAAGAATATACAGACTCATTATACCACAAAGATCAAGTGGACCAACAGCCGTTTCAACCTGTACCTTATGATCAGGAACCATTGGTGATGAAAGAAGAAGTCGAAGCAGCATTGAAAGCCTTATCAATGAACAAAGCACCACTAATTGATGGCATTCCCATTGAGTTATTACAGCAATCAGATGAAGCTGTTATCATACTTACAAAGCTCTGCCAGGAAATTTGGAAGAAAAATTCAAGGCCAACTGACTGGAAAAGATCTGTGTTTATACCAATACTGAAGAAAGGTGACCCGACTGACTGTGGAAATTATCGCACAATTGCTCTGATCCCACATGCCAGCAAGATTCTACTCAAGATTATTCAGTAGAGACTACAAACATACCTGGAACGAGAACTGCCTGAAGTGCAAGCAGAGTTCAGGAAAGGGAGAGGAACGAGAGACAATATCGCGGATGTGAGATGGATCCTTGAAAAGACAAAAGAATACCAAAAGGATATCTATATGTGTTTTATTGCAAACAGGAAGGCTTTTGACTGTGTAAACCATGAGAAACTCTGGGCCACATTAAGAAGCATGGGTATACCAGAACACCTGATCATTCTCTTGTACAACCTTCACATTGATCAAGATGCAACAGTTCAAACGGAACTAGGAGAAACAGAATGGTTTAAAATCAGCAAAGGTGTACAAGGTTGCATACTTTCCCCCTACCTGTTTAATTTATATGCAGAACAAATCATCAGAGAAGCAGGACTGTATGAAGACAACACAGGTGTGAAGATTGGTGGAAGACTCATCAACAACCTTCGCATAGCTGATGATACCACATTACCGACTGAAAGTAAAGACGATTTGAAAAATTTGCTTCTCAAGATCAAGGAATATAGTCATAAAATGGGTCTGCACCTTAACATTAAAAAGAAAAAGATCCTGACAACTGGCAAAATGAATAAGTTCATCTTTGATGGAGAAGTAGTTGACAACTTTGACCTACTTGGATCAACTATCAATAAAGAAGCAACAAGAAGTCAAGAAATCCGATGACGCATTGCTCTTGGCAGAGTGGCTATGAAGGACCTAGACAAGATTGTCAAGAGCAGAGATGTCTCTCTCCATACAAAGATTTGACTTGTTCAAGTCATGGCATTTTCAATAACATCATATGGATGTGAAAGTAGGACAGTGAAAAAGATAGACAGGAAGAAAATTGATGCCTTTGAATTATGGTGCTGGCAATGAATACTGTGTATACCATGGACTGCCTGAAGAACAAACCAGTTAGTACTAGAGGAGACCAAACCTAAGCTTTCTTTAGAAGCTCAGATGACAAGACTTTGACTTTCATACTTTGGACACATCATGTGAAGAGAGAGATCATTAGAGAAAGACATTATGCTTGGCAAGGTAGAAGGTCAATGCAAAAGAGGAAGGCCAGCAATGAGATGGATCGATATAATAACAGCAGCTAAGGGTGCCAGTCTGTCAACAATGAGCTGCTTGACAGAAGACCAAACACAATTTAGGACAACTATCCAGAGGGTTGCCATGAGTCGACACCGACTTGACGGCACTTAACAACAACAACCCGATATTTATTTGAGAGCATTTCTTAGCTGCCAATATGATAAAAGTCTTTAGAGAGTTACATAATAAAAAAAAAAAGAGAGAGGCCAATATTCAAAAGGTTTTAGCCGATTAGCAAAACTTGCTAAGCAGTTTCAGTACCACTGAATCTCTCTTCTAACTGCCGCGGCACTGTCTGGTCATCCGATTAGCAGCAGTTTTTCAGTCCACTAACTGGATAAATAATGCATAAACGGGCCACTTAAAAGCCTGCCCTAACTTTATGTTCCTGATTCAGTACAAGCCTTCCTAAAAAAAATTCTAACAAGTTTCCAATGTTTTTCTTCTTTTTGCTGATAGTAATCAGTGGGGGCCTGCAGAATGGAGCACATTTTACTTCATATACCACACACTAGCAAACAGTTTTAGCAAAAAAGTTAGATAACTGTGCTTGTGGTGGACAAAATCATGTTTGAAAAACATATTCCTAATTCAGGTGTTTAAAACAAAAACTGAATTATACCAATCCCTTCTAAAACAAGTCCTCACCAGCAGTCCAATTTATCAGAACACGTTACTCACAGTCCACTACAAATCGGACATTAATCAAGGATTGAGCCACTGGCATTTTGTGAGTAATACAGGAAAGAATTTGGGATGTGATCTCTGAAGAAGGGACATGTGTGGTCTTGCCAGCCCATGGATTACTGTATCTCTTTACTGGCCCTCTAAAACAGCAGTGAAGGGTGCATCTCCTTTGGTAAATAAGCACCTATCAGTGCACATTTTTATTGCACTGTACTGGCTAACTCACTAGACGAGGGTGTAGGGTACGAAAGCAGTGCTTTTCATCGTGTACCCAGTGCTGTCCATGCACCCTGCTTTTGCAAATCAGCAACAGCACGTCACAGTATGTCACCAGGCAATCAGACAAGGATCTTGAGAACTTTACAGAAGACACAGGATGGTCTTTATCAACATGCACAGAGGGAACATGCGTAGTGCAGTGATCGAGGGCACATCTTTGAGAAGAGAACAGACTGAGTTGTCACAGATGGTGAAAGAGCTGTGACTACTAAGCATTTTAACCCCCAGGGCATGCAAGCACATGTGCACCCTTCCTTCTTCCTGTTTCCATCTCTGTCTTTAGCCAGTCCACTCTAATTCTCAGCACTCTCTTCCTCTCTAATCTGGCTGATAGGAGACTTGCTCTTCATCATGGCTGTTCTACCTTTCAGTCATTTCCACCCCCCCCCCCCCCAAGGAGATTTGTGCTCTGGGCAGCTGCCTTGCTCCACACCTAGTTATGTCTCCGATGATAGGCAAGGGTAGAGCAGGTGGTGGTGAGGGGGAGCGAATCCTGCTGTTTCAGCACAGGGGGCTAGAGCACTAGACAGCCTTTTCTTCCTGCCCTATTCTCAAATACGTCACTAAATGCTTGTGTCAATGTGCAACAATATAAATAAGCAAAACACCTTACAGAAAAAGAGCTATCTATAATGAAAGCATGCAAGGAACCGCCGGCCCAGGACGTTTGGGTAACTGATGCCTTGGATGGGGCGTATTTGCAAGAGGAAGCAAAGAAGAATCTTTCTTACTGTAATCACTGTTCTCGTCCTTAGTCCCATCAATTGTACCATCTGGTTGCATCTGCAGGAAATAGCCCTGATGGCTGAATAACCTGGTCACAATTCCTTTCAGCTGGGGTTCTAAGAAAACAGAATGAGAGAAAAACAGACAGTGAGATGACAAAAGCCCAAATCTGGGAGCCAGGAGTGAGGAGTCATGGTGGCATTTTAGGAAGAGGCAAAAACCTGCTAAATTCAGAAAGTTAAAAAGCAAGCCCAGCTTCCAGAATTTCCAAGAGGTGAAATTCTCTTCCTTGCCTAGTAACCTAGTAGGGGTGCACGCGCAAGCTGTCATTTCATTTGGCAAACACATGCTATTTGCAAATTATATGCTCTAAAATGAAATGGTGCTTTTTTTTGCTTTGTTGTGAAACATGGCTGTTTGTTGCATTTTTCATTTTCCTATGTGCACATCCCCATAATCTAGTAACATCAGATAACGACTTCAGCTATACATCACCTTCAGCATTTTTAGAAAGGTAGTTCTATAAATTTGAAATTTGTCCATTGAGTCTCTCAAGTTGTTTTTCTAACTTGCTCTCTACCACTCTGGACAGATGAATACACAAAAGAACAAGTCAGATCTTGTAACTCCCATATCAAGTTAACTACACTGGCTTCTAGTACAGCAAAGATTTTGGTTTTAAGATCTTGGTGTTGTGGAAAAGCGTTTTGCTTGATAACATCAGCCTACTTATTGAATTAGTTGGAACCTTATGATTCGCTGCAAAATCTGCAATCATCTTAATATATATAAAATTATCAACAGCCAAACCATCATCAGCTCCCCCCATTTCCTCCACCTGACCTCTCAACCCCACTCCCAACACTGCATTTCATGACAATTAGTTTGAGGGATCAGGGTGGAGGGCCTGGGAGGAGATGAGTTGATTTGGGTATTCGGAATCTGGAGATCAAGTGGGGAGGACAGCTGGACAGATTCAATGGTCCTTACCTGCCATCATTTTACTATGTTTCTATGTCATAAGCAGGGCCACACAGCTCTGTGCCCTATGATGAGGGTAAATTCAAACACTTGTGTGCAGTTAGCATGCGTTGCCACGTGCGCATTTGGGGACTGTTTGATAAAGTGAAGCACGCACATGCTTTATAAAACAGGGGAGTAAAAGATGGTCCTCCATGTAGTTGGGGCAGTTATAACCACTTTAGAGCAGACGTTAATGCCAATGCTTAAGATTCCTCAGAAGTGTGCGTAAATTATACAGTTTTATAACTTATGCATGTAAACAAATGCTCTGCTCCTGTGCGCATCTACACTGTCCAAAAATATGTGCGCTAGGACTTATGCACCTGCTTACAGAACAGCGATCGACTAACGCATGTGTGTAAGTCTTTTATAATAGGGACCTCTGCATGTAAAGAACATGTAACGTTACACAACTCTCTTATAAAATCAGCCCCGATATGGGGGGTGTTATAAACAATAACTGAGGAATAGAGTAAAAATGCCTAAAAATATTTTGCATGCATACGAGATAAGATTTGGCAAATTATTTTTTATACGACTTCTATGAAAAAGTGGGAATGAGCAGTGTGAATGCTTTCTGGTAACCTGAGCTGGAGCTGTGCTCTTCATCTCATAAATCACCAACTACTCATATCACGCCTGTCCTCCCTTGAAATTGGTGCACAGTACTGAAGTGCTATACTTCTTATGACTCCCAACGTACCCTTTTGGGCACCCTAAATTCTGCCTCATCAAATGTTTTTCCTCTACACTGTAGCATTCCACCCGGGTCTGTGTTGGCTGCAGCCTTGTTCAATGTGTTTATTTCACCTCTAGCCATAGACCAAGGGACTGAGCCGCTTATGATAACCAGATCATGATATACACTGATCACCTTTCCCCAGTCTGTCATCTCTGAACCTATGCCTTGGTGCTCTGGAAGACTGGTGAGTGGCTAATGGTCTCCAGATAAATCTGAAGCAGTGTGGATATCTATGTTTCAAACCCCCTCCTTTAATTTCACCAATAATTAAAGGCCAGAAACAGGAGCTTTGGGAAGCCATCAAGGTCCTTGGGATTCATCTGAATTCTACCTCATCTTTTAGGCTACAAATTTCACCTGTGGTCTCCACGTCTTTTCTGGCCTTGCATCAAATGCAGTCTGTCAGAAGAGGCTCTTTTTCTTTTGCTAAATGTATTTGTTCTTTCTAGCCTAGATTATTGTAATTCACTGCATAAAAGCCTAAATTTATCATTGCTTTCCCATTGAAAATTTGTTTAAAAACAAATTTTGAAGTTAAGCCTATAAGAACTAGGAAGCCAACCACTGAATGCAGAGTGATATTCTTGTCCTCAGCTGTTGTCTGTCTTGACTAGGTTATAAACTCTGATGAGAAGAGACCATCTTTTACATGTGTCTATACAGCGCTGTGAACACCTTGTAGCGCTATACAAATGATCAGTAGTAGTAGTAGAAATCTGAATGTTATATTCTAATGTCCATAGATATCTCTGTACCTCCCGGTTGTTACATTCCATGGTTGGTTGCCTAGTTCTTATAGGGCTAAATTCAGAATTTGGACACTCACCTTCCAGACACTTTGATTATGTGCCTTACTATTTCTCTATCTTACACTTCACTGTCCAGGTCATGTTCTACATTCTCTAAATTTGCTCAAGGTTCCACCAGTCACAGTAGCTCGTCTAGACCAGTGTTTTTCAACCTTTTTTGTGCAAAGGCACACTTTTTTCATGAAAAAATCACGAGGCACACCACCATTAGAAAATGTTAAAAAAATTTACCTCTGTGCCTATACTGACTATATATAAAGTAATTCTCTTGAATAGGAATCAAACACTCACACCAACCCCCCTCCCCTGCTGGTTCACACCAACCCCCCTCCCCTGCTGGTTCACTCACACCACCCCCCCCCCTCCACTGCTGGTTCACTCACCCAACCCCCGGTCACTTACTCACCCCTCCTGCTGGGTAACTCACTCACTTACCCCCCCTCCCCTGCTGGTTCACTCCACCCATCGCCCCCCCCCCTTGCTGTTTCACTCACACCACCCCCCCCCTCCACTGCTGGTTCACTCACACTCCCCCCCCCTTGCTGGTTCACTCACACACACACCCCCCCCTCTGCCCAAGCCGCTGCTTCTGCTTTGTACAGAGCAGCGGCTGCACTACACTTACATTGAAAAGTAAAGAGAAACTGTGTCAGGAGCCCTCCGATCATGCAGAGCCCGAGGAAGTGATGTCATGGGGGCGGGCTCCTCACAGGCTGTCTTTCCTTTTCAAATTAACTTTATTGCAGCTAAAGTTAATTTGAAAAGGAAAGACAGCCTGTGAGGAGCCCGCCCCCAATGACATCACTTCCTCGGGCTCTGCATGATCGGAGGGCTCCTGACACAGTTTCTCTTTACTTTTCAATGTAAGTGTAGTGCAGCCGCTGCTCTGTACAAAGCAGAACCAGCGGCTGCTCTGCTATAGGGAATCGCGTTCGCGCCGCGGACTTCGGCATAAAAGCCGTTTTTTTGCTCTGGCCGCTCCCGATCTTGCGGCCAGAGCAAAAAACCGGCTTTTCAATGGCCAGTTTTACAACTGTGCCGGCAGCCGGCCTGGCCATGGAAAAACCGGCCAGGCCGGCTGAAAACCGGCCGGTTGGCAACCCTAATTTGTGAGCCGAGGCCACATGTTACGGATGAAATTGGAATTTTTCCCACGGCACACCAGACAATATCTCACGGCACACTAGTGTGCCGCGGCACAGTGGTTGAAAAACGCTGGTCTAGACTGTATCCAACACTCCACTTTTGCCTATCTAGCTCCCTCTTTGTGAGATTCATTGCCACCATCATTTTGCATGGAGATGTCCATTCGGAAGTTTAAATTTAATCTTAAATCTTTAGTTCTAGCTCAAGCATTTTCAGACTACGATGGTGATGAGCTGTGAATAGTCAGAGATAGTGTGCTCTGGTGTTAACAGCAAACCGTCTCTGTTCTCCTATTGTTTGGTTTTAACATATATATGTGGAGGAGTAGCCTAATGGTTAAAGCACTGGCTCAAGACCCAAGAGATCAGGGTTCAATTCCCACTAGCACTTCTTGTGACCTTGGGCATGTCACTTTACCCTCCATAATCTCAGAAGAATCCAAGTTATCAATACCCCTGTTTAATGTACATTACCAATAACAATGTAAACCACTCTGACTGAAATGATAAACCAGTATAAAGAACCTGTTAAATAAATAAATCCAATTAATAGTTTATAAATTCTAATTAGCTTTTTTTTCTGTTATTTCTGGTTGTTTTGTAATTTTAGTTCTCTTAGACTTTTTTACCCTCTTTATGTAAACTACTTTGTTATGCTTGCTGAAAAGTGGTATATCAAGTTTCAATGAACAAACATGTACCTCCTCTTTCACTACAGAATAGGCCAACTGACATTATAGAATTAAACAATAAATACTCCTCCAAAATAAAGCACAAAATTTCATCTTGAAGATACTGAAGAACCCCAAAACACACAAAAAATACACAGCTACCATAATAACCCAAGAAACACCCACTTCCATGCTCTATCAAGCCAACAAAATTCTCTCTAGTGCCTTGATCACTTCCAAAGGATTCTTCTTTAGTAAGCCCCTTTGGTGGCAACCCATCCTCGCTGAGGGCTGCTTCTTACTGTCACAGCCTGCAATGACATCAATCGGTGGGGGTGGGTCTACCACTACATCAGAGCAAGGTAGCATTGGCCAGAGCAGTTCTCACAACACTTTCAGGCTACTTGGGCAGCTCAGATGAGGGCACAAACCTCCCCCAACACCTCCTGTAGCTCTTTCTGATAATCATCTACCTCTTGCTGTGGTTTGCATCTTACCGTCGATCCACAACACTGGGCTTACTAGATAAATCACACAATTCATTTGCATATATATATAATGTGTCTTATAAGAGAACAAGTCATTAAAAACTAAATATATATAATCATTGATCATATTAACAGCCAATTCTTAATCATACCGGACTAGATTCAACCTTCTCAAACCTAAAGACAGGGCTCAATTTACACTGACAGATAAAACCATACGGCCTGTCCAGTCTGCCCATCCAAAAGAACTAATTTGTTGACTGAATCAGAGCCACAGTTAGCTATGATCCAAAGTGACTCAAACCTAGAGCTTCGTCAGCAAAGACTTTTTCCCATAGGCACAGAATGAGATAAAAGTCTTTTTTCTGAATGAGACCCTTCTTCTGGCTCTGTATGACCCAGTCCATGAAACTTAAGGTTAGCTGTGACCAATCTTGCAACAATTGACCAGAGACTTTTGACATTCATTTGAAAACCATAACTCTGAACTCAAGCCAGACAGCTGTGTGTCTGAGATCCCACCCACCTGGAAATTCAAGATGGCTCCCAACAAAATCAAAGTAGAACTGATTGGGGCATTCTAACTAAAGCAAGATTGTCAAAGACAAGTCAGCTATTTTAGCTCCGATTTTGATATAAAATATATTGACAGGGAAATCCAGAAAAACACTTGAGCCGAAATGAGTCTATGTGGACTGAAATTAGAGCTAAGATGTAGCCAACTCAGCCAGGGCCGTACCAAGCCATAAATGCACCTTGTGCGACTTGCACTTCTGGCGTGCTCACCCCCCCCTCCCCCAGTCAGCACAGGGAGGAGTAGCCTAGTGGTTGGGGCAAGGTAACCTTGGGCTGGAAGGACTGGGGTTTCTAGTCCCACAGATGCTCCTTGTGGCCTTGGGCAAGCCACTTAACCCTCCACTGCCCATGTTCCCTGTAAGTATTAGTGTATGTGTCTCATATCCCTGCATGTTAAATGTACCCCCAATTGTGTTGTGACCGCTTTGATTGAAGGATAAGGCGGTATACAAAACTGTCTAAATAAATAAAATAAAAGTTTGCCATTTGCCCTGCATCTCCCCATTAGGACTTACCCTACATCTCCATGTCCAGCTGGCTCCTTGCCCCTGCCCTGACGCCATTTTTTTTGTTTCCTTGGTGGGGCGATGGCAGCAGTGCAATAGACATCAAATTGAAAAAAAACCCAAAAAAACCTGTGGGTCTTTACAACTCCGCAATTGAATGGCTGGTCTGGTCCCTTCCTCCTCTGACGTGGGCATGCATCAGAGGAGGGAGGGATCAGACATGCAGGCAAGCGTGGAGTTGGAAAAAAACAAGATTTGTTGTTTTTTTTTCAATTTGATGTCTGCTCTGCTGCTATTGCCCCCACCGCGGAAATATAAAAAACAGCAGCGGGGCAAGGGCGGGCAGTGTGGGGGAGCCAAGGCTGGTAACCTCAAATGTGCCGCCCCTATTTCTTTGCGCCTTGTGTGGCCGCACCACTCGCACAGGGCTAGGTACGGTGTTAAGCCCAGCCATCTCTGACACTGTACTACAGGTATGTTATTGTCCTCCACTGTGGCAAGAAAGTCAGCCACCTACTCTAACATTCCCAGTAAAGACAAGTTTTTAATTGGGAATAAGTAAAAGAGAAGAGACAGGGTCCTTCTGCCCTTTATAAAAGGCCCAGAAAGATGCACAGCATGCACTGATCACAAGGCAGAACATGGGGAAATGGCTGACATAACACCAGCACCATGCTGGCAAGCAATAACATCATAATCTGTGCTAGTTAAGCCATTTAGCTATCGGCCTTATTCAATAAGGAATTTCCCATGGTTGGGGGTGTGGGCTCCTTCTTTTAAACACTGCCCTACAGCAGAAACACAAGGAAAAGACTGGCATAGATACTCCTAACGGCACTTCAGTACTTGCAACAGCACAGACATTTCTGAACGCAGAAACTTAAAAAGCTTATAGCAGTAACTTGAATCCCCTTTTTCTGGCTTGGCACTCTGCTTAGTAGCGACCTTCAGAAACACAACCTCTGAGCTAGCTCTTGTACTGTACCAGGGATGCAAGCTGCCCAGATTTATAGGTTGCTCTTGAAAATGCTGTACCGAAGTACAGTCACTCCCCATGCTACTTTTTAAGTGCTTGGCCTTCATATTTGGGGACATTTCATTTTGTTTTGATCTGTAACTCTCCTTTTTGCTGCATCCTTCAAGACAACCCATTTATCTCTTGCTGAAGTCGAATGACAGATGTTCCTATCCTCCTCCTTGTCTCTCCGAGGTATTTTCCACTTTAATGAATCCCTTTGCAAAACACTGCAGGAGCAAAACTCAATCTGCAACAACTATTTACTACAGATAATTAGTTCCCAGGGCTGCCTCTGCTTTATACTGAATGTGCCGCCTCCTCGGAGCCACTAAAGCCTGTTTTATTTAAAGTTGTTCTTTGGGAAAATAAAATCATTTCCAAGTCCTCTTTTAGAATGATCTGAAGGTAAATTGTAAATTAACCTTCTTACAGGGCCCAAGGGTATAGGAGAAGTGAGTGTCCTAAGAGTGCAAAGATTGGTTAGAAACTAAAGAATATGCATTCAGATTCTCTTGCTGGTGGTCGTATAACCTAGCGAGTTGCTCTATCACCCATTCTCCCAGGTACCCCTTAGACCCCTTGATATATCCTAGTCCCCAGTCGTCTGTCGTGACTAGACCATAAGCTCTGACTCTTACACGTCTTTGTACAGCGTTGAACGCTGAATGCTATGTCTCTGTTTCTTTTTCCCTGCCCCACGCCCACCCACCTCACTACTTGTTTTTAAAAGGCCTGTTGCTGACTAAAAAGCTACCCACTCAAACGTTGCCTAAAAACCCACCACTTTGAGGCAACCTTTATTTATTTAAAGTTTCTTATATACCGCACTATTCAGCATCAGCGCGGTTTACAATGAACAATACAATCTCAGTACATTTGAAACACGTATGAGTTACAGATAACAGGGCAAAAAACTTGGATAACAAGGGTAACTATTTACAATACAATAACGATTGACTATTTATGTAAAATCAACTATCAGCGAGAAAAGAATGTACAGGTGTAATCGAAAATTCTTAGTTCTAGGGGGTATGTCTTATGGAGTGCTTATGCTTATGCCTATGAGTATATCTTATGACTATTAGATAGCGTTACGGTGGCTGGAAGTACTCAGTGAATAGGTAGTGCTTGATGGCCTTTCTGAACTGCTTCATGTCTCGTATTGCTCTAATATCTGGATGGAGTTTATTCCAACATCTAGGCGCATAAGATTTAAATGCCCTGTTAATCGCTGATTGGGACCAATTTGTGGATTCGCTCGGAATGACTAGAGTGTTTTCAGAGAGTGGTCTCCTGGATCTTGTGCTAGGAGTTTGACTGATGAGGTCTGAAGTCGTTGCTGGTGATATTTTATTTAAGGCTTTGAATGTAATGAGGAGAGCTTTATAGCTAATTCTACATTCTATAGGGAGCCAGTGAAGGTCTCTAAGGATTGGCGTGATATGGTCTCTCTTTGATGCTCCAACTAGGATGCGGGCCGCCGCATTCATTGCTAGTTGCAGGGGGTTAATGGTGTTCTTTGGAAGACCATGTAATATAATATCCGCATAGTCAAAGTGTGGAGTGACTATTGCTTGGAATATTGAAATCCTGAAGATGGTTTTTGATCAGAGCCTTATTTTTAACTAGTTTCTATAACAATAATGAAGTTCCTTTCCTGAAAATTCTTCTTGTCTGCATCTTAATTAAATTGTTAATATGCTGTATCTGATAATCTGCATTTATGAAACTGTATTTCCATTTGTTGTAAGCCACTTTGGATGATCCTATAGGACTAGAAGGGATTAGATCATAAGCTCTACAGAGAAGGGACTCTCTCTCTCTCTCTCTCGTCTATGTGTCTGAACAGGACTATAAGCATCTAGTACCTACCCTGTAAGCGTTTACTGGTAGCAGTAAATGTAGAAGCCCTGCACTGGAGGAAATGACTTTGGTGAGATTCCGGCCAAGTGACATTGTTGTGCACCTGTCATAGGAAAGGTCCCTAGCTCAGTCTTTGACTCAAGTCTTCTGCTGCCTGTGTTGCTTGGGGCTGGGAGATACCACAGAGGCAGTGTTCATAGCCTCTAGCAAGACAGAGGGAAGTTGTGGCCATCACTGAAGAGTGACGCTAGTGGCTCAATTCAGGTTCTGTGTTTTCAGGATTCATGAGGGAGCCATAGTATACAGCCCCAAAGTCCAGGACCAACAGTATCATGACCACATAAAGTAGCTGGGGGGAATGGAAAAACAAAATAGGGTAAAAATACTGAGCAGTCCCGATACCAGAATCCCAGCACTGGTTTGAAGAGTGAGAGATCCAATAGAGCAGGATGAAACTACCGAGTCACAAAAAAAGCACAACCATGTTACTGACATACCACACAGGGATGTCATTTTGTGGATCAACGAACGCAAGAAAATCTAGTTCTCAAACATCACAAACAGGCAGGTTTTCAGGAGAGGCAAATTAAGCACAATAAACTTGCTTCACAGATCCAATGGACGTGAACATATCTCATAAATCAGGCCCACTTGGACACCTGAGGACTAGAGCTTGCCATGACTGAACTACTGTTACTACTACTACTTTTAATCATTTATTTAGCGCTACAAGACATAGCTTAAGACAGAAAGAGTGGAGGTTAGAACAGTGGCCTAAGGAACCAGAAGACCAGGGTTCAAATCCCATTAATTCTCTTTGTGGCATTGGGCAAATTATCTAACCTTCCATTGCCTCATGCAGAAACTTAGATTGTAAGCTTTCCGGGGACAAGGACATACCTTCTGTACCTGTACTACCACTGGAAATGTGGGAGCTAAGTATTAATAAATAAAACACAGAAGCGGATAAATCCGCCTGACTCCAGGTCAGAAAGAAACCGGTGACTTCAGGGTCGGCCCCAGAGTTCGTTCAAGGTGTTGGTGCCCTAGGGAAACATGTTTTTTGTCCCCCACATATCAGAATCGATTGTTTACCTCTGAGGACCCTGCTTTTTGCTGCTCCCTTCCCCCGTCCCAGAAGCTTCTGCTCTAGGATGGGCCATTCCTGGGTTAGTTAGTATCAGCTGTCAAACTCACGTCACAAAACTTTTGAAATTGAGAATGCTTTGCAACAGGAGAAGACAAAATAGAGCCGAGTCACGAATGAGGCCGCTTCTGAGAGACCACTGCTTCAGAAAAATCCAAGTTATTAATGTCCCTGTTTAATGTACATTACCAAGTTTAAAGTTTATTTATTTATTTATTTATTTAAAGTCTCTTCTATACCGCACTATTCAGCATCAGCGCGGTTTACATGGAACAAAAATGCTCAGTACAATTAACACGTATGAGTTCACAGATAACAGGGCAAATAACTGGGATAACAGGGGTAACTATTTACATATCGTGCAACATAGAGTCATATAAACATGAATTCTATAGAACATATGCACCACTAAGGGGTGGTGTTGGATTGTATGAGGTACTTATTGAAAAGATGTGATTTGAGGGCTTTTCTAAACTGTGTAAGGCTCTTAATGGCCCGGATATCTGGAGGTAATGCGTTCCAGCATCTTGGCGCACTGATACTAAACGCCCTATTGGCTGTAGATGCAGTGCAATCTGTTATTGCTTTTGGAACTTTTAGGGAGTTTATAGCCGTGGATCTTCTTGCTCTATTTGGGGATGTGGTATGGATGAGGGCAGTTATTGCTTCAGAGGAGAGCTTGTTAATAGCTTTAAAAGTGAGTAACAAAGTCTTGAAAATGATTCTAGCCTGTATGGGTAGCCAATGTAACTGTATCAGTAAAGGTGTCACGTGGTCACTTCTGGAGGCTCCATGGATGACCCTTGCTGCCGCGTTCATGGCGAGCTGCAGCGGGTTCAAGGTGGATAGGGGCAAGCCTTGTAGGATGGCATTGGCGTAGTCAAAATGAGGTATGATCAACGCCTGATATATAGTCCTGAAGTCATTTGGTTCCAGCATGGATCGTAAATGCCTGAGAGAGCGGATCTTGTAGTATACTGCTCTGACTGTGTTTCCGATGTGGGCTTTCATGTCCAGGCGTTGATCCAAGGTGACTCCCAGGTAGTGTATTGTTGGTTTAGATTGTAACTCTGCTTCTTTTACTTTAAGGAATTGTGGTGGGGTGAAGTTAGGGTTCCTCGTAATGAAGAGTACTTCGGTCTTCTTATGTTGAATTCGGAGGTTTTGGGAGAGAAGCCAGTCAGATATTGCATTGAAACAGCTCGTCAGTGGAGAGAGGTCCAGATGTTCCGTAGAGAAGGGTATGTACAGCAGGACATCGTCGGCGTATAACATGCAGTCAACATTGAAGGATCGGATGATCTTACAAATTGGCTGCATGTAAATGTTGAACAGGAGGGCAGAAAGGGAGGAACCTTGTGGGACTCCCTGGCTTTGGTGGAAAGGTTCCGAAATTATCCCTCCTGAACGAACATGTTGCCATCTTCCGGACAGGTAAGATCTGCACCATTCAAGCGCTCTTCCATTAATACCTTTCTCAATTAGTCTTCCTAAGAGGAGCTCGTGACTTACTGAATCAAAAGCTGCAGCGATGTCCAGAAAGATGAGAGCAAAACCTTGACGGATGTCATCAATGCCAGTGATTATTTTGCAGAAGAGGGTGGTAAGAAGAGTTTCCACTCCATGGAATTCCCTAAAACCATGTTGGCAGGAGTCTAATGGTGCAGAAGCATCAATGTGATCTTGTAGTTGTCGTTGGACCTCTTTTTCAATGATCTTCGCTTTACAGTGTAAACCGCTTTGACTGAAATGATAAAAAGGTATAATCAATAAGACATGATTCTGGGTCTCCAAAGGCCTCATTCACCAAGGCTGGAATCCCATTTATGCCTGTGGGAAGACTGTGATGAATCGAAATCATCATAGCGCAGAGGTGACCCAAATGGAGTTGAACAGGAAATGTATGAAGAAAACAAGGGACCTTGTTTCTCAACTCAATGCATGGGACCCGTCTGGCTAGTTCTGGCTTTCAAGATACAATTAAAATGTGCAAGAAATATTTGAATGTGCTTCTTCCATTGTTTGCACATATATCTCGTGCATATTCATTTTGGATATCCTGGATATTTTGGAGTGGAGGAGTGGCCTAGTGGTTGGGGCAAGGTACTTCAGGCCGGAAGGTCAGGGGTTCAAATCCCACTAGAGGACAGCAACCTTGGGCTGGAAGGACT
The DNA here is from genome assembly GCA_033557465.1 of Ichthyophis bannanicus. Taxonomy (NCBI): domain Eukaryota; kingdom Metazoa; phylum Chordata; class Amphibia; order Gymnophiona; family Ichthyophiidae; genus Ichthyophis; species Ichthyophis bannanicus. Next base: position 486,665,455 of record CM066038.1, on the reverse strand, counting down.
GGGGTTTCTAGTCCCACAGGTGCTCCTTGTGGTCTTGGACAAGCCACTTAACCCTCCATAGCCCATGTTCCCTGTAAAATAGTTATCTCCAAGTTATAATGCCCTGTTCAATGTAATTTCAGTTTGTTCAATGTAAACTGCACTGATGCAGAATAGCGCGGTATATAAGAGAATGTAAATAAATAAAAAATAAATCCTAAAAACCAGGCTGGTCTGAAGGGTCCTGAGGAGCAGGTTGAGAACTGATGCTCTATGAGCCTTCTTCAAAAGGGGCCTTTTTGGAATCTATGCCTTTGACATATGGGCAAAAGAATTCATTGAAGAAAGGCCCGTGTGTCTATAAATTATTTGCTTTGGGGTTTAAACGTAAGGACCTCAAGCCACTCACTGCATTGCGGAGGCATTTCTAAACATCACTAAGGAAAATTAGCATTTCAATCTCTTATTCTCTAATCTCTTGGTTTGCATCTGCTCATCGTGAAGTCCTACAATTCATGATCAACTGCAGCTCTCATCGCCTTTCACTCACTAGCCAACATTCAAATCGGGCCGTAAACTGTTTCTAATTTACTTAGAAAAAGTGAGAGCAGCAGTAAGAGCAGAACCTTCAAAGAATGACTCCAGGGAGCGCTTCAGTTTAAGCACTTCACGCCAGCTCCGAGACTGTAAGACAGAAAAACAATATCACACAGCAAAAAGATAAAGCCGTCATTATGATCAGAGAGCGCGAAACACCCACTGGTAGAATGGTTCGCTCTTATCTGTTCCTACTTTATCTTAAGATGGCCTTTGCCTGGTTCCCCTGTCTTGGCTTAGCGTAGCCTGAAATTGCAGTGTTTTGCTGTTATTGCCATCTGTAGAAACATTAGCGCTTGTGAAAGGTGCTGCACGGGCAAACCTAGAAACAAATATCATCTGAAGAACTGGCCTCAGGAAGGCCATTGGGTGTGAAAGCTTCCCTCCCTGTTCTAGAGGGCCCAGGGCTGGACCAGTCACTAGGCAAATTAGGTGACTGCCTAGGGCACCAGCTTCTCGGGGGGAGGGCAGCTACAGTCAAAGCAAAGCAATGGATCCTGGCAGCCACACAACTGCAGTGCATGCTTTTACGTGCAAGAAGAAGGGGCAATGGGTGAACAGTCCATTTACCTTTCTGAGTGTTTTCTTTTTATCTCACTCATTATGGATTTAATTTATAAAACAAAGTTTAATATTTAAAAGTATGATGTCTACATATGCATTTTTATAGGATTCTTCTGGGAGGGATGGTATTGATGAGTTTAATAATCTAGATCTTGGGGGGGAGGGCGGAAGGGAGCACAAGGGCTCTAAAAGCTAATTGCAAGGGGACGCAAGGCTGAAGCCTCACCTAGAGAGCCTAATCCCCTTGCACCAGCCCTGCACATTGGGAGAAATTTTATAAAGGCGTTTTCACACATCAAATATCTCTTATAAAATTACCCCACCTGTGCAAGCATGTTCCGGGGCGAGTTGAGGCAGAGCACAGACTGAGACGCAAGTACGCACGCAGGTTAGAAGATGCACATTACGTACATTTAGAGCTGTTCCTGAGCTGGCGTAAATGTGCTTGTCCACACTGTAGACACAATTTCAGCAGGCTGTGTGCTGGTAGAAACCTGTGTATCTTTAGGAAATAAGCTTACACGAGGTGCCTACTTGGCGTCCCCACCTAGGCAATGTGTAATAAAACTGCCTGTGATGGGGGCTCCTAGCCATTGCCACCACAAACTTACTTTTCAAAGACCACTGAGTGGCTTTAAAATGACGACAACTTTTGGTCTCTACTGAACTCAGTGACGTTATACAGCTATGGTCAGCAATAACTGCACCCTTGCATTTTACTGTAGATATGTTGTGTACAATATCTTGAGATATAATTGGAAATAATCTAACCATAAGCCATCATAATATTTTAATATGTTCAAAGGTATACAACAAAAAAAAAGATGTCTGTGCAACATAGACGTAGTAATTTCTGAGAAAAACAAACAAACAAAATATGACCTGGAAAGGATTAATGGCATCCTTTTGTAATATTTGGTTGCACAATCCTTGGCAATGATGACAGCCTCCAAACGTTTCTTGCAGCGATCTATAAGTTTATACATCTGTCTGCTGGTAGTTTCTCCCACTCTTCAACTGCGATTTGTTCCAGCTCATGAATGTTTCCAGGATTCCTTTTACCAACGGCAGATTTCAGCTCTTTCCAAAGGTTCTTGATTGGACAGAGATCAGAACTCATTGCTAGCCAGTTTAAAACAGTCCATTCGTTTCTTTTTAACCATTCTTTTGTACTTTTAGATGTATGTTTTGAGTCATAGTCCTGCTGGAGGACCCATGATCTTCGACCCAGACCTAGCTTTCTGACACTAGGTAGCACATTTCACTCCAAGAAACGGTACACCTTGGTAGTCCTCTGACTTCATGATTCCTTTAAAACGATCCAGGCTTCCAGTTCCTGAGGCAGCAAAACAGCCCTATAACATTATGGAACCTCCACCATATTTAACTGTAGGAAGGGGGTTTTTTTTCCCCTTATAAGCTTCATTTCTTCTCCTGTAAAAGTATCACTGGTCTGCTTTGCCAAAGACTTCAAGTTTGGTTTCATCTGTCCATAGAACATTTTTCCAGAAGGACTGTGGTTTCTCAAGGTGGGTTTGGGCAAAGATCAAGAATACATTTTATGTCTGTCTTTGAGTAATGGGGTCCTCCTTAGCCTTCGCCCCTGAAGTCCTTCTTTCTTTAGTGCACGCATATGGTGTGGGTTGAAACCATGACTCCAGACTGCTTTAGGTCAGCCTTATGCTCTTTGGATGTTGTACGTGGTATTTTTCCAACAGTTCGCACTAACCTTTGACGACTTCTTGAATTAATTTTCTTCTTCCCACCACATCCTGGGAGGTTCTTGACAATTCCATGAGCAGAAAACTTCTTAATAACATTGCAAACTGTCGACACAGAAATCCCAAGGTCTTTGGAGATGGCCTTGTACCCATTTGAAGATTGATGTTTGGTGGGATGGCTTTTCTGACGGTCTCAGGCAGCTCTCTTATCTTCACCATTGTAAAAATGGAACAGGGAGAGAATTTGGCCATTTTAAATATCAGAGCCATCATTCATTAATTGATTCAAACCATGTGAGACTGACAATTGATCACGGGTGCATCTAATTTTACTGCAATGGGAATGTGGTTCTTCTGTTCAAACTGATTTGTATTGTTTATAAGGGTGCCAATAATCATATTATGGCAATGTCCTAGTTTTTATACTATTTCCTTTTTTAATTGGTCTTGTTTTATTTGATTCTTTTGTGTGTCAAATATGTGTGCATATATAGTGAAGAAAACCCACGATCTGGCCACAATACCACGGCCCTTTCAGTCTCTGGTCCCTCAAGCAGTGAGAAATAAGCAGAGAGTAACACAGAACACAATCACACACAAAGTGCTACTTTTCTTTGAGCTCAGAGGGAAAACAGAAGGTCCATGGACACAGCACAGTTCCACCTCTGTTGAATTCAAATTCTTCCTCCTTTGAAGCTCTTTTTATTGAAGAGAAAAGGGGAAGTAACACAGTCATTAAGCATAAACATGACATAATACAAGGTGTCTCTAGAATTCTTTACAGAGTAAGAGCTGTTTACAGTGCATTAGATGAAATTTACTTGATTATAACAGAATTATTTATAATTGCAGAGTTTCAGAAATTACGCTGTGCCAGCAGGGACATATAGTTGACTGTACAATGAACTATGGTTGCGCAGTTCATAGCCTGTGTTTACTCTTTATGCTTGCGTTAACAATGTTAATGTTAATGTTAACTATTTTAAATACAGTTACACAGAACTCATGATCATGATATCCCACTCCACCCAAGAGGAAGTGGGTGAAAGGACAAACCCGTGAGTGACAGTCATTGTTAAAAGGTTCTTCCATCAGCACATCCCAGAGATCTGCATCAAGAAATTCATCCATCTTCAATTACATATTGGGGATTCTGGTATCCCCTTTACCTGTCCATTCCTACATATAGTCCAAAGCCATTTCACTGGCCACTATTTTTAGGAGATATTGGACGTTAAGAGGTTGAACTGTAAGGATGCCAATAATGTTGACCACAATTGTATTTAGTGATCTAGGTATATGCAGAAATAAAGGTCAATAAACAGACTGTTGGTGAGATTTTTGGGCGTTATTCTCCATCCAACAAGTGCAAAATGAGCTAAGGGTGATGACGTCTCAACAGACAAATGAACAGTACCTTGGAATTACTCATTTTGTACTGACCTGAAGAAGAGAGCTTTACTCCTGATAATTGCAGATGAATGAAAAAGTATCACCTCTCAGCGGACTAATGTAGTAACTACCTTTATTGATCTACAGATGAAAAACCGTGAGGTTTATGTACTAATAGTTTTCTCTTATCTTGTATCTACAGAAAAAAATGTTTAGAACACAGGGAGCCTTTGCCTTAGGGCCAGTTCACTAAGGGGGTCATTTTGAAAGCCCTGTTCATGTTTTTAACATCTGAAAACGGGCTTAGAGATATCTCCAGAGTGGTTTTAGAAGTCGGGTATGTGGACGTCCAAGTCTGTAAGGGGACATGGTGGGGGTGCGGCTGGGTCATTCGCAAGAACCTGGACATCACTGCCTGATCTCAGAAATGTCCTAGACATCTGGAGTCGCATCGAAGTTTAGACCTGCTCCAGGTAGGAATTAGCATCTGAAAAGCGTTTGTTTTGCCTGAGGGTACAGAGAAGATAGAATTCCATCATGCCCAGACCTCAACACAATCACAATGTCAGTAGATCTGAAATTTAAACCCCGTTTTCCCTGTTCCTAACCCACTATATTCTAACCCTTAGACTTTTCCTAGATGTCCAGGTTCTGAAATACTATTCTGGAGACATCTATGTAGATGCCCGCAGACGTTTGTGAAATCGTGTCTGCACCTGGACATGCCTGCTTTTTGTTTTCAGACACATCCCAGAATACACTTGGAGCATCCTTTCTAAAATGCCCTTCTAAGCCATCCAGAATCCTTGAATTTCTAGATTTAATTTAAAGCAAAGAAACAGAATACAAGGTGGTATCTTTTTTCTGGACTAGCTTAATACAAACTGAGGGTAATTTTGTAAGGGACAGTTAGTTTGCCATGTGGAAAGCAAGGTCTTCAGATCATCTTCACGGTCTGGTTGGGCGCTATCCTCAAAGTACGTGCCACGGACTGATGGCGCATATTTTCGGTGTGGGCCTGCGCAGGGGTGCAGTTTAGGTGGAGCATATATCTATGCGTACACTTTACAGAATGTGCTCTAGAGTTGATCTAAATGATTGCGATGATATTTACATGCGCCCGCTGTCTCTTAGGCTAAGATTCTATAAAGTAAATTCCGCACAGATTTGACTGTACAAGGTGCAATCAAAAAGTATTGAGACTTGTACAATAACACAAGTATAACACTGACAGTTATAGCACTCAGTCTCCTTCAAGGTAGTCCTCTTCCGATAAAACACAATTCCTCCAGTGTTCCTGCCACTGCTGGAAAAAAATTCTGAAATGCCTTTCTTTGTGCTGTGAAGCTGCTGTGTCAAATTGTGCTTAATGGTCTCTAAGTTGTTGAATCTCCTTCCTTTCAGTAGTAATTTCAGTTTGGAAACATGAAAAAGTGACAGTGTGCAAGGTCAGGTGAGTATGGAGGCTGATGGACTTGCTCGATTTGGTGTTTGGCCAAGAACTACTGGACAAGATGTGATGCGTGAGCTGGGGCGTTATCGTGATGAAGCAACCAGTCACCATTCCTGTGCAACTCTGGCCTCTTATGATGAACTGCATCTCTCAAACGAGTCAGAACTTGGACGTAGTACTCCTTATTGATGGTTTGGCCTTTTGGAGCATACTCACGATGAACAATACTCTGGTAATCAAAGAAAACTATGAGCATGACCTTGACATTGCTCCTCACCCGACGGCTTTCTTGGGTCTGGGAGCATCTGGAGTCTTCCATTGTGAGGACTGAGCCTTAGTTTCCGGGTCAGAGCCATAAACCAGTGCAAAATGAGCCATAAACCAGTAATAATCTTTTTGCTGAAATCTGAGTCATTTTCAATGCATTTCAACAACTCCCTGACTGCAGACAGTTGATCTTCTTTTTGGTCAGAGGACAGGAGTTTCAGCACAAATTTTGCAGACACATGTCTCATCCCCAAACAGACAGTAAGAATGGACTGTACTGACCCAAAACTGATGTCCATGTCCTCAGCAAGCTCCCTGATAGTCAATCAATGATTTGAGAGTATTTCTGCTCGTGGATGGCCTTCCAGAACATTTATCACTGTCAACGCTTTGGTGGTCCTCTTGGAAACCTTTGTACCAGTCACGAGCACGACTCATGCATTCATCGCCATATATTTGCTGTAACTTGTTGTTTCATTTCATTATTAAAACTTGATATATCACCCTTAGTGGGGACAACAGAGTGGTTTATAATAATTAAAATATAAAAGCCGCTAAGAAAAGAACACCATTTATGTGGTTCCCAATCAGTCTTCGGGCACCCCCAGGCCAGTCAGGTTTTCAGGGCAGCCACAATGAATATGCATGAGATAGATCTGCATGCACTGCTTCCATTGTATGCAGATCTATCTCATGCATATTCATTGTGAATATCCTGAAAACCTGACTGACCTGGGGGTACCCATGGACTGGGTTGGGAACCACTGATGAAAAGGAAAGAGGGGGGCACATGACATGACAACACAAAGGGCCCAAGGAAAGAGAGACGAGAAAAGGTGTGAGGGAGGGACACAAGTCTCTTTGCATGAATCTCCAAGTTTCTGGCAGAATTTAATGCAAATTCACTGTTCAATTTTTTTCATTCATGATAAATCTGGCAAACTGCTTTAACATGATACCAAACATCACGTGACTAAAGTATAGTTGTGCCGCAGCCATGTTACATTGTACACATGCAGAGCACATAACTAGGTCACTGCATGCTTAAATGCATCGTGGTGTGATGTATTGTTATATAGCTGCACAAGTTGCGATACTTTTTGATCACACTTCGTATAGATTAGGCACCATTAATATACGTACAGACATGTGTAAAGTTAGGTGCTATTTACAGAAATACCTCCATTTTGACTCGCTTTTGGAGTTTAAAATCTCTTTCAACCTAACCTGAAGAATGAGGTTTTAACCTCCAAAAGCTAGTCAAAAAATGTATTGTTAGTCCAATAAAAAGGTATCACCTTATTTTTTTGTTTAATTTTTATTTATTAACCTTTAAAATGAACACAACCACCACACCGCTTTATCTAAGTTTAAATTAAACATGAAACCCTAGGGTTTTAGGACATTTCATTTCTCCAGAAATGTGAAAAACACCCTAGATTCTGCTATAACTTAGGGGGTTTTATACTTCTTTCATTTGGATTTTATAAGTTTGCTGGAATGTAGCATGTATTGCACCTTTTTTGTAAGCTTTTATACAAATTGAAAGTACGACCAGGCAATAAAATGCTGAAAAGCTAGCACCAGGCACTGAATATCCAATTACTAATGGAATCTCAGATTCCAAACCTTCAAACCAGAGTTTGATGACTTTGCTCGGGGGAAATCAATGTCCCTGCATGAAGGATACCTGTGGCACAGTATCAAGCAGAAGATGGAATATATATATAAAAAAAAAGTCAGGGAAAGAAGCCCAGAGGGTTACATCTGGCATCATAACTGCAACAGCTGTACCAAAGGGGATTGACTGAGCACATGAAGTGAACAAATTATACAATGCTAAGAAAAGCTTGTATTTTAGCCCAATTTATAATTAAAACATGATTACATCCTAATCTAAATCCTGAGAAAATTACTGAATGATCCACACTGACTCAACTTCATCTCACGGACCGATGGACCAACGTTCTCCTCTACAATTTTCTGATATACGGCAGAATTCATGGTTCCATCAATGATGGTGAGCCATCCAGGTCCTGATGTAAAAAGGGCTCCCACACTATGTTACCTCCATCGCCATGCTTGACATTTAGGATGAGGTTCTTACTCTGGAAGGCAGTGTTTGGTTGTCGGCAAACAAAATGTTTGTTATTGTGATGAAGGGGGTGTGACCAAGATGGGGGCGAGCAGTTGAGTGGGATCTCTGCTATTTTACCATTCTTTTCTCATAGCTCCTAAAAAGAAGGGGATGGGGGCAGCCAAGAATGGTAAGGTCACCCCAGAGATCCCCAAGCAGTCATCAGTCCTTGTACAACAGTGAAAAATCTCCGTTGAGGAAAAAAACATGTGTGATGTCTCTACTGCTGGGATGAATGGTGGTGTTCAGTTCCCGCCTGGAGATAGTCATCTTAACACTGAGGAAGCACTCGGCCAGCTGGATCAATGCTCTCTGGCTGTTGCAATCAGAGTGTTGGGGAAGTCAGTCCCTGGTTAGGGGAGTCTGAAGGGAGTAGCGGCTTTGGCTATACGCCCCCAGCCCTCTCCATTCTAAGTGCCTTGACTTACCTTTCCTGTCTCCTCTGTCCTATCAACAAATGGCATTCTGTTTCCTTTCCTTTTTCTGCCCTTGCAGTCCTTGTAATTTGTTAATCGCTCTGATGCTATCACCTGGGCGGTCAATCAAGCAAACAAATAAAGATAAAGACACTTCTCTGGCCAGGAGGAGATGTTGGCAACTTGAGGAGAGAGTACAGGCGGGGACTCGTTGGTTTCTCTTCCACTGCAGTCGGTGGCTCTACAGTCAGTGACTCCAGATGTTCCAACCTCTCCTGCCCAGGTTACTCTGCCTTCTTCATTGGACGTTTCCTTGACATTAATTTGGAATTTGTTGCTTAAACTCCAGGAGACTGTCTCTAAATGTGTGGCTGAACTAAATACTTTGGTTCAAATAGTGAGTTTAATTGCTCAGAAGGAAGAGACTTTCCATCAAGAAATGAATGCAAGTGTCTCAATTGAATACAAGAGTATCTGCCACAGATCAGGTGATTGAGACTTTGGTTAAGGACAGAATCATTATCCATAGAAAATTGGAAAGCTATGAGAATTGGATGAGACACTTGAATTAAAGAATCTTGAATTTTCCTCGAGTTAACTATACCTTCCTAATAGAGTTGTTTAAAAAATATCATGTGGAAGTTCTAAAAATCTATGAGTCGGCGATTCCTCCTTTAAATAAGGTTTACTTTTTGCTATTGGGCAAAGCTTGTGGAATTGACAATTGACGACAACAGTCTATTGATGTTTCTGCTGTACTGGAAACCTCTAATTTAGAGTGTAAAGAGAGGGCAACATTATGTATTTCTTTTGTCTTTGAGCAGGATTTAAACTTAATTTTAAATTTATATTTTAAGAAAATGAGTGAAGCATTCTTTGGTCAGCCCATAAAAATGTTTCCTGATGTAGCACGTTCTACGCAAGAAAGGCAGAAAGCCTTTTTGGCTTTAAGATCAGAAACATTATCCTTGGGTGCTACTTTTATGCTTAGATACTCCTGTAAATGCCTAGTTAACTACCTGAATGTGAAGTATGTGTTTATGATGCTGGATTAGTTGAGAGCTTTTTTGGATCAAAAGAAACGTGAAGCTCCTTCCTCTCCAATACCTCAAGTATCGAGTCCTTTGTAGATAACTAAACGGTTAAATGCCTATTGCCATTTTCTTCTAATAATTTCCTTTTGGTTGTTCCACCACTTGTGTAACTGCCCCTTACGCTAATTTGTGGGCTAATGGATAACTAGTGGGTTTTCTTTGTAGGATCTCTCCCCTTTTAGTTATAGGGTGGGGGGTCTCCTATTTTATTTGATGTAAAGCTCCTTTTGTGTCATTTTAGCTACTGTACCACTAGTGCTCATATTTCTTATTATGTGTATGCTTGTTAAATTTGATAAATGTTGATAAAAATAAAACAAAAATAAAAATGTTTGTTATTGTGACTGGAAAGTTCAATTTTTGAGTCATCTGCCCAGAGAACGTTATTCCAGAAGTCGTGCACCACCCATAGTGCTAACATCATTTAAAACATCAGAATATCTGCCCAGCACTGACACTGAAGGTACCATGAGCTGAAGTGGTAGCGAGTTGACAGAGGAGCATAAGAAGGGAGCTCCTTTGTGAGCAGACCTAGTGCCAAGGGTATTGGCACCCTCAGCAACCTTCAGTCTTCTACCTCCTCTGGCCCCAAGATTATCACAATGCTGGAGCAGTCCTTTCCTCTCATGTTGGATGCCTGAGCAGGTGTGCTGCCATTGCTGGTTCATCTCATTGTGAGCACCACTTCTGAGTTAGTCATGACATCTGACCAAACACCACAAGATCAATTGCAGACTGTCCAAGATTTGGCCGCAGGGAGAGGAGTTGAAGCAGCCAATGTTTTCGCTGCGGCTCAAACCCCAGGCATGACCTGCTATGTTGGCGAGCACTAGGTCAAATATAAGGTTGGGTTCATCTGACTTCTCCTTCTCTCTTGTATGACCTGATAATTATAGTTATAACATGAATGTCATTTCTAAGTTGGGGAAAGCATTAGTTTCCCAGATGGAGACTTTAAATTTGCAAGTTCAAACCAATGTTTCATCTATTGCTGAGAATTTGGAGGAGATATCAGCTATCTTTGATGGAAGTTACTATTAAAATCCAAAGACTGGAAGGATGTAATAAGGCTGTTATTAAGGATATAATTATGGTTAAGACTAAAATTGAGGCGCTAGAGAATGATACAAGTCATGTTCATCTAACCTACATTTGATCAATTTCCCCAAGTCATCTTTAACCTCGAAAAGAGAAATGTATAAAAAGTACCTGTGGATATTTTGGAGCTTTCTAGGAAGGATTCTGGAGGTCCACTTGAATCTAACTTACAGCAAATGGACATTTTCAATATTTCTGGTATCTGATTTAGAGACAATAGTTCCTGCCACATAGTTGGTACCTTTCGCTTTATCTTCTGAACAAGCATGGCTATTAAAAATGTATTTCAAAATGAAAAATGTTGCTTTTAAGTGATTTTTGGTCTGCATTTTTCCAGATCTATCCAGAGAAGCTTAAAGGAGAAGAGAGTTTCTCTTATTGAGACCTGATGTTTTGCAACAGGGGGCTCTACTTTTTCTTAAGTTCCCTTGCAAATGTTTGGTAAAGCAAACATTTTTATCCAATTAAGTTACTTTCCTTTATTAATTCATTTTGCTTCAGGGTTGACTGCTAATCTGTGAATTTAGTTTATTTGGCTATATTATACCTGCTTTTTCATTTGGATGTAATTCTTAATTGGTTCTCCCTCATGTAGTGAGCTTGATTGAATGAGTAGTTTAATCTTCTAATGCTTTTATATTTTTTTCTTTGTTTCTTACTGCTCTTTCTTTTTCAGTAACAAGTTGTATTTGCTTGGATTTAATTGTAAAAGCAAAAAAAAAAAAGAAAGAAAATATTTTAAAAAATGGACTACATCTATTCTCGGTTTCCAAGATGGTATTTTTTAAATAATGCCCAGGCCTGATACAAACTCTTAGGGGTATGTTTACTAAACCTTCTTAATGTGCGCCCGGCGTTAGTGTGCAGGATGCCATATAAGGAGTGGGCGTTTCAGTCTAAAGTAGCAAAACGGGATTAGCGTACGATAATGCGCACTGCTGCGCGGTAATCTTAAGTAGGCGCACAGACATCCAAACATAGAAACAGAAGTGTAGCACAATGGTTAATACACTGACTGATGATACAGGGGTCATGAGTTCGATCCCCCAGTGTGCCTAATGCATAAGGCTGGCTGAGGCATCAGCTTTGACATGTAAGTATTGTTTCCTGAGGCATTTTATTTGTATTTTAATTATTGCTGCCAGCAAACACACCCTCACGTGCCGTAAGCTAAGGTGCCGCATAAGGCGCCCTATAAGGCACTCCATAGGGCACATTATAAAATGCACTGTCCGCCACGGCACCCTATAATGTCTATAGGGCACCCTATAAGGCGCTCCATAGGACACCTTATAAGGCACCTTATACGGACTGTAACCATAAGGTGCCTCAGAAGGCGCTTTATAGGGTGCCTCAGAAGGCGCTTTATAGGGTGCCCTATAAGGCGCCTTATAGGGCGCCTTCTGAGGCACCTTATGGTTACAGTACCTTGAGGGTGTTTTGCTGGCAGCACTAATGTACATTAAAAATAGACAATGCTTCGGACAGCCCTATCAAATAACCCCACTGTGGGTTTGAACCCATGACCTCTGGCTCCACAAGCAGTGAAGTAACCAGTGGGCTACAGCTCCATAGCTGCTAGCAAATCCCTGGCTGGCTGCAGAAGGACTGCACGTCACCACACAAACAGTCTGCTGTGGTCACCAGAATAGGGTTAACCCACCCATACCCATGATGCACTGCACATGCAAATCAGCAGTCTACAGATGATCACAAGATGGGGTATGCACCTCCACAGCACCTCAGCCTGGTAGGGGGAACTGACCGTGTGTGGTACTGGCACAGAGTAGCTGCACACCGTCACATTGTGCAGGTACTGTACTCACCCTGAGGGTGAGGTGGGGCGCCCAGCACCAGGTCCACAGCAGATATAGGCCATGCTGCAGGACCCCAGCAGTGCTAATGTGTGAGATAGGTAGTGTCTGCAGACACACCTTGGATACATCTGTATTTCTCAGTCAAGGTTTAGCCCTTATGGACCCATAGGAGGATTATGTACCACCACCACCACCCCACCCTGGGGCTGAGGACGGTAAACAGGGTCTCCCACCAAAAGATCCACATTCTACCTCCCTGCAATGGTGGCAGTAGAGGGGACCATTAACCCCAGTCCTGCTGGGGAACAGACACCCTACAGGGCAGTCAATGCAGCTCTGTACACATCCATAAAGCAATAGCAGACAGACATTAGGCCTGGATATGCTAAGCTGCACCACACCACTATCTGATATTCTCCTGCAGCAAGCCTTCAGCCACTGCACCCTGCAAGGTGTGCCAGCAAGACACATACCAGCTGCAGACAGTCTGCTAGCTAGTCCATAGTGCATGTTCTTGGTGGAAATGCGTGCACCCAGAACTGGGATGTCAGCATACACACCAAGCAGATAAGTCAGTGACTGGGCCCCAAAAGGGAACCCATAAATATCAGATGAAAGAAATGCTACATAGCACTATGGGGGAACCTAGCCATGCCGTGGTCAATGCTCAGTCAGGGTGAGAGTGATCTCCCAGCAGAACATGCTGTGGCCACCCTGTCTGTGCAGGTGGTGGCCGGGCACTACAATGTCCCAGCCATTGCCCTATGCCCTGTGCAGATGCATCCTGGCCAGGCCACCCTGTCCGGGCTATACCCATGGTACCTTGCTCCTCATTATGCACATTGGCAGGCCAATACTGGAAACAGTGCTGGCAGTGTGGGCTGTGGAGGGTGTTTGCAGCCACCACACACTGGATAGACAGACACACACTCCCGCACCTATGCCAGCATTGTGCTACTATAGAGGTGTTTGGCAGCCCTGGCCACCACACCAGTCCTGGGCACAGTGCAGGCATGGATATGGTATGCAATACTGTTGGGGGTCACTCCCCAGGGTGGTAAACACTGTCAGACACCAGACCTGAAGCACACTCCACAGACATCAGAAAGGTTGCTATGATGGAGCTCAATCAGCAAACCGTGCTTAACGTAGGAATTGCTATCTGCCAGTAATCATAGTTACCTTTTGATAGCTGTGTACCGTATTCCCAGGTTTAGGGTGGCATTGCTACGGTATGCAAGTGCTAGTATTGGGAGATGCACGCAGGGCCCAATGTCCTGCCTCTCCAGGAGGCATTGGCTAATGGAGCCTGTGGGTATGGGTGTGTCTGCCCCTGTTGGCTGCTGCTCTACGGCAGAGGTTCCCAACTCCAGTCCTGGTGTGCCAAACACTGTTCGGGTTTTCATGCTGTCCCTCATAAATATGCATGAGATACATCTGCATACCATGGGGGCGGTGCATAGACATGCAGCACAGGCATCTTTATTAGAGGCAGCATGGAATCTGAATTGTGTTTAGCCCTCCAGGACTGCATTTGGGAGACTCTGCTCTAGGTAATGCGCCTGTTTATGGTGTCTGTGCTCTGTAGGGTAAAATGTAGGTGTTTTGGGCATGTTTACGTCATCTGCAATAAAGGTTCTGTCTGTATTAGCACGTTTTAGTAGTGGGTAAAAAATGGGGGCTGGGTTGGCAGGAACCACAGCTGGGACTTGAACCTGTGACCTTCTGCTCCTGAACACACTGGCTGTGTGCACTGCACCACCGTGTTGCCACAGAGACAGTACATTCCCTGGGGATACCATGACTGTTCATCAGACGGGGCCTGTCTGTTGCAGTGCATGGCACCCACCTACACAGGGCTAGGCCATGGTCTGCTCTGGGCAGCTGCCACTGCCCCTCCACCACCAGTGCCCCTCTGCCACCCTGCTGACATGCCCTTCTGCTGGTGGTGCTGGTGGAGCGCAGTTTCAGGCCATCCAGTGTTCGGGTAGGCGGCTGCCTATGGTGCGGGTTTTGGGGTAGGGGTGCCTGCATAGGTGTCCACGCTTCCCCCCAGCACCACCTGCCACTGTTCTGTGCCCTTGGGGGTCCCTACTGGGTACTATCCCCTGTGACACTGTGGGAAGCACACTCGTGCCCATGCTTGGCCCTCATCAGTTGCTGTCTGGCTGCTCTACTGTTTCAGCATTCCTATGGGCCACCTAGGCATCACCCTAGTCCGCACTGTGGCCCAGCTGCAGTACAGCATGTGCCATCTGCAGCCCTCTGTGTCCCCTTTCCCAGCATCTGTCCAGTTGCCCATTCCGACATGCCCGCCCTGCTGTTGTGGAACATGTGCACCCCATAGGAAACCTGTCCAATGGAGAGGGAAACCCTGATGAGCGCTATTGCACTGTGGGATCATTCACCTTGTATGGGGACGGAGCGTAGACCCTTCCAAAATTCATATCTTTTTTTTTGGAGCTTTCTCGGGAGTGCTTTTTGATGTTTCCCATTAATATCACTATTGCCCAGCTTGGTTATGGGTTTTTTTATATTTTGTTGGGGTCATTTTCAATGTTTCTTTTCACTTTTGTTCCGTGCACATGTATCACACTTATCACTTTTTTGTAGGTTTCCCTGGTTTTGCTGTACATTGCTGACAGAAATGGTTTCTCTGCCCTTTAAATCAGCTCTAACGCCAGGGTTTCACTGGCGTTCGTTTTGAGCCTCGGATTTCACATCATTAGTGTGCGGGGAGCCTCTCCCCTCCCACTCTCCACCCATTGACCCCTTCTCTCCGCCCCTGGGGAGCCTTCCTCCGCCCTCCGGGAGCCTTTCCCCGCCTTCAGCGCTCATTTGTGGCGTTAACACGCGCTAAGGTACCTGAGCGCCTGATAAAGCGCCATTAACGCTCGTTAAGGCACCTTAACATGCGGTAACGTCACAGAGCGCACATTAAGAAGGTTTAGTAAACATACCCCTTAATCTTTGCAGCTGTTCCATTAGTTTTTTTCTTAACCATTTTCTCATTTTCTCATAGACTCCCTTTTGAAAGTTAAAAGCTAGTGCAGTAGATGTCCTTGATGTTCTCCATTTATTACATCAAATTTTATCATGTTATGATCACTAATGTCAAGTGGTCCCCACACTATCACCTCTCGAGCCAGATCCTGTGTTACACTAAGGGTCCAAAATAGCTTTACCTCATGTCAGTCCTTGAACCTGCTGCTCCATGAAGCACTCATTTATTTCATCTAGAATCTTTATCTCCCTAGCATGTCCTGCTGTGACATTTACCCAGTTAATATGGGGGCAATTGAAATCACCCACTATTACTAGGCTCGTATGTTGCCAATTTTGTTCGCTTCCCTAATTTCTGTTTATTCTGGCCAGGTGGACAGTATTACACCTCCACTGCTGCTCTCTTCCCTTTCTCACATGGAATTTTAACCCTGTGTGGCTCAATGCCCTCTCTAACAAAGAGCACAACCCTTCCACCAATTTGATCTACCCTGTCATTGTGATATAATTTGTACCCAGGTATCACAGTGCCCCATTGGTTGTCCTCCTTCAGCCAGGTCTCTGAGATACCAATTATATCTACCTCTTTGTTCAGGGCTACAGTTGTGGTCAACATTACTGGCACCCTTGCATTTTAGGTATGTTGTATACAATATCTTGAGAAATAATTGGAAATATTCCAAATGTATCTCTCTTGTCTTCACCATTGTGAAAACAGAACAGGCAGTAAATGTGGACATTTTAAACATTAGAGCCATCATTCATTGGTTGATTCAAGTCATGTGAGTACTGACAATTGATCAATAGGAACGTATTTCTTCTATTTATACTGATTTGAATTGTTTATAAGGGTGCCAATAATCATGTCCTGGCAATGTCCCAGTTTTTATACTATTTCCTTTTGCAATTGATCTTGTTTTACTTGATTCTTTTATGTGTCAAATATGTGTGTATATATAGTCCAAAGTCATTTCACTGGCCACTTTTTTTTAGGAAATATTAGACGTTAAGTGGTTGAACTGCAAGGGTACCAATAACGTTAACCATAACTGTATATACTTCAACTCTCCCATCTTATCTTTTAGACTCCTAGCATTTGCATAAAAGCATTTCAAAGCAAGTTTTTTGTTCATACTGATCATCTGCTTATCAGTTGACGGGTAATTTGGAATCTTTCAACTCTGATGTTTACTTAAGGGCACCTGGACTACTTTTACCAATATTGAAACCTCTCTTTCAGGATGCCCTAACCTTCCTGTTTTGGTAATATCCTTTGAAGATACATTATTCTGAACCATGAACACTGGGCAATTTTCGGTTTCCCCCCAATATCTAGTTTAAAAGCAGCTCTCTCTCCTTTCTGAAGGTTAGTGCCAGCAGCCTGGTTCAACCCTGGTTGAGGTGGAGCCTATCTTTCCAGAAAACGTCCCCTCTTCCCGCAGAATATTGCCCAGTTCCTGACAAGTCTAAAGCCCTCTTCCCTGCACCATGGTCTCATCCATATACATTGAGAATCTAGTGCTTTGCCTATCTCTTGGGTCCTACGGTAGTATTTATGAGAATGCTACCCTAGAGATCCTGGATTTCAACTTTCTACCTAAAAACCTATCCTTGGCTTCCAGAACCTCCCTCCTACATTTTCCATGTCATCGGTGCCTATATGCAGCAAAACAGCTGACTCCTTCCCAGCATGGTCTAGAATCCTATCTAGGTGATACATGAGGTCCATTACTTGCACCAAGCAGGCAAACGATCAAGTGATCCTCACACCCACCGGCCATCGGGCTATCACATCATCAACTAAATGGCCTTCCTAACCCTTCCCTCCTGGCCAGAAGCCCCTGGTGACACATCCTCAGTGCAAGAGGATATTGCATCCCCTGAGAGCAGATCTTCCTGCCACACTAAGGTGATGCTCTCCTTCCAGGTGATAACTCTCCTCCAAGACAGCACTAAGGGCCGCCAGACTGTAAGTGGGAATTTTCTATTATGTTCCTGTAGGTCTCCTCTATATAACTCTCTGTCTCCCTCAGCTCCTCCAAGTCTGCTACTCTAGCCTCCACAGATCTGACTTGTTCAATAAGAGCCAGGAGCTCTTTGCACAGAGTGCACATATATGACCTCTCACCAAATGGAAGATAATCATACATATGACATTCAATGCAAATGACTGGATAGCCTCCATCTTGCTGACAGGCTTGCTGCCTGTTTCGTTACATTAGTGTGTTTAGTTATTTAGAATTATTAAAGGACACTTAAATTAACATAAAGATTTTTGGCATTATTTGGTATATGTTATGCTATTATCTTTGTTTGCTTCTCTACTTCTTGATGAAAATAGACTGATGTCAAATTTCATTCTCTCTTTTAATTGGAAGAACTAACTATAAATTAATAGTTGTGTCTGAGATGTGTGGAAAAAGACTACTGTCTTCTTTCTTTTAAGACTATAAGGGTCTACCTAAATCTAACAGAAGTTAATTTAAAACCTCTAAAGCAAGCTGCTATTTACCTGCTTAGAGCCCACCTAAATTTAACAGAATTAATTTAAAAACTTGAACAGCGAGCTCCCATTTGTCTGTTTTCTTTCAAGACTATAAGGACCTAACTAAATATAATAGAAGCACATTTGAAAATTAAAGCAAGCTAAGAACTAATTTTACTTTTTTGATTAAATCAAAAAAGACTTTTCCAAATAAACTCACAAGCTCCCCTCTATCCCGAGTTTTACGTCACCGAGTTTGCCAGCAAAGTAATGATCACTTACCCACAGAAGCTTTGTTCGCTCTCGGCTTTCTCTCCGTCTCTAGACTTTGAATCACACTGAAATAGTACTTACAGACCCTTTGCTAGGAGGAGGAAGAAGAGAAGGTGGCTTAGGTCAAGTTCCCTTCTTACGCTGGTTAAGGGTGTGCAGGCCAAAGGTTGTCGTTTAGTATCCTGTGTCATTTGTGGGATTTTTCAGTTTGTTTTGTTTTTCTATTTTAATTGTTGTTTGGGGGGAAATGTTAATAGTATGCACTATGGCTCAACAGTGTGCACTGCTGGTGAACAATGTACATTATAGCACAATTGTGTACATTAGGGGCCAAGAATGTGCACTTTTGAGCAATGGTGCGTGCCTTTGTGTGCATGCTTGCACACATGCACTATGCACATATCCCTGTACTACTGTTTACTAATGCACACTATCACGCAATACTGTGCACTATTCACCCATAGAATGCACTATTTGCCAACAGTGCACACTAATTAGGACAGACAGAAAGTAACAAAATTTCATTGCTTTTTTACTTCCGTTTCAGATCGAAAATGACATGAAATGATATAGGAAATGTTGCTGACATTACCTGAGTCATTCCAAACAAATGCACTTCCTAATGCAAACACCTAGTGGAGTTACAAGAAACAACACAGCAGGTCACGTGTGTCGTCCGTGTAGAAATGGTAACACAAAGAAATTCTCTACACTCTTTGACCTTTATTTCTGCAAGAAAAGCTAAGGAAAATAAGGAGGTACAAGATGGTTAATCAAGGCGACACGGACCAAGGAGAGAATTAGGGCGCGTAACAATAATGGCAATGTCAGCTATGAGTGAAGTACTGTATAGAAATCTAAACGAGGTTACGTTTACTAGAACCATTTTTCCTTTCCCAATGTTAATGTATCTACATACTGTGGGATATAAGATCTAGCTCTGAAGATTAAAAAAAAGAATAGTTTAATGTATTTATATTTTTCCAAGAGTTGGCCCAAAAGAGTAGCTGGAAGCAGACTCCAAAAGCCAATATAAATTTCTCAGAAATAAATCTGGTTATGCCTTTTAATTCTTGGGCACTACCCAATTTCTTTGTCCACAATCCCAAATGACTTGGCCTTTTACAAATGGATTTGGTGACAGAAAAATGTCCCTTTATGACAGCAGTGAATGGAAAGAGCAATAATACCACCAGGCACAGGAACTATTTCAGGTCTGTGTTTTGGGAAGGCCTGGGCCATTAGTGAGATGGAGGAAGGGTCTCTTAGTCCGAGCTCTTCACCTTTCATTTTCATCTGCGGTGCTGCTCGAATTTTCATTAGCAGTTCTCCAGCAGAAGAAGGAAGGAAGAATCCCCACTGAAAAGGGCGTGCATCAGATTTCCCAATGGTGTGCATATTTAGTGTGACTGCAGGGTAACTTGGCGATTATCCCATAAACATGTAAATACTGAAACGTAAGTTCCAGTCCCATCTCCACTGCTCATTGCGTGTGTGTCTGTGTGCGTCCTTAATTGAGGTATGTAAACATCTGGTATTGAAACTAAGCTCTTACGAGTGGGAACCGTGCATTTATCGTACACATTAACCCCTAATATTCTATTATAAGAAGCGCAAAGTCTTTCATCTTAATCCTCTGGGAGACAAAAATCCTAAAAGCGGGTCCTGTATCAACGTCTCTCTTCAAGGCCTCCTTCAGTTCAGCTCTTTCCTTGTCCAGAACAATTTCAGAAATAGGGGCCCAGTTTTATCATTAGTGCCCTTGTTAAGAGAAAACCTTCACGTAAACTCATTAGATGCGGCTCCGTCGTCTGAAAGGGTCACAGATATCCCTTCACACACTAGGCAACTGGACATAGGGTACAGCAGGAATTTTGAAGAGGATGGGGATGGATAGTGTAGGCATTAACGATTAACCTACAAAAGACTTCCGTAATTTTCTAATGCAAAACTTTTGTTTGTTTCTGAAGCTGGAGCTGGTTAAATAGCCAGGTTGCTCCATCTGCATTGTGTTAGTGCATACTCACAGAACTGTGCAGAACTACGAGCATGTGTCAAAGCCGCAAGTAAAAATACTTCTGGCTCTTTCTGGGTCACTGCACAATTCAGTTTCCCTTCTGCCAAGCCTGACTCCATTTCTTTGCAGGGCTTGGTCTGTACAGGTTAAGCAGACCTTCTGCAGTGAAAGACGCCCCCGGGAATCTCACTATGATACTATCGTACCTCTGGCTTTTTCAGCCTGGCCACAGACAGCGAGTGTCCACGCTGCCATCTCACACTTGAAAAATCCACCTTCCCCCACAGCTTCTGATCATATAGACATTTTCTGCACGCTCCCTGCTTACAGAACTATGAGCTGTGCAGAACACAAAAAAGGGTTACACCTTCTAGCGCCTCTGCCCGTTCAGGAAAGGACCAAAGTACTGCAGACGTTACAACATTTCTGCTAGATTATTGCCGTTTTACAGATCTTTCCACTGTACAACAGCTCCTGATTTCTCAGCACTTAACTCCCCCCCTCACCAACACTATGATGTATGAAGAACGCGAGGGGAAAAACTAAAGAACTTGATTCTGTCATCTGTGGATCAAAGCTCTCAGCTGAGCGTCAAACATTATTCATTAAGGATGAACGTGGGACAGTTTACCTAAAAGAGGACAGCACAGCAATACGCTAAGACTGTTCTTTAACCCAACCACAGGCTTAGTAAGAGATATTTTAAGGAAGATGCGAAGGACATGCAATTTACAACTAAACGGTGGCCGATGGAAATGGTCAACAGCTATTCACTATGGTGCCATGATTCAATGTCACTTTTCGGCTCAGATTCTCTCCACACGGAGAGGCTGGAAGTCTGCTAGCAAACTGCACTATTTTGTTTCATTTTCTGCAAATCATATGTTAATAGATTGTTTTTCTTTATATAAATGAAGCCTGTTCTTGTCTAGATATTTTAATCAATAGGCTAACAGCTCAAATGATTACAATATGTTTATTACGGATGAGATTATAATAAAAGAAATCTACATGGATTTGAGCAGAAAGCAGAAGAGACCTGGAAACCCTAAGAAGCAGGGACTGTCCATGTCTGGTAGGCACTAATACTACGGAAATCCCGATCATAGTAATAAATAGTACTAATAGCACAATCTTAACCTTTCCATCGTGCCATAATATCATGAGCTCTTTTACCACTGTTTCATTACGCCCTCTAATCTTTTCCTTTTTTTTTTTTGGAACAGCACATCTAAGTTCTCCAGTAATTTCCCCTCAGTCCTTACTTAGCATATCAGACCACGACCTCAGTGTCTCCCCCCAGTTCTTCTAACTTTAGTGAAAAATTTGCAGCAGTAGAAGAAGGGTTTATGCCAAAGGGACTCCCAGCCCCTGGAGAATCTGTTCCTGCAATTTCTCCTGCTTCCACAGGCGTTCTCTTTAAGGCCTGTACTGCAGGTTTCAGAAATGCAGATGACATTTAGAGATATGTTTACTAAAGCATGTTAGCTGCTACCACGACGCTAACGTGGAAATATCACATGGCGGAAGCAGCTAATGCAGGAAAAACGCCGAAATCGTGGTGATTTTCTGCAATGTCTGCATGTCCCATGGTAGGGGCGGACTTGGGTGGGCTTAGGGCGGACCATGGGTGGAGAGTGGGAGCGCCTGCAAGGCGAGATTACCGTAGATGGTAAATCGGCAAGGTTTGCGTGCTTCGTGGATGCAGCTTTCGCTACCTCAGTGAGTGGTGACAGTTGCAACCACGAAGCTGCTCCCCAGCGGTTTCTCCGCGATTTCTGAAGGGGTATGCTAGGCGTGCCCCCTGCACATACCGCAGGACTTTCACAGCAAACGCCATGCATTAGCTGCAAAAGCCTAACGCGGTTTAGGACACATATGGCTTAGAGAAGGAATTTGCTGCCTCTTCTCCCGTGGATATATCACGCAGCAGCATTAGAGCAGTGTCTGTGAGGCAGCAAGGCGGCTGTTGCTGTTAAGCTGTATCTGCTTGACAGGAGTTCTCACGGACCTCAGCATGTGCAGGCCGGGGAGGGTGCCATATGGTCTCCTCGTCAGTCTCAGTGCAGCACTACAAAACTGGCTATTATCAGCCTTGTTCAGCAAGGCCACAGAATGGGATAAAAGTCATTTTTGAATAAGACATAATGGGACAGGTATATGAAAGGATTTTACCAGTTTTGTGTCTCTAAGCAAAATGGGAAAGCGCCTCTGGCCGTATGGATTAGAAAAAACTATATTCAATCTGGAAATAAAAAGTAGCTTAAATCCAGCATATCAATGAACAATTCCTGAAAGTGAAAGGCCTCTCTGTCCATCTGTCTGTCTCTCTAAAGTCCTTTGTACCCAGGCAGTTAAACTCTCTCCTTACAAGAGGGCGGACGGATGGAGTGCAGCAATGATTTAATCAGCAGAAGTGATGGGGAGATGATCAGGGTCTATGCAAAACTCTGACCTGCAGGCACTGCTGCGAGGGAGTCCTATCACATTGGGAAGACGTTCCTGTGCTGACTGTTCCCCCCTTTAGCAGCTGAGGCTACCAGGGCACAGCGATTCTGCTTTCACAAGTTGACTCTTTTAACAGACTGGAGCTGTGACTGTGAGTGGCTCGCGCAGCGGCAATGCAAGATAACTGTTCACCTGCTCTGCTAATTTGTGGTAAGGATACAGTAGCCCTGCATTCCCTAACATCCCCTTTCTCTCTTGGAGTATCATTTCCTTTTAATGCACTATGTCCCCCGAATACCATACAATGTATTGCACCGAATTGCCAATTAACCTTGTTGTTATTGTACAATATCATCATTACGCTGGGGAAATACTGACTGTGCAGCAGTGAGAAACCAGGACATGAGAACTTGAAGTGCAGCAGAGAGCGCAGTAGGACGGGAGCTCCCTCGTATGCACTGGACAGTAGCCTCGCACATAACATAATCACCCAGGGAAAATATTCTATCGAGCACTGGTGTGACTGGGGCTAAGCTACTAAGGTCACGAATAGACGGTTTCACCATAGCTGCAAGGCAGCAGCAATTGCGCAGGCATAGCTGCAAAAGGCTTGGATGAACGCGCTCAAGAATGACAAATTAAGGTTATATTAATGTTAGTTACTGCATGGGCATATATGGAAAGCATGTTAGAACCTGTGTTTACATCGGTATGTGCATACATGTTCAGGTGTGTTTCTGCGTGTCAATAGATGTGGCTGCATATATATCTGAGAGATATATCTGCCTATATTCCACCTGTGTTTTTCCACATATGTGCATGTCTGTGTGTGTAAAGGTGTAAAATGTATGGCTATATGTATGTATAAAGATGTGGCTGTACATACTTCGGTTCGGTCTGTGTTTGTATGTATAAGATAGCTGTCTCTGTATATATTGCACCTGTGTCTGGTCTAATGAAAGTTGTGCCTATGTATATTACATGTGAGTATGGGTGTTTATGATAGATGTGTCTTTGTGCATCACATGTGTCTGTCTCTGTGTGTAGTTGTACATATTCTCCACAAATATAGATATATATTTATATGAGAGATGTGTCTGTGTACCTTGCATGTTGCATATGTGTGTGTGTGTATGACAGATGTGTGTGTGTATATACAGCACATAGGTGCATGTGTGTGCTTGTATTTATGAAAGACGTGTATGTATATTTCACATAGATGTGTGTGTACACATGCGTGTGCATGTGTATGAATCTTTATTGCACATGGTGGCATGTGTGTGTGTTTATTGCACATGGGGGTGCATGTGTGTGTGTTTATAATAGATGTTTAAGTATACTGCAGTGTGTGTGTGTATGGGTGTATATACTGCATGTGTGTATGTGGATGAGTGTGTGTTTATGATAGAAGTATATATATTGCATGTGTGTGTGTACGGATGGGTGTGTACATTAAACATAGGTGTGTGTGTGTACTGCACATAGGTGGATGGGTAGCTAAGTGTGTGTGTATGTGTTTATGATGGATGTGTGTGTATAGTGCACGTGGGTGTGGGTGTATATATATATATATATATATAGGACAAGGGGTTGTGGGTGTGGGTTTGCACATGGGATGGATGTGGGTGTGCATGTTATGATAGATGTGGGTGTGTTTGCACATGGGATGGATGTGGGTGTAGCAGTGGGAGCTCACTGACCTGGTCTCCTCCTCACCGGTCTCTTCCTGCCGCTGCAGAAGCGCACTTTACTGAAGACCCCCAGCATGTGCCTTTCGCACAGGGAGCGCCCATCCTTGCTGGGGCTAGTACGCCGCTTGGACGTGGAAACACGGTCACTGTTGGCCTCCCTGGCCTGCCGTTTCTGCCGGATCAATGAGCTGGCGATGGCCGCAGCCATCTCTTACTGATCTACCTAAACCAGGCCAGCGTGCCAGATGGCAGCAAACTGTTTGGGGGTCCAGGGGAGGACACAGGAAAGAGGGGCAGATTAGGAGATCGTTTGAAGATCAAATGCTGACAGCTAAAACAGGAAAATTCACCAGCAAAAGAGCCAAATATAATCCAAGTTGAAACTCCTCAGTCAGGGAAGGGGTGTCAGGAAAGTAGTTCCTTGTAGTTTCCCCCAGAAATGAACTAGGGGGAGGGGGACGTAGAGATGCTAATAATCCAATCCCACCTTCCTTCAGTAGTCCAAAATGAAGGAGTCCCTGACCCCAAGTCTGAGGGCAGGCAGGTGGAAGGGAGCGAGGAATCCCATGCAATCCAAATGAGTCACCCGTTTAAGAAGAGAGCCATGGGGGGAAGCCCGTTTCCCATCCTAAGAGAAGAGCTCCTTTCCTCCGGGAGCCGTCGGAAAGTTGGTGCGGAGGAGGGGGGGCTGCCAGTGCTAGGAGAGCAAGCCCAGACAGCTGATTTCCAGAGGCGCAGTCTCCGGGCAGCGCTGGCGATCCGATCCGATCCGAACCCGGCTGCAAGAACTCGTCTCCCCCGCCCGCCCCCACCCACCCCCCCAGAAGCGATCACACATGCGGGTCTCTCATTCCAGGGCTCTGGACGCTTCGCACAAGCCCAGGGGCTCTCCCGGCGCCTTGCAACAGTTTCCCGGGCGCGGACCGAGCAGCATGGTCAAGCCGAGGGCGGGGGTGGGGCTGTGCCTCCAGGAACTTCGGGGCTGCAGCCCTGGCGCGCGGCGGCGACTCTTGCAGCCGGAGGAGGGGAAACCCGCGGCAGGTCAGGCCGGCAGCTGCTTCCGAGGCTCGCAGCCCTTCCTCTCCCTCCCTCTCCCCTCGCTCTACGCAATCCTACGTGATTGAGGTTTGGATGAGAAATTCTCAGAGGCGAGAAAGGCAACTGCAGTTCGCATTTAGCTCCTGTCCCTGGGTGCATCAGGCTGACAGCCAGTGCTGGGGAGGGGAGCATCCCCCCTCCCCCCCAAAACCGGGGCCGTGCACCTAGCAGACGTTTCTCTCTAGAAGCAACACTAG
Organism: Ichthyophis bannanicus; assembly: GCA_033557465.1. Taxonomy (NCBI): domain Eukaryota; kingdom Metazoa; phylum Chordata; class Amphibia; order Gymnophiona; family Ichthyophiidae; genus Ichthyophis; species Ichthyophis bannanicus. The sequence goes on along the minus strand of CM066038.1, from coordinate 486,639,708 downwards.
TCACCTCCAAATGTCATAGCTATGCATTAAACGTGAAAACAGCACCAGCCTTTGAAGTCCGGGCAGGGGGTCTCTCCACCCAACCCCACCCCGGTAACAGATTTCTAGCAATTGTGGCAGATGCGAATTCACCAGCCAAAAAAATGGGCTGGGGACAGGACTTACGTTGGGCCGGTTTATTGCTTTAAAATCAGGGAATGAACAGAGGCAGCTACAAAAGGAGCCCCCAAGCCTCCCCCAGGGGGCTATAATGGGAGCAAGACTATCTCACAACGTTTTAGGCACAGCAGCACCCCCCCCCCCCCATCCTTATACCAACGCGCCCGGTTCTCCGTCTCTTTTGATGGGTCTTATTCCCAGCTCCTTTCTTTTTGGTCTTCTGTATCTTATAATTTATACACGTTGGACTCAACGCTGTCTGTAAGTCACACAAGTTTTTAATAAAAACAAAAATCTCTCTTCCCCCATTCAGATATCGGTATGAGGCCAGGGATGCTCAACCCAGTCCTCAGGACACCGCCAGTCAGTCAGGTTTGCAGGATAACCACACTGAATATACATGAGAGAGATTTGCACGCACCACCTCCATTGTATGCAGGTCTCACTCATGCATATTCATTGTGATGATCCTGAAGACTGGGTTGATCCCCCTGCATAAGGCGCTGGTAAAGATCCGCTCAGAGCCTCCCTGATTTATGCATATGGGGAATGTAAAACTTTCAAAACCTTTCAACAGCATTTCCTTGAAAATGTAATGATAAATCAGGGTCTCTGTTGCAACTACAGTAGCTTTATGGTGTAGATGCATGAAAAAAGACACGAGAGGCATAAAGAGATAAACCGGTAAAATGCAATTTTATAGCGATATAAGGCAAGATCCCTATGCAGTGGGATGAAATAGCAATTAGCCAGCGCTGCAGTCTTTGTCCTAAGAATGGCAGCCTTAAAGCGCCTGCAAGTGCTGAAAGAGACCGAGATGGATGCTGCTCTCACTCCTTTCCAGTTCAAGGGAGAGGGCAGAGACTGGCACTGGCTGATCGGGGCGTCCCAGTACTTCTCATGTCTCTGCTGCGCCCTCACACAGCAAAATACAGCAACAGATAAACGTCGAGCAGAAACCTAACAAAGCAGCTTATCCAGTTGTCTCAAGGGGAATACAGAAACAATTGTCTAATTGCAGCTTGGAGGGTGAGACGATCTGCGCATGCTCCAGAGGCAGGACTGACGAGCTGTGATGTGGGGACCAGGCCCTTTGAGTTGCATACCAGGAGCATGCGCAGTTCCCACCTCGGTGTACGGTTAAGGTTGACACATGCCACTTTAGCACGTGTGTAATATTACCTTTCTCCCCCTTTGCCCCTCCGCCTTCCAAAGCTTTTAGCCCAAGAACTAGAAATGTGCTGTTAGGCTCTCCATCCTAGAGGTAGCTGCACAGGCTTATAAAGTTTTGAGCTCTACAGCATGCTCGGTGCCGGAGTGAAAAGCCCTATAAAAATGCAAAAATAGCTGCAGGTGCTCTAGACAAGAACAATATAAAAACAGGTAAATATAGAAATAGTTGTGAAACCTGTTGATAAGTGGCTATTGCAGTACAGAAGGGACATGGCAAAGTTGGGTGTGGGGAAATGCAACAGACTTACACATAGGGTTGCCAACTTTTTCACCGAGAAAAACCTGACACCTGTGGCTCGCCATGCTCCACCCATTCTCCGCCCCTAGTCCCACCCCTGCCCCGCCCCCAGCCCCACCCACAAAAATTACCGAGGATACGTGTAGGCTAACTTCCTTGGTCAGATAATAATTAAACTGGGAACCCCAAAATCCAAACATGAAATGTACAACACTGGAGAAATAAAACTATAAAGTAATTTCCTCTTGCACTAAACAAAAACGCAAAGATGTTAGCAATACACACTTCCCAGACCAGACATATTCCAGTTAATAAATTCAAAATAAAAAGTATTTTTCTACCTTCTGTTTGGGCGTTTTATTTTTCAGTTGCAATTGCTCCAGTCACTTTCTTCTGGTTCTTCTTCGTGTCTTCTGCGAGCTATCCATTTGTCCTTTCTTCTCTTTCAGATGTTTTCCATTCTCTCTCTATTTCTGCTTTAACATACTGATTGTTTCCCTTTTGCTCTTTCCCCCAATTCTTTCCTTATTCCTTTATCATCCGTTTAAATTTCACCCTTCCATTCTCAAGCCCCTCTTACTCTCCCAATACCGGCCCATCATAGACTTTTCTTCCACACAAAATATTTTTTCCCCTCTCTATTCTCATTCCCCATCCATTCTAGTCCTCCCCCCAAATCAGTTCCCTTATAGTTCTAGACCCACCCAGCATCCACTCCCTTCTAGTCCCATTCTCCCATGCCCCACATCAGCCCATTTCCAGTCCTATTCCAGCTCTTCATCAGCCCATTTCCAGTGCTAGCCCTCACATCACAGGCCATTTAAAGTCCTAGCTCCCCCCCCAATCACAGCCCATTTCCAGTCCAAGTCCCCCATCACAGCCTATTTCCAGTCCTAGGCCCCCCCACCATCACATCCCATTTGCAGTCCGAGTCCCCCCGCACCATCACAGCCCATTTGCAGTCCGAGTCCCCCCGCACCATCACAGCCCATTTGCAGTCCTAGCCCCCCTAATCACAGCCTATTTCCAGTCCAAGATCCCCCTTCCTCCACCATAGCCCATTTCCAGTCCAGGTCCCCTCCACCCCCAACAAAACCACTTTCCAGTCCTTGTCCCCCCCCCCCCCATAACCCTTTTACAGTCCAGGTCCCCCCCCCATCACAGCCTATTTCCAGTCCAAGTTTCCCCCCCCCCCCCATAGCCCTTTTCCAGTCCAGGTCCCCTCCACCCCCATCACAAACCCATTTCCAGTCCATGTCCCCCCCCCCCATAACCCTTTTACAGTCCAGGTCCCCCCCCCATCACAGCCTATTTCCAGTCCAAGTTTCCCCTCCCCCCCCCATAGCCCTTTTCTGGTCCAGGTCCCCTCCACCCCCATCACAACCCATTTCCAGTCCATGTCCCCCCCCTTAGCCCTTTTACAGTCCAGGTCCCCCCTTTAGCCCTTTTCCAGTCCAAGTCCCCCCCCCCTTTAGCCCTTTTCCAGTCCAAGTCCCCCCCTTTAGCCCTTTTCCAGTCCAAGTCCCCCCCCTTAGCCCTTTTCCAGTCCAAGTCCCCCCTTTAGCCCTTTTCCAGTCCAAGTCCCCCCCCCCCTTAGCCCTTTTCCAGTCCAAGTCCAAGTCCCCCCCCCCCCCTTAGCCTTTTTCCAGTCCAAGTCCCCCCCCCTTAGCCCTTTTCCAGTCCAAGTCCCCCCCTTTAGCCCTTTTCCAGTCCAGGTCCCCCCATCACAGCCCATGCAGTCCTTGCCCCCCCTCCCCCGGACCAGCATCGCGGCTGTCTGAGGCTTCAGAGGGAGCCGGGGAAGCCCGCGCGAGGCCCCGGCTCCCTCTGAACAGCCACCAGCGTGAAGAGCCTTTACCTTCACGCTGGCGGCTGTTCCTGTGAAGCCGCGAATGCTGGGAAAGGTTAAAGGTTGCCCTTTAACCTTTCCCAGCATTCGCGGCTTCACAGGAACAGACGCCAGCGTGAAGGTAAAGGCTCTTCACGCTGGTGGCTGTTCAGAGGGAGCCGGGGCCTCGCGCGGGCTTCCCCGGCTCCCTCTGAAGCGGAGAAAAGCCGTTTTTTTGGCTCAGGCCGCTCCCGATCTTGCAGCCAGAGCAAAAAAAACGGCTTTTAAAGGGCCGGTTTTGCCTCTGCGCCGGCAGCCGGCCTGGCCGTGGAAAAACCGGCCAGACCGGCTGAAAACCGGCCAGTTGGCAACCCTACTTACACATGCCCGTTCGATTCCAGAAGCATCGGGGATGGCTGCAGGCATGCCCACTTTTAGAGTCAACAACACCCATTGACCTCAGTGTTTCCACCCAGTAATTGGTGTCTCAATAACACGCCAAGGCTGACTCTCTATTATTATTGAATATATTCTTAACAACTGTTCCTAGTAACATGTACCTATGCAGTAGAATTACCCCTGTAAATAGATTGTAAATAGTTTCCCTTGTTATCCAAGTTCCTTCCCTTGTTATCTGTAAACTCATGCATGTTGACTGTACTGAGATTTTTGTTCTATGTGAACCGCGCTGATGCAGAATAGTGCGGTATATAAGAGAATATAAATAAATAAATAAATAAATAAATAAATAAATAGAGTTAATCCTGGCATCACAAATAGGCATCAGCAAAGAGCTTATTTTGGCCTAAAAGCATCCAGAGAGATTAGTGACTAGCCTAAGCTCACAAAGACCCACACTGGGATTTGAACGCTGGCTCTGCTACTCCTAACTCACTACTCCAACTATTACGCTATTAGACGTCCCCATTCTGAAAGGCTGTTCTGGGGCCATCTTGTAGATGTCTCCATAGACGTCCACATCAGACACATCCATGTTTGTGAAATTGTGCCTGAACTTGCAAATGCCTGCTTTTTTTTTTTTTTTTTAAGTTCTGGCTTTGATGTCCCAGATTGCACATAGACATCCTTTGTAAAATGTACTTTTAAAAGCCTTAACAGTAGATCAAATAGTAATTCCTAAACCCAGGGGGAAGGTCACCATGGCTTCCCACATGTAACGTACACAAATGTATCTGCCTTAATTTGCCTTATAAAAACATGCAGTAGCACCAGGGGGAAAAGTCTGACAACACACCCCTGCTGACCATTTCCTATAAGTATTAGCTACCACAGTAGCCCATGTAGAAACATAGAAATATGATGACAGAAAAAGACCACAAGGCCTATCTAGTCTGTCCTTCCATATCAACAACCACAACAGTCCACTTTTTACCTTTAGAGATCCTCTGTGTTGGTCCCATGCTTTTTTTAATTCAGTTACTATCCTCATCTCTACCACCTCCACTGGGAGACTATTCCACGGATCCACTACTCTTTCCGTAAAGAAATATTTCCGCATATCACTCCTGAATCTCTCTCCCTTCACCCTCATCCCATGTCCCCTCGTAGCAGAACTTGCATTCAATTGAAAGAGGCTCTCTCCCCCTGAACATTTATGCCATTGAGGTATTTAAACATCTCAATCATATCACCTCTATCCCGCCTTTCCTCTAAGGCAGCGATGGCGAACCTATGGCACGCGTGCCAGCTGTGGCACGCGAAGGCCTTGCAGCTGGCACGCGTGAAGGTCCGCAAAAAAAGAAACCGCGGGCTCTGGCTGCTGCCGCGGACGCGGCAGCAAGCAGTGTCCCGCGGGGCCCCCTCCGCCCGCTAAGCCCCTCTGCAAGGGCTTTCAGATTCGCGAGGGAGACAGCGTCTCCCTCGCGTCTCTGTTAAGCCCGCAGGGGTTAATGGGAAATTTCCCATCAGCCCCTTTAGACGCGAGGGACTGATGGGAAATTTCCCATTAGCCCCTGCGGGCTTAACAGAGACGCGAGGGAGACGCTGTCTCCCACGCGAATCTGAAAGCCCTTGCAGAGGGGCGTAGCGGGCGGAGGGGGCCCCGCGGGACACAGCATGCTGCCGCGTCCGCGGCAGCAGCCAGAGCCCGCTTGTTCTGTTTTTAAATTTGCCGGGGGGGGGGGTTAGGACTGCTAATGGGCTGTGGGCTGATGGGGGCTGTCTGGAAATGGGGTGATGGGGGGTTAGGACTGCTAATGGGCAGGGGGGGGTTAGGACTGCTAATGGGCTGGGGGGGGGTTTGGACTGCAAATGGGCTGGGGGGTTAGACTGCTAATGGGCTAGGAGGGGGGTTAGGACTGCTAATGGGCTAGGGGGGGTTAGGACTGCTAATGGGCTGTGGGCTGATGGGGGCTGTCTGGAAATGGGGTGATGGGGGGTTAGGACTGCTAATGGGCTAGGGGGGGGTTAGGACTGCTAATGGGCTAGGAGGGGGGGGGTTAGGACTGCTAATGGGCTAGGAGGGGGGGTTAGGACTGCTAATGGGCTAGGGGGGGTTAGGACTGCTAATGGGCTGTGGGCTGATGGGGGCTGTCTGGAAATGGGGTGATGGGGGGTTAGTACTGATAATTGTCAGGGGGGGGGATAGGAATGCTAATGGTCTGGGGGGGTGTTAGGACTGCTAATGGGCTGGGGGGGGTTAGGACTGCTAATGTCCTAGGGGCGGTAATGACAGCTAATGGCCACTCTTATGATGGGGGATGACTGGAAATGGGTTGATGGGGGGTTAGGACTGGTAATGGGCTATGGGGGGGGTTAGGACTGCTAATGGGCTAGAGAGGGGGGTTAGGACTGCTAATGGGCAAGGGGGGGGTTAGGACTGCTAATGGGCTGGGGGGGTTAGGACTGCTAATGGGCTGGGGGGGGTTAGGACTGCTAATGGGCTAGGAGGGGGGGGTTAGGACTGCTAATGGGCTAGGGGGGGTTAGGACTGCTAATGGGCTAGGAGGGGGGGGGGTTATCAATTCTAATGGGCTTGGGTGGGGTTAGGACTGCAAATGGGCTAGGAGGGGGGGTTAGGACTGCTAATGGGCTAGGGGGGTGTTAGGACTGCTAATGGGCTGTGGGCTGATGGGGGCTGTCTGGAAATGGGGTGATGGGGTTTAGGACTGGTAATGGGCTATGGGGGGGGGTTAGGACTGCTAATGGGCTAGAGAGGGGGGGTTAGGACTGCTAATGGGCTAGGGGGGGGCTAGGGGGGGGGTTAGGACTGCTAATGGGCTGATGGGGAGGGGTTAGGACTTGAGGTGGGCTGTTGGGTGGGGTTAGGACTGGAAATGGGCTGATGGGGGGTTAACACTGGAGGTGGTCTGATGGGGTTAGGACTGGTAATGGGCTATGGGGGGGTTTAGGACTGATAATGGGCTATGGGGGGGCTGGGACAAGAAATGGGCTGATGGGGAGGGGTTAGGACTTGAGGTGGGCTGATGGGGTTAGGACTGGTAATGGACTGTGGGCTGATGGGGGGGTTAGGACTGGCAATGGGCTATGGGGGGCTGACTGGAAGTGGGGGGTTAGGACTGGTAATGGGTTATGGGGGGGGGCCTTAAACTGAAAATGGGGTGATGGGGGGTTAGGACTGGAAGTGGGTTGATGAGGGGGGGATAGGACTGGTATTGGGTTGGGGGGCTGCTAGGACTGGAAATGGGCTGATGCAGGGACTAGAAGGGAATGGATGCTGGGTGAGGCTGGAACTAGAAGGGAGCTGGTGTTGGGGGAGGATTAGAATGGGATGGGGCTGGGAGAGTAAAATGGAGAGGGGAAAATATTTTGTGTGGGAGGGATAAAAAATCTACAATTGGCCGGGTATTGGGAGAGTAAGTGGGGATTGAGGATGGAGGGGTAAATTTTGAGTAGATGAAATAGGAATGAGGAAAGAGCCAAAGGAGAAAGATTAGTATGTTAAAGCAGATGTAGAGAGAGAATGGAAAAAAAAAACCAAGAAGACAGAAGAAAGGACAAATGGACAGCAGATGGAGAGTTAGCAGAAGACACGAAGAAACCAGAAGAAAGTGGCTGGAACAATTGCAACTGAAAAAAAATGCACAAAAGGTAGAAAAATATCTCTTTATTTTGAATTTATTAACTGGAATATGTCAGCTCTGGGAAATGTGCATCATTAATTTTTGCGCTTTGTTTAGTACAAGAGGAAATTAATATATAGTTTTTTTCTACAGTGTTGTTGTATATTCCAAGTTTGGCTTTTGGGGTTCCCAGTTTAATTATTGTCTTCCTGTTTCTAAATTGTGATTCCTTGTTTGGTGATGGTCTGTTCTGCATGTGTAACTGAGCTGAGGTATTCTGTTTATATAATTCCTATTTGACATTGCCACTTGTTCTTTCCCCAGTAGGTCATGTATTGTTGTTCTCTGAGATGTATTGGTTTAATATTTGCAGTGTTGCCTGTGTATAGGTAGAGTATTGTGCTTTGTGAGTCCTGGTAGTGCTGTTAGGATACGGCGGGTTTGCTATGGGTTCTAAATGGGCAGCGTTTGTAGTAGTTCCTAATGTGCCTGGCGGTTGGTACTGGATTATAGTAATGTAGAAACCTTTTAGTCTTTCTTTATCCATATACTCATTAAGAGGCATGTTTACTAAAAGTTAGTGTATGGTAACATTATGCAAATATTTATGCAAATGAAGCACCTTATGCAAATGGAGCTTTAATTGACGTGCTGGCACTTTGAGGAAATTCTTTGGTTTTGTGCGGCAGTTTGGGCACTCGGGCTCAAAAAGGTTAGCCATCACTGCTCTAAGGTGTACATATTAAGATCCTTCAGCCTGTCCTCATATGCTTTATAATGAAGCCCATTAATCATTTTAGTAGCCACCCTCTGCACCGACTCCATCCTGTTCACATCCTTTTGAAGGTGCGGTCTCCAGAATTGCACATTATACTCCAAATGAGGTCGCACCAAAGACTTATACAGAGGCATTATCACCTCCTTTTTTCTGCTAGCCATTCCTCTCCGTATGCACCCAAGCATCCTTCTAGCTTTTGCCATCACCTTTTCTACCTGTTTAGCTACTTTAAGATCATCAGACACAACCACGCCTAGGTCCCGCTCTTCTTTAGTGGACAAAAGTACTTCACCCCCTATACTATATTGCTCCCTTGGATTGCTGCAGCCCAAATGCATGGCCTTACATTTTTTAACATTAAATCCCAGCTGCCAAATTCTAGACCATTCTTCAAGCTGTGACAATGCTCCCATGCACAAAAGCACATCTTAAAAGCACTAGGCTCAATTTTTCAAAGACCATGGCAGCCCGTGGGATAATCAGCGGCAGTGCCTGGATGCAAGCTCCTGCTGATCTGTGCTGAGAGGCGCTATCCAGGAACGTGCCAACACGTAACTGGTTAGCAGGATTTTCAGTTGGCACTTCTTCAAATTGCAATTTAGGACAGCCTTTCATGTAGCCTAAACTGCCAGGTAAGTTGCAAGTGAAAACCCTGTGAACTGGATAAAAGGAGGCACTTACCCACCACATAGCACCAACACTGGCATTCCTCCACCCACAGATCACCCCTACACTAAATGGATAGTCCCAGGGTGGTCGGTGTGGATAGCAGCCACCAAATACTGCAGGACTCTAAAGAATATGCTAAAAAGTTTATTCAATAACCCAAAACGGCTGTGTTTCAATACTGCATTGTCTGCATCAATGAGTCCAATCATTAATCAACAATTTCTATGGTGTTGTTGTTTAGCGAAACTACACCAACTCGACAGCACTTAAACGGTGTTCGATCTTCAGTCAGGCAGATCATTGTTGACATACTGGTACGGTGATAAGGAAGCTTATCATAGCTCAGGAAGGAGCTATAGAAAAGGTGAAGTGACTCTGAACAAGCAACCTGTCAGTTCTGGTAGAAATAAAAAAAACAGAATTTTCCCATAAAAGACTACCAGTCCCAGAATGCACCAGGTTTCCAACAGCCATTAGAGGAGCTGAAGTGGGGAAACGTGTGTTCAATCAGGAGGGCTATGAGGTAATCCCCAAGCACTCATCTCAAAGGGCAGGGCCTGATTCAGCACAGCTGCGCTGTGCTAGGGTGGAGCACTCATCTAAGCAGAATAAAGGTAGAGTTTATTCTACAAAGAATCATCCTCATCTTCATGATCTTGGAGATCCTCGTCTTGGACAGCTTCATTATCTGGAGGATCATCATCAGAAGCCAAAGCCAGAGCGGACGGACAGAGGGCAAGAAACCCTTTGGAAGAAAGAAGAGAAAAGCATTTGGGAGGTCTAAAGGAGTCCATAGCAGTACGTATACTGGAAGGCATTCCAAAAGCAAGCTTACATCATTGGACGGGGGAAAGCCAGAGGAATGGTGCTGCAGAGCTAGGAATCTCCAGACGGTACCTGTGAGGGAGACGGCTGCACTTGGAAGGGACCCTAAGACCCGTGCCAGAAGGTATGTGAAAAGAGCCCCAGTGTCCAGGGATCTGGATTGGAAGGCTGGACATAAGAACGGGACTACATACTGGCCAGGCTATTTAGAGAGGAACTCTAACAGCAATGGAAGCTCAGGTATGAACACTGATCTATGCCCTAGCTATATCCTTGAAAGACAGCAGGGAAACAAGTATTCTCCTGAGAGTGCTCCATTGAGAAATTCCTCTGTGCCAATCCATGATATTGAACCCATGATTGTTGAAGAAGGGGGAGGGGTTATAGATGCAGGCTGTGAATACATGGATTGCTCTCTGTCTAAACTCCTTTGGTAATTTACTGTTACAAAGTACAACAACCATCACAAAGAAATACAAACTTGTTCTTTAATCTACTCAGAAAAGCTCCTGAGTAGGATTTGAGCCACGCAGTAGAAAGCAAGCCAGCTAAGGGGTTTCAGCTGGGTAACTGCTAGCAATTGAGCCTTACCTAATTGCTTGTGAGCTCTGAGGAAATCACTTCTGAGTCTATGTGTGAAGATATAAGAAGTTAACCTGAAAAGAACAGTTTTTCCCTACTTTGTGGGTTTTGTTTGTTGATTAAAGCACTGCTAAGAAAATATTAGCTTGAGCCTACAGAAAAGACCAGTTTGTTACCAACCAGGTCTTTATTCTTTTGATTTGATTGCCTGACAAGTTCAGCTGTTGTTTTCCTGATTTTGTTTTTCTAAGTTTAACACTGAAAGCAAGTATCCTGTTTTATGTGCTACCAAGCATATCTGTGTTGGGAGAAATAACCCCATAAATAAATATCTTATTGGCTTTACACTCAAGCACAACTAATTATTGTGAACGGCTGTGTCTGGTGTGAATGGACTACATTTCCCACAATACCTTGCAAATCATATTAATATATGCCTTTGCCAAGACTGTGAACATTCTCACCCAGGCACCCGTCTGACTGTACCCATAGCTGCTGTTATTGTATCAATCTACCTCATTGCTGGCCTTCCTCTTTTGCGTTGACCTTCTACCTTGCCAAGCATGATGTCTTTCTCTAATGATCTCTCTCTTTGTCTTTCATACTTTGGACACATTATGCAAAGTCTTGTTATCTGAGCTTCTAAAGAAAGCTTAGGTTTGATCTCCTATAGTACGGACTGGTTGTTCTTCGGGCAATCCATGGTATACACGGTATTTGTCGCCAGCACCATAATTCAAAGGAATCAATTTTCTTCCTGTCTATCTTTTTCACTGTCCAACTTTTCAATAATGTCATATGGCTACAAAATGCCATAGCTTGAATGAGTCAAATCTTTGTACCGAGAGAGACATCTCTGCTCTTTATCTTTATTTTGTTTCTTGATATACTACTCTTGTCTAGGTCCCCCATAGCCATTCTGCCAAGAGCAATGTGTCGTCTGATTTCTTGACTGCTTGTTGTTTCTATAGTGATAGTTGATCCAAGTAGGTTAAAGTTGTCCACTATTTCTATTTCTTCTCCATAAGTGATGAACTTACTAATTTTGCCAGTTGTCAGGATCTTTGTCTTCTTTAAATTAAGGTGAAGGTCCATTTTAAGACTAGACTAATGTTCCTTGATCTTGAGAAGCAAATGTTTCAGATAATACCACATAGCGATGCTGATAATCTTCACTAAAGGTTGCTGATGAGTCTTCTACTAATCTTCACACCTCTGTTGTCTTCATACAGTCCTGCTTCTCTGATGATTTGTTCTGCATATAAATTAAACAGGTAGGAAGAAAGTAAGCAGCCTTGTCGTACATCCTTGCTGATTTTAAACCATTCTGTTTCTCCTTGTTCCATTCAAACTGTTGCTTCTTGATCAATGTAAAGGTTGTGCAAAAGAATGAGCAGGTGTTCTGGTATACCCATGCTTCTTAAGGTGGCCCAGAGTTTCTCATGGTTTACAAAGTCAGAAGCCTTGCTATAATCAATAAAACACATATAGATATCCTTTTGGTATTCTTTAGTCTTTTCAAAGATACATCTCACATCCACAATGATCCTCTCATTCCTCGCCTCTCCTGAGCCCTGCTTGCACTTCAGGCAGTTCTTGTTCTCAGCATGGTTGTAGTCTCTGCTGAATAATCTCCAATAGAATCTTGCTAGCATGTGGTATCAGAGCAATTGTGTGATGATTGCCAAAGTCAGTGTACACCAATACTAAAGAAAGGTGATCAAATACAGATCTTTTCCAGTCAGTTGGCCATGATGTTGTCCTCCAAATTTCCTGGCAGTGCTTTCTAAGTATGGTAACAGTTGCATCAGATTGCTGTAATACTTCTATGGGAATGCCATCAATTCCTGGTGCTTTGTTCTTTGATAATTGTTAAAAATAGAGAAATGTGTAACCCAAGTCCAAAAACTGACGTGTGTAGCTCTATGTAAATGTCGGAAATATAGCCATGAGACAGCGTGCTATCTCTTGTAGCTAATGTTCCATTTTACTCAAAAAATTGAGCTCACGAAGGAGCTTACAATAAGTAAGGTTTAACACCACATTTAAGTGTCACCACTAATTTTGTTGTAAAACCACTGTGAAATTCTTTTGTTAAAAATGCAGGCTGAAGCAGGTCATTAGTAACCGGGTACTTAACTGAAGTCTGTCCTCCACACGATCTCAGTCCCGTTGTATGAAACTCTGCAACTAGCCCAGAAGAAATTCTTCAGAAGCAATAAATCAGCACATTTAAGCAGCCAAATAGCCAAGGTAGCCAAATAGCAGACACAGTACTGCGTTTCGGGCGATTCAATACTTTCTGCCCTGTTTCAACGCTCACCAACTCCATCCACTTTTTTCATTGTTGCTGATTCCAAAAAGAGAACGCCAGCGCATGCTCAATAGCAATCAGAAGCAGGAAGCAGGCACTCGGTTTAAATAGCCGAAAGAATCGGAAATGTCCAAACACTTTTTAACTTAGTATATCTATTCAGATTAAAGATGACCATTCTAATTCTTTATTTAAACCCAAAGGTTGTACGGTTGACCAGCGGAAAATCCATTGTTGTTCCAGTAATTGAAGCTGCTGCTCCCGATCACCCCCCCCCCCCCCCGAGGGTGTGCTGGAACATGGTCCAATATTCTCCATGAAAATTGTTCAAACGTATGATGGTGGTCCAAGCAATGTTGCACCAAAGGAGCTGAAAGGACCGAATGTTTCACTCTGGAGGCATGTTCATTCAAACGAGTCCGAACTGGTCGAATGGTACGGCCAATATATAACAGATGACATGGGCAGATTAACACATATACTGCAAATGTGGTAGAGCAGTTGGTATACCATTGTGAGATATGAATAAAGGAGGTGCCCGGAACTTCCCATTGAATTCCCTGAATTGTCCGCAAACAATGTAAACATGAATTACATGCATAATGACCAGTATCAACTGGTTTATTAATTTGTCTGTCCAAAGGAGAAGAAGTTGCTCCAACCAAATCTTTCAAGTTAGAACCACGTGAGTGTGCTATTTGTAAAGGTTTTCGAAAACATGACTGCAACTGCAACATGTGCCAATGTTTAAACAAAATTTGCTTGACATCCTGTATATGAGACATATAAGGCAAAACTGTTACAAACTTTTGAGAATCATCTATGGCTGAAGTATTGGTAGACAATAGCCACTCACGATGGGTGTATCTGGCCCTTAAGAAAGCCTGGCGGACAACCTTGTTAGGATAACCTCTCTGAAGCAGACGTTGTGATAATTCCTTTGCATGGGCTATAAATTCTGTCAAAGTAGAACAGATACGACGAAGGCGAAGGAATTGGCCATATGGAAGCCCCCTACGCATACTCACAGGATGGAAACTCGAGTAAGAGAGTAGTGTATTCCTCTGAACAGGTTTGCGATGCAATGTAGTCCGGAAAGAATCAGAATCCTTACTGACTGTGACATCTAAAAACTCTATGCGAAAAAAATCATATTGTAGAGTGAAAGATAAATTTGTAGTAAGAGAGTTTAACCATTCTACAAATTGGTGTAAAGCAACCTCAGTATCTTGCCATAGAAAAAAGATGTCATCTAAAAATCGGACCCATAAAATCACTTTGTCATACCAGGGGGAAGGGTAAACATGTACAGATTCAAAATCAGCCATATATAAGGTGGCCACAGAAGGAGCCACCGTTGCCCCCATCGCAATCCCCTGAACTTGGTGATAGATTTCCTGTTCAAATTGGAAATAGTTGCAAGTAAGTATCAATGTCAACATTTCCATAAAAAAAGAATGAGGGATGCGTTCAGGCAATCCAAGTTCTAATTGGGTAATGACATTCAATGCTTGGTCCTGATTAATGTTGGTATACATGGCAGTGACATCTAAAGAAGCTAACCACCATGAAGACCAATCTCCTTCAACCTCTTGCAATTTGGTAAGGAAGTGAGTGGTGTCCTTTATAAATGAAGGAACTTTCTGGGCACATGGTTGTAAAAACTTATCGCAAAATTTAGACAATGGTTCTAAAGCCGACCCTCGACAAGAAACGATGGGTCGGCCCGGAGGTAGTGTAGTAGACTTATGTATCTTAGGTACTGTATAAATAAATGGAATCTTCGGGTATTTGATGACCAGAAATCCGAATTCCTTCTTAGTGATCCAATTATTATTCAATGCCTTAGACATAATCTCACAAATTGTGGTTTGCAGACTAGGAAACGGGTTCTCCATTAATTTAACATAATAAGTTAAATTATTAAGTTGATCAAGAAGCTGAAGCCGATACTGGTCATAAGACTGTATGACCGTAGCACCACCTTTGTCTGCCCGACGAATTACTAAATTGTGATTATCACGAAGTTGTTTAACCGCCGACCATTCAGATGCAGATAAATTGTAATAGCGTGATCGGCAAGTTGTTCGTTCGAATTCTTGTAAATCATGAAGAACCAATTTTTGATATGTTGAAATCACTTCATCAGGAGCCTCCAGAGGAACCCAACGAGATGGAGGTCTTACTATGGAGCTATCAGCAACCATAGGGTGTGTTTCACAAAAATGAGTGACCAAAAGTTTGCGAAAGAATCTATATAAAGCAATCCGTAATCGAAAAGGATCATAATGAGAAACTGGAACAAAAGACAACCCAAGATTTAACACTGATTCTTGGTCAGTACTCAAAGAGAAGGAGGAAAGATTCACAACTGTTGTTCTTCCAACAACCTTTTTCCGGTCCAATTACCAGGAACAGATCCAAACAACAGTGAGTGGCTATTGTCTACCAATACTTCAGCCATAGATGATTCTCAAAAGTTTGTAACAGTTTTGCCTTATATGTCTCATATACAGGATGTCAAGCAAATTTTGTTTAAACATTGGCACATGTTGCAGTTGCATTCATGTTTTCGAAAACCTTTACAAATAGCACACTCACGTGGTTCTAACTTGAAAGATTTGGTTGGAGCAACTTCTTCTCCTTTGGACAGACAAATTAATAAACCAGTTGATACTGGTCATTATGCATGTAATTCATGTTTACATTGTTTGCGGACAATTCAGGGAATTCAATGGGAAGTTCCGGGCACCTCCTTTATTCATATCTCACAATGGTATACCAACTGCTCTACCACATTTGCAGTATATGTGTTAATCTGCCCATGTCATCTGTTATATATTGGCCGTACCATTCGACCAGTTCGGACTCGTTTGAATGAACATGCCTCCAGAGTGAAACATTCGGTCCTTTCAGCTCCTTTGGTGCAACATTGCTTGGACCACCATCATACGTTTGAACAATTTTCATGGAGAATATTGGACCATGTTCCAGCACACCCTCGGGGGGGGGGGGGGGGTGATCGGGAGCAGCAGCTTCAATTACTGGAACAACAATGGATTTTCCGCTGGTCAACCGTACAACCTTTGGGTTTAAATAGAGAATTAGAATGGTCATCTTTAATCTGAATAGATATACTAAGTTAAAAAGTGTTTGGACATTTCCGATTCTTTCGGCTATTTAAACAGAGTGCCTGCTTCCTGCTTCTGATTGCTATTGAGCATGCGCTGGCGTTCTCTTTTTGGAATCAGCAACAATGAAAAAAGTGGATGGAGTTGGTGAGCGTTGAAACAGGGCAGAAAGTATTGAATCGCCCGAAACGCAGTACTGTGTCTGCTATTTGGCTACCTTGGCTATTTGGCTGCTTAAATGTGCTGATTTATTGCTTCTGAAGAATTTCTTCTGGGCTAGTTGCAGAGTTTCATACAACGGGACTGAGATCGTGTGGAGGACAGACTTCAGTTAAGTACCCGGTTACTAATGACCTGCTTCAGCCTGCATTTTTAACAAAAGAATTTCACAGTGGTTTTACAACAAAATATTATTGGTGACACTTAAATGTGGTGTTAAACCTTACTTATTGTAAGCTCCTTCGTGAGCTCAATTTTTTGAGTAAAATGGAACATTAGCTACAAGAGATAGCACGCTGTCTCATGGCTATATTTCCGACATTTACATAGAGCTACACACGTCAGTTTTTGGACTTGGGTTACACATTTCTCTATTTTTAACAATTGTATAGTGGGAGAAATTTAGTTAGGTGGTTATTGTTCTTTGATAAGGCTTTCAATTCTACTTCGACTTCTTCTTTCATCACCATTGGTTCTGGATCATAAGGTACAGGTTGAAACGGCTGTTGGTCCATTTGATCTTTATCATATAACAACTCTGCTTATTCCTTCCACATTTTCTTGATCTTCTCAGCATCATTCAACATGGATCCCTGAACATCTTGTAACATTCCATTTCAAGGCTGGAATTTTTTCTTTAACTCTCGTAGCTTTAGGAAAGACAATCTTGTTCTTCCTCTAACGGTTTCTGCTTCTATTTCCTTGCATGCATCATTGCAGTACTTCTTCTCTTGTCTTATTGTACGTTGGAAATCTTTGTTGAGTTCTGAAATTGCCTCTCTTTCTCCTCTGACTAGCTTCTCTCCCTTTCTGGGCAATTTTCAGAGTTTCTTCAGTCACCCATTTTAGCCGTTTTTGCTTTTTCACCTTTTGTAGAGATTTCTCACTTTCTTCCAACACAACCTTCTTGGTGTCATCTCATAACTCTTCTGGAGCTCTGCCATTTGTAGCTAAAGCAACAAACCAATTTTGCAGGAAGTGTTTAAATTATGGTGGTATATTCTCATGGTCATATTTTGCTACATTCATGAGTGGCTTGCTCTTTTTCAACTTTAGCTTGAGTTTGCATACTAGTAGTTGTGATCTGTACCACAGTCAGCTCCAAGTTTTGTCTTTGTTGATGTTAAAATACTTTTCCATCGTTGACTTCCACAGATGTAGTCAATTTGATTTTTATACAATCCATTGGTGAAGTCCATGTGTACAGTCACCACTTGTGTTGCTGGAAGAAGGTGTTTGAAATGAATAGATAGTTGGTCTTGCAGAATTCTATCAGTTTTTCACCAGCTTCATTCCTGTTGCCAAGTCCATATTTTCCAACCACTTTGCTTTCTTTGTTGTCAACTTTTGCATTCCAGTCACCCATGACTATCACGATATCCTGTTTACATGTTCTGTCAAAATCAACTTGTACTTGTTCATAGAACTCAACTTCATCCTCTTCTGCAGCTATTGTTGGGGCATATACTTGAAATATAGCTGTGTTGATGGGCATTCCTCGTAGATGAATAGAAATTAAGCATTCACTGACTGCATTGTATTTCATTACAGTTCTTGCAAATTTCTTCTTAATTATAAACACAACACCATTTCTTCTTTGTCTTTCATTTCCAGCATAGTAGACCATGTGATCATCAGATGCAGTTCCCGATGCCAGTCCATTTCAGTTTGCTGACACCCAACAGATCGAGTTGTACATGTTCCATTTCATTCTTGACCACCTCCAGTTTCCTTTGGTTCATGCTTCGTACGTTCTATGTCCCAATATGTAAGACATCTTTACAGCTTCTGACTCTCATTTCATGCGCAGCTACATCAGCAGTCAGACATCCCGAGGGCTTTGATCCAACCACATCCTAAATACTGGCTTTACTCTGAAAAGTCTTCAACTCCTCCCCAGTAGCTAGTTGAATGCCTTCCGACCTGGGGGTCTCATCTTTCAGCACTATAGTGCAATTGTTTTGTTGTGACTATGGAAATCACTGAAGCACCATCTCTTCCTCAAGTACTACCCTGAAACCAATGCACGTACAACCCCCTCCCCATACTAGAATGGCAAACCACCATACAGGCTTTCCAACCTTAACTCAGCCTATCTCCGATTTGAATTAAACATGACTCCTATATGTACATATATGTATATAGTTCCCCTGTTAGCTAAGTTTTAGTACCCATTCTCTGTAAACACAGAGTGGCTCGCCGCCTTGCTGTAAGTTTTGTGTTCTATGTAAACCGCGCTGATGCCGAATAGCGCGGTATATAAGAAAATGAAAATAAATAAATAAATAAATATCCAATGGATTTTCATGGCAAGATACAGAAGTAGATTGCCGGACCTTTCTTCCACGCAGTTTAATTTAGTGTTGTTGCCGTTGTCACAGAAATGTGATCCTCCACCGCCAGCACCGTCCCATTCTGCTGCTGCTGCCCAGATGGGTGGTTTGTCTTGGTCTGGCACCTCAGCTAAGAACTGTTCATCTTGGGAGGCCCTGACAGTATTTTATTTATTTGAAATTATTTATATACCGCCTTTCATTTTTATCTAGGCGGTATATAAATAGTAGTTAAGCTACCAATAGCTTAGCCCTCAGCATCACTGATGCACACAAGCCCTCACAGCATGAAAAGCTGCAAACCAAGTGAGAGACAATTTCTAAAGATACCATAAAATATTTGACATCATAAAACATATATTAAATACATAAATACTAAAACATCAATTACAAAAATCACGGTATAGAAATTTTTAAATAAAAAAAATCGAAATAGAAAACAGTATCATAATAAGGGGAGTGGAGAAGTAGCCTAGTGGTTAGAGCAACTGCCTTGTACCCAGAAGATCAAGGGTTTTATCCCCACTGGCACTCCTTGTGACCTTGGGCAAGTCACTTTTCCCTCCACTCCCTCGTAAGAAAAGACATGGCAATCTATTTCCAGTGATACATTGCCAAGACAACCCAGAGGCAGCTGGGCTATCAGGAGTCAACACGGACTTGACAGCACAAAAAAAAATCATAATAGGTAAAAATCATATAGATAAAAACTAAGGAATATTAAAAAAAGAAAACAAAACCATGTAAATAAAACAGACATTAGAAACAAAACATAAAAACAAAAAAGTCCATTAATATGCATCAAAAAGCATTCCATAGAATAAAACTATGATATATATTTTTCATAATGCAGTTTTTGCAAAGTGTCTACAATAATAGATTGTGTAATTAATGAATAATGAATGTATGTGAAATGGATAGAAACCACGATTTTGTGTAATAACTGCTCAAATCAAAAGTATCTCCCAAGTGAGAGGCGCCCTCCAGTGAAAGAGCATTCAGGCAAGTAAAAACATAGCTACAGAACCCGTTAGAAGGGTATATGCTTCACAAAACAATGCTCCTCGAGAAAGCAATAAACCTATTATATTGAATATATAAATCCATATCAAATTATAAGCTAAATATTTAAAAAGTTAATAATATGATGTTATTCCATCAATAAAATAAATGCCATATTTTACATTGCCTTAAAAGATACCATACTGATTGGAAACAGCATGAATTATTTAAAAACACCATTAATACCCCGCTAAAGGTTCTAAATATCAGCTGCGCTGTTAATGCACATCGATTTCATGGTTAGCAGTTTTAAGGTGCATTATTTAGCTATTGTTAGCATCAGCACAAAATATAGGCTGGTCATGAGCTGCACAGTTATTCAAAGTGGTTTATTACCTAGGAAGGCACAGTGAAAGAACTTGCTCACACCTTATGCCAGTCCTGTTACCACTAGAAATTTCACTACGTCTCAAGGAGATGTAGCTGCTTGTTTGTGTGTTAATAGTATTTAGCGCACACCTTCCCAGGAGAAGATCAAGCATTCAGGTACAGGAGGCCTTTCTCTGTCCCCAAAGGGCTCACAGTCCATGTTTGTACCTGTTCAACGTACTGTGCTATTGCTGAAGTTACGGTGAGAAATTTACCTCTCACAAGATCGGCTTAACCAGTAAGGAAACTAGGTGGTTGCTTGGGGCAGCAGCTTCTAGGGGTAGCAAGGAGGAGCTATCCACAAAGGGCTCCTTTTACTAATGCTTAGCACTCGTTAATGGGCATTAGCATGAGCTATCTGCTGTCACATTCATAGGAATAAAAGGGGTCCTGCTGGCAGACGGCAGCATTCACTAAGCTACCTGCTAATACTGCATAAGAGCCCTTAGGGACATACATATTAAAGGTCAACACATGCTAACATCCATTACCATACACAAAGTGCCACTGCCCCCTTAGCGCACGCTAACAGCAGTGCGTGTTATGTCTCTGTGGGTCCCTTTTACTCCCACTTGGGGCCCTTCTACTACAGCCTGCTAAGGATTTGCAATTAATGCACCAAACAAACGCATGTTAATTGCAAAGCCTCCATGGTAGCTGTCAGGGGCGTGACCTGTATGGTCCCAGCAGTGCCCCTAACGCGTGATGGGCCAATCTAACACGTACTCCAAGGTGGATTCACTTAATGACTCCCACTCGTGTTCAGAGTCATATTGCTGCTGAGCGTGCAACAATCTCTCTGGCGCCAGCGGCAAAGCTCTCTCCTGCCCACACCCCAGCCCATCCCACGATCATCAATTAACATGCGTTTTACAGCTACTGGTTTCTGAGCATTAACACGCACATTAACTGGCTAATGGGCTTTAAGGAAAAGGGACCCTAACTCTATTAGTGTGCACAAAATGTTCTTAAAGGGGGCCCCCAGTTCCAACAGTCAGACTAACCTAAAGAGCCATCAGCACACACTTTTACTGGAAGAGTTTGTGGGTGGATAAATGGCTTTTAGAAATTACCCTCTTTATCTAGAATATATAATTATATGCAACAAAGTTGACTATCCAGCTATGAGTTTTTACAGGATTGGTCTGGGAAAGGGTTGTTGGGGTGAACATAATTATTAACTTCAATTATCAAAAGCATGGGAAGGCCCTAAAAGTTAATTGGAGGAGGAGGGCTGCAAGGCTGGAAATTTGACTAAGCATCTAACATTCTTGTCCTTTTTCTGGTCTCTCAACTGATCTGCATATCATTAATATAGGCTATTAACATGAACTAGTTAATGCATGCTATGGACAATTTAGCACATATCACTTTATGGTTGAGAATGAATCCCCCTAGCCGCGGGAACAGGAACGGATGGAGACTGTTCTTACTTGCAGCTGAACATTGGCAAATGTGTATTGCCCTTCTCATTCTAGCAGTGGGGGGACGGAGGTCATTATTCCATTTTCCCCAGTGTCGCCATTCTTTCCTCCATGCCACGTGCCTAGGGAAACTGAGCTTTGAGATCTGCAGAAAAGTCTGTTCTTGGACATTCAGCACTGCTCCTTTGGATGGCAGGGATCACTATAGCATCCTTCCTCCTTCCCATTCTGGGATCAAGAGCTTCACTCCATGGTGTCCCAACACCCAACCAGCCACCGTAAAGAAAACTCAGCTTGATGCTGAAACTGTGCAGGTTAACTTTATTTACACCTTGCCAGTAGTAGATCAAGGTGAGTTATAATCAGGTACTTCAGATAGTTCCCGGTCCCCTGAGGCTTACAATCTAAGTTTTGCACCTGAGGCAGTGGAGGTGAAGTGACTTGCCCAAGGCCACAAGGAATGCCAGTGGGATTTGAACTCTGATCTTTTTGGTCCCAGGCCTTTGCCCTAACTACTAGGCTACTCCTGGCACAGATGCTTTGCACAGTCATGCTGAAAGCAAGCAACATGCAAATGAGCTGTGTGAGAAATGTCTGCGCTAAACCAGGAGAGTGAACCAGGCACATGTGCACCGGGGTCTGCGTTAGCAGCACCTAGATCCTGCACACAAAAGGCGCTGGTGTGCATGTGCTGCTACATGACACATAAGAGCAATGTGAACATCGATATTATTCTGAGCAGAATGATTGCTCTTATGCACCATACAGCATTTCAGCACATGTGTGTACACTGTTCCGGCACGCTTCCCGTGACATTTCCTTTCCAGGCCTCACTTCAGCAAAGCCAAAAGTGTTGCGCGGACTGTCCACTGAACAAACAGCTCTGACCATAGACCCCTTACGTCTCCTCCAACCTGGCATTAAAGTCCCGGCATTGAGCTCACACTTCGCTCTTCTGTGCACTTCTCTGCATTGCTAATTGCTTAATTACCATCTATTTTGAATGGATTTAAATATGCTGTGCGCTGCCATTAAACACAGGCATCCGTGCAGTGATTACACTCACAGTAAATCCCTTTCTACATTCTGCATCCACACTAGCACAGAAAGTTGTGCACAAATGCCGGGCTGATGGCAACTTGTCTGCATCAACCTGTGACACAGAGCACTGCAGCCCGAGCTATAGTTTTATCTATATGTGATATGCACTCATCAGCATCAACATCTAAGCAGTTTACAAAGAACGGCAAGATAATGCGTCATGTTGCTCTTCTGGCCCTCACCTGCATTTCCAGACATTTTCTTAATAAATGAAATTCTCAGTCTTTGTGCTGCTTACTGTCCCGATTCGAGTCCAAGCTCTGCAGAGCACATACCGTCTCATAGCTATTTGCAGATGCACTGGATAGCTTTAGTAGCACATGTATTCATAGGACTAGTGGTGATAGCAGAAGAGTTTGCCTTTCTAACCTCCTCCAATTCTTCTGCTCTAACTCACCTGACTTACTACCTTTTCCATATGAGGATACGTGTCTCAGAATATTTTAATATTTTTAGTCAAATCTTAACATTTTTATTCTTTTAGCAAGACACTTCAGTAGTCCAATTAGTCACTCTGAAGTGGTATAATTAATCCCTTAATTATCCCTTTTTTTATTAGCATCCAATAAAAAGGATGACTAAAGTCTCTTTCAAATATAACATCACTAGAAATGTCTCTTTCTGTGCAAAGACAAAGTGAGAAAAATGGGAATTGGAAAGGGTTGAATGTGTCGTAGGAAGACCTTGATAAGGCTGGACTGAGGACCTATGTAAAAGACTATGGGGTTGATGTGTCGTAGGACGACCTTGATAAGGCTGGACTGAGGACCTATGTAAAAGACTATGGGGTTGAATGTGTCATAGGAAGACCTTGATAAGGCTGGACTGAGGACCTATGTAAAAGACTATGGGGTTGAATGTGTCGTAGGACGACCTTGATAAGGCTGGACTGAGGACCTATGTAAAAGACTATGGGGTTGAATGTGTCGTAGGACGACCTTGATAAAACTGGACTGAGGACCTATGTAAAAGACTATGGGGTTGAATGTGTCGTAGGACGACCTTGATAAGGCTGGACTGAGGACCTATGTAAAAGACTATGGCCTTACACATACAAGAAGTTACCCCAGCCGGAGAAATTGCCCCCCCCCCCTCCACCTCCCTGAGAAAACCCACTGAAATTATGCCTTTCTGTGCTTGTGTTTGTAGAAAATAAATCTTTATTGAATGAAGCTCCCTGTGAGCGGGGGGGGGGACACTCCAGAAATTAACCTTTAGTCAAATAACTCAAATACCTTATGGTTTATGCAGTGTTTACACACTGCAAATAATTTATAAATCCCAGGTTGCATGCCTTATTTCTGCTTATTTAGCAAAATAAAGCCTCAAATCTATATTTTATTAATCTGATTCTTTCTAAGGCAGGTCCCCTGTCACATGTTTGCTGCAATTAAAAGTACAATTCATGTCGTTTTTCCATCCAGCTGCCTCTGTGCATGTGGTGTTTACAGTACCTAGAAAATTATAACGGGCACTTGACATGATCCTTTATAGGATATTACCTGGCGCTCAAGGACTGCTCAACAATAACTTCCAAAACCCTACGGGCCCTAGTTACGTATAGGTGCAACTAACCCCTATTCCCGTTATGCTTCGGGGCTGACAAGAGAACAGTGGTATGAACAGGAAGCCACAAGGACGCATCATGTCTGCAGCCAGGACTGGCTCTGGATCCGGCTGACAGCTGCTGCAACACAGCAGTTTTCTGGAAATGAAAGTTTTAGCTCATATTATTACTGACGAGGTTATCATTAGAGGCTCTAGTGACAGTATGTGACAAGCTCAGAAGCAGACTGTTAGCTTGCTATTCTTTGACTTTCAGGTGACCAGGTAAAATCTATTTCAGGCTGGTAGCAAAGCATTTCTGTCTGTTGATGGGCACTTGGTGTGAAATGAGTCATAATCTATCTTAGTTTCTAGAAGCGATGTGACCAGCCCGTTCAAAAAGAAAGAAAACAAGCAAAACAAGACCAGCTGGATGGCTTAGCTGCAGTGCTGTTCACTGCTACGCAGAGGGACCCCGATTCCATTTCTGTTGCCCGAGTCCACCTGTGGCTGGAGATGTTATTGGGGAGGAGGCACAGAGAGAATCACTCATTATGTAATGGACAGATTTTGGGTCCAGGACTGCAGTGTTGCAAAAGGGAAGGGATTTTGGATTTAGCTTACGCCTTATTCGGTGGACACTCAAGGCAAGTGATACGAAGGTATAGAAGGTATTTTCCTTTCTCTGGAGGGCTTATAATCCAAATTTGCATCTGCAGCAATGGATTTACCCAAGATGACAAAGAGCAGCAGTGGGAGTTGAATCTGGCTTCCCCCTCTAGTGCTGTGTTTCTCAAGCTGGTCCTGCGATTTCAGGATACCCACAAAGAACATGCATGACCCCCACAGAAAGAACAGTTGCTGTAATGATTGGAAGGGAAAGGAAATCATGGACCAATATACCCCCAAAAAAGGGATTTATCCCCAGGATGAGGCACGACAGTGGGACCATGGAGGATGGAGGAAAAGTCACAGTCTTATGACTCAGTTTGGGCTCCCTTTCACTAAGGTGTGGTAATTTTCTGTACTTACCAATATTAGGAGTAAAACCCAACATGCGGTAAGTGCAAAAGCTATGCAGTAATGTCAGGGGGATGCACATCCCTGCACTTACCGCAGAAAATGTCCCTTATTGTGCCTTAACTTCATTTGCAATTAGCACAAGTGCACCTAATGCTACCTACTGAAGGGGGAGTAAGTGCACCCATACTAACCGCAACATTGATAATGTACCATAAGCGCCATACGCTAACTGCAGTGTACAGTCCACGCCCACTCTCTGCCCCTACTGTACATAGGCTGTGACAAAGGTTTTTCTCTTCGCAGATGAAACCAAAATCTTCAAAAGGACAGATAGCATGAGGAGGGAGGAATCTAGCAAAGCTTGAAGTATGGTCAAGAATTTGGCAGCTGAGATTTAATGCTAAAAAATGCAAGGTCACGCATTTAAGCTGCAAAAATTCAAGGAAGCAGTACAGTACAGGAGAGGAAATATTTTTCTCCATGAAAAAAGAGCAGTAATTGTTTCTGATGATCTAAAAGTGGCTGAACAGATAGAAAAGGCCAGAAGGATGGTTGGGTGCATATGGAGAGAATGTCCAGCAGGGGGGCTACATTGGAGTGAAGGAGAAGGGAGTTTTAGTACCTATCCCCAAGACTGGCTCCACTGTCACTGCTGGTAATTGCCTGATTCCTATGTGGTACCCCTGACAGGCACGTCAGAGAACAGCCCGCTTGCCGGCAGGAGGTCCCACCTGCATAAGAACTGCTGCTGCTACATGGTCATGTGTAGCAGCCCGCAGGTTGCGAACCGAAGGGACATGACCAAAGGGGCCAGACACGCACCTTTGGCACACCAGTGTGTGCTTTTCCTTTTTCTGACTGTTTCAGCTTGATCGAATATGGGGAAGAAGAGAGGAGGTGCAAAGATAGACTCTGTTGTGCCATCATCAGGTAAAATTATTGGTCCTATGGCCAGACATCTTGCTCCTTTGCCGGTGGGATAGTCATCACCAGAAGGAGCATAGCTCAGCTCCGGAGGCTGGACTCCACGGCCTCACCCACTTCCTCCCCCATCATCTACAATTCTCAAAGCTGCATCTCCTGTTTTAGATGGTGAGGGGAGCTCCTGAGTGTTGGTTCCCAAACTGGTTGTTTCCTGGAATTCTGGTGATGCCGCTGTGTTCTTTCCAGCATCTCCAGATGGGGAAGTAACTCTTAAAGACCTTTGAGGTGATATTAAGAATATAGATTTTAAATTGTCCTCTACAGTTACTTCATTATGTCGCTTTACTCAGGAAACTATCCTTAAATTGAATGATTTGGATACTAAATTTCTAACATTAGATAAATCCTTGGCATGTATAGACTCTCAGGTGAGGTCCTCTCTAGCAACTAATGTGGCCCATATCAAAGATTTGTTAATTGTTTATGCTAGATTGGAAGCTCTTGAAAATGTCTCACGTGCCAGGAATCTGCGGTTTCTAAGTTTTCCCGTTACGCATTTATCATCTACGGAAATTCTTCTAAAAAATACTTTGTGGAAGTTCTTAAATTATCAGATCCTAAATAAATAGTTCAGGTTTTTTATATTTCTCCCAGGTCACGAGTGGTTGACCCCAGTGAAGGGAACTTTGATTCCCTTCACATCTCAGAGAGTCAAAGCCTAACAGCTTTTTTAGAAGATTCTGCTGACGTCATTACAAAATGTAACATGCTGTTAGTAATGTTTTCTACAGAAGCTGTGAAGGTTAAAGTTCTTAAATTATACTTTAAATATAAAAGACATTCTTTTCTGTGGTCAGAAATTGAACATCTTTCCTGATGTGACGTGTTCTATACAATCTCCGGAAACAATTTCTAGAACTAAACTTGCAGGTCTTGGCATTGGGAGCAACTTTCTACCTTAGATTTCCCTGCAAGTATATTATTACCTTTCAGGGCAATACTTTTATTTTTCTGGGTGTCTCATGTTGAAAAACCTTTGTCAGACAGGCAAAAATAGAGGTGTTTAGGCTCGAAAGATATTCCTCCTAGTGTGGTGTTAGTTAGTTTCGCCTAATTTTTTATAATTGTTTCTACTTCACTGGTTTTCTGACACAGCTCCCCTAACTTGGGCTTTACCGTCTGTTATTTGTATTATTTTGTACTGCTTGTAAGTTTCTTTTCTGTTAGAATAAAAGAAACCGTCAAAATAAGGAAATCCTAAGTGGAATGTATATTTCAAAATGTTATTAAAAAAAATGTCCAGCAGAAAGGAGGAAGTGATAGTGCCTACCTATAAATATTTGTTGAGACCTCATTTGGAGTATTGTGTGCAATTCAGGAGACCGCACCTTGTCGCGCCCTTCCCCCGCCTAGGCGGCTGCCTGACGAGGAAAGGGAGTGCGAATGTTCCTTTCAATAAACTCCAGGGCAAAGGCCTCTGGGAGTTGTAGTACTTTGAGCAAATGTAGTTGTAATAAAGTGCTGAGCCGAGAGTTGAAAGCAAACGCAGGAATATTTTTATTCGCCTCCCTTAATAGCGGGAACTTCAAATGAAGCTTGGTATATCACGTGTACAAACATCCACAAGAAACTAAAGGTAAGAATTGCTCTTGCTTACTTCAGCAAAACAAATGTTATTTATCCCTAAAATAAAGCTTCACTTCACAGTGCTTTAACTAAACTCAAAATGTTCATTGAAACTTCAATGCAACAAAATTCTAGCAAACAAACTTTTCTTCTTTGTTTCAAAAGCTTTAAGGGTTTCAATTAGTTATCCAGAGACTCCAGGCAGTCCTCCTGAGCAAGTCTCATTTAGAGCAGCAGCCATACTAATTAAAACTTCTTTGCTCTTTGAAACACCATGCATATCACAGAAATGGAATTTTTCTTCAAACTTATATTTCCAAACATTCTTACTTCACTACCAGGGACAACTCACATTCCATAGCCTGTTCAGGCTCACTCAAAAGATCATTTTCCCTGATGTCCATTGACTCACATTCTGAACACGATTGTTCTGTGACGTCGTTAGAAAACAGCTGTTCCCCTCGAGCCTTCCCTCGGTACACAGAACTGTTCTCTCCACAGGTTATTTCCTGGTCTTTTAGCATACGTTTTACCAGTTTTAAAACATTCAAACTTTCTTTACTGAGAGGCTTCCTTACCAGCCCTTCCTGGGTTCTTGAACCACCTGCAGGCTTCCTATAACCCTGGTGCTGGTTAAACTGCTGGAGCTGGCTTTGGGGATATCCTTCCCTCCCCTTGCTGTCTGGGAACTTTTCCTGAGACCTTTGGCTAGTAACCTTAGCAGCAATACCTTTTGGGAGTTTCTTCAGCAATGCTTCACTGCCACTTCCCTGGCCATGCTGTTTCCTGGTTAAGTTAGCCCTCTCGTCTCTCTTCCTCCTGCAAGAGTGAAACTCTTGCTCAGAATGAGGCTCCCTCTCAGACTCCGCCTCTGAATCAGAGTCAGCTCTCCTCCTCTCGTGCCTTGGCAAACTTGCCTGTCCTTCCAGTCTTGCTTGTGTTGGCTGTCCTGGGAATCTTGCTGGTCCTGGCAATCTCCTTGCCTGTCTGTCTCTCCCTGTTCTCTGGGGTTTATATGAGTGGGACTGGCCTATATCTTTCCACCCCGCCCCCAGCTGTCCTGCATTACCACCCTCAGTTGCCATGGAGCTGGGGCGTGGCTTTTGGACAACAACTTTTGACAGGTTTTTTTCAGCGTTAGCTGCACTTTTAAAATGACCCTTTCTTTCACTTTCCCTCTGACTCGGGGAAACTGCTTGTACTTTTTCTATCTCCATAGGGACCTGGCTGTCTTCGCCACCACAACCTTCAAAAAGATATAAACACGATGGAGTCAGTCCAGAGGGCGGTTGCTAAAATGATCAGCGGTCTTCATCATAAATGATATGGGCACAGACTTAAAGATCTCAATATATATATATATATATACTTTGGAAGAAAGGCAGGAAAGGGGAGATATGACAGAGACATTTAAATGTGTCCATGGTATAAATGCACAGGAGGAGAGCCTCTTTCAATTGAAAGTAGGCTCTGCAATGAGGGGACATAGGATTAAGGTGAAAGGGGACAGACTCAGCAGTAATTTGAGGAAGTATTTCTTTGTAGAAAGCATGGTGGATACGTAGAACAGCCTCCCAGTAGAGGTGGTAAGGACGAGGATTTATCTGAATTCATGAAGGCAATGGGACAAGCACAGAGGATCTTTAAGGGAGAGGAAAATATTGTAGAGTTTAATAGTTGGTATGGACTGGCCAACTGGACAGGTGGTATGGTCTTGATCTGCCAACTTTTTTCTATGGTTGAATGTCTTGGGTGCTTCAGGATAAAGTCACTTATAAAAGATGAAAACAGAAAAATTTACCAACACATTTTTCAGCTGTTGAATAAGTTAGTACCTTTCCTTTCATAGGACAGGCAACACAGATTTCAGATGCAGGTTACACAAAGTATTATATTAAACAGCTGCTTTTCACAGTATCACAATACAATCGTATAATCTCCCGAATGGTCACCTTCTCTTTTTGGCATCAAAGATTCAATTTATTAAAAAAATAACTTGCAATGCATCACGCTAGGGTGCTCATTAGTCCGTCAGCTGCTGATAAAAACAAGGGAATCTAGGGAGAATAGCAGGCTGTAAGTTTATCCAGTCTGAGGGAAGACCGCAAACAAACATGCCGATAATACCTGGGGAACTAACACATCACAAAAACAAAGTAGAAAGCTTCCCTGTTCTTTTTTCCCCATGGTAAAGCGTAGTTACTCACCTGTAACAAGTGATCTCCGGGAACAGCAGGAATTTAGTCTTCACATATGGGTATCATCGGTACCGACGGAGCCTGTGCGGGAACGCTCCCCAGCGTCCAATAGGAACGCTTTTGGGAGCATCCCTCAGCACATGCGCACTGCCTTCCTGCCTTTCCAACTGTCCCTCTTCAGTTAAGTTTGTAGCTGAGTGAAAGGATAGAGAGAGAGAGGAAAGAGACAAAGAGATAGAGAGACAACTCCTAGGGGAGGTGGGTGGGTTGTGAAGACTAAATTCCTGCTGTTCCCGGAGATCACCTGTTACAGGGGAGTAACTAGGCTATCTCCAGGAACAAGCAGGAATGTAGTCTTCACATATGGGGACTCCCTAGCTGAAGATGCCAGGGAGATGGCCCTAGGAAGGTGCCACCCTAGAAAGGTAGGCATCCTTCCTCCCATGGATCTCTGGCATTCCACCAGGGTTGGAGGGTAGGAGTTGAATTAGGTCTGAAAGAGATTTTGAAGAACAGCTTGGCCAAAGAAGGCATCCTGACGGGAGGCTTTATCTAGGCAGTAGTGGGCTGAAAAGGTGTGTACCAAAGCTAAGGAGGCTGCTCGACAAATGTCATCGATAGACATGGAGTGGAGATTAGCCATGGAAGCTGCCATGGCTCTCACATTATGAGCTGTGACATGGCCTTGAAGAGGAAGACCCTTACTCTCATAAGCAAAGGATATGCATTGGGCAATCCATTTAGATGAAGTTCTTTTGGAGACTGGAAGTCCCAAATGACTAGAGTCAAAAGCTATAAAAGGTTGCGAGGACTTTCTATGTTGCTGTGTTCTCTGTAGGTAAAAGGCTAAGGCTCTTTTACAATCCAAAGTATGAAGGTTTCTTTCTGCATTAGAGGCGTGAGGCCTCGGAAAAAATACAGGAAGATAAATTGATTGATTCAAATGAAAAGGCAAAACCACCTTTGGCATAAAGTGTGGAAAAGTTCTAAGAACAACCTTATCATGATGAAACCTAGTATGAGGAGGATCAGCCACTAAAGCTTGCAGTTCACTAATGTGACGTGCAGAGGTGATTGCAATTAGGAAGATGACCTTCCAGGTGAAGAACTTAAGGGTTGTAGTGGCTAAAGGCTCAAAAGGCAGCTTCATGAGCTGCCCAAGAACTAGATTTAGATTCCATGCTACCGGTGGTGGCTTAATGGGAGGCTGGTCAACAGAAGACCTCTCATAAATCTGGATATAAGTGGATGAGAGGAAATTGGTTGTCCATTCAGAGGCTTATAAGAAGCTGCAATTGCACTAAGATGGACTCTTACCAAATTGGTCTTTAGACCAGAATTCAATAAGTGAAGGAGATACTCTAGTATTGATTCTAAAGGTATGACAAGGGGGTTTAATCCCTTCTTGGAGTACCATATAGTAAAACGTTTCCACTTGAAGGCATAAGATCTTCTTGTGGAAAGTTTTCTAGAAGCCTGAAGGATATCCTTTACCTGTTGGGACAGGTTGAAATCCTGGAGGTCTAAGCCTTCAGCAACCAGGCCGTGAGATGCAGGGACTGGGGACTCGGGTACCATAGTGTCTCATCCTCTTGGGAAAGGAGATCTGGAGCTTGCCCTAACTCCAGAGGTGCAGCTTGAGAGAGATGTAGAAGCAGAGGATACCACGCTTGGCGTGGCCATTGTGGTGCTATGAGAATCATGCGACACCTGTCTCTCTGAAGCTTGAAGAGTGTTTTGGGGAAGAGGGGAATGGGTGGGAAGGCATAAAGGAAGTCCTGATCCCAGTGAAGGAGGAAGGCATCCCTTGCCTGAAAATTGTGAGCCGGAATCCTGGAACAGAACTGGGGAAGTTTGGAATTCAGTGGACTTGCAAAGAGGTCTATGTCTGGAGTGCCCCAGAGATGAAAAATCTTTGCCACCTGGTCTAGGTGGAGAGATCACTCGTGAGGCAGCAGTACTCGACTGAGTTTGTCTGCCGAAAGGTTTTGAATACCTGGCAGATATACCACTAGAAGGTGAATTTGATACTCTCTGGCGAGGGCCCACAGTCGTAAAGCTTCATTGCATAATGACAGAGAGCCTGACCCGCCCTGCTTGTTCACATAGCACATGGCTACTTGATTGTCCGTCTGGACTAGGACTGTCTTGTAGCTGAGCTGGGCATGGAATACTCGAAGAGCTAAATAGATTGCTCTTAATTCCAGGAGGTTTATGTGCAGACCAGCCTCCTGTGGAGTCCAGGTGTCCTGGGTAGAGAGATGATTCAGGTGTGCTCCCCAAACCACCTGTGATGCATCTGTTAGGGTGGCGTGAAAAAGGGGTTGATGGAAAGGAGATCCCACTGTCAGATTTTCTAGTGATTGCCACCATTGGAGGGAGAAAATTAGTCATTGAGAGTTTACAATTTTGTCTGATAAATGTCCTGTAGCCTGTGTCCACTGTGTGGATAGGGTCCACTGAGCTGCTCGCATGTGGAAGCGAGCATATGGGACTACATGAACCGTGGATGCCATATATCCCAGCAACTGTAGTAGCTCCCGAACAGTTAGGGAGGATTTCCCTGCTGCTTGAGAAGCTAGTTGCATTATGCGAAGACACCGGGCCTGTGGAAGGAAAGCCTTTCCCCATCTGGTATCTAGACAGGCCCCTATGAATTCCAGACATTGGAAAGGAACAAGTTGGGATTTTGGGAAGTTTATTACCAACCCCAAGTATTGGAGGATTCGCATTGTGTGAGACAGTGCAGTGCTGGCCTCTGCAACTGTAGGGGCTCGAATGAGCCAGTCGTCTAAGTAAGGGAAGACGAATATCCCCAGGGTTCGCAGAAATGCAGCTACTACTGCCATGCATTTCGTGAATACTCTTGGTGATGAAGCCAAACCAAAGGGAAGAACCCTGTACTGGAAATGTTTTCCCTTGAAAAGGAATTGTAAGAATTTCCTGTGATCTGGATGGATCAGAATGTGAGTGTATGCATCCTTTAAGTCTAGAGAGCAAAGCCAATCCTGGCTTTGAAGATATGGCAGTAGAGTTCCTAGAGAAATCATTTTGAACTTCTCTCGGAACAGGTATTTGTTCAATTCTCTGAGGTCTAGAATGGGTCTGTGTCCTCCTGTTTTCTTTGAAATAAGAAAATAGGGGGAGTAGAACCCTGCACCCCATTGAAGAATGGGTACCTCTTCTATTGCCCCTTGGGCAAGAAGTGTTGAGACCTCGTAATCTAGCAGATTGTCTGCGGAGGTTTGAGAATTGAATTGCCTTAGAATTGTAGGAGGGGGTATGCTGTGAAAATGGAGCTTGTACCCCTCTCCTACAATGGACAGAGTCCAATCTTCTGCTGTTTTCTGATGCCATCTATTGGAAAAGTGGCATAACCTGCCTGGGATATTGGGGGGTTGGGGACCCCTCAGAAGCAGGAAGGCTAAGCTCTTTAGGAAGGAGTCAAAGCCCTTGAGGGGGCTGAACCTGCAGAGCTGGTTGGGCTCTCAGGCCTTTTGGCTTCTTTTGCTGTCTAGTTTGTCCCTTTTGGGCAACCTGACCCTGAGTTTGACTCTGCTGGGTATAGGAAGGATAAAATTTCCTCTCTTTTTCATTCAAAGCAGTCAAAGGCTGCACGATTCACAAACTTGGAGACATCTTGAGCATGCTTAACTAGAGCAAGAAAGTCTTGTCTCTTGTCATCTGGGAGAAGTGGGCTCATAAGCTCCAAATCTCCTGTAACTTCTTTGAGGAACATTCCCATATATAGTATATATGAACTGATCCTAGCTGAAAGCATGGAAGCCTGAAAAGTTCGGTGTCCAAAAGCGTCCAGAGTCCTGCATTCACGACCTGGGGGATTGGATGCATGCCTCTTTGAACTTTTCATCCTACGCATGGCTGACTCCACCACCATTGAATGATGCAGCAGCTGAGTCTTTTGAAATCCAGGACATGGCGGGACTCGATACATAGTATCAAGCCTCCTAGAATGAGGAGATGTAATAATCAGAGGTGTCTCCCACATTCTGAGCATCAAGTTATGCAGAATTTCATGGATGGGCAGAGTGGCTGCCTCCTTTGGAGCTTTAGGATATTGGAGAATTTCCAATTCCTTTGCTCTGGGTTCCTGTTCAGGAGCTACTGTGATTGAAAGGCCCTTGGCCACATCACAAATAAAATCCTGAAAAGACATGTCCTCCGGAGGTGACATTCTGCATTGGGGAGAAGCGGGATCTTCCGGGAGAAACCTTCTGGTACCAGAAGAATTATCAGAGTCTTCGGAATCAGAGGATTCAAAGTATTCCTGACCACGATGCTCATGCAAAGCACGGTCCCAGTATCGATCGAAGTCGGTACTGAGTTGATCCAGTACCAATCTCTCGATTCCAGGCAAAGATGGCGTGGGAAGAATTCCCACCGGGGCTGGCACCATCGGTACCGGTATCGTCCGTATCGGTACCGGTGTCTGTACGGGTGTAGGTACCGGCATCAGTATCGATGTCGGTACCGGTGCCCATTGAACCATAGGTGTCAACGGTACCGCAGCTGTGAGTAGAGCTGCAATGCTGCGTTCGATAGCGAGGAACCTCTGGTCTATTGATGCTGCCAATGCCTGGGTGTCGGTACCGGTGAAAACGGCCGGGACCCTGAGCATGGCACCAGTAGTTCTTGTGTGGTCGAGGCCTAGAGAACATCCTGGAGCCCCCTTGAAGCTTTAGAAGCCGAAGCCTCCCGCCGGGGCTGTTTTACCGGTGTGGTTCCCTCAAGGGCAATGCCAATGGCCTCTCGATGCTTAGCAGGAGAGCTACCCTTTGAGGACCAGCTTTTTTGTTTAGTTACCTGAGATCCATGGGAGGAAGAGGAGGCTCTTGAAGATGTCGATGCAATGGATCCACTAACGTTTTGGTCAATTCCCAGAGGGTAGCTATAGCTATCAAAATATATAAAGTCCCTCTATTATAACAACGGGTTCTGCAGACATATATGGCTCAGTGAATATAGGTCTCAGACTTACAGCTGCCACGTCGGGAATTTTTATTCTCCGAACTGTGCGCCAGATCGCATCAATGACCTTAATAACATTCACTGTTTTTTATAGATATTATGCTTATCCTATACGTCTGACTCTTCCAACATTTAATCAAACTGTCATTTTGTAACGTTTTACAATTGAGAAACTGTGCTTAACTTAGCTGTGTTTTCGTTGAAAAGCGGTCCCCGACGCCACCTGATAGGCACCTCATTGCGTTTCTGTAATTTCATCAGGGGGAGTTCGCATACAACAGCACGTTCTGCAAAGTGACAAGGGAATTACAGTTCAACTATGAACGCCTTCATTTCTATGACCCCTGCTTTGACGTTCTTAATCACCAAAAAGTTGTCGCTCACCTCGTAACTGGCGGTCAGTAAACCCTCACTCACAACTTGTATATTCCGTAGTCAAAACTTCTTCTGAGTGCTTCGGATAACCGCGCTTGCGCTAACCTGTACCCGATGTCTATTTATAGTGACGAGGTAACGTAGACCCAGCCAATCAGGGAGGAGCTGTTTATTAAAGGGACCGGATGATGGTGATGTTAATTATAGGCATGCTCGCCATTCAATGCAATTATTGAGTCCCATATCGCCTACTGTTCCCAACCGAAAGATCCATTTTTGTTCCTGAATTGTTAACGTGTGGGTACGAGACCGTCCATTCTTCCCTGTGAGTATCTGTTCAATAGCAAAACAACGTAAATCTTGAAACCTATGGCTGTGCTGGAGGCAGTGGGCAACTATTGGAGCTTCAAGCTGCTTACATTTTAACCGACTACGATGTTCCCCAATGCGGGTCTTCAGTTGGCGTTCAGTTTTTCCCACATAAAAAAGGCCACAAGGGCATTTAAGGGCATACACCACATGGTCAGTAGAACACGTTGTGGATTGTCGTAATCGATACAGTTTACCATTATGTTCAAACTGTGTCAGCTCTTCAGTAATACCGCAGATACTGCAATCCCCACATTTTGTATGTCCTAATGGTGTAAGAGCAGTGGCGCTGGACAAAGGGCGTAATCGTGCGGGACTCAAATTATCACGTAAATTAGAATGTCGGGTCCAAACACAACGAATGTGTTTATTTTGTACCCCAGGCAAAGTGCTAAGAACATTAAAGTGCCCTTTGAGTATGGCCTGAGGCCCAGAGTGGTGATTGTGTGCATTTTAAATTTTCAACACAAGGCTCAACTGCTGCAAGCCTATAGGAAAAAGAGGGATTTACAGCTGGACAATCGAAAAATCTTGCTATTCCAGGATTATTCGGCCGTGGTAGCGGCGAAGAGGAAAGAGTTTGCCTGTCTGCTCGGCGCTTTTTCAGAAGA
Organism: Ichthyophis bannanicus; assembly: GCA_033557465.1. NCBI lineage: Eukaryota > Metazoa > Chordata > Amphibia > Gymnophiona > Ichthyophiidae > Ichthyophis > Ichthyophis bannanicus. Next base: position 486,603,740 of record CM066038.1, on the reverse strand, counting down.
AAATGAGGTTTACATTGGCTTTTCCAGCCACTCTGAGAGTTTCTCATTTGGGACAAAGCCAGGTGTTTACTTCAGTGGGGGCAGCACGGGCCTTTTTGGACAGTCTCGGTGGCGGCACAGAAGATCCTGCAACACGCGCGGAGAGTCGATGATTGCCAGCGGATACTTCGCAATGCAAGAGCATCACGAAGGAGGAGTTGGACTTATGGCATTGTGTATAATGTTTGTAAGGCGCACGGTACTGTTCATACTTAATTGAGAGTGAATGTGAGAGGACGGGGGGAGGAGTGTTGGAAGGGTTGGGGGTATTAGAGGGCAGTGGGGGGAGGGGAAAGGGGCGATACTGGCATTATGAGGCCTTTAAGCTGGGGACGTAAGGAGCAGATGAGGAGGCTGAATGAGGAAGGGTTGCTAAATGTGTACTGGTAATGGGGGCAGGAACCTTGGAGAGGTGGGGGGAAGGCAGGGCGGTCCTGCAGTGTCAACTTCGGAGTCCATACTCAGCGTCTTTGCGGAGGGTTGGGAGGCCGAAGCTATGGGCTGTGGGGTAAGGGGTTTTTGGACGAGGAAGGTGGTGAGGGGGATGGGGAGGGTCAGCAGAAGAGGGAATGGGGGGAGGGGGGGAAAGGAGGAATTGGGTAGGAGGGGGTGGGGAGGGAACTTAATGGTACTAGGTAGGGGTATACAAATAGGGTATTGGAAGGGGGCATTAGCAATGGTGGCTGGGGACAACAGAGGAGGCGGGGGATTGAGGCTGGGCAACTCCTCATGCAGTTTCATACAGCTTGGCTTCTAAATTTAGGTATGAGGCAAGGGATAAATGGTGAGTAATCTGCGTATAACCTCATGGAACGTAGGGGGAGTGGGTACCCCTATCAAATGCACTAAAATTCTGCAAGCTTTGAAAAGGGGAAAGGTACAGGTGGCACTGCTCCAGGAAACACACCTTACAGCATGCTAAGCTAAGGCGGGACTGGGTGGGACAGGTATTTGCTGCATCCTCTGGGGGGCGGAAGAGGGGAGTGGCGATATTAGTTCGGAAAGGGATACACGTGGAGGTTCTGCGGGACAAAAGGGATCCCCTGGGAAGGTTTCAGTTCTTACATGTAAAACTGAACCGAGAAGAACTCCTTTTAGGGAACATCTATGCCCCCAACGTTTACGATCATCAGTTTTTTAAAAGTATTATTCAGAAAGTGGGGAAGAATCCTAGAGTTCCATTGATTCTTGCGGGTGATTTCAACTGTCCGCATGACCATGTATTAGATAAGTCTAAGGGGGAGGGGGAGGAGGTTGGAGTAAAAGAGGGGTAGGTTATCTATGTCGGGTGGGGGGCTGGTGGACACGTGGAGAATGTTACACGAGGGGGAAAGGGACTACACACATCTGTCAAGGGTGCATCGGACTTGGTCCAGGATTGATTACGTCCTGGTCTCAAAGGACGACTTTGGGAGGGTAGTGAACATTGAGATAGAGCCGATGGTAGTTTCAGATCATGCGATGGTGAGGCTGGACTGGAAGGTGAAGGAGGGGGGGAACCGGCAATGGTCATTTCCGAGGCAGATGTGGCACAACTAGGACTTCCGAGCGTATTTAAAATGGAAATGGGAGGAATATCTAGGCTTCAATGAGCACTCAGTGACTTCGGCGGCGACGTTATGGGAGGCTGCGAAGGCGGTGATGAGGGGACATGTTATTGCATATGTGGCCAAAGAGAGGAAGAGGATAAATGAATAACTACTGCGTCTCTCCGAACAGTTAGCAGCAATGAAACGGGTAGCGGTCAGGAGGTCTGGGAATGAGGCAATACAGGCGTATTTGGGAGTGCAGTAGTCTATTAACAACCTCCTTCAGGAGCGGGCTGCCCATAGTATGCAGTATTACAGGCACCAATTCTTTAGATATGGCAATCGTACAGGGAGGCTGCCGGCTAGGTTGGTGAAGGAGTGGGGTAGCACGAAAGTAGTGACGGTACTACGGGATCAGGATGGAGTTCGCCACAATCAAGCAGGGAAAGTTGTAGAGATTTTCCGGAAATTTTACGAGGACTTGTATTCGCCGGAGAAGGAGGACAGAGAGCAGGAGAGGGCCTTCTTGGCCGCAGCTGAGCTGCCGCAGATTTCCCGGACAGAGCTGGAGGAGTTGAACAGACCTATTTCGGGGGGGGGGGGAATTCAGAGAGTCATTGGGGGGGGGGGGGAAGATACATAAAGCGCCAGGACCCGATGGCTACGGGTTAGAATTTTACAAAATTCATGAGATGGAGGTGACTCCCACGCTGGCAGCCTTGTTTGGGGAGGTCTTGGACATAGGGGCTTTCCCGAGGGACATGCGCACGGCCTCGATCTCGGTGCTCCACAAAGCGGGGAAGGATCCTGAGGACCTGGCCTCTTACTGCCCGATATCATTAATTAATTACGATATGAAGATTTTGGCATCTATAATGGCTAAGAGATTACAAACCATTCTTCCCGGGCTGATTGGCCCACACCAGTCAGGATTTGTGTAGGGGCGAGAAGCAATATTGAATATTAACAAGGTGCTTATGGGCGTAGAGAGGTGTGAGCAGAAAGGGATTCCGTTACTCTTGGTGAGTCTAGATGCGGAAAAAGTGTTCGACGGGGTCTCCTGGGCATATATGTTTGCAGTACTGAAGAGGTTTGGCTTCGAAGGTGCTTTTGTTCAATGGCCGCAGGCGTTGTACACAGCGCCGCTAGCTTATATAGTAGCGGGAGGGGATAGCTCGGGCACCTTTGAGTTGCGGAGGGGGACACGGCAGGGTGTCCATTATCGCCCTTGCTGTTCATGTTGCAGTTGGAACCTTTGTTGAGGACCCTGTTAGCCCAGCCGGAGATAACGAGTATTAAGTGGGCGGCCGGAGGGGTGAAGATTAGCGCATTTGCTGATGACATGCTGCTATGTATCACGAACCCTCAGCACTCCCTCCCCTTGCTACTGCGGGAGCTGGAGATTTTTGGCTCCTTTTCAGGTTTGAGGATAAATAAAGCTAAATCCCTGGGGCTGGATATTGGTAACAGGATCCGGCGGCACTGGAGGGGGCCTTTCCCTCTAGTGTGGGCGGACGGACAGATTCGATATCTGGGTATACAGATCCCAGATACGATTAAGAAGCATATAGAGCAAATGTGGAGCTGATGCTGGCAAACTCTATTCAGAGGCTGCATAAATGGAAGGACCTTCCGAGTTCATTGAAGGGGCGGGTAACATTGTTTAAGATGGTGGAGCTACCTCGCTGGATTTATATGCTGCGCCATGTCCCTGTTTGGCTTCTGCGAAGGGACTTAAGGCGACTACAGGGCCATTTATCGAAGTTTCTATGGAAAGGGCGAAGAGCGAGGATTGCGTTGGATGCCTTGATGAAACCGATAGAAGAGGGAGGGGTGGGATTAATACCTTTGCGGGATTATAACCTTCTCTGCTTGTTGAGATCAATGCGTGAGGTGATGTCGGGTGATACGGAGACGATCCCACTCGACTTAGTTGACGAGATGGCAGGGGAATGGCATTGGTCCTATTTAATACATAGAGCAGGTAAGGATTTACCACCAGCGTGGCGGGAGTAGACTTGCCTTCTGGCCTTGCGGCAGGCGTGGCGTTTTCTTTGTCAAGTATTGCGGATTGATTGGAGAAGAACGGACTGTCTTCCATTGAAAGGGAACTGGGACTTCGCACCAGGACTCCGGGGGGGGGGGGGGGGGGAAGAAATGGGAGACTAGAGGGTTGGTGTATATAGGGCAGATGTGCATCGAAGGCGCTTCGGAGGTTGATTCGTTTACTTCCTTGCAGAGTAAATATAAGCTAGATACATGTGATTTTTACTTTTATCTGCAAACACGGCATTATATGAGTAGTCTTCGAGGGGACGGAGGTGCCATCTTGTTTAGTAAGCGAATACTGGACATCTTTAGAGCCTTGGAGGGGAAGCTAACTATGAGTCGAGTACGGGAGGTGTTACGTGAAGGTCAGGAGGGACGAGGGCTGGGGAGGTTAGCGGGGAAGTAGTCTCAAGATGGGATTCCTGAGGGGACTATAGAGCGTCTTCAAGGGGCATTTTCCAGCGTGAAGGGGGTTGTGGAGTCCATACAATTGCAGGAAGTACAATATAAGTTTTTGTGGCGAGCTTATATCCATGATGTATGGGCCGCGAAGGCGGGCCTCTCTACGACAGATGTGTGTAGACTCTGCAGAGTAGGGCGCGGCACCTTGGCGCACAAATTTTGGTCATGTGTCTGCATCCAACAATTTTGGGGGGGGGATAGGAGCCAAGTTGCAGGAATGGTTGGGAGAGACGGTAGTACTATCCCCAGAATGGTGTTTATTTGGGTCTTATGAGGCTGGGTCACACCTGAAAGGGGAGTACAAAAAGCTGTGTGAGAAGGGGTTTATTATGGCTAAGAAACATATCCTGCGGAATTGGTTGGGGTCTGAGGTGCCGGGTATGGTGGGGTGGGAGCAAAGTATGAGAGAACTCCGGAGCATGGAACAGTGTACAGCACGCCTTTTGGGGGGTACTCGCGAGGAATTGTTTTTGAGGATCTGGAATAAGGTCCCCGGTTAGTTAATATACTGCCGCCATTAGAGTAATCATTGCGGAGTAGGGATGAGGGAGGGGGAGACGGGGGGGAGGATAAGTAGGGGTTAAGTTCTACAGAGCACGGTGGGACCGTGGGTTTCTGTTGATGCTGATGCTTCGTTGGGGTTTCTTCTGTGTCTGCTTATAACCTGAGACTGTGCTGGCTTTGACAGGGAGCTGGGGGAGCAGTTTTGGGACGGCTGGGTTCCTGGTCTCTATAACCCTTGCTATATATTAATATTTACGGTACACGGTAGAGGCCAGGCACACAGTAATGTGTTATACAGCTGTTTTGTTTGTTTTGGGGGGTGGGCTTGTGTGGGATTGTCATTCCTGACTTATCAGCGACTACCTGGCATTATTATTGTAATAGTATTGTAATAGCTTTGTAATACTTTGTAATATTGTGTGATAGTTTTGTACTAGCTTTGTAATGGCTTATTGTGAATCTAGGGGTCTTACAGTCTGTGGGGCTTGGGGGGGGCAGGCATTGCACTGCCATGTATGGTACTGCCATGTCATGTACTATGTATGGATGGCTTCGTCAGACTGGAAAATAGAATAAAAATGATTTTACATAAACGTCTGAATCCCTCTATCCCACCTTTCCTCTAAAGTATACATATTAAGATCCTTAAGCCTATCCTCATATGCTTTATAATGAAGACCACTAACCATTTTAGTAGCAACCCTCTGCACCGACTCCAACCTGTTTATATCCTTTTGAAGGTGCGATCTCCAGAACTGCACACTGTACTCCAAATGAGGTCGCACCAAAGACTTATACAGAGGCATTAACACCTCCTTTCTTCTGCTGGCTATTCCCCTCCCTATGCGCCCAAGCATCCTTCTAGCTTTCGCTGTCGCCTTTTCTACCTATTTAACTATTTTAAGATCATCAGACACAATCACGCCTACGTCCCGCTCTTCTTTTGTGGACAGAAGTACTTCACCCCCTATACTATATCGCTATCTTGGATTGCTGCAGCCCAAATGAATGACTTTGCATTTTTTAGCATTAAATCTCAACTGCCAAATTCTAGACCATTCTTCAAGCTTAGCTAGATCCCTCCTCATGTTATCTACCCCTTCCTGGGTGTCTACTGTATTCCAGATTTTGGTATCATCCGCAAAGAGGCAAACCTTACCCGACAGCCCTTCCGTAATTATTTTAGTTTTATTCATGTAAATCACTTTGATTTGTTTTGAAAGGCAGTATAGCAAATTTTAACTAAACCATAAAACTGTGGCCCCGATCGTCAGAGCTCTCGATATTTAAACATTATGGCGCTCAGCCGTGGCATTTAAATATCTTCTGGATATTCAGTGGCAATATGCCTCACCAAATCCAAAGGCCTCTACTCGATTCTCGTCCTTCTTGACCTTTCATAGGAACATAGGATATGCCATACTGGATAAGACCAAGGTCCATCAAGCCCAGTATCCTGTTTCCAACAGTGGCCAATCTAGGTTACAAGTACCTAGCAGTTTTCCAAAAAAACATAGGTTCCACAATTCTTGTATTGAGGCAAGCAGTGGATTTCCCGGGTCCTCTTTAATAATGGTTTATGGACCTTTCCTCCAGGAACTTGTCCAAACCTTTTTTTAAATCCAGCTACACTAACAGTTTTTACTACATCTTCCAGTAACGAATTCCAGAGTTTGATTACGCATTGAGTGAAAAAATATTTTCTCTTTTTAGTCCTAAATAGGTTACACTGTTGCTTCATTGCATGTCCCATAGTCTTTCCACTTTTTCATGGTGTAATGAATTGATCTACGTTTACCCATTCCACTCCATTCATTAATTTATGGACCTCTATCATATCTCCCCTCAGCTGTCTCTTTCCCAGGTTGAAGAGCCCTAACCTTTTTAGCTTCTCTTCATAGGGGTATCCTTCCATCCCCTTTACCAATTTGGTGGCTCTTCTCTGTACCTTTTCTAATAATGCTATATCCTTTTTAAGATACGGTGACCAGAATTTCACATGATATTCAAGGTGCAGTCGCACCATGGAACGATACAGAGGCATTATAATACCCTTTGTTTTATTTTCCATTCCTTTCCTTATGATACCTAGCATTCTATTTGCTTTCTTGGCCGCCACTGCACACTGGGTGGAGGGTTTCAACATGTTATTCACGATGACTCCTAAATCTTTCCTGGGTGGTGATTCCTAATGTGGAACCTTGCATCTTGTAACCATAGTTTGGGTTGTTCTCTCCTAGGTGCATAACTTTGCACTCGTCCACATTAAAATTTAATTTGCCATTTGGATGCCCAGTCTTCCAGTTTATCAAGGCCCTCTTGCAATTTTTTACAATCTTCTTGGGTTTTAACAACTTTGAATAATTTTGTGTTATCTGCAGATTTGATTACCTCACTCGTTATTCCCATTCCAGGTCATTTGCGAATGTTAAAAAGCAGCAGATCCAGCACAGATCCCCGAGGTAGAGATCTCTGCTGCCTTTGACATTGTTGATCACCACCTTCTCCTCGATTCCCTGTCCTCACTTGGATTTAGGGACTCTATTCTGTCCTAGTTTTCTTCTTTTCCCTCCCATCACACTTTAAGTGTATGTTCTGGTGGATCCTCCTCTATCGCCATCCCTCTTTCAGTTGGTGTATCTCAGGGCTCTGTCTTGGGACATCTCCTTTCCTCTCTCTACCCTCAGTCCCTTGATGCACTTATCTCCTCCACTGGTTTTCAGTACCATCTTTATGCTGATGATTCTGAGATCTACCTTTCTGTGCCTGAAATCTTTCCAGGAAAACAGGCCTGGATCCGACATTGCTGCCTGGATGTCTCACTACCATCTGAAACTGAACATTGTCAAAACTGAGCTCCTTCTCTCCCCCTAAACCCACCTCCTCCCTTCTCTATTTCTGTGGATAACATTACACTCCTCCCTGTATCCTCAACTCGCAACCTTGCGGTCATCTTTGACTCTACTCTTTCTTTCTCTGCACACATCCAAAAGATAGCTAAAACCTGTCGCTTCTCTCTCTGTAACATTGGCAAAATTCCTTCCTTCCTTTCTACACACACTACTAGGACACTTTAATCATTTCTCATCCGGACTACTGCAACCTCCTCCTTGCTGGTCTCCCTCTGAATCACCTCTCTCCCCTTCAATCTGTTCAAAACTCAGCTGCACGACTAATCTTCCACCAGCCTCATCATGCTCATATTACCCCTCTTCTCAAGTCACTCCATTTGGTCCCTATCCATTTCTGCATCCAGTTCAGACTTCTCCTGCTGACCTATAAGTGCCTTCACTCTGCAGCACCTCACTACCTCTCCTCTCTCCTCTCTCCCTACACCCCTCCTCAGGAACTCCTCTCTTCTAGCAGATCACTTCTATCTGTGCCCTTCTCTTCCACTATCAATTCCAGACTTCGCTCCTTCCAACTTGCTGCTCCTTATGCCTGGAACAAACTACCTGAGTCTGTCTGTCAGGCTTCATCTCTCGCCCTTTCCAAATCCAGGCTGAAAACTCACCTCGTTGAGGCCACTTTTGGATCCTGATCCGCTTAGTCTCCTGTGTGTTTCCTCACCATTCCCCTAGATACATCCTTGTCCTCAGCTACTGTGTTGTCTGTCTTGACTAGATTGTAAGCTCTGATGAGCAGGGACCATCTTTTACATGTGTCTGTGCAGTGCTGTGTCTGCCTTGTAGCGCTATACAAATGATCTGTAGTAGTAGTAGTAATATTTGGATAGTGGCTGCCGCTGATTATCAGCTCTGTGTAGCCACTATCCAGATAATTGCCACCATTATGCAGATGGTTGTGATTTTCAGCCATTATCTGGATAAATTATCTAAATAGCAACCTAGACCCCCCTCTTCTGGTGATAGTGGCTAAAAATCGACTCCATCTGGATAATGGCCGGCACCTCCCGTACCCCATTCATCGACCGCCCCCGCACTCTGCATAGCCCTGCAGCAGTGTGTGGAGATATTCACCAGCACTCTCTAGATGGTGCCTCTGAATTTTAGCTGAATAACCTCTGTGTTTATCCAGATAAGAGTTTTGAAAATTGACCCCTGTGTGTCCCAAAAAGCAGATGAGCAGGTGTATTTCCAAGTTTTTCCAGAGGAAATTTTCATAACATTACTGCTTGTGTACTTTTGCTTTAAAAGTGGGCAAAGCACATGGGGCTATTTTTTGCCCATGTGTGCGCTTAAAAAATGTCCCCTGCCCCAAATGATCACCCACCTCACAGAAAGCCCATACATGTAACATCTTACGAACTCCAGAGGGATGCAAGTACTACGCCGAGCATTAGCAGTAAATTTGAGAGACTGAGATCACACTCCACACATCCTGGCTTAGAAGCGAGGTTCATGACTGTCATGGTATGCGTAAAACTAATATCGAAACAGCAAACATCACCTGGTGAAGGTCTCCCAATACCAAATATAAATGCAAGCTGTATAAATTATTTCAAAAATGCTCTTACAAAAATTGTAAATATTTAAAGGAGAGCCTGGATCATGTGCGTTGCTACTGGTTAGTCCATTTTAATGAAAGGAAATAGACATTTTACCTAAATGGAAAATTTTGTAAGGGATTAGAGAAGAGAGTTTAAAGAACATACAGGCTGTAGGTTTATGTTACTATTCTTAATCATTTGTGTAGCACATACCAAAATGTCTGTGGTGCCTACAGTCCCACGATCATATCTGATGATCCTCAGCTTGTTTCATTCTTCCCAGACATGTCTGCAGCTCGAACCCTTTTAGGCACATTTTGCTTAGCTTAGCACCTGTTGTCAAGAGCTCAGGCAGCAGATCAAATGTCTTTCGGTACGCAAGACTTGAAACTTCAATGTGCCCTAACTTCCTCCTGAGCGCGGCTCAACCATGCAATGGCCAAACGTGGCAGCAGAAGTATGAAACATCATGGTTGAAGAACTACAGCCAGACGCCAGACATGAGAATTAGTGAGCGAGAAAGCGACCTGATGAAGGGGGAGATACGACACAGAAACAGAGAGAGAATGGTTGAAGTCTTGGGAAGGGGGGGAGGTTATGTGAGAGAGAGAGAGAGATTGGGTGAAGCTTGGGGTGTGTGTGGTAATGAAAGAGAGAAGACACTGGTGAAGTCTGGAGGAGGAGGGGGCATGAGAGAGAGAGAAATGGGGGAAGCCCATCAGACACTGTGGGAAGGCTAGTGGAGGGGGGGGGGATGGCTGCGGGTGGTTAAGAGAGAGAGACACACACATACGCATGCAGCCCTGATACTTCCCTTGACACATGCACGTACACACACCCGACACTCCCATGCATGCGGCACCTGACGCTGCTCATGACACACGCACGCACCCCTGACACACACATGAAACCCCCACATGCCTGATTCTACAAATGGGGGAAACACTCCATTGTCTCACATGGCAAGTGTAAACCTTTCAAGTTGTGTTTTTGACATTGCAGTGCCTTGTTTGTCAGTAGTGACTAGACTGTAATCTCTACAGGACCATCTCTTACTTTAGATTTAGCTCCCATCTTTCCACTAGTACATTCAGGTACCGTAAGTATTTTCCTGTCCCCACAATCTAAGTCTGCACCTAAAGCAATGCAGGGTCAAGCAATGTACCCGAGATTACAACAGGATGTCAGTGGGATTTCAACTCTGGCTTCCCTGGTTATCAACTCACTGCTTTAAGCACTAGGCTCCTCCTCCATGATGTGTGCCTGTACAGGGCTGTGCATTATACAAATGAACAACAATAGTAATATTAATAAATTCACACCCCTCCTAACGATGTTCAGATGCTTCCAAGTCCAGATTTGGACTGGCAATAGAAGGGAGAGGTGTTTCCAGACCACTCTTCTTAGTAACCCAACTTGCTGGTCTCAAGAATCCTCAGAGGCATGCAAGCTCCCAGGAACATACATCATTTTACAAGTCCAGATAACTTCCAGTTTTAGAGTTGTTCTTGGGCTACTAAGTGGTTTTATTCCTCCCGCTCTTCTTCCAAAGTTTTTGGGCTCAGTATTTTTAGTACTACCAGGCTCCACTGTGTGTTCCTAATTTACCTGCGACTGTCTCCCTCCCCAGTGGCTGATGGGAGCAGCTATTTTGTGCCAGAAGCAACAGCAAAGTGGTCAGGGATGTCAGCACATCGTCCACAGTGTCACAGTACTGAGTGCTGACAAGCTCCCGTAGCTGGAGGAACCAAGTTGGTCCAAGGCTTTCAGATCCAGCCTGGCATCGGTGCCAGCTCTGTGGGTACAGTGGATATCTGACCACTCCATTGTCAATATTGAGAAAACTGATTAACTGTATCCAGGAAGGGGAAGTTTTTGTTGCGTTTCAACACCCCCAATTGTTTGGAAATGTTTGCTCCTATGCAGGCTAGTGGCTGCTATCTCCTGGCTAGATAGTGGGACCAAGAGCTTCTCTCCAGAGACCCCCTACATACAGGACCTCCACTTGGATTGCTCAAAGCCCAACTCTGAACATTTTTCCCCAAATACTACTTAAACAATTATACCAACTTCTGCACCATTTATCAGTTGTTAGTTTTGAATAGTGAGTGGATAATCTCCTCAGCACCCAACATTTAAAAGCTATTGCCACCAGTACTAGATCTGTAAGTGTCGCATTTTAATTAGTCCATTTCTGGTTTTGTGCCATCAGAACAAAGTAAACATGACGGGGGAAGGAGGGTGTTCACCCCTTTCTTGCAGACCGATTGATGCAGTAAACAACCAACCATTTACCCTGTACAAGAGAAATCTACACAACCATGCGAGGTGATTTAAAGTGGCAGCCAATCAGAATTCAGATCCAGCAGGATTTAGGCCATGACTCTACTTCAGTTCCTTATCTGCTCCAGCAGCTGGTTTGACCCTTAAATAAAACATCTGTGAGCTTTTAAATTAACTCCTTGCCCCCTTCTCCCAGAGGAGCCAGTTGCAATGGGCTTGATTTATTTCTGCTAGCTAATCTTCGATAAAGAATTCTATAGCTGTGGCTAGCAGCTCAGTGTAATGGAGCATTTAACGTAAGGACTGCATAACTTTAGGGCACTGACCAGGGATATAGGACTCCAACCAGAACCACCACATGATTCAGCAGATGAGTGCAGAGCTGGAGAGACCTTTGCCCTTTAGTAACTGGTTCAGTTCTGTTTCACATTAATACAGTCTAGAAGCCCTTATTGATGACCACTTTTCATTGACCTGTGCCAAAGCTTCAAGAAGGTCACTGAGTATCCACCAGCCAGTCAGGTTTTCAGGGTGTCCACAATGAATATGCAGACCGGTCTCATTGTATGAACATTTATCTCAAGCATATCCTGGAAAACCGACTGACCAGATGGGTTTTGAAGACCAGTTTAAGAATCACTTACCTATGTAAAGCACAGAGGTCCCAAGCCATTTCTAGTGAGGTCAGCCTCTGGCATCTTTTTCCCAGCATTAATTTTGGTTGGAAAACAAGTTAAAAATACAAACTTAAGGCCAGTAAAATCTTGTAGTCTCAGCTACTGTTGGACAAGAAGTATTTTTTCCCATGCATAAAACACAGAAAATATTTCCAAACCCACTAACAGACTAGATCCACTTGAAATTTTGAGAAAAGTCACTCATTGCAAAATGGTAAGGATTCTTAAATTATCAAGATTATGGCAGAAAGAATGAAAACATTTTAAAACAAACTATAAAAATGCACAGCACTTCTAAAATGATTTAAAAATAGGATTTAAAAAAATTAAGAGGATGTAATGTGAACCACCAAGGGGAAACTGATCAGTCAACACCATTTTGAAGGATTGCACTGCAAGAGGGAAGTAACAGAGGACTACCCTCAGGAGATTCAGAGAATGAAAGCCATGCCAATCTCACTATAATTCTAATCTTTAATTAGTATATAAAAGATTCAGATGTGTGTGTGCAAATATTCACTTACAATCAAATTCATCCAAAATTCGTTTCTACAATACAATAAACGTCCAAGCAGGTTACCTATTAATTTGATTGTAAATGAATATTTGCACATAGGAGTCTTATGTGCAATATTTAAATAAAACTCTTTGGACCAATGAGTAAAAAGGAATATCTTCCATTCTATGAATCTCCTATGAGATATGATGATCTGAAAATATAGAGGTTATTAGCTCGATTCCGTTCCAGACGTAGAAGCCTTCTGTACATCCGGTATGAACCAGACATACAGAGGACGTTGCGATTCTGATCCCACGGGGCACATCTAGCCCCATGGGATCAGAATCGCAAACAGTCCTGTACGTGCAGGCCAGGACTGCGATTCAGCCTGGCCTGTATGTACAGGACATGCCCAACTAACTCAGTCAGGGCTTTACAATGGAGCCGCGGCGCCATGGCGTCTGGTTGCCATGGCACCACAGCTCCATTGTAAAGCTGCGATCCTGGCTGCCAGCTCCTGCAAAGCATTCCCTGCAGCCGGACCCCCTATCTGGCCACCTACGGCCAGGGCTGGGCTGCAGGGAATGTCCTCTGCCCCACCCTTCCACCTCATCTGCGCCCCGGGCTGCTAATCTCCGACATCTAGAGAAATTATTCCACCTCAGAGGTGAAATAACTTCCCTGTACAGGTCACCAGCCCTGGAGGTACAGGGCTGACATTAAAAACTGCCCTGTACGTCCAGGGCCAGTGACTGCCCACTGCCTGCCCTAACTCCACCCCAATCCGCCCCCTCCCACCCCCATCTAACTTCCCCGTAAAACCATCTTGGAAGTTAGACATCAGCGGGGAGGGCCCGTTGGGACATCCATTCCCACTATTCTTGGGACAGAATAACCCCATATAGGTTTTGCTGTATTACTGGTGTGATTAACAATTTCCAGTCTTTTGAGAATTATTTTTGAGAAAATTGATGGTACAGTAGAAGAGGGGCACAAGGTCAGGTGACCCTCCTCTCAGCAGCTTTCTCTCCTGATGCTTTGAGTCAGTTTGACCCAAGAAACACAGTCGTGATCCTCATACCCACAGAATGCTTCTGAGAATGGAGCACACATGCAACTTTTGAAAGATGAACGACCAACTTTATTAAAGTCCTTGATGAAGTGAAGGACATTTAATATGTAAGCATTGCATTCATAAGGCATCGGTAGGAAAATCCCATTTGAAAGACTTGTTGAAAATACGTGATAACAAATGAGATATAGAACAGCCATTAAGTTAAAGCTTGTAATTTAATGTGACGCCACTGGGTGGCACTGTTCTGTATTAAGGGATTATTTTTTCTTGTTGCCTCTTCTGGTATTCTGTTGGCTGTTTTCTGCTCTGATTGATCTTTCTCTGAGAAGATTAGACTCCCTGTCTCAAGCTGTAACAAGATGAAAAGCCATCAATAAAAAAATAAGGATTCCTCCCCCCCCCCCCCCCCCAACTGCATGCTCTCTGGGATCTATCATCTGATCTTGCCCGTGGGCACCAAAATCTTAAACCCAAGCATGGCTGCTCAGAAAAGAGTATAAGCATGCACCAGCCGCACCTCTAGTGTATCTTCTAGAGAATGCTATGCCAGCAGCCTTCACACCTACTGAACACAGAAGAATAATTTCACAAATAAGGTGAGTGCAAAAAACACCCTGCATTAATTAACAAGAAGCAGCAATCAGTGATACAGAATTAATAAAGCTGCTCCTTTGCAGAACAATGAAAGTACTATTACCAACTGCTAATATGAGGCTTCTTCCCCTTTGACTCTGCAGTATTATTTCTCAGCAGCACCAGCCATCTCCGATCTCAAAACTACATAGGATTCACTAGCCCCAAGGGCTCAAGACTCAGAGAGGTATCGTATAGCTCTCCAAGTGCAGAGTATGCGCCCTCTTCACTTGTGAAACTTTAAAGTGTGTGAAGGCAGCAGCTGAGACATTTCACATCAACACTTCTGGCAACACAAAGGCGCCATTTTCAAGGCAGATCTTTTTTTGGCAATCTTCCAATGTCTTTGAGAAGAGTGGAATTCTCAGGCTCAAGTTTCAAGGTGACTTTAGGGGAAGTCTTCATACGGCTCGCATAGCTTGGAGAATCACCTAAGATTAAAGTAGCCGCTGATGCTTGCACCCTCTTTTTCTGCGAGTAATTTTTTCAAACCAAAACACTATGCGCACTTTTGAAAATTCCCACCCTATCCCTACACCGGGAACACTTTGCAGCAAAGCTCATACACATGGTGTGTGACTTAAGTAGCCCGTTTCTATCCTGCGCTAGCTGCCAGGCAGAGGCTGAGTATATCCCTCACTCCATACAGAGGGTCAGAACGCGTTCGGCCGCTACTGTTGTGAATGCTGGTAGATGATCCGTTAATCATTGTCCTGTGGCACAGAAGACATTGGAATATTAATTTCTAACAACAAACAGCTGGCAGGTGGAATAGGGCACAGTATGTGCTACGTGCCAACCCTGCATCCACTATCCCCTTTTCTCCACCATCTACACATTTATCGTATAGGAGTGTAATTCTATAAGCTGCAGCATAGTTAACGTGTGTTTTTACGTGCATTAATAGCGCCTGTTTTATAAAATCAAATATGTGTCGATTTGACTTTAGTGGCTACTTACGCTAGTATTCTATAATGTGCGTAAATTTAAACCACAGTCACTTACCTCAGTTCTACAGCCTTTCTTGTGTGTGTTTGGCCATACTTTATGAATTAGGTGTGTAAGTGTGTACTCCACCCAAGTGAATACCCACAGTGATAGAATGCACATTGAGCGCCGCGTGACTGTGTCATGTACGCACGTAACAGCTCAACTACGTGCCTCGACTACAATGCTGACACTGTTCTACCTACAGCACAGAAAAATTACAGAGAAGCACCATTCTCAGGTGCGCTGCCCCTGCAGATCCCGTTTCTGGCCTGGGGGCTGGATACTGCATTTCTTTCCCACAGTGTTAGGCTCTCCCTGCCTTAAATAGGGAGGCCAGGACTTACTCAGACCGCTCTTCGCTCTGCAGCTCAGCTGGTCTCAGTGATGCTGCAGAACGACCTTGTCTTCCTTCTTTGGAAGGAGGGAGGTAGGTAGGTCACCGTTTTCTGGAATTCACAGAATTATAAACCTTTGCTTTTGGAACAACCCGGCATCACATTCCCTGGCAGCTTCCAGCCGCGGCAGGTTTTATTTTTAACTCGCAGGGATTCCAATGTCACATCCCCCATTCCTCACCCACCAAATTACTCGTAATTCCAAATACATCTGCTCAGAGACTGGTACCAGACATACAGTCTTCTCTCGGACTCCAACAGGGCTGGGCATGGGAAGCCCACATCTTGGAAAATATCTGACAGGTTCAAAAGTCCTGTTGCTTGAAGAATATGGACAAGCCTGGTTCCTTTTATCTATGTGAATTTAAGGGATAAGGGGTCTCTCTCTACACTCTGACTGGCTAACTCCACATTTTTATTGTCAATGTGGATAAAGCCGGCTGAGTGTTTGAACGGGATATCTTAGGATAACTCCATTTGCTGAACTTTACTACTACTATTAATCATGTACTCTATATAGAGAGAAGTGGCCTAATGGTTCGGGCAAGTTGCCTCAGGCCGGAGGGCTGGGGGTTCAAATCCCACTGGAGGACAGCAACCTCGGGCTGGAGGGACTGGGGTTTCTAGTCCCACAGGCGCTCCTTGTGGCCTTGGGCAAGCCACTTAACCCTCCGTGAGCACTTCGGCGACAAGGGAAAAAAATACTGTATTTGAATGTACACTGCTTTAACCTGGTATAAAGCATTAATAAATAAATATAGCACTACAAGGCGTACTTTAGACAGAGAGCTATCAATATCATACAGAACTTGTGATGTGTGGAATCACCTAAATGGCAACATTTTTGCTCACTTTCAAACCTACAACAATTGCAAACCTCAGCTCATTACTATTCAGTTTCAGTAATCAAATCAGTGACTTTAACGGGACTCCACTATACTGCCAAAGTTTTCAGTTTCCTTTCAAATGTGAATTACGTATGTTTGCTTGAAAACTGCAGTTTCTTGAGCCCTTCCGGACCGTCCATGTCATCAGCTAGAAACACAGCAAAAGCCACATGACCTGATCCATATCAGCTGGTGTGGCCTTAGGGTCTCCAGTCTTTGATGTTGACAGACAGGGTGGTTAGGCATCATGCATCACGCAACTTCTACTATTGGTGGTCCGCCAGGTGCAAGAACAAGGACTTGTCTTCCCCAGAAGAAACTATGGACCCTAGATCAGGAACAAAACAGAATAACAGCCATAACATCCTGCATATTGGATTCAAACACCTACCCCTGGAACCTTGAACATGGCAGTTGAGCCTTAGTCCAAGCTGCACAATTACATCATTCCCGAGTATGGGAGAGAAACAAGGAAGGACTGGTCTGGAAGGACTCAAGGAACTGCAATTATCAGGTAAGCATTATTCACATTTCCATATCAATCTTGACAAACAACCCTTCACCAGTGGAATGTACCAAAGCACATCTCCTATGTTCTCAAAATACTTGCACCAAAACACAACTCATGCCTCGCCGGAACATTCAACCGATAGTGCCTAGAAAAAACATGAAGGGATGACCATGTCACAGCTTTGGGAAGGCTGACCCCTTTTCTGCTCACAAGAAAGCCTATGCTTTGGTGGAATGAGCTTTCAGCTCCTACAGTACTTCCCAACCATGCAGGAGGTAAGCAGAGTCAGAATCAATTGCTTCCTTCATCCACCTGGCCAACACAGACTTTGAAGCTGCTAGTCCCTTCTTCCTACCAACACAAAGAACAAAGAGATGTTCAGCTTCCTGAAGGGCTCTATTACTCTCAGGTAGATTCCAAGTGTCTTTTTAACATCCAAGAGATGTAGCAGCTGACCGTTGGCTACTGTTGCATTGCCCCCAAATACTGGGAGTGAAATGCTGTGAGTCACATGAAATGCTGAGATCATCTTGTGTAAAAAGGAGGGAACCATCCTAGAGGAAATCTTGTCTCTATGAAAAATCAGGTAGGACCCCCTACAGGACAAAGCCTGCAATTTGGAAAATATCCCTCCAAAGTAATAGCCACCATCGAGACCAAGGAAAGATCCTTCAATATTGTCATCCTCAAAGGCTCAAATGGTGGTCCAACCAAAGCCTGAAAGACCATGTTCAAGTTCCACAGGAACACCATAGACCTGACTGAAGACCTAATATTTCTTGCCCCTCTGAGAAACCAGACCACATCTGGGTGTGAAGCTACTGATAGCCCTTGTAGCTTTCTCCTGAAGCAGGAGAGGGCTGCTACTTAGACCTTAAGTGAACTCCAAGCTAGAACCTTCTCCAGGCCCTTCTGCAAGGAAGCCAGAATGACTGATATATTGGTAGAGAATGGCTGATGCACCTGTGAGTGGCACCATCAAGAAAAAAATTCTTCATACTTGATCATGGATTCATGGGATTGAAGAAGGGTGTCAGTGACTGAAGTAGAGTAGCCTTTCCTCATGAACAGCTTCCTCTCAACTGCCAGACCATAAAACAAAAGGAAGAGAGATCCACCATGGGCACTGTGCCCTGAACTAGAAGATCTCTCACCTCACTAGGTTCACATACCTCAGCCAATTCAAGGCCACAGGATCACCCATCCTGATGGTATATAATCTTCCTGCAGACCCTGCCACCACTGGACGACAGCATCTAGTCCGGACAACCCCTGCTTGTTCCTGGGACTGAAAAACTTGTGAGCCTTGGCACTGAACCTCATTGCCATCAAATCCCAGGAAGGGGTTCTTCATTTGGCCATGGTGATTCAGAAGGCATAGCCCCTTAGTTCTCACTCACCAGGGAGTAAGAAAGTCCGGCTGAGAAAATTCATGACCACACTGAGCTCTCTGAGAATATGTGCTGCTGACAGGGCTACTAGATGGCAATATGCCCATTTGATTAGCAGGGTTGCCTCCTCCGTGACTTGGACACTCTTGGTGCCACCATCCCTGCTGACATAAGCAACTGTCGTGACATTCTTGAAAAGCACTCTTACCACTTTACTTAGCACCAGAGAGAGAAATCGATGGAGCACTATGCAAATGGGCCCTCGTTTGCAAACAGTTTATGGACCACCCTCTCTCCACTCGAGACCAACATCCCTGCACAACCTGTTCCTTACTGGGCTCCCCGTTCAAAGGGTGCTGCATCCATTGACAGGATTATCCAAGTACAATTTTCTAGAGGGATACTTTTTGTAAAATGCCTGGCTATAACCACCAGCTCAGGCTCACAGCTGGATTCTATAGCTCCGAGAGCTGGGATTCTATCTGAACAGCAGGTCTCACTGTAATGGTTGCAAATGCATGTGAGCCTACAGAACCATATCAATAGTTTATGCCATGGACCCCAACACTCCCAGATAGTCCCTCACCTTGGCATGGATCCGAGA
This sequence comes from Ichthyophis bannanicus, assembly GCA_033557465.1. Classification (NCBI taxonomy): domain Eukaryota; kingdom Metazoa; phylum Chordata; class Amphibia; order Gymnophiona; family Ichthyophiidae; genus Ichthyophis; species Ichthyophis bannanicus. The sequence continues at coordinate 486,584,762 of CM066038.1, read as the reverse complement.
CTCCAAGTCTCAAACCTGTTGCTGCAATTTCTGCATCCTGGCCAGGGTCAAGGAAACCAGCCCTGCCTGGGTATCTAACAAGGCACCTTGATAACAGATAGCCTGAGAATGGATGAGGATTGCTCTTTTCCATGTTCACAATCCATCCCAGGGACTCCAAGAGACTAACCACCCTGCAGGTGAAACATGGACCGTATCAGCCAGTTGTTCAGATATGGGTGTCCTGAAGGGCTACCACTACCACCATCACTTTGGTAAAAGGTAAGCAAGGAAGCAGCCAGGCCAAGAGGAGGAGCCTGGAACTGAAAATGCAAAACTTAGATAGGCCTGGAACTCTTGCTTAATTAGAATGCAGAGATAGGCATCTGCCAAATCAAGAGAGGAGACAAATTCTCCTTTTCGGACTACTGCCGGGTTTCCATATGCAATATGGGAATTTGCAAGTTCAGATTAACTTTCCTGAGATCCGGGATGAGCCAAAGACCACCCCTGTTTTTGGGGAGTACGAAATACCTAGAATAGTGTCTCTGACCCCATTCCTCCAGGGGGACAGGAACTATAGCCTCCAAGGGCAAGGATACGCTGCAAGGTGTCCGAGGGAGTTGAGCACCCGGGAGGTGAAAAACTTGTGTCAGATTGGGGCTTTCAAAGCAGGGGCATAACCATGCTGAATAATGTCTGGGACCCATTTGTCAGAAGTAATGTGGACCCACTGTGCAAGAAACCTGGCCAGGTGCTCCCCTACTGGCACTACCATAGGTATCCGGACGGCATCATTGGGAGGCTAGGGGCCTCCCCTGGCCTCTGGGTTCACAGGGATATGGAAACCAGAGCATCTGTTGGAATCTTTACTTCTCCGAGAGGCCACCAACCTAGCCTGAAACTTATGAAAGAGACAAAAAGTGCCCCTGGCCACTTGCCCCTCCTAGGGTCTCTAGGCCTATCCACAGGGAGGTGCAAGGTTTTGCAATCTCTCAGTTCATTAACCTGTCTCTCCAAATCCTCTCTAAAGAGGAGTGACCTTTAAGTGGGAGTCAACTTAAACAGGTCTTTGAGGCTGCATCCACCAGTCAATTTCACAGCCGGGCAGTCTTCAGCCAATGAGGGGACAGCCTAACCAAGCCATAAGAGGCATCTGCCAGGAAGGCTACGACCGATTCCAACGGATCCAGCCAGACACCAATCCGGGTTTGCTTTTTCTTTTTCCTTTCTATCTTCTCCCTAATAAAACAACAGTCGACCCATTAAATTACTTTTGTGTAGGACTTCCAGACTGGTTAGAGATGGCTGAGGGTGTCCCAAGTCATTGCAAAGTTAGTTTTGTGTTCTGAGAAACTTCTGCTTCTTTGCCTCCCTAGTGCACCTCCAGCTTTGAGCGGCTTACTCCTGCCCGCCCACCCTCCTCTCCCTACAGCGCTCTCTTCTCCCATGCCGCCGTTCTCAGCAAGCCTCATTAACTTTCTGCTCCCTGCTCGCCTCTCTCTTCAACATTCAACTGGGAAACACTTAAAAAAAATACACAGCAAAATTCCATGACATCAGCCTAGAACTTGGCAACCAGCCTGTGCCGAGACTGATGCAACAGGACGTGATCATTTTAAGGCACCAACTGAGTACACATTATAATCCACAAATCAGGTTTATTTATGGGATACATAAATTCCCAGCAAATTGGTTTCTCCTGGTTTTAAAAGCCATTTGGTAAAAATAAACTGACTCAAAAGACAAGGGCTGTGTATTCATTAGTGCTCATTTGGGGGCCTGTTTACTAAGCCCCACACTGGTAATGCACACGAGACTTTGGGCTAACTGCAGGGAGGTGGGTACCTCTATCCTCCTGCAGTTACCGTGCTTCAGTGCAACAAACCAGCCACGAGAGCAACTAATGCCAGCCATTGAAGTGGCATTAGTTGCACCCATATTACTTGTGCCAAGCACAGCTAGTGTGGGGTACAAGGGCAACGTGGGGCCTTGTGCTACTTTCCAGCACCTCACTGGAATCGCGTGCTATGCATGTGTTAACCCCACGCCCCTTGCTTTCTTAACATGCAGAATCCATTTAGATGTATAATAAGCTGATGTGTGCAGGTTTAAAAACTTTCTGGCATGCATAAAAATATTTTTTAGTAAACCAAAGTTGTGAAACAAACTGAAGTATACACCCAAAAAATTGTGAAAGTTTCCAAATATTCCAAAAATGAACCAATTGTTGTTTCTTTGCCAGTGCAATAGCTAACTCTCTCCCCCCTCCCCCCCCCCCAACATTTTTCTCGGGGTTTTTTTCTGTTATTTGTGCTTGCTTGCACTACTCTGTTGGAAGAGAGCTTAGAGATAAAAGATAGGATTCAAGTCTACTCGTATGTCACTTTCAAACAGATTACAGGTTTGGGGGAGAGAGGTGCATCCAGAAACCAGGAGCTCTGGGATAGCACAATGTCAAGTGACCCAGGAAAAGCCAAGTCAAATCATGTGACCTCCTTAAGGCAAAGCTACTACCAAGAAAATAAAACAAATTTGTCCCAAAGGTTTATAAATTGTGATTTAGCAATTAAACCATAGAAATTAACTACTGCTTCTGATATTCTGGGTTCTAATTTGTTTCTGAGATATCACTGCTGAAAGGTTAACAGCAAGAATACAGCACGGATAACTGAAGGGCAGATTTTCATCAGAGGTCCATGCAGACGTACCACTGACAGGTGTAGCATGGATATGGGGAAGGGGCACAGCAAAGATTCTTTTTTAGTGTATAATATTGAAATTTATGACTTATCTTTCTATTTCTTTGTAAAGGGGTGGAGGAAGATGTTGTTATAAGCAATATTCTCCCACTTAAAAAGAAATTAATTATCATGAATAATTAAGTGTCTGTGAATTCCCAGTGACTCTCTTAACCCTGTTCTCTATGCATACTGCTGTTCATTAAGCAATCCCAGGAATCCAGGCCCGTCTGTCTTTAAGAACTAAAGAGCTGCAGAATCAGTGCTGGCGGAGAACGACACCAAATCTAAAGTGCAACACTGCCTCCATGTGGCAAACTGAGGAACTGGAAGTCTAAGAGCCATGAATGTTAAAGAATTAACCAGGAGGGCAAGTGCCCTCTGTAGGCAGGCACCCTTGCCAGCTTCATACAGCTATGCCCATGTACCTTAATCCTGATCTCAGCTGCCTGCGAGAAGGCTCGGAGATGTGACAGGGTGGTTCGCAGAACGGCAGATCAGGATGAGTCCTCTGTACCAAGAGCTCCCTCTCTGTCTGATGTTACGGTGGGGTCTGAGCTTTTTGAAGCTAGTATTTTCCTAGAGCACCTGTCTTCAGTTCTCATGAGGAGAACATTCCAGAGATGTGCACGGCCAAAAATAAAACACGGGTCACGTTTAACGAATTTGCCACGAGTTTTGGATACTTTCTTTGGTTTTTAGGTGTGCGTCATATGCATGCAAGAATTTATTTACGCATTCACATTGATTGTACATGTATTCACTTAAAATGGTATAAAGTGGTGCAATTGCCATGTTCGTCCACTTAATGGTGGTTAGAAAAAAAGAGAAATAAAGGAAAATAAGGTGATACCGTTTTATGGGACTAAATGTTTAAGCATCCAAATGAAGCAAATGCTGCTCGGGAATACACAGCCCCAAGGATTTCCCTTCTCTCTCTTAGCAGTGCACCGTGACCGACACATCTGCTCGGACACCTCATGTTAGCAGCACATCATGGCCGGCACATCTGCTCGGAAACCTCATGGAAATTTCAGTGTGTACAGTACAGTTATTAGTGTAAATAATTTGTAGAAAGTTACCCCAGTTATGTCCAAGTTATAGTTCCTGTTTATTGTAAATACAATGCAGCCCGACTGCATTGTATAAGGTTCTGTTAAATGTACACCGCACTGATTTGAATAGCGTGGTATAGAAGAGACATTAAATAAAATCAATAAATAGAGCGCACCGTGGCTGACACATCTGCTCGGACACCTCGTGTTAGAGACTGTAGGCGAATGGCAGTGAAGATGTGAAAGGCCAAAGGTCCCTACGACAGGGCACAGGAACAAGCAAGGTACCACGGGGATATTTTACCGCAGCAGGCCACTAGAAACATGCCATGTTCGAGTAATACTGAAATAATAATTAACATGTGCATATACATGACTAGTCACAGCAGTACAAATATCGGAAAAGGCGAGGAACAATTTGAAGGCTTCTGCTTCTCACCCCAGGTCGCAGTGCAAGACTTTCCCACTGTAGCTCGGGCACCTGGCTGTGTCTGGAATGCTACTTGTGATGGGCTTTAAATGCCCAGCATGTGCAGAGGCAGCCCAAGGGTTTCTGTCGCCCCAGGCCATAGTCCCAGCTGTGCCCCACCCCCATTCTGAGCTGCACTGCCCCCACCCATGCCAAGCCACGCTGCCGACCCCTACTGCTGCCGATTCTGTCAGCAGGGTCAGTGAGGGGTGGATGGCTCATCTTGGTGCCGTGGTGCAGGCTATGTGCTTCAGTACACATGGCCTACTGCTTCTGACCTGTGTTCAACACAACTCCCTGTCTTTGTGCCCTCCATTGAGTTCCTGATATCAATAATGTCACAGCAGCAACACCTGAGCCAGGGACCATCTTGATGGACTTTTGGACGGTATGCTTGCAGCAGGGATGTCCTCCCACAGCCACCATCAGATAGAATGGGGAGGGACACAGAACCCTAACATGACGCCGCTGGGATACTTGTGCCTGCGGATGGGCTTCCCTGCTGTACAGTGGGGGACTCTGGACTGTTTCAGAAAGAATGTGGGTTCCATGGCAGGCTGGGTCAGGACCAGTGGTACCACTGGTGAGTTGGGTGGTCACCTAGAGTGCTGACATTCTAGGGGTGCCTATCTCCTCCACTTTTCGGGGTCTTCTGCAGTGGCAAGGGCATGGAAACCGCGACACAGCGCTTACCTAAACTCTCCAGCACTGCATTGCACTTCCTCCAGATGTCTCCATAGAAGGGGGGGAAGCATCAGGTCCTAGAAGACAGGAACCACGATGCAAAGACAGAGTTTAAGTAAGAGCTGTATCATGGTTTCCATGGCAGTGCTGTTGTTCCGGGCCCCGGAGACGGACAGCAGCTGAGGCAATGGGGGGGATGGGACGCAGGAGACAGGGCTCGTCTAGACAACCACCAAACCTTGCACCTGCCCCGAATCAAGTGTAATATGTTTGGAGATTGTTGAAAATCAAAGGAATGGGGAAAGTAACCTCCACTGTACAGCAGATGCTGCCCTAGCAACCCTACTGCGCAGGCTGGATGAACCACATCTGTCTTTATTCGCCATCGGCCACTACGTTACTATGTTACTATGTTGCTTCCATTAACTCAGGTTCTTAATGTGTTTTTTCTCTAAACTGTAGCCATGTCAGAAGGTCCAGCTGGGAAAAGCCTTCCCAGGTAGCCAACAGGAGCCCAGGCAGCTCCTCTTCGTAAGGCCTAGTAGCAAATGTGCTGAGAGCTGCTTTCACCCTGATAGTAAAAGCAAGTGATCTTGACTCCACAACACTTATGACGCTGACAGGAATCACAGAGCAGTGCAGCTAATCCCAGAGAAGAGGGAATTCCTTCCGAGTTCTTAAGAACATAAAAGCTCCATGTAAACTCGACACCAAAATCCCCTCCCCACCTTATCACCCACAGACTCAATGGCGCTAATTTTCACATGCAAAATAGCGTTTTACAGATGAAGACGTGTGTGTGTGTGTGTGTGTTGCAGGCCGGCACGCACTTGTACAGTCAGCATGCATGGGGCGGGCGGAGTCAAGGCAGATCATGGGGGCAGTTGTGATTTACAAGCAGATTTTATCAAATCTGTGTGTAAAGTCTGCACTAACATTAACACCTGCTCTCGAACAGGCAGACTATCCATACGTGGACTATGGGCACTTTCCTGCTGACTTAACCTAGACATCCTGTGATAAAATTACCTTCAGGAGTCATGAACAAGGCAAACACCACCACCCAGAGTCTGAAAATGCAATATAGCCAAGCGATAAATGAGAGGACCCAAGTCAGTCTGCTCACAAAGCCAAATAATTTTGAGCTGAGTATTGATCAGCAGGCATAGGCCTCAATCTCCAGCTCATTTGCTTTATCTTTCTTCGATACTGTATTTAATACACTGCCTTTAAAAAGAGGGTTAATAAAGCGATTTGCACAATATAATATGGAAAAACGATATGGAAAGGAACGACAATAAATCATAGGAAAGAACTGAGAAAAGAGAGCACCGATGAGAGAAAGAGACATTCGGAAGCAGAGTTGCTTATGGCATCTGCCATAAGTGAGCAGAGAGAAGCCCGAAGTGTCCAGCTCCCAGTCTCTCAACCGACCTGGAATCCGCAGTTCACATTCTTATCCAAACAGAGAGATGGCGAGCGCGAGAGGAGATAGAGAGAAGCATCCCCAACTCCTGCTCTTATCTGGTCAGTGAGCAATGTAAAGATATTTCAAGACTACCCCCCCCCCTCGGGCCGACTCCAGCTCTACCTTTATGCAAATTAGGTGATCACCTAGGGTGCAAAAATTTGAGTGGCAGAAAAATGTTGCACTAGGGCTACGAATAGAGGAAGTGCAGGAATATCGACCCAGCTGAGTGGCATAGCTGAGGGAGGAGGGAAATCTCTAGAACCCTCTGCAGCTGAAGAGACAGAGCGGCGATAGCGACTCCTCACCATCTTTCCCACTCTGTGCCGGCACGGTAAGCATGTTCAGATTGTGTGGGCCGATGATCTCATGCATTGCAGATCGGTCCAGAGGGTTGCTACTAAAATGGTCAGGTTTCTTCATCATAAAGTATGTGCACAGACTTAAAGATCTCAATATGTGCACTTTGGAGGAAAGCCGGGAGAGGGGAGATATGATAGAGATATTTTAAATATCTCGATGATATAAAAGCACAGGAGGTGGCCCAGCTGAAAGGAAGCTCTGGAATGAGAGGTCATAGGATGAAGGTGAAAGGGGACAGACTCGGGTGCAATCAGCGGAGGGTGGTGGAGGCAGGGTGCAGCCTCCCAGTGGAGGTGAAGGAGACAAGAACTTTATCTGAATTGAAGAAAGCATGGGACAAAAAACAGAGGAACAGAGGAAGGGGAAAGGATTGTAGAACTCAACAGTATTTTTCAATAATACTAAAAACCCTATGAAGGGTGTATTTTCAGTACTCAGGTAACGATGAAATACAGGCAGCTGTTCACAGAGAGTAACTTCATTTCAGAACTGCAATCATTTTCCAGGACTACTGCAAATTTACAAATATTACAATACCACAGCACTGTCTTGACTCCTTCAGGATACACTGCAATCTGGCTTTCATTCTCTACATCCCACAGAAATGGCTCCTTTCTTGCAGGATCCGAGGCAGCATGGATTCACCTGAGGCAGGTCTTGTCAGACAAATCCGATTGATTTCTTTGACTGGGTGACCAGGGAGTTGGACCAAGGGAGAACCCTAGATGTGGTGTACTTAGATTTCAGTAAAGCCTTTGACACCGTTCCGCAAAGGCAACTTATAAACAAACTCAGGGATGGCCTCTAAAGTGACCGATTGTGTTAGAAATTGGTTGAGTGGAAGGCGACGAAGGGTCCAGATAAATGGAGCTCACTCTGAGGAGAAGGAGGTAACCAATGAGATCTGTCCTTGGTCTGATTCTTTTTAACATCTTTGTTAGTGATATTGCAGAAGGGCTGTCGGGTAAGGTATGCTTGTTTGCAGATGATACCAAAATCTGCAATAGAGTAGACATCCAGGAAGGAGTCAATAACATGAGGAGGGATCTAGCTAAGCTTGAAGAATGGTCTAGAATTTGGCAACTGAAATTTAATGCTAAAAAATGCAGGGTCATGCATTTAGGCTGCAAAAATCCAAAGAAGCTGTACAGAGTAGGGGGTGAGGTACTTCTGTTCACAAAAGAAGAGCGGGACCTGGGCGTAATTGTGTCAAAGTAGCTAAAAAAAAGTAGAAAAGGTGACTGCAAAAGCCAGAAGGATGCTTAGGGAGAGGAATGGCCAGCAGAAAAAAGGAGGTGATAATGCCTCTGTATAAGTCTCTGGTGAGACTTCATTTGGAGTATTGTGTGCAATTCTGGATACCACACCTTCAAAAGGATATAAGCAGGTTGGAGTCGGTACAGAGGGTGGCTACTAAAATGGTTAATGGTCTTCATTATAAAGCATATGAGGACAGACTTAAGGATCTTAATATTATACTTTAGAGGAAAGGCAGGATAGAGGTGATATGATTGAGACGTTTAAATACCTTCATGGTATAAATGCAGAGGATAGCCTCTTTTAATTGAAGACAAGCTCTGCTACGAGGGGACCTAGGATAAGGGTGAAAGGGGATAAAATCAGGAGTAATATGTGGAAATATTTCTTTACAGAAGAAAGAGTGGTAGATGCATGGAATAGTCTCCCAGTGGAGGTGGTAGAGACGAGGATAGTATCTGAATTCAAAAAAACATGGGACAAACACAGAGGATCTCTAAAGGAAAAAAGGGGACTATTGTAGAAATTGATATGGAAGGGCCAACTCGATAGGCCATGTGGTCTTTTTCTGCCATCATGTTAACGTACTTACTCACCTGTAAAAGGTGTTCTCCAAGAACAGCAGGAATCAGTCCTCACATATGGGTGACCCAGGACTATTCTCACAGGAGCAGGGCTCTCTCTTACTCCCATCCTGGGGTCCCTGTCACTCACGGCTTGGCTATTGAAAGGGTAGCGTTAGCTCCCTTCAACCTCCCACGGGATGTGGAAGAGGTTCTTCTGGCCTCTCATAAGGCTTCCACAAGAAGGGCATATGCCTTCAAGTGGTGCCAATTTTCAGTGTGGTGTGCCAAAAGATGGGTGAACCTGTTCTCCTTTTCGGTACAAGTGGTATTCCAGTACCTACTCCACCTGTCACAGGTGGGACTAAAGTCCAACTTGGACAGAGTACATACGAGCGCTGTCACAGTGCACCACCATTCCGTTGAGGACAAGCCCCTCTCAGCTCAGCCTCTTGTTTCTCAGTTCCTGCAGGGCCTCATACTATCCAAACCCCCCATCTGCCCTCCAGCAGCAGAGTAGAATCTCAATACGGTGCGCTCGCAGTTCACTAAGCCGCCGTTTCAGCCTTTGGTTACCTGCCACTTGAGGTACCTCTCCTGGAAGGTCATCTTCCTTGTAACACTCACATCAGCTCACAGAGTCGGCGAGCTCTAGGCTCTAATGGCAGAGTCCCCCTATACGAGGGTTCTACAAGAACAGGGTGGTGCTCCGCACTTTCTTTCCAAGGCCTCACACTGGTGGTTCTCCATACTCTGGATTGTAAAAGGGCCCTGTCCTATCTGCAATGGACTCATGGCCACCGCAGAGCACCTCAGCTTTTCATATTCTATGACCCCAATCATCTGGGACTCCCAGTGACTAAGTGAACTCTGCCCACTTAGATGATGGACTGCATTACCCTCGCCTATGAGCAGGCAGGGATCTCAATGGACAAGAGGGTCATGGTGCACCACGTCAGGGCTATGGCTTCCTTCGTGGCAAATTTGCATTCTGTTCCTGTGATGGAAATCTGCCGGGCCACCTCCTGGTCTTCGGTCCATACCTTCACAGCTCACTACCGCCTGGAGAGGGGGTCCCAACGGGACAGTGCCTTAGGCCAGGCCATAATCCAGAATCTCTTCAGGGTGTAGGCAACTCCTGCCCTCCGACCCTTCTGTGTTCAGGCTACTGGAGTGCTGGTTCTCTGCTGGACACTTGGGTCTTGCGAAAGTCTCTCAGCAGGCACTCAACTGCTGCTGATCATGGTTCACCCTTTGCAGGTCACTGTGGCATTTCTACAGGTTCTCTGCAGCCTGTAGCTGGGGCATCCCATATGTGAGGGCTGACTTCCTGCTTGTTCCTGGAGAAAGCATAGTTACTCACCTGTAACAGGAATCAAGCCTCACAACCCTCCCTCCTACTCTTGAAATTGCTCCTTTACTGTACTTATTTTATTTTATTCAACTATGTCATTAGACTGAGGCAAGCTGGCACCCTTGGGCAGGAAGGGGACCACGCATATGTAGTGCATCTCCCAAAGACTTTCTTTGAAAGCTCAGGAGATGCTTCCGTAGGGGCTCCGTCGGCACCGACGTCAACCATAAATGAGGACTGACTTCCTGCTTGTTCCTAGAGAATCTATGTTTCTAGGTTTTTCTTGCCAAAGTCTTGACCTTTCTGCTGCCTTTGACACTGTGTTCACCACCTTCTTTCTCCTTGATACCTTGTCCTTGCTTGTTCTGTCCTATCTCTCCCATCGCACTTTTAGTGCATATTCTGGTGGATCCTCCTCTACCGCCATCCCGCTTTTAGTTGGTGTACCTCAGGACTCTGTCTTAGGACCTTTCCTTTTCTCTCTCTACACTCAGTCTCTTGGTGCACTCCTCTCCTCCCATGGTTTTCAGTACCATCTTTACACCGATGAATCTCAGATCTACCTCTCTGAAATATCTCCAGGAATCCAGGCCCAGATCTCTGCCTGCTTATCAGACATTCCTGCCTTGATATCTCACTGTCATCTGAAACTGAACAAGGCCAAAGCTGAGCTCCTTATCTTCCCCCTAAACCCACCTCTCCCCTTCCTCCCTTCTCTGTTTCTATGAATAACACTACACTCTTCCCTGTTTCATCAACTCGCAACCATGGGGTCATCTTTGACTCTACTCTCTCTTTCTCTGCACACATCGAACAGATAGCTAAAACCTGTCACTTCTTTCTCTATAACATTGGCAAAATGTGTCCCTTTCTTTCTTTCTATATACACTACTCCGACCCTTATCTACTGTGGGAGTGTGGGAGGAGTTGCCTAGTGGTTGGGGCAAGGTACTTCAGGCCGGAAGGTCAGGGGTTCAAATCCCACTAGAGGACAGCAACCTTGGGCCGGAAGGACTGGGGTTTCTAGTCCCACAGATGCTCCTTGTGGTCTTGGGCAAGCCACTTAACCCTCCATTGCCCATGTTCCCTGTAAGTATTAGTATATGTGCCTCATATCCCCGCGTGTTAAATGTATCCCCCAATTGTGTTGTGACCGCTTTGATTGAAGGATAAGGCATTATACAAAACTGTCTAAATAAATAAATACTCACTAGTCACCTCCCACCTTGACTACTGTAACCTGTTCCTCACTGGTCTCCCTCTGAATCATCTCTCCCTTCAGTCTGTTCAGCGTTACCCGTGTCGCTCTGCTCATGTCACCCCTCTTCTCAAGTCACTTCACTGGCTCCCTAGCCATGTCTGCATCCAGTTCAAACGTCTCCTACTTACCTACTAGTGCCTTCATTCTGCGGCTCCTCACTACCCTTCCTCTCTTATCTCACTCTACACCCCTCCTCGCAAACTCCGCTCCTCTGGCAGATACCTTTTATCTCTGCACTTCTGCCACTGCCAACTCCAGACTTCGTCTATTCCATCTTGTTGCTCCATATGCCTGGAACAAACTACCTGAGTCAGTGTGTTGGGCTCCTTCTCTATCCCAATCAATTCCAGGCCGAAGACCTACCTCTTTGAGGCTGATTTTGGATCCTAATGCTCTTCATTTTCTTGTCCTCTACCTATGTGTATCTTGTCATACTCTAGTCCCCAGTTCTGTGATGGTTTTGCATCTTGATTGGATTGTAAGCACAGCTGAATATATCTCATTATAGAGCAGTCAGTGCAGCAACAGTGAGCTTTTCTGCGGTCTTAAATTTATCCAGCTAGTGTATGTGGATAGCAGCTGGAATATCACCCCTTTCTGGGTAATTTACCCCCTCACCAATGTGCCACCCTGGCACTCTCCAGATAGTGCCAAAGGAAATTCAGAGGCAAGACAGTGCTGCCGAAGAACCTTGGCAACATGGATAGCAGCAGTTAAGGCATTAACCAGGTAGCAGTTGCCGTTATCTAGATGAAAGCCTTTGAATAGCAACCTGATTGTGTTGAGAAAAAGGGATTCATTTTCTAAGAAACTCCCACTAGCAGATCTTAAGTGTACAATTATTTAAATATCTTTACAGTGAAGACTTGCCATTAGGGGCTTCTTAGGAAATTAATCTAATTCTGAAGACAGTATTTTTGGATAATTCTAAGCGATGACTGTAAATTAGGACTGCTTCTGAAAACAAAAGACTGCAGCCCTCTGCAAATGAAATTCTCATCTATTTCAATGTGACTGAAGCCCTTCATTAGCTCTGCAGTATTCAGGGTAAATCTTATGAATTTAAGCATCAAATCTCCAACTCTTTTTGGGGTTACTTCTAATTTACAAGTTAGTGAGTTTTTGAAAACTTTTGTCCCAGATTTGTTTTGAAAGAACACATACTGTGTATGGTGGTGGGGGGAGGGGACGGGGGGGGGGCAGATCTTGGGAAGAGAGTGCGGGAAAGGAGAGATGGTGCTGTGTCAAGTTGCTGTCACTAGAAAAAGTGCATCGGGGTGGGGGGGAGGGGAGCAAAGCACAAGGATGAAGATTTTTCTGTAGCGCCAAGTAACCTTGTACCGGCCCTGGCCCCCTCTACAATAGTACGCTGTATTTCCTGAAATGACTCTTTTATGGAATGGTAGGAAGAAGTCTGCATAGGATTCCAGCTCAGACCAGTGTCCCGGCTCCATTATAAGAGCAAATACTAATAAAAATGTTGTTTTAGGGAATAATGATTTCATGACTGCTCTAAGATGCTAATGACTACAATAGATGCAATGCTGTAATGGAGGAAGTCAGCTCCTCTCAGCCAGCAGGGGGCAGCAGTCCAATGAGCAGCAGAGAACAGGAAAATACTGTTCAGGCAGCTAAGAAGCAGAAAGCAGGGTCCTGTCCACAGAATGGATCTGCAATCTAAACCCACCACCACAGAAGAAAGCTTCTGAAGATGGGACCTCTGCCGTCTCCACAGTTCTGGAGAACATCTTTATTTGGACAATTGTTCATGCTGATGTGATTTAAGATATTACAATGTGCAAGAAACCTGTTCTTGTCTGCAGCTTCTGGCCGACCAATCTGTGTAAATAGCATGGTTAAAGATCGCCATCTAGTGGCCAAAAATAAATCTAACGCTTGATTTGCAAAAGGCTTCATTCAAATAGGATAAAATCATCAGAGGACAGGAGCTTGCATTTGGAAGTAAGTGTACCTCTCATTCTAATGAGGTTTTCTAGGGTGCTTCATTTAATAACAAACTAAAACAAAAACAAGAAACTCCTTTCAGTAGTCAATGAAATATCTTTGCCTGTACTGCTCTTTTCCGCCTTCCACATAGGATGCATGGCCAAGTCTATGAATGCTCAATGTACAGTACCTGTCAAGAGTAACCCCCTGGATTGTCACCAAGGCCGAGAAACTCTGGCTAGTATGTCCATCACTACTGAACCTGCAGAACAGCTACCCAGTTCCAAGAGGGAGATTTTAGGCCAGTTCTGAATTTCAGGCAACCTTATCTTGATGTATTATGGGAGCTGCAGTATTGATTTCAATAAACAGAATCTGCCACACTGCTTTGGGATGCAAGTTCAAAGTCTCCCTCATGGAACTGGGTAACCTGGCACTTCTGGAATACGTAGAGATGACAGCAACATAGTGACAAATTTCAGTACAGGAACTTTAAAGGGTGTGACCAAAGTCCAGGGGAATGCTGAGAACTGTTTGGGTACATTAAATGTGCATCTCCCTGTAACAGCCAGCAGAGAGGGTTAAGTAGGAAAGTAGGAAAGCTAAAATTACTGTGACTGAAATAGAGATAGCTGCTCTAATCAAATCAATTACCGTCACTAACAGAGACCGACCAGCTACTGCTTCTGATTAACCCTGGTCTGCGGAAGCAGAGAGCAAGAAACTTAGGCTTTAGATTTTATTTGTGAACAGAGAATCACCTGACACAGAAGTGGGGGTTTTATCAGATGCCAGTAAAGAGGCAGACGCAGACTCGAGCTCCTATGTGTCTGGAAGAAATCTGTGATGCAGAAAGTTGCAGATCTCTCTAAGTTTCAAGTAGCCACAATACTTTGCAACTGGTAAAATCATTAGTATGCATCGTGCTTGTTGATATAAAACTTGCCCTCAAGAATGCCAAAATGCAGATTGTATAAAAGTAGGGTGCAGACTTTTCATGGACGTACTTTTTACATAATTTGTTTTGTTGCAGCTATCCACAGATATATAGTGATGGAAGATGAGGCACTCAGACTACTGGGGAAGAGCTGAAGATTCTTTAGAGTAAAGCCAGCATTTGTGGTGTGGTTGGATCGAAGTCCTCAGGACGTCTGGCTGTTGATGTAGCTGCACATGAAATGAGAGTCAGAAGCTGCAAGGATGTCTTACATATTGGGACATGCAATGCAATGTGCGGCTTCAAGTTCATGCTGACTCTTGGCAACCGAACAGCTCATGACAGTGTGACCAGAAGTAGATTGCCAGGCCTTTCTTCCAGGGCAAAGTTTATGTTTATGTTTATTTACATTTGCTTAACTGCCCTTCACAACAGCAGCAGGGCGGTGGACAAAATAAAAGCGAATGCCATATCATGATAGGATAGCCTAAAGAGAACCATTTATACGGTGGGAGGGGGTGGGGGTGGGGGGAGGAAGCAGACAAAGAGGGTGATAAAACATAAGGGGTTAGGAGGGAAGGAAGGAATCAGAGTTGGCAGATCAAAAGCATTACTGAACAGGTGGGTCTTTAGCAATGATTTGAACTTGGTGTAGGAAGACTCAAGTTTGAGGGTGGGTGGTAGGGAATTCCAAGAGGCAGGTGCAATGAGATAAAAACCGGAGGAACATGTGGAATTTAGCTGGGCTTGAGAAACAGAAGGAAGATGGGGTCAGAGAAAAAGCGAGGAGAGCCAGAGTGTGATACAGGGTGAACCAAAGTAACCAGTTTGTACTGGATTCTGAATTTGATAGGAAGCCATTGGAGGGTTAAGTGACTTGCTCAAGGCCACAAGGAGTGCTTGTGGGAATCAAACCCTGGTCTCTTGATTGCCAAGCTAGTGATCTAACCATTAGGTTATTTGGACATGGAACATGCCAAACATGAACGAAGGGAAGCTGGAGATGGTCAAGAGTGAAATGGAAGCTGTACAACGCGATCTGTTGGGTGTCAGCGAACTGAAAGACTGGCATCAGGCATTTTGCATCTGATGATCACATGGTCTACTATGCTGGAAATGAAAGACAAAGAAGTAAAGCTAAACCCCACAATTAACAGATTTACACCCTCTTGTAAATAACCATGTTTTAAATCTACGGAACTTACAAACCTGTATCTGTACATAGTTCTTAAATTGTTCTTGTTCTGTTATGTATTTAACCATTCACCGTTCTGTTATGTATTTAACTATTACATTGTTTACTGTCAAAAATTGTTCCATGTAAAACAAGCCCTTGCTTTGTTGACTGTTGTTTCAATTGTGAGCCGCATCTGAACTCTGGAAGATGCGGGATATAAATGATTGTTAAATAAATAAATAAAAAAAATAAAAGTAATGGTGTTGCATTTATAATAAAGAAGAAACCTGTATGAACTGTAATAAAATACAGTGCAGTCAGTGAACACTTAATTTCTGTTTGTCTACAAGCAATACCCAACAATACAACTGTTACTCAGGTATATGTCCCAACAGCTACAGAAGAGGACGAAGTTGATCAGTTCAATGAACAAGTAAAAGCTGAAATTTACAGAACATGCAAATAAGACATACTGATAATTATGGGTGACTAGAACATGAAAGCTGGGAACAAAGAAGGCAGGAAAGTGGTTGGGAAATACGGGTTTGGGAATAGAAATGAAGCTGGAAGAAAACTGATAGAATTCTGCAAGACCAACATATTACAAAGTGACAATGATCTGAACCATCTGCTCACCAAGATCCAGGAACATCGTCTTAGAATGGGCCCTGCACCTTAACATGAAGGCAAAGATCCTGACAACTGGCAAAATCAATCATTTTATCCTGGATGGAGAAGAAACAGAAATAGCAGACAACTTTAATCTGCTTGGATCAATAATCATTAAAGAAGCAGTCAAGAAACCTGACAATGCATTGATCTTGGCAGAACAGCTGTGAAGGATCTAGATAAGATTTTCAAGTGCAAAAACGTATCTCTACATACAAAGATTCAACATGTCCAAGCCTGATTATGAAAGTTGGACAGTGAAGAAGAAAGACGAAGAAAATTAATGCCTTTGAATTATGGTACTGCAAAGAACACTGTGTATACCGTGGATTGTCTGAAGAACAAATCAGTCAATACTGTAGGAGATCAAAGAGGAAATTAGACCTTACCTGCTAATTGATGTTCCTTGAGTTATTCCAGTCCAGTTCCGGCACCTGTGGGTATTCACACCCCTCCAGTAGCTTGGAGACTGAGCATGTCATGATTTTCAAGATAGACCGCTGGTTTCTCCCCAGCCTTTAGTATCCTATTGACAAAGCGACTCACGGAAACAACTATTATAACATTAACTCGCTACAGGCAAAAAGCCCCCCTCCCCAAAAGGGAAGGAGAGTGCACCCTGCTCACCTGTCACGAGGGTAAGCGCTTCGCAGGAGACAAGTTACTTTGGTCCCACATTCGGCGAACGCCCAACTCTCCACCTTTCTCCGTCATTTATACCTTCTCCTTATTCTCTAGAGCTATGTAAACTGGAGTAGACTTCTTGCGGTCAGGGAGCCATGTGTGAACAGCTAGCCTCAGTTCTCTGATATCTGTTCACAGAGAGGGATTTGGGACTGGACTGGAGTAACTCAAGGAACATCAGTTAGCAGGTAAGGTCTAATTTCCACTTCCACTTCGTTCCTCCAGTCCAGTCTTGGCACCTTTGGATGTACCATATCAGTACTGTCCTCTGGGGGGGGGGGGGGGAGACCTGCTAACCCGGCCTGCAGCACCGCTGAGCCAAAAATATGCCTCCTCTTAAGTCTGAAGATCCAAACAATGCTGCTTCACAAATGAAGACAAGGAGGACCAGGTAGCCACCCTACATATCTCTACTGGCAGCACAAGGTTAAACTCTGCCCATAATACTGCTTGGGCATGCGTTGAATGCACCCATAAACCGACAGGAACGGACCACCTCCTCAACAAATAAGCTGAGGAGATGGCCTCTCTGATCCAACTAGAGATAGACACCTTGGACACTGCCTCTCCCTTACATGGCCCTCCAAACAACATGAGCAGGGGCTCTGACTTCCAGAAGGATTCCATACATGTTAGGAATCTCTTTAGCACCCAAAGCATATCCAGGCATGTCAGTAGCTGGTCCAATGCACTTGCCCCTTCCATCCCCGAGAAGACCAGAAGGGACACTGTCTGATTCAGGTGGAAAACTGATAGTACCTTCAGCAAAAAGAACTCACCGTAATACCACCTTATCCCTATATATGACCAGATACGGTTCTCTGCATGACAATGCCTGGAGTTCCGAAATTCTTCTGGCCGAACAAATGGCTACCAGAAACACCACCTTTAAAGTCAGATCCTTCAAAGTGGAGTCCACCAAAGGCTCAAAGGGTGGCTCTGTGAGGATGGATAGCATTAAATTAAGGTCCCACGGTGGTAAGACCGAACGCACTGGCGGCAGACCTGCCTTACTGCACTAAGAAAGCGAACTACATCCAAGTGTGAGGTTGGGAACACACCTCTAACTCTGCCCCTATAGCATAAGAGTGCAGCCACCCTTGTCCATACCGGCCTGCAGAAAAGCATAGTTACTCACCTGTAACAGTGATCTCCAGGAACAGCAGGAATTTAGTCTGTGTCCTCCTGTTTTCTTTGGAATAAGGAAATAGGGGGAGTAAAACCCTGTACCCCGTTGGGGTATGGGTACCTCTTCTATTGCCCCTTGGGCAAAAAGAACAGTGACCTCTTGACCTAACTGGTTGTTGAGAGAGGTCTGAGAATTGAACTGTCTTACCATTGTAGGAGGGGGCATGTTGAGGAAATGAAGCTTGTACCCCTCTCTTACAATAGACAGAGTCCAATTTTCTGATGTTATCTGACCCCATCTGGGGGCAAAATGACATAACCTTCCTGGGATGGTGGAGGGTTCTGGGCCGTTCAGGGCCAGGAAGGCAAAGTTCTCTAGATAGGAGTCAAAGCCCCTGTGGAGGCTGAGTCTGCTGAGCCGGTTGAGGCTTAGCTGCTTTTGTCTTTCTTTGCCTAGGTTGTTGCTGCTGTCCCTTTTGGGCAGACTGACCTAAACGATGCCCCTGTTGGGTATAGGAGGGATAAAACTTCTTCTTACTGAAGAATGGTTTCTTAGAGGATTTTTTCCTTGCAGGATCGGCTGTAGGATTTAGATGCAATCTATCCAAAGTGATATTGTCAGCATCTATCTCATTAGTTTTTTCCTACCAATTCTTGCCAAAGAGATTCTCTCCTGTGCAAGGAATATTCCCTAGTTTATCCTGTACCCAAATTTCCAAGTCAGATGCCTGGAGCCAGGCAATCCTACGTGCACCTATGGCAATGGCAGAGGTTCTGCTTATGCACTCAAAGCAGTCAAAAGCGATCTCCAGCCCAATTGGGGCTGTGGGAAGAGGGGCAGCAGCCTCTAAAGGATTCCGCCATCAGGCGGGCCCGTGCCTGTCAGGCCCGCGCCTGAGGGCCCCGCCAGAGGGCCCTTTGGCGTGGCCCTTAGGCGAGGCACGAATCCGAGGAGACACAACTGATACCTGATCATAACCACCAAGCAACTAACCTACAATAAGAAACTGTAAGATTCCATGCAGTTAATAACCTTAAAGGGTTATTATTGTTGTAGTAGTCTGCTAACACTTTTCAGCAGTTTCTTATGACTGTCTTCCTACAGCTCTTACCTATCATAGCTAATAGCCTATATTTTTTGCTAACTCAGTCTTAAATTACTGTTATCAGCAGCCACACTCAATTGTTTTCAATTGCCTCGATACATTGTTGCCAGTAGTCTCTATTACTATCCCCAGAACTCCTCCTGCTTCCATCACCAGATCTCGTTTCCAAGTGTTTGAACCTCCTGCAACTGGACAAGCTGCTACAGACTAGAGATCAGCCTGCCCAATCGGGGCACCCATGTGTGATTTAGTGCAGCTCTACGATGTGGCACAAAAGATCAGATCCCATGGACATTAACTTTCTCGGACTAGACTCACCGCTTCAGATAAGAACTCCTAGTTTAGAATCACACTGATTATCAGCTTTTCAACTTGAAACATTGTCTGTTAAATTACTTAATTTATGAGTGTCTGTTTACCACATGTTCTTCCATTCTTCCAATTTAACTCCTCTGCATATCTCCTTCCTACCAAAGTTTTTACACAATCCCATACTTCCTAGGCTTCCATTACCTCCCACAAACGTCTGATACTACTATCCCTCAGTTTGTCACACCAATACCTCTGACATTCCTTTGTATAACATCAACTAGATAGACAACCCCCTGAGAAGTCTCACATTACAAGTCCAACAGTAACATCCAAATGGCCCCTGCTACCACCACCTTAATCAGCTGTCTCCTCATCCTCTTATGGTGGCTCGGGGAGTCCCTTGCCCTATCCCACACAGCCCACCAAATTCCAATACTTCACACTAAAAGATGGGCAGAAGCTCCTTATCCTCACCTAAAAGGGGATACCCACACATGTCAATCTCACCTAATACACATAGCCCTCCAGCACTCCAAGAAAACTAAACAAAAGGAACCATCACAAGCACTAAATTGTGCCCTCATAAATGCTCGGTCAATCTGTAAGAAATGGCCAGTTATCGCAGATTTAATATCATCCCTTAATCTCGACCTACTCATGATAACTGAAACCTGGCTATCGGACGTGGATAACGTAATCCTCAATCAACTCTTACCTGCCAACTTCTCCATCCACTCCCGACATAGAGAGAACAAGAGAGGAGGAGGTGCTCTCATACTTACCAAGGTGGACGTACAATTCCATACAATTGTCTCTACAAGCACAAACAACCTAGACATCCTATCCATCACCAATGATCAATGCTCTATCAACCTGCTATATAGAGCACCCTCACCCTCCACTGATGATCTTCCCAACATACTTGACCTAGCAGCTAATACTCACAATCCCAGCATACCAAACTGGATACTAGGAGATTTTAATCTCCCATCATTACACTCCAGCCATGCTTCGGCCCTCCTAGAAGCGTTTGATGAGCTGGGATACAGGCAAATCATCAATAAACCCACACACACAAAGGGAAACATCCTTGACATGATTTTTGCACCTCTGACAGCTTTGGATTCAAGCAAAAAGCTTGTGACATCTCTTACCTCAGTACCATGGTCAGACCACAAGCTAATCAACTTAATTATTCCTAGCAACAACAACATATCACACAACAGAATGCCGAACAATTTCTCAAAGATATCTTCTCAGAGTTTCAGAGCTTTCAATAAAGAGCTCATACTTGCAGAGACTCGTCCACTCTACAATGATACAACCCTCAACCTTGAAAACCTGATTGCCTCGTGGAATAATAATCTCAGCTCTATTGCACAAAAACCAAATGACAATAATATCTCAAAGAAAAGAAAGCCATCACCTTGGTTCTCCCCTGAATTACGGGCCTCCCTCTCACACCTACAAAAACTTGAAAAACAATGGCGTCGTTCTCGCTCCACAGAAGACCAAATAGCTTACAAAACACACCTATCAACTCACAGAGAAGCTGTCCTGACAAAAATGAAACATTTCCACTCTGACACACTCAAAAGATCACTAAATAAACCACGTGATCTTTTTAATTTAGTCAAATCCTTATCGAAGGAACCATCACCATGCCAGCCTGATGTGATTCACCCACAAGATTTCGCTGACCACCTGCAGTCTAAACTTCTACAAACAGACAAAATATCTACATACACAGCACACAACACCACCTGTCTAATGTACCTTTCTATGTTCTCTACACCATCCAAGAAATATGTTGAAGATACCATCGCTGCCCTCAATACCACCACTGCACAAACTGACCCCTGCCCCGTCTTTTGGATAAAAGATCTACGCAGCGAACTCAGCCCATTAATCACGAGAATGATGAACTTATCCTTCACAACTGGATCTTTCCCCTCAGCGCTCAAGCAAACGT
Source organism: Ichthyophis bannanicus (assembly GCA_033557465.1). NCBI lineage: Eukaryota > Metazoa > Chordata > Amphibia > Gymnophiona > Ichthyophiidae > Ichthyophis > Ichthyophis bannanicus. Next base: position 486,563,636 of record CM066038.1, on the reverse strand, counting down.
CCATTAGCCCTCTTCTGAAGAACCCCAAACTCGACCCACGTAAAGCTGAATCTTACAGACCCATAGCTAGTATACCCCTCCTAGCTAAGATAATCGAGAAAGAAGCACAAAGACAAATTCAAGACCACATTGATACTGCCTCCCCACTAGACCATTGTCAACATGGCTTCAGGGAGTTCCATGGCGTTGAAACCCTCCTTACCACCCTTTTCAACAATATTATCACAGGTATTGACAACATCCACCAAGGTTTCGTGCTTATCTTCATAGACATCGCCGCAGTTTTCGACTCGGTACACCACGGTCTGCTCTTAGGGCAACTAAAAGAAAAGGGCATCAACGGCATCGCTCTTGATTGGTACAGATCATACCTCGATGGAAGATGGCAACATGTAAAATCCGGAGCAGCATCATCTGAACCTTTCCACCAAAGACAGGGCGTACCTCAAGGGTCGTCCTTATCATCACTCATGTTCAATATATACATATAGCCCATCTGCAATATCATCAGGTCATTCAAGGTGGACTGTCTAATTTACGCTGACATTCTTCTCTTCATGCCATTCTCCACAGCGCAAATGGACCTCTCCCCCATAATTGAATGTTTTGATGCAGTATCCGAGTGGCTTCTATCTCAAAACCTCCGTATTCAACACAAGAAAACGGAGGTGCTCTTTATCACGAGAGACCAGAGCTTCACCCCGCCACCCCAAATAAAAGTAAAAGAAGCCGAGCTCCAAACTAAATCCACAATTCGATACTTAGGGGTCACCTTGGATCAACGTCTGGACATGAAGCTACATATATCCAATACAGTTAGAGCAATATACTTCAAAATCCGGTCACTCAGACATCTTCGCTCCTTATTAGACCCATATGACTTCAGGACAGTATACCAAGCCCTAATCTTACCTCACTTCGACTTTGCCAATGCCATTCTTCAAGGTCTCCCACAATCTACATTGAATCCACTGCAACTTGCCATGAATGCCGCTGCCAGAGTCTTTTTTGGAGCATCGAGAAGTGACCACGTAACGCCTATCCTGATGCAGCTCTACTGGCTCCCCATACATGGAAGACTTTTGTTCAAGACCTTGCTTCTCACATTCAAAGCCATCAATGGCATCACTTCCTCTTCACTAATTGACCTCATTCAGTCCATCCCGCCTAACCGAACGAGAAGATCCACATCCACAAACGCTCTAGTAATTCCAAAGGCATCAACAAATTGCACATTAACAGCTTCAAACAGGGCTTTCAGTCTCTATGCTCCAAAATGTTGGAACACATTACCACCAGGTATCCGCGCTGTCACCAATCTAGCGCAATTCAGAAAAACACTCAAATTCCACTTATTCCTCCATTACTACCAGATTACCCAGACACCAACTTAAGTACACCTCTTTGATATTAGCCTACCATTTAAGATAGTATCCTAATCCGTAGTACAAAGCTTAGATTAGCCAGACACCAACTTAACTACACCTCTTCGATATTAGCCTACCTTTTAAGATAGTATCCTAATCCGTAGTACAAAGCTTACTGTACATATGTTAATAGTTCAAGTTCATATTTCCCTATGTTATCCAAGTTGATTTTCCTGTTCTATGTAAAAACCAAACAGCTTGTGTTATGGTCCTTTGTTTTATGTAAACCGCGCTGATGCTAAATTGTGCGGTATATAAGAGATTGTAATAAATAAATAAATAAATGATTCACAAACCTGGAAACATCCTGAGCATGTTTGACAAGGGCGAGATAATCTTGCCTCTTATCATCAGGAAGGAGAGGGCTCATAAGCTTTAAATCTCCTGTGACCTCCTTAAGGAACATTCCCACATATAAGATATAGGAACTGATCCTAGCAGAAAGCATGGAAGCCTGGACGGTTCGACGTCCAAAGGTGTCAAGAGTCCTACACTCACATCCTGGAGGATTAGATGCATGTGCCTTTTTGCACCCTTTATCCTTCTCATTTCTGACTCCACCACAATGGAATGGTGTGGTAATTGAGTCTTCTGAAATCCAGGACAAGGAGGAACTCGATACATGGTATTGAGTCTTCGAGAGTGAGGAGATGTGGTTAGAGGTGTTTCCCACATCCTTAACATGAGGTCATGCAAGATCTCATGAATAGGTAAGGTAGCTGCCTCCTTGGGAGCTTTAGGGTATTGCAGGATTTCTAATTCCTTTGCCCTAGGCTCTTTTTCAGGAGCCACTGTGATGGAAAGACCTCCAGCCACATCTCGGATAAAATCCTGAAAGGACATATCCTCTGGTGGAGACATCCTACGCTGAGGAGAAGAAGAATCCTCAGGAAGAAGTACTCTGGTATCGGCAGAGCTTTCAGAGTCTTCAGACTCATCCGAGGATTCAAAGTATCTCCGATCCGGGTGATCGTGCAAGGCATGGTACCGGTACCGATCGAAGTCGGCATCGGAGTGGTCCGGTACCGACCTGTCGATACTGGATGGATATGCATGACTCGGTCCCGGTAGAATACCTGCCGATGTCGATGCAGTCGGTGCCGGTGCCGGTACCGGTTGAATTCTCTGAAGCGGTTTCAAGGGCATCGAGGCCGTGAGAAGAGCCACCAGACTGCATTCAATAGCCAAGAATCTCTGGTCTATCGACGCTGCCGATGCGTGGGTATCGGTACCGGAAGAAGCGGCCGGTACCCCAGAGCATGGCACCAGTAGTTCTGCCGAGGTTGAAGCCTCGAGAACATCCTGGAGCCCCGTTAGTGCTTTGGAAGCCAAAGCCTCCCGCCGGGGAAATTTTGCTGGTGAAAGTCCCTCAAGGGCAACACCAGAGGCATCTCGCTGTTTAGAAGGAGATCTACCCTTTGAGGACCGGCTATATCTATATTTAGTTACCTGAGATCCATGGGAGGAAGACGAAGCCCTGGAAGACGTCGATGCCATGGAGGCTGCATAGGAGGGAAAAAGGGTGCTAAGCTTAGCAGCTCGGTTCAGCCGGCCCCTTTTCGACATCATCTCACAGGCAACACACTCTGAAATAGAGTGGTCAGGACCTAAATATTTGAGGCACCACTCATGGGTGTCGGTGACAGAGACGGTACCGCCACACTTAGAACACTTTTTAAAACCTGAAGTGGGTTTTTCCATTCTGAAGGAAAAATTGGGCCTAGTGCCCAAAATGGCGCATGGCACCTGAGAGAAAATTACTGGAAAGACTCCAGAAAAATGTTTGTTTGTTTTTTAAGAAAAGAAAGAAGAACCACCGGCGGTACCGGTGTAGCGTCGAGGGAAGGCAGACGCGACCACAAAAAAGAAGAATGGAAGGGATTTTTTTCTGCAGTGACAGGATGTGCGACCTGTCGGCTCCACGGAAAATGAAGAACTGGAGAGGGACAGTTGGGAAAGGCAGGAAGGCAGCATGCAGGCACTGTGGGATGCTCCCAAAAGCTTTCCTATTGGACGCTGGGGAGCGTTCCCGCACAGGCTCCGTCGATATCCCATATGTGAAGACTACATTCCTGTTTGTTGCTGGAGATTGCCAATATCTCTGGCACCATGCACCACATAGCGGAACAACCTTGCCCCACGCACCACTATTCGAATACGCTCCTGATGCGAATATATGCCAGCGAGGTGGAACGTCTACAGGACTTGAGCAAGGTTGCTATCACTGCAGGCGGATATCCTCTCTCTTTCTTAACTGCACCTTCTCAAGAACCATGCCATAAGCGAGAAACGAACCTCCTGCGGCATCCGAATGGGTCCCTGACTCAGCAGATCTTCTCCAGCCGGGAGACGCCATGGCCTATCATCTGTCATACATACCAGATCTGCATACCATGACCATTCAGCCAATCAGAGGCAGTCAGGATCACTAGCCCCGTGTGCCTCTATCCGTTGCATTACCTGGCTGATCAGAGGCCAGGGAGGCAAGACATACGGAAGCTCTTCTGTCGGCCCTGGCTGAACCAGCCAGTCGAGCCCTTCCAACATGCTATCTATCTTCTGTAAAATCACTCCACTTTGGCCGACTCATAGGTTGCCATCAGGTCCATGATGGGCTGCCCACATTGGCGCACCAACTGTATGAAGACACTCTGGTTGAATGTGCACTCCACCGAGTCAATCCTCACTCTGCTGAGATAATCTGCCTCTACATTCTCTTGCTCGGCCACGTGCGCTGTCGATAGAGCTAAGACCTTTCTCTGCCCAGTCCATCAGTGGACCAGCTTCCTCTTCCAGATGCGCACCACCCATACTGTGCTGCTGGTTGATGTATGCCACTATCACAGCATTGTCCGAGAGCACTCTCATAACCTTCCCTCCCACACAGTCCTGAAAGCTTTGCAGGGCCGAGAAAACTGCTCTCAGCTCTAAACGATTTATGAAAGTAAAAAACCCCCAAACAAATAAGTACTGTGATGACACAGACCAATCCCATTCAAAAAAGTCAAAACAGAGTGTTGCCTGGATGAAAAACTAAAACTACTCAAAATAGCACCACAATGTCACAAAATCATTTCTGTCGGAAACCGCCGACCTGAGATAGAGAGGGGAAGAACTCTCCACTCTGTGTCGACAGTAACCGTTTTTTCAAATTTTTAATTGGCATAAAGTGCTTGCAAAATTAATCATAGTGAAAACCATTTATCTGAGAAATGGGCCAGCTGGGCAGCACAAACGAACACAGCGACATGCATGTTTCGAGCCTACAAGAGGCCCTGTCTCAAGCTGTTCAGATGGGCGCGTTTTTCATCTGAACAGCTTGAGACAGGGCCTCTTGTAGGCTCGAAACATGCATGTCGCTGTGTTCGTTTGTGCTGCCCAGCTGGCCCATTTCTCAGATAAGTGGTTTTCACTATGATTAATTTTGCAAGCACTTTATGCCAATTAAAAATTTGAAAAAACGGTTACTGTCGACACAGAGTGGAGAGTTCTTCCCCTCTCTATCTCAGGTCGGCGGTTTCCGACAGAAATGATTTTGTGACATTGTGGTGCTATTTTGAGTAGTTTTAGTTTTTCATCCAGGCAACACTCTGTTTTGACTTTTTTCTAAACGATTTATGGGCCATCACGCCTCCTGCTCCCTCCACAGTCCTTGCACAAACTGAGCTTTGCAATGCGCTCCCCAGCCAACCAGGCTGGCATCTGTTGTGAGCTGTATCCAGTGCAAAATCTTCAGGAGCATGCCCTTCAGGAGCATACCTGGCTGGAGCCACCAACTGAGTGCGTTTCTTGCTTCCTCCATGCAAGGCAAGCGCCATGAAAGGGCTAGTCACCTGCACAGTAGAGCTCTCTGTAATGGTCACATATGTGCTCGAGCCCAAGGAACCATCTTGATCGACATGGAGCCCAACACTTGTAAGTAATGCCATGCAGTTGGCCTTTGCAGTCTCAGGAACTTCCGAATCTGGTCCTGCAGCTTGTGTACTATCGCTATCGGTAGAGACACTGTTCATACCAGCATCTGAAACAGAGTACCAAGATATTCCAGGTCTTTTGACGGCGTGATCGGATGTTTGGTGAAATTGACCACCCAGCCGAGGCTCTGAAGGAATGCAATAACCCATTCCATCACCCTCATGCTCTCCTCATGGGACTTCACCCTTAAGAGCCAATCATCGAGGTACAGATGAACCGGAATGCCTTCTTGCCTGAGCGTTGCTGCTACGACCACCATGACCTTGGTGAAGGTCCAAGGTGCGGTCACTAGTCCAAATGGCAGCATCCGGAACTGAAAGTGTCCTGAGAAACTGCTGGTGCTCTGCACGCACCGGGATATGAAGGTTAGATTCAGTGAAGTATACGGAAGTCAGGAACTCCCCTTCTCGCACCGCTACTATCACAGATCACAAGGTTTCCATGCAGAAGTGACGTCTAGCATGGGATGAAATTTCCCTTATTTCTTGGGCGCCACCAAGTAGATGGAGTATCGACCACACCCGCATTGGTCTGGGGTAGTTCTACCACCACCCTCAAGTCTAATAATCACTGCAGTGTTTCCTCCACTGCTTTTCGCTTTAGCAATGCCTAGCAGGGGGAATTTACAAAGACTTCTCTCAGAGGTCGAGCGAATTCCAGGGTATAGCCTTCCCTGATGACTTCCAATACCCATCGGTCGGTTGTTATTTGGGCCCAGGCCTCGTAAAACTCCTGTAGCCAACCCCCCTATGAGAATAACCTCCACCTGGCCTGACCTTGCTTCATTGAGACTTCTTGGGAGTCGTGGCGGCAGAAAAGTAGAATCCTCTTCCTCCACCTCTAAAGCCCCAAAGGAGGACCCCCTCGAAGGAAAATGACCCCTTGATTGGGAGCGTATCTCTGGGACTGAAACCTTCAAAAATCTCTCGGCTGCCCCCTTCCTGAGGTTAACGACTGTCACAATTTCTGCTTGTCCTCCAGCAATCTTCCATCTTTTGTTTCTCCTAGATCCTTTATCAACTTCTCTAGGTCTTCTCCAATGAGGAGCTTACCTCTGAAAGGCAGGTTTGCTCAGCAGAAATTGGAAGAAACATCTGCTGACCAATTACGGAGCCTTGCAGCCACCACCGAGGCCATGCCTTTGTACAAGCACCAAATGAGGTCATAAAAGATATATGCCAAATATGCTGCTCCTGACTCCACCTTTGCTGCCTCCAGAAGTCGAAGCTGCTAGACTCCCGGGACCTCTACAATCCCCTGCACCCATCGGAGACATGCCCTGGCCACAAAGGCTCCACATACCAAGACCTGCAATGATGGCACTAATGCCAAATGCCTGTTTTAGGAGCATTTCCAATTTGCGGTCCTGTACATCCTTGAGCACTGAACTCCACTCCACAGAGATGGTAGTCTTCTTTGACACAGCCAAAACTGCCACATCCACTTTAGGAGCAAGCAAGATCTCTCTGTCCTGTTCCAGGAGGGGGTAGAGACGAGACGAGACGAGACGAGACGAGACATCGTTCTAGTACCCCTAAGCGCCCCTTCGGGTACATCCCATGCCTCCTGAATCATCTTACGCACTACCCTATGCATAGGGAACACCTTCTGCGTTGACCTAACTGCCTAGAATAGTGGATCCTCTAAAGGCTCCTCTTCCTCTGGAGCCTCCATGTAAACATTCAATACCTTGGCGGACTGTGCTATCAATGCTGCCAAATCCTCTCTGTGGAATACTTGGATGATGTGAGAGTCCCCTGCCTGTGGATCTCCCCTTCTTCCAATTCAGAGTCTGGAGCATCCTCCTCCATCAGATCCTCTGTCTCCAGTGGAGTGTTCTCCCAGGGACTGTCCTCCATCCTTTGCTTGCTTGGACCTGGCTCCCCCTCAGCCAGTTCCCACGCTTCATCTGCATCTGCAGCCTGCTTTGTTCTGCTTCTACGAGTCGGTGTTTCTTCTCCTACCCTTTGCTTCAAACAAAAGGCTTTGTACAGCAAGAGCACAAATTCCGGTGAGAAGCCACCTTGAGGGCTGACCCCTTGCCCCTCCCTTGCAACACTCCCCTTAGCCGGCTTCTTTCCCTTGATTTTCGGGCCCTTGGTGATGGGTAGCTCCCCTCTGTCCACCCTCACCTCTAGCGCCGCTGGTTCCATGATTTCTGTGGAAGGCTCCACAGCCACACAGTCCAGCAAGCTTCTGGGAGATCTTTCCATCCTGTCCTCTTGCAGGCACACCTTCACGGACTGCAATTCCACCTTGCACCCCTTGCAGAATCCAGCCGTGGACACCAAACCCCTGCATGACCCACAGACCACACAGGTCAGCTTTGCTGGCATGCTTACATACTGACTGCCTTCTCTTGTCTTATACTTTTTTTTTCTTTTAACTTTCAGTAAACCCGTGATGTTTCCTGCTGTTGTACCCCAAGATTGTGCCATGGAAGCTGTTGCTGTTCTTAAAACATGTTCTATGTAATTTCTGATTCTTGTTCTTTGTAAACCGTTCTGAATGTAAAATAGTTAGTTAGTTTTATATACCGCACTAACAAATAAATAAACAATAATAATGCTTTATGAGGGAGAATGCTTGGCTCTCCCAGGCCCCCCCCCCCTCCTGTGTCTGCTGCTTCTGCTGAGACCAATGTTTTCCTGCGCTTCTATAAAATGGCCCCTTACCACGCACCTCCCTCAGCCTGCCCGTTGCACACCACCATTCCACTGTGCCTCGCTCATACACTTACCAGCACCAGAGCAGTCGCCCCGGCACTCAGCCAGTCTCAGGGCTTTGGCGTCGGGTGGATGAAAGGGCGGTGGAGGCCTGGTCACCTGCAGCATGACAACTCCTCACCCGTCCTGGAGTTGTTGTGTTTGTGCTCCTGTTTCCAGAAATGAAGGTTTCTCTTCTATCCTGTTGCCATGTATTACACTAGATCAAACAACCGGACCACATACATATCTCCCCCATGGAGAAGCTGTGCGGATCCGGCAGATCACCTCATGGATCACCTCTATGCCTTTCAATGGCCTCCCATTTCAACCCTTACACAGGCAAAACGTTGTGCAATCAGCTTCTGCTGGCTGTATCTATCCACTGCAGCAGAGCTGTGCAGATGATCTCAAAGTGCTACTCTCTTTTGATTAAAATAAAAAAACAAAACAAAACAATTGTTCCTTCGGTGAGTCCTAACCCAGGGAGTCACGTCTCTCCAGCTGCTTGGAGACTGAGATACTGGAGGTTGGGGGGAGGAGCCAGCTGTCTATCTAGAGGAAGGTCATGAAATCATGACATGCTCAGTCTCCAAGCTGCTCGAGGGGCGAGAACACCCAGAGATGCCGGGACTGGACCGGAGGAACAAAATGGAGCTTAAGCTTTATTTGGAAGCTCAAGTGATAAAACTTTGACTTCCATACTTTGGACACAAAATGCAAAGAGAACATTAAAGAAAGACATCTTACTTTGTCAGTACAAAAGAGGAAGGCCAGCAATGTGATGGATCAATACAACAGCAGCAGCTATGGGAGCTCCTCTATCAACAATGAGCCATTTCACTGAAGAACGAACATGGTTTAGGATTCCTATCCACAGAGAAACCATGAATCGACATTGACTCTATGACACTTAACAACAACAACTTTTTACACACATATGCAGTTGCATAGTTCTCCTCTTTCTAGTTGCCGACTCTCTTCCCTTCTAGAACCTCTTTCTGTCCATATGTTATTTAGCTTGGTTATTAAAGACAGCCTTGATGCCCTGTGAAGAGCACTATAGTACCTTTGTAAACAAACAATACACACATGTAAAACAGGCTTTACACACAGAAAACATTTCACAAAGTTACCTCTGTTGAGAGTAGTTTAATAACAGGTCACCTATGTATGAAGGACTCCTGGGTGCCTATTTTTAGCCTTTTTGATAGGCACAAATCCTGAAGAAATAACGGCTAAACTGAAGCTATGAACAATTTACACTAGCTTGGGATTAGGCATAAATGTTAGGGACATGTTAACTAAAGTGCAGTAATAGTTAGTAGAGGGTTAAACAAATGCCAAGTGCACCGCGGCAACAGATGCCACTGTGTCGAAACTCCCACACTAACCGCTTAGCACGGGTTGGGGCAGAGACTGGGCACAGTTCAGGGAACGCCGCTCTTCCAGCAAACTGCTTCTATCTGTGCCCGTCTCTCCTACTGCTGACTCCAGACTTCACTCCTTTCATCTTGCTGCACCTTACGCCTAGAACAAGCTACCGGTGTCTGTACGCCAGGCACCTTCTCTAGCCCTCTTCAAATCCAGATTGAAAACTCACCTCTTCGCTGCTGCTTTTGGATCTTGACTCTCCTGATCTCCTTTTCCTTCCCTTGCTTTATCCCTGCCTACACCTTCTCTGTTTTGTCTTGACTAGACTGTAAGCTCTGACGAGCAGGGACTGTCTCTTACATGTCTGTACAGCGCTGCGTGCGACTGGTAGCGCTATATACATGCTCAGTAGTAGTAGTGGTAGTAGGGTGCAGTATACACACTATGGTTAAATGCAGCATCTTTAATGCGCACGAACTGGCAACATTTAACGCTACCCATTGAAGTGGTGGTTAGTGCATCTGCACGAAGTGAAACATTAATTGCAGCAAACTGCTTAAAGCTGGGGTGGTACGAAACCTGCACTGATTACATGGGGACATGCCAGGCACACCTCCATTTTTTAGCGTGGGTCCAGCTCTACCCCCATGCTAAATTCTGCGACTAAACACGGCATTTTCGTAAACATGCCCTTTATTATATAAAGTATACCTGCATGCATGCATTTTATAAACTATACATGCAAATCGTGATTCTGCCACACTCAGCCCAAGCTCCTCACCTGAACAAGACCTCCTCTAAAGTCACTTAGAAGTATGTGCCTAACATCATTTCGGTCCCTTTATGCATGCGTACTGGCATAGATGTGCAAATATCTTTTCTAAAATGATGTCCACAGTGTCCAAGTTGTTACTGGTTCTAACAGACCCTGAGATGGCATCGATGCAGGATCCTGGGCTTCAGGAACACAGTATGTGGGGATTTAGCACAGGCTCTACACAGCAGACCGAGTGGAACACCCATTCCCACCATAAGACACGCAACATGCAGGGTAATAACTATCCGTGGCGGTAATCAGCTGTCTAAAAATTGCCCTTCTTATCTTTGGCTAAAAGTTCTCATACTGCCTTCCCGGGAGGGGGGGAGGAGTGAAAGGAAGCAGGTAGAAGGCATTTTCAAATCTTCAAACAGACTCTGCCAGCTAAAATCCTACCCTCAAAAAACAGAAGAGGCGCAAGTGACCATATGGACTTTGACCAACGGCTAGTCTGAAAGCAAAAGTGTGCATGTATTTTTGCTTTAAGAAGTGGCGCAAAGCCTTCAGGAAATTAATAACGCCCTGTCTTTGTCCCAGTGCAGATGGTTTGAAAATTCCCCCCAATGTGAATTTGAAATGTTATTATGCTAAGACCCCTTGTTTTAGCTCGAGTGAGTCTCTATTGAAGGGAAGGCAGCTCCTTTTAAACATATTATTTATAATTTTCCTTTACTTTTCGATTTCCCCTTCATGTCATTATTTGATCTTCATGGCCAGGGTGATATTAGGACTCTCAAAAACATGCTTAAACTTTCATCTTTGCGGTCCTTCATATTCCAGTGAAATGTGCCCCAAACAACTCTGTTCAGGGCCTGCTGGCACACACTGAATGAGAAGGGTTCCTTGGAAGGAATTGCCGTACTCCTGGGAATAGTTTCACCTCTACCTTCTTACTTTTGCCAAGTACTTTCCCAGTTATTCACTCAGATGCCCCGGCACATTTGCTGGACATTAGGCTGATCAAACGACCCCACTGGCAATCATAATTTTTGCATTTCTAGATGACTTTCTTAACAATGCTCAAGGTAGCTTACTATAAGATCTCTATAGAAAAAAAGGGGACTATAGTAATTGATGTAGAACGGCCAACTACACAAGCCATATGGTCTTTCTGCTGTCACGTTTCCATGTTTCTAGGCAAGTGCAATAAGTCCCTTCTCCAAAAAGCTTATAATCTAAGAGGTACCTGAGGTAATGGGCGATAAAAGTGCTAGTGGGAGAGTGGGATCTGAACCCTGGTGTCTTTGGTTATCATCTCTTTGCCCTAACCATTAGGCCACGCCTTCTTCTGTATTATGTCAGGAATTGATGCCAGGAGACTAATTCTGAGGAGGTATTGTAAAGAGCAGAAACATGAAAAATAAGCACCCTTTTCCCCCCCCACACGGAAGGGAAAAGAGAGGAGCAGCTCTGATGTGATGTTCCCCCAAGAGGGGAAGTCATGGCAAGAGCACTGCTTGTCTTCAGTTCCTCCTTCCCCTTCCCACCCATTCGGCAGTGGTCAAGGCCACAAACCTGGAAGTAGATCAGGCTGAGGAGCAAGGTGAGAGCAGGAACACGGGTAAGAAGAGCCGCTTGGACAACAGGGGCATGAGCAACATTAGAAGTGGCAGTAAGAAGGGCCATGAGGAGAAGAGTCGAAGCCACTTTCAGCAGCAGGAGCCCACCCAACAGCATGAAAGCAGCACTGCAGCAGGGACAGCCGAGAAGGATGTAGAATGAGCAACACTAGAGAGCTGCAAAAGTGACTGTGGGAGAAGGCAAACACTGGATGGAGCAGCGTATGGAGAAGAGCTCCAAGACACCCTGTTAGGTCTCACAGAAAGCAGGAGGGGCTCAAGGCAGAAACCAAGGCAAAGAAGAATGGTTCCACCTTCATCAGAGCCCAGAAGAGAGCTGCAAAATAAAACGTTCTCCAGGAAGAGGGCTGAAGAGTCCTTGTGGAGTGGACCCATAGAAGAAAGGAGGAAAGTGGAAATCCACCAAAAACACATGGGGAAGCAAGAAGAAGGGCAAGAAGATCAGAGAAGTCCACATGCAGAAGACAGAAAGCATGTGGAGAAGAGGAGGAGTTCAATCAAAGAAGATAAAGGAAGCCCTTGAAGCACCAACAGTCAGTCACCAAAGAGCTGCAGGGCTGAGATGCAGTGGAGAGTTGCGTGAACAGAACATCCCAGCAGAGGTGGCTCAACCTGGAAAGCAAGACCCAGCCTGGGAGAAAGGAGCCTGAAAATACAGATAAGAACATAAGATATACCATACTGGGTCAGACCAAGGTCCATCAAGGCCAGTATCCTGTTTCCAACAGTGGCCAATCTAGGTCATAAGTACCTAGCAGTTTCCGCAAAAGACACAGTTCCGTAACGCTTGTATTGGGTCAAGCAGTAATATCCTGGATCCCTTTTAATAATGGTTTATGGACCTTTCCTCCAGGAACTTGTCCAAACCTTTTTTTAAACCCAGCTACATTAACAGCTTTTACTACATCCTCCGGTAACAAATTCCAGAGTTTGATTATACATTGAGTGAAAAAATATTTTCTCTTATTAGTCTTTCTATATTCGGATGACGTAAACAATCGATCTACATTTACCCATTCCACTCCGTTCATTAATTTATAGACCTCTATCATATCTCCCCTCAGCCGTCTCTTTTCCAGGTTGAAGAGCCCTAACCTTTGTAGCCTCTCTTCATAGGAGTAGCCTTCCATCCCCTTTACCATTTTGGTGGCTCTTCTCTGTACCTTTTCTAATAACGCTATATCCTTTTCAAAATATGGTGACCAGAATTGCACACAATATTCAAGGTGCTGTCGCACCAGGGAACTAGAGTCCAGCCACAGAAGGGAGCAGGGATCCTGCTGGGAAGTCCAGATCTGGTGAGCATGCACTGGAAATGACCATAAGTGACAGAATGTTTAGAGTCAGCTCAAACATGAGTGAGCAATACTGCGAGAAAGCCAACTGTAGAGGTGAGCAGAGGCCGGAGATGCAGAGAAGCTTCAGTGTGAGAGAAAGAGGGAAATTGCCCAGTTGCACATAAGAGAACAGATCATTGTGAGACCCTGTTGCACAGGGTAGTAGCCAGACTAGACAACCAAGGGAAGCCAACACACCCAAATGCTACTTCTGTACGGGAGATGAGTGACTGTGTTGCAGTTAGGGACACCAAGGGGGTCATTTTAGAAGCCCTAATTATGCTTTGGATGTCTGAAAATGGGTATAGAGACATCCAAAGCACAGAGACATCTCCAGAGCCATTTTAGAAGATGACCCTGGGGTTATCCCTAGCACGAGGACATCCAAATCAGAACAGGGGCGTGGAGGCGGCATGGCCAGGGAGCTCCCAGGATCCAGCATGTCCCTGCGTGATCACTGAAACATCATGGACATCTGGCATCACGTCTAACTTTAGGCCTGCTCCAAGGGACGAATAATGATGAACAAACATCTGAAAGTGCTGGTTTTAGCTGAAAAACATCCAGCACAACTTCAATTATAGCAGCAGTAGGATCTTAACCCTGGCTGCCCTGTTCCTAACCCACTATTTATTTATTTACATTCTCTTATATACCGCGCTATTCTGCATCAGTGCGGTTTACATTGAACAAACTGAAATTACATTGAACAGGGCATTATAACTTGGAGATAACTATTATACAGGGAACATGGGCTATTCTATTCTATTCTATTCTAACCATTTGGCTATCCTAGATGTCTGGGTTCTGAAATACGGTTCTGGGGATGTCTAAGTAGATGACCCTGCAGACGTCCCTATCGGGCATTTTTTTCAGACGTTCTGGTTTAGACATCCCAGATTGCACTTGGACAGATCATCTAAAATTCCTCTCTAAATGTTCTTTTATTTTCCACAAAAAATGCCGCATAGTTTGTTTAATTTCAATCGAGGGAATACTTTGAGAGATATCTGAGAGAGACAAAATACGAGAAAAGCTATAGAGAGGGAGTCACACCTACAGTGTGAGAGACTAAGGATCCGCCTGCACTGCAGCATCTCAGTGAAAGACTCCAACAAAGCATGGGCTCGCCTTTGACCCTAACACAAGACAACCTAACTCTGCTAGCAAGGGTTAGAGAACTCTAATACCCTAACAGACCATAAGGGTGACCCTACTTTAAGAAAGAGACACCGGGAAAGTGAACTAGACACAAAGCATAAAGATTTAAAACTGAACTTAAATAAAAACAGTTGATCTTACTGACAGGCGTACATTGTGCTAATGCATTGTGCTATTGACAATACAGCAGTATTTCTGTTTGGTATTATTACTAAGGCAATGAAATGTTTTTCTATTATCTGCATTGTCTGGGCTGGTTCGTTTTATCTTATTCTGCCTTTTATTTTCTTAAATTTACCTACTCCAAGAAACCCAATAAAATCTCCGGTACTACATTTCCCTGGCTATTTCTGCCATCCCCATCTCCAGAGAAAACATTTGCATCTTATTACTTCTGTTCTTACAGCACTGACCCTTCTCCCTTACCACCAGGGAAACCATCCTTGTGCCACTGAGGTGTGGTGGCTTTTCTGTGCCCTTTCCTGTGTGAGGTTGCTGCCCAGCGGTCCTAGCTCGGCACTGGTGATGCAGAGGCGCCCAGATGACCGACCCCACCTGTGCAGGCCCATGTTTTACTCTGGGCTGCATTCTCCCAGCGCAGGGTTATGAAGCACTCATCTCACAGGCCTAAACCTTGCTCCCCCCGGCCCTGGATAACTTCCTGAGATTCTGTCACCATGGCGATGATGACTGCTGCCTTATCAGGGTCCGTCCTCCTGGGATTGGTCATTAGCTGTTTCTTTTTTTCCGATCCCTGTGCTGCAGGCGCAGCCTGTTTATACTCCTCCACATTTCCTACTCTGAGATTTCACCTGCACAGTGTCACTCATTAGGTTAACAAGTTGCAGAAATGAAACGGTGAACTCATGGCTGACCGAGCCTGCTCGCTAACCAAGAGAAGCAGAAACACAACCTACACTGCAATTCAGGAAGACATAAAGGAACAGGCCTACGGCAGGCAGTATGTGAAGCAGTATAGACTGGTATGAGAGAGTACACCAGAATTCCTCTTCGCCTTAAGTCACTTAATCTGCTCATACGTAGCTTGGAAACCATTTGGGCCCTTGAGACCATGCAATTTGTCTTGTTCAATTCTAGGTAAAAAATATTAATATTACAGTAGATATGATAGGAGCAATGGCTGGATTCCACACAGAGGCCCAGGTCATAGCTCGGTGGCTTCCACATTCTAATTCCCTCTAGTGTCCCGAGCCTCATTATTTTTGAAGCAGGTTCTACTTTGGGAAAAAGAAAAAAAACAACTAAACAGTATGAGAGCCAGGACTGTCGTAGGACAAAATGATCAAGGGCTTGGGAAGGGGGTCACTCTCCAACTGTAAAGGCGGCCTAGAGCAACTTATGTAACTAAGACAAAGTCTGCTTCCCCTTTCTCTCGCCCTCATCCTTTATCCCCCCGATGCACTCGATTTTCCCCTTCAGCCTATCTCCCCAAACACATTTATTTATTTAACATTTCTTATATACCGTCTTTCAGAACTATCAAGGCGGTTTACATCGAACACAGCTGAACAGAAGTTATAGCGAAAGTAAGCGGATAGGTGCACTAATTACATGAGAACAGTGGTTAGTTATTGCTATCAAGGTAATAAGGAAACAGGAGTTAGGGTTAGTTTGAATACATTTAACTATTTACATTTAGAGGAACATTGGGTCCGGTTCAGAGTGTATTTGGTCATTTGGCTGATAGGGGAGGAATTTCACAGTTTGTCCCATAACATTCTTGGAAGATGTGTGTTTTAGGATTCTTTCTGAATTCCTTCTGGTCTGTTGAAGCTCTCAATTTGCTTGGGAGGGTATTCCATAAGGTAGGTCCAAAGATGGAAAAGGTGCATTGGCATGTTGCTTACATGCTGGATGTTTTATGATTGGGGACTTAAAGTAGGTTTGTGGTTTGGTCCCTTTTTGGTCTGTTGTCTGAGGATGTGTGTATGAGGGACTGTAAGCAACGATGGGACTGTCTCTCCATCGTTGCAGACTGGCTGACTCAGAACTGCCTCCACCTTAACCTCACTAAAACTACTGCTATCTGGTTCTCTCATGGTAGTCCACCTCCCCCTCTAGCCCCCTCTTTCTCTGGCATTCCCGTACCCTTGGTTTCCTCTTTTCGTTATCTGGGTGTACACTTTGATTCTGATCTCTCATTTCAGACACACATCTCCCACATCACTAAGACCTCCTTTTTCTTTCTCCGTCAAATCCGTTCAATCCGCCCCTTTCTCTCCCCATCTGCTCTTACTACCCTGTTATTATCTCTTGTTATGTCACGCATTGACTTTTCTAATTCAATCTTTACTGGTCTTTCTAAAGCCCAATTGACCCGCCTTCAGAGCATTCAGAACACCGCCGCACGCCTCATTACTCACTCTTCCTCCCGCGACCATGTAACACCCCTTCTTTTTCATCTTCATTGGTTACCAGTCCCCTACCGTGCTCAATACAAGCTGCTCTCCCTTGTTCACAAGGCTCTCCATACCAGCACTTCACAATACCTAGCGGATCTCATCACCTTCCATACTCCCAGATACACTCCTCGCTCCTTTCATCTCAGCCGTCTCACCCTCCCCTCTCCCTCCCTTCCATACTCCCAGATACACTCCACGCTCCTTTCATCTCAGCCGTCTCACCCTCCCCTCTCCCTCCCTTCCATACTCCCAGATGCACTCCACGCTCCTTTCATCTCAACCGCCTCACCCTCCCCTCTCCCTCCCTTCCATACTCCCAGATACACTCCACGCTCCTTTCATCTCAACCGCCTCACCCTCCCCTCTCCCTCCCTTCCATACTCCCAGATCCTCTCCACGCTCCTTTCATCTCAACCGTCTCACCCTCCCCTCTCCCTCCCTTCCATACTCCCAGATACTCTCCACGCTCCTTTCATCTCAACCGTCTCACCCTCCCCTCTCCCTCCCTTCCATACTCCCAGATACACTCCACGCTCCTTTCATCTCAACCGTCTCACCCTCCCCTCTCCCTCCCTTCCATACTCCCAGATACACTCTACGCTCCTTTCATCTCAACCGTCTCACCCTCCCCTCCCCCTCCCTTCCATACTCCCAGATACACTCCACGCTCCTTTCATCTCAACCGTCTCACCCTCCCCTCTCCCTCCCTACCATACTCCCAGATACTCTCCACGCTCCTTTCATCTCAACCGTCTCACCCTCCCCTCTCCCTCCCTTCCATACTCCCAGATACACTCCACGCTCCTTTCATCTCAACCGTCTCACCCTCCCCTCTCCCTCCCTTCCATACTCCCAGATGCACTCCACGCTCCTTTCATCTCAACCGTCTCACCCTCCCCTCTACCTCCCTTCCAGATACTCTCCACGCTCCTTTCATCTCAACCGTCTCACCCTCCCCTCTCCCTCCCTCGCCCACTTGCACTCCACCCGCTCCTCAGCCTTTTTCTTCGCCGGTCCTGCCCTTTAGAACTCCCTTCCCTCTACTCTCCGCTTAGACCCCCATCATGCCACATTTAAGCAAAACCTGAAAACCCACCTATTCTCTCTGGCCTTTGACCTTCCCTCCCCCTTTGTATAACTGTTTTCTTCATGCTTTGTCTATTCTTCTTTTCCCTTCACTCTCCTGTCACCAATTGTAGTTCCTTTTCTTTTCTGCTGGCTTGTGCCTCTATTGTAATGTTATGAATTGTAAACCGCCCTGCTTATCATGGAAGGGCGGTATATCAAATGAAATAAAAATAAACATAAGCAGTTATGTTGTGTATACTCTTGAAGGTGTTCATAATTGATTTGAATTTTATGTGTTCTTGGATGGGCAGCCAATGTAGTTCTTTTAGAACCGGGGTGATGTGCTCCTGTCTAGATGTCAATGTGATCATGCGGGCTGCAGCATTTTGAGCTATTTGAAGTGGGAGAAGTGTACATTTTGGAAGTTCTTGAAGTATAAAGTTACAGTAATCCGATACAAGAGTGATGATCGCCTGCCAAACAGTGCGGAATAGGTCATGGTCCAGTAACAGGCAGAGGTTGCGACGGATCTTTATTCTTTGATAAATCACTGCAGTTTTCTTAATATGGGTTTGGAAATTCAGTTTCTGATCTAGAGTCACACCTAGGTATTTGACTTCAGACCTAATGGGGATATCACAGTTATTGAATGTGACATTCTACCCCCAACTAGGATACTGAAAGAACTCCAAGTTCTTGCAGGGCCATTAAAGGAGGTTTTTAATAAATCCTAGGAGACAGGAGAGGTTGCACAGGACTGGAGAAGGGTGGTGGTATCTCTTTACAAAAGTGGTGATAGGGAAAAAGTGACAAACTACAGGCTGGTAAGCCTTACCTCGGTGGTGGGAAAAGTAATGGAGGCGCTCCTGAAAGAGCGAATAGTGGACTTTCTCTTAACAAACAAGTTGCATGATCTGAGGCAACATGTTTTTACCAAAGAACGATCTTGCCAAACAAATCTGATTGAGTTCTTTTAATGGGTGACCAGAGAACTATATCAAGGGCATGCGATGGATGTGATATATCTAGATTTCAGCAAAGCCTTTGATACTGTTCCACACAGAAGGCTTATCAATAAACTTAACACCTTGGGGATGGGTCCCAAGGTGGTGAACTGGATCAGAAATTGGTTGACTGACAGATGATAGAAGGTGATGGTAAACAGAACCCACTCAGATGAAAGGAAGGTGATTAGTGGTGTGCCCCAGGGTTCGGTCCTGGGACCGGTACTGTTCATTGTATTTGCGAGTGATATTGCTGAAGGACTGAATGGAAAGTCTGTCTTTTTGCAGATGACACAAAAATTTGCAACAGAGTGGACAACATGAGGAAAGATCTACAAAAGCTGGAAGAATGGTCTAATGCTTGGCAGTTAAGATTTAATGTGAAGAAGTGCAGTGTCATGCACTTGGGAAGCAGAAACCCAAGGGAATTGTATGCGATAGGGGGCAAGAGGTTGGTGTGCATGGAACAGGAGAAGGACCTCGGAGTGACTGTTTCAGAGGATCTCAAGGTGGCAAAACGGTGTGACAAGGCGATGGCAAAAGCCAGAAGGATGCTGGTTTGCATACAGAGAGGAATTACCAGCAGAAGGGAAGAGGTACTAATGCCACTGTACAAGTCGCTGGTGAGGCCTCACTTGGAATATTGTGTTCAGTTTTGGAGACCATATCTCGTAAAGGATATAAAAAGACTGGAAACGATTCAGAGGAAGGAGACCAAAATGATTTGGAGCCTGCATCAGAAGACTTATGAGAAGGGACTTGAAGACCTAAATATGTATACTCTGGAGGAGAGGAGGGACAGGGGAGATATGATTCAGACCTTTAAATACTTAAAAAGTATTAACAAACAAACAAACCTCTTCCAAAGACGGGGAAGTTGTAAAACTAGAGGGCATAACATGAAGCTGCAAGGGGGTAAACTGAAAGGCAACGTCAGGAAATACTTTTTCACTGAAAGGGTGGTGGATGCTTGGAATGCCCTCCCGATGGATGTGGTGGAGGCAAATACAGTGACAGAATTCAAAGTGGCTTGGGACAGACACAGTGAATCCCTTTATAGCAACAGGATATAAGAAAGTTATGATTATTTTGATTTTATCTCAACAAATAGGGGTGATCTACATGGAGCGATGGGTACACCCCTAAACAAAGGCATGGTGAAGGGTGACCTGCACGGAGCGGCAGGGGCCCTTACTCTTACTGCCTGGCTGGGCAGACTAGATGGACATACTGGTCCTTATCTGCCGACATAAACTATGTTACTATGCTATTTTTTCATAATTGCCGAAATGGGTGGGCAGGCAATTGACAGTCACTGGCAATTGAAGTGAAAGAAGGAGTTTGCCGAGATCTTTTTTATTTTATTTTATTTATTTTTTTATTTTTTTTTTACAGATGCTTACTCCTCAGGATATTAGATAAAAAGAAAAGAAATTTACAAGAGAAAAGACCTTAAGCCACTTTTTATCCTTAAAGTGAATTAGTGCGACGGCGGGCCAGCGTCTGCAACCTGCAGTCCTGTATCTCACAACCCTCAGCCTGGAATCACTTCCCTTATCAGTGCTGTCCTTTACTACTCCTGTCTCTTTCCTTAGAGATTGCAGTTTCTTTCTTGTATCTGCAAGCTTATAACTTTTATTGTAAACCGCTCTGCTGCGGCATATTAAATCAAAAATAAACCATAAACCATTTTCTGTCAGAAGTGCGATAGTCCCCAACCCATCCTACGCAGTGATTCTGGAAAACCTTCGCAGATTCAAGTGCAGGACAAAGAAAGGCAAAAGGCAGCAGGTGAAGAAGAATCAGACGTAGACTAAATCGAGTCTAGTTAAGCTGGTGCATGAGTTCAAATGACCACGCACAGAGGTCTCTTGTACAGTTTCCACGTTTATGTTTATTAAAGATTTGCTACATCACCCTTCATAAAACATTTCAAAGCATTGCAGAAGGATGTCAAAGGTCTTCAACACTGAGTGCAACAAGTTGATATCAGTGAGCAAATAGACAACACGGCAACATTTTATACTTAGAGCATTAGAGATCACGTGGACCTTCAAGGACGGCAAGAGGACAAGAAAAATATGCAAAGAAAATCCAAGATTTGAATTTTGGGTTACCCTGAGAAGGAGGCACCTGAAGATACCATCATCATCTTAGGACATATCTATAAGCTGACAATGGACAGCAAGGAAACTCTGTGTGAAGCTGGAAAAGGCCCATCGGGTCTTCAGAAGCAGAGGCTGACTGCAGCCTGTTGCCAGCCTTTTCAAGATAGGCAGCTGCTAATGAAGCAGCAACTTGGAAAAGATAAAATGTATTTCACACATCTAAAAAGGTCGAAGGAAGATGACTGGCGTGATTAAATGGGGAAGTGAGAGAGGCTATTAAAGACAAAAAAAGGCATCTTTTAAAAAATGCAAGTCAGAACCAACTGAGGAAAACAGCAAAGAGCATAAGGAGTAGCAGGATAGATTTTTAAAAAGGGTTCCGGGGTGATCCGGGAAACTACAGACCGGTGAGCCTCACGTCAGTACCGGGAAAAATGGTAGAAACCATCATAAAGAATAAAATTACTCAGCAGGTAGATAGTTATGGCCTAATGGGAGTCAGCCAACATGGCTTTAGACAAGGAAGATATTGTCTTACTAATCTGTTATGTTTTTTTGAAGGAGTGAATAAACAGGTGGACAAAGGTGAGTCGGTTGATATAGTGTATCTGGACTTTCAGAAAGCCTTTGACAAGGTCCCTCATCAGGGACTTTTGGCAAAACTAAAGAGTCATGGGATAGGAGGCAGTGTACTACTGTGGATCAGGAACTTGTTAAAAGATAGAAAGCAGAGGGTTGGGCTAAATGGCCAATTTTCCCAATGGAGAAAGGTGAATAGTGGTGTACCCCAGGGATCTGTGCTGGGTCCACTGCTTTTTGACATATTCATGCAGTGTACAGCAGTATGTAAAGAAACCTCGATTTTATTTGTTTGTTTGTTTTTATAGACCGCTTTTCCTTTTAGTCAAAGCAGTTTACACATAACTTTAACTTACAAAGTTTACAAAGAACACATTACATTCAACTTCTGGAATATTTGTAACAGAGTTGTAACTGGGGTGAAGGAGAGCTTTCAACAGGGTTGGGGAGGGGATTTTCACCTGTTGTCCTTCTATGAGGGGGGAAAATTACTGTGATAACAAGAGAGCATGTCCGTCATCCTTAGTGTTGGAAGCTGGCCAAAACAAGCACTTTTCAAATTCCTATTCATGCCAAGGAGAAGATATAGATATGGATGTGTCTGCTGGTGGTTCTAAATGTGCGGCATCATTCCGGAATCGGGGATGCACATGGATCTTTTTATTGACCCCCTGGACACCACTCCATCGTGACCCCATACAACATAGATGTAATCATGCCAGACGTGTAAATTTGGTCCTTTATTACATGGCTCTTAGGGTGGGGATGCGATTGGCACGCCTGAATGGGCTTCTTCAGACATGCAGAGCTTCTAAAATAACCCCATAAATGACGATGGTAAAAGGGGTATTCAGGATCTGATCATAACAGAAAAACTAGATTAATTCCTTGTTTTGAAATTTGCTGAGGGAGATTTTGGGAAACACCAGAAAATATCTTTGAAAGTGATCATTCAGAGGGATTCAGGGTTGGCTCCACCATCAAGGAATTAGAACATCGCCTAGAGTGCAAAACCTTAGGAGGAAACAGCAAAAATGCTTCATCAGGCTGCCAGTGAAAGAACTGCAGCGAGAGCCAGCCAGTGAGCAGCACTATGGGCCCCTTTTACTAAAGGGCTTTAGCTGTTACCATGTTAAAGGCGCATTGGGACGCACACTGGCAGATAGCATGGGGCCTTGAGAGCACCACTGGATTTTGGCGTTAACTGTCCATGGCACATTAGGGGAGCAAGTGGATAGGTTGAGGCCAAGAGTGGGCAGGGTGAGGCCTTGCAGTTAGCACTCCCACACTAACTGCAAGGTGGCCAACTAACGCAGGTGCACCTACCTTCATCTATTGAGGTGGCAATAAGTGCACCCATGCTATTTTTAGGGCATGTTAACACGATGCACCCTGTTCTATCTGCTGCTAACATGCTTTCAATGCCCCCAATAGTTAACCAAAGTGGTGTTGCACCTGTTATGGTTTTGGTGCTATTGGTGTGGTAAGTGCAACACCACAGCACCCTTTAGTAAAGGTGAGACGGCTATCTGTGTGGTCCTCCTTAAATGGATAAACTTATCTGGATAGTACTGAATAGCATTACTATCTGGCTAACGTTTGCCCCCCCCCCCCTCTCCCAGAATGCCTCCCAGCTCCCTCCTCATAAATGTTATGTGGTGGGTTGCCCAAAATTTTAAGCCCAAAGCATTTATGTTCTTAACCCCAAATTAACTGCTTAAATAATTTTGAATATCTACCTATTAGGAATTATTTAGAAATGAATGGAAAAGAAAACAGAAAATCATAATGCTTCTTTATCAATCCATGGTGAGATCGCACTTTGACTTGTATGTGTAGTTCTGATCTCCCCATCACGAAAAAAAAAGATAGAGGAACTAGAAAAGGTTCAGATATAGGCAACCAAACTGAAAAAGGGGATCAAATGAACGACTTCCATGTGAAAAAAGGCTAAACAGGTTAGGTCTCTTCACCTTGGAGAAGACAGTTGAAAGATAAATGATAGAGGTCTATTAAACTATGAGTGGGTGGAACATTTACCCTTTCACAGTAATAAGACTAGGTGATACCTTTCAAAACTAACTGGAAGTCAATTTTTTAAAAATTACTAAAATCATTTTTACACTGAAAGAACAAGCAAGCTGTGGAATTTGTTGCTAGGGGATGTGCTCAAGGCACACAGCATAACTGGGTTTAAAATGGATTTGGAAAAGGTCCTGGAGGAAAAGTCCATAAGTAATTATTAGCCAATAGCCAAGTAGACTTGGGAAAACTACTGATTATCCCTGAGAGTGAGCAACAAGGAATGGATCTACTCTTTGGGTTCTTCTGGGTATTTCCTAGTGATCTAGATTCACAGCTATTGGCAATAGGTTGCTGGATTTGATGGACCTGGGGTCTGATCCAGCATGGTGCATCTTGTGTTCTCTGTGGTTAATTAATACTTCGGTTGTGTTGTCTAATTTGGTCTTGAGATGGAAGTGATCACTTATTTACTTCAATTTATCTTTCTCCTGATGAGGAGACCAAGATCTTCTA
Organism: Ichthyophis bannanicus; assembly: GCA_033557465.1. NCBI lineage: Eukaryota > Metazoa > Chordata > Amphibia > Gymnophiona > Ichthyophiidae > Ichthyophis > Ichthyophis bannanicus. Next base: position 486,539,540 of record CM066038.1, on the reverse strand, counting down.
GAGGAATGTCACAGCTTCTGCTTCGGCAATAACATGGCTTTCGACTGCTTATAATGTAGTTGAGAGGAAGGAACATTACGAATTGATGGGGATTTCAAACAGTATCTCATTTTACACACCAGACAAGATGATTTTAGAACACATATTGAAAGGCAATAAGGCCTTGGCCCATCACACTGTGTTGGCCAGAATAATGTTTACAGCTTAAGGTCTCACATTTACATTCTCATTCCCAACTATGATGTAACAGGAGAAACAGTGCACAGGGTGGGACCATCTATACCCCTTGATTCCCCATCACTTCAGCCATTATAAGAATACAGCTATCTTCCTAACCAAGTCACCAACTCCCATTCCTTTCACTAGTATCACCTTCCTGACCACGCCATTCCCTTTTCTACCTCCCAATTATACTGCTTTCTTCTATAGAGTTCAGTACCAATACCATATCTCTGTGGAGTCCAATGACATTAGCCTCTTCTAAATTCAGAGGCCGATATTCATCAGGACACTCTTCGCTTATAGATAACCGAATGCCTTACATTATCCCTTGGTAGATCTATCCACTTAGGTGAGATTGCTGAATAAGTGGTTGTTAACCAGATATTTCTTACTTTTCAATCACCTACTGTATATTAAAGATTCAATAATATACAGTATGTATAATCCTTTGTTAGAGAACCTCGAAATGCAATACTGTGTTGGGAAACTGATATGCAGCACTACAAATATCACAGATAGGGGACCACTGTGGTTTTTGAAAGAAGTAGCTGAAAAAGTGAAGAAAAAGAGGGAGGCCTTCATGAAATACAAGAGATCACAGAGAGAGGAAGATAGGCTTCTATATTTGGAAAAACTTAGAGAAGCTGGCAAAGTGGTTGGGAAAGCAAAGATACAAAAAGAAGAAGAAAAAGCCAATGCAATAAAATGCGTAGATAAGACATTTTCCAGATATGTTAGTGAGAGGAGAAAGGGCAAAAGTGGTATTATCAGACTCAAGGATGAAGGGGAGAAATACGTAGAAACTGATGAGGATAAAACGGAATTGCTTAACAAATATTTCTGTTCTGTGTTCACAGATGAAGAACCAGGAGCAGGACCTCAGAAAACACCCACAAACAGGAACAGAAGCGAGGGGCATCTTGAACAATTTTCAGAAGACTGAGCTCATGAGAAACTAGCTAAACTTACAGTAGACAAAGTGATGGGACCAGATGGGATACACCCTAGAATACTGAGGGGGACGTTTTAGCAGTTGACCTTTTCAATGCCTCGGAGTCAGGAGTGGTGCCAAACAACTGGAGAGAGGCACATGTCGTCCCTTTACACAAAAGCGGAAGTAAGGATGTGGTTGAAAACTACAGGCTGGTTAATTTAAGTTTAGTGGTGAGTAAATTATTGGAAGTGCTGCTGAAAGAGAAAATAGCGAGGTTTCTGGAGTCCAGCGGATTACAGGATCCAAAGCAGCATGGATTCACCAGAGGCAGGTCTTGTCAGACAAATCTGATTGATTTCTTTGAATGGGTGACCAGGGAGTTGGACCGAGGGAGAGCCCTAGATGTGGTGTATTTCGATTTCAGTAAAGCCTTTGACACCGTTCCTCACAGGCAACTTATAAACAAACTGAGCACCCTAGGGATGGACCCTAAAGTTACTGCTTGGGTTAGAAATTTGTTGAGTGGGAGGTGACAAAAAGGTACAGGTAAACTGAGCTCACTCTGAGGAGAAGGAGGTAACCAGTGATGTGCCCCAGGGATCTGTCCTTGGTCCGATTCTTTTTAACATGTTTGTTAGTGATATAGCAGAAGGGCAGTCGGATAAGGTTTGCCTCTTTGCAGATGATACGAAAATCTTCAATAGAGTAGACACCCAAGGTGGTGTAGATAACATGAGGAGGGATCTAGCTAAGCTTGAAGAATGGTCTAGAATTTGGCAACTGATATTTAATGTTAAAAAATGCAAGGTCTTGCATTTGGGCTGCAGCAATCCAAGGGAGCAATATAGTATAGGGGGTGAAGTACTTTTGTCCACTAAAGAAGAGTGGGACCTAGGCATGATTGTGCCTGATGATCTTAAAGTAGCTAAACAGGTAGAAAAGATAACGGCAAAAGCTAGAAGGATGCTTGGGTGCATAGGCCAAACAATCACTCAAACAGGAACAAAAATGTTAAATTAAATTCATCAGGTGAATATTCTTATTGCATATTACATATCAACAAACCATAAAGGAAGGTCTCAGACTCATTTGGCATTTCTTTAAGCAGAAAGCTATCTAAATGCTTATGCCAGCTTGCATCAATGATCATCCTTTATATCAATGCAGTCATTGAAAATACAAATCAAAAAATACTTAACTGCAGATTTCTTTAAAAAAACTGCGTGATCAGGTACTCATGGTTTGTTAATATGTAATTAACAAAGAATAGCAATAAGAATATTCACCTGATTAATTTAACTTAACATTTTTGTTCCTGTTTGCGTGATTGTTTGGCGATTTTGACAGAATTCTTCACTCTATGAATTGATCAGTGAGTTTTGGGTGCATAGGCCAGCAGAAGAAAGGAGGAGGTCTTGAAGGACTAGAAGGACTTGAAGGACTAGAAAAGGGGACTGTTACTTCTGGAGAGAGATCTGCAATTGTGAGTATATACTCCTGGGAATTTTCTGAAAGGAATTCTTTTTATTAAAGCTAATTAATCTGTGAACCCACTATTTTTTGTTAAATCAGTCAGGGCCTAGTAGCAGCAGTAAAGTTTACATTTAAAACACAGAAGAGAGCTTTCTGGTTAAATTTCATACCCAGCAGAGAGCTTGTAGTTTACATTTAATAGTCATTCAGGACCTAGCATCAGCAAAGTACTTTTAGTTTAAATTTAAAACACAGAAGAGAGCTTTCTGGTTAAATTTTGAACCCAGCAGAGAGCTTGTAGCTTAAATTTCATAATATGTTAGAGCCTAGCAGCAGCAAAGAGCTATAATTTAAATCAAAAAAGAATATAGCTTACCTCAGCAGCACAGGACAGGGTACTGTGTAGCAGCCCTCTTTAATAAGTGTTATTTCCCTCCCTCCCTCCCCACACCCACCCACCCCTGGGATAATCGTAGCTTTATAGGTACTTACACATTTTAAAAGACAGGAGGTGCTCTCAGGTGAAGCTCGTTACCCAAATCAGTCATACACTAAGGACCTGAAATTAATTAAGCTTCAGGTGAACAAGGTATATTAAACGTATTAGGTACAGTTTTATTGGTATAAATATCCATAGCAACCCTTAGTAAGTAAAGAACTTAAAGATCTAAACAAAAACTTAAAACTAAGATGCAGACAGCAGTCCAGCAGCGAGATGGGGGCTTTCCAGTCTTTTGCATTGAGTGTCACATGTATGATTTTCTCCCAGTTGGTGAGAGGTCTTACGTGTGCACTAGGTGCAAAGAGCTCTTTGCTCTCAGGGAATGAGTCTGTTCTCTAGAGGCTAGAGTAGCAGACTTGGAAAACATAAGACAGACGAGAGATGCATAGACGAGACCTACAGGGATATAGTCCTGAAGTCCCACCTCCAGTCTGGTAGCATCCCTGTTGCCATGGAGGAAAGAGGTCACGTGACAGGAGAGCATCACCCGGGTGTGGCAGTAACTAGGACCTGTCCTCCAGGTGATGTAAAACCCTCTCGCACCGAGGAAGTTTCTCCAGGGCCATGTGCCCATGAGGGAAGGGTTAGGACAGCCATTATAGTTGGTGATTCGATCATTAGGCATGTAGATAGCTGGGTGGCTGGTGGACGTGAGGATCACCTGGTAACATGCCTGCCTGGTGCGAAGGTAGCGGACCTCACGCGCCACCTAGATAAGGTCTTAGATAGTGCTGGGGAGGAGTCTGCTGTCTTGGTACATGTCGGTACCAATGACATAGGAAAATGTGGTAGGGAGGTTCTGGAGGCTAAATTTAGGCTTTTAGATAGGAAGTTGAAATCCAGAACTTCCAGGGTAGTGTTCTCCGAAATGCTTCCCGTTCCACGTGCAGGACCCAAAAGGCAGGCAGAGCTCCTGAGTCTCAATGCGTGGATGAGACAATGGTGCAGAGATGAGGGTTTTGGATTTGTTAGGAACTGGGGAACATTCTGGGGAAAGGAGGGGCTCTTCCGAAGGGATGGGCTTCACCTTAACGGGGATGGAACCAGGCTGCTGGCATTAACCTTTAAAAAGGCAATAGAGCAGCTTTTAAACTAGATAATAGGGGAAAGCCGACAGTCGCCCAAGTGCGGATGGTTCAGAAATCCACAGTATTACCTTTTAACTTTCGAAAGGGAGTCTATGATAAAATGAGGAAAATCTTGGCAGCCCAGACCAGCTGTATTCCATGCTTTAAGAAAAGTGGAAGGAAGTCCAAAAAACTGCCAGCATGGTTTAAAGGTGAGGTCAGAGAGGCTGTTGTTGCCAAAAAAGCATCTTTCAGGAAATGGAAAAAAGAGCCAAACGACGAAACCTGGAAAAAGCACAAGCACTGGCAAGTCAAATGCAAGGCATTGATAAAGCAGGCAAAGGGAGAATTTGAGAAGAAGCTTGCTGCGGAAACAAAAACTCGAAATAAAGATTTTTTCCAAGTACATTCGTAGCAAAAAACCTGTGAGAAAGTCAGTTGGTCCATTAGATGATAGAGGAGTTAAAGGGGTACTAAGAGGCGACAAGGCGATAGCAGAGAGACTGAATGAATTCTTTGCTTCGGTCTTTACTGAGGAAGATGTAGGGATGTTACCCATGACTGAAGTGGTATTTAAAGGTGCGGAAGAATTGAAGGAAATATCGATACATCGGATTACAACTATTAGATAAACTGAAGTATAACAAATCACCTGGGCCGGATGGTATACATCCAAGGGTGTTTAAAGAACTGAAATACGAGATTGCAGACCTGCTATTAGTAATCTGTGAACTATCATTAAAATCATCTCTAATACCTGAAGATTGGAGGATCGCCAATGTAACACCAATTTTTAAAAAGGGTTCCAGGGGTGATCCGGGAAACTACACACTGGTGAGCCTCACGTCAGTACCGGGAAAAATGGTAGAAACCATCATAAAGAACAAAATTACTCAGCATGTAGATAGTCATGGCTTTAGACAAGGAAGATCTTGTCTTACTAATTTGTTATGTTTTTTTGAAAGTGTGGATAAACAGGTGGACAAAGGTGAGTCGGTTGATATAATGTATCTGGACTTTCAGAAAGCCTTTGACAAGGTTCCTCATCAGAGACTTTTGGCAAAACTAAAGAGTCATGGGATAGGAGGCAGTGTACTACTGTGGATCAGGAACTTGTTAAAAGATAGAAAGCAGAGGGTTGGGCTAAATGGCCAATTTTCCCAATGGAGAAAGGTGAATAGTGGTGTACCCCAGGGATCTGTGCTGGGTCCACTGCTTTTTGACATATTCATAAATGACTTGGAAAGTGGAATAACGAGTGAGGTTATCAAATTAGCAGATGACACGAAACTATTCAAAGTTGTTAAAACCCAAGAGGATTGTGGAAAATTGCAAGAGGATCTTGATGAATAAGAAGACTGGGCATCAAAATGGCAGATGAAATTTAATGTGGACAAGTGCAAAGTTATGCACCTAGGGAAGAACAACCCAAACTATGGTTACACAATGCAAGGTTCCACATTAGGAACCACCACCCAGGAAAAAGATTTAGGCGTCATTGTGGATAACATGTTAAAACCCTCGGCCCAGTGTGCAGCGGCGGCCAAGAGAGCAAATAGAATGCTAGGTATCATAAGGAAAGGAATGGAAAATAAAACAAAAGATATTATAATGCCTCTATATCGTTCCATGGTGAGACCGCACCTTGAATATTGTGTGCAATTCTGGTCGCCGTATCTTAAAAAGGATATAGCGTTATTAGAAAAGGTTCAGAGAAGAGCCACCAAAATGGTAAAGGGGATGGAAGGATACTCCTATGAAGAAAGGCTAAAAAGGTTAGGGCTCTTTAACCTGGAAAAGAGACGGCTGAGGGGAGATATGATAGAAGTCTATAAATTAATGAATGCAGTGGAATGGGTAAACGTAGATCGATTGTTTACGTTGTCAGAATATAGAAAGACTAGGGGACATACAATGAAGCTACAGGGTAAACTATTTAAGACTAATAAAATAAACTATTTTTTCACTCAACGTGTAATCAAACTCTGGAATTTGTTACCGGAGGATGTAGTAAAGGCTGTTAGTGTAGCTAGGTTTAAAAAAGGTTTGGACAAGTTCCTGGAGGAAAGGTCCATAAACCATTATTAAGAAAGGACACAGGATATCAATGCTTGACCCAGTACAAGCATTGCGGAACCTGTGTCTTTTGGGGAAACTGCTAGGTACGTATGACCTAGATTGGCCACTGTTGGAAACAGGATACTGGGCTTGATAGACCTTGGTCTGCCCCATTATGGCATATCTTATGTTCTTATGTTATGTTCTTATGAGGTGATGGTGCCTGTGTATAGGTCTTTGGTGCGACCTCATTTGGAGTATAGTGTGCAATTGTGGAGACAGCATAGTTACTCACCTGTAACAGGTGATCTCCGGAAACAGCAGGAATTTAGTCTTCACATATGGGTATCATCGGTACCGACGGAGTCTGCGCGGGAACGCTCCCCAGCATCCAATAGGAAAGCTTTTGGGAGCATCCCACAGCACCTGCATGCTGCCTTCCCGCCTTTCCCAACTGTCCCTCTCCAGTTGAGTTTAAAGCTGAGACAAAGAGAGAGGGAAAGAGAGAGAGATAGAGAGATACAACTCCTAGGGGAAGTGGGTGGGTTGTGAAGACTAAATTCCTGCTGTTCCCGGAGATCACCCCATTACAGTTGAGTAACTATGCTATCTCCAGGAACAAGCAGGAACGTAGTCTTCACATATGGGGACTCCCTAGCTGCAGATGCCAGGGAGAAGGCCCCAGAAGTTGTGTACCCCTGTGAAAGGACTCCACTTCCCCCCATGGATCTCTGGCATCCTACCAGGGATGGTGGGTAGGAGTTGATTAAGTACTGAACAGGTTGAAGAACAGCCTGACCAAACAAGTCATCCCGGCGGGAGTCCTTGTCTAAGCAGTAATGGGCTCTGAAGGTATGAACCGAAGCCCAAGTAGCTGCTCGACAGATGTCGTCGATAGACACAGAGTGAAGATGAGCCATAGAGGCTGCCATGGCTCTCACATTGTGAGCTGTGACATGGCCTTCAAGAGGAAGGTTCTTACTCTCATAGGCAAAAGATATACACTGTGCAATACAGCTGGACAGTGTTCTTTTGGAGACTGGAATTCCGAAATGACTAGGATCAAAAGCAACAAAGAGTTGAGAGGACTTTCTATGTTGCTGTGTCCTTTGCAAGTAAAAGGTCAAAGCCTTTTACAGTCCAAAGTATGAAGATTCCTTTCTGCATTTGAGGCATGAGGCCTTGGGAAGAATACAGGAAGGTAAACCGCTTGGTTTAAATGAAAAGATGACACCACCTTTGGCATAAAGTGTGGATAAGTCCTAAGGACTACCGTATCATGATGGAACCTTGTATAAGGAGGATCAGCCACCAACGCTTGCAATTCACTGATGCGACTTGCTGATGTGATTGCAATAAGAAAGATGACCTTTCAGGAAAGGAATTTCAAAGAGGTAGTAGCTAATGGTTCAAAAGGCGGCTTCTTGAGCTGCCCAAGAACCAGATTTAAGTCCCATGCCACCGGTGGTGGCTTAATGGGAGGCATTTAGAGGCTTGAAAGAAGCTGCAATAGCACTCAAATGAATTCTCACAGAATTGGTCTTAAGCCCTGCATTTGATAAATGAAGGAGATACTCCAGTAATGATTCCAGAGGTATCGCAAGAGGGTTAAGACCCTTCTGTGAGCACCATATGGTAAACCTTCTCCACTTAAATGCATAAGAGCGTCTTGTGGAAGGCTTCCTGGGAGCATAAAGGATATCCTTTACCTGCTGAGAAAGGTTAAGACCGTGAAGTTCTAGGCTTTCAGCAACCAGGCCCTGAGATGCAGAAACTGGGGAATGGGATGCCACAGCATCCTGTCCTCTTGAGAAAGGAGATTTGGAGAAGATCCTAACTCCAGAGGCGGAGCTTGAGAGAGATGTAGGAGCAGAGGGTACCACATTTGCCATGGCCAATGTGGAGCTATGAGAATCATATGACCTCTGTCTCTCTGAAGCTTGAACAGGGTTTTGGGAATTAGGGGAATGGGTGGAAAGGCATACAGGAAGTCCTGACCCCAATGGAGGAGGAAAGCATCCCTGGCCTGACAACCCTGAGCCGGAATTCTGGAACAGAACCGGGAAAGTTTTGCATTCAGTGGACTTGCAAAGAGGTCTATGTCCGGGGTTCCCCAAATTTGAAAACTTTTGGCCACCTGGTCTGCATGGAGAGACCATTTGTGTGGAAGCAGAACTCGACTGAGTCTGTCTGCCCAAGAGTTTTGAATGCCTGGAAGATACACCGCAAGGAGATAAATCTGATGCTCTCTGGCGAGGGCCCATAGTCTCAAAGCTTCATTGGATAGCGACAGAGAGCCTGCTCCGCCCTGCTTGTTCATATAGAACATGGCTACTTGATTGTCCGTTTGAACTAGGACTGTCTTGTACCTGAGCTGGGAGTGGAATACTCGAAGAGCAAGGAAGATTGCTCTGAGTTCCAGGAGATTGATGTGTAGATAGGCCTCCTGTGGAGTCCAGGTACCCTGAGTAGAGAGGCCTTGCAGGTGGGCTTCCCAACCCACCTGTGAAGCATCTGTTGTTAGAGTGGCTTGGAGTGGGGGTGACTGCCACCATTGGAGGGACAAAATAAGGCGATCCGAGTTTGCTATTTTGTCTGACAGGCAACCTGACGCCTGAGTCCACTGAGTGAATAAAGTCCACTGGGCTGCCCTCATATGGAGGTGAGTATAAGGAACCACATGCACGGTGGATGCCAAGTGGCCTAGCTACTGTAACATTTCCCAAGCAGTGAGGTGAGGTTTCAGCACTCCTTGGGAAGCTAACTGCACAATGCGAAGGCAGCGGGGCTGTGGAAGGTAGGCCCTTGTCTTGTCTGGTATCCAGCAGAGCTCCTATAAACTCCAGGGACTGAGTGGGAGCAAGGTTGGATTTTGGGACGTTTATGACAAGTCCCAAATACTGAAAGATGCGCATTGTGCGAGAGAGAGCAACCCTGGCCTCTGGCTCTGAAGGGGCTCGAATGAGCCAGTCGTCTAAGTAAGGGAAGACGAATATTCCCAGGGTGCGGAGAAATGCTGCCACCACAGCCATGCATTTTGTGAACACCCTTGGTGCAGAGGCCAGGCCAAAAGGAAGAACCCTGTATTGGTAGTGCGTCCCTTGAAACAGAAAGCGAAGGAACTTTCGATGAGTTGACTGGATGAGAACATGAGTGTACGCATCCTTGAGATCTAGAGAACAAAGCCAATCCTGACTCTGAAGGTATGGCAGCAGAGTTCCTAGAGAAATAATTTTGAACTTCTCTTTGAACAGGAATTTGTTCAATTCTTTGAGGTCTAAAATGGGTCTGTGTCCTCCTGTTTTCTTTGGAATAAGGAAATAGGGGGAGTAGAACCCTGTACCCCGTTGGGGAATGGGTATGTCTTCTATTGCCCCTTGGGCAAGAAGCACAGTGACCTCTTGACCTAACTGGTCGTTGAGAGAGGTCTGAGAATTGAACTGTCTTACCATTGTAGGAGGGGGCATGCTGAGGAAATGAAGCTTGTACCCTTCTCTTACAGAGTCCAATTTTCTGCTGTTATCTGACCCCATCTGGGGGCAAAATGACATAAACCTTCCTGGGATGGTGGAGGGTTCTGGGCCGTTCAGGGCCAGGAAGGCAAAATTCTCTAGACAGGAGTCAAAGCCCCTGTGGAGGCTGAGTCTGCTGAGCCGGTTGAGGCTTAGCTGCTTTTGTCTTTCTTTGCCTAGGTTGTTGCTGCTGTCTCTTTTGGGCAGACTGACCTAAACGATGCCCCTGTTGGGTATAGGAGGGATAAAACTTCTTGTTCTTACTGAAATATGGTTTCTTAGAGGATTTTTTCCTCGCCGGATCAGCTGTAGATTTAGACAATCTATCCAAAGTGATATTGTCAGCATCTATCTCATTAGCTTTTTCCTGCCAATTCTTGCCAAAGAGATTCTCTCCTGTGCAAGGAATATTCCCTAGTTTATCCTGTACCCAAACTTCCAAGTCAGATGCCTGGAGCCAGGCAATCCTATGTGCACCTATGGCAATGGCAGAGGTTCTGCTTATGCACTCAAAGCAGTCAAAGGCTGTACGATTCACAAACTTGGAAACATCCTGACCATGTTTGACAAGGGCGACGTAAATCTTGCCTCTTATCATCAGGAAGGAGAGGGCTCATAAGCTCTAAATCTCCTGTGACCTCCTTAAGGAACATTCCCATATATAAGATATAGGAACTGATCGTAGCAGAAAGCATGGAAGCCTGGAAGGTTCGATGTCCAAAGACGTCAAGAGTCCTACACTCAAGTCCTGCAGAATTAGATGCATGCCTTTTTGCACTCTTTATCCATCTCATAACTGATTCCACCACCATGGAATTGTGTGGTAATTGAGTCTTCTGAAACCCAGAACAAGGAGGAACTCGATACATGGTGTCGAGTCTTTGAGAGTGAGATGTGGTTAGAGGCGTTTCCCACATCCTTAACATGAGATCATGCAAGATCTCATGAATAGGTAAGGTAGCTGCCTTCTTGGGAGCTTTAGAGTACTGCAGGATTTCTAATTCCTTTGCCCTAGGCTCTTTTTCAGGAGCCACTGTGATGGAAAGGCCTCGAGCCACATCTCGGATAAAATCCTGAAAGGACATATCCTCTGGTGGAGACATCCTACGTTGAGAAGAAGAATCCTCAGGAAGAAGTACTCTGGTATCGGCAGAGCTTTCAGAGTCTTCAGACTCATCCGAGAATTCAAAGTATCTCCGATTCAGGTGATCGTGCAAGGCACGGTACTGGTACCGATCGAAGTCGGCATCGGAGTGGTCCGGTACCGACTTTTTGATACCGGATGGATACACATGACTCGGTCGCGGTAGAATACCTGCCATTGTCAATGCAGTCTGTGCCGGCACTGGAGTCGGTGCCGGTACCGGTTGAACTGTCTGAAGCAATTTCAGGGGCATCGAGGCTGTAAGAAGAGCCGCGAGACTGTGTTCAATAGCCAAGAATCTCTGGTCTATCAACGCTGCTGATGCTTGGGTATCGGTACCGGATGAGGCGGCCGGTACCCCAGAGCATGGCACCAGTAGTTCTGCCGAGGTTGAAGCCTCGAGAACATCCTGCAGCCCCGTTAGTGCTTTGGAAGCCGAAGCCTCCCGCCGGGGCAATTTTGCCGGTGAAAGTCCCTCAAGGGCAACGCCAGAGGCATCTCGATGCTTAGAAGGAGATCTACCCTTTGAGGACCAGCTAGATTTATGTTTAGTTACCTAAGATCCATGGCAGGAAGACGAAGCCCTGGAAGACGTCGATGCCACGGAGGCTGCATCTAAGGGAAAAAGGGTGCTAAGTTTAGCAGCTCGGTTTTTCCAGCCCCTTTTCAACATCATCCCACAGGCAACACACTCTGAAATAGAGTGGTCAGGACCTAAACATTTGAGGCACCACTCATGGGTGTCGGTGACGGAAATGGTACTGCCACACTTAGAACACTTTTTAAAACCCGAAGCGGGTTTTTCCATTCTGAAGGAAAAGTTGCGCCTAGTGCCCAAAATGGCACATGGCACCTGAAGAGAAAATTACTAGAAAGACTCGAGAAGAAAAGAAAGAAGAACCGGCGGTACTAGTGTAGCGTCGAGGGAAGGCAGACGCGACCTCAAAAAAGAAGAATAGAAGGGATTTTTTTCTGCGGTGACAGGATGTGCGACCTGTTGGCTCCACGGAAAATGAAGAACTGGAGAGGGACAGTTGGGAAAGGTGGGAAGGCAGCATGCAGGCGCTGTGGGATGCTCCCAAAAGCTTTCCTATTGGACACTGGGGAGCGTTCCCGCGCAGGCTCCGTCTGTACCGATGATACCCATATGTGAAGACTACATTCCTGCTTGTTCCTGGAGATCGCACCTTCAAAAGGATATAAACAGGATGGAGTCAGTACAAAGGATGGCTACTAAAATGGTTAGTAGTCTTCATTATAAAGCATATGAGGACAGACTTAAGGATCTTAATATGTACACCTTAGAGAAAAGACAGGATAGAGATGATATGATTGAGACGTTTAAATACCTCCATGGCATAAATGCACAGGGGGAGAGCCTCTTTTGATTGAAAGCAAGCTCTGCTATGAGGGGGCATGGGATGAGGGTTAAAGGGGATAGATTCAAGAGTGATATGCGAAAATATTTCTTTACGGAAAGAGTGGTGGATCCGTGGAATAGTCTCCCAGTGGAGGTGGTAGAGATGAGGACAGTATCTGAATTCAAAGAAGCATGGGAGACAAACACATGATCTCTAAAGGAAAAAAGGGAACTGTTGCAGTGATTGATATGGAAGGACAGACTAGACAGGCCATGTGGTCTTTTTCTATCATCATGTTTCTATGTTTTTATGTTTCTATGTTAATTACATTAAAATAGATCTATAAGTATACTAGCTGAATCTGGGCTGGTAAACAATAAAAGATTCAAACAAAAAAACATTTTTAGGGACTATTAAGAGGTTCTCTAACAAAGGAATTAAGATATTTCTGCAGTCCTGCTTGTGCAGATAAAGTTAACCAGTTAGCACTGAATATCGATGCAATCCTCTTAACCTTTAGCTACCTCAGAGGAATACTTCTGTGCCACCTCATTTTATCTAGACAACTTTTAACTCATCCAAGATATCCAGCCAGAAGTTGCACATTCACCAGCCCTAAATATTCTCAGCAAAAACACAAACTCATGCAACACCCAATGTTAACAGGCTGTCTATCGACCCCCAAGGTTATACTGTGACACTGCTATGATACCAGGGCAGTGCAAGGATATGGGTGCCCTGGGTGAGGCTCATTCCCATCGCCTCCCCTGCTCCATCCCCCGTGTTCATTGCCACTGTGCCATCTCCAGGATGTGCAGCAATGACAATACTGTTAAAAGGCACCACAGCACCAAACTCACCTTCTCTTCCGGGCTGTGGTGCCGTTTGCACTCCGATCCCGCTTCCTGTTAAAACATGTGGAATCGGAGGGGCATGGGATGGAAGCACAAACAGCACTGCAACCCTGAAGAGAAGGTAACTCTGGCACTGTGCTGCAACTGCACATCCAGGAGAGGGCAGCAGTGGTCGCCCTCTTACCAGCGACACTCTGGTGTCTGCCTGCTTCACCTAATGACTGCATCGGCCCCTCCAAGCACATACATTTCACAGAAAGAACTCAGCCGAGTCACTGTACTGTTTCAGGTCTTTCATAGGGAATTTTTTCTATTTTGTCAGTTTTTCTTTCTTGCCTTCTTGGTGCAACACTGGTGTTTCTTGCTCTAAACCCGATAAAGGGTTTTCTTATGGTGAATCAAGGATATAACAGCGAGAGGCAGACCCCATGCGGAGTTGCCCACCTTTACAGGGTTCCCCCTCACTCTTTGGACTAGCCCCCACCTTACTGTAATTCTGTCTCTGCATAGGTTTTTGGGGAATGCCCTGCACAATTTAACGACACTTTTTCTGTACTGCCTCCAGCCCTTTTCCCTCTGGGCTGTAGAGGGCACTGGAGAATGTTTCCGCCTTCTCCTGGTTTTTCTGGATGCTCTTTCAGTCTTCACTCCCTTATAAAAGAGAATTGATTGAATGACGCTATTAAATAGTTTTAACAGTGTTACTTGGGGAGCTTCTGTGTTGTCTTTAGGGCTCCTTCTTGTCGACTCTTTATAGCCAACTCCCAGATGCACTTAATCTCAGGCCATGCATGATATGTGTTGTCAGACGGCTGCCTGGGTGAGAATGTTCACAGTCTTGGCAAGTGCATATATCAATATGATTTGCAAGGGATTGTGGGAAATGCAGTCCATTCACACCAGACACAGCTGCTCACAATAATTAGTTGTGCTTGAGTGTAAAGCCAATAAGATATTTATTTATGGGGTTATTTCTCCCAACACAGATATGCTTGGTAGCACATAAAACAGGATACTTGCTTTCAGTGTTAAACTTAGAAAAACAAAAATCAGGAAAACAGTTGAACTTGTCAGGCAATCAAAGCAAAAGAATAAAGACCTGGTTGGTAACAAACTGGTCTTTTCTGTAGGCTTTAGCTAATATTTTCTTAGCAGTGTTTTAAACAACAAGCAAAACCCACAAAGAAGGGAAAAACTGTTCTTTCCAGGTTAACTTCTTATATCTTCACACATAGATTCAGAAGTGATTCCCTCAGAGCTCACAAGCAATTAGGTAAGGCTCAATTGCTAGCAGTTATCCAGCTGAAACCCCTTAGCTGGCTTAATTTCTACTGCATGGCTCAAAATCTTACTTCAGGAGCTTTTCTGAGTAGATTAAAGAACAAGTTTGTATTTCTTTGTGATGGTTGATGTACTTTGTAACAGAAAATTACCAAAGGAGTTTAGACAGAGAGCAATCCATATATTCACAGCCTGTATCTAAGACCGCTCCCCCTTCCTCAACAATCATCGGTTCCATATCATGGATTGGCACAGAGGAATTTCTCAGTGGAGCACTTTCAGGAGAATACTTGTTTCCCTGCTGTCTTTCAAGGTTATAGCTAGGGCATAGATCAGTGTTCATACCTGAGCTTCCATTGCTGTTAGAGTTCCTCTCTAAATAGCCTGGCCAGTATGTAGTCCAGTTCTTATGTCCAGCCTTCCAATCCAGATCCCTGGACACTGTATCTCTCTTCACATACCTTCTGGCACGGGTCTTAGAGTCCTTTCCACGTGCAGCCGTCTCCCTCACAGGTACCGTCTGGAGATTCCTAGCTCTGCAGCACCATTCCTCTGGCTTTCCCCAGTCCAATGGTGTATGCTGGCCTTTTGAATGTCTCCCAGTATACGTACTGCCCTGGACTCCTTTAGACCTCCCAAATGCTTTTCTCTTCTTTCTTCCAAAGGGTTTCTTGCCCTCTCTGTCCGTCCGTTCTGGCTTCTGCTTCTGATGATCCTCCAGATGATGAAGACCTCCAAGCTGAGGATATCCAAGCTGATTCTGAGGATGAGGATAATTCTCTGTAGAATAAACTCTACCTTTATTCTGCCTAGATGAGTGCTGCACCCTAGCACAGCGCAGCTGTGCTGAATCAGGCCCTGCCCTTTGAGATGAGTGCTTGGGGATTACCTCATAGCCCTCTTGATTGAACACACGTTTCCCCACTTCAGCTCCTCTAATGGCTGTTGGAAACCTGGTGCATTCTGGGACTGGTAGTCTTTTATGGACAAATTCTGTTTTCTTATTTCTACCAGAACTGACAGGTTGCTTGTTCAGAGTCACTTCACCTTTACTATAGCTCCTTCCTGAGCTATGATAAGCTTCCTTATCACAGTGTCTATCACAGGAGTGGAGGAGTAGCCTAGTGGTTGGGGCAAGGTACTTCAGGCCTGAAGGTCGGTGGTTCAAATCCCACTAGAGGACAGCAACCTTGGGCCGGAAGGACTGGGGTTTCTAGTCCCACAGGTGCTCCTTGTGGTCTTGGGCAAGCCACTTAACCCTCCATAGCCCATGTTCCCTGTAAAATAGTTATCTCCAAGTTATAATACCCTGTTCAATGTAATTTCAGTTTGTTCAATGTAAACTGCACTGATGCAGAATAGTGCGGTATATAAGAGAATGTAAATAAATAAATAAAAATAAATAAAATAAATATTCCAGGGTATGCCGAGCTTTTTGTTTCTTTGGGAAGACGAGGAATTGGTATGGGAGAGTTGTCCTTTTCTAGGGCCTATGATTTGCAATATGTTTCTAAGAGGCTAAGCTTCTCTTGCACACCTTCTGAATTAGCAGGTATTTGATTTCTGAGAACTGTACATCTCTCCAGTACTCTGGGGAGATCATTGATGTAGATATTGAAGAGGGTGGGGCGCGGCTACATCTTCGTTTCACCCCTTGTTCTTCTCTGAAGCTCTCTGTCTGCTTGTTCTTTATTTTTACCTTACAGCTGATAAAATTAAATCTATATAT
This sequence comes from Ichthyophis bannanicus, assembly GCA_033557465.1. Taxonomy (NCBI): domain Eukaryota; kingdom Metazoa; phylum Chordata; class Amphibia; order Gymnophiona; family Ichthyophiidae; genus Ichthyophis; species Ichthyophis bannanicus. The sequence continues at coordinate 486,523,403 of CM066038.1, read as the reverse complement.
TCATCTATCATAAACCTTCCCCCTCAACTCCAGTTTGTAGTAATTGAAAGCTGAGTCTAGGGTGCCAGATAAAACCAAAAGCTTTTGTAAAGTCAATAAAACATGGAAATATTCTGCCTGAGAAGAGATTTTTTAGGTCTGTTAATCAGTGTCTCTCTTTCCTATTATTCCCATTCATCCTTAGAGAGCAGGAATTGTCTCATTTCACCACACAAAGCATTGGAAGTGCCAAGGAAACTGACTGAACGTTTAGAAGTTTCTGTGGTTATGTCTTTCCCACTCCTCAGTCTAAAAACATAACCTTCTGACATCGCCTCTTTCGCTTTCTGCTAGCCAGAACAAGTGAAATTGGACAGAATGAAGAACTCGGGTTATGGTGTCACCATCCAGTTTAATTACAGCTAACCACAGTCACTCCAGGAACTGCAAAGCTTCAGACCTAATTAGTGTTAATCCGATTAGTATTTTTTGTAGTGACGCACATCTTAGCAAAAAGCCAGCCTTTAATGCTGCTGTTTATTTTGGATTATCTTGATTCTGGCTCATTAAGTCAGTCATGAAACCAGAATATTAAAAAAAATATGAAGATGAAAATACAACATATAAAAAAATAACAAATGTGCCATATTAATTGCAAAACTCAATTACCTGCAGAGGAGAGCTCCTTTGTGTGTGCTCATCACTCACCTGATTAGTTGTTAAAACCACTGCTGGTCTCAAAGAGACATCTTGTTAAGACAGATAGTGACAAACATAAGAGATCTTTTTGATTTTTTTTTTACAATTGATAAAAAATAATATATAAAATAAATGTAGTATATTTTCTTCTTATGTTTTATATTCTGTTTTCATATTTAACATTTTTGAACGATCTATCCTCATTTGGCCTTCTGGCAGACATTACATAATTCTGCATCCTAGGTAGGTGTTTTTCATCCACATCTCCCCTTTTTGAACTCTCCTAATTATCGTTTTCCTCATTCTGTCCTTTTATTTTTTTTCTTTAGATTTATTGTCATCTCTACACTGGTTGTCAAATCAGGCCCCCGATGAAGGCATCCCTGAAACATGCCGAACACCTATTTGACTTTGATTAGACATATACCTGTGTAGGTGTGTTATTTTTAACTTGTGTTCATTGGATAATTTTGTGTGTACATTTGTATGAATAACTATTTGCAAACCCTTTAAAGTTTTTACATCACCTAGTTCCTTTAGATGATTTTGGTTTTGATATTTTAGTTTACCTATTTTATTCTCAACCCCTTTGCTGTTTTGGGTTGCCAATAATATAACAAACCATTAGATTTCACAGTCAGATTTCAATGTATAGATTTTACAATTGAACCACAGAGTGCCACTGTCCCATGATAAGAGATCTTAGTTGGTAGTATACATAACGATCATGAAGAAAGCTATATGGTTCAGTCACCAGGTTTCACAACAGAATCTATAACAAGGAAATTAATACAATCAGAAATCAGCCCATCGAGGAAGGGGTGTAACACTGGAGCGTGTGTGTTGAAGAAAACATGTGGAATATACCTCATGGAATTATTTCCAATCGCTCTGTGTCTGTGTGTGTATGAAACTAGAAGAGTGGAAAAGAAAAAAAAGAGGTAGTATGAAAGGAGCATTTCCCTAACTGATAAGTATACGTTTATCAAAATTTGTATGTTACAAAAGCGGAAACTATTTTCCATTAGAATTATACTGGGAAATTTTGTGAGGAGCTCATTATTCTGAAACCCCAGATCCTCCCGATCTGTCTAATTTTCGACCTTGATGTGTCTTTCTGCTGGTTTTATGCTATATTAAATTTTGTCCCATTTTGTTGAATTTCAATTGTTTTTCTCCCAGACAGAAATTCTTTATCCCTTATATATAAATTTCTTTCAAACATCCGTTGGCTTAGAAAAAATAGAAATCATATTAGGCCCAAAAGGATTATTTATTTATTAATAGCACACACTCATTTATTTTCCTTTAGAGGCTCATCTCAGCCTGGTTTTCCCTTATGGCATGCAGAGGGCTGGAGGTAAATCTTCTCTGCCAAACCTGAGGGCGGGCAGGCTGCATTTACACTAGGCCTTTTTACCTTGGTCTTTTCATTCTGTTTGCTAGAACTTTCATTACAGGTGATTATATTTGGGTTATTTGGATGTCATTGGAATGATTTTCTTCAGTATACAACGCCATGAGTCGACTCCGACTCGACGGCACTTAACAACGACAAACACTGTGCTCAGCAGTCTTTTTAAAACGCTGGCCGTGTTTTTAAATCTATTATCTATCTTTGGTGCCTGTCTTGGCAGAAGCGGCAGTGCTAAAATAGGTAGTCAGCAGAGAGTTCTACGGATAGTTGGCAATATTCAGCCTCTATCCATATAGTTATGTGGATAAAATTAGGCCAGTAACAAGGCTGAATTTTGGTAACTAGCCATGGTGTTAGCTAGAGCACCTACATTTTGCCCTGTTCCAGCACTGGGATGGTCTGCAAGATACTATCTAGACAGTGCCGCTGAAAATTCGGATAGAGCACTTAACCAGATAGTGACTGCTGCTATCCAGACCAGCACTCCAGAATACTGACCATTTAGATTTTCTTCAGATATATTTTTTTGGAGCCCCGTGTGGTTTATTCCACTTGACTGCAGCCTGTACTGTTACTTATCACGGGATGCACACAGATCATGTACAAATGAAACTGGCTTCACTGCTTAGTTGATGTTTCTATGCTCACTACTATGTTTAATTTTTAATACATTTGACAGACCGCACGCTGATAAAATGGTACATGGTCAATCTGATGCAGTAGTGAATCAGGTAGTGAATTATCTACTGGTTAAGGCTGATCACAGCTCCATGGGATGGTTAACACTTTCCTGGGTAAGGTAAGGCAGACCACCCTTAGATGAGAAAAAAACCCCCTTTAATTTTAGTTTATTGAACCCTGCAAAACAGACTAAAGTGGAGTCAACCAATGGTCAGAGCACTGAGCTGAGAACCACTGAAGCTAGGGTTCAAATCTCACTTCTACTGACAACCTTGTGATCTTGGGCAAGTAGCTTAACACTCCACTGCATCAGGTACAAAACACAAGGCCTCATTTCTAAACATGCATCGACAAATTAATGAGAGTCAGCACTCATGAAATAATTAAGCCCCATTATTCACAAAGGGGTGTATTTACTAACTATGCACCTAAATAAATATGCATTAATACTGTATATATGGGGCCCTTAAACTATAAAGCCCCCTTGGGCAGGGAAATACGTCTAGCATCTGTGTGTACTTGACCTTGAGTTTAGATTTGAGAAAGGCAGGCAAGCAATCATATCTAAAATCCAAATGTAAAGAAGGAGAAATATTTTGGGGGACTGTACAATCGCTCTGCCTGCAGAAATAGCCTTTGTTAGTTTACTGAGCTTCCAGAGAAGGGGAATTATACCCTGGGGGGCGGGGGCTGCATTGCTTGGAAACCTCTCAATCTACACACTACACTGTGCTACTACACTACACCTAAGCAGAAATCCACGTAAAAGCGCTGCAACAGTACACTTGATAGCTCACATTCTGCAGTGCGCAGGGGATGTGTTTCCCATCTGACTTCTCAGTATCCCAAGGTGGGATTCATGATGTGAAAATAAATATTGCCACCATGACGCACAGGCAGTGGACAAAAACTGCTTTTTCAGAGTTTTTCTACTGCAGCACAATTTGGCATTTGCCGCAAACAGCAGTTGCAAACATACTGCCTACCAGTTTACTGAAGGCAATGAAATGGCATTGGAAAAGAGGGAATAGGTGCCATCAAAATGCAATTACCGAGTTCTGGTAAATTAAAAAGCTACTTTTCCCTGAATACAGATGACGCTTCTGACCAGGATGACATGTTCCTGCCGGATATTCCCACAGTAACCCAGGCAGGTGTAGATGATCTTGGAATGGCCATTAAAAACCTGCACTTCTAACTCCGCCTAGAGAAGTGTTGCTTTTGGCTTATAAAGCGCCCCTCTAATGACCATCATGCACAAAGGTATTCTGAAGCTTCCACAGAGCAAACTGGTGGGAATGTTTATGGTGCTAACAGTGTGTGGGTGTCCAACTCACTTCAATGTTGAGCCGCATTTGAAAATGTTTTTACTGTAAGCAGCCTAGCCAGCAGAAGGAATTCTCTCCGATGTTGAAGCCAACTGAGTGAGGGTCATATTTGCATAAATTTGCATATTAAGTCATGTCAGTGTTTTGCTTTATGAGAATAAAGCCTTTTTCTGACATTTCTTGTCTGACCAAGTAATTTGGGAGAGAAAAGAAAGGAGCACAGGAGAAAGAGGCACACAGGAGGGGCGGTGGGACAGGCGATAACGGGGAATGGAGGCCCAGAGGGAGGAGAGGACGAGAGAATCAGGAAGCAAAAGAAGGAGAAGGGAGAAGATGGAATCCTGAAACAGAGAAAGGGATCTGGGATTGGGAAGGCGACTCTACTCACACCCCACAGTACCTCCAATCCCTTCACTCACACTCCACAGCACTTCCAGGTCCCTCACCCAGCAACCTCTTCCCCACCACTACAGCATTTCCAATCCCCTCCCTCCATTACTCTTACTCTTTCCCCCTCCCATCGTCCAGCATTCTCCTCTAATCCTCTTCCTCACTCTCCCAACCTCCCCATGATCCCTCTAATTCATCAGTCTCTTGTTCCCCTATCATATGATCTCAGTCACACTCTCCCTCCCTGCCTCCAATTTCCTCTCTCTTGCTCCCCCCCGGACTCCTCACTTAATCATACCCCCATCTCAGCATGCTAGGAAGAGGGCAACAGCAGTGCAGGGCTTCAGGCCATATCCCCCCTCCCTCTGCCTGCTGGGCCCATTGTATCATTGTATTTGCACTGCATGACACACCATAGTGCTGCATGGTTCAAAGTGTGAGACGATGGGACAGGACAGTAGAGGAGGAGGAGAACGTGAGCTAAGGCACTGTACTGCTATTGCCCAAGCTGGGATAGGTGCAGCCAGGGATGAGAAGAGGAAGAAGAGGGCAGTTGTCCATGGTCTCTATTCAGATGGTGCCGCAGTAGAGTGTGGGCGGAGCTTACTGATCATTGGAATGTCCATGCTCCACCCACACGTCACCACAGCACCATATGAACAGTGCTGGGACAGTCTGGAATCATCACCTTATCCATTTAGCAACACATGTAAAATTGTCGTACTAATAAAGCTACCTGAATCTGAATAGATATGGATAAGTTCTCTTCAATGCTGTTTCTGCAAGCAATAAAATCTCCATTTGAGAACTTCAGTGTATTGCTTCAAAGTGAGGAACCAGTGATCCACTGACTGCATCCTTTTATGATGAGGCTCCATATGGGCCTTTTAGGATATTCCATTAAACCACTGGTTTCTTGAGCATGTAAATGACATATTGCTAAGCGAGATCTTCAAAAGCCAGACCAAGACTTCTTTATGGGCACTGCTGCATCACATTGGATCAAAATGCAGGATCTTGATGGATCATCTGAAACAGTGAAGCTGCATGCGTAGACTAAGAGGTTTTATCTGAATTTTCTGCTCGAAATGAAGCAAATATTACCATTCAATAACCCAAAACTGAATGCAGCAGCTGTGTTTGATCTATAGGGTGAGCAAATCTAAACTATTCAATGACAGAGACTCTTTTAGCACAATTTCCTGATGCACTGCCAGAAAGCAGGAAAAAAAATGATGTTAATATGGTTGTTCTTGCAGTAATGGTTTCACAAAACAACCTGCCATAGTCCTTTGGAAAGTCAAGATTCATCATGTTATCAAAGTACAAGATCCAGCCACTGAACAACCACTCTCTCATTTTGCCAACCGTGTGTCACTCATACTGCACAGCAATGCTTTCTGTGTAGACATTTTCAGCATAGCGAAGAAAAATACAATTGAGGTCTGAAGCCCCTTAGGGAAGTCAGCAAAAGGATCTGGTTCCGACAGTGGCAGCCAAATCCAGTACTAAAGACAACTACTTTGCTGTCCTGAATGAGCCTGATATTGGCTGATTCCTGAAGCTAAGCAGGGTTGGGCCTGCTTAGTACTTGGATGGAGACCACCTTGGAATTCCAGGTGCTGCAGGCTTACTGCATGGATAAACGGCCTGATAATCTACTTCTGGTTGCACCTTACCAAGAAAGTCCAGGTGCAGGGTCACCAGGAATCAGTACTGACTCAAGAGCACACATTTTCTTTTCATACTAAATGATCGCCAACCGCAGATCTAATCCGCAAAGCAAATTCTGCATCATATTGAATCTTGTAGGCAAGGGAAGACATTCCAACTTGAGTTACATTAGTCAGTGACAAGATCCTGTTAACCGGCAATTAGCTGTCGCACATTATTTCTACTGCAGGTTTTCTTTGGTTTGGACTCATATGAAGTAGGCAAAACCTACTTCAAAAAATTAGCTCTCTATCATTATTTGAATATCTCATTTAATTGTATCTATGTGAATACTCCCTTTTAGAACAAATCGTAAGGTGCGGAGGCGTACAAAACTAATACATGCTGAACTCTGAAGAGCACACTTGGCCCCATATCCTATTTAAATGTTGGCAGGTATGCTGTATCTTTTCGAAGGAATGGCCTCAAAAATGGAACACAATGCTTCAGGTAAGGCAGATAAGGTTGTCTCACTAAGATCCAAGCACCCTAGCATTCTTCTGATTCTGGCCAAAAAAACTCATGACACTAATCTCAGCCTTAAAATTAACCGATATAATCACCATGGAGATCTCTCCTCCAATAGACGTGCATAAGTAATTAAGAACATAAGATATATACGCCATACTGGGTCAAACCAAAGTCCACCAAGCCCAGTATCCTGTTTCCAACAGTGGCCAATCTAGGTCATACGTACCTAGCAGTTTCCCCAAAAGACACAGGTTCCACAATGCTTGTATTGGGTCAAGTATTGATATCCTGGATCCTTCTTAATAATGGTTTATGGAACTTTCCTCCAGGAACTTGTCCAAACTTTTTTTAAACCCAGCTACACTAACAGCCTTTACTACATCCTCCGGTAACAAATTCCAGAGTTTGATTACACGTTGAGTGAAAAAATATTTTCTTTTATTAGTCTTAAATAGTTTACCCTGTAGCTTCATTGCATGTCCCCTAGTCTTTATATATTCTGATAACGTAAACAATCGATCTATGTTTACCCGTTCCACTCCGTTCATTAATTTATAGACTTCTATCATATCTCCCCTCAGCCATCTCTTTTCCAGGTTAAAGAACCCTAACCTGTTTAGCTTTTCTTCATAGGGGTATCCTTCTATCCCCATTACCATTTTGGTGGCTCTTCTCTGAACCTTTTCTAATAACGCTATATCCTTTTTAAGATACAGCGAGCAGAATTGCACACAATATTCAAGGTGCGGTTGCACCATGGAACCATACAGAGGCATTATAATATCCTTTGTTTTATTTTCCATTCCTTTCCTTATGATACCTAGCATTCTATTTGCTCTCTTGGCCGTCGCTGCACACTGGGAGGAGGGTTTTAACATGTTATCCACGATGACGCCTAAATGTTTTCCTGGGTGGTGGTTCCTAATGTGGAACCTTGCATCGTGTAACCATAGTTTGGGTTGTTCTTCCCTAGGTGCATAACTTTGCACTTGTCCACATTAAATTTCATCTGTCATTTTGATGCCCAGTCTTCCAATTTATCAAGATCCTCTTGCAATTTTCCACAATCCTCTTGGGTTTTCACAACTTTAAATAGTTGTGTGTCCTCTGCAGATTTGATAACCTCACTCGTTATTCCCTTTTCCAAGTCATTTAGGAATATGTCAAAAAGTAGCGGACCCAGCTCAGATCCCTGGGGTACACCACTATTCACTTTTCTCCATTGGGAAAATTGGCCATTTAACCCTATCCTCTGCTTTCTATCTTTTAACCAGTTCCTCATCCACAATAGTACACTGCCTCCTATCCCATGACTCTTTAGTTTTGCCAAAAGTCTCTGATGAGGGACCTTGTCAAAGGCTTTCTGAAAGTCCAGATACACTATATTAACTGACTCACCTTTGTCCACCTGTTTATTCACACCTTCAAAAAAACATAACAGATTAGTAAGACAAGATTTTCCTTGTCTAAAGCCATGTTGGCTGTCTCCTATTAAGCCATGACCATCTACATGTTCAGCAATTTTGTTCTTTATGATGGTTTCTACCATTTTTCACGGTACTGATGTCAGGCTCACCGGTCTGTAGTTTCCCGGATCACCCCTGGAACCCTTTTTAAAAATTGGTGTTATGTTCCCCAACCTCCAATCTTCAGGTATTACAGATGATTTTATTGATAGTTCACAGATTACGAATAGCAGGTCTACAATCTCATATTTCAGTTCTTTCAACACCCTTGGATGTATATCATCCAGCCCAGGTGATTTGCTACTCTTCAGTTTATCTAATAGTTGCAATACATCTTCACGATGTATCGATATTTCCTTCAATTCTTCTGCACCTTTAAATACCATTTCAGTAATGGGTAACATCCCTACATCTTCTTCAGTAAAGACCGAAGCAAAGAATTCATTCAGTCTCTCCGCTATCGCCTTGTCACCTCTTAGTGCCCCTTTAACCCCTCTATCATCTAATGGACCTGTTTTTTTTGCTACGAATGTACTTGAAAAAGTCTTTATTACGCGTTTTTGCTTCTGCAGCAAGCTTCTTCTTAAATTCTTCCTTTGCCTGCCTTATCAATGCCTTGCTTTTAACTTGCCAGTGCTTGTGCTGTTTCCTGGTTTCCTCATTTGGCTCTTTTTCCATTTCCTGAAAGATGCTTTTTTGGCGACAGCTTCTCTGGCCTCACCTTTAAACCATGCTGGCAGTTTTTTGGACTTCCTTCCACTTTTTTAAAGCGTCGAATACAGCTGGTCTGGGCTTCCAAGATAGTATTTTTCAACAACACCCCAGCTTGATCTAAGTCTTTAACCTTTGCAACTGCTCCTTTTAGTTTTTTCTTAACTATTTTCCTCATAGTAACACAGTAACATAGTAAATGACGGCAGATAAAGACCAGAGTGGTCCATCTAGTCCGCCCAGCAATATGGCAGGAGTAGGTGCACCCTACCCATGTCTTTGCTTAGTGGTGCACCCACCAGGAGCAGGTACACCCCTCCCCATATCTTTGTTTCTTTGTTTGTTTAGGGATGAACCCACCGCTTCTCCCCCCATTGCTCCATGTAGGACACCCCTCATTTTATCATAGTCTCCCTTTCAAAAGTTAAAAGGTAGTACTGTGGATTTCCTTACCATCCCTCCTCCATTAATTAGATCAAACGCGATCATGCTATGATCACTATTGCCAAGTGGCCCCAACAACTTTATCTCTTGCACCAGATCTGGTGTTCCACTAAGGACTAGGTCTAATATGGCTTCCCCTCTAGTTGGTTGATGAACCAGCTGCTCCAAGAAGCAATCATTTATTTCATCTAGGAACTTTATCTCCCTAGCACGACACCGTGACACTGACCCAGTCGATATCGGGGTAATTGAAATCACCCATCATTATTACTGTGCTGTAACTTTTGTTAGCTTCCTTTGAGCATTTCATCATCCATTTGTTCATTCTGGCCAGGAAGTCGATAGTACACCCCCACTGCCATCACCTTCCCCTTTTTACATGGCATTTCAATGCATAGAGATTCTACAGCAAATTTTGTTTCCTGCAAAACTTGAATCCTTTCTGACTCAATGCCCTCTCTAACAAAGAGCGCAACCCCTCCACCAATTTGATCAGCTCTATCATTACGATATAGTTTGTACCCAGGTATCACAGTGTCCCACTGGTTGTCCTCCTTCAACCATGTCTCTGAGATTCCAATCATATCTAACCTCTCATTTAGTGCTATATATTCTAATTCTCCCATCTTATTTTTTAGACTTCTAGCATTTGCATACAAGCATTTTAGAGACTTTATTTTATTCATATTAATTTGACTATTGGTAGGCATGGGTAACTTGGGATCTTTAAGCTCGGTCTGCTCCATATTCGAGGGCATTTAGGCTACTTTACTCTTTTTTTGGAACCTCTCTGCTTTTGGTAGTATCCTTCAAGGATACATTCTTCCGAACCATGCGTTCTTGTGCGACTGTCGGCTTTCCCCTATTATCTAGTTTAAAAGCTCCTTTTTAAATGTTAATGCCAGCAGCCTGGTTCCATCCCAGTTAAGGTGAAGCACATCCCTTCGGAAGAGCCCCTCCTTTCCCCAGAATGTTCCCCAGTTCCTAACAAATCCAAAACCCTCATCCTTGCACCATCGTCTCATCCACGCATTGAGACTCCGGAGCTCTGCCTGCCTTTTGGGTCCTGCGCGTGGAACGGGAAGCATTTCGGAGAACGCTACCCTGGAAGTTCTGGAATTCAACTTCCTACCTAAAAGCCTAAATTTACCTCCAGAACCTCCCTATCACATTTTCCTATGTCACTGGTACAGACATGTACCAAGACAGCAGACTCCTCCCCAGCACTATCTAAGACCTTATCTAGGTGGCATGTGAGGTTTGCTATCTTCGCACCAAGCAGGTATGTTACCAGGCAATCCTCACGTCCACCAGCCACCCAGCTATCTACATGCCTAATGATCGAATCACCAACTATAACGGCTGTCCTAACCCTTCCCTCATGGGCACATGGCCCTGGAGAAACTTCCTCGGTGCGAGAGGGTTTTACATCACCTGGAGGACAGGTCCTAGTTACAGGATCACTTCCTTCCACACCAGGGTGATGCTCTCCTGTCACGTGACTTCTCTCCTTCATGACAACAGGGATGCTGCCAGACTGGAGGTGGGACTTTAGGACTATATCCCTGTTGCTGTCCTCTATGTACCTCTCTGTCTTTCTTATGTCTTCCAAGTCTGCTAATCTAACCTCTGGAGAATGGACTCATTCCCTGAGAGAAAAGAGCTCCTTGCACCTAGTGCACACGTAAGACCTCTCACCAACTGGGAGAAAATCATACATGTGACACTCAATGCAAAAGACTGGAAAGCCCCCATCTTGCTGCTGGACTGCTGTCTACATCTTAGTTTTAAGCTTGTGTTTAGATCTTTAAGTTCTTTACTTACTAAGGGTTGCTATGTATACTAATAAAATTGTACCTAATACGTTTAATATACCTTGTTCACCTGAAGCTTAAATAATCTCAGGCCCTTAATGTATGACTGATTTGGATAATGAGCTGCACCTGAGACACCCCCTTTCCTTTAAGATGTGTAAGTACCTATAAAGCTATGATTATCCCAGGGGTGGGTGGGTGGGTGTTGGGGAGGGAGGGAAATAACACTTATTAAAAGAGGGCTGCTACACAGTACCCTGTCCTGTGCTTCTGAGGTAAGCTGTGACCACCTTCCTGGGTGATTAACAGTCCTTGCTTGGATTGAAGGAGTCTTTCAAAATGGCCTTTTGACCTGCCACCTGGCGTTAACACCTATTGAAAACGTTTCACAGGTCTCTTGCCCCCTAGGTAGAAGGCCTCTTTGTAAAGGTCTCTAGAAGACTATTTGTTGCTCAAAGAATACTGACCCTGTTTTGCCTTTTATGCTAAGTTATATTCTGATTTGATTTAAATTAAAGCTCTTTGCTGATACTAGGCCCTGAGTGAGTATTAAATGTAAACTACAAGGTCTCTGCTGGGTATGAAATCTAACCAGAAAGCTCTCTTCTGTGTTTTAAATTTAAACTTAACCTGCTGCTACTAGGCCCTGACTGATTTAACAGATACACTGGGTTCACAAATTAATCAGCTTTAATCCAAAGAAGTCCCTTCAGAAAAATTCTCAGAAGTATATACTCACATTTGCAGATCTCTCTCCAGAAGTAGCAGTCCCTTTTTTCTAATCCTTCAAGACTATCTCCCCCCCCCCAACCCCCACTAACACCACCATTGCAAATGTTAGCATCATATGCAAAACAATCATCCTTTCTCATTTACTGCTCTGTAAAATCTCTCAGGAAAATATTAAAACAGAACCAGTCGCAGACCAGGTCCCTAAGGCACTACACCAAACACCCTTCTTGGGCGTTAATTAATTGCTGCTGTCCATCACTCAACCAACTTCTGATTCACGCCATCATCTTGGGGCTGTTCAGTTTATTTATAAGCCTCTTATACGAAGAATTGTCAAAACCTTATCTGAATCAAAGAACATCACATCCTGTGCAAGCCACCTATCTACTTTGTGGGCCACCCAAAGAAATATTTGATACAATTTCCCACTGGTAAAAGCATGCTGCCATGAATTTTGCAACCCACTGGATTCAAGATATTTCACCATACTTTTATGGATTCAAGATATTTCACCATGGGCAGCCCAAGGGTGATGCGGGGCCATGTGCGGAGACTCATTGCAGGGCCTCATTTCTATAGCCACTGGACCTTATTTGCATAAATGTAATTAATTTTATTTTAAAATGTATAAGCTGTCCATCTAAAATTTTAGGCAGTTTTCAAAGGAGCCCTTCACAAGCCTCTTTTTTGTCCTGGCAATGACTTAGGGGCATATTTAAGTGCCACTGCGCCAACACAAATAAATAGCTGTTCCTGCACATAGCACACACTAACATTTGTGAATGTGCATGAACGTTTAGTAGACATACCTCTTAATGAGTGTCTCAATCCCATATGCATGGGCAGCGAGGATAAAGAGATTACCAGATTTCTACATTACTATACTTCAGTGTTAACTGCCAGGCACATTAGGAAGTACAATGGTAGATGAATTTAATGTGGACAAGTGCAAGGTTATGCACCTAGGGAAGAACAACTCAAACTATGGTTACACGATGCAAGATTCCACATTAGGAACCACCACCCAGGAAAAAGATTTAGGCATCATTGTGGATACCATGTTAAAACCCTCGGCCCAGTGTGCAGCGGCGGCCAAGAGAGCAAATAGAATGCTAGGTATGATAAGGAAAGGAATGGAAAATAAAACAAAAGATATTATAATGCCTCTATACCGTTCCATGGTGAGACCGCACCTTGAATATTGTGTGCAATTCTGGTCGCCATATCTTAAAAAGGATATAGCGTTATTAGAAAAGGTTCAGAGAAGAGCCACCAAAATGGTAAAGGGGATGGAAGGATACTCCTATGAAGAAAGGCTAAAAAGGCTAGGGTTCTTTAACCTGGAAAAGAGACGGCTGAGGGGAGATATGATAGAAGCCTATAAATTAATGAACGGAGTGGAACGGGTAAACGTAGATCGATTGTTTACATTATCAGAATATATAAAGACTAGGGGACATGCAATGAAGCTACAGGGTAAACTATTTAAGACAAATAAGAGAAAATATTTTTTCACTCAACGTGTAATCAAACTCTGGAATTTGTTACCGGAGGATGTAGTAAAGGCTGTTAGTGTAGCTGGGTTTAAAAAAGGGTTGGACAAATTCCTGGAGGAAAGGTCCATAAACCATTATTAAGAAGGGACTCAGGATATCAATGCTTGACCCAGTACAAGCATTGTGGAACCTGTGTCTTTTGGGGAAACTGCTAGGTACATATGACCTAGATTGGCCACTGTTGGAAACAGGATACTGGGCTTGATGGACCTTGGTCTGACCCAGTATGGCATATCTTATGATCTTATGTTATGTTCTTATCTGAAACTCACAGCAAACTCACTGTATCATAACGGCACTACCAGGACTCACAAAGCACCAACTATCAAATGGCAACACTGCAAATATTAAACCAATACATCTCAGAGAAACCAATACATTTCCTTCTGTGGAAAGAGAACAAGTGGCACTGTCACATAGAAAACTACATGAACAGAATACCTCAGCTCGGTTACACATGCAGAACATAGACCGTCACCAAACAAAGAACAAGGGATCACAATTTAAAAATATGAAGACAATTAAACTGAGAACCCCAAAAGCCAAATTTGGAATGTACAACAATACCTGAGAAATAAAACTATAAATTAATTTCCTCTTGTACTAAAGAAAACGTAAAACGTTAGTGATGCACATTTCCCAGAGCGGACTTAGTCCAGTTAATAAATTCAAAATATTTTTTTATACTGTTTGGGCATTTTATTTTTCTGCTGCTATTGCCCCAGTCACTTTCTTCTGCTAACTCTCCATTTGTCCTTTTTTCTCTCCTGCTTTATTTCCATTCTCTCTCTACATCTGCTTTAACATACTGATCGTTCCCCTTTTGCTCTTTCCTCCATTTCTTTCTTTATTCCTTTTTCATCCATTCAAATTTCACCCTTCCATCTTCAATCCCCACTTATTCTCCCAATACTCAGCCAATCAGAGATTTTTCTTCCCTCCCACACAAAATTTATGCTCCCCTCTCCATCCTCACTCCCCCAGCTTCTTTTTTTCTCCCACCAGTCCCAGCCTCACCCCCTTCTGGCCCTCCCCCAGCATCAGCTCCCTTCTATTTCCAGCCCCTCCCAGCATCCACTCCCTTCCAGTCCCAGTCCGCCATCTGCCAGCATCTGTCCATTTCCAGTCCTCACCCCCCCAGTATCAGTCCTCCTCCAGTCCCTCCCAGCATCCGCTCCCTTCCAGTCCCAGTCACCCATCCCCCAATAATCAACCCATTTCCAGTTATGCCCCCCGTCATTCCCGTTCTAACCTCTAATCCCTATCATTCCATTTTAGCCCCTCATTCCCATTCTAGCCTCCAGTCCTCCCCATTCTCGTTACCATTCTAGCCCCCAGTCACACACCAAAAGGGGCACCACACCTGATCAGCTTCAGAGGGAACTGGAGAGGCCCGAAGCCCCAGCTCACCTCTGAACAGCCACAGGAGTAAAGAGAGGCGTTTACTTTCTGTGCTGTGGCTGTGATAAAAAGGAGACTGCCAGTGAGCTAAATGCCCGGAGATCAAATGGTGGCACGTGCAGCATGCCCCATTTAACCTCTGGGCACTCAGCGCACCGGCGGGCTCAGTTTTATCACAGCCACAGGAGAGAAGGCAAAACGCCACTCTTTATTCCCATGGTTGTTCAGAAGTCAGCCAGGACTTTGGCCTCACCGGCTCCCTCTGCAGCCAGTCAGACGCGGGGCCCCTCGAGATGCATGGCCATGTGCAAGGAACATTCCCACACAGTGGACAGGCTAGCCCTGGTAGGGACTCAATTCAATCAGCCAGACTAACTAGCTTGCAGTTACCAACCTCCACCCTAATGTCATAACATATGATATAACAGGGTCAGATCAAAAGTCCATCAAGCCTGCATCCTGTTTCCAACAGTGACCAATCCAGGTCACGAGTACCTGGCAGGATCTCAAAAGATAGATCAATTTCATGCCGCTTATCCCAGGGATAAACAGTGGATTTCACTTTAATAATGGTTTATGGACTTTTCCTCCAGGAACTTGTCCAAACTTTTATTTAAACCCAGTTACACTAACAACTATTACTACATCTACAAGCAATAGATTCCAGAGCTTAATCATGCATTGAGTGAAATATATATTTTCTCCAGCACAAAAGCTCTAGCACAGGGATTTTTAACAGCGTGAGGAGGTGGGGGCCCCAGGCCACCAATGTTTAATTGGAATCGTATAGGGGATGAGAGCCACTGGGCTATCAATTTTTAATTAGAAAGCAGATGGGAAATGGAAGCCACTGGGCGTCAGTGTTTAATTAGACATCACTGTCTGTCTGTGGTGGTGGGGGAGGAGAGTTGAAACAGGGGCCACTAATGATTCTTTGACAGGATCAGGAGTGGGGTGGGGTGGGTACTGGAGCAGGTTGATAGGGAAATCAGGGGTCTGAGTGTAATCAGATCATTCTGGTCCGATATTCCCTTTCCCCTTCTCACATGACATTTCTGTCCCTGAAGATTCTACTGTACATTTTGTTTCCTGAAAAACGTTTAACTTGTTTGACTCAATGCCCTCTTTAACATACAGTACCACCCTCCACCAATGTGGCCTACCCTATAATTATAATGGAATTTGTACCCTGGTATCACCAGGCCTCATTGTCTCCTTGCGCCATATCCCCGAGATGTCAATTATATCTAATCTTTCATGCAGTATTGTATATTTTAATTCTCCCATCTTCATTTTTAGCCTTCTAGAATTTGTATCCAGGCATTTCAAAGTTTGTTTTTGTTCATACTGACAAACTGCTTATCAGCTGACAGGAGTAATTTGGAATCTTTCGACTCTGCTTTTTACTGAAAGGTACCTCACAATTTTTACTTTTATTGCAGCCTCTCTATCGGGATGTCCTAACTTCTCTATTTTTCTAGTATCTTTCAAAGACACTTTATTCCAAATCAAGCACTCCTAAGCAACTGTCAGCTTTCCCCCCATTATCTAGTTCAAAAACTGTTCTCTCTCCTTTATAAAAGATTAATGCCAGCAGCCTGACTCCAGCATAGTTAAGGTGGATCTCATACTTTTGGAAGAGACCCCCTTTCCCTTTTCTAGAACGTTGTCCAGTTCCTAACAAATCTAAAGCTCTCACCTTGCACCACAGTCTCATCTAAGCATTCTGAGCTCCTGTGCATAGAACAGGAAGCATTTCTGAGAATGCTACTCTGAAAGTCCTGGATTTCAACTTTCAATCTATAAGCTTAAATTGGGTTTCTAGAAACCCCCTTCTCACATGTTATCAGTATTCACACGTAGCATGAAAACTGGTTCCTCCCCAGCACTATCTGGAATTCTACCTAGGTGAAGCACGAGGACTGTCTACTTCACACCAGGCATGCCCATCTGCCACCCAGCTATCTACATGCCTAATGACTAAATCAACAGATAAATTGGGCATCCTAACCCTTCCCTCCTGAGCACAAGCTCCTTCAGACACATCCTCTGTGTGAGAGGATAGTGCATCCTCTGGAGGATCATTTTCTGCCACATCAAGGTGATATTCTTTTTTCAGGTGACTTCTCTCCTCCAAGGCAGAACCGAGGTTGCTAGCCTGGATGTGGGAATAAAGCTCTCCGTCTGCCTCAGCTCCTTCAAGTTTGCTACTCTAGCCTCCAGAGATCAGATTCATTCTCTGAGAGCCAGGAGCTCTTTGCACAGAGTGCACACATACTACCTCTCACCAACTGGGAAATAATCATACATGTGTCACTCAATACAACAGACTGGATACCCCTATCTCAAGGGTAGAATGCTGGCTGCAGCTTCCTATTAATATAACATTACCATAACCATTAATGAGTTTAGAGTTAGGGAAGTAGGGATGCCTAAACTAATATGAAGGTCTTTAAGACTATGTGGTATATTTTATGCTATTATTTTATGTTTGCTTCCCAATAAACTGCTAATAATATGTTAAGAGTTAAATCACTTGCTGATGGAAGTAGATTGTATTGTCAAATTTCACTCTCTCTCTCTCTCCTGGATATACAGCAATTGTGGAACAAGCAAAGCAGTTTACAATACAATACTCAAAATAAAATAGATATACTAAAATAAAATAGAATAATAAAATAAAATAAAATAGACAGCAAGAGGAAAGAAGGAAAGGGATGTACCTGGGGTGGGTGAGAATTGGGAGTGGGGATGAGAAAAAGACCACCTGCCTGCTTTCTTCTAAGGGGTTGATTTTCAATGGTGGCAGCCTGTATTTTTAAAGCACCTGGCTGCTGTTGCTGAAATTAAAAATGGATATTCAGTACCCGAGCTTATTTGGCCTTTGGCGCTGAATATCCAGTTTTGCTACCCAAATTTTTGCTATCTGGTTAGTGGCAATATTCACTGCTATTACTGAGCATTTGTATAGCGCTGCAAGACACACACAGCACTGCCCAGCACATGTAAGAGACAGTCCCTGCTCATCAGAGCTTACAATCTAGTCAAGACAGACAACACAGTAGCTGTAGACATGGGATACATCTAGGAGGAATGGTAAGGAAAGAAAGGAGATCAGATGTGTCAAGATCCGAAAGCAGCAGCAAAGAGGTGAGTTTTCAGCCTGGATTTGAAAAGGGCTAGAGAAGGCGCCCGAGATTACTGTTGTTGTTAAGTGCCTTCGAGTCTGTGTCAACTCCTGGTGATCCTCTGGATAATTGACCTAAACTTTGTTCGGTCTTCAGCCAAGCGGCTCATTGCTGATGGGGTGGTATCCATAGCTGCTGTTATTGTATCAGTTCATCTTATTGCCGGCCTTCCTTTTTTATGGTGACCTTTTACCTTGCCAAGCATTGTCTTTCTCCAATGATCTCTCTCTTCGCATGATATGTCCAAAGTATGAAAGTCAAAGTCTTGTCATTTGAGCTTCTAAGGAAAGCTTAGGTTTGATCTCCTCTAGTACTGACTGGTTTGTTCTTCAGGCAGTCCATGATATATATACAGTATTCATTTCCAGCACCATAATTCAAAGGCATCGATTTTCTTCCTATCTATCTTTTTCACTGTTCAACTTTTACATCCATATGACGTTATTGAAAATACCATGGCCTGGACAAGTCAAATCTCTGTATGGAGAGAGACATCTCTGCTCTTGAGAATCTTGTCTAGGATCTTCATAGCCATTCTGCCAAGAGCAATACGTCATCAGATTTCTTGACCGTTAGTTCTTTCTTTATTGATTGTTGATCCAAGTAAGTTAAATCCTGATGTTCAGACTCAAATTTAGGACAGGCCAATGTCTGTCCTAACTTTATACAGTTTGCCTGCCCAGTTAGTGGCTGAATATCGCCACGAACTTGACAGGCGCCAAGACTGCTCCAGCTCCACCCAGAGACTGCGCCAAAACAAACCACATGTTTCTAGGGTGATGTGTGGTGACATTTAGTGGAATTAACCAGTTTGTGCTGCTGAATATCAGGCGTAGCAGGCTTCAGGTGGTTAGCAGGGTCTATGTAGATCTAACAGAAATTAAATGTCTCTCTCTAAAGCAATCTGGCATTTGCCTGTTTTCTTTTAAGTCTAAGTCCCTACCTAAATCTAACAGAAATCAATTGGTTTTAAATCTCTAAAGCAAACTGAGAACTACGATTGCTTTTTTAATAAAATAAAAGACTTAATTTTCCAAATAACCCCACAATCTCTCATCTATCCCAAGCTTTAAGTCACAATATCTGCCAGCAAAGTAATATCCAGTTACCCACAGAGGCTTCATCTACACCTGCTTTCCCTCAGAAGAGAGGGAAAGCCAAGAGATCAATGACATTTATTTAACAGGATTTATACTGCTTTATCATTTCAGTCAAACCATTGTAACTTAAACTTGGTAATGTACATTAAACAGGGACATTGATAACTTGGATTTTTCTGAGGCAATGGACGGTCAAGTGGCTTGCCAAAGGCCATAAGGAGTGCTAGTGGGAATCGAACCCTGGCCTCTTGGTTCCAAAGCCAGTGCTCTAACCATTAGGCAACTCCTTCACTCCATGTCCTCTTTCCCAGTTCTGTGGAACTGCTGTTTTCTCAAATAACTGAACACATCTGTTAGTGAAGCTGCCAGAACCTCTCCAAGGTTCTTAATTTCATAAGTTAGGCACCTAAATTTGTCCCTTTGAAAAGTAACTTGGGCGAAACATAGGCACCTAAATTTAGGTTCCTAGAAACTGGGCAGCAAAATTAAATGAAGGGCAGAGTTAAGATGGGGACACATTTTGGCAATTAGCAGTAATTTTCAGCATGAGAAATATATCTTAGGTTCCTAATCGTAAGTAAATACATTTCAGTCCGTTGCTGGCAGGTTCTCTTGAAGCCACAAGCTTCAGTGGGTCATTAGGACTCAGAATTCTCCCAGGATCCCTGGAGAGCAGACATCAGAAGGGACCTAAGCAGTGGGGAGCAAAGAGTGATAGAGAAGAGGTCAGATGGGAAGGAGTCGGTGCCACTCAAATGTAATAATGGAGAACAAAGAGGCAACTCATGAGGAGAAAGACTAGCCTTGAATGCAATACAACTAACTGACCTTCTCTCCCCCAGAGAAGCAGTAGGGGGCAAGCAAAAGTGAAAGCGGGTAGAGGTCTCGCTAGAATTTGTGTGTTTTTTTATACTGCTTAATTAATAAATCTACAAGGTTTACAGTGAACAAGAATATACAAAGAACTTAGTCAACACAGACTGAGAACTTAATATAAGTATCCAAAGGCAAACATAAGTAATAAGTTAAATCTACATAACGTTCAATGGTCCATACAGGTTAGTGTATCTATGAAGCAAAGTTACTTTGACATGGTGGGGAACAATTAAGTTAAGGTAAACAGTGTAATTATTTAGGGGAAAAATTAGGGAAAAAAATAAATGACATCAGGTGTTAGCATCAATACTGGGTAGGCTCATAACTATGGTTATGTTATATAGGAGATACCATTTTCAAGGTAGATTGTGGTTATGTTGGACTGGTATCCGGGAAGTCTAGATGAACTGCTCTGTGAATAAGTAAGCCTTGAAGCATTTTCTGAATGATAGGAGGTCTGATATGATTCTGGTAATTGAGTTCCAGAGTGTTGGTGCATAGAGCGAGAAAGCTCTCCTGCATGTAAGAGGTGTGATCAAAAAGTATCGAGACTTGTACAATAACACAAGAAGTATAACACTGACAGTTATTGCACTCAGTCTCCTTCAAAGTAGCCCCCTTCCGATAAGACACACTTCCTCCAGCTTTCCTGCCACTGCTGGAAACAATTTTGAAATGCCTCTTTCGTTGTACTGTGAAGCTGCTGCGTCAAATTTTACTTCATGGTATCCAAGTCATCAAATCTCCTTCTTTTCAATAGTAATTTCAGTTTTGGAAACAAGAAAAAGTCAGGATGCAAGGTCAGGTGAGTACAGAGGCTGACAGACTTGCTCAATTTGGTATCTGGCTAAGAACGTTTGGGCAAGATGTGAGCTGGGGCATTATTGTGATGATGCAACCATTCATCATTCCTGTGCAACTTTGGCTTCTTAAGATGAACTGCATCTCTCAAACGAGTCAGAACTTGGACATAATACTCCGTATTGATAGTTTGGCCTTTTGGAGCATACTCACGATGAACAATACCCTGGTAATCAAAGAAAACTATGAGCATGACCTTGACATTGCTCCTCACCTGATGGGCTTTCTTGGGTCTGAGAGAGTCTGAAGTCTTCCATTGTGAGGATTGAGCCTTACTTCCTGGGTCATAACCATAAACTCATGATTCATTACCAGTAATAATCTTTTTGATGAAATCTGAGTCATTTTCAATGCATTCCAACAACTCCCTGGCTGCAGACAGTCAATCTTCTTTTTAGTCAGGGGACAGGAGTTTCATCACGAATTTTGCAGCCATGTGTCTCATCCCCAAACTGACAGTAAGAATTGACTATACCAACCTGAAACTGAGGTCCATGTCCTCAGCAAGCTCCCTGATAGTCAATCAATGATTTGAGTGTATTGTGGCATGCAGTGTTTCAACTGTGTCTTCATTCCTGCTCATGGATGGCCTTCCAGAACATTCATCATTATCAACACTTTGGCAGCTCTCTTGGAAATGTTTAACCAGAGTAATGCTGTTTCATCAATTCTGATCTGTTGAAGTCTTGCTATTAGCAGATTGTGGCAAATGGAGTCAAAAGCAGATGAAATATCTAAGAAGATTAGGCTTTTCTATTCCCTTTATTAGATTGTCTAACAGGGATGTAAGGAGGATTTCCACTCGATGGTAAGGTCTAAAACCACATTGATGCAGATCCAGTGGGGCATGTTATGTATTCCTGAAGATGGCATGGACCACTTTTTCAATCATTTTACCTATAGAAGGTAGGCTTGATATTGGTCTGTAGGAGCTTGGGCTGGTCTTATCTAATGCAACAAGTTTTAGTATTGGGCATATTGACACTATTTTGAGATCTCTAAGTACGTGGCCGGAGTGGAGGAGTAGCCTAGTGGTTAGAACACTGGCTTGGTAACCAAGCAACCAGGGTTCGAATCCCACTAGCACTCCTTGTGGCCTTGGGCAAGTCACTTAACCCTCCATTGCCTCGGAAGAAAGGCCTGGCAATCTACTTCCGGTGACACTGCCAAGAAAACCCAGGAGCTTCTGGGTCGCCAGGGGTCAGGACTGACTCGAAGGCACACATTGCATTGCAAGTACGTGGCCTAGAGTTAATGAAAATGTTGAATTATTTTGAGGAGAGAGGGTGCCATTTCTGATCATGTAATTCTGACCCAGCTGACAAGGCATGGGTCCAGTGGAGAGATAGTTGTATTGATGTTGGTAATTATGTCTTCCATTTGTTCAATATTGATTTGTGTGAATGTACGCCATGATGTGGAGATATTACTGTAGGAGGCTGGCATTGGTGATACAGTCACTGGTATTGATACTTTACTCCTGTAGTAATTGGCTAGTGATTGTGGACTGATGTTGTGATCTCCTTCTGAGCTGTGTGCATGTACTAGGGATTTGACAACTTCAAAAAGTTCTCTAGGGCAGTTTAGTGATTTCATGATGATTCTTGTGTGATAATTCTTTCTACTTTGGTTGATTTTGTCACGGTAGTCTCATAGTTCGGTCATGAATAGTTGCTGGTCCTGAGGTACTTTGTATGTCCTATTTACATTCTAAATCCAAACAATAAACCAAGCAAACTGCCAAAGTCAAAATCAAGATGTAAATAAAATAAGGCTCCCAGTGAGAAGGCAATCCAAAAACAAAAAAAATTTTGTCAGAGCGCTAAGAAGAAGCAAGGAGAAATATATCAGCTCGTTAACCAATGCGCTCCATTTTATTCAATTATTTTATTGTTTTCAAGTAACTTAAAATGAACTTAACTCGAAAGCACCAAAATGTGAAGAGCCAAGGAAGCCCAAGTCGTGGTCCCACTACGGGACCTGTTTTGAATCCAAACCTCAGGGATTCTGCATCAGGCTTTTAGAAGAACTTCCCAAAAAGTGAATTAGCTCCTCAGGATTAGCTGAACTAAAAAAGGCTGAGCCATTCAATTTCAAGGTTCAGACCAAACGGGGACAAAGAGCCAAGTTTAAAGAACCATTCCTGCTCTTTCCACTATAACGTCAACATCTGTTCGCCCCCATGGGGATCACATGGAACAACATCTATCACTTGCCATCGTAATTCATCAAATGAACGATGTGGAAGGCAATGGCCGACCATAGGAGTTTGTGTGGGACGGACAACATGCATGTTTAAAACTCAATTAAGTGAACATGCTTCTCGTTTGCATACTGCTAATGTTTCAGCACCTATGGTTGACCATTGCCTTCAACATCATCATTCATTTTGATGAATAATGATGGTGGGTGATAGATTTTGTTCCATCTGATCCCCATGGGGGCGATCGGGTGTTGAGATTACAATTGAAATATTCTAAAATATCTAGCCGGTGGCTTTTCTTCTCATTCTGCAAGAAAAGGGAATCAAGCCAGCCTGAGAAAATTTTGTCTCTATCCTATGGAGATTTACATCTATCTACACACAAATATTGGCTCACAACTACATTTCACAGAGCCGAGGCTGTAGTGAAAAAGCATCTGCTAAAGCCAGGAAGTGAGTTTTGCAGTAATGAACAGAACCAGCTTTCAGGGCTGGAGGTCGTTGCTGTGTCGAGATTCAAGTTGAGCACAGAGTTTTATTTAACAGGGTTTTTTTATACCGCTTTATCATTTCAGTCAAAGCGGTTTACATTGTAACTTAAACTTGGTAATGTACATTAAGTAGGGACCGAGATAACCCTCCATTGCTTCAAAAAAATCCAAGTTAAGTGACTTGCCCAAGGTCACAAGGAGTGTTAACAAGAGTTCTACTGAAAGTAGTAGAACTTCCACGTTTAAGACTAACACATGGCTGACTCATCACTTTCTCAGCTGCCAGACAAGAACAAAGGACTTGTGGGTATAATTAAATCATGAAAGAGAAGTACGCAACACAGACAATTTCCAGATAGCAGATACTGAGCGGTACACGCACTTACACGCACAAAACCCCCATACTCAAAACTAAATAACTCTTATTCCCTGACTGCCACCCCCACACACACTCCCGACTCACGACATAAAAGGAAATAAATTCCAATACCTAATTACACATGCCCTTCACCCAACACTCAACCTCTGTAAATATCCAATGTAAATAATTTAATGGTTGTTTGTATTATTAATATCTCATAAAGTTGAAGTTTATTGTTCAATGTAAATAGTTGAACCTGACCGTTCAATGTAAATAGTTGAATCCGATTGTTCAATGTAAATGTATACAACTGTGTACAATTGTTAAGATGTTTCATGTAAACCGCCCTAGATCGCTGGAAGGGGCGGTATAGAAGAAAATAGATAAATAAATAAATAAATAAACGTGCTTGGATTTGTTTATAAGGGTTCTCTAGTCTCTCCATTGAAGGATGTGATATGAGCTCTTTGTGTTACAAGGTATAAAGGTCTTGAGGAGAGAGAGTCATTGATCCATGACATTTTACAGATTTGGCTAAGTTCATAGTTCTTCTCATTCAAATTTGTGCAAGGGGATACTACAAGAGATTGTAAATTAATGTGCATAATAAAAGCTATGGAAGCCACCATTAATGGAAAGGAAAGTTTAGAACAAGGAGCCATGCAGAGTGGCCCTACGCATATACGAGCATGTTGTTAGCATAAGGCCCTGTCCCAACCTCGTGGGGTGTCTGTCACCACCATTTCACATGTTGTCAGAGTGCCAACATGGCAATACTTCTGCTGCGATGCTGGTGTCACCGATCACCCAAACCTCTTTCTTGCTGCTAAAGGCTCCTTGCTCTACCCACTATACCTCACCCTAGTCCCCTCAAGGCTGCAGTGCACCCACACCATGCCATCATACTTGTATGGCAAATTTGACCTGACTGCTGCCTGCACTATGCCTACCTGCTGTCTACTTCTTCCCGGACTCCCCCTCCTATCTATGACCTCGCACCAGCCCAAGCTCACACTGAACCTGCATCTCTGTTAGTTCCATCCTGTTTCTGGAGCACGTCATGTGCTCACTCCTGAGTGCTGTTACTTGACGCCACCGTGTTGAAGGCCTGAGATCTCTGCTCTACTGGCATCTCTGCTCTACTGCTGCTCTGTGAGTTAAGATGAGGGAAGATGTATCATGTTGAACTGGGAGAAGGGGGAGGAAGGGAAGCAAGGAGCAGAGGGGATATACTGGGCACAAAGGAGGCAAAGAGAGAGGCAAAGGGGATAGTCCAAACATGATGGGGGGCAGAGAAAGAGGGGGGCAGGGTCATGGGAAGGTGGGGGGCAGATCCTGGACACAGGGGAGGGGGCATAGAACTACAGAATGGAGATACTGGATTTGATAGAAAATAGGGAGATGGACTGGAGATACTAGACATGGGAGGAAAAAGGAAGAAGGGTGAGAAGGCTGGACACAGGGAAATAGGGAGAGAGGAGAGATTTTGGATATGGAACAAAAGAGGGGGAGATGTTGCATGGGCAGATGATGGATAGTGGGGCCAGAGGGAGGGGAGAGATGGTGGACACAGCAGGGATGAGAGAAAAGTGAGAATTAGTGATTGACTAGGGAATAAGAGGCTGAGGTTCAAGCTTAAAAGCGGCAAATTGAGGACAAAATGGTAAGAAGGACAGCGATCTAAGTCCATAGGGAGATTTAAAAAATACAGCACATAGAAGAAAGATGAAAGAAAATGAAAGAAAAAAAAAAGATCAATATCAAGGATGGATATAGAGGAGAGAAGCAGCAGATGAACTTGAGACCCTGGAAAGAGTTAAGAGAAAATACAATAAATCAGAAACTAGAGACTGGAACCAACACAATCAAAAAAACAAGATGACCAGAAAAAGGTATAAAAAAGTATTTTAATTTCAATATAGTGATTAGAATACGTCGGTTGTTGCAATTTACATGTTCCTTCTTTATATGCATTTTTCTCTTGCTCTGGTGATGCTCTACAAGCAGAGTGTCGCTTCTTAGGGTTTAATTTAATTTTTGTCAACATATTTCTATTTTTAATTTGTGGTCATGTATTCTGTTCTTAGTGAGCTAAACAAGTGTGTGACCGGGACCAGGTATTCTGTTAGCATGCAGTTATTATGTAGGAATCTGGCTTATTCAGTCTCCCAGTTGGTGTATGGACATTCTAGGTTCCATTTTAGCATTTATGGTGTTGCCCTTTTCTGAGTAGATTCCCATGTTGTGTGAGTTTTGGAAGTTAGTATTGTTCTGGAAGGTAGATGTGCTCTCTGGTTTCTGTACCTTGGATTCTCGCTTTTTCTTTTTCTTCCTTGTATGGAGTCAATTGTAGGGTGTTGGTGGTTAGTAGTGGAATATGGATTGTCTTTGAGATTTGCAGTTCTATGTTCTTTATGTTGCCAGTCTAAAATTTAAACTATTTTGTCAGTTCAGATTCAATAAAATCACAGATTTTAAGGGAACGTCTCCGTTTAAATTTTGTTAAGTAGCCTGATAGCTTCACTGCTGTTTATTTCTGAGATTTTCCAGCTCTAGTCCTATCCAGTCTGGGCATCATGATCTTGAATTCACAGCTACCAGGATTAGTTTCTCATTGAATATCTTCCCTCCTGACCAAATGCATCCAATATGCAGATATTTATAATTGTCTGTAGTTTTAAGTTACTTTTCATCCATGATTGTTATTATGTTTGTTTTATTGTAACATCTGTTTTAATAAATTGTGTATGTAGAGGGTCGCCATGAGTCGACACAGACTTGATCACACTTAACAACAACATGTATGTTTGGAAGCTGCCTGGGATTTTAGATGGGTGTCATATACATTTTAAAATAAATTAAATGTATGCAAATTGGACCCATGGATATGTAAATATGTATGCAGATGAGGCCCATAATGATTCTCTGCACATAGCCCCGTATCACTCTCGGGCTGCCCCTGGAGCCATGATATCATTCTGGAGTTGGGGTAAACTTGAATAATGTAAGGAACTATTGCTCAATAGAAATTGTGCCTGATAAATGCATTGCACTGGGACAGTCACTGGCCTACTAGTAACTTCTTGTGCATCAGATATTTGCAAATGGAAGGGGAGATTTTAAAACAGGAGGTTTACAACAAGAAGCAAACGGAAGGTACAAACTCTGCAAATTAAGTCAGCAGGCACACAGAAAGTGGAGATAGAAGACCCCAAACACCCAAAGCAGCCAAGTTTCAGCTAAACTTGTTGCCTCTGGGCATCTATTCATTGACATTTTTATTTTGAGACATCTACCATCAAACAGATGTTACAATAAAACAAACATAACAATCATGGATGAAAAGTAACTTAAAACTACAAACAATTATAAATATCTGCATATCGGATGCATTTGGTCAGGAGGGAGGATATAAAATGAGAAACGAAGGCTATTCAGCTGAAACTTGGCTGATTTGGGTGTTTGGGGTCTTCTATCTCCACTTTCTGTGTGCCTATGACTTAATTTGCAGAGTTTGTACCTATCTGCACGTATGTGCTGCATGAGTTAGTCACTCTGCTATAAAATCTCTCTCATAGGGAGTAATTTAAAGGAGGCATATACTTTAGGTGATAAAGTACAGGTCCTATCTTATTTATAGAGTCTTTTCTATACCATGCTATTCATCATCAGTGCGGTTCACAGATAACATAAATGTCCGGTGTGGGGGATCTACAGCGGACTTACAGTAAAACAAGGGAGTTTAACTTGGAGAACAGATAAAACTATATACAAGTTAGTAACAGTTTAGCATGGGGTTTGGTAATGTTCAAAGAATGATGAATGTTCAAAGAATGAGTGAATGAATGGTGTGACTCATATATATACATAATGCTTAGAAGTATAAGGGATGTGTGGAGTCATGAGTGAATCAGGGGTAGTTACCGGGGGGGGGGGGGGGTAGGATATCAGAAGAGGGGCGCGGAGTGTCTACTTAGTAGTTGGGTAAGGTGTGGCTACGTGATGTCTTCTGAGTTGGCGAAGCATTGAAGAAAAAGGTGGTGCTTCAGTGCCTTTCCGAACTGGAGAAGGTTGTTGATGGCGCGGATGTTGGTTGGCAAGGTGTTCCAGCAGGAGGGTGCAGATAACGCGAAGGCCCGGTTGCTGGTGGCCTTTGAGCATTTGGTGATGGTTTTCGGGAGTAGTAGGGTATTGGTGGCAGTAGATCTTCTCAGTTTGTTAGGGGGGGTAATTTGGATGAGTTCGGAGAGGGAGATGGACGTGCATTTGTTGATGGCTTTGAATGTTATTGTTAGGATTTTGAAGGTGATCCTATAGTGGACTGGTAGCCAGTGTAGGGTTTTCAGGATAGGGGTGATATGGTCTCTTCTCGAAGCTCCATATAGGGTTATGGCTGCCGTGTTCATTGAGAGCTGAAAAGGTTGTAATGTGCTCTTCAGAAGGCCATGGAATATGGAGTTGGCGTAGTCGAAGTGTGGCATAACTAACGCTTGAAAGACTGTTCGAAAGTGTTCTGGCTCTAGTAGCTGTCTCATGTGCTGTAACATCCGGACTTTATGATAAATCGCTTTTACTGTGTTGCTTATCTGGGCATTGAGGTTGAGATGTTGATCGAGCGTTACTCCAAGGTATCGTATCTTTGTCTTAGTGAGGAGCTCGACATCGCGTACTTTCAGCGAAGTGGGTGGGGTGAATGCTTGATCTCTGCTGATGAAGAGCACATCCGTCTTTTTGAGGTTTATTTTAAGCTCTTGTGTTTGTAGCCAGTCTGTAACTGCATCGAAGCAGGCAGATAACCGGGTTAGATCTGGGTGATCAGTGCGTATTGGAATGAACATGAGGACATCATCCGCGTATACTAGGCAGTTCACGCTGAAGGATCTGATGAGGTTGCAGATAGGTTGCATATAGATGTTAAAAAATAGGGCGGAGAGTGAGGCACCTTGAGGGACGCCCTTCACTTGTGGGAATGGGGTGGATATAGAGGAGCCATATTTTGGCAGTATTTTGGTCATTAACATGTGTATCTGGCAAGATACATGCAATAATGACCTCTTCTAATAAATACTGACCAGTAGAAAAGTATGCATGCCGTATGATGGCTCGTACTTTGCCAGTGAGCGAGAGCCTGAATGGAAGAGCGTGGACAGACTGCACGAGCATGCACACAGATTGTAAAATACTATAATTTATCAAGCTCTTTTACACCAACTCTATGGCTGGGGTGAATGTCCACATCTTAACCTAAGGCGCAATATCTGCCACTTATGCTTGTATTTTAGGATATAGGCTTTTATTGGAGTATCAAATAATCAACAATTAAGATACATATATTGAGGCACATGGGTGTCCTTACATGCACCCTAAACAAATTATATTCAGATGGATTCACCAAGTTAATCCCTTTCCTTCACCCTGTCTAAAACCAATCCACCACCCACAATATCATGCTTCTCTCAAAAGATTACAGCAAGGAAATCAAAGTATCAAATATTACAGCTTTATAGATCCGTCCAATATCCAATGAAGTAAGTGCCAGGCTTGGGATAAATCTCCTAACAGAAAAAGAACTGAAAAAAATACAGAAAAAATTAAGAAAGAGACGGAGCCCCTCATTTAAAGTCCCGTCTAAAATGGAGGTCAGTGAGACATCTCCACCCCTTCCCTCATTCGTCTAGACTCATATGCCTCTAATGTTGGAACGAGCAGTAGTTCACCCAATGTTACAGAAACCAGGGGGTATGTTTACTAAACCGTCTTAACGTGCGCCCGGCGATAGTGTGCTGGCTGCCATAAAAGGAGTGGGCGTTTCAGTCTTAAAGTAGCAAAACGGGATTATCGCGCGATAACGCACGCTGCTGCGCACATTATCGGACAAAGCGCCGCTAAGCGCGGTAATCTTAAGTAGACGCCCAGATATGCAAACATAGAAACAGAGGTGTAGCACAATGGTTAATACACTGACTGATGGTACAGGGGTCATGAGTTTGATCCCTGAGTGTGCCTAATGCATAAGGCTGGCTGAGGCATCACCCTTTACTTTTAGGTAGTGATTTTTGAGGCATTTTACTTTTATTTTAATTAGTGCTGCCAGCAAACACACCCTCACGGTGGCATAACCTAAGGTGCCGCATAAGGCACCCCATAACGCACTCCATAGCGCACATTATAAAGTGCACTGTCCGCCAAGGCACTCTATAATGTCCCCTATAGGACACCTTATAAGGCGCTAGATGGGGCGCCTTATAAAGCGCCCTATAAGGTGCCTTATGGGGCGCCTTATGAGGCACCTTAAGGTTACAGTACTCTGAGGGTGTTTTTGCTGGCAGCACTAATGTACATTAAAAATAGACAATGCCTCAGACAGCCCTATCAAATAACCCCACCATGGGTTTGAACCCATGACCTCTGGCTCCACAGGCAGTGAAGTAACCAGTGGGCTACAGCTCTATAGCTGCCAACAAACCCCTGGCTGGCTGCAGGACTGCACGTCACCACACAAACTGTCTGCTGTGGTTACCAGGATAGGGTTAACCCATCCATACCCATGATGCACTCCACATGCAAATCAGCAGTCGACAGATGGGCACAAGATGGGGTATGCACCCCCACAGCACCTCGGCCTGGTAGGGGGAACTGACCGTGTGTGGTACTGGCACAGAGTAGCCACAGACTGTCACATTGTGCGGGTACTGTGCTTACCCTGAGGGTGAGGTGGGGCGTCCAGCACCAGGTCCACAGCACCTTTCATGGCTGAAATACGCCATGCTGCAGGTCCCAATCAGTGCTACTGTGTGTGATAGGTAGTTCCTGCAGACACACCTAAGTTACATCTGTGTCCTTTTGTATTTCTCAGTCATGTCTAGCCCTTATGGGCTATAATGCACCCAGAATAGTGCATATCCTGTGTTGGTGCTATGGTTACATGATGTAGGTGAAGGGGGGGGGGGGTGATTGGACCCATAGGCGGATTATGTACCACCACACAACCCACCCTCTGGGGCTCAGGGTGGGAAACAGGATCACCCACCAATAGATCCGCATTCTATCTCCCTGCAATGGTAGCAGTAGAGGGGACCATCAACCCCAGTCCTGCTGGGGAACAGACACCCTACAGGGCAGTCAATGCAGCTCTGTACACATCCATAAAGCAATAGCAGACAGACATTAGGCCTAGATATGCTAAGCTGCACCCCACCACTATCTGACATTCTCCAGCAGCAAGCCTCCAACTGCTGCACCCTGCAAGGTGTTCCAGCAAGACACATACTAGCTGCAGACAGTCTGCTAGCTAGTCCATAATGCATGGTCCTGGAGGAGATGCGTGTACCCAGAACTTGGATGTCAGCATACACACCAAGCAGATAAGTCAGTGATTGGGTCCCAAAAGGGATCCATAAATATCACATGAGCGAAATACTATATAGCACTATGGGGGAACCTAGCCATGCCGTGGTCACTGCTCAGTCAGGGTGAGAGTGACCTCCCAGCAGGACATGCTGTGGCCACGCTGTCCGTGCAGGTGGTGGCCGGGCACTACAATGTCCGAGCCATTGCCCTGTGCAGATGCGGCCAGGCCAGGCCACACTATCCAGGCTATTCCCACAGTACCTTGCTCCTCATTATGCACATTGGCAGGCCAATACTGGCAACAGTGCTAGCAGTGTGGGCTGTGGAGGGTGTTGGCAGCCACCACACACTGGATAGACAGACACACACTCCACACACCTATGCCAGCATTGTGCAACTATAGAGGTGTTTGGCAGCCCTGGCCATCACACCAGTCCTAAGCACAGTGCAGGCATGGCTATGGTACGCAATACTGTTGGGGTCACTCTGTCAGACACTAGACCTGAGGCACACTCCACAGACATCAGAAAGGTTGCTATGATGCAGCTCAAGCAGCCAATTGGGCTTAACGTAGGAATTGCTATCTGCCAGTTATCATAGCAACCTTTTGATAGCTGTGTACAGTTTTCCCATGTTTAGGGTGGCATTGCTAAGGTATGCAAGTGCTAGTATGGGGAGATGCACGCAGGGCCCAACATCCTGCCTCTCCAGGAGGCTTGGGATAATGGAGCCTGTGGGTGCGGGTGTGTCTGCCCCTGTTGGCCGCTGCTCTAGGGCAGAGGTTCCCAACTCCAGTCCTGGAGGGCCAAACACTGTTTGGGTTTTCATGCTGTCCCTAATGAATATGTATGAGATACATCTGCATACCATGGGGGCGGTGCATAGCAATGCAGCACAGCCACATTTATTAGAGGCAGCATGGAACCTGAATAGTGTTTGGCCCTCCAGGACTGCATTCGGGAGACTCTGCTCTAGGTAATGCGTCTGTTTATGGTGTCTGTGCTCTGTAGGGTAAAATGTAGGTGTTTTGGGCATGTTTACATCATCTGCAATAAAGGTTCTGTCTGTATTAGCACGTTTTAGTAGTGGGTAAAATATGGGGGCTGGGTTGGCAGGAACCACAGCTGGGACTTGAACCTGTGACCTTCTGCCTCTGAACACACTGGCTGTGTGCACTGCACCACCGTGTTGCCACAGAAACAGTGCATTCACTGGTAATATCATGACTGTTCGTCCGGCAGGGCCTGTCTGTTGCAGTGCATGGCACCCACCTACACAGGGCTAGGCCATGGTCTGCTCTGGGCAGCTGCCACTGCCCCCCTCCACCACCAGTACCCCTCTGCCACCATGC
Organism: Ichthyophis bannanicus; assembly: GCA_033557465.1. Classification (NCBI taxonomy): domain Eukaryota; kingdom Metazoa; phylum Chordata; class Amphibia; order Gymnophiona; family Ichthyophiidae; genus Ichthyophis; species Ichthyophis bannanicus. Next base: position 486,490,820 of record CM066038.1, on the reverse strand, counting down.
TGACATGCCCTTCTGCTGGTGGTGCTCAGTCTCAGGCCATCCAGTGTGCAGGTAGGCGGCTGCCTATGGTGCGTGTTCTGGGGTAGGGGTGCCTGCATAGACGTCCACGCTTCCCCCCCAACACCGCCTGCCAATGTTCTGTGCCCTTGGAGGTACCTGCTGGGTACTATCCCCTGTGACACTGTGATAAACACACTCGTGCCCATGTTGGGCCCTCATCAGTTGCTGTCTGGCTGCTGTACAGTTTCAGCATTCCTAAGTGCCACCTAGGCATCTGCCTAGTCCGCACTGTGCCCCAGCTGCACCACAGCATGTGCCGCCTGCAGCCCTCTGTATCCCATTTTCAAGCATCTGTCCAGTTGGCCGTTCCGACACGCCATAGGAAACCTGTCTGATGGAGAGGAAAACCCTGCACAGCGCAATTTTACTGTGGGCTCATTCACCTTGTATGAGGATGGAGCATGGACTCTTCCAGAATTCATATCCTTTTTTTGGTGCTTTCTTGGGAGTGTTTTTTGATGTTTCACATTGAGATCACTATTGCCCAGCTTGGTTATTTTATTTTTCCATTTTCTTCTGTTCATTTTCACTGTTTATTTGCTCTTTTGTTCCGTGCACATGTATCACACTTATCACTTTTTTGTAGGTTTCCCTGGTTTTGCTGTACATTGCTGACAGAAATGGTTTCTCTTCCCTTTAAATCAGCTCTAACGCCAGGGTTTCACTGGCGTTAGTTTTCAGCCTCGGATTTCACAGCATTAGTGTGCGGGGAGCCTCTCCCCTCCCACTCTCCACCCATTGACCCCTTCTCTCTGCCCCTGGGGAGCCTTCCTCTGCCCTCCGGGAGCCTTTCTCCGCCTTCACAGAGCGCACATTAAGACGGTTTAGTAAACATACCCCCAAATCTTCTTTCTTGTCAGATTTTTGTTCAATTTCTAATCTGCATTTTTGGCCAAGATAACTGAAAAGACTTCTGCTTCACCAACTTCAGCTTTATCTTGATTTTTGTGCTACCCGACTGGTTTCAAGTTAGCTTCCGTCAAGGCCATGGTAAGGAGACGTTATTGGTCTCTGCTGTAGAAAATTGGCTGAACACTGGGTAAAGGTCAAATAGCAGTGACTGCGTTTCTAGATCTATCAACAGCTTCACCAAAAACTGCCAGAGCATCTTACAGAACTTGGTATTACGGGAATAGTTTTAAATTGGTTTAAGTCTTATCTGGAAAATAGGGAACAACAAGTGTGTGTTGGAGAAGCATGCTTTGATTTGTTTATGGCCGATAGAGGTTTGTCTCAAGGATCAGCCTTGTTTGCTGTGTTATTTAATCTCTACTTATATCCTCTTTGTGCCCTTATACAATTTTTTCAAGTGCAATATAGATATTATGTAATTTTTACCCGTAATTGATAGTTTAGATACATCTTTGTTGAAACTTTCAGATTGTAATTTATCAGTGTCTTCCTGGCTTGCATTGTAGGATTTACACTTAAATTACTCAAAAACAAAACTACTGGTACTTCATCACCGAGATGTTGAGGTACGAGTCCCCGATATGGTTAATTTAAGAGGCTGTTAAATACCTATTGTTGCACAGGGCCATTATTTGAGATTCAGCTTTGTCCTTCCATCTGTATATTAGAAGACTTATGAAGCAATGTTTTTATAAACTTCATTTGTTGAGAGGATTAAAGACTTTATCTTGAAATATCTGAATTTAGGGTGATTATTCAGTATTATCACCACTTGAATATTGTAGCACAATTTTGTTTGGCCTTCCTGCAACCCATTTGAAATCTTTGCAATTAGTTCAAAACTCAGCTGTGCATTTAATATCCGGGGTTGGGTTGTGAGAACATATTTCTTCTTATCTGAAGGCTCTGCATATTCTTCCTTTTATGACAAGGGCATGATTTTGGTTACTTATCTTTATTTTTAAAGTTTTAAATATGGATGCTGATACCCCTCAGCAGAGGCTTAGATCAGAAAGGGAAAGCTTGTTACAGTGTCCAGTGATATCTGAGATTCATGGGGTGAAGATATTAAGTCATCTAACCTCTGTCACGGGTCAGCAATTGTGAAATCAATTTCTCTTGGAATTTAAGTTGCAGGAAGCTTTAGGTTTTTTACGACCAGTTGAAAACTTATTTGTTTAGGCAAGTTTATTCCTGAAGGAACCACAAGTATTATTAAACTTCATTTCACAAATTTTAGTTTCTAAATGTACTGTAAATTTGTTTTATTTTGTTTTTTAGTTTGTGATGTGGTTATTATTTCTTGCGTTTTTTGGAAACTATGGAGTATGAAATAGATCCACAGTGTGAAAGTACTGTAAATAAATAGTTATTTAAATAAAAGGTCCGCTCATTGGCATAGAAAATCACCCACCCACTGGTCTCGGACACTCCCCTGAGTAGGACGTGCCTTGGATTTATCCAAATTTAACTTAAGCCCTGAAAGAGCCCCAAAAATCCAGAATTCCTCCAGCAAGTGTTGTACTGAGCAAACCAAAATATCATCCACAAATGCCACTACCCAGAATTCCTGTCATCTCACAGTACCTCCAGATATGAGGGGATGGATTTAAATAATAGCAAAATCGTCAGTGAACGCACGCAGTCCTACCTTGTACAGCACTGAATAGAAAAATCATTTGTCATACTGCTCCCTTGGGGTCTAATACAGCAATCAAATGGCATTGAAAAACATCCCCTGCACACCCAAATATTCCAAAACTGTGTACATCTAGTCCCAGTTAACCCAATCAAAGGCCTCGTCAGCATGAAAACAAATCAATAATGAGGGAACTGCTTTCTGATAACAATATAGATGCCAAACCCGGACACATGTTATCCAGATGTGAGGTGCCTGTATGTGTGTGCGCGCGTGTGTGTAGTGGGGGGGGGGTGCCAGTGTGTTTGTTCTGTGGGGGAGGGAGAAGGGGCATGTGAGCCTTTTGGCATATATACATTCTGCCCTTTTCTCCCCATATATTCAACTCTTCAACCTTCAGCCCCTTGCACTCTACTGTCCCCCCAAACACTCTACTATTACTACTTCTTATCATTTGTATAGTGCTACAAGACGTACGTAGTGCTGTACAGAGACATGCAAGAAACAGTCCCTTCTCTAAAGGGCTTACAATCTAGTCAAGACAGACAACACAACTGGGGACCAGGATATATCTAGGAGAATGGTGCAGCAGTGTGTGCCTTCGAGTCAGTCCTGACTCCTGACGACCCAGAAGCTTGGCGGTGTGACCTGAGAATGGTAAGGAAACACATAGGAGATGGACAAGAGACTATGCAGATGGGAAGCCAAAAGAAGCCTTGAATTTTTAGCCTGGATTTGAAAAGATTAAAGTGGGGAGAGACGACTCAGAGAAAGACTAGCAAAGAGTCTAGAAGCGAGTAGAGAATTAGACTTTAGGAGATGGTTTACTGAGTGTATTTCTTCTAACCATCCTCCTTCAATTCCCCATACCCTGTCCACACTCTCAAACCTCTCAACGAACACACAACCCTACCCCTCCCACTGCCTTAGGCCCAAATCCTTTCAACATTAAAAATATTAAACAGGACCCGTCTGTTTATCACTGTACCATCCACTCCCAGCATACATTCCCACAGTCGCAACATGCTCTCTTGTCATTCATCCAATAAAAAAATATTAGTCTACTACTGTTTCTTTCCCAGTCAAATTAACACTAAATCGAAGCATAGACCCAGTAAACGTATTCCTCCAACTTGCAAAGCTGCGATAGAACGTGATATAGCACAGTTACATTCTTCTTGAAGAAGTGCATCACACTCCGTAAAATAAGCTCTCCATGGACACCAATAGTCACCTTGAGATCACTGGAGAAGGACAAGCACAAGAACAAAAGCATCTACAGAGGCGTCCAAAAAGAAAGTGGCTTGTCGCTGAAGGATCACACCCTATTGTCCTGCATACAATAAATTTTCAAACAATATCTATTAATTAAAGGCCGCTTTCTCTGGGCTGTACGCAGTCCCCTTCATGAACTGAGGCACTCATACCGAGCCGTGCCAATCTTTTAATTTATGATAATAAAATGTGTAGGCTTCTTTCGATATATCAAATACATGTGTTTGGCAGTCATGAAGGATTCAGAGTTGAACCGAATATAACAAGGTAAAACATCTTCTTAATAACCAAACTGTCCACATATAGCATAGAACCCCTTACGCTTTGTATGAGGGCAGTAGAATAATCTTATAATACAAGTACCTGTTGCCCTTCATGGTCCAACGACTGGGCATGCCTTGGTGTTCGGAGAACCACTTCTTTTTGAACAAAACTAAAATAACATGCAAGAACCACCAGTGTGTGGGCCCAAATGGTGTTCCCTCTCTATCTGTAAGGCCCCCATTGCTGCATTAAGCTGCAAAGTAAGGGGCGGTTAAGACTAAAAAACCACAGAGTTCCAAAGCCCTGAATCTACTTAGGAATGTCCACCAATTCAGCAAATCATCACTTTCATTAGCTTGTTGCTCTGTTAAATCTTTCACCCATGCCAGTTCTACTGCCACTTACTTCCCTTCATCTTCCAAGTCTGAAATCTGTGTCTCTACTTCAGCCAGTCAGCCTTGAAACACCACTAGCAATTGTGCAACTTGGTCAATTTTTCCCAAAAGTCTATCAATGTGGCCCTCCAAGACACGCATCACTCTTGCGGATACATCCTCCACTATCCCCACTGCTCAACTTCCACAAGAAGGCTTGTCGGCCTCACCTCCGCCATCTTGGAATCCTTGGTTTTGTTTTTTTCCTTTATCTTTCTTGCTGATTTTAATCACCATAAGAATCATTGGGGACACCAATTAGACACAAACACCTTCTTTACCACCCGGCTCATCTACGGACACACCGAAGCTCTAGATTTGACAGCATAAGTGTGGAGGGATGGGCCCCCAAGAGCACCAGGAAAGATGTCTTCCGCTGCTTGCCATGTGCTGTTAATTTAAGGTGCTCACTTGCAGCAGTTCTAGGGCTAGTGTACATGCCCACACCTAAATTTATAAGAAACATATGCAAAGTACAGGATTTTATAATTTACTCACATAGCCCTGGGCTCCTCTCTGTCCCGGCGCTTGACCACAGTGAAAGTATACGTGATCCAATGTGCGCACGTGCTTACAAAACAGCAATCGCATCATTTGAGTGTGTGTCTGCTTATGTGTAAATGTGACTAAAATACTTAGATTTGCACGTGTTGTTCATGTTTAAATCTAGGCGGCTTCTTATAAAGTTACTCACACAGCGTGAAAGCCTATTTATCCATCCTGGGCACAGAGACCAGGGTTAATCTGAACTCATTCAACTTGTGTCGTATCAGATGACCAGGAAGACCCACCTAGAGAAGAATGATGGGTTTGCAGGCCGATCCTAAACAAGACTAATCTGACAGCTGTGTGAGTTGATGCAAAGCAGAGGAAGAGAGAAAACCATACAGGACACTTCTTGTGGGTTCTTAGGGGGAGGTAAGCGAACAATATTATCCTGTGTTCCCTGGCTGCCAAAACCAAAAGATATGATGGGGAAAGGGGGGGGGGGCATCAACAAACAAGCTAAAGAAACTACATTTTCCTCTAATCTGGGACAGGAATCCTCTGCCTGTGCACTGCTGTGAGGGACAAAGGAATTTGCAGCCAAGCACAGGGCTGTTTTCAGTAGTGAAACTACAGCTGGCCATTTGCCATTAAATATCTCTGCATTTGAGCACGCTTCGTATAGAAAACGGACTGAGTAAATCGCTCATGTTGTTGCAGCAGCTAGAGACCAGAAGCACATTTCTGACTGCTCGCATAGGAAGAAAAAGCCTATAGGCTAGTTGTGACATGTTGGGCAGCTTGTCACTGGTGATATAGCAGTTTACCCTAAAGGAAGCTAAAGAGCTCTGAAAGGAAGTGATCTCAAGGTAATGCTGGGAGATGGAGTCCTTGAGCGTCTTAAACTGGCAGAAAGAAACTCATATTGGAGATGTAGTTAGGCAGCACACCTGGAACTGATGTGGGAAGCTTCTGGAATGAAACAAAAAGCCCAGACTGTTTGTAGAGAGCAAGATGGACGAGGAGGAAAACTGGCTTAGTTATCAGATCCTGAAGTGATGGAAAAAATCATCATACAAATTTTATTAAGGAATCATCAGTGTTTTGGGAAGCTGACAGGAAGGCAATGTGTTTGCTGTGAAGATCCTGATTAAAAGCCATAGAGAAACATCCACCTAGTAGACCAAAACATGTGAGCGGGAAGTCTGTATCATGGCAAGGCAGACAAGATGGGAAAGGTAGCGCCACTGCTATTAGAAAAAAAAAAGAAAAAAAATTGGTGCTCAGCCCGGTAAATAGTGTTTCAAGCTTGCCATTCCATATTCCTTAAACATCACCTGTTCCTCCTTCACTTCACCCACCCTAACCTAACACAACCTTCCCCCACACCTCAACTCACTCACCCAAGCCCTGTCACTCCTACAACCTGACTTATCTGAAGTACACAACAGCCCCGCCCTTCAGGTTCATTTACAACGCTCATAGACAAATGACTAATTGCACTGTTGATACCATTCTGTAATATAAATTGTAAATAGTTCTAAAATAACCAGTTATTGACATGTATATAGTTTCCCTAGTTTTTCAGTTCCAAGTTACCTATCCTGTTTCAATGTAAGCATAAGATCATTTGTTCTGATGCAAAAGTTTTTGTTATTTGTAAACCGCACTGATGCTGAAAAGCACGGTATATAAGAGCCTGTAAATAAATAAATAAAATAAATATTATTAGCCTAGACACTCGCTCTAACTTATCATTCAATTAAAGCTCTCACAGTTCTCCAGTAAGGTTATATTAAAAAGTTGAAGATTAATGACCACAGTTGTTTCTTCCCAAGCCTCTGGCTCTGATTAACCAACTAGAATTACAAATATTTAGTTCCCAAGATTTCTTGCGACATTCCATGACTTGCCCTGTTTTGCCCTTTCCCACCGCTTTTCTCCTCAGTTTCTGCAAACTCCCAGAATTCTCACTGTTTTTGATTTACACTGCTAGCAGGACTCGGCTCTTCCCAATCATTTCCAGATCTTCTTCGTGACTCCACAAAGGCTCTACCACCTTTCGGATGCCTCCTGCTTAGATAGACGCTGCAAAATATTGTCATTCGCGAGAAGTCTACGAGTTGCAGAGACGGCTTTCTTTTTGGACATTTCTAAAATGCACATTATCATATTGGTTGTAACAAAAATGCAATTTACTGTGCACTCTATAAAGTACGGAAACTCGATCTTCAGTTTTGCTATTCGGTTACATAGCTAACTAAGCTGTGTTCATGTCATCCAAACAAGCTGAGCCCACCATGGTTTTAGCCCACTGAATGTAGTTTCAAGCCTTCTAAAAAAATCAGATACGTTGTGGAGCAATCAGGACCAGCCCAGCTTATCTAGACAAACTGAAGTCAGATGGCAAAACCTTTGCTGATTACAGAGGGCAGGGCTGGCCTCCGTCAATCCTCGAGACACACAAAAAGATCTTTTTTTCCCCTAACAGCAGCAGCAGCAGCTGTGCAAATAAGTTGAATGCAATTTGTCTCATGAACATGCATTGCAGGAACCCCAAATTCCATGCTTCTTTGCAGCCAGTGAGGACTGGAGTTTGTGATCCCCAACAAAGGATTATCAAATGATTCCATGTCACTAGAGAAGGCTGAGCCGGTCCTGATTTTACCCTGTTGTGATGCCCCCGTGAAGAGCAGCTCTCTCTGCATGCGATAAGGGTAACACCAGACCTGGCTCAGTCTGCCCCCACCGCATGGAATCAAACGGTCATTCGAGTTTGCAATGGTATTTTTACAGCTTCAGTAAATGCCTGTTGTCTTTGAAAAGGTTTCTTTTTATTTTAACTGTTTGCATTTGTATAAAACTGTCAGTATGGAACAAATCCTAACAATGCCATGCCATTATTTCAGTTTCCCTGTCAAACAGGTAGCTGGGGAAACTACAGGAGTGAGTCATGCCAAACCCGTGGGTGGCTGTATAGAAAATCAGCAGCACCCTCCCGAGTCCCGGCTGAAATGGGCTCAGGTAGCTTGTTTCCAGAAAGTGGCTTGGTGGGGATTTATCACAGTGAGGAACTTCCCAGAGGAAGACCGTCACAAATATGCCCCATACCGAACACGAATGATTTCCTTGCCAAGCCAGGGTAAAAACGCAGGTCCACTGCCTTTTCTTTCCTAAAACTGCACAAATCTGTTTTCTCTACAGCATGAAATCTGACACCAGCACTTCATCCTTCTTTCATCGCAGCTCTGTCCTCGGTGGCCTACTGCACTCTTAATGTGGCTTCTGTTCATCAATATCTCATGGGCTAACAGAAATAATCTACAAAACCAGCGCAGCGTAACTACTACGGGTTTTATTCCATCCCTGGTCTCAAGAGAGAGAGAGACTGCCAGCACCCTCCTGAGAGTCAGAGACCTTTAAACTCCACCTTCGAGAGTCCCATTGCTGGAAGTGATGGGAACAGAAGCCTGGAGAGGATTTACCACTGACTCTCTCTGGTAGCACTTGGCATAAAACAAAGGAAATGTTAATCTGAATCCAAGCAGAAAAGGCACTGTCATCAAAGTGATTCTCGTCATGTGCATCTGTCTGTTTTAAACAGCCTTCAGGCTTGCAGTTTGCAAATCATCCTTCTATTGTTCTTTTTAATAATACTGCTTGAATTTTCTATTTTAGCATCTTACATTCTTATTCTTAATTCCAGACTAGTGCTAAGTTTTTGCCTTGCTTTCTGTGATTTGAATTGACTGACTCCAGGATACCTAGCTGGTGACCATGTACTGAGTTCTGGGGTGTGGGATGGGAAGGCGGGAGAGGAGAACCTTTTGACTCTATGCCAACATTGCTCTTTGATCCAGTCCTGGTTTTGCCTATTTGCATGCAGAGATTGATTTTTCATAGGGAACTCTGTGGGAAAACATAACTGTGATGACAGGCAAGCAATATAGTTTGCTCGGTTCACCTAAAGCCCTATATTTTGTGAATCTGCTTTCTTAAGGTCACTTTTGATTTGCAGAGGGTTCTGAAATTCTACACTGTCCTTCTTAGGATGCAACAAACTACAAAAATACGCTTCCTAGGATTAAGTCTTGTAATATAAAAAGTAACTTTAATTAAGTTGTGCATGCATTGTGTCATGACCCCAACAGGGGGCTATAGCCCGATTATGGTTCTCAGTGATACACAGGATGGGAAGGCTTGTGGAAATTTGGTGTATAATCTTGCTATGCACTCAACTAAAGCCCTTAGGTCCTGAAATGTTACTACTTTGGATGATAAATAAAGATCAACTGTACTTTTCCAGGCAGCAGAGGGTCAAAAGAAACAAAGGCAAAATTCATGCTCATGCTCACTCTTGTTCTATGTAATCATAATTCCGTATTTCTTGACCAACTTTCTAGTCCATAGTTCAAGGCAGTTTACAACATTTTTCTGGTACAAGTCCTGTACCAATGAACTTGCAAGCTAAGAAAAACCCCAAGGCGATGGGACATAAACAGACTTGCCCAAGCTATGTCAGAGGGAGACCCCCCAGTTCCCCTAGTTCACTGCCCGCTGTTCTAACCACTTGGTCAGGCCACATCACTGTTCATTAACAATAGGACATTTCAGCATTTTCTTCTGGCTTTAAGCCTCACCGTTTCCTTTAAAACCTGCTGACTACCAGACCAGGAGGAAGCATTAATCTTTTTAGGAAAGTGAGGAGGTAGATGTGTCCGTCTCTCATACAATTTTTGTATAAGGTCTTTGTGATTTGCCCTTGGGAGAGGCAATCAGTGTTTCTCCCAAGAATTAGAATAAGAGCCGGCATCATATACAAAGTGTCCCTCTCTTTGGGAGCAGTATCACTTATTAAAGAAAAACAGAATATTATAAGGATACTTATTCTGATTAGGATTGTGTGGGTTCATGGCTTAAAAGAATTGTGCCTTTTCCTGAGTTAATTTCCTAACTAATTTTTATCAATTTCCTCCCACACGGATGAGATACAAAGTGGAAAATGGATATTAAAGTTGGTTATTTCCTATCCAGCATGCAGAGATGACAGTGGAAGATCATATGTCTGATTATAGACTTGTTACTCTTTTCACTGTGTTTCTTTTCCACTAGGAATCAAACAAAACAGACTAATGCAATATAAAGTAAAATCGAAGAGCTTGATATTCAGCGGTGGCGGCGGGTCAGCCAGCTAGCTATGAAGCCATCCTGAGCAGCGATGATACTCAGCCAATGCCCAGTTACCTTCTGCGGCGAAGGTTAGGCCAGCCTTTAAAGTGCCTACCTCTGACCACTGTCCAACAGAACCGGCTATTCAGCGCCAGGGTGATAGGCAGCCAGCGGTGCTGTATATCCGGATCGATTGGACAGACTGTTAGCTATCTGCTCAGCACTGGCTGTATAGCTAACCAGACTCTTTTCTGCCTAGCTTTAGTGGCTCGATATTGCTGCTGAGCAGCTAAGCTCTGGTGCCATCCCCACCCCGCCCCTGCAATGCCGCGACACTAAGCACTTAGCATTGGGGCGTTTTACTGGGCTATGTGCAGACAGTCAGTGGCACAAATCAGGTATGTGCATTCAATACCCTGCTTAGCGGCGTTTATGCTGTTTTCAGGTCTGCAAACCGCATAAATGCTTTTGAATATGCCCTCTAGGTTTTTTGAAAGCAAGTTTATCAAAATGTCAGTAGGAAACTAGGAATCTGAAAGTTAATTAAGGAGCTGCAAGGTTGAAGGCTTGCCTAGAATGTCCAATATGCTTGCTCCGAACATGAATTTACGACAGCGTCTAAGTCTTTCTAAGATTAGTGGTGCCCTGTGCAACCACAGACAGACAATGGCACATTCCATGGTCCAAGTGCCCATTTAAAGCCACAGCACAGAGCTCTCCATGGCCAAGAGCACCCTCGCTTCCTAGGGAGCTGCAATCCGAGGTGCCCCTTCAAAATCACTGCCACCCAAGCCTCTAAAGTGCTATCATATACCCCCTAAGGTCAGCCCTGCCTGCATTTCATTATCTATAGGAAGTAAAGCAGATGACATACATGGAAACATAAATTAAAAGAAGGGAGAGGGTTACTGTCCCTAGCAGAGAAATTGCAGTATTACATGCTATGCCTGTGGGCACCCACTTAGTAGGTCTGAAATGCAGTATCTAAAAGGGAGGAGAGCTGTTAGGAGTCTTTTCTGAGTATCTTCCACCCAGGAGAGGGAAGCACCTTCTCAGAAAAAAAAAATCGAGAGGGGAAAATCTTCTGGGTGAAGCAGGTGTCTCGGAAAGGTCTCCAGAGGTTTTCTGGAAGATTCAGAATACAGTCCCTTGTAATCCAGAAGGAAAGCAACTTAGTCGTATTCACTGATTACCGTTAGAGAGTGCAAGAACAATTCAGAACAAGGATCTCCAGGAACTGGGGGTCTTTTGGGGGAATGTGACACAGGAATTCCCCGAAGGAAGCCTTTCGTTTAGGGAAATATTTCAGTGGGGACAGTGGAAGGCACAATGATCCCTACTTGAGGGCACGACGCTGTACGCTGCAGGTCAGCAATAGCACTGAATCACTAATAGCTCCCAGAAGGCTCCTTGGATGGTGATGGAGCTGCTTCACCTGTGTGTATAGCATGTTGTGGAGGACTAATGTGTGCTAAAGATTATTCCTCTTTCCTAATCCTGGGTATGTAGTGTATACTGCTAATGCTTGCCATAGTACCTACATCGTGCTAAAAGAAAGCTTCCTTCTGGAGTTCATCAGATGTACCAGCCTTGTGTGGTGACTAAATGCTAGCTACCATGGTTTTCCCGAGAGAAACCAGTGACATATCTGCCACTTGATGGACCCAAAACCCCACTAATTCCCCTCTTATGATAAGACATAGGCAGATGAGGGAGCAGGGGTTATGTAAGTACTGAATGGATTCTTTAAAAGCACACAAGAACATAGAAAATACGGAAGAAAATCTACAAGGCTTATCCAGTCTGCCCAACCAAAAGAGTCCTTCGCCCTCAGAGGTCCTCAACGCGTTTCCCATGCTTTCTTGAATCCAGATACAGTCCTCCACCATCTTCACGAGGAGGCTCTTCCAAGTGTCCACTACCTGTTCTGCAAAGGAATATTACCTTAGATTCGTCCTGAATCTGCTTCCTTTCCACAGAAAGAAAAGCCTGACTCGTGTATTTATACCTCAGAGGTATTAGCATGCAGGCTATGACGCTCCCCCACCTGGACTACTGTAATGCAATCTATCATGGACTACCAGCAACCCACACCAACCCCCTATGGACTGCATTAAACACCACCGCAAGAATCATCCATAGGGTTAAGAAACACAATCACATCACCCCAGTCCTGAGAGAGCTTCACATTCTGCCTCTTGAAGCAAGGATTAAATACAAATCTCTCCTACTTATCCACAAAGCCCCCCATCAAACACAGACTTCCCAACTCCGAACTCTACTCCCACGGCCTACTCTCAACAGACCAACCCACCAGACCACCAGCAACACTCTCACTATCCCACACGAAAGAACTAAATTCAATCAACAAACCTGTAACAGGGCATTCAAACTGTTCGCGCCCTCCCTCTGGAACTCCCTTCTGAACCAGATCCGAAACAGAGACCTCTCCACATTCAGGAAACAATTAAAAACCCTCCTCTTTCATGAATATCTTGGATCTGAGATGGACATCTCTCACTGACTGTCAGCTCCTGTTAGTCCCCCATCCAGACTCAATCTGATCTACCCCCCCCCCCTCTACCAACTGAGAGACTCACGTCAAACGTCTAGTAATGTTACTTTCTGTTAGATCATCAATGTTGGTCCCCCTGGTGTCGGCCCCCCCTACTCTGTTGAGCTGATTATTGTACCCCCCCCCCCCCTTGTAACAAACCGCTTTGACCCGGTGAAAAGCGGGATATAAATGCAGCTAAATAAATAAATGAAATATCTTCCCTTTCTTGCTTCTCTTACAGGGTATATGACTTAGATCTTTAAGTCTGTTCCCATAAGCTTTGTGGAGAAGACTGCTGACCATTTGAGGAACCTCTGGATCAACTCCCTCTGGTTTACATCTTTTGGAAGGTGTGGTCTGCAGATATGTATACCACGATCCAAATGAGGTCTCGCCAGAGGCTTATACGGAGTCCATCCCCATCTTCCAATGTTGCTTTAGAAGCATCTCAAGAATGAGTGTAGAGCGCCCTAGGAAGCTCTGAAAGCTCTATGCATAGCATTCTTTTTTTGTTATTGTTGATCCAAGAAAACCATTTCACAGTTTTCAGAGTATCAAGCAACAATATTGCCAGTATAATTAAGACTTGCAACAAAAAAAGAAGTGTTTGTAATTTGAACAGTAAATAAGTCAACCAATCATATGACAGATGATGCCTGCCAAGAACAGGCATAAAATCGATTGATTCATTTGCCATTTTTTCCTTACTTCCTAACTATCAACACCTATGCAGTTTGATATTAATAGGTCAGCCAATCGGAAGCCTTATTTGTTGCCGCATGTACCGTTAAACTCATTTTCCATAAATGGGGAGAGAGAAGGGTTAATAAAAACTGGAGCTATCAGGAGAAGCAAGGTTTGGAGTGCTGTTTTGTGCTATCGTCATCTATAAGGGCACTTCCTCTGTGCAGAGCGCCATACCTTGTCCTCTGTGCTCCGTGCTTGAATCTACAGCCCAGACTGTTACTGGACCAAAACTGAAAATGATGTGCTGTAAACAAGAGTGAAGCCTTCTATCAAACAGAGCTCATTTTAATTGGAAGGGCAAGGTCTTTCATGGTAGAGGTGTGAATAATTTATCCCTCCTCTCCAGAGACCAGGCTTGTGTAGGAAAACAAGTGCCCCATTAACCATGGTAACTAACGGTAGCCTTGTCTGTTCTCTCATCTGCTGAGATCTGACTCAGAAAGTCACTGGGGCAACCTAGCACCAGCAAATGCCAAGGCACAGCTACTAACAGGCAGGACCAGTGTTAGACATGGAGGGGCTGGAGGCAGAGGCCCCCAAGCCCTCCTGTAGGCTGTGCTTCCTTTGGTTTGAAGCAAACTTGGGGTTTCCTGCGGCATGGGGGGTGTCCAGGACAACTGCCCTGTTTGATACCTCCTGCTAACAGGGCCCAACGTTTCTCAAAGGACACAGTCCCTTAGGGCTGTGCTATCAGGAACCATTGGCAGCACTACGATTGCCTGAGGATTTCCGCCAAACACTACTCACAGTGCTACAGGAATGACCAGCTGTGAGGAATATCTTTACTCCACTTTCCCTCTCAAGACAACCCACAGACTGCACCTGGTCCAAAATAAGGCAGGCTCACATAACAGGACTTTTTTCGACATTTAAAAAGTGTTAAGTCTATTATACAGCAGGGTTCAGTGGAGAGAGAGCTGCAAAATGATGGCGTGGTATGGGTATGATCACTGTAAACCGTCTTGAATTGAAGAAAGACGGTATATAAAAACGGTTAAATAAATAAATAAATAAAATCATGGAGGGTTCATGAAGGCGTTGCTGTTACTGATGGAAAGTCTCCATGGATGAAAGTTAAGGAGACAAATTATAGGACTTTGCCCTCAGTGTTCCTGTCACGTTGTGTAGACGTCCTCTGCCCTTGTAATGATTTAAAAATGAGTACTAACATTTTAAATTGTGAGTGTAATTGAATTGGAAGCCTGTGCAGCTCCTGTACATGGGAGTCATATGTTCCCTGACCCTAAAATCATATTTTTCTGCTAGGCCTTTGGAGAGCAATCACTGTATAATTATTTGAATTTTCTGTTTTAATCGAGTCTGACATGATGTTTAAGGATTACTTGTTCTGAATTTATGTTCTATTGATTTATGATGATTTTCATTAATTAATTTACTCTTCTGTAGTTATTCACTCCAAATTACCCTGATTTTAAGTCCTATTCATTTTTGAGGTGGTCTCATGTTTCTGATTTTTTAAATTTTGAACATAATGAAACTACTGGGCTTCTTCCCATAAAATTAGCTCTATTATATTTATTCAATTGTTTTTATCTAAAGTATTTGCGTTTAAATTCTTTCATTAAATGTGGTGCCATGCCTTGCGCACCTTCCTGAGAAGGCAGAGTCATAAATATGGTTACTGGTGGTAATAAATGCAAAGCCGTGAAACTACCCTTTGGGATTTGCATGCTATTGACCCCAATTGGCCACTGTTGAACATAAGATGCTGGACTCGATGGTAGCCAGGCTGATCTACTCAGCGATCCCCTACTACTTCAGCAATCAGAGATGCATTCTTAGTTGGAGCAAAGAGGGTGAAAGTCAAAACCTCTGTATGAAACATAGAAACATGACAGCAGAAAAAGACCACATGGGACCACATAGCCTATCCAGTCTGCCCTGCCATTTGAACCACTATGACAGTTCCCTTTTTCCCTTTAGAGATCCTCCGTTTGTCCCATGCCTTTTTGAATTAAGACACTGACCTCATCTCTACCACCTCCACTGGGAGACTATTCCACCCATCTACCACTCTTTCCGTAAAAAAATATTTCTGCATATTACTCCCGAGTCTATCCCCTTTCACCCTCATCCTATGTCCCCTCGTAACAGAGCTTGCTTTCAACCGAAAGAGGCTGTCCTCCTGTGCATGGTGGTATTTAAACGTCTCAATCATATCACCTCTATCCCGCCTTTTCTCTAAAGAATACACATTAAGCTCCTTAAGACTATCCTCATATGCTTTATAATGAAGACCACTAACCATTTTAGTAGCCACCCTCTGTACCGACTCCAGCCTGTTTATATCCTTTTGAAGGTACAGTCTCCAGAATTGCACACTATACTCCAAATGAGGTCGCACCAAAGACTTATATAGAGGCACTATCACCTCCTTTTTTCTGCTAGCCATTCCTCTCCCTATGCACCCAAGCATCCTTCTAGCTTTTGCCGTTGCCTTTTCTACCCGTTTAGCTACTTTAAGATAAGAAAATAATTGTTCTGTTTAGAGGTCCTGTGGGCAAAATGGGATCTTCTCAGTAAGAGGCATGGAATTCCCTCCCAAAAGAGGTGGTGGAAGCAAAAACAGTGACGGAATTCAAAAAGGCAGAGGACAGACACAGAGGATCACTACGTAGCAAGAGGGTGGAATCAAAACAAACTTAAATAACTTATAAATGGAGAGGGGTAACCTGCCTGGAATGGTACATACAGCTCTATAATTCTGGCACCTAACTGGGCAGACTAGATGGACGGTGTTGGTCTTTATCTGCCATCACTTACTATGTTACTGTGTTTAGGAAGCTGGGCTAATGTTTAGCCTGCACTATTTGTAACTAGGCCCCATTGAATAACACAGGACCTAGTTACAAATAGAACATGCTAACCATTAGCCCAGTTTAGTAAACATGCCCCTAAGTGTCAAGCATAGCATGAAAGATAATAATTGCACCTCACTTACTGGTTTTCTCCACTGGAAATAAAAATAATGACTGACTATGTTGGGGTCATTTGTAACAGTTTTGTCTTACTTTCCATTTTCAGTTTTTGCAGACATTTGTAGCATGCAACTGTCACGTACTGAAGTGGCAACAGATTCACAAAGGCCCCAGCCGTGAAAGTTCCTGCCACAGGTTCACTGTGGCCTGGAAAAGACCCATTCCCACCCCAATCACTTCTTGTGCGCTCAGTTTTTTTAGCACTTTTTATTGTTTTCGATGTTGCATTTATGTTTTCTGCATTTTTTCACATTTTATTTTTATTTAAACTAATCACTGAAAATATTTTAGACGGAAAGGATTAACCAAACAGCCAACCCTTGCTCTTCCAGCAAAACGCTAGAAAATTCTTCTCTTGCCACAGATCTAAAGGGGATAAATTTCCTCAACGAAAAGCCTGTGAAAGTGAAGAGATGCTGCCTTGAATATCGAGGCTCAACCCTATTGGGAGCTTGCAGTGCCTGTGGTTATGAAGATCGAGGATTCCATTCGGCACATAGAAGCAGGGCTTCTCTACCAAATGCGGGTGGTTCCTCATTAAAAGCTTTATAAATTAAACAGAGGAACTTAAATTTAATTTTCAGTTCTATAAGCAACCAGCAAAGAAACTCAACAAGGGTTTAACAGATCATAACCTTTTTATCCATAACAATAGCTGGTCCAAGGTATTCAGCAGCAGAAGGCGTATGAGTAAATTTCACCATGTTGTTGCAAGCTTATTGTACAGTAGCCGAGACGAAGCAAATTCCAACTGAGTTTAAATATGATATGCTTTACAGCAGTTTTCTGTTCGCATTAGATGGTAACTAAACATAAGTATGTCAAAATAAGATTCTATGTCCTCTCCACAGATGCTCTGAGCAGTAGCGTGTACTTATTAATGACAGGCCATTGTCTTCTTGTGTCAGTGTTCTAGGCTTACTTTATATTTGGTCTTCACCTTCACGGGTACCTATTTGGTGTCAAATTCATCCCTTAGGAGGACTATAGTGAGAAAGTGCCAAAATCGATCTCACGAGTCATGATTAATTTAGCAAAAATATCACTCTTAATTTCCATCATCTGACAAAAGATTTTCACTGCCAGATTTCCCAAGGACTCTTTTGTATGAGCCGTCAAACTCAGGGAAACAACTTCACAGAAAACTTAAAAAAAAACAAAAAAAAAAAAACAAATTCAGACAAGAGTAATAAAAACTCACCAAGCCTTTTGAAAAATAAATCAAAAGGTCGTGCTTCTACAAAGTTAGGGGCAAACCCTAATAAATGGCATCTTTATCAACTTTTCATGGGAGGAAAGGAGAACGTTTCATCTGTGGTGGAATTATTTTGGTCTTCTCTAGTCAAAGCTTTGGGCATTCATATATTATAGAATTAGATTGAGAGAACTGGCAGAACTCTGTGCACTGGAAATGCAGATATAATTACATGTTCTGCTGTTGTTACATCAGTTACTGCGCAAGAGACTCTAGAATTAGGAAATGCAGGCATCTAATTGGACGATAATGATGGTGACTTCATCACAATCTATGATACTCTAAGGTATGATAATAATCTAGGTATTATTATGTGCTACAGAAGAGACTGAAGTCTAATAATGTTTACTGAAACCTGATTTGTCTCTTTCAAAGAGAGGAAGAAAGGCAGTAAAAGTGAATTAGTGTCCCATTTGCTGAGGGCTGCTACACGCCATAAGGCTTGGGAATATCTGACCAAATACAACTGGGCTTTTATGATCAGGTTAGTCTGAAACTGAGATCACACAATGTATTTTAGCCCTGAAACAGCATTCTAGGAATTATAAAGCACAAGGCAGGTAATTCGGTCCCTCTGTATGTTTTGCACGCAGTGTCTTTCACTGGGCTAAACAGTTCTATCATCTGCCTGCAAAACAAGACAATGACGTTCAGTGTAATTCTTTTTTTTTCCCCAAAAGACACAAATTTGGTATCCCAGCAGGATTAGGTTAATAGTGAAGGCAATTGACAACGTGCTTTATAGAAAAACATGTTGGGACACATGTATTGACATGTTGTCTCTGTGTATAACACATTCCAGATTTACACAGCAACACAATAAGTGGGAGCAGATAAAGACTAGCACGGCCCATCCAGTCTGCCCAGTGAGGTGGCTGGGGTTGCACAGTTGTACCCCCGCCACTCCGTGCAGATTACTCCCATCTGTTTTTGGAACTGTAAAAGTTAATTAAGTTTGCTTAGATTCCACCCTCTTGCTACACAGGGATCCTTTGTGTCTGTCCCATGCTTTTTTGAAGTCCAAAACTGTTCGTGCACCCACCATCTCCATCACGAGGGCATTCCAGACATCCACCAGCCTTTCCATGAAAAAGTATTTCCTGGTGTTGCTTTTGAGTTTAACATCATATCCTCTAGTTCTACAGCTTCCTGGTCTTTGAAACATTTTTGTTTGTCCACTAAAACAGACGTTTAAATATTTCAAAAGAGTTTCATATCTCCCCGATCCCTCCTCCTCTCCATGGTATACATATTTAGGTCTTTGAGTCTTCTCATATGTCTTCTGGCTTCGGCCCCGCATCATTTTGGTCACCTTCATCTGAACCATTTTAAACCTTTTTATATCCTTTGTGAGGTACGGTTTCCACATGAGGCCTCACCAATGATTTGTACAGGGGCATTAATAACTCCTTCTTTCTGCTGGCTATGCCTCTCTGTATACAGTCCAGCATCTTTCTGGCTTTGGCCCTGCCTTGTCACATTGTTTTGCCACCTGGAGATCTTCAGACACTGTCATCCTGAGGTCCCTCTCCTGGTACATACATATCAGCTTCTCACCCTCTATTACATACAGCTCCTTGCGATTTCTGCATTACTCTGCACTTCTTTACATTAGACCATTCTTCCAATTTTTGTAAATCTTTTCTTATATTGTTCACTCCTTCCAAGGTGTCCACTCTGTTGAAAATCTTTATGTCATCTGCAAAAAGGGCAAACTTTTCCATTTCAACCCTTCAGCAATATCACTCACAAAAACACTGAACAGTACCAGTCCCTGGACTGATCCCTGAGGCACTCCACTACTCACTTGCCTTCCATCTAAGTGAATTCAATTTATCATCATCACCCTCTGCTCTCTGCCAGTCAACCAATTTTTGATCCAGTTCACCACCTTGGGACCCAGTCCCAGACTACTCAGTTTATTCATAAGTCTCCCATGAGGAACAGTATCAAACACTTCGCTGAAATCTAAGTAAAACATTAATTGCAAGCTCCTATCCAGTCCTCTGATCATTTAGTCCGAGAAATCAACCAGATTCATTTAGTATGATATTTCTTCGGTAACACCATGTTGTCTTGAATCTTGCAACCCACTGTATTCTAGAAATTTCCCCAACCTTTCTTTCAGCATTACTTTTCCCACCACTGATATAAGATTTAGTGGCCTGTGATTTTCCACTTTTTCTCTGTAACCACTTTTGAGAAGAGCGACCACATCAGTCTAACTCCAAGGATCTATTAAACACATCCTTCAAAAGGTTCTGTCAGAACCTCTCTGAGTTAAGTATCCTGGGATGTATCTTATGGTTTCATGGCCTTGTTCACTTTGTTTTGCAAGCTGTTCATAAACACCTTCTTCTGTGAATAGTGTAGTATCTACTCCATTTTCATTAGTACCTTTGTCAATCATGTGTGGTCCTTCTCCAGGACTTTCTTTAGTGAATATGGAACAGAAGTACTGAAGGACTACCCAGAGGGACTGCTACAACTGGAAACAGATCTGCACTTGTAAGTATTTATCTTCTGGAATACACTGTAAATCTTGGGGGAAAAGGGTAATCTTTGGGTTAAAGCAGATAAATCTGTGTATTTTAGAATTCAGTGTAATTTGCTGAGTCAGTCAGGATTTAGTACCACCAGAGAGCTATTCATTTAAATCAAATCAGAGTATAGCTTAGCACAGAAAGTAAAATAGAGTAAATAGTTACTGAAATAAAAAAGCTCTCTAGAAACAAAAGTTATTTAAACTAAATCAGAGTATAACTTAGCATACAAGTAGAATAAATAGTCTCTAAGTACAAAGAACTAAACTTGTTTCTTGTGACCTTTACAAAGAGGCCTTCCAGTTAGGAGGCAATTGATTTGTGAAGTTGTCTTAAAATAGGTGCTAAAGGCAAGTGACAGATCAAAGGGACAAATTGAAAGGCCCCCTCTATCAAACCAAGGGCTGTGTGAATCACCCAGGAAATTGGTAAGACTATACCTTAGAAACACAGGTCAGGGCACTGTATAACAAGCCAGCTTTTAAGTCTTCATTCTCTCCTTCCCACCCCAGCTCCCACCCACACCAGGGATAACTGTAGCTTTATAGGCTCTTAAAACTATTAAAGGGGGGAGGTGCCCATATGCACCTTCAGGTGCGGTTGATTACCCTCATCAGGAATACATTTATTAAGGACCTGAGATTAATTATTCTTGAGGAGAACAAAGTCCATTAAATGTATAAGGTATAGTTGTATATCCCCAGCAAAACTAAGATGCAGACAGCAGTCCAGCAGTGAGATGGGGGCTTTCCAGCCTTTTCATTGATGTCACATGTATGATTTTCTCCCAGTTGGTGAAGCGTCTTATGTGTGCACTAGGAGGGAGGAGTAGCCTAGTGGTTGGGGCAAGGTACTTCAGGCCGGAAGGTCAGGGGTTCAAATCCCACTAGAGGACAGCAACCTTGGGCCGGAAGGACTGGGGTTTCTAGTCCCACAGATGCTCCTTGTGGTCTTGGGCAAGCCACTTAACCCTCCATTGCCCATGTTCCCTGTAAGTATTAGTGTATGTGTCTCATATCCCTGCGTGTTAAATGTATCCCCCAATTGTGTTGTGACCGCTTTGATTGAAGGATAAGGCGGTATACAAAACTGTCTAAATAAATAAATAAATAAAATAGATGCAAGGAGCTCTTTGCTCTCAGGGAACGTCTGATCTCTGGAGGCTAGAGTAGTAGTCTTGGAGGACATAAGGAAGGCAGAGAGGTATATAGAAGAGACCTACAGGAATATAGTACTGAAGTCCCACTTCCAGTCTGGCAGCCTCCAAGTTGCCATGGAGGGGAGAGGTCATGTGACAGGAGAGCATCACCCTGGTAGGGCAGGAAGTGATCCTGTAGCTAGGACCTGCTCTCCAGGTGATACAAAACCTTCTCACTCTGGGGAGGTTTCTCCAGGGCCATATGCCCAGGAGGGAAGGGTTAGAATGGCTATTATAGTTGGCAATTAAATCATTAAGCATGCATATAGCTGGATGGCTGGTGGACACAAGGATCGCCTGGTAACATGTCTGCCTGGTGCAAAGGTAGCGGACCTCATGTGCCACCTAGACAAGGCATTAGATAATGCTGTGGAAGAGTGCTGTCTTAGTACATGTTGGTACCAATGATATAGAAAAGTGTGGTAGGGAGGTTCTGGAGGCCAAATTTAGGCTTTTAGGTAGGAAGTGGGAATCCAGAACTTCTAGGGTAGCATTTTCAAAAATGCTTCCCGTTCCACGTGCAGGACCCAAAAGGCAGGCAGACCTCCAGAGTCTCAATGCGTGGATGGGACAATCATGCAAAGAAGAGGGTTTTCAGTTTATTAGGAACTGGGGAACATTCTTGGCAAAGGAGGGATTTTTCCGAAGGGAAGGCTCAACCTTAAACAGGATGGAACCAGGCTGTTGGCATTAACCTTTAAAAAGGAGAAAGAACAGCTTTTAAACTAGATAATAGGGGAAAGCCAACAGTCGCCCAAGAGTGCATGGTTTGGAAGGATGTATCCATTAATGATACTAGCAAAAGACTGAAGTTAGGGCATATTGACAGAGAGGTTCCAGTAAAGACAAAAGTAACCCAAATGCCTTTAAGAACAGAGCAGTCAGAGCTTACAATATTCCAAATTACCCCTGCCCACCGATAACCAGATCAACATGAATAAAATATGACCTCTAAAATGCTTGTATGTGAATGCTAGAAGTCTAAAAAATAAGATGGGTGAGTTAGAATATATAGCACTAAATGAGAGGCTAGATGATTGGTATCTCAGAGACATGGTGGAAGGAGGGCAACCAGTGAGACACTGATACCTGGGTGCAAATTATATTGCAAGGATAGAATACATCAAATTGGTGGAGGGGTTGCACTCTGTGTTAGAGAGAGCATTGAGTCACACATGATTAAAGTTTTGCAGGAAACAAAATACACTGTAGAATTTCTATGGATTGAAATTCCATGTTAAAAAGGGAAGGTGATGGCAGTGGGGATAGACTACCGACAGCCTGGCCAGAATGAACAAATGGATGATGAAATGCTCAAAGAAATCAGGGAAGCTAACAAAAGTTACAATACAGTAATAATAATGGGTGATTTCAATTATCCTGGTATCGACTGGCTCAGCGTCATAGCAGGACATGCTAGGGAGATAGTCTCTAGATGAAATAAAAGACTGCTTCTTGGAGCAGCTGGTTCATGAACTGACAAGAGGGGAAGCCATTTTGGACCTAGTTCTTAGTGGGACACAAGATCTGGTGCAAGAGATAAGGGTGTTAGGCAACTTGGCAATAGTGATCATAGCATGATCATGTTTGATTTCATAAATGGAAGAAGGGTGGCAAGGAAATCCACAGTACTGCCTTTTAACTTTCAAAAAAGAGACTATGATAAAATGAGAAAAATAGTTAAGAAAATTAAAAGGAGCAGCTGCAAAGGTTAAATATTTACATCAAGCAAGGGCATTGTTTAAAAATACTATCTTGGAAGCCCAAACAACTGTATTCCACACTTTAAGAAAAGTGGAAGGAAGTCCAAAATCTGCCTACATGGTTTCAAGGCGATGTCATAGAGGCTGTTGTAGGGACAAGAGAACAGATACCAAGACTGGCAGATTTTCAGGTTTAATCAAACCTCTTTTATTGACCCCTACGTGTTTCGGCCACCGGCCTTCTTCAGGGGGATATCAAAATGAAGAAACACGTAGCAATCCTTGTGTCAGCAATGTGCCCCATATTGCTGACACAAGGATTGCTACACTGTAGCGTGGTTAGTGTCATTATTTATATGAAAGATTTTATTGGAAGTTTTGTTTCCTAATTTTGATATCCCCCTGAAGAAGGCCGGTGGCGAAACACGTAGCGGTCAATAAAAAAGGTTTGATTAAACCTGAAAATCTGCCAGTCTTGGTATCTGTTCTCTTGTCCCTGTAGATTCTACAGATACTTTTGTTGCTTTTTTTGGTTCCATAGAGGCTGTTGTAGCCAAAAAAGCGTCTTTCAGGAAATGGAAAAGGGAGCCAATGATGAAAACTGGAAACACATGCACTGGCAAGTTAGAAGACAGACATTGATAAGGCATTGATAAGGCATTGATAAGGCAGGCAAAGAGAGAACTTGAGAAGAAGCTTGCTGTGTAAGCAAAAATGCATAATAAAGACTTTTTCAAGTACATTTGTAGCAAAAAGCCTGTGAGAGTCAGTTGGCCAATTAGATGATAGAGAGGTAAAAGGGGCACTAAGAGGGGACAAGGACATAGAGGAGAGACTGAATGAATTCTTTGTTTTGGTCTTTACTGAAGAAGATGTAGGGAAGTTACTCATGACTGAAATGGTATTTAAAGGTGATGCATCGGAAGAATTGAAAGAAATATTGATAACCAGGAAGATATTTTACAACTATTTGATAAACTAAAGAGTAGCAAATCACCTGGCCTGGATGGCATACATCCGAGAGTGTTGAAAGATCTGAAATATGAGATTGCAGACCTACTATTAGTAATCTGTCAACTATCGTTAAAATCATCTGTATAGTACTTGAAGACTGGAGAATGGCCAACGTAATGCCAAATTTTAAAAAGCATTCCAGGAGTGATCTGGGAAATTACAGGCTGGTGAGCCTGACATCAGTACCAGACAAAATGATAGAAACCATTGTAAAGAACAAAACTACTGAACATGTAGAAAAGAAAGCCATGGTTTAAATGGGAGAAAGCCAACATGGCTTTAGCCAAAGAAGGTCTTGTCTTACTAATCTGTCATATTTTTATGAAGGTGTGAATAAACAGGTAGACAGAGGTGAACCGGTCGATATAGTGTATCTGGATTTTCAGAAAGCCTTTGACAAGGTCCCTCATGAGAGAGAGACTCTTGACGAAGTTAAAAAGTCATGGGATAGGAGGCAGTGTACTATTGTGGATCAGGAACTGGTTAAAAGATAGAAAGCAGAGGGTAGGGCTGAATGGACAATTTTCCCAATGGAGAAAGGTGAATAGTGGAATATCCCAGGGATTTGTGCTGGGTCCGCTGCTTTTTAATATAGTCGTAAATGACCTGGAAATGGGAATAATGAGTGTGGTAGTCAAATTTGCATTTGACACAAAATTATTTAAAGTTGTTAAAACATAAGAGGATTGTGAAAAATTGCAAAATCATCTTGATAAATTGGAAGACTGGACATTCAAATGGCAGATTAAATTAAATTTGGACAAGTGCAAAGTTATGCACCTAGGACAGAACAACTCAAAGTATAATTACACAATGCAAGATTCCACATTAGGAACCACCACCCAGGAAAAAGATTTAGGCAACATCATAGATAATACATTGAAACCCTCTGCCCAGAGTGCAACAGCAGCCAAGAAAGAAAATAGGATGCTAGGAATCATAAGGAAAGGAATGGAGAATAAAACAAAAGACATTATAATACCTCTGTATCATTCCATGGTGCGACCACACCTTGAATATTGTGTGCAATTCTGGTCACCATCTCTTAAAAATGATATAGCGTTATTAGAAAAGGAACAGAGAAGAGCCACCAAAATGGTAAAGGGGATGATAGAATACCCCTATGAGGAGAGGCTTAAAAGGTTAGGGCTCTTCAACCTGGGAAGGAGACAGCTGAGGGGGGATATGATAGAGGTCTATAAATTAATGAATGGAGTGGAACAGGTAAACATAGATCAAGTCTTTATGCCATGAAAAAAGTAGAAAGACTAGGGGACATGCAATGAAGCTATGGTGTAACCCGTTTAAGAGTAATAAGAGAAAATATTTTTTCACTCAATGCGTAACCAAACTCTGGAATTCGTTAACGGAGGATGTGGTAAAACTGTTAGTGTAGCTAGGTTTAAAAAAGGTTTGGACAAGTTCCTGGAGGAAAAGACCATATACCATTATTACAAAGGACCCAGGTAAATCACTGCTTGCCCCAATACAAGCATTGTGGAACCTATGTGTCTTTGGGAACCTGCCAGGTCCATGTGACATGGATTGGTCACTGTTGGAAACAGAATACTGGGCTTGATGGACCTTGGTCTGACCCAGTATAGCCGTTCTTATGTTCTTATTTGTTTAGCATTTCTGCTTTTAACTTGTTACTTTCCACAAATCTTGCAGTTCCACCTCTGGCTTTCCTTGTCTCCACAATTATCTGAAAGAAAGTTTTGTCGTCAACTCGCTGCACTTTAGCCATTTTTTTTCATCTATGTGTGCTTTTGCCATCCTGATTTCAATCTCTGCCTCCTTCAGCTTTATATGGTATTCTTTTCTGTGCTTTTTTTGTGGTCGCCTATATTTTTGTGAATGCTACCCTTTTTACCTTTATTTTTGCAGCCACTTTGGAGAACCGTATTAATTTCCTTTTCTTCTTGTATTTATTTTCTTTACATAAAGATCCACTGCCCTTTTTATAGCCTTTTTCAGGTTAGCCCACTGCCTTTCCATGTCCCTTATCTCCTCCCACCCTGGTAGCTCCTCCTTCAGATACTTTCCCATTTTGCTGAAGTCAGCTTTTTTGAAATTTAGAACCTTGAGTTTGATGTGATTGGACTCTACCTTGGCTTTTACCTCGAACCACACAGTGTGGTGATCACTGCTGCTTAAGTGAGCACCCATGTGGATATAAGGCACACTATTTCCACTGGCAAGTACTAGATCCAAACGTCAACCCTTCCCTAGTGGGTTCCATCACCACTTGTCTAAGCAAAGCCTTTTGTATGATCTTTCCAGATGGGATACCCCAATTCACCTCCTGTAGATTAGTCACCGCTACCCAGTATCATTTTTCCTTTCATATCACTTTTGCAATTTCATTGACGAAGTCTCTGTCCATGTCTTCCATTTGAGTTGGAGGTCTGTAGACTACACCAGTATGAATGGTAGTGTCATCTCCTTTTTCCAAAACTATCCACAGTCAGTCTTCCCCCCCCCCCCCATCTCCTGCATTTAAGTTGCTTTAATATTTATTTATTTTTAGAATATTGTTTTTAGAATATGAAAAAAGGCAGACCTCAAACAGAGAAGTGAGGAACAAACCTCTACACTTGAAACATTCATTTTACTCAATATATTGCAGTAAAAGCAGCAAAAGTAATTTAAAGAGAGAACCAAAAACACTTAGCTGATTTTTAAACAGACAGACAATCTCCAAACACTCATTCAAAAATGGAGAAAGCATGACGCAGGACTGAGTTTCAGGTCTGTTATGTATTTCAAAGACCCTGCGTCAGATGTTTAGTCCCTCCACGAGCAGTGTAAAACAAGAGGAGTATATTCGTCCACTAATAGCTGCTGTTTTACACTGCTCGTGAAGGAACAACTGACGCAGAGTCATTTAAATACATAACAGACCTGAAACGCGGTACTGCGTTGTGCTTTCCCCATTTTCGAACGAGTGGTTGCAGATCGTCCATTTAAAAATTGGCTAAGCCTTTTGGTTAAAATTACCTTTGCTGCTTTTACTGCAATATATTGAGTAAAATGGACATTTCAAGCGTAGAGTTTGTTCCTCGCTTTGAGTCTGACAAAAAAAAAGATTTTCTGGTTCTCTCTGTTCGGGGTTTGCCTTTTTTCATAGTCTAATATTGTTTAGCTAGTGGCCCCCTTTGGTTGGGGTGATTTCTGTTGTAAATATTGTTTTTGACAGAGGGCTACTCCTCCTTTTCTACGCTGTCTATCCCTCCTAAATAGATTATAGTCAGATTATAGACGATATTCCATTCATAAGTCCCACTGAAACGCGTTTCCATAACAGCCACAATGTCCAAGTTCATTTTCACCTTCAGGGTTCCCAGGTCAGGAGCTTGGTTGCCTAGACTGAACATTTGTGCTCATAGCCTTCCAACAATTTTTATTCCCAGCTCCTTTTACACTTTGTTATTTCTATGTGAGTTAAGATGATGTCTCTTTCTATTTTCAATATTACTGTGATACATTTGCTAGGGGTGACATCGTGAACTTGCTCTCTTTCATCCGTTACCCCCTTTCTCTAATTTAAATGTCTCTCCATATATTGTCTGAATTTCTTTCTTAGGATCCTTTTCCCTGCCACAGAAAGATGTATTCCATCAATACAGTATAGCCTTTTGTTGTTCTATGTATCTACACCAGGTTTGGATCCCCTATATTAAGGTTGGGTGTATGGTGCAGCCTCTCTTCTCCCGTTACCCTGAACAGGTAGAACTTCTGGGAATGCTAGAGTATTGATAATGGGTTGAAGTCTCTCTCCCAAAATTTGGAAGTCTGCACTGCAGAGATTCTGTTTTTTAGCTATTCTTTGTTCCCAGATGGACATCAATTTTGAACATGATGAACATATCCTAACTGGAAAAAATGCCAAAGAGCAAATTGGAGTAAATGTTGCACCCAAATACATAATGTTTTCATCCCCATTCTGTAAAACTTTCAAGGACAAATTCAGGAGTAGCCTCTGGTTGTCCTTCCTCATTCCACCCAGACCTTAACCCATGACTTCAAAGCCTTTAACATAAGAAATGCCTTACTGGGTCAGACCAAGGTCCATCAAGTCCAGTATCCTGTTTCCAACAGTGGCCAAGCCAGGTCACAAGTACCTGGTAGGTTCTCAAAGAGGCACATAGGTGCCACAATGCTCATTCCAGGGTAAGCAGTGGATTTCCCGGCTCCTCTTTAATAATGGTTATGGACCTTTGCTTTCTATCTTTTAACTAGTTGCTGATCAACAATAGTACTCTACCTCCAATTCCATCAATTTTTAATTTGGTCAAGAGTCTCTCATGAGGGATTTCTGAAAATCCAGGTATGCTATATCAACTGGATCACCTCTGTCTGTTTATTCACACCTTCAAAAAAATAATAACAGATTAGTAAGACAAGACTTTCCTTGGCTAAATCCATGTTGGCTTTCTCCTATTAAACCATGGTTATCTATATGTTCAGTAATTTTATTATTTATAATAGTTTCTAACATTTTTGTGTGGTACTGATGTCAGGCTCACCGGTCTGTAGTTTTCCGGATCACCTCTGGAACTCTATAAAAATTGTCATTACATAGGCCATTCTCCAATCATCAGGTACTACAGATAATTTTAATGATAGTTTACAGAATACTAATAGGAGGTCTGAAATCTCATCTTTCAGTTCTTTCAACACCCTCTGATATATACCATCAGGTCCAGGTGATTTAATAGTCTTCAATTTATCAAATAGTTGTAACACATATTCCCGGTTTATCTTTATTTCTTTCAGTTCTTCTCATATATCACCTTTAAATACCATTTAAGGCATGAATAAATTCCCTACATCTTCAGTAAAGACCAAGGCAAAGAATTCAATCTCTCTACTATGCCCTTGTCCTCCCTTAGCGCCCCTTTTACTCCTCTGTCATCCACTGGTCCAACTGACTC
Organism: Ichthyophis bannanicus; assembly: GCA_033557465.1. NCBI lineage: Eukaryota > Metazoa > Chordata > Amphibia > Gymnophiona > Ichthyophiidae > Ichthyophis > Ichthyophis bannanicus. The sequence continues at coordinate 486,461,628 of CM066038.1, read as the reverse complement.
TCTCACAGGTTTTTTGCTACAAATGTACTTGAAAAGGTTTTCATTATATGTTTTTTTTTGCTTCCACAACAAGCTTCTTTTTAAATTCTATCTTTGCCTGCCTTATCAATGCCTTGCATCTAACTTGCCAGTGTTTATGTTGTTTCCCGTTTTCGTCATTTGGCTCCTTTTTCCATTTCCTGGAAGATGCTTTTTTGGCTACAACTGCCTCTCTGGCTTTGGCTTTAAACCATGCTGGCAGTTTTTTGGCCTTCTTTCCATTTTGCTTAAAACATGGAAAATATCTGGTCTGAGCTTCAAAGCTAGTACTTTTAAACACCCATGCTTTGATGCTCCTCTTAGCTTTTTCTTAACTATTTTCCTCATTTTATCATAGTCTCCCTTTTGAAAGTTAAAAAGTAGTACTATGGATTTCCTTGCAGTCCTTCTTCCATTTATTAAATCAAACTTGATCATGCTACGATTATTATTGCCAAGTGGCCTTAACACCCTTATGTCTTCAAGGAGTAACAAGGAGTAACAAAAAAGAACCTAAAAACTCTCCAAATGGCCCAAAACGTTACTGCAAGGATAATTTCTAAAGCCAAGCTAACTGACTGCATTACCCTGATTCTCTTCTCTCTACATTGGTTACCTATCTATAGCAGGATTCAATATAAAATCTTATTGACCACCTTCAAATTAATTAATGAGATTGCCCCATCGTATCTATCCAAACTGATTCATAACCCCCCTGAAAATAGAATAAGACGAAGAAGGAACCTTAATACAAATCTTAGTACTTGACTGTATAAGAAAGACAAAACATACAAGTGTCAGCGCTTTCTCATTTGTAGCACCAACATTATGGAATAACCTCCCTGATCAACTTAGAGATAAAAGATCTACAAAAATTCCGAAAAGATCTAAAAACTTATCTTTTCACGCAACACTACTCCAATGCAGATTGTGACCTGGATAAGTCTTCTCATCCTCCATAACTCAGTATGATTACAACCTCTCAAATAGATACTCCTCATCTTCGATAACTGAACTTATGACAAATCATTATATAATTTGTAAAAACTATTTAATTACTTGTAAATAGTTCTAGACACTGTTATACTACCTGTATATAGTTGATCTCAGTTCTATGTATCAGTTTCATAATACTTCATTGTTCCATGTATTTTGATAATGTTTGATGTAAACCGCCACTGATCTTTGGAATTGGCGGGTATATAAAAGTTTTGCAAATAAATAAATAAATAAAAATGTCTTGCACCAGGATCCTGTATTCCACTAAGGACTAGGTCCAGAATAGCTTCCCCTTTTGTCGGTTCATGAACTGCGTTGTAACTTTTGTTAGCTTCCCTAATTTCTCTTAACATTTCATCATCCATCTGTTCATTCTGACCAGGCGGTCAGTAGTGCACCCCCACTGCCATCACCTTCCTCTTTTCCTCTTACATGGGATTTCTTTCCATAGAGATTCTACAGTGTATTTTGTTTCATGCGGGACTTTAATCCTGTGTGAGTCAATGCCCTTAATAAATCACAACCCTTCCACCAATTTGATCTACCCTATCATTGCAATATAGTTTGTACCGAGGTATCACAATGTCCCATTGACTGTCCGCCTTCCACCAGGTCTCCGAGATGCCAATTATATCCAAACTTTCTTTTAGTGCTATATATTTTATTTAATTCATATTAACTGGTAACCAATCAGTTGATACAGGTAATTTGGAATATTTCAGCATCTGGGTTACTTTTATCTTTATTGGAACCTCTCTGTTGGGATGCCCTAACATCCCTCTTTCACTAGTATTTTTCAAGGATACATCCTTCTGAGCCATGCGCTCTTGGGCGACTGCGGCTTTCCTCTATTATCTAGTTTAAAAGCTGCTTTATCTCCTTTTTAAAGGTTAATGCCAGCAGTCTGGTACCATAGAATGCAAGGAATCTTAAGGAAAGGAATGAAGAATAAAACAAAGGATATTATAGTGCCTCTATATTGCTCAATGGTGCCACTGCACCTTGAATATTGTGTGCAGTTCTGGTCCTCATATCTAAAAAAGGATATAGCAGAATTATATAAGATTCAGAAAAGAGTGACCCAAACAATGATAAAGAGGATGAAGTATAACCCTACGAGGAAAGGCACAAACAGTTACAGCTGTTCAGCTTGGAAAAGAGATGGCTGAGGGGAGATATGATAGAGATCTATAAAATAACGAGTGGAGCAGAACAGGTAAATGTAGATTGGTTGTTTACTCCTTCAAAAAGTAGAAAGACTAGGGGACATGCAATGAAGCTATAATGTGAAAATATTCCTTGTAAAAAGCGGAAGGTGGCAGCAGTGGGGGTGTACTATCGACCGCCTGGCCAGAATGAACAGATGAATGATGAAATGCTAAAAGAAATCAGGGAAGCTAACAAAAGTTACAACACAGTAATATTGGGTGATTTCAATTACCCTGGTATCAACTGGGTCAATGTCACAGCAGGACATGCTAAAGAGAGAAAGTTTCTAGATGAAATAAATGACTGCTTCTTGGAGCAGCTGAACCGATAAGAGGGCAAGCTATTTTGGACCTAGTCCTTAGTGGAACACAGGATCTGGTGCAAGAGATATGCATGATCACATTTGATTTAATAAAATGGAAGAAAGATGGCAGGAAATCCACAGTACGACCTTTTAAACTTTCAAAAGGGAGACTTAGGGGCTTGTTTACTAAGCAGTGGTAGAGTCTTCTGACCGATATCGGAGTCCCGGCCCCATTGATTTCAAGTCTCTCTGCTATGGGGCTCCAGCTCATATATCGGTTGGAAGCCGCTACCGCTGCTTAGTAAACAAGCCTCTTTGATAAAATAAGGAAAACAGTTAAGATAACCTTTGCAGCTGCTCCTTTTAGTTTTAAAAATTTGCATCAAGCATAGATGTTGTTTACAAGTACTGTCTTGGAAGTCCAGAACAGATATATTGCACGCTTTAAGAAAAGTGGAAGGAAGGTGAAAAAACTGCCAGCATGGTTTAAAGGCGAGGTCAGGGAGGCTGCTATTGCCAAAAAAGCATCCTTCAGGAAATGGAACAAGGATCCTAATGACGAACACCAGAAACATAAGCACTGACAAGTTAGATGCAAGGCAGGCAAAGAGAATTTGAAAAGAAACTTGCCATGGAATCTAAAATGCATAATAAAAACCTTTTCAGGCACATTCTTAGCAAAAAGCCTGTGAGTTAGTTGGACCACTGGATGATAATGGGATAAAAGGTATGCTAAGGGAGGACAAGGCCATAGCAGAGAGACTGAATGAATTCTTTACTTCGGTCTTTACTGAAGAAGATGTAGGAAAGTTACTCATGCCTGAAATGGTATATAAAGATGATGTAGTGAAAGAATTGAAAGACATATCAATAAAATGGGAGGATGTATTACAACTGTTTTGATACACTGAAGAGTAGCAAATCACCTGGACCTGATGGTATACTTCCAAGGGTGTTGAAAGAACTGAAATATGAGACTACAGACCTACTAGTAGTAATCTGTGAACTACCATTAAAATCAGTGGTAGAACAAGAGGATTGGAGAGTGGCCAATGTAACTCTACTTTTTATAAAGGGTTCCAGGTGTGATCCAAGAAAGTACAGACCGGTGAGCCTGACATTGGTACCGGGCAAAATGGTAGAAACCATTATAAAAAAAATAAAATTCCTGAACATGTAGATAGCCAACATGGATTCAGCCAAGGAAAGTCTTGTCTAATCTTATATTTTTTTGAAGCTATGAATAAATGGGTAGACAAAGGTGTATCTGGATTTTCAGAAAGCCTTTGACAAAACCCCTGATGAGAGAGACTCTTCGCAGAATTAAAAAAGTCATGGGATTGGAGGCAGCATAGTACTGTGGATCAGGAAATAGTTAAAAGATGGAAAAACAGAGAGTAGGGCTAAATGGCCAATTTTCTCAATGGAGAAAGGTGAATAGTGGCGTACCCCAGGGATCCGTGCTGGGCCTGCTGCTTTTTAACATTTATTTATTTATTTATTTATTTATTTAACTTCTCTTATATACCGCCCTATTACATATCAGTGCGGTTTACAATAAAACAACATATTACTATGCGGACGGTCCACATAGAAATTACATTAAACAAGGGTCAAAACTTGGATTCAACAGGGAATAACATATCTACAGCGTTATTTACAGCAATATATACAGTGCAACTTATGTATTGGTTTTAGGCCCTATGTTCATAAATGACCTGGAAATATGAATGAGTGAGGTGATTAAATTTGCAGATGACACAAAATTATTCAAAGTTGTTAAAACCCAAGAGGATTGTGAAAAATTACAAGAGTAGCTTGATAAATGGGAAGATTGGGCATCCAAATGGCAGATGAAATTTAATGTGGACAAGTGCAAAGTTATGCACCTAGGAAAGAACAACCCAAAATATGGCTACACGATTCAATGTACCACATTAGGAACCATCACCCAAGAAAAAGATTTAGGTGTCATCATGGATAATACGTTGAAACCCTCCAACCCATGTGCAATGGCAGTAAAACAAAGGATATTATAATACCTCTGTATCGTTCCATGGTGCAACCATCCTTGAATATTGTGTGCAATTCTGGTCGCCATATTTTAAAAAGGATATAGCAGAATTAGAAAAGGTACAGAGAAAAGCCACCAAAATGGTAAAGGGGATGGAAGGATACCCATAAGAGGAAAGGCTTAAAAGGTTAGGGCTCATCAACCTGGAAAAGAGATGGTTGAGGGGAGATATGATAGAGGTCTATAAATTAGTGAATGGAGTAGAACAGGTAAACATAGATTAGTTGTTTACACCATCAAAAAGTAGAAAGACTAGGGGACACACAATGAAGCTACAAAGTAACCCATTTAAGATGAATAAGAGAAAATATTTTTTTACTCAACATGTAATCAAATTCTGGAGTTCATTACTGAAGGATGTAGTAAAAGCTGTTAGTGTAGCTGGGTTTAAAAAAGGTTTGGACAAGTTCCTGGAGGAAAGGTCAATAAACCATTATCAAAGAGGACCCAGGAAATCCATTGCTTACCCCGGAACGAGCATTGTGGAACTTATGTGCCTCTTTGTGAACCTACTAGGTACTTGTGACCTGGATTGGCCACTGTTGGAAACAGGATACTGGGCTTGATGGACCTTGGTCTGACCCAGAATGGCATATATCTTATGTTCTTATTTCCTTTCTTGGCCATCGCTGCACACTGGACAGAGGGTTTAAACATATTATCCATGACGCCACCTAAATCCATTTCCTGAGTGGTGGTTCCTACTGTGGAACTTTGCATCATGTAGCTGTAGTTTGGGTTGTTCTTCCCTAAGGGACAGATTTTCGAAGGCATTTACACAGTTTATAAACCTGTAAACCATATAAATGCCGCTTAGAGAGATATTCAGCAGCACCACGATGATTAGTGACGCTGAATATCCCCGAGTAATGGTGCTACATGCCCTGGTGCTAACCATGTAGTATCGGGGTGTGTCATGGGTCCTCCAGGGCAAAGTCCATTGCTAACTAGGCAGTGGTTTAATATTGCCGCTGCTCGTTAGCGTCTGTGCCTTGCAGCAGACCTGCATATTCGATGTCGTGGTCGGATATGGCCACAGCATTGAATATCCAGGGACAGGTTCAGTGGCAACGCTATGCGCTGTAGAAATGCTAGTCACCGCCACCGAATATCGGGCTCTAGGTGCATAACTTTGCACTTGTTCATATTAAATTCCATCTAGCATTTGGACACCCGGTCTCCACATTTTTCCAGGTCCTCTTGCAACTTTTTACAATCCACTTGTGATTTAACAACTTCGAATAGTTTTGTGTCATTTGTAAATTGATTGCCTCACTCGTTATTCCCCTGGAAGTTGGTGGTCCCCCCCCCCCCTTTACTGCTGGCCACAGATTTTCAAACTCCTAGAAAAGGTCTAGGATTGAGGACATATCATGAAACAGATTGGTAGCAACATAAACAAATTTAAGAAACCATTTCTTCAAATCGATGCACAAATATAATAAAACATAAACATAAACACTTAATATGTGGAATCTTTTTGCCAGAGGATGTGGTCAATGTTGATACTATATCCAGGTTTAAAAAGGGTTTGGACAAGTTTCTGGAGGAAAGGTCCATTAATAATTAGCCAGAAATGAAGCAATCTTATCTCTGGGAATGAGCAACAGAGAACAGATCTCCCCATTAGGATCTGATGGGTAGGAGTGCACATAGCCATAGCAAAGCTCAGTTTGTTCTTGTTTGAAATGAATTTTTCTCAGTTATCAAGCATTTTTCATGTCTTCATTATTTATGCATCGATGTATGTGCTCTAGAACTTTAAGGGCACGAATCATTTGTACGCACGTTAATTCATAGGTATACGTGTGTACAAGCAGTTTGCTTACACTTTACATTTTTAAGTGCCCAAACAAACCAAAAGCGCACTCACAAATCCAGACCTAGTATGACACCAAGCTCGACAGACCATTGTTTTGATGCAGTCTGGCACTTTTTATATTCTCATGTAATTCTTGATAGAAAATAAAAAGATGAACACAGCGGTAGAAAATTTGAGCATGGAACACAGAACAGACTGTAAATTAATTTTAATCTAAAGTAATTTGTTGTTACAAGATTACAACTTTGTTCTTATTTTGCTACTGTAACACAGAAACTGTGGCATGCTGTAACTTTCTGATTTTCACAGCCTAGACATAAAAGGGCCCCTTTTTACTAAAAGCCGCTAAGCGGTTATCATGCGTTTTAGCAAAGACTAACTGGCCGTGATGAACCTTTACGTGTCAGCGTGCCAGTTACCGAGTGCTAAATTCTCATTAACTGGTACTCGTATGCTAGTGTGGACAGTGGAAGGGTTACAGACAGAGCATGGAAAGCGCACTAGCGATGGACATAGGTTCACTTGGTACTTAGCACGGGTTTACCTAACGACACTTCTATGGGCACCATGTTACTTTGCCACTCGGTGTGGTATCCAGTCACACCCAAACACTAACGTCAAGGCTTTGCTCTTACTGTGTGTTGGCAGTGCCCATTAATTATGAAATCTTAGTGGCATTTACTAAAAGGCCCCCAAAGTTTAGTCACATAAAGGACTGGGGACTGGGAAACTGCATTTTCTACCCCCCCCCCCCCAAAAAAAAAGAATATCAGAATAACTTGAAAATTGTAAGTACTAAATAGAGGCAAACAGAATTTTACTGCTACCAAAAAAAATGCCGTGCTTTGGGTACCTGCACATGTGTGTGTGTGTGTGTGTATGTGTACATGCGTGGGCAATATCCACAGCAGCGAGTATTCCAGACCAACCAAAGAGACTTACTTGAAAGAAAAAGAATGAATGAATTCTTACCCCATAAATGGGGGGCAAAAATTCATAATGTGCACAGGGCAAAAGCCTTTGGCTCATTTGGGCTTCTTTAGGCTTCAGTTAGTTCAGAGATTAGAGGTCCCCCTCAGCCCCTGCCCGAACATCAGACGAGGGCCATGGTGGGTTTCTGACTACTCCCTAATGTGTCCCTTCCTACAATCTGAGGGCAAGGGAGAGGTCCTTATGTGGACTGCTCTTACGTGGAATGTTTCCTAATATTGGGAGATAAAATGTTTTAGGTAAGGAAGTATTAGGTGCTTTACATATCAGCTATTACTTCATGAGATGGCTGTAATAATTGCTGGTGCTATGGGGAACCAGGCTGTCCAAAAAGGTTCCCCGAGATTAGGGCATATGACAGATTCTTCTGAAAGCGGCTGAAAACGTAAAAGGAGAATTTCTTTCCATTCTCTATGAATGGCAGAAAGACAGGGGTGGGCATTCAACTTGCTATTTTAGAGGACTGGGACATTGTTAATAGGTCCTTCGGTACCCAGAAGTGATTAGATAGGTCGAGAAAGTTCAAGTTAATGCACAATTAATTGGTAGCCTAACAAAACAAACAAACAAGTAATTTTTTATTTGCTTTAAGAAATGTCGGTAGATATTCTGTTTCTTCCTGAAACTTGGCTATCCCCTCAGGAAGGGCCACTCCTACTGGAAGTCTGCCCAGATGGAGATGTTATTAATCACTGTCCTCAGAAGATGCATGAAAGGTGGAGTAGTAGTACTAATATATAAAAAAGCAGTCCAGATTAGTTTCCTTAGTTATACTACTACATCACGGATGGAAACTAATCATCTATTTTCATACATCATAAAATAAGAAGTCTATGTGAACTGCAATGTGTACTCGCTATAACCAATGGTATACACGACTGTTAAAAAGCTTTTCTAAAATGTGCCTTTTATGTGGTTGCAGTGACGTCCATGTAAAAACACCTGCAAATCTACGTTAATTTTAGAGGACATGTATCAGTCCGATGTAAAACGGACATCTCTCTCCCCTCGCTGTGGACGTGTGTTTTATATCAAAGAGGGAAGAACAGGATTGCACCGGGATGGACATTGATGTGCAGCAGGACAAGTCATTTCACAAGGATACATGTGAGAAAAAAAAAATCAGCATTAGAAACCCAACAACTTGTAAGTGTCGGCAATTTACAACTCAAAGCAACCCAAACCCAATTCATGGGAATATACCCCAAAATCCTTGAATTATATGTGTTTTACCTATTACAGAAACTCTATCACAGCAAAGAGAAATCTCATGGGTCTTACACAATCATTCATTCCCTCTCTCATACTGTTGTCGGAAGGAAAAGTGATCTCAGTGTCAGCTCAGCCCTCAACAGGGTATGTTTCTAAGCTCCATCATGGATCTAAAACAAACCCTTCCTGTAAACATTTTATACACAAACTATTATATTTTCAACAATTAAATATCACTACCGTCAACAATGTTAATCCCAAAGACTCTGTAGACAATGGTAATCCCAAAATATTTGATAAACCACGCTCTAAAGATCAAACAGATTGATTCATTATATATTATCTTAGTGCTAGTGTTTCATCACAATATGTCATTCCGCTCCAACTCCATTGCTGACAGCATTTTGCGCAGGGAGTTTATACTTCAAATTGTCACAGAGCTTAACGTCCTCCAACATCCAACATGAGTCCAGAGAAGCTGAACCAAGAAGTAATTAGGCTGGAAATTGGTAAGAATGTTGCACTAAAGATCATAACAAAAGCAAGTAAGTGGGCAGAGCCACACCATTTTTAGTAAATTATACTGGCTATTGATAACTCAACAAATAAAGTTGAAACTATTGTCTATTGTTCATAAAACAATTTGTGGGCAGGGACCTAGTTATTTAATCAGATAGATAAAAGTATATATGCTATTGAGAGCTTTATATTGTACTAGAGATACCAAAATATAAAGGAATGTAGATTCTACTTTGATTTTGAACTCTGGCCCCTAAAGAATGGTGTTAAGGAAGGAAAAGAGTCGTGCTTTCCTTAGAAAAAAAAACAAAAACCTTTTTTCTCAATTTTAGGAAAAAAATGATGTTTTATATTTGTGAATTAGATGTTTCATCTAATGTAAAAGAAAGTTAGCCCACTAGATGCAATTTTATAACAGGGCACCTACGTCAGGAGGTGGAGAAAGTACCTAGTTTTAGTCTATTTTGGAAAGATACGCTGGCGCCAATGTGTCTTTATAGAATACTGGAGGTAAAATAAATGCTAGCAAGCTCATATGTTCTGTAAAATGTATGCACGACGCATCCAAACTCCTTTTCTGGACACGTCTACTCTACAAATACGCCCTTCTTGCACCGTGTGTACTTTTAAAGATACCCATTTACTGTTTATTAAGAAATGAATGATTTATTAAGCGATGATTAATTGTATTTAGGGAATTTATATCGGGGACAGTAAGGCAGCCCAACAATATGGCTATGTAGTTTTATCAAAATGTTTTATGGTTTATGCTTTTTTTTGTATTATTTATTTATGTAACCTGCCATGAGTCTCATTGATGAGAAATGCAGGATAGAAGTGCCATTTTAAATTAAATTATTTCCCGATTAGCAGGTGTTTTTTTGTTTATTGTACACATTTGTTTTAATTATTCCCTGTTATAATGTAAACTCAATCAGTCTTCTCTGATCTGAGTATTCTTTGTTAAATGTAAACCGCACTGATAACAAATAGTGTGGTATATAAGAATTGTTAAATAAATAAATAAATAAATTATATTTTTGAAATGTGCATTAGAATGTTTTAATGTACACTAATAACTTCCATTAATTTGTAGGCTAATGTGCGTTAAATCTATAGGTTGTGATAAGGAAGCTTATCATAGCTCAGGTAGGAGCTATAGAAAAGATGATGTGACTCTGAACAAGCAACCTGTCAGTTCTGGTAGAAGCAAGAAAACAGAGTTTTCACATAAAAGACTACCAGTCCCAGAATGCACCAGGTTTCCAGCAGCCATGAGAGGGGCTGAAGTGAGAAAATGTGTGTGCAATCAAGAGGGCTATGAGGTAATACCTAAGCACTCATCTCAAAGGGCAGGGCCTGATTCAAGACAGCTGCACTGTGTTAGGGAGCAGCACACATTAGAACAGGATAAGAATAGAGCTTATTCTTCAGATAACAGTGACTACAAGCTCCAGCCCAGCTTCAAGGAGAGTTTCAAGAACAGCTTCAGCAACTGCTACAGAGGGAGGAAGAGATACAGAGACAGAGACGGCAACGGCTATAAGCTCAAGCACCAGTATCACCTGGAGAAACAGAAGCCAAGCCAAGCAGATAGAGAGAGAAGGAAACTCTCTGGAAGGAAGAGAAGAAAGGCCATTGGAAGGTCTGGGAGATTCCAAGGCAGTACTCATACTGGGAGGTATTCCAAATGCCAGCAGAGTCCATTGGACTGGATTCAGCCAGAGGAATGGATTGGCAGAGATAGGAATCACCAGTGGCTACCTGGAAGAGAGAAGACTGCATGTGGAAGGGACTTTCAGACCAAGGCCAGAAGGTATGTGAGAGAAGATCCAGTGTCCAGGGATCAAGATTGGAAGGCTGGACATCAGAATTGGATTACATATTGGCCAGGCTATACAGAGAGGAATAATGATAGCAGGAGAGGCTCAGGTATGAACACTGATCCAGACCCTATCTATAATAGAGAATGGCAGCAAGGGAATAAGCATTCTCATGATAGTGCCTTAATGAAAGACTCGTCTGTGCCAATGTATGATAATGACCCTATGCTGATTGATACAGCAGATGAAAGTACAGTTTATATGGACTGTTCTCTATCTAAATGCTATTACTAGCTTTCTCTGAGCAAACACATCAGCCATCACAAAGAAACCTAACTTTGTTCTTTATTTCCACTGCAAACAGCTCTTAAAGCAGGATTTGGGCTCACACAGTAGCAGCCAGCCAGCTAAAGGCTTTCAGCTGGTCCATTGATAGTAATTAGGGCTGCACCTGATTGTGTGTGTGAGCAAGGGAGAATCACTGCTGAGATCTGCGTGGAAAATAAGCAGAAGTTAACCTAACCAGCAAAGTTTATTCTTTTCTTTGTGCCTTTGTATTTGGTAATTATTTGCTAAGAAAACATTAGCTAATTGCCTGACAAGCTGAAGGTTGTTTCTGGTTTACTTTGTGACTTTTTGTTATCCATTTTAAACACTGCAAGCAAGTAACCTCATTTATAGTGCTATCAAGCATACATGTGCTGGGTGAATTAAACCCCATCAATAAAAGAAGTATTTTATTGATCTTACCACTTGGTTTCACAACTCAAATTATTGTCATCAGCTGTGTTTGGGAGTGAATGAACTACAATACCCACAATACCTTGCAAGAATCATATGAATATATGCATCGTCAAGATTGTGTAAGTTCTCACCCTAGGCAGCCGTCTGACAAGGTGCACTCACAAACTGAGGGTCCCTGTTTCTAAAGCCTGCACATGTTTTGCACTTAACATGTGGAACATTAGGTACCTTAAGTGCAAAGTCTCCTCATTAGCTAGCAGGAGTATGACCAGCAGGTTCCCAGCACTTAATGTGTGACAGCAAGGCTGTACCAAGCCAGAACTGCGCCCTGTGTGACTTGCACATCGGGCGTGCGCCCTCCCCCCCGCCCCCTGCACTTCCATCCAGCCACTTTCTGCTCTTACCTTGCTGCTGCCACCCTCTGTTTTCTCCACAGTGGCGAGTGAGCAGGGCAAGAGCAGAAAGTGGATGGATGGAGGTGCAGGGGGTGGGGGGAGGTGGAGGAGGGGGGGGGACAGAGGTGGAGGAGAGGGCGCGCACCCGTTGTGCTAGTCGCCGGCACTTTAAGTAGATCTGTCCCTCGCTGCTCTGATGTCACATCGGAGGAGGGAGGGACCTGACCTGCTTAAAGTGCCGCAAAAAGGCTTAAGGGGCGCATTTCGGCTGCCTGCTGTTGCCCTGCTGCCGCTGAGAGAAGAAAAAGCCTTTGCGTCCTGTGCGGCTGTACCACTTGCACAGGGCTAGGTACGGTCCTGTGTGACAGGCCTCCTTAACGTGCAGCATACTAATGCAGGTGTGCCCGACGACACCCATAGAGTGCGCAGCAATTGCCCTTGCGCTAGTAGTAATATATGTTCTCCATGCCCACAAACTGCCCATCCTCTACCCAATCAAGCAGCGGCCAATTACTCTGCGATTTATCATACGGTGGCTGGCATGCCCCTGCCTTAGTATTCCCAGCTGCCATGCATTAAAACACATGTTAACCAGCCACTGGCACTCGGGTATGTGCTAATGATACACATCTCTCAAGTCTAGAAAGTGCAGATGGACAGGCAGAGAGTCATGTGATCAGAAATGGCCTGTGCAGATTGCGGGCCAGACTCTCCATCACCTATGGGATGCCACCATCTTTCAAGCATGTAAAGATTTTCAGGGGCCTTCTTACTGAAGTGCACTAAGCAATTAATGCTCAGTTTAGTGCACAGCAGCTGTTAGCGCACGGTAACTGTCTTTCTGCCCTGCGCTAATTCCCATAGTAAATGCACATCATGCAATGGGGGGAGGGGATAGACAGGTTAAGGGCAGAGAGTAGGTGCGGAGAACACACGGCGATTAGTGTGGGGGTCACAATTAGCTCAATGGGTGGTGTTAAGTGCACCTGCGTTAACTGAGAATGCCACTGCGTTAGGGTACTTGTGTGCCGTAACTGCCAGGAACATGCTGCCCATATCCCCAATGGCACATAGAAACATAGAAATATGATGGCAGAAAAAGACCACATGGCCTATCTAGTCTGTCCTTCCATATCAACAACTACAACAGTCCCCTTTTTACCTTTAGAGATCCTCTGTGTTTATCCCATGCTTTTTTGAATTCAGTTACTGTCCTCATCTCTACCACCTCCACTGGGAGACTGTTCCACGGATCCACCACTCTTTCCATAGAGAAATATTTCTGCATATCACTCCTGAATCTATCCCCTTTCACCCTCATCCCATGTCCTCTTGTACCAGAACGTGCTTTCAATTGAAAGAGGCTCTCCCCCCTGTGCATTTATGCCACAGAGGTATTTAAACATCTCAATCATATCACCTCTATCCCGCCTTTCCTCTAAGGTGTACATATTAAGATCCTTCAGTCTGTCCTCATATGCTTTATAACGAAGACCACTAATCATTTTAGTAGCCACCCTCTGCACCGACTCCATCCTGTTCACATCCTTTTGAAAGTGCGGTCTCCAGAATTGCACACTATACTCCAAATGAGGTCGCACCAAAGACTTATACAGAGGAATTATCACCTCCTTTTTTCTGCTAGCCATTCCTCTCCGTATGCACCCAAGCATCCTTTTAGCTTTTGCCGTCGCCTTTTCTACCTGTTTAGCTACTTTAAGATCATCAGACACAACCACGCCTAGGTCCCGCTCTTCTTTAGTGGACAAAAGTACTTCACCCCCTATACTATATTGCTCCCTTGGATTGCTGCAACCCAAATGCATGACCTTACATTTTTTAACATTAAATCCCAGCTGCCAAATTCTAGACCATTCTTCAAGCTTAGCTAGATCCCTCCTCATGTTATCTAGACCTTCCTGTGTGTCTACTCAATTGCAGATTTTGGTATCATCCGCAAAGAGGCAAACCTTACCCGACAGCCCTTCCGCTATATCACTAACAAAGATGTTAAAAAAGAATCGGACCAAGGACAGATCCCTGGGGCACACCACTGGTAACATCCTTCTCCTCAGAGTGAGCTCCATTTACTTGTACTGTTTGTCACCTCCCACCCAACCAATTTCTAACCCAAGCAGTAACTTTAGGGTCCATCCCTAGGGTGCTCAGTTTGTTTATAAGTCGCCTGTGAGGAACAGTGTCAAAGGCTTTACTGAAATCCAAATACATCACATCTAGGGCTCTCCCTCGGTCCAACTCCCAGATTTGTCTGACAAGACCTGCCTCTGGTGAATCCATGCTTCCTCGGATCCTGTAATCCGCTGGACTCCAGAAACCTCACTATTTTCTCTTTCAGCAGCGTTTCCAAAAATTTAACCACCACCGAAGTTAAACTAACCAGCCTGTAGTTTTCAACCACATCCTTACTTCTGCTTTTGTGTAAAGGCACCACATGAGCCTCTCTCCAGTCCTTTGGCACCACTCCCGACTCCAACGAGGCATTGAAAAGGTCAGTCAGTGGAGCTGCTAGAACGTCCTCAAGTTCCCTCAGTATTCTCGGGTGCATCCCATCCGGTCCCATCACTTTGTCTACTTTAAGTTGAGCTAGTTTCTCACGAACACAGTCTTCTGAAAATTGTTCAAGATGTCCCTCGCTTCTGTTCCTATTTGTGGGTGTTTTCTGAGGTCCTGCTCCTGGTTCCTCATCTGTGAACACAGAACAAATATATTTTTTAAGCAATTTCGCTTTATCCTTATCAGCTTCTACATATTCCTCCCCTGCACCCTTGAGTCTGACAATACCACTCTTGCCCTTCCTCTTCTCACTAATATATCTGAAAAATGTCTTATCCCCCCATTTTATTGCATTGGCTATTTCCTCCTCCTTTTGAATCTTTGCCTTCTTGACTACTTTGCTAGTTTCTCTATGTTTTTCCAAATACAGATGCCTGCCTGTCTTCCTCTCTCTGTGATCTCTTGTATTTCATGAAGGCCTCCCTCTTTTTCTTCACTTTTTCAGCTACTTCTTTCGAAAACCATAGCGGTCTCCTTTTCCTTTTACCTTTATTTACCATTTTAACAAAAAGGTTGGTTGCCCTTAAAATATCCCCTTTCAGTTTTGCCCACTGTTTTTCTACATCCCCCAGCTGTTCCCATCCCACTAACGACTCCATGAGGTATTGGCCCATCTTGGCAAAGTTAGTCTTCCTAAAGTCTAAGATCCTCACCTTTCAATGGATTCTAACAGCCCTAGTCTTAATACTGAATCACACCATCTGGTGATCATATGACTTTTGCACTTACCGTGCCTTAGTCTTTATGCAAAATTCATTAAAAAAAAAAACCCACAACTTACTGCAGCTTAGTGAAAGGGCCCCTTAGAGACGTGTTTTTGAAAAATGGCAGGTGCCCCTTGCTGTATCTGGCTGTTAGAAATATTTAGCCCTTGGCGTAGCATCTTCTTAAGAGCAAACTGAATGTAAGTAAGGTCTACAGTTACAGATTATGGGCCTAAACGTGCTACGCAAAATGGAAAACCCTGTAGCACTTCTGCTTTTATATTTCTAGGAAGAAACATAGTACTGACTCTCCAGGGTATTCTGCTGTTCATGAACCTTTTGGGAACAAGAAAGCCGGAAAGGCTAAAATAGGAGGATCCCAGATATATGGAGGGTCATCTGGGCCATGGCGAAAAGGAAAGAACTCATCCCTTAGTTTACCACCAGGCGTGAGCTGAGGAAAAGGCCTTTATGAACAGGGCTCCTGCCTTTTATAATCCAACATTCCTCATTGATTTCTTTTCAGCCCCACGAGTGGGACCCACCTCTACATCAAATCAAAAAGGGAAAAAACACTAAAAAATAAGTTTAAAATGCTTTTATCTTCAAAAATTGCAGTTTAGGCCCAAGGATTTCTGCCAGCACAGGCTATAGAGCTGACCCCCCCCCCCCCCCCGTGCTGAGCCACCCTGCACTGGGGTGCGCAGGGAGAGGATAGCCAGCAGGAATAAGGAAGTGATACCAGCTCTGCATAAATCATTTTTGAGACCTCATTAAAAATACTGTGTACAGTTCAAGAAATTGTAACTTCAGGAGTATATAAACTTGAGAGAATCGGTCTTGAAGGGGACTATTAAAATGGCCAATGATCTTTGCCACAGAACATATGGGGACAAACCTAAAGAGCTGTGAGGAAGGGCAGGACATGGGAGAGAGGAGAGAGATGTCCCAATACCTTCAAAAGAATAAATGCACAGGAGGTGGGTCTCTTGCAATGGAACGGAAACTCCAGAATGAGGGGGTCATGGGATGAGGGTTAAAGGCTATGATAAATGCAGGAGTAATCTAAGGAAATATTTCTTTACAGAAAAAGTTGTGAAAATGGGTATTAAAGCTCAAAGCATGGGGCAAGCACAAAGGTTTTTCCAGGGAGGGAAAAGGGCAGGAATGTGGAGCAGCAGGTGGATACAGGCAGAACGGATGTGCCACGTGCTCCTTATCTATCAGGCTATTTTATGAGCTTTGTCTGGAGCTACCCAATGATTTTTTCTTCCCATTTTATGCCCCGTTCCGACTCACTTAGCAATGAGGGACTCTGTACCCACAATTCATTGCAGAACCCTAGTCATTAGGTCTGGCCATTGCACAGCGACCGGGCTCCCCCACTCCAGAAGCTGGGAAGGATGCCACTGTTTCATCCACAGCCAAGCAGGGAAACAGAAAACCTGAGCTGGACACTGAACCCGGGTGCTTTGCATGGAGGCATCTAGCACTGCCTGAGACACCAGGCGGGCCTCTCTCACCTTACAGTACCAGTCTCTGTATGCGCAAACGGATTTCTCCTATCCTGGGTCTTTCTGTAATATCAAGCCATTAATATATGCAAATATTATCAGCCATTCATTTTATAAACTGGACAAAAATGCCGACTTACTCAGGCTGGAAGTTGAACACCATAGTTGCACACATTACAACCTTAGACAACACAGACCTTAAGCACTTCCTACCCCCAACTGTCCCTGCCCATTGCCTCAGAGCTTACAATCTAGTCAAGACAGACAACACAGTAGCTGTAGACACGCGATACATCTAGGGGGAATGGTTAGGAAACACAAAGGTGATCAGGTGAGTCAAGATCGGAAAGCGGCAGCGAAGAGGCGAGTTTTCAGCCTGGATTTGAAAAGGGCCAGAGAAGGAGCCTGACGTACAGAATCAGGTAGTTTGCTCCAGGCATAAAGAGCAGCAAGGTGAAAGGAGTGAAGTCTGGAGTTAGCAATAGAAGAGAAGGGCACAGATAGAAGCAATTTGCCATAAGAGCAGAGTTCCTGAGGAGGGGCGTAGGGAGCCCAGTCAGGTTTTCAGGATATCCACAATAAATATTCATATGAGAGAGAGAGAGAGAGATTTGTACGCCATGGAGGCAATGCATACAAATCTCTCTCATGCATATTCATTGTAAATATCCTGAAAACCTGACTGGCTAGGGGTACACCAGGACAGGGTTGAGAACCGCTGGCTAACAGACCACGGATGGGCAGCTGCAGCTCTCAGCTGCTGCAAGCTGGTCAGGTTTTCAGCATACTCACACTGAAGATGCATGACACACACATGCATGCAATAAAAGCAGCCCAGGCAAATGCATATTCAGCGGGGGACATTTTTAGTCTATGTGATCCCTATGTGAATTTAAGCACCAGCACCTAGATTAATATCCATACGCATTACCGCTTTCCATCTAGGTTGTGATGCTGGATATATGTGCAGTGCGGTGACCACACCGGCACAATCAATCTAATTTCGGCCTGCAGAATATTTGAATATTGTCACTGAATTGATCATTTCTAGGGACGCTTCCAACCTGCACCTAACCTGGTCCATAATTATTTGGATAAGGGCCGGTTTTCAAAGCCCTTATCCAGGTAACCCACAGGACACTATCCGGATAGTGGCCGCACACTCCAGACATTCAATGGCAGACATTATCTGAAGTCTACTGCTGAATACCGAGAATTTGCGTGGTCTGTGGCAGCTAGCATTAAAAAAAAAAAAAAAAAGAAATGCTGACCACCACAGGCTGAATATTGACCCGTATAAGCCTATAGATCTATAGATGCAATGGTGAGGGCAGGAGAAGATAAAACCAAGAATGTTTCAGCCTGTCCCTTCTGACATGGAGCTATCTGTGTATATGCAATGCCAATATTGATGGACACATATCTTCAAATACTGAACATTACAAAGATTTCAGAAAGCATTCTTCCAATTGAAATAAAAGCCGGAAACTCCTGGGAACATTTGACCTCAAATTAATAAACCAGAAAGCCTGACTGAATCATGAATAAAAACTAAAGGCTCAATGCCCTTTTGCGTGGTCCTTAGGAGTGGACCGTCGCTAAGCAGGCAACACCTTGTGCAAAATAGCAACTCTCTGCCCTGGATACCCACCCATGAATACAGACGCACTGCAATGCCTGCAATGTTCAATGTAATTTCAGTTTGTTCGATGTAAACCGCACTGATGCAGAATAGCGCGGTATATAAGAGAATGTAAATAAATAAATAAATAAATAAACACACTTATCAAGAACCATCACAAACGCCCTACCGACCACAACAGCAGCTCTTCACAATTCAACGAGAATGGCCACACAACCGGTGGCAAGCAGTCTTTTACAAGCCGTCACAACTTCTCATCAAAACCTACATCCCAAGCACACACCAGAAAACCCAGCTCGCTAATGGCTCCCTTAGCCATCCTCATCCTCTGCCTCGCCTCACTCCCGCCGCATCACTAACCCCTACACCCGCACACATACCAATCATTCACTCATACCCCTTCTTCATTACACCTCCTACTTTTAACAAAAAATGACCCAGAACAAGCCATCACCTCATTGAAATCAGACCACACCCACCCACAGCCATAACCACTCCCTGCAAGCACAAAAGCAACCTCTAAAACCTAAAATGCATCCTACTAAATGCTGGCTCTGCAAGGAATAAAATCCATCTCATCACAGATCTCCTGGTTGACAACAACGTAGACATCCTATGCGTCACCGAGTCCAGGTTCACGGAAAAAGACAATGTTCTGATGAACACATGGCTATGATCTATTCAGTTCAGCGTAGTTACTCACTTATAACAGGTGATCTACGGGAACAGCAGAAATCAGTCTTCACATATGGGCGACATCGGCACCAACAAAGCCCATGTGGGAATGCTCCCCAGCATCCAATAGGAAAGTCTTTGGGAGCCCTCCACTGCGTCTGAGTGTCTGACTTCCCAACTCCTCTCCTCAGTTGAGTTTGTAGCTGAGAAGAAGAAAAATGAGGAATCCTACAACTCCTGGTGGAGGAGGGTGGGTTGTGAAGCATTCCTGCTTTTCCCAGAGATCACCTATTACAGGCACGTAACTACAGTATCTCCAGTAACAAGCAGGAATGCAATCTTCAGAAATGGAACTCAGTAGCAACTCGGAACCAAACAGGTATGGGGGTAGAACAGTAGAAACCCTGAGGCCAAAAGATTGCAGCCAAAGAGTCTGGAAAGGTTGTGGGTCTTTGACACAATTCCAGCAGGTGAGAACCCCCTCTAAAAGTAGTCTGGTTTCCTACAGAAGTCTGGGTCAGAAGGTAGGAGATGAGATTAAGTCCCAAAGAGGTGCTGGAATACAGTTTGGCTAAAGACAGCATCCTGATGGAAGTCTCTCTCCAGGCAATAGTGGGCAGCAAAACTGTGGATGAAGGACCAGGTGGCTATCTGACAGATCTCCTCAATGGATATCGAACAGAGATTGGCTATGAACATTGCCATAGCTCGTACATTGTGAGCAGTAATGTGAACCTTTAGGAAGAGTCCTGCCTGTGCATAAGCAAAAGAAATCAAATCTGCTAGCCACCTGGATAGAGTTAGAGTTAATTTTGTCAATGGGGAACCCAGGTGACTAGGATCAAAAGAGATAAATAACAGAGGATCTTCAGTGATCCTTAGCTCTACTTAAATCTTAAGCCAGCGCTCACTTGTGGTCTAAAGTGTGAAGCACTGTTTCCGCCCGAGATGCATGTGGTCTAGGGAAGAAGATAGGTAGGATGACCGACTGGTACAAATGGAAGGGAGAAACAACCTTCAGAAGGAAATGAGGATGGGTCTACAGAATTACTTTCTCCTGGTGGAACTGGGTATAGGGTGGGTCTGCTACAAGAACTTGCAGTTCACTAATGCGGCAAGCTGACATGAGTGCAATGAGGAAGAGTACTTCCATGATAAAAGCTTAAGTGAAGTGGTGGCCAAAGGCTCAAAAGGAGGCTTTAGTAGTTGCATAAGAACCACACTGAGATCCCAGGCTACGAGCAATGGCTTAATGGGTGGCTTGGACAGCAGCAGACCCTGCAAGAAGCATGTTACTAAGGGCTGTCCCTGCAGTGGTTCATGATCAGCCACAATGGCACTAAGATGACCTCTGACTGAGTTAGTCTTAAGGCGTGTTAAGGATATGTGGAGCAGGTATGTAAAAGGAACACCACTGTGCAAGAAAAGGGGTCAATACCCTTTGAGGAGCACCAATGTGCAAACCTACATCACTTAAAAGCATAAGATCATCTGGTAGAGTCCTTGCGTGATGTAATGAGTATATCTTTGACCTCTTGTGGTAGGTCAAGGTTAGCGAGCACTAGCCCCTCAGCAGCCAAGCCGCCAGGCAGAGGGAGTGGATGTTGGGATGGAGGAGTGTCCTGTTGTCCTGAGACAGGAGGACGGGTGCACATCCCAGATCAAGTGGCTGAGCCTGCACTAGGCGAACAGAAATAACCACGGCTGACAGGGACAAAAAGAGGCTATGAGAATTATGAAGCACTTGTCAGCTTGTAATATGAAGAGCGTTTTGGGAATCAAGGGGATGGGGGTGGGGGGGGGAATGCATAAAGCAGATCCTGCCCCCAGGGTAGAAGGAAGACATCCAGGGTCTGACTGTGTAGGGACGGAACTCTGGAGCAGAAGAGTGAAAGCTGTGTGTTCTTTGGAATGTCAGAAAGATCTATGAGTGAGGTTCTCCACGTTTGAAAGATCCAAACCGTCATCTCCCGATACGGAGTCTATTTGTGTGGATGAAGAATACAATTTAGCCTATCCACAAGGACATTGAGTTCGCCAGGGAGGTACACCGCTCTGAAGTGAATGCGGTGTGAGATTAGAAAAAAAAAATCACAGGCAAAGCACTCCTTCGCAGAGTAGATGGGACCCCGGCCTCCCCTGCTTGTCAATGAAGAACATGGCTACTTGATTGTCCGTTCTGACTAGAACAGATTGTCCCAAAAGCTGGGGTTGAAAACCACGAAGAGCATTTGTCAGTGCTCACAGTTCTAAGAAATTGATCTGCATGGCAGCTTCTTGTTGTGTCCACAATCCCTGTGTGATTAAGTCATTGAGATGCACGCCCCAAACCAGCTTGGAAGCATCCATCGTCAGGGTACATCGAGGTAGAGGAATTTGAAAAAGTGACCAGACGAGTAGGTTTGAGGGAAACACCACCACTGAAGGGACTTGATCTTGGCTCTGAGATGCCCTTATTCCTGGGTCCTTTGGGAAGACAGAGTCCATTGGGCTTGACACATGTGCATTTGAGCAGAGGGAATGACATGGACCGTGGAAGCCATGTGTCCCAAGAGACGTAGCATCTCTCAAGCTGTGATGTGAGTCTTTTTGCAGGTGCTTCACCAGCTCAATGAGGTGGGCAGAGCGATCCTGTTGAAGGAACGCTCTGGCCTGCTGGGTATCTAAGACAGCTCCGATGAACTACAGTTGTTCGGATGGAGCAAGATGAGACTTTGGAAAGTTTATGACATAGTCTAAGTGTTGGAGTACTGTGATGTTGTGATGAAGGGAGAGTCTTACCTCTTGAGGGGAGTCTCCCCTGATCAGCCAGTCGCCCAAGTAAGGGAAGATGAAGAGCCGTAAATAGGCAGCGACTACTGCCATGAATTTTGTGAAGACCCTTGGAGCAGAGGCTAGACCAAACGGAAGAACCTTGTATTGGTAATGGTTTTCCTGAAAAATGAAGCGCACATACTGTCTGTAGGAAGGATGTATCAGTACAGTATATACATGTATGCCTCTTTGAGGTCTAGAGAACAAAGCTAATCGTGTCTCTGGGGGTATGGTAAAAAGAGTTCTTAGAGAAATCATTTTGAATTTTTCTCAAACCAGAAACTTGTTTAGGTCTCTGAGATCTAAGATGGGCCTGAAGCCTTCTGTTTTCTTTGGAATGAGAAAAAATGGAGAGTAGAAGTCCATCGTTTCTTGAGTGGGTGGGAACTCTTTCTATGGCACCCTGAGATAACAGGGTGGTCACCTCTTCTCTTAAGAGAGTGGTTTAAAGGGGTTGTGTGGGATGGTACCCTGCGAAGCTAATGGGGGATAAGGTCTGGAAGTGAAGATGATAATCCCCTTGAACAATGTGGAGTGATCTGAAATTATAAGGTGCCACCTATGGGCATAATGGCAAAGTATGCCTGCTATGTGGAGGGGCTGTGGCCCTTCCAGACTGGCAATGCTCTCTAGGAAAAAGTCAAAAACCAGGTGCAGGTTGGTTGAGGCTTGGGAGATTTTGACTTCCTAGTTTGGCAAGGACCCTGCTGCTTCTGCTGTGGAAGTTGTTGCTGGTACGCAGCAGATGGCGGGTAAGAAGGATAGCATCTTTTCTTTTTGGCGTAGAAAGATTTCTTAGGAAGAAACTTTGTTTTGGAAGAATCAGCCATTTTTCTGGAAAGGCATTTTAGGGCAACAACATCTGTCTCATCTCCCTTGTCTTTTCCCTCCATTCTTTAGCAAAAAGATTTTCACCAGTATGTTTATGTTTATGTTTATTTATTTGATAAAAACCGCCTTTCTAAAATAACCAAGGCGGTGTACAATTAAAACAATTTTAGTAAAAGAAGGCCAAAGGCCAACGAGAAGGAAAAGAAATGTACAATTTTTTAAAAAGGATAGCAGAAGAGAAGAGGCAGGACGAGACAGAACAACATGGGGAAGCGTCAGAAGGAAGGAGGAGAGAGGATAGTAGAGTCACACAAAGGGAGAGGGAAGATTAAACGCTAGGGAAAACAGGTGGGTCTTGAGGTTTTGCTTAAAGACATTGTATTGGGGTTCTAAACGGAGGGAGGAAGGGAGAGAATTCCAAAGGGCGGGGCCAGCAAAGAAAAAGGCAGAGGAACGAGTGGATTGTAGATGAGCACGGGAGGGGGAAGGCAAAGTGAGACGGTTGAGGTGAAAAGAGCGAGGGGTGTATCTGGGAGAATGAAAGTAGAGGAGATCTGATAGGTACTGGGGGGTGCTGTCATGGAAGGCTTTATGGACCAGAGTTAATAGTTTGAAAGTGGTGCGGAAGGGGACAGGCAACCAATACCAGTACATGAGATATTGGCAAATTCATCTTCGACTCACTGTTCAAGGTTGGATGCCTATAACCAGGCCATCCTGTGAGCTCCAATGCAGACTACTGAAGCTCTGTTTGTTGATTCAAAGGCATCAAAGGAGGTGAGAAACTTGGAAGTGTCCTGGCTTTGTTTGATGAGTATCTAAAAAGCACTCCTCTTACTGTCAGGAAGGAGAAGAGTGAATGTTTCCAGATCCCTGGTAATGTCCTTCAGAAACATGTCCATATAGAGCATGTAAGAATTTATCCTGGAGGCTAACATGCATGCCTGGAAGCATTTCCGTCCAAAGGCATCGAGTATTCTGCAATCTCTGCCTGATGGCGTGGAAGAATGATTCTTAGAGCTCTTAATTCAGCACATCACCAATTCTATCACCACTAAGTGATGTGGGAGCTTTCTCAGAGGCTACCCATAATGGTGAGCACTGCTGCCATATCCCGGATGAAGTCCTGAAAGAACATATCCTCTGGAGGGGACAGACGTCACACTTGAGAAGGTGAAGGATCTGAAGGGATTTCTTGAAGGTCTTGGGAACCAAGTGAGTCCCCTTCAGATTCAGATAAACTGGAATCTGAATCGGGTAAAAAAATCAAAGTATCAGCAATCCTTGGTTCAACCTAGATGCTTTGATGTTGAAGGTCAATGCCGATACTCAGAGGTATCGGAACAGAGTGTCTGTTGGACACGGGGGGGGGGGGGGGTTATCGATTAGCTCTAACAAGAATAGCAATGATGCCATCCTGAGGGCTGGCATCAGCCCCGGTAGGCTTGGTTGTAGGTTTGGCTACAGGGCCAGCACCAAAGCCTGCACTCCCGATGTTATCGGTATTGAGGCTACTAGGAGTGCTGCCAAACTCCTCTCGAGGGCCAGGTCCAGGGAGATTGCTGATGTCTGGGTGGAGTCACCGACGGGGCTGTGTGCCACTATCCCAGAACATGGCACCGATAACTCTCTGGAGTTTGATGCCTCTGGAGCATCCCAGAGCCTCACTTGACCTTTGAAGGAGAGGACCTCCCACCCGGGCTGTTTGGCTGGCTGGTCTGCATCAGAAGCACCTCTATGCTTATGTTCTCTGGTCTCTGTATCAGTTCTCGATGCCGATACAGAGGATCTGGGCGCGGCCAGAAATTGTGATTTACTTTTACTTTTGGACTTAGAAGAAACCCGAGATCTGTGAGAGAAGGCCGATGCCCTTGATGAAGTTGAGGCCACTGAAATTGAGTCAGAGGCAAACGAGTCCAACTTGTTGGCTCTGTTCTTGAGGCCTCTCTTTGTCATTTCTGACATAAAGGACAGGAGTCGGGCTGATGGTCAGGGCCCAAACATTTTAAAACACCAGTCATGTTTATCAGTGACTGAAATAGTGCCAGAGCACTTGGTACATTTCTTAAAACCAGTGACTGGTTTTTCCATGCCTTCAAAAAGAAAAAGAGAAGGCGGCTATGGAGGCCCTGAGGCCTAGTCTAGAGGTAAAAAACAAGAAGAAAAAGAAAAAAATAGAAAAATAAAAAGAAATAATCAGGACTGATAGCGCGTACGACTTAACCGGCATTGACAGGAAGGCAGAAGCACGATGCTATACCAAAAAAAAGAAATGTTTTTCTGTAGCGACAGGAATGGTGCATCCTGCTGGCTCTGCAAAAAATAAAGAACTGAGAAGAGGGGTTGGGAAGGTAGCACGCAGATGCAATGGAGGGCTCCCAAAGGCTTTCCTACTGGACGCTGGGGAACGTTCCTGCGCAGACTCAGTCGGTGCCGACGTCACCCATATGTAAAGACTGCATTCCTGCTTGTTCCTGGAGATCCCAAGGACCGCACAGAGCTAGAATGAATATTCCTTCATCTCTAAGAAACAACTCAACTTCCACACCCTCACCAAAAGCACAGACAAAGCGCTAGACGCAACAACAACGGTAACAAACAACGCCATAACCCTCCTCCTCACCTACAGATCCCCAAGTGCTAGCCCAGATCAACTTGATACTCTACTAGAAGCAGTGTGCAACCACAAATCACAAAACAATTACCTCATGCTCCTAGGCCACCTTAGCCTCGCATCAGCAGCTCCAAACAATGCAAAGGCCTTCCTGGAAGCCCTCAACTAACCCATGTCAAAGGAAACACCCTCGATATTCCTACCACAGACCATCCTCTAAAACTACTCCATCTCACCTCCCATTATCCACATAGTCCCCTGGTCCAATCATAATTTGTTTTCTTATCCCACACAACACAACACAACACATTGACCCCAAACCACCCAGCACAGAACCCACATCACGCAGATTTCAAAACCTGGAAACTAAAGACTTCTTGGAAATGATCCTACCACAACTGCAAAACACTCCGAACGACCTCAATACCCTCATACAGACCTGGAACAAAATCATCACCAATACAGCAACAAAACCACACATACCCAGGCACAACCAAAACCAGAAAGTAGTAATATGATACACGTCAGACCCTGTGAGCTATAGAGAGAAAATGGAGAAACGCCAAATCACCCACCAGCCTAAACACCTGCATGTTCAAGATATAAGAATAGCAGACAACCACATATAATGCAAAAAAAAAAAGAAAAAAAAAGAATATTACAGAAAAACTGATCCACAGCTCACTAAATCGCCCTCGTGAGCTCTTCAAAGTGGTTAAATCATTAACAAAAGATACAATTCAACTAAAAGAACAATCAAGCCTAACCCCACAAATGATGACCGACTACTTCCAGACCCGGACCTCACCCCACAGTGCCAACACAAATGCCCCCATGGACCTAACCAGCCAACAATGGATAAAACCCAGGAACGCCTGGAACTCTTTCACAACAATCACAGCAAAATACCTAGCATCAAAACTAGCATCAACACAACTACCTCCCCATTCGAACCCTGCCCAATCAGCTGGATCAAGGCTGCCAAAAAGGAACTAACACCAACAATACTCAAAATCACCCAGCTCTCACTACAGCAAGGGCACATACCCCCAGAACTTAAAATGGCATCCATTCTCCCAGTAAAGGAACAGCAAACGACATAAAACATCTAACCTCCTTCAGACCCATAGCCAGCCTCCCATTCATGGCTAAAATGCTAGAAAATATCGTACTACAACTACAAGATCACCTAGACTGACACTCTCCACTCGATCCCCAGCAATACGGATTTAGATCCCACCATGGAGTTGAATCCCTCATGACAGCATTAACAGACAACCTAATAAAAGGCACTGACAAACCCAAGGCAGGATTTATACTGATCTTCCTTGATTCCATACCACACAACCTCATCATTCAGCAGCTTCAAGCAATCTGACTAGAATGCACCCCTCTGAACAGGTTCAAATCCTACCTATCGGAACAACAGCTCCAAGTAAAGGTCTGCACCACAAAATCAGCACCATACATCCAACGTGACGTCATGATATATGCTCCCGTCAACACTAACAACCCAGTAATTATCCACATAAAAAACTGTTTCACTTCCATCACTCACTGGCTCACAGAGCACAACATGTATAGAACATCTGCTTTTTGTTTTTCTGAAGTTTATAGTCATCTCCAGAGGCACTGTATACAACACTCACAGAGCTGAACACAACACTCCCCTACTCATACAGCTACACTGGTTACCAATCACTGAGCACACAAAATATAAATCCATCCTCACAATCTTTAAAATCATCAATGGCTTATCAGCCATCCATCTCCAATCACTAATACAGAAGACACCCAAAAACTGAAACAGAAGAACTGGCTCCCCTCAACACACTAAGCATACCAGCTCTATACACCAGAAGCAGCTCCACCACATTAAAGAGGGCCTTCTCCCTATTCACACTGTCCCTATGGAACTCAATCCCTGACAACCTGCGTGCTACAAAGGACTTAGCAACCTTCAGAAAGAGCCTCAAAACTTACCTGCTTACAGATTGCTTCTCTGAGGACATAAACACCCAACAGGCAAGTCCACAACCTCCCCCGCCCCTCAACCCCTAGGTCAAGAACACTGCAACTTGCCCTCGGGCAGTGACATCTTAACTTGTTGCTCTCTTCCCCCACAAACATTTATCACCCCCTATTATAGGCATAATCCAATTTATTACCCCGATACAATGTTTCACCTATTATACTCCAAGTTTATTACCCTGTTATTATGTATCACCGTTTTGTTATAATGTAAACCGCTTTCACCACAAGATAAAGCGGTATATAAAAGCTGTCAAATAAATAAATGCAAACCTAAAAATATGAATCTAATGGATATTATTATCCTGTACAGAGAAACTAGACAGCACCGGCTCATCTCTATAGACTATGGAGGGGAAATTCAACACAATTAGTGCAGTTAGTAGACCTGCTAAGCACCTTAATCGTGGTAAGCGGGATATTTGGCAGCAACAATGCCGACTATCCCAATGCTAGCTAGGGCGTTCCAGGAGCAAAGCGGAGGCAGCGCCCCCTGATAACTGTGCAGCGGTGACATTCAGCAGCTGCCCGGTTATCGTTACGTGGCAAAAGGGTGGCTTAACCTTTGCTGCAGAAGCTAACGGGTAATACTGGCACTGCTCGGTTAGGCTTCTCTGAGGACTGACCAGCCCAGATTCAATGCCAGTAGCTGAATATGGCCCCAGCATTGAATATGCAGGTCTTTGTTCAGCAGTGATGGTTAGCCGCTGAATAATGTTTGCCAAGTGTGCGCAGTACTTAAGACGCATCCATGTGAGCGCACAGTTACCTGCACATTCTATGAACACCGCAACGCAAAACACCTGCTGTACCTGAATGCAATGTGCCTTCAACTACCAATGAAAAGGTGCAAATTAAATATATAAATAAAAGACATGCAAATTCAAATCATTTTGGAAAAATATGTTCTAGAGATATAAAGTGGAGGAATAGCCCAATGGTTAGAGCAACAGCCTGGTGAACAAAAAGGGGTCAAATTCCACCAGCATTTGTTGTGGCCTTAGGCAAGTCATTTAACCCTCCATTGCTTCAGATACAAACTCAGATCAGAAGCCCTCCGGAAACAGGGAAATACTTACAGTACCTGAACT
This sequence comes from Ichthyophis bannanicus, assembly GCA_033557465.1. Classification (NCBI taxonomy): domain Eukaryota; kingdom Metazoa; phylum Chordata; class Amphibia; order Gymnophiona; family Ichthyophiidae; genus Ichthyophis; species Ichthyophis bannanicus. Next base: position 486,433,029 of record CM066038.1, on the reverse strand, counting down.
GTAACACGCTTTGAACTAAATCTTTGGTAAAAAGCTAAAAATCCTTTAAAAGCAATATTACATGGGAGTATGTTATGCACTTCACTAACTATCAAGGCTTTCTGAATGAGCCAAAGGTTCAGTTCACTCCCCACTCACATGGAGGCAGGTTTACTAAACTGCACTAATGGTTAACTTGCATTTTAGCTGGTGCTAAGCAGCTGCACAGACCCACGGTAGCAACTACCATGTGCTAAAAGCGGCCAGCATGATAAAAATCCCACACTAATCTCTTAGCACATGAAGGGCCAAAACCAGGGCAGAGGGGGTGTGGACGGCACACTGTGGTTATCAAGGGGGAGACTTAACCTGCGCTAAATGTCAGTATTGCAGTTAATGCAGCCACACTTAATGCAACCTCAATGCAAATGATATTACCACATGATAAGGAACTTTCCTACTGTATGTGATAACTGCAGAGGACATGCTGGGCACGCCCCCAGCACTTAGCATACAGCCTTCGCACTTGCCACGCACTAACTTTTGCTCTTAGCGCATATGGTAACTACAGAAACGTACTGCGCTTTAGTAAATATGTCCCTTGATATCTAATTTAACAATGTCATCAGTGATGTAGGTGTGTTTGATTCACGGTGACTGCAAAAGTTCAGTAATTGGAAATACTCACAGTGTGGACAGTGAAAAATGCCGCCTGGCCTGAGGCAGAGGTTCTCAACCAGTCTTTATTTATTTATTTAACAATTCTTATATACCGCACTATTTGTTATCAGTGCGGTTTACATTTAACAAAGAGTTTTCGGATCAGAGAAGACTGACTGAAATTACATTATAACAAGGAATAAAACTTGGAGAACATGGGAAACTATTTACATATTGACATGTAACAAAATGGTTGAGGAGTACAAGGAACTATATACATAAAGATATGGGACGCACCTTGCCAATCTGGTTTTCAGAATATCTACAATGAATATGCATGAACTAGATTTGCATACAATGGTGCAAATCTAGCTCACGCATATTCATTATAGATATCCTGAAAACCAAACTGCCTGGCTATGTCCCAAGGACTGGGTTAAGAAGATATAGAAATGATGATGTTTAAGAGAACGTTTTCATAAGTTATACTATAATACGAGAATTCTTCAGAAGAGAGATTATCAAGTTATGTCTTGAAGTCAAACGTCACACCTCTAGATTTCAGGCAAACTATGTGTACCCCTGAATCTACCTACTGATTACCTATATGTGACAAGTTAAAGGTGAATTTATTGAACTTTCTTTGCCTGTCCAAAACAGAATCAAATCCGAACAGCAGATGTGGAGTACGTATAACACACTTGCAATCTACAGACGCCTGGAGTTGCTTTCGGAATCTAGCATGCCTCATTCAAACCGCTGGCGGGTAGTACTGCACATCTGGCCAGGTGTGGTAGGAGGATGAGCCTGCCCTGAACCCTAAGCAGCGGCCCGAGGAGAGTCAGGCCCAAGCACGGCTTCTTTTCAAACCCTGGCCGGCGCCGCCGTTTCAGCACCATGGAGAGAGATTCGGCCTGCTCCTTAGTACTTCACTACAATCGTGCCCTAGGGCAGAAGAGAAAAGCTGGCAAAGAGCAGGAACATTATATGGAATGTAGAGCGCATAGCACGTGTACGCAGCACTGTACCCGGACACGCAATGCACAGTCCCTGCTCCCCGGAACTTCCAAGCTAGGCAAGACACACCACTGCTCCAAAGATCGGCTTGGGGAGTTTATTCTGAACTCTCTTTCTTTAGCCCTGCTCCCCACCCCTTGTCTTTATTCGCCTGTAAGTTTCAAAAACAAGGGGTTTGTCTCTTGTACACGTCCAAGTGCTGCACACACCTGGTAGCAGTAAAATACTACTACTACCACCACCAATAACAACAACAACAACAATAGTTATTCATTTTCTTGCCTCTGACAAAGAGGACTGCAAAGCTTATTTCTTCATAAATTTGTCGGTTTGTAAGGTGCTGCAAGCCTCTATGTCATTTTTTTTCTTTTCTTGTATTTTCTAAAGTCTCCTGGAATTGAAGGTGTCCACCTCTAATTATGGAGACACCTTCATTTTTAAATACCTCCTTGACTTAGGTAACACGTCACTTTTCCCTGCTATATTCATGCTTCACACATGGGGTTTCTGATGACAATCCGCACAGCGCACCGATGTACTTGAGCTACTAAGAGTAAGGGCCACCAAAAGGGACCAGAAACATCTTTAAACTGCCGATATCGCCTCTCAATTAAAGCAAATTGTGAATGGAAACAAGAGGTCTTAATGACTTTGTTTAAATTGCTAACTAAATGCATGCAGCATTCTGTCTTCTGAGAATACTGATTCTAAAAACAGACACTTTAGCAGCAGCAGCAGCTCCCTCGCTGTCTTACCCCCTCCCTCAATAAACCACCAGGAAATATCTCAGAGTTGGAGTGTATGTAAAATAAGTTCACAACCCACAGAACAGAAATAGCAGCTACAACCCCCCGGATCTAAGTTTTGAAATTGAGTGCAAACCAACAGTAGCAAAGGGTGAAGGGCATGTGCCCGTCTTGAAGTCGATCTGGCACACACACCCACACCCACCCCACAAATACATTTCTGCAAAGAAGGCTACGGGGTGAGCTACACAGAAGCACAGCTGGATGCCTGGAGGACACGCTGGAGCACATGCAGCAGAAGGGGCCTATCAACTGCTCCTTGTGACTGGCAGACACATTCGGGGAGAGGAGCAAACGCTGCACGATCCTAGCAAAGAGCACGAAGAGAAGCGGAAATCGAAGCCTTCGGGGGGAGATCTGCGTACCAGGGAGGGTGGGGGGCCGCTAACTCACCGCTAGCCTTCCTGTTCAGCTTCAGGCGCTTTCCACATAGACACTGCAGCATATGCACTCCTTTCCCCAGGAATAGCCGAAGAATCTTCATTGATTTGCTTTTTACTTTGCTCTTTGCAAGCTGCACGCTCCGGGGAGGAAGTTAAACGCGCAGGGCTGAAGAACGCCGACAGCGGCGGGCAGGGGAGCGGGTGGGTGGCCGTGGCGGAGGGAGGGAAGGGGGAGGGGGGGAGCGGCGAGATTCGCAGGTAGCGGCGGATTAAAACCCGTTCAAACAGGACATGTTGGGACTTTTCAGGGGGAGGCGGCTTGCCCGAGGGGGCGGGGACACGGCGAGCACGTCAGGCTGGAAACCCGGCTTGGCCACGCCTCCGGTCCTCCAAGGGAGGGGGAGGGGCGTCTCCGGTCTCGGCAGCTCGTCGCAGGCACCAGAGAGCCCCCAGTGCACGGGCACGAATGCGGGCTCCGTGGCCGTCACGTGCCGCAGTCGCCGTAGGCTGGGCCCCCACGTGCCGCCCGAGCCCGACTGCTGCATGGGAAGGACGGAGTCCGGGCCTTAGGGCAGGCTGCGGCAGCTCTTCCCATGCCAGGGTGCTTTGCTGTAGTGCTGCATGCAGGGCCCTGGCAGCTTGTCCCCCCCCAATTCAGAAAAGCAGCCCTGCTGGTGCCACTGACCAGCTTTCCCTGCAGAGCCTGCGAGCGACCCACGTGGGGGGAAATGCAGAAACAGAGCAATAAAAGCTTGGGATTGTTCTCTGCAGAGGGAAGCCGGGCTTCTGTGTTTGCCTCTGAGATAACAGACTCCTGCTTCTGGGTGTAGATAGTAGGGCTGTTGGGGGGGCAGGGAGGCTCAGCCACAGAGCTTTATTATGAGATTCCTAGAGATGCAGGAAAGCTGTCGCACATCATACATAGCTTCTCTCTTTTTTTCTTGGGATGTGCTTGGATCTGGGGGTGTCTCATTAGGTGATGCCTTAGGCAGATGCTGTCAGTTCATGCTGCAGGTTTTCTGCCACTCAGCAGCCTACAGAATTGACTCATTCAATGATGAGCTTCGAGGGAGGGGGGAGAGAATGGGATTGGAGGGGTGAGAGGCAGAGTGTCACACACAGACAATGAAAGAGGAGAGATGTTGCCTGTAACTAAAAGATTGTCATATGCACGGATTCCGTAAAGCATGCGGAGGGCAACCAGCACATCTCACATCCTTCCTAGGTACCTATACAAAAAGAATGCTAGCGTAAGTGCAGCTTTATTTCTGCTCTGCAACAGTCTCTCTCCTCACACAAAGCCTTGCCAGCCTGTGAAAGGTCCCTGCATGATCTGTGGCCAGTCCAACTGAAGTCAACCTGCATCTTGTGCTGTTCTTTGCTGCAAAAGGCAGGGGCTGCAAGCTATACAATGCCTTTGCATGAGCGGCAACTGTATATTCTGCCAAGCCAAGGGACTGAGATCTGCATTCAGCGGCTGCAGAGCCTTGAAAGCTCATTCCAGCTCCCAGAACATAAATTCTGGGACAGGCTACGGCATACGCTGAGGCCTTAGAGGATCACTCAGCCTCTTCACAAATTCTGCTAAAGTCCAAAATCAGCAAAAACAGAAATGGTAGGAAGAAAAATGCAGAAAAACAGTCTGTAGATTTCACAGTCCAATCGTCACTGAAAGACAGTCAAAAAATATACGATCCACACAGAATTGCTCGCCGGGAAGATGGGGACTTTGAGGTCCTTCTGGGCCACCTCCTCCTTAGAGCCCTTTTTGGAAACACCTGAATCCTTTTTTTTTCACAGACAACAGCAGCCTTGGCTGGTTTTCCTCATCTCCAAACCGGCTAATTTGTCCCAGACTGAATTCCAGACTACACAAAACAGATGAATCCTTCCTGGAAGCCCTCCAGCCTTCACAAACTGGAAGTGAGTGTCTTACCTCTTCAGTGGGAGGCCAGGGCTGCCTGTCAGCTCCCTGGAGCCTAGAAAGCTGTGGCCCTTTCTGCTTCCCGGCTTTTTCTATTCTAACCTCATGGGCCCATTTCTATACATTCACACTTTGAGATGAGCTGCCACAGCACCCAAAATACCCTACAAAACATGAAACCTCCCCTCTCCAAAAAGTTCCCCATGACAGCAAATAATATACCTCTGAGTAGAACGCTAGGGGCCTCTACACATACATGCTAAGGCCCCTTGGTGTGCACCGTAAATAGTGACCCAGTGGCTAAAAATGTAAACCAGTGCTAAACTAGACACAAATGTACATAGCAGTTATGCAAGAGTATTAAGAGCTTACTTTTTAAAATTTAACTTAAATGTACAATACAGGAAATAATAAGGAAAAGAATCATAGTAAAGCAAAGAATAACTGATGTATACCTGAAATCCTCAACTTTAGCCCATGTCACAAGGAACTAAAGAACAATTTGCAAAGAAAAATGATAGTAAATAAGAGGGACACTCCAAAAAGGAGCCGTCACATGAATGCCAGCATTATTCTCAGTCCTGAAATGACCCTTCCAAACGTGGAAACATTAACCCTCAGTCTGGAAATAAATTTCTACAGATGAAAGGAAACAAGTTGAAAAGTGCAAACTTGTAGTGTGACATGATGTGTTTCCCCCATTTGCAAAATCAGACATGTAGGGGCTGCATGTGTGTGTGTCGGACGGGGGGGTTTCATGTCATGGAGGGTGTTGAAGGTACGTGTGAGTATATCGTGCGGAGTGTGAGTGGGTTGGGTTCATGTCATGGAGGGTGTTGAAGGTACGTGTGAGTATATCGTGCGGAGTGTTAGTGAGTGGGTTGGGTTCATGTCATGGAGGGTGTTGAAGGTACGTGTGAGTATATCATGCGGAGTGTTAGTGAGTGGGTTGGGTGCATGTCATGGAGGGTGTTGAAGGTACGTGTGAGTATATCGTGCGGAGTGTGAGTGGGTTGGGTTCATGTCATGGAGGGTGTTGAAGGTACGTGTGAGTATATCGTGCGGAGTGTTAGTGAGTGGGGTTGGGTTCATGTCATGGAGGGTGTTGAAGGTACGTGTGAGTATATCGTGCGGAGTGTTAGTGAGTGGGTTGGGTTCATGTCATGGAGGGTGTTGAAGGTACGTGTGAGTATATCGTGCGGAGTGTTAGTGAGTGGGTTGGGTTCATGTCATGGAGGGTGTTGAAGGTACGTGTGAGTATATCGTGCGGAGTGTTAGTGAGTGGGTTGGGTGCATGTCATGGAGGGTGTTGAAGGTATGTGTGAGTATATCGTGCGGAGTGTTAGTGAGTGGGTTGGGTGCATGTCATGGAGGGTGTTGAAGGTACGTGTGAGTATATCGTGCGGAGTGTTAGTGAGTGGGTTGGGTGCATGTCATGGAGGGTGTTGAAGGTATGTGTGAGTATATCATGCGGAGTGTTAGTGAGTGGGTTGGGTGCATGTCATGGAGGGTGTTGAAGGTACGTGTGAGTATATCGTGCGGAGTGTTAGTGAGTGGGTTGGGTTCATGTCATGGAGGGTGTTGAAGGTACGTGTGAGTATATCGTGCGGAGTGTTAGTGAGTGGGTTGGGTGCATGTCATGGGCCATGTTGCGTGCTCTGTGTGTGTGTGTCATGGCCATGTTGGATGTTGCATTTATGTGTGTGTGTATGTTGTGAGCCATGTCAGATGCTGCATTTCTATGCAGGTTGTGTGCATGGGTCTTGCCTTTGTTGCCTGTGTATCTCTGTCTTTCATGACCCCCTTCCAAGGCTTCCTCCAATATCTCTCTCTTACCCCCTCTCATATGGTTTCTCCCAGTCTCTCTCATACCCCGTCTCCCAAGAATTCCACCGTCTCTCTCTTTTCCTCCCCTGCCTCACAAACTTTTCCCCCTGGCTGCAGCTTCTAAAAAATGTGGGATTTCACAGTTCTCCCACCACAATGAACTCTGCACAGTTGAGCCCCACTGTGAAAGAAGTTCGGGCTGATCTCATGAGACTTCAAATCGCAAGATTAACCATTTCATCCACTGTGAGGCTCAACCATAGAATGAGGCCATTGCGGTGGGCGAACTGCCACTGCATTTTCTCTGGACCAAAAATGTTTGTCTACAAATCTGGGTGTTCTGAGCTACATCTGTGTAAATGTGTCATTTCTGACCACAAAATAAGAGAGATTTCTTCTTGAAATAACTTTAAAACAACTATTTTATCTCTTTCACTAGAGAAGGTTTCCAGTAGGGATGTCATCAGATGAGATTTTCAAATAGCCTGTCGGATCCATACTTGCAGTTGTCTCTTTCTTTCTCCTCTTCTAAATGTTTCTTATGAACATAATAACAATTAGTGGTCAGTATATCATGATGTTTAGGTGAATTCGGTAGTTAAAATATTTTTTCAGCAAGATTTCTGTCGATAGGAAAAGAAGAACTAGAAAATTTAAGAATCAAAGACTTCATTTTCAAAGAATTTTCCATTGCTTCCAGGTTAAAATGCAAACCAAGGCTATCTTTAATGACAGAAAGACGTGTTGATTGTAATAAGAGAAGCTGAGAATCAATAGAAAAAACTCATGTCTCTATAGCAAACATCTTGTTCACATCCTGGAGCGTTGAAACAATCACACTGATAAATGTACAAAGGTAGGTTACAGTCCCTCTCATCAACTCCTCTGTTCTAGATACTACCATCCAAATATCTAGTAACAAGATACTCTTAGATCCAGAACTGGTTCTTGGGTCTAGTAGAAGACAAAACGACCTTAAACATAAATACAAAAGCAGACGCTTTTGACCCTGAAACATTCTTTACGTCTTTTTCCAGCATTGTGTCATCATCAGGAGAAACAGTAAAGGAAGATTTTGGAGGAGAAGGTGGGGACCACCCAACAGGGCTCAAAGAAGCTCCATCCTGCGAAGGCTGTTTTGCAGATTTCAATTACTACATACTTATCCACAGGGTCTTTGGCAGAGGGAGTTGAAGTTATAATGCTCTTATTTTTATCCTTTCTGACATCTATTCTCAAGGCTTAATTCTATGTGAGCTCAGTCCTTCACTCTCCTGATTCTAAATTCCATGCCATCATTTCACCTTTACTCCACCGTTGCTCCAAAGATACATTTTCTTTTGAGCACACCTCATCGGGCACACACCACAGTGAGTCCGGAGCTTTAAAGGTCCTGATCAACGGCAGATGACATCATTTGGTGCTGGTAGCACAGCACAGTCAGTTCCTTTCATGGATGTCTCAGCCCCTCTCATGACAGCCCACATCAATTCTTCTAGACATCCTCCGCTCCCCAGCAAATGAGTTTATTATCATCCTCGTCATTAACGTAAGGCTTTCCAAACCTGTCTTAGTGAGCCCCCAGCAAGCTGAGTTTTCAGGATACCCATAGGATGATCAAGGTAGGTTTATGCAAACAGGAGAGGTAGATTTTAATCAAGTTCTTTGGTTGAACCATATAGTTTTGGGTTTTCTCATGAAGGGATTCCTTAAAGGGAAGCTAATAAATTAAAAAAAATTAAAATAATGTAAGGTGATACCTTTCTATTGGACCAACAATGCATTTTTGACTAGCTTTTGATGGTTAGGGCATCTTCCTGAGATCAGGAGAATATGAGAAACGATGAGAACAGCAGAATATAGGTGAATCACAAAAGTGTTCCAGTGATAGTCAAAAGGGGTAGGGAGAGGGATAGAAATAATGGGAGAGATGGTTAACTGATCAGAAGATGACAAATCAGTCAAAAATTATGACTGATTTGTAATGTGATTGGTTGTAATGTGATTGGAAACCCAGATCTTGATTAAGTCCTTTCTTGTCAGTTTCAAAGTGTCTTAACATTTTAATTTCAAAGGTCTATGGGTATGTTTACAAAGCTGGACTAACTGTTAGCATGCGCTGTTGTAACTACCGTATTTCCCAGATTATAAGTTGCACCTGTATAAGTTGCAGTGGCACAATTTGGAGTTTTTACATGTAAAATACTAGTATAAGTCGTTCCTGTGTATAAGTCGCCTGTACAAAAAATAAAGCGCAAAACAACATTGCTGTTTCTTAAAACCGGATTTATTCTGTTTCACTTTAAAATAACACTCATTCCACATCAGATTTGTTCTGTATCACTCTCAGAAAAGCCATTGAAGTCCTCACCTTCGGTGTCACTGTGAAATAGTTCTGCAATTTCAGGTGCCAGTTCATGCTCGTTATCGTCTTCATCTTCACGGTTATCAGGGCTCTTTAGGATCTCAGCCTTCACAAAACCTGATTTGATTATTTTATCGCTCCCCCCCCCCATGCTGTCACAACCTACCTGGTAATTTCTGCAAAGGTGGCGTGGCGCATACGGCCGGTAGCCGTGAAACTATTTTCCGTGGCACATCCAGTTTTCCCATAGGCAACACAAGACAGCTTTGAATCTTCTGTTGACGTACATGTCAAGCGGTTGAGGCATTTTTGTCATACCACCAGGTATAATAACCGGGACAGTGTTCAGAGATTTTATTCTCTTCTTTATATCTTCAGTGACATGGGCTCTCATGCTATCCATGACAAGCAGTGCTTTCTCTCTCTTGAAAAATCCATCCGGCCGCTTACTAAAGCAGCGCTGCAGCCATTTCAGCATCATGCTCTCATCCATCCATCCTTTCTCATTCACATCAACAGTAACGTTGGTTGGTAGAGTTTCACGTGGTGTTGTCTTCCTTTTGAATATAATCATACGTGGCAGCTTCTTTCCACTTGCACAGCAGGCCAGCACCACTGTAAAGTGTGCCTTTTCGTGTCTGGTAGTTCTAATATTTATTGTTCTAACCCTCTTTTGATTGATTATTGGAAGTGTTGGGTGTAGAGGAAAGGGCCAAGGGAGAAAGACCATCCACTGCGCAGTTGCGAGTATTTATATCTGTTTTGAGGGGTGTGGTCTATCGTGTAAATGTATTAGATAAGTCACTCCGTTGTATAGATCGCACCATAGGTTTCTGATGTAAAAAAAACACAACTTATAATCGGGGGAATACGGTAGGTTCCATATTATTCAATAGGACCTAATAAAAAATAGCACATGCTAACCGTTAGTCCAGTTTAGTAAACATGCCCCTTACATTCCTGGATTGTTTTGAAATTTCCTCTTGATATTCTCACCATAAGGTCATTGATGCAGCATTCTGGTCCTGAAAAATGTCCAATACCCAGAGGTATCATCTTTCTCTACCTTGTGGTGTCTGCTATTTATTCATTTGAATTTATTCTTGTCTTTAACATCTGACCGATCTCGCAAAGGTAGCACCCTTCTTATTTTCTGCACTGAATAATATTTTAGAGAAAAACGCTTGAGTATATTGCATGTTTTCCCATGTGGGTTACTGTGGGGTCCTACAGTAGATATGTGTTGCCATAATTTGCAGTATATTGCAGGGATTTATGCCCTTCTCCTCTTTTTGTGCTTCTGTTGGAAGCTTGCTTGTCACTAATTTTTGCTTTAGATTGGGTAGTTGTCAGTAGCCCAACATTCGTGGAGCAGGGAATAACTCTTTCAAGAAATCATCCTTCTGGAGCAGTAGGTGGTATGTCTTTTGTGATGTTACTCTGGTTTTCCGGCTCTGGATTGTATGGCATTACAAGGGGGACTCCTCTGAGGTTTTGCTTTCTTTGTACTATGTTAGATGTTCTCTAGGTGTTTTAGGGGAAGAGGTAATGCCAGTGAAGTTAGTAGGAGCATTGGAGTGTGTAGGGATGGAGATGAGAGTAAATGGCAGGTGGAACATTTGATAGAGGAGTGGGATATTGTTTTGAAGGGAGTAAAGAAAAAGAAGGTTGGAAGAAAGAACAATGCTTTCTGGTTCAGTACTGTTTCTTGAATCTGAAAAGGAGTTTGAGGACATTAGAAAAATTATGCTAGAAAAGTGGTGAATGGGAGATTAAGGAAGTATTGGTTGGAAAAAACTAAGGTATATAAGCAGGTCATACAAAACAGTGAAGTGAGAACTTCTGGACAGGAGGAGTGATATAGCTCTTAACAAGCCTAAAGAGTTATTTGTGGTGGTTAAGCAACTGAGTGGGGAATCAAGAAGGAAAGAGTCAGTTGAGAAGGTCTGCTTTATGATGAATTTGTCAGGTCTTTGAAGAGCGAGTGTTGTAGGATGGGAGGGTTGAGAAAGTGCAGTGATCACCTGAAGAGAAAGGTTTAAGGGACAGTGAAGCAAAAGAAGGGATGTAGAAGAATTGACACTAAGGACTGATGAAAAGGAGGATCTGGTAGCAAATGTCATCTCATAGTTAAGATTTTTACCTTTTCAATTCTGTTTTGGTAAAGGCTTCCTGTATGGTCTTGGGAAATAAACTGACACAGATTGTGAACAATTAGCTGTTCCAGTCCAATTCAAATCAGCTATAGTCAAACCAATATTGAAGAAAGTGGCCTTGGATCCAGCAGTGACAGGCAATTAAAGATCTCTTTCTAATCTTCCATTTTTAAGTAAGGTAATCAAGAAAGCGGTGGATAAATGATTTTCTTGAAGAATGAGTTTTACACGAACATCGGTTGGGTTTTAGAAAGAACTGCAGTACTGAAATTGTGTTGGTAGCTTCGTTGGAAGAAGCATGCCGCAAGTGGGATCAGGAATTGAATATGGTGGTGATTTTGCTTGATTTGACAGCAATGTTTGACACGATAAAGAACATCTGTTGAAGAATCCTCTGCGGGAGATGGGAACTGAGGGAACTGTTGTGCTGTGGTTGATTTCCTTCCTAGAAGGTCGGCGGCAGCAGGAGATGGTGGGTGGATGTTTGAAGCCCTCAGAGTGCAATGTGGAGTCCAACAGCTTCCAGTCTTTTCTTCTTCTCTGTTTAATGTATTCTTAATCTGATTCTGGAAGTAGCTGGAATCTCTGGGCTGGCCCTGATGAGGAGAAGGCATCTGGAGGATGTGCATAAGGTAACGAGGCTTTGGCAATGGTTATGGGTTAGCTAAAGAAAAAGCAGCTCTTTTTGAATGTGATGGAGTCTGAAGTGTTGTGATTGTGTAAGTGGAATGTGCAAGGCTGGCACAGTCACCAGGCAAACTAGGTGGTTGTTTAGGGTATCAGCTTCTTGGGGGCAGGGCAGAGCAGCTATAGTTAAAGCACAACAATGGGTCCTAACAGCCACACAAACTCAGTGCAGGGAGCATGGGCAGTGTGAAAATAGTCCATTTATCACTGTATGTGACTTTTGGAAATTTCTCTCATTTTGTATATATTTATAAAACAAAATTGAATATTTACAAGTATAATGAAGATGTCCAAATATGCATTTTTATATCAAAATCTGCAATAGAGTAGACACCCAAGGAGGAGTAAATAACATGAGGAAGGATCTAGCTAAGCTTGAAGAATGGTCGAGAATTTGGCAGCGAGATTTAATGCTAAAAAATGTAGGGTCATGCATTTGGGCTGCAAAAATCCAAGGTAGCGGTACAGTGTAGGGGGCGAAGCACTTCTGGGCGTGACTGTTTCTGAAAAGGCAACAAAGAAAGCCAGAAGGGTGCATAGGGAGAGGAATGGCCAGCAGGAAGAAGGAACATAAGATATGCCAGACTAGGTCAGACCAAGATCCATCAAGCCTAGTATTCTGTTTCCAGCAGTGGCCAATCTAGGTCATAAGTACCTAGCAGTTTCCCCAAAAGACACAGGTAAGATAAGAAGGTGATAGAGCCTCTGTATAAGTCTCTGATGCAACCTCATTTGGAGTATTGTGTGCAATTCTGGAGACCAAACCTTCAAAAGGATATAAACAGGATCGAGTCTGTGCAGAGGGTGGCTACTAAACTGGTTAGTGGTTTTCATTATAAAGCATATGAGGACAGACTTAAAGATCTTAATATGTATACAATAGAGGAAAGGCAGGATAAAGGTGATATGATAGAGACATTTAAAAACCTCCGTGACATAAATACACAAAGGAGAGCCTCTTTCTATTGAAAGCAAGCTCTGCAACAAGGGGACATAGGATGCAGTGAAAGGGGATAGACTCAGGAGTAATATGTGGAATTATTTCTTTATGGAAAGAGTGGTAGATGCATGGAGGTAGTAGAGATGAGGACAGTATCTGAATTCAAAAAAGCATGGGACAAACACAGAAGATCTCTAAAGGAAAAAAGGGACTACTGTAGTTGATATGGAAGGACAGACTAGATAGGCCATGTGGTCTTTTTCTGCCATCATGTTTCTATGTTTCAATAGGAATTTCTGGGAGGGATGGTGTTGAGATGATTATGATTGAGTTTAATTATCAAAATCTTTGTGGGAGGCGGGGGTGGGTGTTTCTAGGGATCTAAAAGCTAATTGTGAGGCTGAATGTTTGCCTAGGGCGTCTCATAATCTTGCACCAGCCCTGGAAATGTTCTGATTAGGAGTGTGCATTTGTTAGTACACATTTGGTTTGGGAGGGGTTGAGGGTTAACATGGGGCACAATAGGTATTCCAGGGTACTTACCCTTTCCGTGGCATGGCGGGATCTCTCAGGCCTTCCTTCCCCGACTTGCAGCTGTGGTGGGCACATTAAAACAGGGCATTTGCATGAAGACAGCAAATCGGGAGATGCCAATGGAGGGGCCTGGGCTCCTCCAGGCCCACTTGTGGCTATACCCTTCGTAGTATGCCTTAAAAAACGTAGTGTGCGCTGACTAGATCTAACACGCACTAATCGACTTAGCACGCCTTGATTCCTCAGCATGCACACACCCAAAAGAATCAGCTGATTAGCACTTTTGGAAAGAATTAGCTTGGTTATAGGGAAAATCTGAGAGTGAGCAGAAAATAATCATAGGGGAATTTTATTGTATTAGATTGAGAATATTTAGGGGGGTGTAAATTCATTTCATTGTAATTGTGTTTATGGAATTTTAATTCTTCCTGTCAGTCGCCTCAAGGCTCTGCATGTGGAAATAAATTATATAAAAATAAACTTTTGAAATGAGAAGCACCCGCCCTTGCCTTGCCCCGACCCTTCCACCCCCACTAGACCGACTCTTCGGTGCTATGCAAAATGTAAAGCACCCGTGGAAAGGGCTTTGATTATTGCCCTCTAAATATTTACATTATAAAAATCAAATTTTAATCCAGTTAACTATCTCAGACATCCCCCAGAGCTCCCCCCATACATGATCCACCCCTCAGTTCCTCCCAGTTTGCCCTAATCAGAAATGACCCACAATCTCTCTCTCCCTCTCCTTTTATACCTTCTCCTTCCCCCCAATGGTTCCACTAAGCAGCTTTGGGCTGCACAGAAGTCCTCTATCGACATTCCTGCGAGTGTGTGTGTGTGTGTGGGGGGGGGGGGGGCAACACTAACCTCCAGGCAGTTCACTGTGTAGGCTGCCTTTTTGATAGGGCTAGACCCCAGTAACAATCCTCCTTACAGTGAGGGGGAGGAGGATGTGGGTGGGCGGGCAGGGGGCCTGCAGCTGTAAACTGCAGTCTGGTGCCCAGCCTCTCGTGCTCCTTGCAGTTCTGACTGCTTTGGGAACTTTGAACCATTGGCACTGTACCTTGTGCCCGCTCTCAAAATCCTCCAGCTGGCAGCAGGGACAGGGGTGGAACTGGCCTGTACTCCTTTGTCTTCTCTTTCCTCTGGCCTGGCAGGGCTTGGTCGGGTCAGGCTACTGAGGACCAAAATATCCTTGCCCCTCTCTGCTGCACACTTGCATGATGCCCCGCGGGTGGCCTGTTGTGCACAGAGTTGCAGTCTAAGTGTAGGCTGTGGATTCCCAACCCTCTGCTACCACTGCCCAGTGCATTTCTTATCTTGTGAGTGCACAGAGCAGAACAGGTGCTGGGAGAGGGGTCTTTATCCCTATTGACTCCCCTGCTGGCACTGCTTTGCTGCTCCTTCTGTTGATCAATTTGTTGACCTTTATCATCACCCAGCTGCCGCACTAAAATGGATTTTTTAATACCGGCAGCTGGTCTGGCCAAAGAAGAAACAGCAGTTCAGAACTCTAGATCATGAATATGCATCAGATATATTTACATACAATGGGTCTCCAGGGATGCAAATTGACCTATGTATATTCATTGTGGATATCCTGAAAACCAAGTTGGATGTGGGATCACCAGGACAGGCTTGCGAGGCTCTGTGTTAAGGACTGCTAAATTTGCCAAGTATTTGACGCTAATAAATTTAGTAATATTTCAGGGCCTGCTCAAATATTTGCCTCATGCAGCATTCCCAACTAGAGAGCTTTAGTTGGGGGGTGGGAGGTAGAGTTTGGTTAGTTAAGCCTTCTCAAATAAAACGATTTTTCCACTGCCCATGGCCTCTCTAAAAATCCCCTTCCCTTTCCAATCCTCCATAATAACTCCAGAGATAGCTCTCCACATCCCCCCTGCCTGTTCTTTAACTGCAGGAAGAAGGGTAGAGCCAGTCTGCTGGACCCTGCTGCTACAAACCCAATAGCACCATCTAGTAGCACTTCGCAATATATACAGCTACATATGGACCTTAACCATAGACTTGTTGGACATATCACTAATTAGTGAATTGGATGCAAATGTCATTTAAAGCATGCAGAAGAATATTTTTTCTGTGCCATTTAGGAGGTGATTCTATAACAGAAGGATACTGGGGTTCAGTCATCATCATACCAAAAAGAAGTGTCGCAGGCTAGGTGTAATTTTATAAAGTGGAGAACTGTGTGCGTAGGTGAACGGCAGCACGCAAAGATATGTGCCTGAAAAAAAGGCCATGAGATAGGCTGGAGAACAGGCATGCATAGAGCGTGACAAGGATCTACCAATGGATGACATAGTTCATCAGCATCATGTGTGCGTGCGTCAGCAAAGGCCATATCCACTGTTATGCCTGCCGCATATACCAACTAGACCAGGGGAAAGGAGTCTTTAATGACCTGCAGTGTGTTTGCCGGCATTTGCTGCTGCTGTTTGACCATTCACTGAGTGGTTGGTCCTATATCCCTCCACGCCCATTGTCCTGAGGCCCCCCCCCCCCTCCAAACCCTATTGCCACTATCCTGCTGCCCCTCCCTCCTCTAGATAGTGACTGCATGACCCTGTTGAGCATCCGATGGCACACCTGCAAGGACTGACACAGTGGATAAAATATGGGAGTGAGGGCAATGAGCGACCCTGTTTGGACAGAGTAATGCTCTGCACACTTGTGGAACTCTGGCTGCAAATCCCCATGGACAGATTCTGGATGCAACTATGTGCTACCTACAGTTGTCATGCCAATGAACTCTGGACAAAACCATCATGCAGAGAAAATAAGATAAGAACATAAAATATGCCATACTGAGCCAGACCAAGGTCCAACAAGCCCAGTATCCTGTTTCCAACAGTGGCCAATCCAGGTCACCAGTATCTGGCAGGTTCCCAAAAAGACACATAGGTTCCACAATGCTTATACTGGGGCATGCAGTGGATAACCCGGATCCTCTTTAATAGTGGTTTATGGATCTTTCCTCCAGGAACTTCTCCAAATCTTTTTTAAGCCCAGCTACACTAACAACCTTTACTATATCCTCCAGTAATGAATTCAAGAGTTTATGTGTTGAGTGAAAACATATTTTCTCTTATTAGTCTTAAATGGGTTACACAGTAGCTTCATTGCATGTCCCCTAGTTTTTCTACTTTTTGATGGTGTAAACAATTGATCTACGTTTGTTCCATTCCATTCATTAATTTATAGACCGTTATCATATCTCCTTTCAACCGTCTCTTTTCCAGGTTGAAGAGCCCTAACCTTTTAAGCCTCTCCTCATAGGGGTATCCTTCCATCCCCTTTACCATTTTGGTAGCTCTTCTCTGTACCTTTTCTAATTCCGCTATATCCTTTTTTAAGATACAGCAACCAGAATTGTACACAATATTCAAGGTGTGGTCACACCATGGAATGACACAGAGGCATTATAATATACTTTGTTCTATTCTCTATTCCTTTCCTTATGATTCCTAGTATTCTATTTGCTCTCTTGGCTGCTGCTGCACACTGGGCAGAGAGTTTCAACGTGCTATCCACATTGATGCCTAAATCTTTTTCCTGGGTGGTGGTTCCTAATGTGGAACCTTGCATCGTGTAACCATAGTTTGAGTTGTTCTTTCCTAGGTGCATAACTTTGCACTTGTCCACATTAAATTTCATCTGCCATTTAAACGTCCAGTCTTCCAACTTATCAAGGTCCTCTTGCAATTTTTCACAATCCTCTTGGTTTTCAACAACTTTGGATAATTTTGTGTCATATGCAAATTTGATTACCTCACTCTTCCCATTTTCCAGGTCATTTATGAATATGTTAAAAAGCAGCGGACTCAGCACAGATCCCTGGGGTACTCCACTATTCACCTTTCTCCATTGGGAAAATTGCCCATTTAGCTCTACTCTCTGTTTTCTATCTTTTAACCAGTTTCTGATGCACAATAATACACTGCCTCCTATCCCATGACTTTTTAGTTTTCCAAAAGTCTCTCGTGAGGGACCTTGTCAAAGGCTTTCTGAAAATCCAGATACATTATATCGACCGGTTCACCTCTGTCTACCTGTTTATTCACACGTTCAAAAAATATAACAGATTAGTAAGATAAGACCTTCCTTGGCTAAAGCCATGTTGGCCTTCTCCCATTAAACCATGACTATCTACATGTTCAGTAATTTTGTTCTTTCTAATGGTTTCATCTAGTTGTGTATAGAATGCACTGGTCTGTTTTATAAAGAATATTTATTATAAATATTGGTGCAATATGTGTTTTTGGATAAACTAATAGATGTGATTAGAAAAGGATTGAACCAATGATTGATCTAGTGGGCAATATTGGGTGACATTATTTGCTCATCAACAGTTATTGTCAGTGAGTGTTGTCCCCAGCTCCGTGGTGTTAGCTCTTCTCTTCTGTAGTAGGATATTTTATTTATGATTTTTTAAAAGTTCTTTGGGGTTTGCCAGTGTGAGTTTAGTGGGGAGGTAATATTATAGGCATCTTTGTGTTTCCTTACCCCTTTTGGGTCTCTTTTTGGTACATGTGGAGCGTGGACAGCTAGCAATAGTGCGGACACCCCGGGTAATGGTTACCATCAGGGGCCACTATTACTGCATGGCCCTATTGTCCACATGTTTAATTTGACTCCCAGCATTTCAGGGCACACAGCCATTGGACCTATGTAGCTGCTGTAAAGGATGTGCAGGGTCGCTCGGTAGGGGCTTGGCAGCAGCAGTACCCACCATTTGTGGTTGGTTGCCATCATACTACTGGCCTGGGGGTAGCACAGCACATTGTTGGACAGTGGAAGACACTACACCTCCAGGGGAGGCTGCAGCCGGAGAAGGGGAGATGCCATGTATCCCTTCTTTGTGATGTTTTCAGACCATGGTCACGTGCAGTAAAGACAGGTTGACCCAGCTCCAAGCTCAGCTCTTTTTGTCCAAGTGCATCAGTTCATACACCCTTGCCTGAAACCTCTTATGTCAGTTTATCCATATTCTAGGGCAGTGTGAATGTGTGTGCTTGGCCACAAATGTGTTGCTGATGTCCATGATGAGGGTATAGGTGGGATGTCTGAACATAGGTGATGATTTGAACAGATTGAAGGGATGGTTAACACTAAGCATGGGCTGCCAGGGATGGAGGTCTGTATATAGACACACTCACCCTGTCCTGGGGGATATGGGCAGTGAGGCACACATCCCCCATTTCCCCTCCACCATAGGCCTCTAACTAGTCATCTTTCACACCGGGACATCACTTCATGAAGAGATTACCTTCTGGTGGGAACAGTTCTACAAGGTCTACAGAACTCAGAAATGCTGCGGTCAATGGCTGCCTAATATGTGTCTTATCATAGCAGTGACCAGCCTTCACAGGTTGTCCTGCAAGCTCACTGTAGCCATTAGAAAAGGTATCTGTTCAAGGTATCTGTTCAAGATGACTGTATGCCTTCATGGGGGGTGGCTGTCTTGGATGCCACATTATGTGGGTGCTGTCTGTGCAGTTCACCCAATGGTAACAGGATGCTGAAGATGAGGAAGCATTACCAGCGTGCTTGTAGAAAATACCTACTGCACATTTGTAACATGTCATCCATTTATTAACCAGAATATATTTACATATTAAGTATTAAGGGTCAGCAGCATTGCTCATTGGGGAGGAGGGTGAAAGGAGAAAAAGAGTGGATGGGCAGAACATCCTTGGTTGAGGCTGAGTTCAAATGCCAGGAGGTGCCACAGCTATGGCACAGGACCAGCAGGCATATGAAAGATGCCTGCATGTTCAAGAGCAATTGTCATGAGCAGCTGTATCTAATGCATTCACCCTTGAACCTGGGGCATCCTCTCCGTCTGCTGGTCTGTGCAGCATAGCTGGTTCTCCATGGCATCCAGCTGCTGCCAGAGCGAATGCAGCTCAGCACCCGCAGACACATCTCCACTGGTAAATGGAGCTGCCTCATCTTGCACAGCACCATCCACCAGGAGATCTGTATCTGTTGGTGCAGGAGCCACATCTGGCAGCATAAGCTGACTGTCCTGCATCTCTACTTCCTCCAACAGGATTAGCACTTCCTGGCCAACATCCACCTCGATCAGGGCTGTGGGACTGACTGGTTGTGGGGTGGGAGGCTGTTGAGGCAGATGAATGGGGAAGTATAGACTGTGCTTCCCAGGTCCTGCTCTTGCTTTTACAGGGTGAGTGCTTGTGGGGCCAGGGCTGCACCTGGCTCTTCCTGGGCATTTGAAGGAGGTCCAACTGCATCTCTGGGCTTGGCTGTTGGGGCAGACAGAAAACATGTGGTTACTATCCTTGCAATTGTGCCTAGGCACAGTCCCTACCCTCACCCAATCATTCATTGCAGTGAATGTGCCACCTCAGCAGAGTATCCTTCCAGTGCCAGTCTCTTGTGACACACACATTGTCACACATTCTGGCATTGCCCCTGCCAGCACAGCTGCCTTTTACTCATCCCTGAGTATGTCACCTCCATGGGCATCTGGGAGGTTGTTGCATAGCTGCATTGCCACCTGTGTAATGCAAAATGACATGGATTTCTGTTGCCGTGGCCCCAGTGGGAATTATTCCTCACACAATAGACCCATAGACTTGTATTGTGGCTTCCCCTGCTTGGAAATGGGGAATGAATGTAGCCACAGCTATCCTCTTTTCATACAGAACTTCAGGCTGATGTTTTGATTCTCTCCAATCATGGCTTGCCATGGTGAGGAACCGGGCATATCCATGCCTGGGAAAATGCATATCTGGCCTACTGATACAATAGCCCAGTCCCTATTGGCACCCTGTTGGGTGTCTATTGCCATGTTTCCTTTTGTGACCATGACATGAGCTGTGACATACCCAATATGGCCTTTCCTGTTACAACTCCATCTGAACCCTAGCACTCAGCTTCCACCAGCCTGCTGTATTGCCTACATCAGGGGTACTCAAATCCAGTCCTGGAGGGCCATGAACCAGTCAGGTTTTCAGGACATCCCTAATGAATATGCATGAGATAGAGTCAAATACAATGGAGGCAGTGCATGCAAATATATTTCATGCATATTCATTAGGGATATCCCAAAAACCTGACTGGTTTGTGGCCCTCCAGGACTGGATTTGAGTACCCCTGGCCTACATCGTCACATTTGGGTAGATAGGATGTGACATCATATTAGGTAGCAGTGCCACTCTGATGATGCTGGTTCATGGCAGAAAGGCAGTTGACATGAATGTCTTCTGCTCTTTGCAGGTTCATAGGTTTGTGACTGGCAGTATAATATGTATGTGGCTTCTGCTCCATTCTTTCTCAATAGAAGCCTGCCACAGATGGAGGGGTAGGAATGAGACAGGGTTAGAAGGGTTTGGCAACATCGCATTACAAGTGCTTATGGCTTGGGGTTGGGGTCCAGGGTGCTATGGCACATTCTGAAATGTTCTGCACTCTGGACAGAGTGACTGGTGGTGGGGTCTTTGGGTGCTGACTCATGGCAGTCAGATCAGGGTCTCTGAGTGGGCATATTTTGTTCCATGGCTCATTTGCAGTAGGGGTTGGGCTAGAAGCACACTTTGGCACCCTGCTACATAGCTAGGGAACATGGTCTACCATGTGACCTACTGTGTGCACTGTTGGGTTACTTGCTACTAACCTTGCTCCTCCTGCAGCTGTGCATGAACCTCCTCCAGCCAGTCAGCTTTGGACAAGTTCCAAGAGGAAAGGTCCATAAACCATTATCGAAGAGGACCAGGGAAATCCACTATTTACCCCGGGACAAGCTTCATGGAACCTTTTTGGGAACCTGACAGGTACTTGTGACCTGGATTGGCCACTATTGGAAACAGGCTACTGGGCTCGATGGGCCTTGGTCTGACCCAGTATGGTATTTGTTATGTCCTTATGTGCTGGCACAGGAGCCTGATCCGCTTTCTCAAATCCTCTGTCTGTTGAAAACATTGTGTTAATGCACAGGTTTTTTAGCTATCCTGTCTGTTCCATACTGACTGTGTGTGTGGTCTCTGCTGTGCCCACATTGTTGCCTACTGTTTCTTGCTTGTGCTATATCAAGTGGCGTACTATCTTTTCTCCCTTGTGTGCAAAATATTGTTCCTACGGAGTGAAAAAAGTGTGTATGTTGTACTTCAGGATGTCTGTGGGGAGCCTGCCCAGAAATTGGAGTAAATGCGACTCCCCTAAGATGGCTCTGCTCTTATTTAACTGAATGCATGTAACAAGTTAAACTTCAAAACAAGACCTCAAGCCCTTACCAAGCGCATCAAGGATTGCCTCAAAGATCAGCACTCTCTGCCCTCCTATTTAACCTATACATTAAGTCCATATATCACATCTTTCAGAAGTACAAGATAAGTTATCACATTTATACTGACATTGTGTTATATACCCCATTTACTACAAGGAATCCAGACTTCTCCACTATACTTTCATGACACATTGGTTACACGACCAATCTCTTACATTAAACTACAGGAAAACCGAACCACTTGTCATTAACAGAGACTCCACCTACACACCACCAGAAAAGATCACAATCAACAATTACGATATCCCAACTACGTCTGAGGTCAAATACCTTGGTGTGACGCTAGACCAGAAGCTAACCTTCCAAACTCATATTAAGAAAGCATCATACCAAAAAATAAAGATCCTTCACAACCTCTGCCCATTATTGGACCATAGTCTATTCCGCACCGTTTGCCAAGCGACCATCACCCCCCCATTTGGACTATTGTAATTCTATACTTCAAGGCCTACCAAAATGTGCATTTCTCCCCTTACAAATTGCCCAAAACTCTGCAGCTCGCATGGTCTCACGGATACCTAAACAAGAGCATATCAACCCAGTCTTGAAAGAGCTACACTGGCTACCCATCCAAGCATGCATAAAATACAAATCAATCATGAACACATTTAAGAGCATACACAGTATAACTGCTGGCTGCTAATGGTGATTCATACACACAACCTCAGACAGCAGATCAAGAAGAGACCAAAACAAACCTACTTATTTTATTTTATTTTTATTTATTTGTAAGTCTTTTATATACCGCCACTTCCCAAGATCAGTGGCGGTTTACATCAAACAACAAGAAATACATAGAACAGTTTAAAACTTAAAACTCCAAAACATAAAGCATCCAGCATGCAAGAAATATGCCAATGCACATCCTCCATTTATGGTCCAACCTTATGGAATTCCCTTCCAAGCAACATGAGAGCAACAAAAGACTTGAAGGAGTTTGGCAAGAAGCTTAAAACACACATTTTCCAATAATTTTATGGGACTGACACTTAACATTTTACCACACAGCCAAATGACCCACAGTTACACTCAGAGCTCTATCTCCTGTTCATTCACACTGGGCCTGATTTTCAAAGGCATTTACACAGGTAACTGCCCTAGTTACCTGTGTAAATGCCTTAATAGGGAATTTTCGAAGGCAGCTACACGAGTAGTGCCTTCAAAAATTCCCTGGTTTGTCTCTTACGTGCCCCGATGCTATGTGCTTAGCATCACGGCATTCCAGGGTGGACGGGGGCGGAGAAAGTGGCTAACCGGGTAGCGCTGATTTTCGATGCTACCCGGTTAGCCCTCGGTGCCACCTTTAAGGCAATGGAGCTAACCGGGTAGCATGAAAAATCGGTACTAACCTGCTAGCTCCTGCAGCTTCCGAGCTGTGCAGCGATAACCAGGTTTTCAATGGCTGCATATATCCCCCAGCATTGAAAATCCGGGTTAGACGGACGGCAGGCGGGCTATGCGTCAACACAGCACATAGCACCACCCAACTGAATATTGGGCCCATTGTAAATAAGTTCAACTGTATTCGGTTCAACTAATCCCCTGTCCCTTCTATTGCCTTGATAGTTATATTTAACTATGTATCCTTACACTTGTACCTCTATTTGTTCTATATAATTTAAGTTCAGTTGTGTTCGATGTAAACCGCCTTGATATCCTTGAAAGGCGGTATAAAAGAAATGCTATATAAATGAATAAAGTGATGCACCCTGTGTCTCCCCTTACCATGGTGTCCCTCCAGGCTGTTTGTTGCCCCCTCCCCTGGAACTCCATGTTGTCAGCCCATGTTTTCTGTACTGTGTAACTCACTGAGTCCTGTGCCCTACCAGTTGCTACCCTTGCTCACACTGCCCCTCTTTGTGCAGTCTAACTACTTCCTTATGCTCTGAGCCCTCAGCCACTGCTGCATCTGGGACAGGTTCACTTGTGTGGCAGGATGTGTGCCTGCATCACATCTACCTTATGTGCTTTACCTTCCTCTCGCATTCACTCACAGGCTAAACTAGGCGCATATCTATGGCCACTGCATGGGCAGCATTTTGCTGTTCCAGGATCTGTGTGGAAGCTTTCTCTGGTGTTGTTACATGTGCCTTCTGGGGTGTCCTGCTCTCCTCTGCAATGTCCATCCCAGAAGCATTCCTGTGGGGGTCACACTGCTTACATGTGCTTCATGTGTGCCTGCGTGCCAGGTTGTACTCTGTCAGCACTGTCTACTCTGTCTTGGATGGCTCACTGAGTGCACACATATCCTCATCTGTGGCTTGCTTATGCCATCCCCTGACAGATCCATATGTGCACTTACCTCTCTGGGGTGGGGTGGGGTGGGATGTCTGTGCATTGAAATGTCTGGCCAATCTCCCCCAAGCCCTGTCCATCTCCTCTGGCCAGGCATTGGGAAGAACTTGCACTTCTTAGAATGAGCCTGGCCAGGAGGAGGGTGACATCCTCGCCATTATTGCTGTGTCCTTGCACCTGTGTCATTGCAGTGTGCAAACCTGCGTGCATAGAGGCACATATGTGTTACTGTTCCACATGTCCCAGGTATACCTCAACACCTACCTTTCACTACACCTATGCAGCAATTTTGTAAGGTGCACGCACTGCTATGCACACTATGCAGAATCGGTGCTCAGATCTAGGCACCCACATTTCTGGGTGTGCCTGCACTATTTGGTTCCCTTTATAGATTTATCCTAATATCCAGGCCTCATCCCACTTCTCACATTGCCAAAACTTCATCACATTAAAGAGCCAGTTTCAGTTTTACCTGTGCATCTACAGACATGCAGTCCTGCTGGTATTACAAAAACTGGAATGACAGCTTCATAGATGTAGGACTGGCTTGTCTCTTATGACGCAGATAAATATTAGCACTTGGATTCCCAAACCTGTACTTGGGACACTGCATACCCTGAAAACTCAGTATATGAAAAATTATCTTAGCATATTTATATTATGGATAGCCTGTAAACCCAAATGGCCATGGGGCGAGCATTGCAGGTTTGGGAGCCAGTACCCCAAAAGCAGTGCACAAGACCGGGAGTTTGCTGCAGGATGGGAAAAGAAAATTAGATATGCTTTGCTACAGGTTTCAAGGGATAATTTTAGAAAAGCGTAGTTACTCACCTGTAACAGGTGTTCTCCAGGGACAGCAGAAATCAGTCCTCACATATGGGTGACGTTGGCACCGATGGAGCCCACGCAGCGCATTTCCCCAGCATTCAAAGAAAGTCTTTGGGAATGCTACCATGCATGCGTGGTCCCCTTCCCGCCCAAGGATGTCATCTTGCTCATTCAGATCACATAGCTAGAACGGCAGTAAAAATTAAAACAAGGTAGGGAGGCAACTCCTAGGGGAGGAGGGAGGGTTGTGAGGACTGATTCCTGTTGTCTATGGAGAACACCTATTACAGATGAGTAACTACGCTTTCTCCAGGAACAAGCAGGAAGTCAGTCCTCACATATGGGACTCCCTAGCTCCAGGCTGCCGAGGACCAAACCATGACAGCACCAAGGTGACCAATTGAATAGCCGTGAGTTGCAGGAGGTGAGTCCCCATTGAGAGACTCTGCAGACCCTAGCTTCCAGCAACACTATCACTCCAGTAGCCTGAACACAGAAGGATTGGAGAGCAGGAGTTGCCTACACCCAAGAATATTATGGGATACTGCCTGGCCGAAGGCACTGTCCCTGTGGGACTCACTCTCCAGGCAGTAGTGAGCTGCGAATGTATGAATTGAAGACCATGTGGTGGTCTTACAGATCTCCATCACCGGCACTGAGCAGAGGTTGGCCTATCACAGGCCTGCCCCAGTGGTGGAAGAGTTGCTTCATTACCCTGGGGTTCAAACGCCACTCATGTGGGTGAAGGACTCTGCTTAGCCTGTCTACTAAGCAGTTTTTCTGATCTGGCCTCGTAGGAACATGCCGTTGTGCACTGCAAAGGAGAGGAGGACTACCCCTCCTGGAAGAGGGAATGCGAGCCCGTACCTCCCTGCTTGTTGATGTAAAACAGGGCAACCTGATTGTCTGTCTGGATCAACATAGGTTGGTGCTGCAGGCGGTGGCGGAACACTCGCAGGGCCAGAAAGATTGCCCTGAGCTCTAGGAGGTTGATCTGCAAGAGTGACGACTCCTCCTGTGACCAGCTGCCTTGTGTGTGGCGGTCCCCGCAATGCACTCCCCAACCCAGGAGGGAGGCATCTGTTGTCAGGGTCCTCTGCGGCGCAGGTGTCTGAAAAGGTGTGACATGGACCATTGAGGCCATGTGGCCCAACAGGCGGAAGAGGAGGCGAGCCAGTACCGACCAGCGATGTTGTACCTCCCCTGTCAGTTGTATGAGGTGCTCTGCCCTTTCTCTTGGGAGGACGGCCTTGACCTGCAACATGTCCAACTGAACCCCTATGACCTCCGGATTTTGGACTGGAGAGAGATGAGATTTGGGGTAGTTGATGAGAAACCCCAGGTGCTGCAGTGAGAGGGTTGTTCTCTCTGCAGCATGACTGACCTCTGAGGCTGAACCCCCTCTGATTAGCCAGTCGTCCAGATAGGGGAAGATGAAAGCTCCTTGTACCTCTTTTGCACTGCTTATAATTTCCCTTTCCTTGATTCCTATGTTCCCTCCTCCCCTTCCATTTAGGCTCTCTTTTCTTTAGCCCTGTATGACTGTGCACTTTCCTGTCTGGTATTGTAGTTCCTTTTCTGTTTCTGGCTTTCTTTTTTTATATATTATTGTAAACCGCCCAGATGGCTCCCAATGGGTGGTCTATCAATTGCTTTAATAAAGAATAAAGAATAAGATGGGCGGCTACCACAGTCAAGCATTTGGTAAAACCTCTTGACAAAGAGGCTAAGCTGAAGGGCAGTACTCTATACTGATAGTGCCCTCCTCCTCCTACGAGCTGTAGGTATTGCCTTTGGGAGGGATAGATTAGGATATGTGTGTATGCATTCTTTAGATTCAAGGAGCACAGCCAATCTCCCTGGTGGAGGTATGGCAGCAGTGTCCCAAGGGAGAGCATCTTGAACTTCTCCCTCACCAGAAACTTGTGTAAGTTTCTCAGGTCTAGTATGGGCTTGAGGCCCCCAGTTCTTTCTGGGACAAGGAAGTACCTTGAATAGAAGTCTTTTCCCCATAGATATTTGGGTACAGGCTCCACTGCATTGTCCCTAAGCAGATATGCAAGTTCTGAGAGCAGACGAGTCTGGTGAAGGAGAGTCGCACAGGCTTTCCTGGGAAGAACTTGGTTGGTAATTGTTGTAAGCGGAGGAGGTATCCCTCCTTTACCACCTGCAGCACCCACTGGTCTGAGGCGACCTCGGCCCATCTGTGGGCAAAGAGTGCTAAGCGGCCCCTGTGGGCTGGTGAAGGTCTCCTGAGGGAGGGGAGACTCTGCCCTGGGAGTCAAAGGTTCCCCCCTGGTTGGGCTGGAGCTTGGGGCTTCTGAGCTCCCTGTCCTTGACTCTTGGAAATGCCCCTTTTTCCCTGAGGGTTTCTTACGGGGAAAGGAAGAGATTTGTTTGGAGAGCCTCTGTCGGGTCACCACTTTGGCTCCTATCTCGGCTGCTTTGTTGGCCATGGGTTTGCTGTACAGGTTCTCCCCAGTGCAGGAGACATCGAGCAGCTTGTCCTGGACCCATTGCTCTAGGTCCGATGACTGTAGCCAGGCTTGGCGTCGTACCCCGATGTCTGCTGCTGCTATTTGACCTGCTGACTCGAATCCATCATAGGCTGCTCGGGAGAGGAACTGAACAGTCCTTAATCCCTGAGGTCAGGGCTTGGAACCGCTGAAGATGTTCCCTGACTAGCCCCACCAAGAACCCAGACAACTCCTGAGTTAAGGCCTTCAGATACATGCCTATGTACAACTCATAGGCTTGGATTCAACATCCCAACATCGATCCCTGGTAGCACTTGCGCCCAAAGGCGTCAAGAGTTCTAGCATCCCTTCCAGGGGGAACAGAAGAATAATAATTCTGGCTCTTGAGCTTTTGCATGGTTGACTCAACAACCATGGAGTTATGTGAGAGTTGGGCTTGTGGAATCCCAGTCCTTTCCTGACACGGTATATGGCATCGAGGCATCAGTTGACCACCAGCACTGATGGCAGGGTCTCCCACATCCTCAAAAGTAGTCATTCGAGGATCGGCTACACTGGCACCATGAGAGTTTCCTTGGGTGGAGATTCAAACTGGAAGATCTCCAGTTCCTCGGTGCGGGGGTCTTCCTTCGCTTCGGTTTGCACAGAAAGGGCTCAGGCCATATCCCTGACAAAGTCGTGGAAGGGCATGTCCTCTGGAGGGGAACAGCATTAGAGCGCTGGGGGAGATGGGTCCGAGAGGATGTCTTGGTGCTGTCTGGTTTCCAGTTTCCCACTCGGAGTCGAGGTGAGACGAGTCCAAGGCCTTGTGGCTCCGTGCCTCAAGGCCTGGGCCAAAAGATGGGGGTCCCTTGAGGACCTGGGGTCCGAGTCTCGGAAGCTCACCAGGGAGAACTGGATGCCCGAGGAACGGGACCAGGACTTCGACCAGGGTCGAGGACTTACCTGAGGCCAGTGGCGCTTGGAGCTTGGCTCGATGACCGGCGACTCCCCCGCAGTTGGGGGCCCGGTCATTGGGGCAAATGATACGGACGAACCTGGCATCACTGCCTGCTGCATGGCCAGGACAGCAGTGATGTTCTGCTCCATGGCTGCCATTTTGGTTTCCAGGCCAGAAGGCTCCGTAGCTTTTGGCGTGGGCACCGAAGATTTCAGGCCTGGTGTCGGCACTCTTGCAAGTACATCCTTGACGAGGACTATGGCCTCGAGGAACCTCGCATGATCTCCGCCGGCTGAGGAATCCTTCTTGAGGACCTTGGTGAGACACTTCTCAGAGTCGCCTGAGTCCCTCCGACTCGTCTTACCAGGTTTCCCCGGTGTAACCTTGACGGATTTCAAGGACTTTTTCTTCTTTCACTCAGGGACTGAGGTCTTCTCAGAGGAGCCGCTGCCGCGGGACTCTGAGGCTGCTCAAGCCTCACAAGAAGTGCTGGGCTTGGGGCTTGGAATTTGGCGTCGGGGATGCCGGTGCCGAGTCCGACCTTGGAACAGCTTCCCCTGCAATTCTGACCTCTTTTTATTAGTTTTAGGCATCATGGCCTGGCACAGGTCATAAGAGGTGCTATCATGGTCCAGTCCCAGGCAGCATCAGCAGCAGTCATGGGTGTCGGCGACAGACATGGTTTGACTGCAACGGTCACATTTTTTGAACCCACCGGGAGACATGGTGGAAGACACCTGGCTGGGGTTGATGACCCCCGGACGAAAAATAGCATGAACACCAGTTGAGGCAAGCCTCGATGAAAAAAGACGGAAAAAGCTGGGAACGGTGCCGGGCATAGCACCAGCTTGAAGCGGGAAGAGGAACCAGTATGTAAACTGGGAACAGCTAACTTTTTAAGGATTTAGCAAGGATTATTTTCAGGGAAACGGGACATGTATCTGTTGGGATCTGCAGAAAAAAAGAAAATGAACAAGACGGCACCCTTGGGCAGGAATGGGATTACGCATGTGTGGTAGCATTCCCAAAGGCTTTCTTTGAAAGCTGGGGAGATGCTCCGCAAAGGCTCCGTCGGCACTGACGTCACCCAGATGTGAGAACTGACTTCCTGCTTGTTCCTGGAGAAAGAGGGGATTCACTTGTTGTTTTTGAATATCATATATGAAACATTAGCACATACTGCCTATATATAGTGCCACTGTACATCCATGACCTTGACAAATGCTACAGAAAGATTGTATTAGTTATTATGTCAGTCTGCAGCTGAGATGCAGGAGAGAACAGCAGAGATGTGAAGTTCAGATGCCAGCAAAAGTAGTCTCCTTTCTGAGACATGATGTAAATACTGTCATTATTTCATATGAACTTTGCCCTGAAGTGCCATACAGTTTATAATATAGACACACACATGCTTTTTGGTTGTAATTTTATGAGGGGATGCATACTTTTATGTGTCAAGTACATGCTTAAAAATGGGGGTTATTTTAATCATTAATGCACATGTTAATAACCTCTTATAAAATACCAACTAGCTTAAAAGTATGTGCATTGCATGATGGTGTGTACTTTGCTGGTAGGTGTATGCATGAGTGGAGTGGAGGAGTAGCCTTGTGGTTAGAACACTGGTATAGTAACCTTGAGATCAGGATTTGATTCCCACTAGCACTCGTTGTGGCCTTGGGGCAAGCCACTTAACCTTCCATTGCCTCGGAAGAAAGGTCTGGAAATCTACTTCTGGTTACACTGCTAAGAAAACCCAGGAACTGCTGGGTCGCCAGGAGTCAGCATTGACTTAAAGGCACACATTGCATTGTATGCATGAGGGGAGTTTGGTCAGAGTGCACATGCATAGATTATTGGAGGAAC
This sequence comes from Ichthyophis bannanicus, assembly GCA_033557465.1. Lineage (NCBI taxonomy): Eukaryota > Metazoa > Chordata > Amphibia > Gymnophiona > Ichthyophiidae > Ichthyophis > Ichthyophis bannanicus. The sequence continues at coordinate 486,403,016 of CM066038.1, read as the reverse complement.
TGAAACAAATCTCAATAAACCTAGAAGATGCAATACAGCAATTTGATAAACTAAATAGTAGCAAATCACCTGGACTAGATGGTATACATCCCAAGATGCTGAAAGAACTCAAAAATGAAATTGCAGGAGATTGCTGCCTAGAACCATTTGAACACCAGCTATACCGGCATCTGAGCGGCCTGCTCTGGTAACGTCAGGAAGGGGGCCTATAAGAGCCTGTACCCCTCTGTGGGATGTGGTTGTGGGCACATGCCTGTGGATGCATGGTCCAAAGGGGCAAGATCTCCCCCTTTGGAGTCCCTTCGGAACACAAAAGAGCTCGAGGAGCTTGGAAAAAAGTTTGACGGGGACTTGGTGCTGCGAAGTGTATGCAGCCTAAATGGAAGCAAAGAGGAGGAATGGTTGGGAAGAAGTCTGCAAAAATGATCAGGCCTATGGATCAACATGCCAGGATTGCCTCAGAACTAGAGATGGCATCCTCCTTGAGTACTGATTCTCCTTTGGACTCTCCCGCATTGGGATTGACTGTACCCGGCACTCCTGAGACATTGGTTAAGACCGGTGGAGAATGAAAGTTACCTTAAAGAATTCCGTTAAGCAATTTCCCATTTTCTTCTCTGATACTATTTCTACACTTTCAAAGCATGATTTCATATTACTATCTATAGAAAAAAGGTGTGACAAATTTGATTCCCAAAGTGGGATGTTCCAATCTGACACTGCTTCTTAGTAAAAGATTCTCTAGTGATCCATAGACAACTGAAGAATATGGAAAACCTGGCTAGAGGGAATAATCTTCGATATTTTAATTTTCCAATGACTAGGGGGTAGGTTTACTAAACCACGCTAAAGGAGCAAGTGTGCCTGCGCCCTTAGCGCATCCAAAACGCCGCTTTAGTGCTCAGTATCGGTACCAGCAGTGTACTGTAGACGGAGAGTAGGTGTCCACGGGGCGGAGAGTGGGCGTCCACGAGGCGGGGAGTGGGCGTTAACAAGTCACACTCCCTAAATGCAGATTGCACAACCTGCCAGGAACCCTAATGCATATCAAAACCTCGCAGAACAGGCATCTTATGAAAGTGAGAGAGATTATTTAAAGTGTGCAATGTGGGGAACAGATAGGGGGGTCCAACTTAGTTATAGTAGTGCTTTCATAGCAGCAACAGCATAGTGCCCTACTATGACAGGGCACAAGGCTGATGTTGCTAACGTGGCAAAGGGGGAGACACATGGGTGCTGTTGTGTAAATAAAGGAGGTGTCATGTGGGTGGCACTGTGGGGGCTGCGGGTCCAGGAATTTGACAGGGCAGCTGCCTAGGGTGCATATCTAAGATGCATGATATGACACTGCAGAGACTGTGGGAGCACACAGACATGCAGCTGCAGGAGGATGTGAATGCTCCCAGCATCATTGACACCATGCTGCTATGTCAGTGCTGTGTGACTGTGTGGGTGTGCTGCAGTGTGCATAACCTGTAGCTGTCACTTACAGTGGGTTGACATGTCCATTCACAGCTATCCCCTCTCCCTGCAAGGTGGCTCTGACACTGAACCCAACCCCCTTGTTCATGATAGGCAGACTCTGCCTGTCAGCATTCCATACGAGACCCATGAGATCACACGTCAGTCCCTAAGAGGTCTGCCATCTCCCCACCTCATGTCCAACCATCCCCCCTCCATTGTTACCCTCTCACCCTCTGCTAAGACTTTTGAGGAGGTAAGCACACACTGTCATTTCTCCAAACAACTCACCAGCTGTTCCTCACATCCTATTTCCACAGCTCACCTGGGCCCCATGATCTGCACTGTTGTCTATGCAAACCGTTGCATAACCAAACTATAGCTCCACAAAGCAACTGTCCATGCAGCCTGCCATCAAGTGCACAGAGGAATACACCGACTCTTGCCCCTTGTACTGAATACCTAAGTACACCTGCATGGGCTAGCTTACACACCTGCCCTATGGCAAGAAACCAAAGGTCACTGTGTGCATGAGTGCAGGGTGGTGAGTTCAATGCCATCCTGTGGCTCAGCATTGCTAGCTTCAATTTTCTTTATGTTAACATACAATCCAGGGTCAGGAGCAGTGGGTGCAATTCCCCCCCCCCCCACACACACACAGCAGGCATGGCCCACCACATTCACCTCAGTCATCATGAGGTCTGCCACATCCCCACTTTTCACCTCTTCACGTCCAGCCCACCCCTCAGCGCTGTTACCCTATCACCATCTGCTATGAGCATTGAGGAGGGAAGCACACACTGTCTTTACTCCAACCCACTCGACACCTGTGACTCTCATCCTAGTTCCACACCTTTCCGGGGACCCATCACCCACAATGTTGCCCATGGCAACACTCACATTTCCAAACCATAGCCTTACAAGCCAAATGTACATGCAGCTGTGCAGACAGCTAGGTGCACATCGGCACATACCAAGCCAGGCCCTCATGAACCCTGACAATGAAACCCAAATATGCATTAAAAAATAGTACAGCTGCTCTGTGGTTCAAAAAGCAAGGCCACTGTGTGAATGAGTCAGCGGATGCAGTATCAATGCCAATATGTGGATTATCAATGATAGGCACAAATATCATGACTGTATTAGAGCAGCTGTGAACTAGAGCAGTAGCTGCAATATTCCACATTATGGCAAGTAGGGATCCCCACATGCAGAGTTGAGGAGGAGAAAATGCACAGTGGAAGACATGATGGCAAATCACACAAATATAACATGCATGGTGGGATGGCTGTTGCAAGTGCATGTACTGTGAAGTGAGTTGTAATAATGAAGACACACCCAATCGATGGGCATCATTGGCATGTAACAATGGTATGTTGACCAATCTTTCCAAGAGGGTCTAGATTGTATGTGGGGGGGGGGGGGCGTCATTTGGATTGTGAGGTGCAGCAATGCAGTGTGCATGCATGCAATGGTCTATCATTATGTTTGTATGTACAATGTGCTGCTGGTCTTCCCATCACCAAATGTACAGGCAGTGCATGACCCTTGTGCACCTGCACTGGAAGTGAGTGCATGTGCCTGTCCTGCCATGTCAGCATGGTCTAGGGCCAGTGAAAAAAAACATGATGGCTGTATAGAGGCACGGTACTATGTGTGTTGCTCACTGCCACAGGCAGAATAGGGGCACACAGCAGCTGGGGATGTGGCAGATGTAGGTTGCTTTGATGCAGCATGCACCCACAGCATGACTGAAGCTCATCATCCATTGCACTCTGCATTGCAGTCCCACAGCACAGGATCACAGTAACATGTGATGCAAATGAAGGGGAGAGGATTCTGGAACATTTATGAAACAGCATCACTGCCACAAGATGTACATGTGTGAGAGGGAACATGTGACAACCAGTAACATGACATAAACCGCTGATAGACCACCATCACCCTGACTGTGCTGTGATCATGCCTTAGCTATGTAGCCACATTGAGGTATGTATAGGTTAAAGCTGCAGTTGTGTGGCTGCAGTTCTTTCCCTGGCGGTCCAGGTTCTGCTCCTGCTGTCTGAGGTCTGTGCAATATTCAGACCACAGGAGTGCCCTGTGTACATGTCATGTGTGTGGAACAGCACCCTTGGACAGCTGGGGTGTGAATACACCCAATGTCCCTGAGTTGGTTGACACATGCAGACAGTGCCTGCTGTGTCTGATTGGCTAATCAAGATGATGATGGGCACAGCTGCAGCGATGGGTGTGAACCAATCTTGCAGCAGGGTCAGGTTTCACCTTCCTCTTGTTCCACCTCTCTTACCCTTTTCTGTCCTTTCACACTTTCCCCCCATCCTCTATGACAAGTCATAGCATCTGTCTGTAATGGGGTTTCTGAAATCACCCCAGGACCAGGAAGAAGAGAGTCCAAGGACAAGAGAAGACTGGACATCCCTGCATGCCCCCATTGTGCACAGCAACACACAGTGCAGACTACACATGCAGCAAACTAGCTGTGATGTAGATCTGTGGCTGGAAAATAAGAGTTCAGGTAGTGCAGTACTGACCCTGTGGATCAGGTGCCTTGTAACCCACATCCCATTCAGGGTGACCTCTGCGACTGGTCTATAACAATCTCTGGTGCAGTTTTGTTCATGAAGGCCACAATGCCCGTGTCATCATGGTGTCATGTGAAGGATCAGAACCTCTGGTAATTTGTGAGGCCATTCATAAGGCAGGTGTGAATGTGCAGTGCATCATGGGGGATGGTGGGATGAACCAATAGTGGTACACACAGCAGCTCCAAAGGCAGAGTGAATGGATGTGATCATGGGGCATGTTCCCAAAACCAGCCTATCAGCCATGATGGTTGGAGATGTGTGCATGGTACCCCATGGAGGTTTAGGGTGGTCTGCAATGGACCATATAGCGCTCAAAGGTAGTCTATGTTCAATGTGTGGGCAGCTGTGCCTGGATTGCCCTGTGTAGTAGGTCACAGGGGATATCACATCCTGCACATGTGCTGTTACACTGTTCATTACTGCACATTACAACAGCAGACACATGTGAGTGTGTGGTTAGTTTGGCCTGTGGAGAATAGTGAAGATACAGCTACCATGATTGCACATGAGATGTAGCCTGCACCAGTGTGGCATGATCAACTGCAGTACTGTACGTTTTGTGTATCACTTACTGCATGTGCACTGCTGTAGGTAGGCCTGAGGTGTGCTCTACCATGGCCTCTAAATGTGTTTGTAAAGCTGCATCCTGTCCTGGGTGTAGCACATTGTTTGCAGGGACTTAAATTATCCCTAATGACTGCCAGCGCTGTGACTGACTGTGTTGAGGAGTAGTCAAGAGGTTAGAGACCTGCCTAAGTAAGGCATGCAGAAATGGTGTAGGCTCCATGGCATGTTCACTGACTGATGAATACCCATGTAGGGTTATGGCTATGAAATGTCGAATGTCTGCATTGACTAATGGACATATAGCAGTATGCTGCTTTGTCAACCAAATGCATGTTGGGTTGATGCACATGCTATATGTGAACATGTCCCACAGAGGGCTTGACCCTATCTGCCTGGCTCAGGGGCATTGCAAAGGACGAGAACTGTCCATGCCTCGGATGCACAAGGTGAAATTTGACTTACCTGCTAATTGTTGTTGCTTGAGGAACTCCAGTCTAGCACGGAACCTCTGGGTTTAAGCACTTCCTCCTTCAGCTTGGAGACTGAGCACGCCTCTTTTTGGTGACACCAGTATAAATAGTCCAGGGACCGGCTACTGTCCAACATACTACAGCAGGGAGGGATACGGGACTAGACTGGAGTTCCTCAAGGAACAACAATTAGCAGGTAAGTCTAATTTCACCTTCCTTATCGTCCCTCCAGTCTAGTCCCGAACCTCTGGGGATGTAACACAGCAGTGAACACTTTAACGGGAGGGACTTGCCAGACCAGCCTGAAGCACTGCCGATCCAAACCTAGCATCCCCCTCCGCTTGCACATCAATCCTGTAGTGTTTGACAAATGAACTCAACGACAACCACGTCGCTGCCTTGCAAATCTTTACCACTGGCACTAAACTGAACTCCGCCCAGGAAGCTGCCTGTGCCCTAGTCGAATGAGCTCGTAAGCCCTTTGGAATTGCTTTGCCCTTTAATATATACACCGACGCAATAGCCTCCTTGAGCCACCTTGCGATAGAAGACTTTGACGCCGGTTCCCCTTGTTTTGGCCCTCCAAACAAGACAATCAGTCTATCCATCTTGCGGAAGACAGCGGTTCTCTTCAAATACGTTCTTAATACCCGACTTACATCCAACCGATGTAATCGACCTTTGGACTTATTCTTGTCACATTTCTCGAACACTGGCAAAGATACCACCTGGTTCACATGAAACACTGACACCATCTTCGGTAGGAAAGAAGGAACTGTTCTCAAAACCACCTTCTTTTCATAGAAGGACAAAAAAGGCTCCCGACATGACAAAGCCTGCAATTCCGAAATTCTCCTTGCCGAAGAAATAGCAACTAAAAACACCACTTTAAGCGTAAGATCCTTCAACGTCGCTTTAGTCAATGGCTCAAAAGGCTCCCGTATCAAAGTGCCCAACACCAAGTTGAAATCCCATGTCGGTACCGGTGCCCTGCATGGCAGCCTCAAAAGAGTCGTCGCTCTTAAGAATCTTCTAACATCCGGATGTGAACCAAGCATCCTTCCCTGCACTCTCCCACGATAACAAGAGAGTGCCACTAAGTGAACTCGTAGAGATGCTGCTGCCAGACCTTTATCAAAACAATCCTGTAGAAAGGATAGAATTTGCAGAATAGAGGCTCTCAATGCTTGCACTCGCCTATCTGTACACCATGACTCGAACAGGCGCCAAACCCGGATATACACCATCGAGGTAGATCTACGCCTGGATCTCAATAAGGTAGAAATGACTGCTGATGAGTAACCCCTGGCCGTCAACCTTGCCCTTTCAAGAACCAAGCCGTAAGTGAGAACCGCTCCACCTGAGGCATATTCAATGGGCCCTGCATTAGGAGATCTTTCCTGACCGGCAGCTTCCACGGTGACTCCACGAGAAGACGTACTAGGTCGGCATACCATGGCCTTCTTGGCCAATCTGGCACAATTAGGATCACCTGACCCCTGTGCCTCTCTGTGCACTGCAGAACTCGACCTATTAACACCCACGGTAGAAACACATACAGGAGATGATCCTCCAGCCACCTCTCCATCAGAGCGACCAGCCCTTCAGACATCCTTTCTCTTCTTCTGCTGTAAAATCTTCCTGCCTTTGCCAACACGAACGTCGCCATGAGATCCATCACCGGAGACCCCCAACGCTGTACCAGCAAATCGAAAACCTCCAGATGCAGAACCCACTCCCCTGGGTCCACCTTCACTCAGCTCAAAAAGTCAGCTGTCATATTGTCTACCCCTGCTTCATGCGCTGCCGATAACGCCTCCAGATGCAGTTCGGCCCAACCAAGGAGCGCCTCCACCTCTTCTTCTAGAGCCACGCCGCTGGTGCCTCCTTGCCGATTGATATAGGCCACCGCTGTGGCGTTGTCCGACAGCACTCTGATCGCTTTCCCCTGCAACAGCTGCTGAAAAGCTCTTAGTGCTAGAGTGACCGCCCTTAATTCCAACCTATTGATTGACCATCTCCTTTCCAGGTCGGTCCACTGGTCTTGGGCAAACTGTCTTTCAAAGTGCACCCCCCAGCCAAACAGACTTGCATCTGTCGTCAATGATCTCCAATCCGGCGCTTCCAATGGCATCCCCTTCTCTAAATATCCTAGAGCTAGCCACCACTGCTAGAGACTGTCTCGTCCTCAATGGACAGACGAGCTTTTGGGACAATTGATCTGACTGATGCGACCATCTCCTGAAGAGAGCTCTTTGCAATGGCCTCATATGTGCGCTGGCCCACTGCACTACCTCGAGCATGGCTGCCATTGTTCCCAACAGCTGTAAGTAATGCCACGCTGAAGGAGCCCTTTTGTCCAAGAACTCTCATATGAGCTGCCTGAGCCCTTGGACCCTGGAGTGTGCTTTCACTCTTCGACTTTGCTCAAATCAACCAATCGTTCAGGTAAGGGTGCACCAACACTCCTTCTCTGTGCAATGCCGCCGCTACTACCACCATCACCTTGGTGAAGGCGCACGGTGCAGTTGCCAAACCGAACGGCAAGGCCTGAAATTGAAAATGTCCCATGGGAACTGCAAATTGAAGGTACTGCTGATGCTCTTAACTGGATTGGGATATGCAGATATGCTTCCAAGAGGTCCAACGAGGTGAGATACTCTCCCTGCCGGACCGCCACTATGACCGATCTCAACGTTTCCATGCGAAAATGCGACACTCTGAGACACTTGTTTACACCCTTGAGGTCCAGGATTGGCCTCAAAGCTCCCTCCTTTTTTGGCACTACAAAATATATTGAGTATCAACCGTATCCGCACTGGTCTGATGGAACCGGTACCACCGCCTTGAGAGCTAGCAACCTTTCCAGAGTCTGTTGCACTGCTCGCAGTCTGGAAATTGTTCTGCATGGAGATTGTACAAAGGTGTCGAACACTGGACGCTGGAACTCTAGAGCGTAACCTTTCTGAATGACCTCCAACACCCACTGATCCGACGTAATTTGGACCCAGGCAGGATAGTAATACCTTAGTCGACCTCCCACGGGTTCTAATCCTGCCTGGGCCCAACTCGCTTCATTGTGCCCTTTTTGAGGTTTGAGGAAGAGGAGGCTCCAAAACCTCTACCTGCTCCTCTGAATCCTCGAAACCCCTGGGCCCTATATTGAAAACGTCCCCTTTGAAACTGACCATACCTCGGCGGACGAAATCTATAAAATTCCCTTTGCTGGCTCTTGGAGGGCGCTAAAGGACGACTCTGCTTCTGCTTATCCTCCGGCAGCCTTCCTCCTTTGGACTCTCCGAGGTCCTTTACCAACTTGTCGAAATCCTCTCTGAAAAGGAGTTTATCCCGAAAAGGGAGCTTAGCTAGCCTTGCCTTAGAGGCCCCATTTGCCACCCAGTTACGGAGCCATAGATATCTGCGTGCCGCTACCACGGACCTCATGCTTTTCGAAAGCCCTCGAATAAGATCATATTGTATATCTGCCAAATAAGCTGCCCCCGATTCCATATGGACAGGTTCCTCGCCCGTCCCTTCTTCCCGGTTCCCTTTCATCTTTTGGGACCATCACAGGCAAGCTCTTGCCACCCATGCTCCACAAATGGCAGCATGCATGGAAATGGCATTGACATGAAAGACTTGTTTCAACAAAGTATCTAGCCTCCTATCTTGCGCATCCTTAAGGGCGGCACTGCCTTCCACTGGAATAGTCGTTTTCTTAGTAACTGCCGATACTGCCTGTGACGCTGCAGCATTGCCAGAAGCCATGGAAACAGATGGTGACCCGGTGGAAGGTCCGGGTACTGCAGATAAATGCAAGATATTCCCTTCTCAGCACAAGATGCACATGGCTAATCAGCTAACACAGCTCACCTCGGGGGAGGGGAGAAGCAGAGTTGCTGATTGGGCACGCCCTAGCAGGAGGCGGGTTCCCCAGAGCAGAGGCACCTTGTTAAACAGGAAGAAGGAAGAAGAGAGACAGAACAGGAAAGAGAACGAGAAAGAGAAGCCGAGGAGGTGGAAGGAAATACAGGAAACAGAAGAAGCAGATGTGTGCTTTAGAGACGGAGCAGAGCAAAGACAAAGGAAGCAACCTGGAAGGCAGGAAGTAGCCTTGGATGCCAGAACCTTTGACTTTGAAGGAGAAACGCTCCCCAGCTGCAATTCCAGGAGAACGCTTGCCAAGCCAAGAAGCAGGTACCAGGGAGACTCAGTGCATGAAAGAACCTTCTGGGAGCAAGAGAAGGGTGAGGCACTGAGAGACCCAGGGATAAAGCCTATGCTTTTGGAACAGAGAGCTGACCCGTGGAAAGAATGGCAGACTGCTAAAGAACTTTCAGGCATTCCTCAACACAAGGTACAGAGTGTCTTTAATTCTGATAACAGCTTTTATGAGAAGCCAGACTGTGTGAATGCTTATTTTAAAACCCAGGACAAGTCCAGGTTTTATGAAGGCAGTTGGCTGCAACCAGAAGCTCATTCAGATAAACCCAGCTTTCCTCACCAAACTGCTGACAGAGTTAGCAAGCAAGCTAGCTACAAGGACATAGCAGATGTATTTGCTAGAGATATATGCCAGAAGGTTTTAGGAGGTCCTAAGTTTGAATTGCTGTCTAAAAATCCTTCACCTGCAAATGAACTGACTTACCCAGCACTTGCTGACAGAGACAAGTGGGGGAGGGGTAACTCCAGTGCTGTGAATGAGCATAGTAAGAGAGACAGCATTGTTTGTTTGCCTGAAGAAAAACCCACAAGCTATCACTCACCCCAGGAAGGAGTTAATGCCCCGCCTAGCCCATATAGTAAGCAGGCTGAAGCACTCCTGAAAGAGTTTAAAGATTTTCTAGACAAACGTACTATTCCTGGACAGAAAGTAGTTGAATCAGTACAGAGCCCAGAAGCACAAGTGCCATTGATTCATCCCTTACCAATGGTGGATTTGAATCAGCCAATGGACTACTCAACCTGTCTCATAGACAAAGAATAGTCAAGCAAAGCTTGTGTGGTCATTCGTTATAATATGCTGAAATGTATGCTGTTTAAGTTCCTTACCTGAAGAGCTTATGAAGAGATAAGAATAAGCTGAAGCATAACTTAGTTACAGTGCATGAACTTTATTGTTTGCTCTCTGTTTAAGTGATTTCAAAGTAAAGCTCACATGACAGGAATGTGAACTCCTGTGTTAAAGGACAGTTTTGAACACAGTATTAGAAAAAGCCTGTTTTCCTTTTGTTCTTGTTTTGGCTACAAAAGTATATTCCTTTACGCCTGTTCCATTCCACCACGGAGCGGGAGAAATAAATCCTTATAAAAAAAAATATTCTTTATACCTGCCTTGTCATTCGACCTTCACAACTACAACTTAACCTCAAGGCACACCCCTCCCCAAACCCTCAAGGTTAGGGAGCGGGTGCTGGCTATATGCCGCATCTACCTTAGGAGATTTGAAAAGCTCCTTATCCGGTTCCTGCAATGGGTAAAGGCGCGCCATTACTCTGGAGCCTTTCATTCCTACTTCTGGCGCGTCCCATTCTTCCTGAATCATCTCCCTAAACACTCTGTGGATTAGAAAGGCTCTCTGGGACTTCCGAACCGCCTGCAACAGAGGATCCTCCAAAGAGGAGTCCTCCATTCGCTCCGTTGCCGGCATGTTCAATGTTTTCAGCGTTTTTAAGATAAGTGCTGACAGCTCCTCACGCCTGAATACCCTAACAACTCTTGCCTGATCCTCTTGCTCCGCTATCTCGCCTTCTTCCAGGTCTAAATCAACCTCTGAATCATCTAAATCCTCTGACTGATCTTCCGAGACCACGGCCTGCTCCGCCTTGTCTCTCCTTAACCTAGGCTTTTTAAAGGGGACACTATCCGCTCCCCCATCTAGGGGAGTCCCAGAGCGCTTCAATCCCAACTCTCCCTCCGCCTCAGCAGACCCTCTTTTCCTCCCCTAGCGCCTGCTGCAGCAGCGTCATAAAATCATGGGAGAATATCTCCGCCAAGCCCCCCTGTAACAAAGGTTGGGAAGTGGTGGCCTCTGGCGCAGTGGAAGGACCCAGCATAGGCTCCGGAGGTGGCACGGCAGGAGAAAGGGGCTCTGAAGAGCCTGAAGCCTCTCCCCTTTGAGCTTCCCCTTCCGTATCTATCCCCCTGCCACAGCTTCTTGTGCACAGCTCCTGCATATACCATCCTCCGAAATTGACCCTCTTCTAGCCCCATACATCAAACATTGAGGTCTAGAGGGCATAATGTTTCAAGTCAAGCCTCCAATGGCTTATCCCTCTGGTAAAGAAAAAACTCTCCTTTTTTTTTAACACACTCTTTAAAAAACTGCAGTACTAGACTGCCTTGTAGCAATCCTAATACCAACTCAAAACTAATGATGTATGAGCTGCCCCTCGATAACAGCACCAAAAAAGGCCCCTGCACTGTTTCCCGTGCTGACGCCACATGTCCCGGGCCTGTTGGCATGCACCCGCCTGCACTCTCTGCTGTGCTCTGCAGTTAGAGGCGCCGTGCGGCCTAAGCGGCTGTTCTCTCCGTCTTCTCCGCGGTGATGTGAGTCACTTTTCAGATGCCCGCGCCCAGCCCCTCTCACCTCAGACTTCCGTCGGACAAACAAGACGTCTCTTCAGGTACCCCCGTTGCAGCGATCGCCGCCGCGACTGTGGGAGACCGGCCGCTCAGAATCCTCTTGTCAGCATCTTAGCTTTCCTCCACGGTTCCTCACCCGAAGTGCGGGTTCGGGAGTCGGCGGCCCCTGCAACATCTCCCACACACTTCCCTGAGCAACAACACCGCCAGGGCGGGGGAGAGGGGGGACAGCCGCAGCCTTTAGCGAATTTGAAAATCCCTTCAGAGAAGAACTCAATTTGAAAATTTATTTAAAGGGATATTCACCTTTTTTTTTTTTTATTAAACTAATCCTCACTAACTAACTAACCACTATCCTAGAACGTCCTTAATCATTCCTCTTAGTGAGCCCCGAACCTCTATGCTCACAACTCCTCCAGCTGCTTGGAGACTGAGATTACAGGAGCAAGTAGGCGGTCCCTGGACTATTTATACTGGTGTCACCAAAAAGGTGACGTGCTCAGTCTCCAAGCTGCGAGAGGAGGTGCTTAAACCCAGAGGTTCGGGACTAGACTGGAGGGACGATAAGGAACACCTGGTTGCAGATGTAGGCTAATGGTTGGGTCATGTGCAATGTTAGGAAGGCCTTGGTTTGAATCACTGCCAAGTGCATTTTGACTGTGGACCATGCACTCTCACTTTTGTTAGAATGTGTGTTTTATATGCACAGATAATGATCTGTGGAACAGGCTGGGCACTGAACTGACTCGGGAACAGACATCATGATGACATGTTTCTATTGTGTGCTGCTGAAATAGTGTGTCCATACACATCTGACACAATGTGTTCCTGGCCCCTGCTGTAGGCCATAGCCAGAGTGTGTCCATGTGAACACAGCAGATAAATAATACAGGGTGTGTGCCACATTGGTACAACACCCCAGAATGTGGAATGTGCATCTCTGCCCCTATCCCATGTCTGCTGATCATGCAGGCACATCATGCCTATGGGCCAACCACCTGCATGTTCCATCATATGTCCCACATTGACCCATAAAACCAATAGGTAGGACACCTGTGGTGCACGCAAAGCATGGTAGCACACCCTCTGGACCTGTTGAACACTCATAACCCCCTGGTGTCACCTGATGGAGATGATCCAACCTTGGAATGACCCTGTGTAATCCATGAGTTAGGGGCAATGTCACAGAGCTAACACTTAAGACTGATGTGGTAAGGCATGGAGGCAGTACCTGACGGATATGGATATGTAGATAGATACACACACACACCTATATATATATATATATATATATATATATATGACCATAACTGTAAATGCACATCCTCCCCTCTATACCATATATACACCAAATGCGGACATATACCACTAGAGTGATTTTGAGCCGACAGCTGCAGTGTATGCTGCAACACACATTCCCTTTCTTGTTACAGCATCCTCTGTGAGGTTCTGTGAATGTTTGGTATTATGCTTGCAGCAGTGTCTTTGTGGAGTGTGGACCACATTTCAGATACCATATGTTCTGTTACCCTCATCTCAAGGTACTGTCAACTGCAGGCCAGGATATGCATTTACAGATGTAGCCATTCCACAATGGGGCCTAACACAGTCCAGGCATGTGCACTGCACTCATGCATATCTGACAGCAATACTTTCTTGCCTCTGGCTTACAACACTGCAGAGGGCGGATGATGTTGGGCCAGCGGATGTATTATACACATGCAGCACATACTTGAAATATGGCACCCTAATTTTGACTGGCCATTGGAAACTCTGACACACAAATGTTGTGCATGCAGCCATATCCCTCTCCTTCAATGCCCATCTGCTGCAATCCTCACACATCATTACTTGCTCTATATTATGACTGAGACACAGACATGAATATTTATTTAATCTACATGTATGAGGTAGATTGTGCGGTTAAGGGACCAGCTAAGGCAGCCAACGCACACACTACAATAGTATTTCAGGGTCCCCATGGCATACCTACTTCTTGGACAAACAGACCCAAACTGCATCTGTGCCATCACATTTGCAATGACCGGCACAGACATAACACACTCTCTGATACCACCATCGGAACCATAGATCCATGCTACCATATGCCCGTCATGTGCAGTCCTATATTAGACATGCAGCTGCTACAACAGGACACATGCAAGAATATGTGCAACTGTTCAACAGATATAATGTACCTCTCCTGTGATTGCTCCACATCAGCACTCATGCTCAGTCCTTCTTTTGCCGAACATATCGATAGCGTGCTGACTCCACCCAGACAAATTTCAGGTCTCTCCTATGAAAACCACTGACAGTATTGACAGTGACGTGCACATCACACTGATACATTATTCTTGGATGTCATCTGCATATCCCACTTACTGACTACAATATCAGATGGCAAAGGTTCATCTGGTCCATTAACTACTTCCAGTCCATCCATCCATCACCTTCAGATTGTCTTCCATTGTTGCTCCTTTATCCTGCATTGGTGTTAGAGCATTTTTCATACGTTAAGAACATAAGATATGCCATACTGGGTCAGACCAAGGTTCATCAAGCCCAGTATTCTGTTTCCAACAGTGGCCAATCTAGGTCATATGTACCTAGCAGTTTCCCCAAGGGACACAGGTTCCACAATGCTTGTATTGGTTCAAGCATTGATATCCTGGGTCCCTTCTTAATAATGATTTATGGACCTTTCCTCCAGGAACTTGTCCAAACCTTTTTAAACCCAGCTACACTAACAGCCTTTACTACATCCTCCGGTAACAAATTCCAGAGTTTGATTACACGTTGAGTGAAAAAATATTTTCTTTTATTAGTCTTAAATAGTTTACCCTGTAGCTTCATTGCATGTCCCCTAGTCTTTCTATATTCTGATAAGGTAAACAATCGATCTACGTTTACCCGTTCCACTCCGTTCATTAATTTATAGACTTCTATCATATCTCCCCTCAGCCGTCTCTTTTCCAGGTTAAAGAGCCCTAACCTTTTAAGCCTTTCTTCATAGGAGTATCCTTCCATCCCCTTTACCATTTTGGTGGCTCTTCTCTGAACCTTTTCTAAAATCGCTATATCCTTTTTAAGATACGGCGACCAGAACTGCATACAATATTCAAGGTGCGGTCTCACCATGGAACGATACAGAGGCATTATAATATCTTTTGTTTTATTTTCCATTCCTTTCCTTATCATACCTAAGATTCTATTTGCTCTCTTGGCCGCCGCTGCACACTGGGCCGAGGGTTTCAACATGGTATCCACAATGACGCCTAAATCTTTTTCCTGGGTGGTGGTTCCTAATGTGGAACCTTGCATCGTGTAACCGTAGTTTGGGTTGTTCTTCCCTAGGTGCATAACCTTGCACTTGTCCACATTAAATTTCATCTGCCATTTTGATGCCCAGTCTTCCAATTTATCAAGATCCTCTTGCAGTTTTCCACAATCCTCTTGGGTTTTAACAACTTTAAATAGTTTTGTGTCATCTGCAAATTTGATAACCTCACTCGTTATTCCACTTTCCAGGTCATTTATGAATATGTCAAAAAGCAGCGGACCCAGCACAGATCCCTGGGGTACACCACTATTCACCTTTCTCCATTGGAAAAATTGGCCATTTAGCCCTACCCTCTGCTTTCTATCTTTTAACCAGTTCCTGATCCACAATAGTACACTGCCTCCTTTCCCATGACTCTTTAGTTTTGCCAAAAGTCTCTCATGAGGGACCTTGTCAAAGGCTTTCTGAAAGTCCAGATACACAATATCAACCGACTCACCTTTGTCCACCTGATTATTCACTCCTTCAAAAAAACATAACAGATTAGTAAGACAAGATCTTCCTTGTCTAAAGCCATGTTGGCTGTCTCCCATTAGGTCATGACTATCTACATGCTGAGTAATTTTATTCTTTATGATGGTTTCTACCATTTTTCCCGGTACTGATGTCAGGCTCACCGGTCTGTAGTTACCCGGATCACCCCTGGAACCATTTTTAAAAATTGGTGTTACACTGGCGATCCTCCAATCTTCAGGTATTAGAGATGATTTTAATGATAGTTCACAGATTACTAATAGCAGGTCTGCAATCTCATATTTCAGTTCTTTCAACACCCTTGGATGTATAAAGTGTATAATGTTAAAGTGCATGCTTGTCACCTTACCGTGCCAGGTTCCATTAGTGTGCATTAAAGGACACCTAGGACAATTTATGCCGCCCTGCCCCCTACACGCCCAGGGCGCTTTCCTCACAAAGACACTTTATCATTACCGTTAGCGCACGCTAATGCATGCTACCTTAGCACACTTTAGTAAATATACCCCTAGGTATTTAACACTTTTGCTTTTGTTTCAAAAATATCTTAAAGTTTTACTTATTGTACAGCCTGAGTTGATATTGCTGTCAAACATTTATTATGTGTCAAGGGCATCTGTAGCTCTTGAGAAAGAGGGTGAGATGGATCAGCTATCGCCTGCAGATTGCTTAGATCTCTCGGCATTTTTAGAGTTATCTGTTGACAATAAACCCACTTCTGCCACTTCGCTAGTACGATTTTCTTTAGAAGCTGATAATCATAAAATTCTGAAATTATATTTCCAGAAGAAAAATATTCCTTTCTGTGGGCAGCAAATAAATGTTTTTTCCTGATGTAAGTAGAGCTACCCAGATGAGACTGAAGACCTTTTAGTGGCTTAAACCTAAGATTTTAGCCCTTGGGGCTTCCTTTTTCTTGAAGTTTCCCTGCAAATGTCTTGTGAATTATCAGAGTGCTAGGTTTGTTTGTTTTTTTTATCCATTACAGTTAGAGGAGTTTTTGAGGGGGGAAAATTCTTGATTTCTTTGCTTCTGTAAATATTTTGCAGCTCAGCCATGTTAATTGGGTATTGAAGTATAGGATGTTTCATTTGATCAGCAGTTATCTTCGTGATGTGGACTTTGAATTACTAATTTGATGTCATTTCTTTTATTTATTTATTTCTTTATTGTTTTCTCGTTTTACTTCTTTGTGATTGTAAAACCTTATTAAATAGAAAATTTAAAAAAAACGAAACTGCAGACCTACTGTTACTGATTTGTAAACTATCATTAAAATCGTCTATAATACCTGAAAATTGGAAAGTGGCCAACGTAGTGCCAATTTTTAAAAAAGGATTCCAGGGGTGACCCAGGAAACTACAGACCAGTGAACCTGATGTCAGTGTTGGGCACAATGGTAGAAACCGTTATAAAGAGCACAATTACTGAACATGTGGATAGCACGGTTTAATGGCAGAAAGGCAACATGGCTTTAGCCAAGCAAAATCTTGTCTTACTAATCTGTTACATTTTTTAGAAGATGTGAATAAACAGGTGGACAAAGGTAAGCCGGTTAATAAAGTGTATCTGGATTTTCAGAAAGCCTTTGACAAGATCCCTCATGAGAGACCCTTGAGGAAATGAAAAAGTCATGGGATAGGAGGAAGTGTAGTATTGTGGACTGGGAGCTGGAAAAGGCAGTATATTATATCCATGTCACTAAGAAGGGGCCCCCGGAATGACAGCAGTCAGCAGAGCAAGCACCACCCAGACATGCCCGGAGACACCCTTTACCACAGTTGCAGGGACCAGTGATGCTGCACCTGAGCATGTCTTACTGATTCCTGCACTGTTGCCTGCCCCCTTATTAGTGACAGGGACATGTTAGGACCAGTAAGCCACTGAGGACCTGTTCTGTATACTCCTGACTCTTCTCACTGGCACCTGGTGACACTGCGGTCATCCCTATGGTCCGGGTACCTGCCAGCCATTCCTGTCCCCACCAGATATGTGGATGAGCAATCTAGATCCCCCGGTGCAGCCCTCCAACCACACACACACACACACACACACACACGCACTCTCGCAGGACCACAGAAACTTATGTCTCCCAAAAGGATGCCCTGCACCTATTAACTTAGAAGAGATAAAGCAAACCTTAGAAATCAGTATTTCTCAACCCTGCCAAATAACTGATTCTTACATTTTTAAATGTTCACATACATACATGATAAATACTAAGGTGGACCTCAACCAGATACAGAGATGCATTAGGGCCAAAGAGACCTTCCAGTATATCTGTCTCAAGGGCCCAAACTGGTATGCTCATTGCACATCATAGCTCCACACATCTAAACAATCAAATCCGTGAACTGCGCAAAGAATATCTTCCATATAGCCGCTGGCGTAATACATCCCCAATACTGTGTTCCGATAAGAATCACATATGACCTTATCTGCATCATGGGGGTGTACACATTGAATAGAGCAAATTGTAAGGATCCACTGTGTAGAGCGCAACAGTCCAGCCGGCGGGGTGCTACACATACCATCGATAGTTTGGATAACATTATCACATGGGGCCCTATGACTCCATCACTAGTATCATTTTCAGGACTTGGGCACTGTTAGGGAACCCAAGTTTTGCCCCTTTAGCACACACAGCAAATGCCAGCATAGCCGGAATGAGCACCAGTGCTCCTACTCATGCATTTATGGGGGTGTTGCTTTAGGTTACCTTGACTTACATCCTCCCTCTCCTCTGCTTTCTGTTCAGTAATACTGCATGCTATGGTTTTCCAGACTGCAGACAAACCAGTGCACAGCATAGGTTTCACATCCATTCACCAATATGGGTTGCACTGAGGTGCAGAACAGAAAAGTTTCTAAGTTCTGCCCTTATTCTATGTTTCCTCAGGTATAACTTGGACGTCTCCGGGGACAACTGCAGATGTACATAGGTCTTGCCTGAATATGTTTTATACGTCTCCATGGCTGACCACACCCTCATTCCGCCCTCTTCAGCTCACTTTCTGAGATCCCCATTTTAGTGCCATGTATGTGCAGGGCTGCGAAGGTTCAGATGTTTTCACAGGAAATATGTCTATCTCACACAGCCAGGTGGCCTATTCACATTTCAGAATGACCTCCTTAGGGAAGAACAACCCAAACTACAGTTACGCGATTCAAGGTTCCACATTAGGAATCACCACCCAGGAAAAGGATCTAGGTGTCATTGTGGATACTAGAAACAAGAAGGCAGAAAAAGCCCGCATGGCCAATCTAGGGGTATATCGCACGGAAGCTGCTACCGCTGTTTAGTAAATATGACCCCTAGTCTGTCCTTCCATATCAACTACTATAGTCCCCTTCTTTCCTTTAGAGATCTTCTGTCTTGCTCCAATGTTTTCTTGAATTCAGATACTGTCCCCGTCTCTTCTACCTCCACTGGGAGACTATTCCACATATCTACCACTCTTTCCATAAAGAAATGTTTCCGCATATTACTCCTGAGTCTATCCCCTTTCATCCTCATCCTATGCCCCCTCATAGCAGAGTTTGCTTTCAATCAAAAGAGGCTCTCCTCTTGTACATTTATGCCATGGAGGTATTTAAACATCTATCATATCTCCTCTATCCCGCCTTTCCTCTAGCATATACATATTCAGATCTTTAAGTCTGTCCTCATATGCTTTATAATGAAGATCACTAGCCATTTTAGTAGCCACCCCTTGCACAAACTCCATTTTGTTTATATCCTTTTGAAGGTGTGGTCTCCAGAATTGCACACAATACTCCAAATGAGGTCACACCAGAGACTTATATAGAAGCAATATCATCTCCTTTTTCCTGCTGACCATTCTTCTCCCTCTGCACCCAAGCATTCCTCTGGCTTTCACCATCACCTTTTCTACCTGTTTAGTCAATTTAAGATCATCAGAAACAATCATGCCCAGGTCCCACTCTTCTTTTGTGGACAGAAGTATTTCACCCCTTACACTGTACCGCTTCCTTGGATTTTTGCAACCCAAATGCATGACCCTTCATTTTTTAGCATTAAATCTCAGATGACAAATTCTAGACCATTTTTCAAGCTTAGCTAGATCCCTCCTCATGTTATCTACACCTTCCTGGGTGTCTACTGTATTCCAGATTTTGGTATCATCCTCAAAGAGGCAAAACTTACCCGACAGCCCTTCTGCAATATCACTAACAAGCATATTAAAAAGAATTGAAAAAGGACAGATCCGTGCGCCACACCACTGATAACCTCCTTCTCCTCAGAGTGAGCTCCATTTACCTGTACCCTCTGTCACATCCCACTCAACCAATTTCTAACCCAGTGAATCACTTTAGGATCCATCCGTAGGGTGCTCAGTTTGTTGATAAGTCACCTGTGCGGAACAGTGTCAAAGACTTTACTGAAATCTAAGTACACCACATCTAGGGTTCTCCTTCGGTCCAACACCCTGTTCACCCTGCCAAGAAATCAATCAGATTTGTCTGACAAGACCTGCCTCTAGTAAACGCATGCTGCCTCGGATCCTGCAATCCATTTGATTCCAGAAACTATACTATTCTCTGTTTTAGCATCTTTTCCAATAATTTACTTACCACAGAAGTTAGACTAACTGGCCTGTAGTTTTCAACCTCAACCTTACTTCCGCTTCTTTGTAAAGGGATCACATGTTGAAACCCTCTGCTTGTATGCAATGGCAGCCAAGAAAGCAAATAGAATGATAGGAATCATAAGGAGAGAAATGGAGAATAAAACCAAGAATATTATAATGCTTCTGTATTAGTCCATGATATGGCCGCACCTTGAGTATTGTGTCGCCATTTTTAAAAAAGGATATAGCAGAATTAGAAAAGGTACAGAGAAGATCGAGCAAAATGATAAACGGTATGGAAGGATACTCCTATGAGGAAAGGCTTAAAAGGTTCGGGCTCTTCAGCTTAGAAAAGAGACGGCTGAGGGGAGATATGATAGAGGTCTATAAAATGATGAATGGAGCAGGTAAACACAGATCAGTTGTTGTTTACTCCTTCAAAAAGTAGAAAGACTAGGGGACATGCAATGAGGCTACAGTGTAGCATGTTGTTGTTGTTACGTGCCGTCGATTTGCTGCGACTCATGGCAACCCTCTAGATAGTTGTCCTAAACTGTGTTCAGTCTTCAGTCAGGCGGCTCATTGTTGATAGAGTGGCTAGCATATTTAAGACTAATTGGAGAAAATATTTTTTCACTCAACACATAATCAAAGTTTCTGGAATTTGTTGCTGGAGAATGCAGCAAAAGCTGTTTGGAAAAGTTCCTCAAGGAAAAGTCCATAAACTATTATTAAAGTAGACTGGACAAATCCACTGCTTACCCCAGGATAAGCCATGTGAAAAACAGTAGGTGTACCTTTAGGGAACCTGACAGGGACTTGTGACCTGGATTGGCCACTGTTGGAAAGAGGATACTGTGCTTGATGGATCTTTGGTCTGACCCAGTAGGGCATATCTTATGTTAGGTTATAAAATATTATAATTTATTCCCATTCTTAAAAAATCTAGGCATTGGAATTTCTACCAGCTCTAGTGCACAGCTGTAAACATCCGCACCTAACTGAAAACGTGATCTCTGTCACTTACGCTTGTATTTTGAAAAGATAAGCAGGTGCTTCCTTGTTTTTATAAAATAGGTGTAACACAGGCACCTTACATAGCGTTTTAACTAGGTGTCCTCTTATAAAATAACCCTCATACGGTTGTGTACACTTGCACACAAATAGACATTCACTTGCTCTTTCATTATCGTCCCTTATTTTCAAATGATCAGAACTTTTGACCTGTAGATTGAATGAAGGGGAGGGGGCAGTTCTTGGATGTCTTGGTGAGTGTTTGTGTTGGGGTCTTTCTGGCAAACTGGAAGGTAATCTGTACAGAAGATTTTAGAAAAGGTGTTAAAGAAACACAAAACTTTTCAAAATCAGAATTCACACAAACACATACACAGGCAGCTGAAGAGATTTTCATCAAAATAAGGAGAGTTCTGAGTTTGTCATCGTGTGATAGCTTCTGCAGAAAGCACATTTTGAACACAAAATATCTCTTCGCCAGTGTTCAGAATTTTCCGGATAACCCCATCACCGTTTATTTTTTGTCCTTGCTCTTCTACTTTTTTCAACATTATTGGGAGAACTGGACGGTAATGAAAAATTGCTTCCAAAGCACACGAGCACAAAACTGCCCACAAACTTTACACCTCTTATCTGTGGGTGGGGAATGAGTGCAAAACAGAGCATCTACTATACATTTGGTGGTTCTTTGTGTTGTAGCTGAATTGTTTACTCCCATGGCCTAAACACCCTCTTTATAGTCCAGCTCAAAGACTCCACGTTGTGAAAGCTGCTTTAAGAGGGATAATTTTCACTTACAGCTTTCTAGCTCTGTAATCAGTTCTTTACCTGGGTTTCTCCGCTTTGTGTGTTCATAAATTTGTATTCAGTCCACAAGACTTTAATACAATTTCCATTTTGTTAACATTGCATCATTCATTTGCTCTCTGCTTTCCTTTAAATTCCATTTTGGGCTTTCAATTCTGCCCTTCTCTGTATTGAACTCGTACAGCGTTGAATCCACCTCAATCTTTCTCCTGTACCTGCCTCCTCCTCTCGGCCCCTGGAACCAGCAATTCACTTTCATATACTACCCTAAACATCAGGCTATAACAAGCCACAAATAAACATGGGATTATACAAGAGGAGGGTCATTTTAAAATACGACGCCCGGGTTAAAGTAGCCAAAATGCACCTCCAGTATTTTATGCCCAATCCATAAAAGACAAGTAGGTGCTAACTTACCATCATAAAATACTGGTGTAAATTTCAGGGATTGTGTCTTAAATGCAGGTACAAATGAGTATTTATTAATACACAAGTATGTGCAGAAATTAAAGTATTTTATAATTAACGGATACTTGCAAACTCTGCCCCTGTCCTGCCCAGACCACATCCCTGGTACAGCTAGTAGCAAAGCACACACATTCATGGCGCATACCTTTATGCCAGTTGGCATTTTATGAGACCATTAACGTGCATAAACTGGCACATTGGCATGTTAATGACGTCACTAAATTACCTTCATAACCTTTTATCTTCCAAGCAAAGAACTGACCAAACGTCCTAGGAGTGTCGTGGGGTGGGACCTTCTAACCGGCTAAACCATGCCAATATCCAGATAATGTTGCCGAGTATCCCCACAGACTGTGGAAAAGATGCCCGGGGACAGTCTGGGGTGAATCAGGAGCTGTCCCAGCAGCTATACAGTTAGTGATGAAATCTAAACCGCATAAAGTTAAGAGAAGTCAACGGCCATCCTAACTTTATCTGGCTTTCGCTATCCGGTCAGCAGCTAAATATTGCCAAGAATCAAACAGCCAACACTTTGTCTGTGAAACCCTATATCCAGTGCTGGATGCCGAGTAAGCTCTAGTCTGAATATCTGGTTCTGTTTATAGCAACGATGACTTCCACCACTGATCATCAGCCCCGTTCTGTTTTACAGACTGCTCTGATGCAGGCCAAGGGCTTACTGCATCTGTACAGTGCTACCTAAATCCAGTAGTGCCAAAAATGACAGGCCATGAAACACATTAACCTTATGAATTTCTCACAATCTTGTATGACGTTATATAGAATTCTTTTCATAGCATTCCTAATTTAGAGGTCCATGTATTAACGGGCATAGTTTAACATTTGTGCTGAGGGGCCATGTTAATGTATGCTACCAAATCCATCCTTTCCTGAAACACTCGCTCAACAGCTGATAGGGTTATCCCTTCTGCCAACAAGGGTTTGGGGTATCTATGACCATGAGCAGGGACCTGGGGATGAGTAAAGGGTTTCATGGATCTAAGAGACCCTTCTTAGATTTGGGAGGAGGGTTCCAGGATTGTGACTGGGAAATCCTGATCAGATCCATTGGTGGAGTTGGGGAAGAGGTTTCCCTGTACTAATGACTTTTTCACGTGGGGCTGATTAGTCTCACCATTACAATAGTTTTAGTACAATCACGGTAATATCGCCTTCTGAAGCTGATTAATTTCATAATGCCAATGTGAAAACTGGCAGGTAACTTATATAAACTGCTAGTATTAATGCTGGCTAGTACCTAGACTCCATAACACCAGAAGTAAAAGTTACACAAAGTGGAGGACTCATAGCTCATGTTCTGATTTTTTCCCTATTTAAATACGTTTTGTAATGTTTTCTTGATGTATTTTCTGCAATGAGTAGACTATAAAAACACAGCAGAGTAGCATATCAGTACAGTAGATGAGGGCCGGTCAGTTCATCCACTAGCCCAGTTTTTATCTGCCCTCACTCTCTTGCTTTGGATACATCAGTTTTCCAAAATCTTGGTATTCTTATCACAACATTCTTTCAGGGCACGTAGCACGATGCAAGGCTACTGGCTCCCCGCCCCACAGTTCCCGAGTAACGGTTTCCTGACGATGTGTGCAGATGTGATCCACAGAAAAGGTGCCTTGGGTGCGGCATGTCCCAAAGCATCTGCAAGAGCACAGCAGGTGAGCATCGTTCGTCCCGTTGCCTGGGCTTAATTAACTGCTTCCATGGTGACCATTCTGCTGTCTCTTACTCCCTAAGTGGGAAGGAGAATAAGAACCCCATGAACAAATGCTGGCAACCACAGTGCTCGAGAGAGTAGAGGCAGTTGACTGAGAAAGGGAATTGCTTTGTGGACGCTTGTGGGCCTGGCCTGTAACTGGTCCGTCCTGCTGGCATTGCAGCGTGATGTGAACACCCTAGGCACCAACCCAAAATTTCCAGCACGGCATCTGATGAGAAGGGATGTATGATGAACCGGAATAAAATTAGTAATATCCTAGGGAGATTGCCATTTTCCCTTCATCCATGTGCAACATATTGAGGAAACACTAGGTAGTGTGCAGACAATGCACGATATTTCCAGTCATCAAATTTTACTATTCTTGAGACAATCAAAAATTGGGTTTCTCTTTGTATTTTTTAACCGAACTGCAGAAAAGACAAGAAGGATTCCTCAAGTGATTATACATAGGGCTTCTGATTTTAGGTATCAACTAATAAACACCGATAAAACACCCTTGATGCCAAAAAAAGAAAAAAATAGATGTTTATTGCCTAAATAATGGGAGGACTCCATTTCCCCTAGTCCTCTCTCAACCTCCCTGGCTTGTTTTGTGTCCTACACTCAATTTTTGTGCATCTCCTGGACTGATGATTGCTAAGTGGTCCAAACATATTCGATTTCACCAGAAAAGGTACCCTCATAGAAGCATAATTAACTAGAAAATAAACACCTAAATTTATAAATAATGAACACCTAACAATAGGAGGCCCTAAATATAGGACTTCTGTTGCATAACGACACAGTAGGAGGCAAAAGGCTTCCAGGACCTCTTTGGTCTTGAAGGACTGGAAAGGGGGGCTGTTACTTCTGGAGAGAAATCTGAAATTGTGAGTATATACTTCTGGGAATTTTTCTGAAAGGAATTTTTTTTCTTTTAAAGCTAATTAATCTGTGAACCCACTATTTTTTTTTTTTTTTTTTGTTAAATCAGTCAGGGCCTAGTAGCAACAGTTTAAGATTCAATTTAAAAACACAGAAGAGAACTTTCTGGTTACCTTTCATACCCAGTAGACAGCTGTAGTTTAAATTTCATAGTCACTCAGGGCCTAGCATCAGCAAAGTACTTTTAGTTTCAAATTAAAACACAGAAGAGAGCTTTCTGGTTAAATTTAGAATCCAGCAGAGAGCTTGTAGTTTAAATTTCATAATAGGTTAGAGCCTAGTAGCAGCAAAGAGCTATAATTTAAATCAAATCAGAATATAGTTTTCCTCAGCAGCACAGGACAAGGTACTGTGTAGCAGCCCTTTTTTAATAAGTGTTATATCCCTCCCTCCCTCCCCACACCCACCCTCCCCTGGGAAAATCACAGCTTTATAGGTACTTGCACAACTTAAAAGACAGGAGGTGCTCTCAGGTGAAGCTCATTACCCAAATCAGTCATACACCAAGGACTTGAGATTAATTAAGCTTCAGGTGAACAAGGTGTATTAAACTTCTTAGGTACAGTTTTAGTGGTATAAATATCCATTGCACCCTTTAGTACATATAGAACTTAAAGATCTAAACACAAACTTAAAACTAAGATGCAGACAGCAGTCCAGCAGCGGGATGTGGGCTTTCCACTCTTTTGCATTGAGTGTCACATGTATGATTTTCTCCCAGCTGGTGAGAGGTCTTACGTGTGCACTAGGTGCAAGGAGCTCTCTGCTCTCAGGGAACGAGTCCGTTCTCTAGAGGCTAGAGTAGCAGACTTGGAAAACATAAGACAGACAGAGAGGTACATAGACGAGACCTACAGGGATATAGTCCTGAAGTCCCACCTCCAGTCTGGCAGCATCCCTGTTGCCATGGAGGAGAGAGGTCACGTGACAGGAGAGCATCACCCTGGTGTGGCAGGAAGTGATCCTGTAACTAGGACCTGTCCTCCAGGTGATGTAAACCCCTCTCGCACCGAGGAGGTTTCTCCAGGGCCAAGTGCCCATGCGGGAAGGGTTAGGACAGCAGTTATAGTTGGTGATTCGATCATTAGGCATGTAGATAGCTGGGTGGCTGGTGGACGTGAGGATCGCCTGGTAACATGCCTGCCTGGTGCGAAGGTAGCGGACCTCACACGCCACCTAGATAAGGTCTTAGATAGTGCTGGGGAGGAGTCTGCTGTCTTGGTACATGTTGGTACCAATGACATAGGAAAATGTGGTAGGGAGGTTCTGGAAGCTAAATTTAGGCTTTTAGGTAGGAAGTTGAAATCCAGAACTTCCAGGGTAGCGTTCTCTGAAATGCTTCCCGTTCCACGCGCAGGACCCAATAGGCAGACAGAGCTCCGGAGTCTCAATGCGTGGATGAGACAATGGTGCAGAGTTGAGGGGTTCGGATTTGTTAGGAACTGGGGAACATTCTGGGGAAAGGAGGGGCTCTTACGAAGGGATGGGCTTCACCTTAACCGGGATGGAACCAGGCTGCTGGCATTAACCTTTAAAAAGGAGATAGAGCAGCTTTTAAACTAGATAATAGGGGAAAGCCGACAGTCGCCCAAGAGCGCATGATTCGGAAGAATGTATCCTTGAAGGATACTACAAAAAGCAGAGAGGTTCCAAAAAAGAGTAAAGTAGCCCAAATGCCCTCGAGTATGGAGCAGACAGAACTTAAAGATCCCAAATTACCCATGTCTACCAATAGCCAAATTAATATGAATAAAATACAGTCTCTAAAATGCTTGTATGCAAATGCTAGAAGTCTACAAAACAAGATGGGAGAGTTAGAATATATAGCACTAAACGAGAGGTTAGATATGATTGGAATATCAGAGACATGGTGGAAGGAGGACAACCAGTGGGACACTGTGATACCTGGGTACAAACTATATCAAAATGATAGAGCTGATCAAATTGGTGGAGGGGTTGCGCTCTATGTTAGAGAGGGCATTGAGTCAGAAAGGATTAAAGTTTTGCAAGAAACAAAATTTGCTGTAGAATCTCTATGGATTGAAATTCCATGTAAAAAGGGGAAGGCGATGGCAGTGGGGGTGTACTATCGTCCGCCTGGCCAGAATGAACAAATGGATGATGAAATGCTCAAAGAAATCAAGGAAGCTAGCAAAAGTTACAGTGCAGTAATAATAATGGGTGATTTCAATTACCCCGGCATCGACTGGGTCAGTGTCACAACAGGACATGCTAGGGAGATAAAGTTCCTAGATGAAATAAATGACTGCTTCTTGGAGCAGCTGGTTCATGAACCGACCAGAGGGGAAGCAATATTAGACCTAGTCCTTAGTGGAACACCAGATGTAGTGCAAGAGATAAGGGTGTTGGGGCCACTTGGCAATAGTGATCATAGCATGATCGCCTTTGATTTAATTAGTGGAGGAGGGATAGTAAGGAAATCCACAGTACTACCCTTTAACTTTCGAAAGGGAGACTATGATAGAATGAGGAAAACAGTTAAGAAAAAACTAAAAGGAGCAGTTGCAAAGGTTAAAGACGTACATCAAGCTTGGGTGTTGTTGAAAAATACTATCTTGGAAGCCCAGACCAGCTGTATTCCACGCTTTAAGAAAAGTGGAAGGAAGTCCAAAAAATTGCCAGCATGGTTTAAAGCTGAGGTCAGAGAGGCTGTTGTTGCCAAAAAAGCATCTTTCAAGAAATGGAAAAAAGAGCCAAATGATGAAACCTGGAAACAGCACAAGCACTGGCAAGTCAAATGCAAGGCATTGATAAGGCAGGCAAAGAGAGAATTTGAGAAGAAGCTTGCTGCGGAAGCAAAAACGCGAAATAAAGACCTTTTCAAGTACATTCGTAGCAAAAAACCCGTGAGAGAGTCAGTTGGTCCATTAGATGATAAAGGGGTTAAAGGAGCACTAAGAGGCGACAAGGCGATAGCGGAGAGACTGAATGAATTCTTTGCTTCGGTCTTTACTGAGGAAGATGTAGGGATGTTACCCACGACTGAAGTGGTATTTAAAGGTGTGGAAGAATTGAAGGAAATATCGATACATCGGGAAGATGTCTTACAACTATTAGATAAACTGAAGAGTAGCAAATCACCTGGGCCGGATGGTATACATCCAAGGGTGTTGAAAGAACTGAAATTTGAGATTGCAGACCTGCTATCAGTAATCTGTGAACTATCATTAAAATCATCTCTAATACCTGAGGATTGGAGGATCGCCAATGTAACACCAATTTTTAAAAAGGGTTCGAGGGGTGATCCGGGAAACTACAGACCGGTGAGCCTGACATCAGTACCGGGAAAAATGGTAGAAACCATCATAAATAATAAAATTACTCAGCATATAGATAGTCATGACCTAATGGGAGACAGCCAACATGGCTTTAGACAAGGAAGATCTTGTCTTACTAATCTGTTATGTTTTTTTGAAGGAGTGAATAAACAGGTGGACAAAGGTGAGTCGGTTGATATTGTGTATCTGGACTTTCAGAAAGCCTTTGACAAGGTCCCTCATGAGAGACTTTTGGCAAAACTAAAGAGTCATGGGATAGGAGGCAGTGTACTACTGTGGATCAGGAACTGGTTAAAAGACAGAAAGCAGAGGGTAGGGCTAAATGGCCAATTTTCCCAATGGAGAAAGGTGAATAGTGGTGTACCCCAGGGATCTGTGCTGGGTCCGCTGCTTTTTGACATATTCATAAATGACCTGGAAAGTGGAATAACGAGTGAGGTTATCAAATTTGCTGATGACACAAAACTATTTAAAGTTGTTAAAACCCAGGAGGATTGTGGAAAATTGCAAGAGGATCTTGATAAATTGGAAGACTGGGCATCAAAATGGCAGATGACATTTAATGTGGAGAAGTGCAAGGTTATGCACCTAGGGAAGAACAACCCAAACTATGGTTACACGATGCAAGGTTCCACATTAGGAACCACCACCCAAGAAAAAGATTTAGGCGTCCTTGTGGATACCATGTTAAAACCCTCGGCCCAGTGTGCAGCGGCGGCCAAGAGAGCAAATAGAATGCTAGGTATGATAAGGAAAGGAATGGAAAATAAAACAAAAGATATTATAATGCCTCTATATCGTTCCATGGTGAGACCGCACCTTGAATATTGTGTGCAATTCTGGTCGCCATATCTTAAAAAGGATATAGCAATTTTAGAAAAGGTTCAGAGAAGAGCCACCAAAATGGTAAAGGGGATGGAAGGCTACTCCTATGAAGAAAGGCTAAAAAGGTTGGGGCTCTTTAACCTGGAAAAGAGACGGCTGAGGGGAGATATGATAGAAGTCTATAAATTAATGAACGGAGTGGAACGGGTAAACGTAGATCGATTGTTTACCTTATCAGAATATAGAAAGACTAGGGGACATGCAATGAAGCTACAGGGTAAACTATTTAAGACTAATAAAAGAAAATATTTTTTCACTCAACGTGTAATCAAACTCTGGAATTTGTTACCGGAGGATGTAGTAAAGGCTGTTAGTGTAGCTGGGTTTAAAAAAGGTTTGGACAAGTTCCTGGAGGAAAGGTCCATAAACCATTATTAAGAAGGGACCCAGGATATCAATGCTTGAACCAATACAAGCATTGTGGAACCTGTGTCCCTTGGGGAAACTGCTAGGTACGTATGACCTAGATTGGCCACTGTTGGAAACAGAATACTGGGCTTGATGGACCTTGGTCTGACCCAGTATGGCATATCTTATGTTCTTATGTTCTTATGTTCATGCAAAGTCTGTGGATTTTGTACCATTTCTCAGAAACCACACTTGTACTATCTCTTTAAAAACTGCCCAGGATAAGATACCCATGGAGATTTGCCCCGGTTTTGTCTACAGATACTTTTTCTTTGAAGAATAATGCATACACTATAGTTTTGAAAACACAACACTACCCACTTTTTATTGTCTCCTCAAATTTAAGCCAGCCAGTTAATCATAAGTATGTGCAGCTTTTATCCACATTCAAATTGCCCCCTTACTCAGGTAAACGGTCCCTTTAGAAATAAATTACTCATGCCAGTGTTCTAAGGTTTATGCTCTTTGTAGTATACCACTGATAACTCCCACAGCCTAGAGCTCCAGGTTCAAATTTCAACTCACTTGCAGTGTGACCTCGGTCAAACCACATAGCCACAAGTTTATAACAGGAAATCTAGGTTAATAGGCACGAAGGTCCTGTTTTATAAGGACATATAGGCACCTACACATCTTTATAAAATACTAGCACAAATCCTGCAGAAATGGTGCTTAGACTGAAAATATGTATGTGTTAGCGTGTACTTTACACATGTATGTGTGTTTTATAAAATACGTACAGAAATACGTAATGCTCTGGCCAAACTGCTCTCCACGCAGACCTGCTCTACAAATAGGTGCCAGCTTGCTTCGCGTCGACTTTAGGACTAACCTAGTTTTATAAGAGGCATTTTACAAGCAAATAAGATTTATAAAATTACTGACCTCTTGCTCAAATTTAGATTATAAATCTTTGAGGAAATGG
The DNA here is from genome assembly GCA_033557465.1 of Ichthyophis bannanicus. Classification (NCBI taxonomy): domain Eukaryota; kingdom Metazoa; phylum Chordata; class Amphibia; order Gymnophiona; family Ichthyophiidae; genus Ichthyophis; species Ichthyophis bannanicus. The sequence continues at coordinate 486,372,447 of CM066038.1, read as the reverse complement.
TGTGTCAGACCATCTGCTCCATCAATGAAATGTATTCGGCAAATGTGCAAGATAGCTCTGTCAGCAGAAGCACTATCTGTGCCCTTCTCTTCCACTCTGAACTCCAGACTTCGCTCGTTCTGCTTTCCTATATCCTAGATCTGGAACAGACTATTTAAACCATTATTAACGAGGACCTGGGAAATCCACTGCTTACCTCGGGAATAGAATCGGAGAGGTACTTGTGACCTGGACTGGCTGGGCTTTCTGGACCCTTGGTCTGAACCAGTGGGGCATTTCTTGTTCCCTGTTTGTTGTATTTGTCTGTCTTGGATAGATTGTGAGCTCTTTTGTGCAGGGACTGTCTCTTAAATGTATATGCACAGCACTGCTTATGCCTTGTAGCACTATACAAATGAGAACATAGTAACATAGTATATGACGGCAGATAAAGACCAGTATGGTCCATCTAGTCTGCCCAGCAAGGCGGCAAGAGTAGGTGCACCTGCCGCTCCGTGCAGATCACTCTTCCCCATGCCTTTGTTTAGGGGTGTAGTAGTAGTAGTAGAAATAGGGGCGGGGAATTGTTGATTTAAAGCTTCTGCTGAACTTCTTTGTTAATGCAGCTTGTGACTAGGGACTGAGGCCGCCTCAAAATCGTAACTTGTCCTTTGCATTGCCGCCTCCTCCTCTCTCCTCCCTCCCTTGTTCTTTTCTCCTTTCAACTGGCCCAACCTGCCACATTTCATTTCCCTCTGTTCTACCTCTCTGTTTTTGAGAGCAGGCAACACTCAGTCCCAAGTGTACGCAAAGATGGTATCACTTCCATACACCGTGCCCTGGGGAGGGAACAAGAAAGGAGACAAAAACAAGGCGCTTTCAGTCTCCCGGCGCTTGCGTTATTATTAAAGCAGGTACACAAAGCTTTAAGTGTATTATTACGCTTATGAGATGGATACAAATAAAAAACTCACAAATCTATTTATAATATCTCGCAGCTGCCCTTCTCAATAGGGATTCCCTTTTTCAGTTTATAAACTGTAATATGAAATGCAATGAAGTGGTAGCAAAACCCAGTTCTATAAATACTGGCATATCGTTATCTAGGATAGAAGTGTTTACTCTCAAGACAAACTTAGATTAGCAATTGTGAGCAGGCGCACTTTCCTCTGTACTCTTTATTTTTCTCCACTTTGCATCAGAGCTTTCTTCCCATGCCATATTATTTTTGACTGTCTCTGATCCATCCAATATTTCCCTTTTTTTTATTGAAGGAGGGTGTATTTCTAGTCAGATCCTCACAGCTGGTTGCCGCCATGTTTCCATCGCAGCCCAAATAAGTAAATGCATGGAGAATACGTAATTTACAGCGGAGAACAGAACAGGCTGACGATGAGAGCACATCTTCCATGACTCACATGAATAACTGATCAGAGTCATAAAGGCAAGGGTCCGGTGTCTTTGGTACACAATATGGCTGCACTCTGGGGTTGCTGATAAATGAAAGCCCCTTCCCAGGGACTGTGAACATCCTCCTGTCCTCCAGCCCAGTGTCTCCTGCACAAAACCAACCAATCTTTCATATGCTTTTCATCAACCTCCTCCCTCCCCCTTTTCTACAGTAGCGATTTCCTGCTGGATCCCCTAAATTTTCACACCATACGCAGAATGCATGAATAGTGGAATTATTAAGAACTTTACAGGTCTAGAAGGGTTCTATAAGAGTGAAGTAAATTAGGAAGAGCCTCCCCCTCCAAGAAGGAGAGAAAGCATAGTTACTCACCTGTAGAAGGTCTTCTCTGGGAACAGTAGGAATCAGTCCTCACATATGGGTGACATCAGCTTCCATAGGATGCTTTTGGGAGGTCAACGATGCATGTGTACCTGTCTTCCCACCCGAAGGAGCCATCTTACCTCAATATGTGCTACAGAAGTAGCCATAGTTCAGACGTTGTGAGCTGTGACATGGCGTTCCAAGCTCAGACAAGCTTGAGCATAAGCGAAGGAGATGCAGTCCACAACCCAAAATGAAAGGGTATGCTTCGAGACCACCATACCTAGCCTGTTGGGGTCAAAAGAGACAAAAAGCTGGGAGGAACAACAATGAGGCTTCTTACGTTTGAGTTAGAACACCAGTGCTCTCTTACAATCCAATGTGCATAGAGCGGCCTCAACCCTGTTGATGTGAGGTCTGGGAAAAAAGTTGGGCGATACCACCAATTGTCTGAGATGAAAAGCAGAGACCGCCTTAGGTAGAAGCTTAGGGTGAGTACGAAGTACCACTCTGTAATAATGGAAACTGGTATATGGCGGGTGCACCATGATTCTGTGTGCAGAGGTGATTGCCACCAGAAAAATGACTTTCCAGGTGAGAAACTTAAGCGAGCAGGAGCTTAGCAGCTCAAAGGGGGAAGTGAGAAGCTTCCCCCAAACCACATTAAGGTCCCATGCTACCATCGGTGGCTTAATTGGGGAACACAAAAGCAACAGACCCCTCATTAAGCGTCCAATGACAGGATGAGTGGAGGTAGGTTTACTAGATGAGTCATAACAGTAGGCTGCAACCGCACTCAGATGCACTCTGACAGAGTTTGATTTGAGACCAGAGTTGGACAGGTGAAGGAGATAAGTTAGCACAGCCTCTACTGAACAGGAAAAAAGATCGAGCACCTGGCCTCCACATCAGATGGAGAATCTGCACCATTTGACTGCATAGAAGCATCGCGCAGAGTCCTTGTGCAACACGGGGAGTACATTCTCTACTGCCTCCAATAGACAGAAGTCTACAAGAGTTACCCACTCAGCATCCATGCCGTGAGCACTAGGGATTGGATGCTGGGGTGAAGAAGGGATCCCCCATCCTGACAAATCAAATCTGAAGCCCAGTTGAGTCAAAGAGGCTGCTTCCGGGATAGCCTAAGGAAAAGGGGAAATCATGGCTGCCTGGCCAGTGTGGTGCTATGAGGATCATAATGGCTCCCTCTGCTTGAAGCCTGAACAGAGCTTTGGCCACAGGAGGAATTAGAGGATAGGCATAGAGGAGGCCCTCGTTCCAGTCCAGAAGAAAAGCATCGGAAGCTGTCTGATTGCTGCACGGTACTCTGGAGCAAAACCATGGCAGCTGGGCATTGTATGGGGTTGCAAAGAGATTATCGATGGTGTTCCCCACTTCCAGAAGATGTAGTTCACAACTTTTTGTTAAGGGTCCACTCATGTGACTGAAGGACTCTGCTGAGATGATCCGCTGGGACACTGTGTTCCCCGGATAGATATACCACCCTGAGGAGCATGCCATGAGAGACTGCAAACTTCCAGAGGCGGACTGCCTCACAACAGAGGAGATACAAGCCCTTGCCACCCTGCTTGTTGATGTAGAACATGGCCACCTGATTGTCCATTTGGATGAGGACTACCTGGTTGACCATCTGCTGCTGAAATGCTTGAAGCATGTTGGAAATGGCCCGAAGCTCCAGGAAGTTGAGCTGGTGTAGGATCTCCCGAGCAGTCCACAGACCTTGTGCATGGAGACTGTTGAGATAAGCTCCCCAGCCTATCCTGGAGTCATCTGTCATAAGAATGTGCTGATGCAGAGGGGCCTGAAAAAGGAGCCCAGTGAGCAGGTTTGGAGGCTGTAGCCAACAGGAGAGGGATTTCTTGAGCAGAAGAGTAACCACCACATTGTCCCTGAGATAGCCGGTGGCCTAACACCACTGTGTGCAGATTGTCCACTGCGACTGTCACATGTGGAGCCACAAGGACGGAGGGACATGGACCGTGGAGACCATGTGGCCAAGGAGATACAGCATCTACCGAGCCGTTATGATCCAGCTATTCTGTATGTAATATGTCAGGGCTATTAAGGGTTGGGCCTAGTCTGACGGTAGATAGGCTCAAGCTACAGTAGTATCTAGGACAGCCCCAATGAACTCTAGGCACTGAAAGGGCTGCAGGTGAGATTTTGCATAATTTTTCACAAAGCCCAGATGTTCCAGCACTTGTATAGTGAGTCTTGCGGAATGCTGGACCTTGTCCGGCATCGCACCTCTTATCAGCCAGTCATCCAGGTAAGGGAAGACAAAGACCCCTTGAGTCCGAAGAAAGGCAGCAATGACCGCTAGACACTTTGTGAAGAGCCCTGGAGTGAAGGCTAGGCCAAAGGGCAGCACCCGGTACTGATAGTGCTCACCACTGAAAATGAAGCGGAGATACTGCCATTGAAGGGGATGGATGTGAATATGAGCATAGGCATCTTTGAGATCCAAGGAGCATAGCTAGTCTTTCTGTTGAAGGTATGGTAACAAGGTTCCCAGGGAGACCATCTTGAACTTCTCCCTCACCAGTAACTGATTGAGGGTCCGAAGATCCAGTATGGGCAGAAAACCACCAGTTTTCTTTGGAACGAGAAAGTAATGGGAGTAGAACCTCTTTCCAGCCTGAGATGGAGGAATGAACTCGACGGCTCAGTCTGTCAAGAGAACCTGAACCTCTAGTTGGAGGAGCCCTCAGTGGTAAGGGTCGAGTGGTACTCTCCTGTAAAGAACGGGGGAAGAAGTTGATCGAAATGCAACAGGTACCCATCCCAGATGATGTTGAGGGCCCAGGAGTCTGTTGAGATGACTGGCCATCTGTGGACAAAGTGGATTAATCTTCCTCCTACCTGTGTGGGAACTGTGCCTGTTATGAGAAGCAGAGCTGTAGTTGTGGTGCTGTCTGGGGCTTTGGGGGCTTCGGCCAGCACTGCTGGTCCTGGCCTTGTCCTTTCTGTTGCTGCCCCTGCAGAGGGCTTTGATAGGACCGATAATGGTGGTAGCCACCATAGAACTTTTTCTTCTTGGGATAGAAGAGCTTCATTCCTGAAGATGTTTTCCTAGAGGGATCAGATGTTTTTCTAGAGAGCCGGTTCATAGCTAACTGTTCCCTCTCTAGATCTCCGGGCTTGTCCTCCATGAGCTTGCTGAAGAGATTCTCGCCCCGCTAGGGGACATCTGCTAGCTTGTCTTGCACCCATTGCTCTAAATCAGAGGCCTGTAGCCAAGCCAGATAGCTGGCCTCAATGCCCACAATGGCCACCTGGGTGACTGATTCAAACACATTGTAGGTCGCCCTGGTCATATATTTTGAACATTCCTTGACCTTGGAGATGAGGCTACGGAAGCACTCAAGGTGCTCTCCTGAAAGAACGGCAGAGAAGTCCGCCAAATCTCCTGCAATGTCCCAAAGATACATGCTGATAAAGAGATAGTAGGCCTGGATGCGGGCCACCCAGCATTGAACCCCAATAACATTTCCTCCCAAAGCCATCGAGTGTCTGAGCATCCCAGCCAGGAGGCACCAAGGAGTGAGTCTTAGAGCTTTTAATTTTCCATGTGGCTGACTCCACAATCATGATGTTGTGTGGAAGCTGCGGCTTGTCAAAGCCAAGGTTCTTGTGGACTCAATGCATGGAATCGAGGTGTCGGCTTACCTGGGGCACCGTGAGGGGAGTTTCCCAGATGCGGAAGAGCAACCGCTCATGGATGCAATGCACAGAGACTGTGATGGCCTCCTTTGGAGGAGAAGGGTATTGGAGGACCTCCAACTCCTCCGCCCTCGATGGTAAAGGGCAAGGCCTTGCCCATATCCCACACAAAATTGTGGAAGGACATGTCCTCTGGTGGGGACTTCCAGCATTTATATGGAGGCGAGGATCTGAAGGTATGTCCCTATGGTGTTCGGTCACTGGGGATTCCTCTTCGGTCTCCAAGCCATCGGAGTTGGAATTGGTGAGGAAGTCGAAGTATCAACATTAATCCTCATGACGTCTTTGGCACTCAGAAGTCTATGGCTCCCAACAGTCCGACCCTGAGGCACTCATGAGGGAAGCCCTAGGCACCGGGAGGTACCTCCAATGCCCGTCCAACCCATTTCCCCCATTGGAGATGATGTGGGCCTCGAGAATGGACTGAACCTCCAATGGCGAGGGCAATGCTGTGGATGGAGCAGTCACTGGTACTGAGGAACCTGAGGTCATTGGGTCTTGGGCAGCCTGCTGAGTGAGGAACAAAGGCTGCGCTCGAGGGCCCCTCATAAGCTTTGCAAGGAGCGCATTATTCAAGGTGGAAGGAGCCGGTGCAGCAACCACGGTCCCCGGTACTGTGTCCCTCGGCAGGGACTCCACGATGGTCATGGCACTGGGAGTCATCTGACGGCTGTAGTGGGCATCAGGAGGCAAATCCTCCTGCTGGGGCTGCTTAGAAGGCTGCTCCTGGCCATTGCCCTCAGAGTTCCATCAAGGGCTTCGATGCTGGTGCCCATGGATTTCCACCTGGCTCTCGGCATCACCCTTTGACATTGATAGGGCTGACGTTAGGTCCTTCTGGGGGCGACCCTCATCGGAGGATAGCCCTCAATGCAGGACATCACGTCCCCTTGACTCTGAGTGATCTGATCATCATGCAAAGCCGAAGCCTCGGTGGAGGCCTTCGAGGTCATCAACGCCGATGTCGGTGCTGACGCCAAGTTGGAGGAACCAAACAGCAATTCCCACTGTTTTTCCCAATTCAGGAGTCCCTTGTGCATCATCTGCAGAGAGTGCAGGTGGAGGGCTCATGGTCAGGCTAGAGGCACTGAAGGCACCTGTTGTGGCAGTACATTATTGAGATGGTCCAGCCATAATGAGCTACTTCTTAAAGCCACTGGCCGGCTTAGACATATTGGAGAAGACAGCTTCTGCCAAGTCAAAGGATGCCAATGTCCCAGTTGACCAGGAAGCGTGAGAGAAAAAACCCACACACCGAGAAAAAGAAAAAGAACCTGAGAAAAAATATGGCGCCAAGGCACCGATGCTCCCGGGGGCGGGCAAAAAGATGGTGACAAGCACGTGACCAAAAAACAAGAGTGAAAAACAAAAATGTACTGCTAGGTATTGATGATTTTCTGGGGACAAACATTTGAGAGGATCTGCGGTGTGACCCAGTAGCTCCCCAGGAACCGATGGACACAGATAAGCATCCGGTGGTAGAAGCCGGTACTGCGGGAGAAAGCAGGGATTTCTCTGCAGAAAGAAAAAAACTCAGAACTAATCAAGCAGAACAATTCACCTCGGGGGAAGGGAGTAGTAAAGCTCTTGATTGGGCACGCCCCAAGAGGAGGCGGGCAGTGCAAGCTAGAAGCACCTGGTTAAATAGTCTGAAACCAGGAAGTGAAAGAGAGCAAAGGAAACTAGGAGAGCCACAGAGGCTAAGAGAGAAGCCAAGAGAACAACAGAGACGGAGAGAATTTCCAGAAGGAGAAACAAGAGTTTCAGAGGGAAAATCTGGAAGGAAATATCTTTGCTGCTGTGATTCCTCCAATAGTCTGTAACTAGCAGGTAGCGTGGTGGAAGACTCAGAGGAGGAAAGGAACTGCTGGAGGCAGAATACTTTCAGAACGCTGAGAGATCCAAGGCTACAGGACCAGGCAGAGCTATGGAATAAAAGGCAGAAGGACAAAGAATTCTCCAAGGGAAAGCTTCTATACAAGGTACCCAGTGGGGGAGAAGTAATGGATAAGTGTTATGCTCCAAAGCCAGAGAGAGTGTGCCCTAGTTTTAAAAGCCAAGTCAGACAAAATGGTGGCAGCTGTTTTCAGCAAGGAGAAGCTTTGAATAAAAGTGAATATTCTTACAAGCTAGCTGAAGAACCTAGCCAGGAAAGGGCTGACGTCAGTGCTTTTAAATGTCTCTTTAAAGACTCTCCCATTACTGTTAAGTATCTAAGCACAGCACCCACGTGTAGAGAAAGGTGGGGAGATAACGTTAGCAGCACATTGAATGTTTGTTTTCCTGACACAAACAAATATGCTAATCAGCCTGAGATAGAGAGGCTCAGCAAACAATTGCTCACGGGAGAAAAGGAACGTCAGCTAAGTGAAGGGAAGTCACCAGCTGAATCACTTCTCCACGAGTTCAGAGAGTTTTTAGAACATAAGGCAAGTTTTAACTACAGTGCACCAGAACCAGTTACTGGCTGTAAAGAAGGAATGCCTATTTCTAATTCTCTGCCTTCCTCAGAAGAGGATATGTTAATGGACTGTTCTACATGCTTAATTGAGAAAGACAATTAAGGGGAAAGGTTTACCTGTTATATGAAGCAATATAGCAGAGGCACTTAACTCGTCCTATACAAGAAGCTGGTAGAAAGTGAATGAGTCAAGGTACCAGTGATTGCTATTACAGGAGCACTACTGTTGTAGGAACTTTTCTGTCTCACCCTTTTTTTGATTGGATCACATGAGGGGAATGTGAATTCCTGAATATAGCACAGCATTGCAAGTCTGTTTAGCAAGTTTCTTTACTCTAGTTTTGGATTTATACTTCTGCACCGTCTGTACCATTTGAACTGCACAACTGGCAAATAAACCTCATGAAAAATAAATTTCTCTTTGCCATGCCTTACTGCTCGAAGCACTAAACACAACTACAACTAATTGCCTCCAGGGCATCACAAGGCAACCCCTCCTTAAACCCCCCAAGGTTAGGGAGCGGGCGGCGTGATAAGAGTGGCGTAGTATTGAGGATTTCTGCAGACGCAAGAAGTGACCATAGCAGGAGCTGCAGAGGCCAGACTTCCAGAGGAGCCCAGCAGAGGTGCTGCCGAGCCCAGCAGTGGAAGGGGACTGCAGGAAGCTGCTGAACTTCGTTGCTGACATGCTTGTATAACTCCTGAGCCAGGTAAAGGGTATCCACCCAGGGTACTGAGGATACCAGGGCCAGGGGGGTCTCCTAGTGGTGACTGGGGGAAGGAAAAAAAATATATATATATTCCAAAGAGAATAGAAAACTCAGTATCCAGTGGTATCGCACTTTGGTCTGTGTTTCTCTTTTGTTGCAGGTTCCAAGATGACGCTGGAAGCCAAAGAGGTCTTTGGATGGATGGCGACGCAGTTGGAACGCCAGATAGACATGTCTCTAGAGGCACAGGCAAGAGCTAATGCTAGCTTCCATGAGCAGCAAAAACCCCTGCTAGCGTTGATGGAGGAGTTGTTGCAAGAAAAGAAGCCAGCGCCTGTTCCAGCCTCAACAACAGGTTCCACACTAATAGACAATGTACATCCTGTTAGCATACAGATGGGAACTTTGTTCAATTTTGGACAGCTTACAGATAAGGATGATGTGGATGATTATTTAGAAAGCTTTGAAAGAGTTGCACATCTTAGCTTGTGGCCTAAAGAGCACTGGCCGCTAAGACTGGCTGCATCCCTCACAGGGGAGGCGCTGGCCGCTTACCGTGCCATGCCAGCTGATTTAGCAGGAAGCTATGATGAGATTAAAAGAGCAATCAGGGAGAGATTGGGGCTCACTCCGGTGGTTTATCGCGCTCGCCTGAGGAGTGTGAAATTGAAGCCCAGTGAGACTCCAAAATCTCTATGTCATCGCATACGCAGCTTGCTTAACAAATGGTTAAATCCAGAAGGGAGAGCTGTGGAGTCTATCTTGAATGACCTAGTATTAGAGCAGTACATGGACGCTCTTCCAAACAGTATCCGTACTTTTCTGATATTGCAGAATTGCAAAACCCCTCAGGAGGCAGTAGCACTCTCGGAAAGATACATTGAGGCCGAGATTACAGGCCAGAGAGGTGGCTCTACTTCCCAGGAGTCTGGTTATTGCAGATCAGAAAGGGCACGAAGGGAGGAGAGCGGTCCTGTAAAAATGTGCATGCCTTTATGGAAAGGTGGAAAAGGTAGACAAAAATGTTACAAATGTGGCCAGGAAGGGCATTTGCAAAGACAATGTCATGTGAAAACTGCATTAATAGCGGGTAGTGCTATGAGAGATAGGCAAGGTTTCCTTCTTTCTATAGAAGTACAGGGAATCACCGCCCAGGCTTTGCTGGACTCCGGGGCCGAGTTGAGTATGCTCTCCGAGGAGTTGTGGCATGAAATAGAGGCCAAGCAAGGCGGAGAAGTGATTCAGCCCGTTACTTCAGTGAAGATAAGGCGTGTACATGGTGGAACTTCCACTTACCCAGTGTACAAACTACACATAAACGGGTTAGGTACACATAAGACTATCCCTTTAGCAGTGGTCCCAGGTCTTCCCCAAGCAGTAATCTTAGGCAAAGACTGGCCCCAATTTCATAAAGGGCTAGAGCAGGGCTTGCAGGAGTGAGAGGATCCACACACAGAAAGAATTGCCAGCGAGGTTCAAGCTCTGGCCATGGAAAAAGTAAGATATGTTCCTACTTCCTTAGTGGCTCGAGTCAGCAAGTATGGACAGAAGAAGGAAGTTCCCAGGGGAGAAAAACCTAGGTTCGTCCTGAAATTCTGTAGGATGACGCCCAACGCTCAGGCACCCAAAAGAGCCACACCCTATGCCGTGGGATTTGACCTCACCAGCGCCAAAGATGTGGTAGTCCCGGCTGGTGGGAGGGCCCTGGTGGACACCGCTTTGCAAATAGAGCTGCCGATTGGATGCTACGGGCGACTAGCACCCCGGTCAGGCTTAGCGCTAAAGCATTTTATAGACATTGGGGCAGGGGTCATAGACCCAGACTACCGCGGTTCTGTAAAGGTGCTTCTTTTTAATTTTGGGAAAAGTAACTTCAATGTTAAGGCGGGAGATCGCATAGCACAGCTGATCTGTGAGCGAGTTGGGATCCCCCCTTTGGAAGAAGTGCCTGTCCTGTCTGCGACACTGCGGGGCGTGCATGGATTCGGATCCACTGGCACCAAGAGCCTGCAGGGCTTGTCAGCTTCGGTGGAGATGGAGGAGGTCGAAGAAGAGGACCTTGGACCCCAGCTGACTGAGTGCAGGGAAAATCCTGAGCCCCGACTTGATGAGGGTCTTTCATGGCCTCAAAGGCAGGAACTCAATCAAGTACTGTCCCGCTACAAGGATGTTCTCACGTCTATTCCGGGAGAAACGAGGTTAATAGCACATGACATCATAACTCACCCAGGCCAAGTCATAAGGCAACGCCCTTATCGACTACCTGAGGCCAAGAAGACTGAGGTAATCCGCCAGGTGGGAGAAATGCTAGCCATGGGAATCATTGAGGAGTCTCGCAGCCCATGGAATAGTCCCATCGTCATGGTACCAAAACCAGACAGATCAATACGCTTTTGTATTGATTTCCGAAGAGTAAATTCCATATCTCGATTTGATTCCTATCCAATGCCCCGGATTGAGGAATTACTTGATCGCCTGGGACAGGCTAAATATTTGACGACGCTGGACATGTCCAAAGGCTATTGGCAAGTGCCCCTTACCAGGGAGGCCCGGCAGAAGACAGCCTTTAGTACACCCATAGGCCTCTATCAGTTCAAACGGATGCCCTTTGGCCTGCACGGGGCTGCGGCCACTTGTCAACGACTTATGGACATGGTCCTTCGTCCACATCAGGCCTACGCAGTCGCCTATATGGACGACATCGTCATCCATAGCGAGAATTGGACACAACACTTACAGAGGGTTGAAGCGGTTTTGCTATCCATCCGGGAGGCCGGGCTCACCTTAAACCCGGCTAAGTGTCTCTTCGGGGGACAAGAGGTGAAATATTTGGGGCATGTCGTGGGCCATGGAGTGGTTAAACCACTGCTCAGTAAAATAGCAAGCGTCCAGACCTTTCCTACACCTGCTAACAAGAAACAACTGCGCAGCTTTCTAGGACTGGTGGGATATTATCGGAGATTTATTCCCCATTTCTCAGAAAAAACCACCTTGCTAACCGACATGCTATGGAAAAATGCGCCCAATAAGCTGTAGTGGAGTGAAGACGCGGAGGGAATGTTTGACCTCCTGAAGAGGCAACTCTGCGGAGCACCAGTTTTGAAAGGGGTGGATTTTGCCAAGACATTTATAGTGCAGACAGACGCCTCAGATACAGGCCTGGGTGCGGTCTTATCGCAAAGGCACGATGGCATTGAACACCCGGTCTTATTTCTTAGCAGGAAGCTGGCACCAGCGGAGAGAAATTATTCCACCATCGAACGTGAATGTTTAGCCATAAAATGGGCTATTGATGCTCTGCGTTTTTACCTGGTAGGACGAAAGTTTATTTTAATCACCGATCACGCACCATTAAAGTGGTTGCATCAAATGCACAACCACAACTCTCGGCTAACGCGGTGGTTTATGGCCCTCCAGGCATTCGAATTCCAGGTGGAGCACAGAGCTGGGAAACTCCATAAAAACGCGGATGCGTTGAGTCGTATCACGAGCTGTGCGGATGAGATACAGCCAGCCCGTGATATCTTAAGGGGGGGGGGATCTGTGACCCAGTAGCTCCCCAGGAACCGATGGACACAGATAAGCATCCGGTGGTAGAAGCCGGTACTGCAGGAGAAAGCAGGGATTTCTCTGCAGAAAGAAAAAAACTCAGAACTAATCAAGCAGAACAACTCACCTCGGGGGAAGGGAGTAGTAAAGCTCTTGATTGGGCACGCCCCAAGAGGAGGCGGGCAGTGCAAGCTAGAAGCACCTGGTTAAATAGTCTGAAACCAGGAAGTGAAAGAGAGCAAAGGAAACTAGGAGAGCCACAGAGGCTAAGAGAGAAGCCAAGAGAACAACAGAGACGGAGAGAATTTCCAGAAGGAGAAACAAGAGTTTCAGAGGGAAAATCTGGAAGGAAATATCTTTGCTGCTGTGATTCCTCCAATAGTCTGCAACTAGCAGGTAGCGTGGTGGAAGACTCAGAGGAGGAAAAGAACTGCTGGAGGCAGAATACTTTCAGAACACTGAGAGATCCAAGGCTACAGGACCAGGCAGAGCTATGGAATAAAAGGCAGAAGGACAAAGAATTCTCCAAGGGAAAGCTTCTATACAAGGTACCCAGTGGGGGAGAAGTAGTGGATAAGTGTTATGCTCCAAAGCCAGAGAGAGTGTGCCCTAGTTTTAAAAGCCAAGTCAGACAAAATGGTGGCAGCTGTTTTCAGCAAGGAGAAGCTTTGAATAAAAGTGAATATTCTTACAAGCTAGCTGAAGAACCTAGCCAGGAAAGGGCTGACGTCAGTGCTTTTAAATGTCTCTTTAAAGACTCTCCCATTACTGCTAAGTATCTAAGCACAGCTCCCACGTGTAGAGAAAGGTGGGGAGATAACGTTAGCAGCACATTGAATGTTTGTTTTCCTGACACAAACAAATATGCTAATCAGCCTGAGATAGAGAGGCTCAGCAAACAATTGCTCACGGGAGAAAAGGAACGTCAGCTAAGTGAAGGGAAGTCACCAGCTGAATCACTTCTCCACGAGTTCAGAGAGTTTTTAGAACATAAGGCAAGTTTTAACTACAGTGCACCAGAACCAGTTACTGGCTGTAAAGAAGGAATGCCTATTTCTAATTCTCTGCCTTCCTCAGAAGAGGATATGTTAATGGACTGTTCTTCATGCTTAATTGAGAAAGACAATTAAGGGGAAAAGTTTACCTGTTATATGAAGCAATATAGCAGAGGCACTTAACTCGTCCTATACAAGAAGCTGGTAGAAAGTGAATGAGTCAAGGTACCAGTGATTGCTATAACAGGAGCACTACTGTTGTAGGAACTTTTCTGTCTCACCCGTTTTGATTGGATCACATGAAGGGAATGTGAATTCCTGAATATAGCACAGCATTGCAAGTCTGTTTAGCAAGTTTCTTTACTCTTCTTTTGGATTTATACTTCTGCACCGTCTGTACCATTTGAACTGCACAACTGGCAAATAAACCTCATGAAAAATAAATTTCTCTTTGCCATGCCTTACTGCTCGAAGCACTAAACACAACTACAACTAATTGCCTCCAGGGCATCACAAGGCAACCCCTCCTTAAAACCCCAAGGTTAGGGAGCGGGCGGCGTGATAGCGGGAAAAAAGAAAACTGAGGTAAGATGGCTCCTTCTGGTGGGAAGACGGGCACGCATGCGTGGTTGACCTCCCAAAAGCTTCCTATTAAAGCTGGAGAGCATTTCCATGCGGGCTCGAACGGTGTCATCACCATATGTGAGGACTGACTTTCTGCTTGGTCCCAGAGAATTATGATTTTAGAAATAGTTCAGTCTGGGGCAGAACCTTGTCTCTGATTGCCTAAGCCACTTTACCTACAGCATCTTGTCTCTGGAAGGCCGAACCGCTGTACAAACAATGTTCTGTCACTGGCTCGCTGAACCACAGGCCCTTCAGCACCCCCAGTATTATTTATTTATTTATTAATTTGGTCAGAATTTGTTATATCACCTTAGGCACAGTACAACTAGCATCAAGGTGGTTTACATCATTTTAATCACACAACTGAATATTAAAATAAAATATACATACAGAGCCCTATATCAGGAATGCACAAGAAGGGGGTGGGGGGAGATGAGTATAACAACATTGTTACACCTCAGCAGGTTTATAAGCTGAGAGCTGAATGCTGCAGGGACAAAGGGGAAAGGAAGGAAAACTTGTCTCTTCTGATACTAGCAGCCTATTGGTTGCCTAAGGAATATTTGAGCAGTGGGCTGCAGGGGGAGAAGAGAGCAGGTGCAAGCTTTCTGCCTTTAGTCTGCCTTGAAAGGAGGAGAGGTGCTGATAGAGGTACTGGGAAAGGGAGGGAAGGGACAAGTGAGGGGTAGAGAGGTGTGAAAGAAGTCATCAGAGGTGTTGGCCAACATGCTGACAGAGAGCTGGAGAGGGGGCTATTGGCAGGGGGATATAATTTTGCTGTGAGGGTCTGGGAGAGGAACTGAAAAATGGAATCCTGGCTGGGAGAAGAGGAAAGGGATGGAAAGAGGAGCAGATGAGGGAGGGTGTGTGTGCATTAGGGAGAAGAGTAGTAGTTGTAGTGAACGATCATGTGTATCTTAAACATGTTGGGATATTTCTGTGACGTGTGCACATAAATTCTCTTAATACTGTATCTTTCTTGCAGTTTCAAGTAGACGTAAAGATGCAGTGAGGAGCAAAAGAATCATCTGAAGTGAACTTTGACACTTCACCCCAGGTGATCAAATCAAGCCCTGACCCTTGATTCCCTACTGATTTGCTCCAAAGCCTCCCACCTCCACCAATCCCCTCAAAAAATCATTTGTGGCCCACAGCAGTCCCAAAGTCGCCCCTCACTCTGCTTTCCAATTAAACATTGGTGGCCCAGTAGCCCCAACCCCCACACAGATTTCTAATTAAACACTGGCGGCCAAGAGGCCCCTCCTCCTGATGCCTTGATCCCCTCCCAAAACAGTGGCCTGGTTGCTGTAATCTCCCTGAACCCTCTCCCACACACTCACAAGCACCTTAAATGTGATGGCATCCGGGGAAGCTGTCCGCACACTCCCGCTTCCATTGCATAATTTTTCAAGATGGCAGCACTTGACTTGACATAGTGCATCCCAGAATGCACCATGCAGAGCCATGCTGTCAAAATAACGCAAGAACTGCCTTATTTGGCAAACTGAGTTCCCCACCCCATGGTGCATCCTGGGACATGCAGCATGAGGTCAGTCAGTCTGCTTCCCTTCTCTCATTTACAATCAGCCTCCCTTCCTGGGCACCAGTCCAGGATCATCCTTCATTCTTACCCACCAAGACTGCAGGAATTTACCACTTACAGTCTCCGCCAAGAATTGCAGAAGCAGCTTCAGGTAGCTGAATTGTGCAGGGCTATTTTATGTTAAAATACTGCAAGTCTGCTGGAATCACCAGGCAGTCGGCAGAGGCTATAAGTGGTAAAAGACTGCAGTCCTCCTGGGTAGAGAGCAGTGCAAGCAAAGAACCTGGGTCAGCATCTTCATGTGGGCCAGAGGAGCAGGGGAAAGAGAAACATGAATACGTGGATCAGCTGAGGGGAAAGTCACGGAAAATAAGCCATAGGTCAGGGCGGGAGCTCATCTGACCATTTTAGCTTTTTGTCTGGATTCAGAATGTTAAAATCCACACTTTTCGGAGAAAATCTGACAATTGCCAACCCTATCTGAAAAGAACAATTTAATCCTAACATTTAAGAGCAATTGTAACTCTAACAGCCTTTTTTTAGTTCTAATAATTTTATTAATATTTTTAAAGATGAACAAATAATGATTATTCAATTACCTCAAGAAAGAAAGAATACAAGAAAGAAAAGGTGGGAGAAGAAAGTAAACAGTAAATGTCGAGCAATGTGAGCCGCTGACAGTGATTTTCATCCTCCTACTCTCTCACCCCAATTTGATGGTCACACAATTGCCTCAGCTTCATGTATTCAGATTTTAGGCATTATTTTGGGCCTTAATATATGCTTCGAGTCACAAATTGCAGCAGTAGTGAAAGCATGTTTCTTCTCTATTCCTCAAATTAGAGCTATTAGTGCAGTGTTGGAAAAATAGGCCCTTACGCTTCTCATTAGCCATATAGACTACTGCAACGCCTTATAGAAACATAGAAACATGACGGCAGAAAAAGACCGAATGGCCTATCTCAGGGGTTCTCAACCCTGTCCTCGGGACCCACCTAGCCAGTCGGGTTTTCAGGATAACCACAATGAATATGTATGAGAGAGATTTGCATACACTGCCTCCATAATATGCAAATCTCTCCCATGCATATTTATTGTAGTTATCCTGAAAATCCGACTGGCTAGGTGGGTCCCGAGGACAGGGTTGAGAACCCTGGCCTATCTGGTCTGTCCTTCCATATCAACCACTACAACAGTCCCCTTTTTTCCTTTAGAAATCCTCTGTGTTTGTCCCATGCTTTTTTGAATTCAGATACTGTCCTCATCTCTACCACCTCCGCTGGGAGACTATTCCACAGATCCACCACTCTTTCAGTAAAGAAATATTTCCGCATATCACTCCTGAATCTATCCCCTTTCACCCTCATTCCATGTCCCCTCATAGCAGAGCTTGCTTTCAATCAAAATAGACTCTCCTCCTGTGCATTTATACCATGGAGGTATTTAAACGTCTCAATCATATCACCTCTATCCTGCCTTTCCTCTAAGGTATACATATTAAGATCCTTAAGTCTGTCCTCATATGCTTTATAATGAAGACCACTAACCATTTTAGTAGCCACCCCCTGTACTGACTCCAGGCTGTTTTTATCATTTTGCACACAATACTTCAAATGAGGTCACACCAAAGACTTATACAGAGGCACTATTACCTCCTTTCTTTTGCTGGCCATTCCTCTCCCTACGCACCCAAGCATCCTTCTAGCTTTTGCCATCGCCTTTTCTACCTGTTTAGCTACTTTAAGATCATCAGACACAATCAGGCCCAGGTCCCGCTCTTCTTTAGTGGACAAAAGTACTTTACCCCCTATACTATATTGCTCTTTTGGATTGCTGCAGTCAAAATGCATGACCTTACATTTTTTAACATTAAATCTCAGCTGCCAAATTCTAGACCATTCTTCAAGTTTAGCTAGATTCCCTCCTCATGTTATCTACACCTTCCTGGGTGTCTACTCTATTGCAGATTTTGGTATCATCCACAAAGAGGCAAACTTTATCCAACAACCCTTCTGCTATATCACTAACAAAGAATAGGACCAAGGACAGATCCCTGGGGCACACCACTGGTAACCTCCTTCTCCTCAGTGTGAGCTCCATTTACCTGTACCCTTTGCCGCCTCCCACTCAAATAATTTCTAACCCAAGCAGTAACTTTAGGGTCCATCCCTAGGGTGCTCAGTTTGTTTATAAGTCACCATTGAGGCATGGTATCAAATGCTTTACTGAAATCTAAATACACCACATCTAGGGCTCTCCCTCGGTCCAACTCCTGGTCACCCAGTCAAAGAAATCAATCAGATTTGTCTGACAAGACCTGCCTCTGGTGAATCCATGCTGCCTCGGATCCTGTATATAATGGCCCTTCAGCAATCATTCATTCTGAAACGTCAACATATACAAAACACGGCTATTCAACATCAGTGGCTACCAGTGACTTATATAATTAAGCTTAAACTTCTCATTTTGGCTTTTAAGGCAATGCCTGTTGGTCAACTAGCACAGTTATTTCATGCTCTAATTTCTTACAATCCTTCACAAGTTGACAAACTTCTCTTCATTCCTCCACCTGCGTGTACTTGGTTTGAATCCACTCAAACATCAGTTTTTTATATACTAGCTCCTCTTCCTATGAAATGCTCTTCCTAAGTATCCGAGGTTGGAATCCTCTTTGGTTAAATTTAAGGCTGGGCTCAAGGCCTGGTTTTCTCCATGGTCTCTGAGGACAAAAGGCTAGAGCGGGGTGGGATGGAGCAGTTCTGATACCTGATGTTCTCTGCATATATTTCCCTCTTTTTTTTCTTTTAATTTCACTGTTTTCTATTTATTTTAAATGTCTTTTTATTAATGTTATACAGTTTGTTAACCACGGTGATGTTCTTACAACAGCGGTACATTAAGTCTGAAATAAACAGAAACAAAACAGAAGGCGTAAACACTGAGTGGAGTTTTCGAAACCAACACCGCCGACCCTCCACCCTGGGCATGAAGTCTTTGACAAAAATGTTCTAATTGAACTGGATCATCTAACAAATACTTCTCATTACACAGATCTTTACAGCTACAAGGTTAATTATGAAAAAATTTAGTTCGTAAAGCAAAAACATGAGGTCTAAGACACACAAAGACCTTGTTTCACTATTTATGTCCAGATAAATTCTTATCAAAATATCCTAAAAACTTCATATCACGTTTAGGAAAATACAAATGCAGTATAGTTTATGGTTTCTTAATACATCGCCTTTCGAGTGAACAGTGAGGCGGTTTACAATAAAAATTCTAAACAGGAAATATTAGAAAGGAACGTCAAATCCTTAAAGGAAAGAGACAGAAGTGAGAGAAAGCAGGGACTAACGAGTCTGAATCTTACTCTAATGCTAAGGAGATGAGGAGAGTTGTATTACATTTTGAATTGAGGGATTACATTTTGGAAAGAACTGACAAAATGAACATTTATACCCAGAGGTTTCTCCAAACTAGGAATATTTTCTTTCTTTCTATTCTCTAAGCTCTAACATTACCTTTAACTTTAACCCTAACCTGACCCGTCTTTATGGATTGGCACTATGGCACTGTGCCAGGGGCCCTGCGCATCTAAGTGGCCCCGCGAGCTCCAGCCGCTGCTTGTTGTAAAGTTTTAGTTTTATAAGTTCTTTTTTTGTTTAAGACATTTAAAGTTTAAATTTTTTTATTATGCTATTTCTTTACTTATTCTAATTTCAATTTATTTTTTTACATTTTTATTTTACACTTGTAAAGTTTTTTAAAGTTATTTTTAAATGTTTTGGTCCTTCGTTCAGCTTGTTCGGTGTTCCTGAACAGTAGACTGTAGACTGGGAACCAGGCTATCATAATCTACTTCCGGTTTAACTTGTAAACACTGAAAGATGCTGACACCTCACCCGATAGCGTAACATTTAATTAAATAATATTTCCAGTTCGATTGTTAAGTGTTTGACAGGCTGACAGCTGTTTGTGAATTGTGATGTGGACATCTGATTGTCGGCTTTCTCGGTCAGTTTGTCAGTAATTGATTAAAGTTGATTTCAATGATTTGTAACGAAATGATGTCACGAGTGACTTTAGTGAGGAGTCCATGACATGGGCAGCTGGGCTCATCATATGGGATCTGGCCTCACACTGGCAAAAGGGCCAGACCCTAACCCTAAACTAAACCCTAAGCCACAGTCAGAGACAGAACACCGAGCTCGATGGTCTGTCTTAATACGGTACACATTCTGATCTTAGGTACTATGAACTGGGATGGAAAGGTGTTGCTGGTGGCAAGTGTTGGTTGAGGGAGGAGGAGTGTGTGCATTTGGGGCCCGATATTGAATTGAGCCAGCTATGCACCATGTCCCTGCCGACCTCTAACCCCAGATATTCAATGCTGGGGGTCATATGTGGCCCCGGCATTGAATATCCGGGATTGTCGCACATGCCCTGAAACTGTAGAAGGTAACTGAGCAGTGGTGATATTGCACAGCCACCCGGTTAGCTCCCACAGGTAAAACTAGGCCAGTTTTTGTTTTGCCTAGTTTTACCCGCAGGTCGCTAGCTATGGTAGCAGTGCAAAATCATCGCTACCTGATTAGCAACTGCTGCCACCTCTGCTACGCCCCGAAATGCCCACAACACGCCCCGATGCTAAGCAGTTAGCCCTGGGGCATGTAGGGGAGATAATCAGGGAATATCCCGTTCAGAGGCATTTACACGGTTTACAGATCTGTAAACTGTGTAAATGCCTTTTGAATATTGGGCCCTTGATTTTCAAATGTGTGCTTACTATTTTGGCCCTGTTCACCTGCCTGATCAAATAGCAGGTGCAGAGAATGAAGGCTCTTCTATCATGCACTGTGCACGCCTGGAAGGGAATTTTAGGTCTGCCGAAATGCAATCTAGGATGTTTAAGCCATAACATCTGAAAATGCAGGCACATCCAGGAGCAGACATGATTTCACAAACCTGGATGTGCCCAATAAGGACGACTGCGGGGGCATCTAACTTAGACATCCCCAGAACCATATTTCAGAACCCAGCTATCTAGGATAGCCTAACGGTTACAGGAGTGGGCTAGGAACAGGATCACAAAGGTTCAAATCTTACGACTGCAATAGTTGAAATTGTCCTGGGGATGATGGGGTGCTTTCTCCTCTACATGTTCTTCAGCTAAAATAAGCACTTTTCAGATGCTTGTTTGTTGCTATGTGTGCCTCAGAGCAGGTATAAGGTTAGTTATAACACTGGATGTCCACGATGTTTCTGTGATCAAACGGGGACATCCTGCGCCCTGGGAATGCACTAACCATGCCTCCAGGTTCCTGGGGACATCCTGGCCACGCCTCTTCCATGCCCCATTCAGATTCAGACGTCCCCAGGGTTGGCTTCTAAAATAGCTCTGGAGACAGTCTCCACTTCTGTTTTTGGACATCCAAAGCATGAATAGAGCTTCTAAAATGACCCCCCTGGTGACCCTAATTTTCAAAGATAAACAATGTAGATATCTTTTTCTATTAGATGCGGTTGTAATGTCCATGGGCTACATTATAAACAAAAAAATGCAACACAATGCTGTTGAGTCAATGCTGACCCCTGGCAAGGGGCAGCCCGAAGTAGATTGCCAGGCCTGTGCAGTGAGTTTACAGCCCCTTGTACTGCAAGGTGGTCACCCATCCAAGTACTGGTTAGGATAAGTTCTGATTAGCTTCAGAAATTAGCCAAGAGCAGATTTGTTCAGGACAGAATTGCCCCTTACCTGTGCATTTTGGTATGAATGAACCTGTTCTCAGCTGATCTCTGAAGCTAAGCAGGGTTGGGCCTAGATGGGTGACTACCTTGGAATATCAGGGGCTGTAAGCTCACTGTGAAGAAGAAACACCTCCAGTTGCACCTCACCAAGAGAACCCAAGGGCTGGGTCGCCAGGAGACAGCATTTACTCAACAGCACACATTGTATTGCAAGTGAAGCAATGGCAGATTTGGGGTCAGTCTTTCCTTCAAGAAAAAACTAGGAAGGCCTAAATTAGTTTCATTCCAAAGTGGCGACTTTCAGATTGCACCACACAGCTCCAAAGTACAGGGTACTGGTATCACACCTGTGTTGTCCTTTCTCTTGGAAAATTAGCTAAACATGCCCTTCTACTCTGTCTGTAACTTGTGCAAGCAGTTAAGAGGTCTACTGTAGAATAGCTCAAGTACTTTTGAAAATACCCAGTATGCGCACTGTTTCACTCCTTGACCAAAACACTTACCCTAGGAAAGTGTCTTCATACCGACTGAATGTACACGTGCTGTGAAAACTCGTGTTTACTTCTAACAGAAGAGAAACACAGAGCCACAGATAATGAGGCAGATAAAGACCACACAGTCTGCCCCCTCCCCCTAGCAACTACTAAGCTCTATAATCCCTTCCTGTCCCTCAGAGATCCTCTGTGCTTGTCCCATGCTTTCTTGAATTCAGATAGTCCTTGTCTCTAGCACCTCAAATGGAAGACTGTTCCACGAATCCACCACCCTTTTCCTAATATTTCCTCAGATTACTCCTGGGTGTATCCCCTTCCACCTTCATCCTATGACCCCTCATTCCAGAGCTTTCTTACAGATGAAAGACATTCTCCTCTTGTGCATTTATGTTACAGAAGTATTTAAATGTCTCTATCATATGTCCCCTCTCCTGTCTTTCCTCCAATGTCCTTAAGTCTATCCCCATATGCCTTCTGATGAATCCCACTGACCAGTTTCATAGCCCCCCTCTGCAACAACTCCATCCAGCCTGTTTATATCCTTTTGAAGGTGCGGTCTCCAGAATTGCACACAGTACTCCAAATGAGGTCGCACCAGAGACTTATACAGAGACACTATCACCTCCTTTCTTCTGCTGGCCATTTCTCTCCCTATGCACCCAAGCATCCTTCTAGCTTTTGTTGTCACACTTTCTACCTGTTTGGCCACTGTAAGATCATCAGAAACAATCACGCCCAGGTTCTGCTCTTCTTTTGTGCACTGAAATACTTCACCCCCTATACAGTATCACTCCCTTGGGCTTTTTCAGCCCAAATGCATGACCTTGGATTTTCTAGCATTAAATCTTAGCCACCAGTTCTACAGCCTCACAGTCTCTGTTGCCCTGACACACTTCAGTATGTCTTTTTGTCCCCCCCCCCTTTTTCCTTGACCTGAACTGTATGAATTTGCAAAAGGAGGAAGGGAAAATGTATCATTTTGTCACTCCATAAGCTCCTTAATCCTCTGGCAAGTCTTAAGTGCTCCATCTGCTCATTCACCTACGACCACCATGCCCTCCGCCAGTGAAACACCTCTGTTTGCAATGCTTAGAGAATGCACTTTTCATCTTGACTACCTGCAGCACCTCTCCTGCTCCCTGTCTTCCTATGAACCACATCTCCACGGCCGCCACTAAATCCACGTCAGCCTCATCCACTATGGCCCTTGGGTCTAGACCTTTATTTCCCATACAAAGCTTTCCAGATGTTGCCTTTTCTTACTCGGGGGCATTGTTCACCCATCCCCAAAGAGCCCAGTTTAAAGCCCTTCTCAGTAGGTTAGCCAGTCTGTTGCAGAAGAGACTCCACTCTTTCTTTGATAGGGCGACAGGGGCTATTTTCAAACAGGCCTGTTCACCTGGTATATGACTTTGAAAATTTCCCTCCCCAAGATGAAGAGTGAAATATGGGAAAATCCATATCTCTGCAGTACATGATAGCACACACACCGAGGGGCAGAAGAGTGTGTGTTTAGCTATCTACAGAGGAATTTCCTCAATATATTAAAAATTCTTTCACTTATGCTCCCTCTCACTCACGCACACACCTCCCCCCCCCCCCACTACACTCACCCATACTTTCTTTCCCTCTCCACTCAAGTTCCCAATGCTCTCTCTTTGACTGTCAAACCCTTACTATCCCCCTCCTCTGCCTCCTGTTCTCTCTCCTCCTACTTTCGCAGACATCTCCCACTCCTCTAAGCTCTCTCCAACCTTCTCTGCCTCATTCCTCTATGACTCTCTCCAACCTTCTCTGCCTCATTCCTCTATGACTCTCTCCAACCTTCTCTGCCTCATTCCTCTATGCTCTCTCCAACCTTCTCTGCCTCATCCCTCTATGACTCTCTCCAACCTTCTCTGCCTCATTCCTCTATGACTCTCTCCAACCTTCTCTGCCTCATCCCTCTATGACTCTCTCCAACCTTCTCTGCCTCATTCCTCTATGACTCTCTCCAACCTTCTCTGCCTCATTCCTCTATGACTCTCTCCAACCTTCTCTGCCTCATTCCTCTAAGCTCTCTCCAACCTTATCTGCCTCATTCCTCTATGACTCTCTCCAACCTTCTCTGCCTCATTCCTCTATGACTCTCTCCAACCTTCTCTGCCTCATTCCTCTATGACTCTCTCCAACCTTCTCTGCCTCATCCCTCTATGACTCTCTCCAACCTTCTCTGCCTCATCCCTCTATGCTCTTTCACCCCCCCATTTCCTCAAGCTTTCACCAGTTTGCTTTCCTTGGAAACTTCACCAGCTCTTTCTCATGGATAAGCTGAAGAGACAAGCGTGTTTCACACCATGAAGTAGGTAATCTTAAAAGGAGGTATATAGTAACATAGTAAATGACGGCAGATAAAGACCAGTATGGTCCATCTAGTCTGCCCAGCACGATGGCAAGAGTTGGTGCACCTGCCGCTCCATGCAGGCCACCCCTCCCCACGTCCCTGTTTAGGGGTGAACCCACCACTCCACGCAGGACACCCTTATTTGTTGAGAAATTAGATGGTTCAGTTAATTTGATTTTATCCTGTTGCTGTAAAGGGATCCACTGTGTCTGTCCCATGCCATTTTGAATTCCGTCACTGTGTTTGCCCCACCACTTCCATCAGGAGGGCATTCCAAGCATCCACCACCCTTTCCGTGAAAAAGTATTTCCTGACATTGCCCCTCAATTTAACACCTTGCAACCTCCTGTTGTGCCCTCTAGTTTTACAGCTTCCCCTTCTTTGGAAGAGGTTTGTTTGTTCATTATATCCCTTTAAGTATTTAAAGGTCTGAATCATATCTCTCCTGTCCCTCCTCTCCTCCAAAGTGCACATGTTTAGGTCTTCAAGTCTCTTCTCATAAGGCTTCTGACGCAGGCTCCAAATCATTTTGGTCGCCTTCCTCTGAACAGTTTCCAGTCTTTTTACATCCTTTGCAAGATACGGTCTCCAAAACTGAACACAGTATTCCAAGTGAGGCCTCACCAGTGACTCACCAGTGACTTGTACAGTGGCATAAGTACCTCTTCCTTTCTGCTGGTGATTCCTCTTTGTATGCAGCCCAACATCCTCCAGGCTTTTGCCACCGCCTTGTCGCACTGTTATATATACTTTATGAGGTAGACTACACGCCTACGTTGACGACATTTCAATCATTTTTTTGCATATCTGACCTCTTATAAAATACTTTGCCAGTGGGCATAGGAATCTGAACAGAACATGGATGAAGCACGCAAGTACCCATGTAGTATCATAATTTTATTTCCTTTATTACGTAACGTTTATACATTTGCTTCTGCGATTTTGATAGGGGATCTCAATTTACATTTAGAGGATAGGGTTATCACAATGCAAAGTCTGAACTTGTTTTTAATGAACTCCTCTCCTGCATATGACGAAGGACATTAGATGGACCTGATTATGTCATCTTTGAATATAGCTGGTGGAACTAATATCACACAATGCTGTTCAGAACCTATAATTTGGTTGGATCATTATTTGCTTTCTTGTATATTAAAATTAAAAACAGAAAGACTTTCTAGAGTTCCAATAAAGGGTAAAATAGTGGTCAGGAAAAAGATTGAGAATTTTCAACTTTGGTCAGAGATCATAAATCTTTTGAGGACCCTAATTTGAGCTTGGATTTGGAGAAAATGGCTGAATCATGGTATAATGTAATTAACAAAACTATGGACAGATTAGCCCCTCTTAGAATTAGGAACATTATTAGAAAGGGACTGTCTCTTCATATGCTCCACAATTAGCTTCACAGAAAACAAATTGTCGTAGATTAGGAAGATGTTGGAGGGTGACCAAAGATATGAAAGACAAATTAAATTGGAAATCAGCAATTAAGTGTTATAAAAAACACTTAATTATGGCACAAAGAGAATATTATTCACAACTGATTGAGGAAAATCATGGAAATTTTAAGACATTATTTAAGATATCAAAGATGATGATGCCACCTTTCATACAGAAATCTGATTAGGTTAATCATAAAATTTCAGCTGAAATTTTCATTATTTCAGGAACAAGGTTTATGGTTTGAGAGCTCTCTTATGGTTAGACAGTGGGTTTTGTGATCTAACACCTAGGAAAAATTCATTTCTAGGAATACAGATTGACTGTATTTGGGAAGAATTTGCTCCAATTTCTGCCAAAGAGAGTCAGCAACCTATAAAAAAAATTATTTTCAAAAAGCAACTCCATGCCCAACATCTTTGGGAGAAATCCCTTTGGGAGTCCTGCAATCCCTTTATTACAGCATCGCTGCATTGTGGCCATTTCGCAAAAACTATTGGTGATATTATTTGGAACCTTATACCTAAGGGGAAAACCTAGGGGTATGTTTACTAAACCTCTTAATGTTACCGGCGTTAGTTGCAGTCTTACTGTGACGAATGCCATATAAGGTAGTGGGCGTTCCGATCTTAAGGCAGCATTTCGGGTTATCACGCGATATAGTCTGTTATTGCGCGATAGAGGGAGCCGTGGCATGTTAACGCGCGTTAGCCTTAATTAGGTGCGCTGACCTACAAACACAGCAACAGAGGTGTAGCACACTGGTTAAAACAATGACTGATGAAACAGGGGTCATGAGTTTGATCCCCCAGTGGGTTTAATGAGTAAGGCTGTCTGAGGCATTACCCTTTACTTTAAATCAGTGCTGTCTGAGGCATTTTCTTTTTTATGTAAATTAGTGCTGCCAGCAAACACACCCTCACAGTGCCGTAACCTAAGATGTCGCATAAGGCGCCCTATAAGGCACTCCAGTGGGCATATTATAAAGTGCACTGTCCGCCAAGGCACCTTATAATGTTCCCTATAGGGCACCTTATAAGGCGCTTTATAGGGCGCCTTATGAGGCACCTTAAGGTTACAGCACTGCGAGGGTGTTTTTGCTGGCAGCACTAATTTAAATTAAAAAAGGAAATGCCTCAGACAGCCCTATCAAATAACACCACTGTGGGATCAAACCCATGACCTCTGCCTCCACAGTCAGTGAAGTAACCAGTGGGCTACATCTCTATAGCTACTAACAAACCCCCGGCTGGCTACAGAAGGACTGCAGGTCACCACACAAACTGTCTGCTGTGGTTGCCAGGAATAGGGTTAACCCACCCGTACCCATGATGCACTGCACATGCAGATGAGCAGTCTACAGATGATCACAAGATGGGGTATGCACCCCCACAGCACCTCGGCCTGGTAGGGGGAACTGACCGTGTGTGTTACTGGCACAGAGTAGCTACAGACCGACACATTGTGGGGGTACTGTGCTCACCCTGAGGGCGAGGTGAGGCGCCCAGCACTAGGTCCACAGCACCTGGCTTAGCTGAGATAGGCTATGCTGTAGGTCACTATCAGTGCCAGTGTGTGATAGGTAGTCCTTGCAGACACACCTGTATCCATCTGTATTTCCCAGTCACGTCTAGCCCTTGTGGACTATGATGCACCCAGAATAGTGCATATCCTGTGTGGGTGCCATGCTCACATGATTTAAGTGAAGGGGGGTGTTTGGACCCATAGGCGGATTATGTAGCACCACCCAACCCACCCTCTGGGGCTCAGGGTGGAAGACAGGATCTCCCACCAACAGATCCACATTCTATATCCCTGCAATGGTGGCAGTAAAGGGGACCATCAACCCCAGTCCTGCTGGGGAACAGGCACCCTACAGGGCAGTCAATGCAGATCTGTACGCAACCATAAGGCAATGGCAGACAGACAGTAGGCCTGCAAATGCTCAGCTGCCCCCACCACTATCTAACATTCTCCAGCAGCAAGCACAGTGAGTCTCCAGCCGCTGCACCCTGCAAGGTGTTCCAGCCATACACATACTAACTGCAGACAGTCTGCTAGCTAGTCCATAGTGCATGTTCCTGGAGGAGATGCATGCACCAAAAACTGGGATGTGAGCGCACACACCAAGCAGATAAGTCAGTGATTGGGTCCCAGAAAAGAGAACCCATAAATATCATTGAGAGAAATACCATATAGCACTATGGGGGAACCTAGCCATGCCGTGGTCACTGCTCAGTCTGGGTGAGAGTGACCTCCCAGCAGGACTTGCTGTGGCCACCCTGTCCGTGCAGGTGGTGGCCGGGCACTACAATGTCCCAGCCATTGCCCTATGCCCTGTGCAGATGCATCCTGCCCAGGCCACCCTGTCCAGGCTATACCCACAGTACCTTGCTCCTCATTATGCACATTGGCAGGCTAACACTGGAAACAGTGTAGGCAGCCACAACACACTGGATAGACAGACACACAATCCCACACTTATGCCAGCATTGTGCAAATATAGAGGCTTTTGGCAGCCCTGGCCACCACACCAGTCCTGGGCACAGTGCAGGCATGGCTATGGTACGCAATACTGTTGGGGTCACTCCCCCGGGTGGTAAACACTGTCAGAAACTAAAACTGAAACACACTCCACAGATATCAGAAAGGTTGCTATGATGCAGCTCTATCAGCAAATTGTGCTTAACTTAGGAATTGATATCTGCCATTAATCATAGCAACTTTTTGATATATGTGTAACGTATACCCAAGTTTAGGGCAGCATTGCTAAGTTATGCAAGTGCTAGTATTGTGAGATGCTGCTGCGCGCAGGGCCCAACAGCCTGACTCTCCATGAGGCTTTGGATAGTGGAGCCTGTGGGTGTGGGTGTTTATGCCCCTGTTGGCCGCTGCTCTAGGGCAGAGGTTCCCAACTCCGGTCCTGGTGGGCCAAACACTGTTCAGATTTTCATGCTGTCCCTAATGAATATGCACGAGATATATTTGCATACCATGGAGGCAGCGCATACAAATGCAGCACAGGCATATTTATTAGGGACAGCATGAAACCTGAATGGTGTTTGGCCCTCCAGGACTGCAGTTGGGAAACTCTGCTCTGGGGATTGCACATTTTTATGATGTCTGTGCTCTGTAGGGTGAAATATAGGCGTTTCAGGCATGTTTATGTTATCTGCAATAAAGGTTCCGTCTTTATTACCACGGTTTAGTACTGGGTAAAATATGGGGACTGGGTTGGCAGGAGTCACAGCTGGGACTTGAATTTGTGACCTTCTGCTCATGAACACACTGGCTGTGTGTACTGCACCACACTGTTCCCACAGGGACAGTTCATTCCCTGGGGATACCATGACTGTTCGTCAGACAGACCCTGTCTGTTGCAGTGCACGGCACCCAACTAAATGGGGCTCGGCCATGGTCTGCTGTGGGCAGATGCCACTGCCCCTCCGCCACCAGCACCCCTCCGCCACCATGCTGACATGCCCTTATGCCGGTGGTGCTGGTTGTGCACAGTCCCAGACCAACCAGTATGCTGGTAGGCAGCTGCCTATGGTGTGGATTCTCGGGTAGGGGTGCCTACATGGACATGTGCGCTTCCCCCCCCCCCCATACACCACCTGCCAATGTTATGTGCCCTTGGTGGTACCTGCTGGATAATCTCTCCTGTGACACTGTGGGACACACACTCATGCCCATGTTGGACCCTTGTCAGTTTTGGCATTCCTATGTGCCACCTAGGCATCTGCCTAACACGCACTGTGCCCTAGCTGGACCACAGCATGGGCTGCATATCCCATTTACAGCATCAGTACAGTTGCCCTTTCCTACATGCCCACTCTGCTGTTGCTGCACATGTGCATGCCATAACAAACCTGCCCAATCTAAATGACAGAAACCCTGATCAGCGCTATTTCAATGTGGGATCATTCACTTTGTAGGGGGACAGAGAATAGACCCTTCCAAACATGATATCTTATTTTTTGAGCTTTGTCAGTGATGTTGCTTTATGTTTATCATTAATATCACTTTTGGCCAGCTTGGTTATTGGATCGGCTCTGAAAATGCCCCATGGGCACCACAAAGCGCAGAAACTGCTGATGCTCCCGTTGAACGGGGATATGGAGGTAAGCTTCCGTGAGGTCCAATGACGTCAGGAACTCCCCTGCCCTGACCGCGCCGCAATCACCGACTGCAACGTCTCCATCCGGAAGTGGGTTATGCGAAGACACCGATTTACCCTCTTTAAATCCAGAATGGGGCGAAAGGAACCTTCCTTTTTTGGCACTACAAAATAAATCGAGTATCGACCGCACCCACACTCTTCCGACGGAATGGGCACCACTGCCCCGAGATGCAGTAGACGCTGCAAGGTTTCCGAGACCGCCCGCCGCTTTAGTGGAGACCGGCAAGGCAACTGGACAAAGGAGTCTAACATGGGCCGATGGAGCTCTAAAGCATAACCCTCTTGCACGACCTCCAACACCCACTTGTCTGAGGTAATTTGGACCCAGGCAGGGTAAAAGTCCCGCAATCGTCCTCCCACGGGCACCACCGCTACCTGGGCCCGCCGTATCTCATTGGGGCTTCTTGACGTTAGAGGACTGGAAAGGGGCAAAGCCTCTGCCCGCCCCCCTGAAACTCCGAAACCCCTGGCCCCGCGTTGGGAACCTACCCCTCTGGGGCTGGCCAAAACGAGAGGACCGAAACCGACGAAACTCCCTAGGAGCCCCCCTGGAAGAAGGGGCTCCTCAGCCCTGCTTTGGTTTATCCTCCAGCAGATGACCCCCCTTGGACTCCCCAAGGTCCTTGACTAACTTCTCTAAATCTTCCCCAAACAACAGCTTCCCCCGAAAGGGAAGTTTGCTGAGGCGGGCCTTAGAGGACCCGTCCGCCGACCAGTTACGCAACCAAAGGTACCGTCGCGCAGCCACCACCGAAGCCATGCTCTTAGCCAAGCCCCGGATGAGATCATAATGAATGTCTGCTAGATAAGTGGTGCCAGACTCCAGCCGCGCAACCTCCTCCCCCTGCTCCACTTGCAATCTCTGAGACCAGCGCAAACAGCCCCTCGCCACCCAAGCACCTGCTATGGAGGCCTGTAAGGAGAGGGCCGAAACATCAAACACCTGCTTCAGCAAAGAATCCAACTTTCTGTCTTGCATATCCTTCAATGCCGTGGCGCCCTCAACCGGGATTGGCATCTTCTTAGTGACAGCCGATACCGCCGCATCCACCTTCGGAGATCGAAAGAGCTCCCTGTCCTGGTCCGAAAGATAAAGATAAAGCCGAGCCAAAGACCTGGCCCCTCGAAGGCCCGCTTCCGGCAAGTCCCATTCCTCCTGAATCATGTTCCTAAATACCCTATGCACAGGAAACACCTTCTGGGACGTCCGCACTGCCTGCAACAGCGGATCCTCCAACGCTTCGTCCGCTCGAGGCTCCACGGAGGGCATATTTAGTGTCTTTAACATCTCAGAAATCAGCGCTGGGAGCTCCTCCTGCCTGAACACCCAGACCACTCTACTTTCTTGCTCAGTGTCCGGCAACTCTCCTTCTTCTAATTCCTCCTCCGAGTCCTCCACTTCCAACTCCCTGGCATCCTCGTCCCCCCCCCGAAGGGGGACTGTCTTCTAACATTACCTTGCCCCTTTTCACTGGAGCTGACTCCTCCTCCGGCCGCCCCGCATCCCTTGGGGAGGAGCCGCCAACGGCTGCAGCAAGGCCAAGGCCTGCTGCAAAAGGGCAAAGAAATCCTGCGGAATTCCTGGAGCGCTGGTTCCCTGGCCCCCTTCTAGCTGCCGGCCAGGGTCCGCAGTGGAGGACGGCCCAGCTACCGGTTCCGCGGGAGCCAAGACCGAGGACAGGACTGGAGGCAGGACCTCCCCCACCTCTGGAGGAGTTCCCACTGGATCCCAAGAGGACCCTTCCCGCGGATTATCCTGGAGCGCTGCCCCCATGGTACAGGCGCTACACACTCCCTCAGGTAACATCTCACAGCGCCTGGTGCCACACACCAAGCAACGCGGCCTGGTAGGCATCTCCGCGGCTGGAAATAGCACCTGGAGCTGCTACCTCAGACCCACTTACAGTTATCCGTTACGGTATTACCCTTCCCATTTTTTTTTTAATCTAAGGCCCCCGAGGCAACCCGGCCTCTAACTGCCCAGGAAAAGAATAAAGGAGCAGAAACCGCTGCAAAGAAAAAAGGAATCAAAACTGAAAATAAACTCAAAATAAAACACCGCGGCTCACAAAATGGCCGCCGTCCCCGAGCTTCCCGCCCTGAGACACGCGGCGCCTCTAAACCCCCGTGAAATGGGCCGGCAAACCGAGAAGAAGCCTAACCCAGCCCCTCCCCCCCCCCCCCGGCCTACCTCGCACTCCTCAAACCAAGGGGAAATTAACCCCGAACCCGGGAAGGGAAAACCCCGGCGCCGGAGCTCAGCCTTGCCACGGCTTCGGCTCCGGCGCTGCTCTTACCGCCTCAGCAGGAATGGTGCTGCTGCTGCCTTCAACCTGTTCCTCACCCTTCTCTGCGGGTTCGGGAACAGGGAGGCCCCAAAATTCTGCCGGCTGCTGCTCGTTTGTACAACGGGGAATAAGGGCCCGAGAGGGGAGGGGGAGGAATGGGAGGGGGGGGGGAGGAGGGAAACAGGCACCGAGATCCAACAGCCAACAAGTAGGACTCCTTCCTGCAGCAGCTCTCCAGCTAGAAAGGTAAGCAGAAAACAAACCAAATTAAATCAAATCCAGTAAATGAAATTAAACCAAATTAAACTAAAATAATCAACTAGCTCTGCCCATTTGCCTAAACTGAGCCCAGTCCCAGGCTCAGCCCTCTCTCCAGCTGCTTGGAGACTGAAATACTGGTGGAAGGGGGCAGTCTTTTTTCAGTCTCCAAAGCTGCTGGTGGAGGTTGACAACTCTATGGTACCGGGACTGGACTAGAGGGACGTAAAGGAACTAACCATTTATGACACAGTGCTAATTCCCACCCACAAAGATTACACGCTGGAGAGGAGCAGTGTGATCTGAGAAGCTTGAGGCAGGCAGATCGATGAGAGCTCATAGAAATGCCTCCCCATCTGGCACAAGGTTAGAAAAGGTAGGGAACAGCAGTGGTGTAAAGGATTCAAAGTATGGCCACTGGAGGGCAGCAGAGCACTGCGCAGTCAGGTTCCACCAGCTTGCTTTCTTCTTAAGTTCCTGAAAAATGTGATTGCTAAAGACTTTGGGCCTGATATTGAGCTAGGCTCATTTTTGCAGGGTTATGCGCCTGGTCAGTGCATAGCCCTCCCTGCCGACCTCTAACCTGGATATTCAATGCCACAGTGACGGCATTGAATATGCAGGGATCGCCGCACACACCGGAAGCTGCAGGAGCTAACCGGGCAGCAGCGAACCTGTAGGATGCATTGCCCAGTTATCTCCTGCGCCTTAGGCAAGGGTTTTCCTCACCTAGCTTTTCAGCTCCGATTGCTAATTGGACAGTATGCAATACTGCTGCTGCCTGGTTATTGCTTGTCGCTGCCTCTGCTCTGTCCCAGAACCCCCCCGACATTCCCTGATGCTAACCGGATAGCATAGGGGCGCATAGGGGAGTTAGAAGGGGATATTCAACGGCACTAACCATGTAAGTGCCGTTGAATATCCCAATTTAAGGCATTTATGCGGTTTACTGGGTGGTAAATCGTGTAAATGTCTTTTGAAAATCGGGCCCTTTGATTTCCATTGCACAAAGGCTGCTTAGCAATCTAAGAGCTCATTAAAGTTTAATCACATTTCATGAGACGTTCTGGGGAAAGGAGAAGTGTGGGCCAACAGGTTTTTTTTTTACACAGCTGATCCAGTAGTGAAAATGGTTTTAATCTGGGCTTTATTTATTACCAGAAGAATGCCCGTCATTTCCCCCTTAGACTACTGCAACCTGCTCCTCACAGATCTTCTCTACACTCCAGTCCATCCTAACATCAGCTATATGGCTTGCCATGTGACCACACCCATGTAACACCTCTTCTCAAATCACTCTATTGGCCCCTATCTGTTTCTTTGCATAGTTTTTCTTATTTGCAAGCACATTAAGAGGGTCATTTTAGAGGTTCTATTTGTGATTTGCACATCTGGAAGTGCCCATTTAGACATGCCAATCGCATCCACATCCTAAAAGCCATTTTAGAAAGGCCCAAATTTAGATGTGTCTGGCATAATCATGTCTATGTCACATGAGGGAATGGTGGCGGCATATCCTGGGTGGCCTAGACGGCTGATTTTATAACTGTGTTGTGTGTTTATATCCATGTCTAGACCTACCCCTGGCACAAAAGCCATTTGAAAAGTGCTCAGTTCAGTCAACAAGCAATAGAATTCCCCCTCAGCAAGGCATATAGGTAAATACACAGACCGTCTTCTCAGCTGCCGCACCGCTGTATGTCTCCGCTTCCAAAATGGCAAGCTGGAACGTATATGTGGTGGCAGATACATGTGTGCATTCCAAAATACCATCGCGGACACGTTTATGTTGCTGGTTTCGGTAACATGCATATTTGTAATATCGTCCGGCAATCTGCACGTGTCTGGCGCATGATTCTACACATTCCCGGTTCCTTCTTATTCTGTAGAGACATTTGTCTTTTCAGGTGGAGAGAAGTCAATTTTAGTAAGTATTTGCACATCCACCTTCTCTGCTGCCCCCTCCCATGGGATTTCAGACACTTTGATGTGGACATCCCAGATGATCCCTAAAGAGTCTTTCCAAAATGTGCCTCCTACACCCCTCCTGAGGATTCCATTCAGCAGGCAAGTCCCTCTTTTTCTGTGCCCTTCTCGTCCATCTCCATGCTTTCTACTTTCTGTGCCGTCTGCTTGCATGATGCCCTGAGTTGCCACATCAGGCTTCCTCTTTGACCTTACTGAAATCTAATCCAAAACTTACCTTTCTGAGGCTGGTGTTAAATCTTCCTGATCACAGCATGATCAGTCTGGATGAAATTCCCAAATCATCTTTTGTCCTGTATAAGAACTAGGAGTGGAGGAGTAGCCTAGTGATTAGGGCAACTGCCTAGTACCCAGAAGATCAAGGGTTCATTTCCCACTGGCACTCCTTGTGACTTTGGAGCAAGTCACTTTACCCTCTGTTGCCTTGGAAGAAAAGGCTGGCAATCTACTTCTGGTGACACATTGCCAAGAAAACTCAGAAGTAGCTGGGTTGCTATGAGTCAACACTGACTTGATGACACTAGGAAAGGGACTGTCTCTTATGTAGTGACATTGGAAGCTCCCTGCTATACAAGCCAGGCTGTGACTCATGTCTCTGTGCTAGGATATATAAATGTTGTAGCATTAACACATCTTGCCTTATACGTATTCCAGGTATAACAGCATAAAATATATAACTCAAATTTGGGGCAAAGTTTAACTCTCTCCCAGGTAAATTTCCATAGCAGTCTTACAATGGGTCTCTAGAGCTCATAAGCCTATGCCAGGACTCACAGAGCTTCTGGGCCTCTGACCCTTCCAAATGGCAGGTGCCATCCCAGCTTCCCCTTTGAATATCCTGAGGAGCAACTCAGATCCTCAGGGGTGGGGCTATTAGCTACCTGTTCTAAGCCGTTCACTTGAGTCAGGCTGTGTCTCTGCACCACTACACCAGTCCCGATCTGAGCAGATTCAGGTTTCAGGCCTGCTGAGGCTTCTTCTGCCTTCTGACCCAATCTAGAAATGCCCTCACACTGCAGTGTAGATAGTTTATGTATATAGTTAACCCAGTTATCCAAGTTTGTACTCCTGTTCAATGTAAAACCTGACAGTTTGTCGTTATGGTCGTTTTTGTTATGATGTAAACCGCGCTGATTCTAAATAGCGCGGTATATAAGAAACTGTAATAAATAAATAAATAAATAAAATAACAGCAGTGTCCAGCTCATGCCACAATAAAAATAAAAGTAGTAGAGAGCTGCAGCATCGCACAAAGTCCATGGATTCGTTACATTGCATATGTCTGCTCAATTCCCAGCCCTCTCTCTCTTCCTCTTCTCCACTCCAGACCCCTTCCTCACCATGCTCGGTCTGCAGTCCTGTGTCCCCCCCCCCCCCCTGCTCAGTCCACCCTTCTCTTAGTTCCTTCCAAAAGCCTCAGTCATCTATCTTAGCCTTAATTTGACCTCTTCCAACCAGTCTAAATCTCCCTCTTCCAAGAGTTCATTATTTACTCTCTCCGCTCAGAGTCTCAACTCTCTCCCTCCTCCCAACCATCCCTCTAGTTTGAATCTACCTATCTGTAGACTCGTAAGAGTTCATTTGTTCCCCCCACCCAGCAGTGTGCAGAACCTAATGATATCCTGGGAAGTCAGCTGAAAGAGAAGCTCTCTCCAGCATTCACAGTAAACGTCCCCTATCTATGTTGCAGCGGAGAGGCCTCTAATGATATAAAAGATCTGCTGCTCTTCTTTCCAAGATGCAACCAGTTCTTCCATAGTCAAACTACTGTGATGGCGCCGTCCCAGCCAGGCTGCCCATCTCACCTGCCCCTTTCAACATGTCTTCCCCAGCCTTAATCTCCACCTCACCCTCAGTTCCACCATTTCTGGTGGTCATGTATCAATCCA
The DNA here is from genome assembly GCA_033557465.1 of Ichthyophis bannanicus. NCBI lineage: Eukaryota > Metazoa > Chordata > Amphibia > Gymnophiona > Ichthyophiidae > Ichthyophis > Ichthyophis bannanicus. Next base: position 486,336,393 of record CM066038.1, on the reverse strand, counting down.
TCTCAAGCTTGTACCAGGGTGTTCATGTGTGTGTGTGGCTTTACTAGAGGTAGGTCTTGTCAGACAAATATGATTGATTTCTTTGACCAGGTGACCAGAGAACTGGATTGGGGAAGAGTGCTAGATGTGGTATACTGGAGACCGCACCTTCAAAAGGATATAAACAGGATGGAGTCAGTCCAGAGGGTGGCTACTAAAATGGTTAGTGGTCTTTGTCATATAACAAATGGGACAGACTTAAAGATCTCAGTATGTATACTTGAGAGAAAAGGCAGGAGAGGGGTGATATGAGAGACATTTAAATACCTCTATGGTATAAATGAACAGGAAATGGCCTCCTATTGAAAGGAAGCTCTGGAATGAGTGGTCATAGGATGACGGTGAAAGGGGACAGACTCAGGAGTAATCTGAAGAATATTTCTTTATGGAGAGGGTGGTGGATGCATGGAACAGCCTAACAGTGGAGGTGGTGGAGACTAGAACTGTATCTGAGTTCAGAAAAGCGTGGGACAAGCACAGTGGATCTCTAGGGAGTGGAAGGGATTGTAGAACATACTAGTTCTTATAGATGAGCCGACTGGATCGCTTATATGGTCTTTATCTGCATCATGTTCTACCTTTCTCTGTCTGCACAGTGCAGGGTGGTATGCATGTGTCTGTAGAGTGGAGGGTTGTGGGGTTTGCGGTGGGAGGTGGGAGGTGCATGGTGTGGGGTGTGGAATATTTGTGTGTGTGTGTGTGTGTGTGTGTGTGTGTGTGTGTGTGTGGTGCAGGAGTATAGATAATCTGGTTCCTTGCACTATGCAGTCATCTATGCAGTATGCCAAGCCATGATAACACCAATACTAGATTACTGTAACATAATTTATCAAGGCCTTTCAAAGAAAATAACACATCCACTCCAACTGGTACAAAACACTGCAGCACAAATCACCAGAATGGCTAAACACAGCCACATTACACCCACCCTACATCAGCTACATTGGCTTCCAGTTCTCACATGTTCCAAATTCAAAACATGCGCATGTGGAGGCGAGTATATGGGACTACATGCATATGACCCAGGAGCCATATGACCCAGGAGCTGTAGCATTTCCCTGGCAGTAAGAGAGTCTCTGAGACGTGCTTGAGACGCCACCTGATTGAATCAAGTGCAGTGGAGTTGGGGCAAATATGTCCTCGACTGCTGAGTGTTCAAGAGAGCTCCTATGAACTCTAGAGTCTGAGTGGGAACTAGTTGGAACTTTGGGAGATTTATGACGAATCTCAAGTGCTGTAGCACCTGCATGGTGCGTGAGAGAGACAGGCTGGCTTCTTGAGATGTGCTTGCTCTTATAAGCAAGTTGTCTAAGTAAGGGAAGACAAATATCTCCAGAGTTCTTAGGAATGCAACTACAACCGCCATGCACTTTGTGAAGACTCTTGGGGCAGAGGCCAATCTGAATGGATGTACCTTGTATTGATAGTGTCTTCCTTGGAACATTAAGCATAGGGATTTTCTGGATGAATAAGAATACGAGTGTATGCTTCCTTTAAGCCTAGAGAATAGAGCTAGTACTGACTCTGGAGATAGGGGAGAAGGATCCCTAGAGAGACCATCTTGAACTTCTCGCATATGAGAAGCTTGTTTAGATTTCTGAGGTCCAGGATGGGCCTGTATCCTCCTGTTTTCTTTGGAATGAGTAAGTATGGAGAATAGCCCATTCTCTGCTGAGATGTTGGAACCTCTTCTATTGCACCCTGTAGTAGAAGGGAGGTGACCTCTTGCAGCAACAGAGCAGTGAGAGGGGGCTGAGAACGATATTCTCTTACTGAGGTAGAGGGGGGCAGGCTTTGCAGATGAAGCCTGTACCCTCTCTCACTGTCTTTAAAGTCCACTGCTCTGAGGTGATCAAATGCCACCTGAGGACATAACGGCACAGTCTGCTGGCAATGTGGAGGGGATGGGGGCTCTCCAGAGGCAGAGCAGCTATGTTCTCTAGGAAGGAGTCAAAAACCTCGCCACTTAGTCTCCCCTTTCCTTGTTAACCGAATTACCTGTTATCCCCTGTTCCTTTACCTATTCACCGCAGAGCTGAGCTGGCTGCATCTTAAGAATCTCTGACTTCCTTTGCTGTTTTGGAGGCTGCTGTCCCTTCGGAGGAGCATGATGCTGACATTGAGAAGCAGGGGTGTAAGAAGAATACTACTACTTCTTTTTAGTAAAGAAGGCTTTCCTTGCTGCTGTCTTCTTCTTAGCTGGGTTGGCAGTAGATCTAGAAGGCCTATTCAGGGTAGTGTTCTCAGATTCTAACTGAGACGCTTTGTCTTGCCAATCCTTGCCAAAAAGGTTTTCACTGGTGCAAGGAATGTTACCCAACTTCTCTTGAACCCATTGTTCAAGATCTGTGCTTGTAGCTACGCAATTCTGTGTGCACTGATGCAGATCAATGTAGCTCTACTGGTACACTCAAAGCAATCAAAAGTTGCCCCATTGACAAACTTTGAGACGTTCTGAGCATGCTTGATTAGGATGAGGTAGTCTGCTCTCTTGTCTTCAGGGAGAAGAGGAACCATTGATTCCAAATCCCTAGTTACCTCTTTGAGGAACATACCTATGTAGAGTATGTAGGAACTAATTCTGGCTGTTAGCATGGAAGCCTGAAAACAATGTCAACCAAAAGCATCAAGTGTTCTTGATTCTCTACCCGTAGGGTTAGAGGAATGTCTCTTCACACTTTTGATTCGACGCATTGCCGTTTCTACTACCATTGAATGGTGTGGTAATTGTGTCTTTTGAAAACCAGGACATTCCGGTACCTGGTACATGGTACCAAGCCATCGAGTATGCGGTGAAATGGTAAGGGGTGTCTCCCACATACAAAGTATGAAGTCATGGATAATGCAGTGAATAGGAAGTGTAGCTGCTTCCTTAGCAGCTGTTAGGTATTGGAGAATTTCCAATTCTTCAGCTCTAGGCTTTTTCTCTGATGTTACTGTTATGGAAAGGCCCCTGGTAACATTGCGTATAAAGTCTTGAAAAGACATGTCCTCTGGTGGGGACATGCGACATTGTGGAGACGGAGATGGGTCCTCCAGTAGACTTTTTAGGCCTTGAGTATCGACCGATTCATCACCCGATGAATCCAATTCCAAAGACTCAAAGTATTGATGTTCACGCTCCACCCAAACAACTTGGTACTGATCAAAGTCAGTACTTGGAATAAGTTTAGCCGGAACCTTGGCACCAGAAATGGACTCGAAGACAGGCATGGGCAGTAGCATAGTTAGCGGCACTTAACCCAATGTAGTTTGCATCGGTACCAAAGCTGGTGCCGGCGTTTGCGGGACCGACTGTAAAGGTTTTACTGGACCGAGGTTGCCAGTAAGGCCGCTAAGCTCCGTTCGATGGCCAGGATGTGCTGATTCATGGAGCTTGCTGATGCTTGGGTATCGGTACCGGAATTGCGGGCCACAATCCCTGAGCACAGCACCAGGAGCTCTCTGGAGGTGGAGGCCTCGGGAGCATATGGGACCTTTTATGGCTTTGGAGGTTCTGCTGGGGTTGTTTGGCTGGTGTATCCCCCTCCAGGGCAACGCTCGAGGCATCTCGATGCTTAGAAGGAGATCTACCCTTGGGGGGACGGCCAGTCTTCAATGAAGACCTATGTTTTGATACCCGAGATCCATGGGAGGAAGACAATGCCCTCGATGACATCAAGGCTAGAGAGACAGCGTCAGAGGCAAAGAGGGTGCCTAACTTTGCAGCCTGGTTCTGTAGGCCTCTGTTCATCATCTTCTTACAGAGGGGACATTCTGATAGCTGGTAGTCAGGACCTAGGCATTTCAGACACCAGTCATGGGTGTCGGTGGCTGAGATGGTACTGCCACACTGAGAACATTTCTTAAAAACACTAGTTGGTTTTTCCATCATGCCGGTGACAAAATGGAAGGCCTGGGCCTAAAATGGCATCGATGCACCTGAAGAAAGTAAAACTTTTTTTCCCCCTCCCCTTTTTTTTTTAAGATAGAAAGAATCGACAATGAGTCGGTACCAGCGTCGACAGGAAGGCAGACATGAACCACAAACAATATGAAAACCAGGAATTTTCTGCAGTGCAGGATTTGCTTCCTGCCGGCTCTGTGGAAAATGAAGAACTGAGGAGGGAGAGTGGGAAAGGTGGGAAGGCAGCTACGCAGGCGCAATGGGGTGCTCCCAAAAGCTTTCCTATTGGATGCTGGGGAATGTTCTTGCGCGGACTCCGTCGGTACCGACATCACCCCATATGTGAAGACTACATTCCTGCTTGTTCCTGGAGATAGATATTCCTCTTTACAGAGCATTATGGCTCCATCACATGAACATACAGAGTCCTCCCCCTTGTACAGATTGTCTACTGTGCACCTAGCACCTCGTCACTTAGTCTCCCCTTCCCTTGTTAACCGAATTACCTGTTATCCCCTGTTCCTTTACCTATTCACCGCAGAGCTAATGGTTAGCCCCCATCTGCACTGGCTTGGGGCCCCCTCCCTAATACTTAAGCCTATATTTACTTTACTGGACTTATGCACCTCTTAGTCTATAAGTTTAATTGGTAATTATATCTTTAATTCTATACTACATTTATTCTTGTGTGCCACTTGGCATCCCCTTATTAAATCCTCCAATTTTATCCCCCCTGTTCTTTGTATATTTCCTTGTTAATGTTACAATGTAAAGCGCTTTGAATATATGATAAAGCGATATAACAGAATGTGTTAAATAAATAAATAAAATCTCGTCAACTTTCCACCTCTTGCACTCTTCCCTGCCATCCGCAGTCTCCTTCCTCCTGCAATGCACGCTCCTCTCCTCACACTCTGTTCTCCTTCGTCTATCCCCCTTTCCCTCCCCCTCCCTTTCTACCATTTCGTTTCCCCCTTTCCTGTTCCTCCCTCACCTTCCTTTCTTCCTCGGCCCATCATCTGACACTTTTCTTCAGGTTACAGTTGCTGTCACTTCCTGCGTCATTGCTGGTGGCAGACGGGGTCCCCACCATCACACTTCTTCCTTCTGGCTGAGGTCGTGATCTGTCTCTCCTCTTCTGCCGCTGCACGGATGAAGTCCCTGCCTGCCTATCTTAACCCCAGGCACAGGTTTGTTTATGTAAGTGTAAACAACGCTGGACAGACAGTCAGATGGATGGACCCTCCTCAACAGGTCTATTGCTAGTATGGAACGTGCCTAGAAAAGGGTTCTCAACCCGGTCCTGTGGACACCCCTAGCCAGTCTGGTTTTCAGTATTACCCAATGAATATGCAACTCTTCCACTCACTTCCCCTCATCCTGTGGTGTCCCCCAGAGTTTGGCTCTAGCTCTTCTGCTCTTCAATATTTTTCTTGCCCCCTTAGCCACCCTCATTCATCAGCACGGTGTCTTGGCCTGTTACTACATTGATGATATTCTGCTGCTCTTTCATGAGCATCCCACCTCCCCAGATCTCACTACTATTAATTTCCAAGTTGCTCTCTGGTTACACTTTAATCACCTGAAACTGAACCCTTCAAAGACTTCTGCCATCTGGCTCACGGGTTCCTCTACTGCTCCCTCTTCAGCCCCCTTGCTTGATGGTTCTCCCGTTGCCTTAGTGCCTTCACTTAAGTATCTGGGTGTTATTCCTGATAGTGGCCTCGCCTTTCGGGACCAGATCAGTGCTGTGGTCAAACGTTCTTTCTTCACCCTTCCTCAGATTCACTCCATTTGTTCTCTTCTTTCTGAATCCGCGATCGCTACTCTGCTCCTGGCTCTAATCATATCCAGTTCAGATTACTGCAACATCCTTTACACCAGTCTACCAAATTACCAACTGAAGCGCTTACAAACAGTCCAGAACATCGCTAACCATATACTTCATCACGCCACCAAATATGATCACATTTCCCCATTGCTCATCTAGTCTCATTGGTTACCTATCACATATCAGATTCAATTTAAACTTCTTACCCTGGTTCACAAGACCTTGTATACTGGCAGTCCTGCTTAGCTGTCTTCGCACATCATTCCCTATCCCCCGGCACATCTGTCTCGATCCGTTCGGCTAAGCGACTACCTCTTCATCCTGCTTCACTTGCCTACTACAAATCTACTAGACACTCGGCTTTCTATTTTCTGGGCCCTAGTCTTTGGAATTCACTCCCTGCCGATCTCTATCTGGAACTCTCTTTCTCCAGATTCAAATCTCTCCTCAAAACGCATCTCTTTCAGTTAGCTTTCAAGCTACCTTCACAGGCCTCCTGCCTCTCCCTTCCCCTACTCACTACTTGCCCCTCTCTCCCTTCTTCTGCACCTCTGTGTATAGCATTTTCTTACCTTTACTTTAAATTTTAATGATGTTCTTTTCCTTTCTTTAAATTTTGTTTTTATTGTACACTGCTCTGCTATTCTGAAGGGAAGCATAGTAAGTTGTAATAAACCATAAAGAGAGAGAGATCTGCATTCAAGAAAAGTAATCCATGCAAATCTTTCTAATGCATATTCGATGTGGATATCTTGTGTGGCCCAAGCACTGGAGTGAGAACCACTGATACAGAAAAGGCCTGTTTAACACTAATAAAGAACAAGGGGATACAAAATGAAAACTGTTTGGGGTAAATGAAAGTTTTATTTATTTATTTGTGAAAGTTTATAATCTCCAAGTCTCGGGGAATGACACCTACCCTCTCGGCTGGCATGTGGAGAGATTAAGCACAAGTCCAAGTTACCTGATTAGAGTCTTCCACAATATGCCGATTTGTATTTCTATTTACATTATAACAATAATTTGTAATGCCACATCAATGTAAATCAATTTGCATATGCAAATTATACATGCAAATTGTTTTTCTCTCTTTTGGGAGGGTGTTCTTATTTTGGGGTACTCTGAATTGGCCACCCTAACTGATCCCTAATTCCGCAGTGAATTAGTCCACTAGAGAGTATTGCTCAAAGGTGAAGCAGGAGCATTGGGAGTGACAGAATAACGTACAAATCCAGGAGCGAGACTGCCTTATATTATAAGACTGCATGGAATGCTGCTGCCACCTTGTGGTAGAAGATGGAATAATTTAAAAGTAACTTTGTGGAGACATGTGACAGGATGCCTTCCTCGGGTGGCTCTGAAACTAGCGAGACCTTGCTGCCTCTGGAATGAGCAACTTAGAGCTGACCCGTCACCCTGTAGATCAGTCCTGATGTCTAAATGTGTATCACGTTACATCTAGCCCAATGGTTCTCAACCCAGTCCTCTGGAACCCCCAGACCAGTCAGGTTTTTAGGATACCCACAATGAATATGCATGAGATAGATCTGCATACAATGGAAGCAGTGCATGCAGATCTATCTCATGCATATTCATTATGGATACCCTGAAAACTCAACTGGACTAGGAGTCCTAGAGGTCTGGGTTGAGAACCACTTATCGAGGAGTTCCTCCTCCATTTCAAATCTGCAACAGAATGTACCAGGAAGAGGGTGGGGAGAGGGGGAGGGCATTTGAAAGTCAGGACTTGTCTGAAGTCTTCCTCCAGGAGCTGGGCCACACTTGATTCTGCATATTTCTATTTTTTTAGATGCTGGGTAGCAGAACTTGGGAGTGATCTGCAATGTGGTCAGTTCCAGTACAGTCTTCCAGTAATCTCACTGAGCTATGTGCTGAAAGAGCATCCCAGAAGTGACATCTGGTGGACTGATGCAGTAATGCGTGCTGGGCTTTGCGCATAAGTTAACTGGGCTTTTGTACACAATTTTGTGCACTACCACTACAGAAAGGAGGTTCACGCATGAGCTGACTGAGAGCAACGCCTCGAGCAGACAGCGGTGCATCATGAACTGAAGCAATTAACTATTCAGGGCAAATGCAGGGAAGTGCACAGAAGACAAGAACGCTGAGCACAAAACGGATTTTAGCACAAAATCTGAGAAGACGTATTATTTCCAACTTTATATACCGCCCTCCTTCCAGGTATCAGGGCGCTTAACACTTTTTAAAACCAAGTGCAAATGATCCAGCACACAAAAGACATAGTATAGATATTATCACCAAGAGCACATCTGCAAATGAAATGTGAAAGAGAAAATATGTCTTTAGCCTTCTTCTAAATTGTTTAAAACAGCCTTCCGCCTGAAACTACTACGGAAGAGAATTCCATAAATAAGATCTGTGGTCAGCACGGACAAAACGTTTCTCTTTGTCTTGAGTGTGGAAGACCTGCAACTCTTTTCCGGCCTTGCCGAAGGGGCATGATGGGAAAACCTGTAGGGGATGAGGCGTTGGGTAGGAGGTGTGCTGGAACAAGGTCATGCACATGTGCTGGAAATGCTATTGCTGTTTATGCTGCTCAGTAACAGAAGAGGTTTCTGAGTGTAAGCAGTTTTTGAGTAGTATGTACTGTATTTGCTTCACTCTCTTTGGGGTGTTTGGTAAGCAGTGGAGTAGCAGCCTAATGGTTAGAGCGCTGGCTTGGTAAACAAGAGACTGGCATTTGTTTCCCACTAGCACTCCTTGTGGCCTTGGGAAAGTCACTTAACCCTCTATTGCCTCAGAAGAATCCAAGTTATCAATGTCCCTATTTAATGTACATTACCGAGTTTGAGTTACAATGCAAACCGCTTTGACTAAATGATAAAGTGGTATAAAAAAAAACTGTTAAATAAATAAATAAATTGCTGTTTATGTGTCAGATAACATTCCAGCACACAAGCATAAGTGCTGACCAGTTCTTATGTTTGCAAGATATAGGTGCTTCTAGTACAGACCTGTGTGCCAGGGTGTCTGCCTGGCTCTCCTTGTTTAGTGCACACAACTAGCTTGGATGCTGTTTGGTTACAGCAGTGGAAAGGAAAAGCTTTGTGTAGGACTTGTGTTAAGAAGTCCTGGCTGATCTTTAGTGCATGACTCTAACACAAGGTTTCTGCTTCGCTCCTAGTATGGGAGCCTGGGGAATTACTACTACTATTACTACTATTCAGCACTTGTAAAGCGCCACGCACGCAGCACTGCGCAGCTGACCTACAAGAGGTAGCCAGCATACAAGAGACAGTCCCTGCAAGTCAAAGTCAAGCTCATCGGAGCTTACAATCTCGTTAGAACAAAACATAAGTTAGAACAGTGTAGAGCATTAGTCAGTTCTGCGCAAGGTAGAGCATTGGTCAGTTCTGCGCAAGGTACGGTTTGGTCAGTAGTTTGGTCATAAATGATGACGGGGGTTAGGGTAAGATGAGGAAGGAGTCAGGATCTGAATGCAACAGTGAAGAGGTGGGTCTTCAATTTGGATTTGAAGAGGGCCAAGGAGGATGCCAGGCGCACAGACGCAGGTAGGCTGTTCCAGGCGTAAGGTGCAGCAAGGTGAAAGGAGCGCAGTCAGGAGTTCGCAGTGCATGTCAAAGGCATTGATAGAAGTAATTTGTTAGCGGAGCGCAGATTTCGAGAGGGGATGTAGGGAGAGATAAGAGATAAGAGGTAGTTAGGGGCCATAGAGTGGATGCACTTATAGGTTAGCAGGAGAAGCATGAATTGGATGTGGGATTGGACAGGGAGCCAGTGAGGTGACCTGAGAAGAGGAGTAACGTGGGTATGGCGAGGTTGGCAGATTAGTCGAGCAGCATGATTTTGTATAGATTGGAGGGGAAGGAGGTGGCTAGTGGGAAGACCAGTGAGAAGTAGGTTGCAGTAATCAAGGCGAGAGGAGATTAAGGAGTGGATAAGCGTTTTGGTAGTGTGTTCAGAGAGGAAGGGGCGGATTTTGCTGATGTTGTAGAGAAAGAAGCGGGTCTTAGCTACAAGCTGGATAAGAGCAGAAAAGGAGAGAGAGGTGTCAAAGATAACCTCCAGATTGCGGGCCGAGGGAACAGGAAGGATAGTAGATCCATCCACATGGATTGAGAGAGGGGGAAGTGGGGGGGAGGAGTTAGGTGGAAAGACAAGCAGTTCAGTCTTGGCCATGTTCAATTTTAATCGGCAATGAGACATCCAGGCAGCAATGTCCGAAAGACAGGCAGAGATCTTGGACTGAGTTGCCGGGGAAATATCAGGTGTAGAGAGGTATATTTGGGAGTCATCGGCATAGAGATGGTATTGAAAGCCATGGGAGGAGATGAGCGCACCAAGGCCTTGGGTATAGAGACAGAAGAGGAGGGGGCCCAAGACAGATCCCTGGGGTACTCCTACATGGAGTGGGGTAGGGGAGGAGGAGGAGCCACCAGAGCATACACTGAATGAGCGATGGGAGAGGTAGGAGGAGAACCAGGATAGTACGGAATCCTTGAAGCCAAGTGAGGAGAGGGTGATGAGGAGAAGGTCGTGGTCCACGGTGTTAAAGGCAGCAGAAAGGTCAAGAAGGATGAGGATAGAGTAGAGGCCCTTGGACGTAGCCAGGAACAGGTCGTTTGTGACTTTAGTGAGTGCCGTTTGTGATGTAGCAGGCTCTTATGAAGCAAAAGAAACTGATGGTGATCCGGTGGAGAGAGCCGGTACTGCAGGGGAATGCAGGATTTTCTCTGAGAGGAAAAAAGAATGCAGAGCTAATCAGGAACCACTCCTCACTTCAAGGCAGGTGAAAAGCCAAGTCCCTGATTGGGCACGCCCAAGCAGGAGGCGGGCAGTGCAGTACTCAGCTAGCTTGTTAAAAACCCAGAAACAGAAACAGTTAGACGAGCAAAGAGAGGACCACCAGGAGAGGAAAGAAGGAGACAAGCACCTGGACGAGGACAGGTCAGATGACCAGGAACAGGAACCGTGGGAGAGAGAACCACTAAGCAGCTGTGATCCAAGAAGGAGCAGACAGGAGCTGGGAGACTCAGGGGCAGAGAAAGATTTCTGGAAGCAGAAGAATTCTAAGGCACTGAGAGACCCAAGGCTGCAGCTCAGGAGTTTAAAGGACCCAGAAGAACCTTGGAATAGGAGGCAAAGGGATAAGGAATTACCCTGGAAGAAGCCCAAGCACAAGGTATCTGGTGGGTGTGGCACGGCTAGCAAGCTTAGCAGTGGAAAGCCAGAAAGAGTGAATTTTAATTGTGAAAGACAGGATAAAGGCAGAAAGTTTGATAATAACTGGTTAAGCCAAGAAAAGCCTGACTGTTTTCCTTTTAACACTCTGAGAGATTCTCTAAACACAGCTGAAGCGTTTTACTCTGCACTGCCATGTGGAGATAGGTGGGGGAAGGGAAATGCTTACATGCTGAAATGTTGTCCAAGTAAAAGCACTGATAATTGCCTAGAGATAAGAAATATAAACAAGCATTTACCTGAAGGAGGATTTGCTCAGCCTAACTCAGAAAATACACAGGCTGAATTACTTCTCAGTGAATTCAGAGAGTTCCTTAAAAGCAGAGCAGTTTCTACTCAGAACGTAGCAAAGCCATTGATCAGCTGGCAAGAAGAAATGCCTTTAATTTCTTTGCCATCTACGGAACAGGAAGTCCCGATGGATTGCTCTACTTGTATGATTCCAAAGGGCATTTAACTGATTTGCTTGCCAGTGTTGTATGTAAGAAAATAGCAAAGTTACTTCACTGTTTGCTGTGATAAAAGAGCTTATGTGAAGGGAATAAGTGGAAGCATATTCTGTGCAATTCAGGAGCAGTGCTGGTATCAGAGTTTTCTGTTACCTTAATGAAAAGGAGATCACATGACAGGTGAATGTGATCAGTAATGGACATTCAGTCAAGCAGTAAAAAAAGCCTTGTTTAAGTTCAGTTTCTCAATCTTGTTTTGTGCCATATTATTTCATTGACGTCTGCTGCATTTGAACTGCGAAAGCGGGAAATAAACCTCACAAAAAAAAGAAATATTCTTTGCCTTGCCTTATCACTTGAGTACCAACACAACTACAACATTAACCCTCAAGGGCATTCAAGGCCAGTCCCTCCCTTAACCCTCAAGGTCCAGGGAGTGGGTGGGTGGCATGTTTCAGTGGAATGTAGGGGACAGAAGCCGGATTGAAGCAGGTCCAGGAGGGCCTGGGAGGTGAGGAAGTCAAGGCAGCAACGGTGGACTGCTCGTTCTAATAATTTGGATATGAAGGGAAGGAGGGAGATGGGCCAATAGTTGGAAGGGTATGTGGGATCAAGTGAGGGTTTCTTGAGGAGGGATGGGACTATAGCATGTTTGAAGTCAGCGGGGACAGTTGCAGTGGAGAGTGAAAGGTTGAGGATATGAGTGATGGAGGGGACAATGGTGAGGGAGATGGAACGGAGGAGATGGGTGGGGATAGGGTCTGATGAACAGGTGGTGGGTTTGGAGGACGAAAGAAGGAGTGTGGTTTCTTCGTTGGAGATCGAAGGGAAGGAGGAGAGGGTGGCGGGGGAGTATGGATGGGGGAGGTGAAATGGGGAGGAGGGGAGGTAGATGAGGGGGTAGGGAATTGGAGGGTAATTTTGAGGATTTTGTCATGGAAGTAATCGGCTAGGGTTTGGGCAGAAAGGGAGGGCGGGATTGGGGGCGGGGGGACCTTGAGGAGAGAATTGAGGGTGATAAAGAGACGGCGAGGATCAGAGGCAAGGGAATTAGTCAGATGAATGAAGTAGTCTTATTTGGAAAGTGCTAAGGCTGACTGGAAGGAGCCAAGCATGAATTTGAAGTGTAGAAGGTTTTCTGGGGAGCGGGATTTGGACCAGGCTCGTTCAGCAGAACAGGTGCAGATGCGTAAGTAACGGATTGTGGGTGAAAGCCAGGGTTGGGGAGTAAATTGTTTAACAGGATGTGGGGTGGAAGGGGCAAGAGTGTCAAGGGCTGAGGATAGTGTAGCATTGTATGAGGGGAATGCCTCATTGACGGACTCGGATGATAAAATGGAGGAAAGAGATGGAGAAATGGTGGAGGAGAGAGTCAGGGGATCAATATTATGCAGATTTCTAAATAGGTTAGAGGAGACAGGATGAGGTTGGGATGGCGGGAGCTGTAGAGTAAAAGTTAAGAGGTGATGGTTAGATAAGGGAAGGATTGATTTGTGGAAATTTGAGGGAGAGGAATTGGAGAAGAGTATTAGGTCAAGGCAGTGGCCGTGTAGGTGTGTGGGGGCAGTGGAGCAAAGCTGGAGGTCAAACGAGGCGGTAAGAGTGAGGAACTTTGAGGCATGGGGGTTGGAGGGGTTGTCGACGTGAATGTTGAAATCGCCAAGAATAAGAGTGGGGGAGGAGGGATCCATAAAGGCAGAGAGCCAGGAGTCGAAGTCGGTGAGGAAGGTTGATTTGGAGTAGTCGGGTGGGCGATAAATAACCGCTACTCGGAGGGGAAGTGGTGTGAGGAGGCGAATGGAGTGGACTTCGAAGGAGAGGGGGGAGTGTGATTGGGGTGGCAGGAGGGGTTGGAATTGGCAAGAGGGAGAGAGTAGGAGGCCAACGCCACCACTGCGACCAGTAGATCAAGGTGTATGGGAGAATTGGTAGCCCCCATAGCAGAGAGAGGCAAGGGATGCGGTGTCGTCTGGGGGGAGCCAGGTCTCGGTCAGGGCAAGGAGGTGTAGGGCATTAGAAATGGGAATAAGGTAATGCACCCACTGTCTGTACCCCCTCACCAGACACCTCATACAGCACAGTTTCTGGAGAGAGACCCCATCTTTGCCAAAAGTCCAAAACAGAAGCAAAATGTCATTGAATTCCTTGTAGTATTGCAGAGAAGTAAATCTCACTACTGCCTTTAGAATACAGGTGACTTCTGCTTTTTCATAAAATGGCCTCCTGCAAGTTTGATTTTTCTGATTTAAGATGTCAAATCTTTTTGACTCATGCCTCTTCAAACTCTCCTATTAATACCTTCTTGGGAAAGGATGAAGAACGGCTGCTTCTTTGAGAGGAAAAGCTGACCTTCTGCTTGGAGGGCAGAGAGACACTGTATAAATGATGTCACCCTGTGGCCCTAGCTGGACATGTCATGCAATCTGGTTGCTCAGTCCCTCCCCCCTTCTCTCGCTTCCTTAATTGTTTTTCCCAATTACTGCCAGCAATGAGGATATTTAACTAAATTAAGTATGTAGGGCAGTACCAGAAATCAGGTCTGGATTAGGTTTTATCACACCAGGAATTAGAGCGAGAAGGTACAACTATTCATAGGATAGTTATCTAGGAAAGATGCATTCTGAGAAGGAAAAGCCAAGCTCCGAGGAGAAGGACCATTTTGCTTAGAGGTTTTCTAGGAAACAGCTTAGGAGAGTGTAGGCGACGACATCAAACAGGTAAACATGAGACTCGTCTACAGAGCAATAAGCCCCTACCGCGCACAGAGGAAAAAAGAAAGCAACGAACAGTGTAAAACTCATTAGCTTTACCTGGCCTCGAAAGGCTTAATCCATGCTGAGTGCTATAATACCAATAAAGAAATTTTACAGAATGAATTCTAAGCCCCTAATTATGAAAAGCTAATCATGGATCTCTTTGGGCTGAAATGTTTTCAGATGTTGAAGGCTGAGAGGAGGGGTATATCTTCCCAGTCGTCTGTGTATGGGAAGCTGCGTTTCCCCAAAGCAATTCCCGGGCTTCCAGCACAAAGCTCCCGATGTACAAACCCGAATCCACAGATCCGAGTAGAGTCCCCGACACACTGCTCATGGGCCTTGATGAGACAAATGCAGTCTCTAAGCACAATGGCACACAGCATCTAGGCTGTAAATCCTGAGCAGACCTTGACATAGGAACAAACTTTCCAAAATGCTAAACTCAATACAAATTATCCTTCCCTGGACAGAGTGAAGGAGTTTACTCTTTAGAAGGTGCACCCTCAGAGCTGAGACATAGTTGCTGGCACTGTGGAAGAGTTGTGCAAGAGATGTGATCCACTTTCATTGATGATGTGCCCACAGGCAGAAGAAAAAACCATGATTGCGCCAAAGACCCTTCCTGTCTGCAAACAGGAAGGGTCTCTGCCCTTGGGGCGGGGCTTGGTGGAGATAGGGCAGAGTTTGGGGTGGTGCTTGGGCCTCCCCCCCCCAAAGAAAAAGTCCTTTCACTGCCCCTGACATGAACACTGGACCTTGGCTTGAAAGGAGACAGCTGAGGACAGATATGATGGAGGTCTATGGGTAGTGAGCGGAGTGGATCAGGTAAACGTGGATCAGTTGTTGGAGGTCTATGGGATAGTGAGCGGAGTGGATCAGTTGTTGGAGGTCTATGGGATAGTGAGCGGAGTGGATCAGGTAAACGTGGATCAGTTGTTGGAGGTCTATGGGATAGTGAGTGGAGTGGATCAGGTAAACGTGGATCAGTTGTTGGAGGTCTATGGGATAGTGAGCAGAGTGGATCAGGTAAACGTGGATCACTTGTTGGAGGTCTATGGGACAGTGAGCGGAGTGGATCAGGTAAACGTGGATCAGTTGTTGGAGGTCTATGGATTGTGAGCGGAGTGGATCAGGTAAACGTGGATCAGTTGTTGGAGGTCTATGGGATAGTGAGCAGGGTGCATCAGGTAAACGTGGATCAGTTGTTGGAGGTCTATGGGATAGTGACTGGAGAGGATCAGGTAAACCTGGATTGCTTGTTTGCTCCTTCAGAAAGTGGAGGAATTAGGGAATATGCAGTGAAGCTAGGATGTAGCCCATTTGGGACTACTTGGAGAAAATATTCTTTCACTCAATACGTAATTGAGCTCTGCAATTCGTTACTGGAGAATGTAGGAAAACCTGTTAATGTAGCTGGGTTTTAAAAGGGTTTGGATGAGTTCCTGGAGGAAAGCTCCATAGGCCATTGTTGAAGAGGACCGGGGAAATCACTACTTACATAGGGACAAGCAGCGCAGAATCTGTGTACTGTTTTGGGAGCCTGACATGTGCTTGTGGGCTGGATTGGGCGCTGTTGGGGATGGGATGCTGGGCTTGATAGACCCTTGGTTTGACCCAGTATTACATATCTTATGACCTTAACTGACTCTGAAAATCCAAGCCCAATATCTCCTCATATCTCTTGCTAATACAACCAAAGTGGAGTTCTGCCTAGGGTAGAATTATTGACACAGAACCCCCCTTCCCTATTCTTCTAATACCTCACAGCTGCAAAGACCCCGCGCCTCAATCTCTAACTTCCTCACAGTTATAGGGACAAATATAGACACCCCCCCTACTCCTGATCTCTAAATACCTCCCAGTTTATTACCTGTTGTCCTAATACATCACAGCTGGAGAGACTGACACTGACACAGACCCCCCTCCCCCCCCCCATCTCTATATACCACCCAGTTGGATTGTCTGTCATTCCTCCCATTCCTCAATCTCTAAATACCTCCTAGCTGGGGAGAATGACACAGACCCCCTCCCCCCTTCAACGCTGATCTGTAAATACCTTTCAACTGGTAGAAGTAGCACCAAATATTCCCCACCCCATCCCCACTCCAACAAGAGCTCTAAATGCCTCACAGTCAGAGCTCAGTTTGGGGGGGGGGGAAGGGAATATGGTCTGGGGCACTTCTCAGAGGCAGAGCGACAGGGGTTTCTACCCCAGTCCTCCCCTTCCAGGCAGCCTGCAGGGAATAGCAAGGGAGGGAATGACCCTGGAGCAGAGAGAGCAGAGAACAGCCGCTCTGCTCCCTAATCCAGCCCCTCTTTCACTGCTGCTTCCCGCCCCCCCCCCCTTCTGTTTGGAGGGACCAAGAGGGGACAAGGTGATTCTGAAGCAGATACTGCAGAGCAAAGGACATTTACAAAAAGGGTGGGAGGGAGAGATTAGCACTGATGATTGACATTAATGCCACGTTTAACCTGTTTTATGTCTAGTGCCCAGGCCTAAGTTTCTGGCAGTTTCAGGCCCCAAGTAAGTGAGTGGAGCAGAGCTGGCAAAATAAGTCAGTTCTGTCTCCCCCATTGTTACGGAGCTCCCAGTGGAAATGAGGCAGAGCCGGTGGTGCTTTGGATCATTTCTGGTCCCCCAGTCTAAGGTTACCAGATGTCCCCCTGTTTCGGGGATTGTCCCTTATTTTAAACAAATGTCCCTAGTTCCATGGACTGAAACCACCTCCTGTCCCCGACATCAGTTCAGACTGAGGCACAGGACGTTTCTTCTCCTATAAGCCCCTCCAATAGAGAAAGTCGATTTTCAAGTCTTCTCCATCTTTCCCCTCCCTCCCTCCCTCCACCTCAGTAGCACGTCAGCTTCCTGTCATGCAGAAACAGTAGCCTCTGTAAATCTAGCGGACAATTCCTCTCCCCTGCTCCTCAGTACAAAAACTCCACCATGCTACCTTTTCTTCCAAGTGCTCCAGATTCTCCCTCCAAAAATCTGCTAACCTTACCCCAGTCCCATGAGGAAACAGAACAGAACCATAAGTGTTGGAGCTCTTTACCCTGGAGAGGGATCAGCACATGGTCTTCATTCTTGCCTGATTTGCCCTGTTGCCGGAAATGGGAATTAGGGACTGTTATGGGGGGTGGAGATCACTTGAGTCTTGGAGGCTTTAGGACCACTGTGGGTGGAGGAACAGGATGGCAAAGGCAGAGAGCAGGAGGGTAAAGAGAAAGGGCACGATGCTCTCTACCCTCCTCCTTACCCCAGTGATTCTCCACCCTAGCCATGCTTCCCCACCAGTGCAACAAGAGGAAGAGGAGGAGGGGAGAGTATCAGAAAGTGAAATTAGGACTTACATGCTAATCGGCTTTCCTTGAGTCCCTCCAGTCCAGTCGAGTAGGTTGTCATGCTTCACCAGCAGCTTGGAGACTGAGCATACCAACTCTTGATAACATCACGATACATAAGCAGCTGGCACCACCTATCAGCCTCTATTCTGACAAAGCAGAACACATGAGCAACAATTTAAGAATCAATGGCAATCTTTGCCCCACAGATAAACTCCCACATACATATCAAGAAATAGCCAAAACAATGAAGAACCAGGAACAGGACCTCAGAAAACACCCACAAACAAACAGAAGCGAGGGGCATCTTGAACAATTTTCAGAAGACTGTGTTTGTGAGAAACTAGCTCACATAAAGTAGACAAAGTGATGGGACCGGATGGCATACACCCTAGCATACTGAGGGAACTTGGGGACGTTCTAGCAGCTCTACTGACTGACCTTTTCAATGCCTCATTGGAGTCGGGAGTGGTGCCAAAGGACTAGAGAGAGGCTCATGTGGTGCCTTTACACAAAAGTGAAAGTAAGGATGTGGTTGAAAACTACAGGCTGGTTAGTTTAACTTCGGTGGTGAGTAAATTATTGGAAGCGCTGCTGAAAAAGAAAATAGTGAGGTTTCTGGAGTCCAGTGGATTACAGGATCTGAGGCAGCATGGATTTACCAGAGGCAGGTCTTGTCAGAGAAATCTGATCTATTTCTTTGACTGGGTGACCAGGGAGCTGGACCGAGGAAGAACCCTAGATGTAGTGTATTTAGATTTCAGTAAAGCCTTTGACACCATCCCTCACAGGCAACTTATAAACAAACTGAGCACCCTAGGGATGGACCCTAAAGTTACTGATTGGATTAGAAATTGGTTGAGTGGGAGGCAACAAAGAGTACAGGTAAATGGAGCTCACTCTGAGGAGAAGGAAGTTACCAGTGGTGTGCCCCAGGGATCTGTCCTTGGTCCGATTCTTTTTAACATCTTTGTTAGTGATATAGAGGAAGGGCTGTCGGGTAAGGTTTACCTCTTTGCGGATGATACCAAAATCTGTAATAGAGTAGACACCCAGGAAGGTGTAGATAACATGAGGAGGGATCTAGCTAAGCTTGAAGAATGGTCTAGAATTTGGCTGCTGAGATTTAATGTTAAAAAATGCAAGGTCATGCATTTGGGCTGCAGCAATCCAAGGGAGCAATATAGTATAGGGGGTGAAGTACTTTTGTCCACTAAAGAAGAGCGGGACCTAGGCGTGGTTGTGTCTGATGATCTTAAAGTAGCTAAACAGGTAGAAAAGGCGACTGCAAAAGCTAGAAGGATGCTTGGGTGCATACGGAGAGGAATGGCTAGCAGAAAAAAGGAGATGATAGTGCCTCTGTATAAATCTTTGGTGCAACCTCATTTGGAGTATTGTGTGCAATTCTGGAGACCGCGTCTTCAAAAGGATATAAACAGGATGGAGTCAGTACAGAGGGTGGCTACTAAAATGGTTAGTGGTCTTCTTATAAAGCATATGAGGACAGACTTAAGGATCTTAATATGTACACCTTAGAGGAAAGGTGGGCTAGAGGTGATATGATTGAGACATTTAAATATCTCTGTGGCATAAATGCACAGGAGGAGAGCCTCTTTCGATTGAAAGCAAGCTCTGCTACGATGGGACATGGGATGAGGGTGAAAGAGGATAGATTCAGGAGTGATATGCGGAAATATTTCTTTATGGAAAGAGTAGTGGATCCGTGGAATAGTCTCCCAGTGGAGGTGATAGAGATGAGGACAGTATCTGAATTCAAAAAAGCATGGGACAAACACAGAGGATCTCTAAAGGAAAAAAGGGGACTGTTGTAGTGGTTGATATGGAAGGACGGACTAGATAGGCCATGTGGTCTTTTTCTATCATAATGTTTCTTAAGTTTCTTTGGTTTTTTTGGGTTTTTTTAAGTACAGAGAAGCGGCCAGAGCAAAAAAACGGCTTTTCAAGGGCCAGTTTTCGATCTCTGCCGGTAGCCGGCAAGACCACAATAAAACCAGCCAGGCCGGCTAAAAATTGGCCGATTGGCAACCCTACTCGGGCTTCAGATGATATTGGAAGAGAATTGTCAGTCCCCTCTAAAACGGTCACCGTTCTCACCAAAACTGCGGGAGATCAGGGCCCAGCAGAAACCTGAGTAGGGACTTCAGACCCTCCAGAAGATGCCCCTCTCATGGCCCCTTCATTCCTGTTCCCTACATAGTCTGCTTCCACTGATCAGGACTCTGCTTCACAGCCTCGGCAAAAACCCGTGGCAGAAACGAAGCCCCGACAAGACCCGCAGGCTAAGCATATGGCCTTCGCGGGCATAGTGTTCCTTTCTTGTTAAAAGTATCCAAAACAAAAAAACACCCAGGGCGGCAGCTGCAAAAATAACAAAACATGAAGGAAGGTCTTCCCCAGTGTTCGGAGCCCACCCGGGGAGCCCCTCTCGTAATGAAGCAGGAGTCCCAAAAATGGCAGCGATTCCCGCTCCTTTTCAGCGGAGCGTGAGGCCCAGCAATGCAGTCTTAAAGCCAAATTTAAAGAGACACCAACCCAAAATTTTGTCGGCTATTTCTGCTTTCTTTCTTTTTTGTTTCTTGTTTTATTGTTTGTTTTTATTTATTTATCACTCCTTCATAGATGACCAATCAATTAAATCTCAGCAATAAAAAAACTAATCTTTCTTATTTGTCACTCCTCAGTGAGTCTAGACACCTAGAATCACGCCTCTCCAGCTACTTGGAGACTGAGAGTATTGAGGCTGGTAGGTGGTGCTGGCTGCCCATGTATCATGATGTCATCATGAGTTGGCATGCTCAGTCTCCAAGCTGCTGGTGAGGCATAGACTGGACTGGAGGATGATAAGGAAGGGGGTTTGTTAATGTAGCTGAAAAAAGATTTTCCTTGAAGACAGAGAGCCGGCACCTCCACCCCCTCCTTTTCCCCGGTTCCACTTCCATTTCTTTTCTATAAATTAAGCCATGCCCACAGCTAGTGAAGCTTTGACATTCGGATTAACTACTTCTCATCCCTAGAGAACCACAGTTTAGCTGAGAAGTGACCCGGCAGCCCCAAAATCTGCATCTTCAAACATTTGTAAATCCTAAAAAAGACTCAACATTGTCTGTTTTGTTGTTCTTTTTAACTAATTGAGCGTTAGTAGTAGTAGTAGTAGTAATAGTAGTAGTAGCAGCAGTAAGGAGATCAATGTATTTCCGTTACATGGAAATGTGACACACTGGACTTGCCCTGAGGATGGTGCTGTCAGGCAGCAGACATTTGCCTGAGTTTCCTGTCTGACAGAGCCAGAAGACACCGGGTGCACCATGGAAGTGGCCTCCTCAGTCCCACGGCAGGAAGGAAGTTCGCTGCTGCAGACTCTGCCCCTCAAAAGCATAGAACAGAGACCTTCCCATGGTGTTCCTTGCCAGCAATGACATGTTTGTCATACAGGCATGCTGTCTGGGGTGGGAGGGGAGCTCTAGAAAATGGAAAATAGGGGAAAAATAGACACATTTATTCAAAAGTCACACTTTGCTGCCACATGTCCTTACAATGCTTGGAGCCTTGAACTTGGCACATTCCCTAACATTCAGAGGGTGATGTTATAATGAAGCGCCAGGGCTGGCTCAACCACCATGTGAACTAGGCAGTCACCTAGGGTGGCAAGTTCTAGTGGGGGAAGGGAGGCAAAGTTCAGGGCATTCAAAATTAAACAATAGATTTTGATAGGCAGAGGGAGTGTAAACCTAAAGGTCTGTCTAGGACACCAACACCTTGAAACAACTCCAGGGCCGGTCCTGTGAAGCAGCTATTTCTATATATTAAAATTCATTACATGCTCGATACTAACAATCAGAACGTGGTACAATAATACATCAAATAATTAATGCCAAGATAAAACCATGAAGCCACTAGCCAGGAAAGACACATAGGAGCATGTTTACTAAGCTGTGTTAACTCTAACCCAGGCTTAAGCGCACACTAAAGGCCCATGCTAACAACGTGTGCGCTAAAAAGACAGCAGAGGGTTAATTCTGTGGTATTCTGGATAGAACATGACAGGGAGGAAAATGGGCAGGGTGGGCGCAGAGGGCGGGCATGCCAGCACATCACGGTTAGCTCGGGCATTGACAGCACCCATTCACTGTCACTGTTGAGGGTAACATGGGAGCATTTAATGTCATCTCATTGGGTGGTGTTATGTGTATCTGCGATGTCTGGCATGCGCTGGGGTCCAAAGCAATGTGGTATTTGCTGTACATGACTCTGATAAGTAGTGCACAGCTTATGCATGTACTGCGTGGTCATATCTAGCATGAATGCATGCTACCTGCAAAACCCTGGTGCATCTAGTAAACATGCGCCCTAGGCACACTGCACCGGTTTTATAGAAGCAGCATATGCATGTATGTAGCTTTCGAAAATTACTCCAGGACACGTGGTCTGAGGCAGGGATGGTTATGTGCTTAGGTACCACTAAGAGCAGGCTCACGGCACACATAAGCACTCATCTCGTCCCCCTCCCTGAGCACACCACAGAAAGGCAGATGCTATATGGTACATGCATATTCCTCTCAGGCTATTTCATACGAGTTTACCGGATTGTGCAAATCGCTGTTGTACATGCAAAATTCCTCATAAAATTACCCCCCAATGTTTCCAAAGCTGTCAGGAATTAGACTCAGACTGGGGAGTGTATCAGGCTAGTGGTAAACAGCCTGGTTGGATATGGAGCCTGTATTTCCTAAGTTTCACATTACACTACCAGTCCCAGGGGTTTAAAACAAAAATCTAATACTTATATACGATTCTTCCACTGAGTCCTGGAAAATAAATCAGTGTCAGATCTGCTGAGCAGCAGAAAGTCTGAAAATGTGAATGTAATTAGTCTGTGCTGGGTGACAAAGTGATGTAATGGAGCCTAGAGAATGGTCTACTCTACACGGTTTCTCTGTCCATCTGAGTAAGGAAGTGTTGCTAGTTTTGTCTTTGGAGGGGATTATAAAAGGGCCCCGTCTAATCTAAATCTGAGCCTCTTGTTTGAGACTGGTTAGAACAGCCCAGCAGGGCTCAGGGTTTGTTGCTGCTTGCAGACAGTAGTAGGGAGCTTCATCTTTTCGTGGTCAGCTAGGTCTTGAACCAGGGGCAGAGGTGTCCCAGGCTATGTAGGCAGAGAAGCCTCGTCTCATTCTCACACTCCTTGAGCCCCTTCTCCCCTTGCCAGTTGCCTGATCTTGAGCGCTGCTTTCCTGAGAGCCAAGTCGAAGAGAAGAAAAACCAAATGAGTCAAATAGTAGGAAAAAATTTGAGCTGACCTTCCTATGCAGCACCTCCTCAGGCCCCTCCCTTTTCCCTGTACCTACAAGTACAGGTGCTGAGAAACCTCTACACTTACTTCTAGCAACTGAGTGATGAGCAGTTTTTAGCCCAGAGAATTTACCCATGTTACCTCCCCTATGTCTGTATCCTTCCATAGGCTCCACAGAAAAGCAAATAGTATTTTATGCTGTTTTTCATTTACAAAGCAATACCTCAGATGCACAATCTGAAAAACTCTTGCTCTTTGGACTTCAGCCTCACTTTCTAGGGTGCTAGATCTCACTCTTTGGGATGGCATCTTTGATTTGGACCTAACAGAGGAAAAGGGAGTTTACGCATAGACTTGGACGCCTGGAGTTTGGACATCCAGCTGGTGTGAAGGGACTCAGTCCAGGAACCCCTGAAGATTTTGGGTTGAATATGTGTTGAGTGTTCTTGAGGACTTTGGATGGCGTATGCTGCTAAACAGTCATGGAAGTTTCAGCCTAATCCCAGCATAGAGATGGGAAGGAAGACTCTGGAAATTTCTGTAACTTTGCCTCAAAGTACAGAGGAAGGGAAAGACTGTGATTTACATATTTTCAAAAGGGTCCAAGGTGCGAGCACGCTAATGTACTTAGCCCAGGTACTGGTGACTTGTGGTAGAATATCCATTCTCATTGTCTTTCAGGAAAGACTGAGGAGACTCGGTGCCACCCAGGGACAGTGAAAGCGATCTGTGCCTTAAAGATAGACGAGGAAAAACCCCTCACTTATCTTTAAGGCGCAGGAGCTAACCAGGCAGCATGTAATATCGTTGCCGCCCGGTTAGCTTCAGCAGTTTCCAGCAGGTGTGGCCCTGCCCGGCTATTCAATGCCGTCGCCGCAGCTTAGAGGGTGGGGGGGGGAGGGATATGCACCATTGAGGCACATAGCCCTTCAAAGATGCATCTGACTCAGTATCGGGCCACTCTCCCTGCAAGTACAGAATCTGACGATGACGCTTTGAGTCTGTCTGGCTTTTGGGATCTATCGTTTTGCTTTGACTGCTGCTGCCCTTTGCACCCCTCAGAAGCTGCCGTCCTAGACCACCACAAGTGTATTTTGAGATGCAGTAAGAAGAGGTGTTTCTGAGGAGTGTAAACTAGTCAGCGGAGAAAACGAATCACGTATATTGAAGTTTCCAAGACGTCCATGTAAGTCTATCTACATACTTCAGGGTCTAGTTACTAAGGTGCATTAACGTTAACTCATGTTATGTTGTTCAGTGGGACCTAATTATTAATAATGCACATTAATGGTGAATTAGCACGCACTAATGTTAGCGTCCCCCAGTAACTACACCCCTTAATTTTATTACTTAGACTCAAAGTGTGTAATTCATGGCGACTTATATAAAACCATATAAAAACATAAAAACTATAACAATCCAAGGGCAACTAACCTCCATGGATTTAAGATAAGCGCATAAAATTAACTTTGCAGAAGTTATCTACATAGAAAAAGGGATGCCAGACATGCATAGTGCCAGATTTCACAGAATTAGGAGCAGAGTTAAACAAATTTAGGGGCCATTTTTCAAAGGCTTTTATGCGCTTAGCAGCACTGGGGAAGCCATATTCAGCGGCGCCACATGAATAGGGCCAGAGCAGCGGAGCCTGGGCGCAGACGGTACTTATCTAGAGAGCAGCAATATTCAGTCATTATCCAGATAAGGTCATCTGAAAGGCGGTCCTAAATTTATCTGGTCACTATCTGTCCATTATCCAGATACTGATGTTGAATATCTGTATTTTATTAGCCACGGCGACTGAGGTGTAACAAAACACTGACTGCCAAGGCTAAATATTGGCCCATCGATTTTTAAGGTGGTTTTAAACACCCAAGAGGTATGCAGAGTTGCCCCCTCATTTACTCCTTCAAACCCCAGTTATCTGACACTACGGCCTGCCTTGCAGCACATGTAAATGCCATCGTCAAACAGGAAGCCGGCATCCAGGGGCGGCCCAAGGGGGGTGTGGGGCCATGTGCGGAGACTCGGTGCGGGGCCTCATTTGCATAAATATTTGCATAATGTTACCATACACTCACTTTTAGTAACATACCTCTTTTTTTTTTTTTTTATATACTTTATTTTAATCCACCAAGAGATACAAACAAGGCAATGAGAAACAATTAAAGGAAAACAATTAATTAATTAACAAATAACCAGGTCTCCACGAGGGGTGCACTCTTATCCCTTCCAGGAGACAACATAACAATACACTTGGTGTCAGTTTTCATAAAATTGCATCCTCTCCCCCCCCTTCCCTCCCCCCCCTCCCCCCCACCCCTCCCCCCCACACTCCAGCGAAGTAACTAACCTAAGGGATAGGGGCAGCACACTCCCCCCCACCCGCCATTCAAAACCCCAACTGGAGGATTTCATTACGGCTACGTGCCCCAAGTTGCTGTATATAAGGTTCCCAAACTGACATGAACACTGTCCAGCGCCTAACATTGCCCCTTACCAACCAACGCTCCAACAGCATTAAATGGTGAAGATTATTTCGCCATTCCGTGACAGTCGGTGGTCGGGGATCTCTCCATAATCGAAGAATCGGCCCCTTCCCCGCTAGACAAGCCTTCCTCAGAAGTAGGCGTTCCCCGGCCTTAACCGGCCCTGGGGCCGCTAGTTGATCCAAAACTACGAAGCGGCCCGACCAACGAACCCGCTTCTGCAATAACCGACTAAGAAAGGCCCGTATTCTCTCCCAGTAAGGTCTTAATCGCCGACAGCCCCACCACATATGTAGTAACGTCGCCAAGGGCTCCTTACAGCGAGGGCAGCTACCATCCGTCTCCAGCCGACTCCGAAGAGCCCGCCGTGGTGAAAAATGAGCTCGAGTCACACATTTGAATTGGATCGCTCTCCAACGGGCCCCATAGGCCACATCAACTATTCGTTTCAAAGCTTTACCAATCAACCCCGGAGCCACTTGTTCACCCAGTTCAAGGGCCCAGGCCAACTCAATCCTCCGATAGTCAGGTAGACCCCTATAACAATCCAAGCGGCTCTTCAACTGGGAAATGGACGGGGCCATATCCTCCCCCAACCCAAAGAAGTCCACAATTCTGGCCGATCGATCAGAATGCAAAGCTTCTCTTGGCAGTGAGGCCACATAGTGAGCGACTTGCATGTAGGCAAAACAGTGCCGTGGAGGCAAATCATACTCCCGGCTCAGGGCCAAGAAAGACTTACAGCATCCCGAGGGCTCCACTAGATGACCCACCATCCTTATGCCCCGCGTCCACCAATCGCGAAATATCGCCGTGTCAGATCCCGGGGGGAAATGGACATTCCCTCGGAGAGGCAACCAGCTAGAAACCTCCCAGGGCGCCTCCCAATACCGATTCAGCTGTTGCCAAGTGTGTCTAATCGAGGTCACCAAGGCACTGTTCCGAGCCACCTCTGGCAGGTCCCCGCGTCGCCCATGCAGTACACCCAACAAGGGCCACGGCGCCACTAAACTCTCCTCTACCGATCGAGGTGTGTAGTCCTCCGAACCCCCTAACCAGTCTCCCAAGTTCCACGCCTGGCATGCCAGAGCGTACGCCTTTAGGTCGGGCAGTCCCATAAGCCCTTCTTTCCATTTCCCCAGTAGCCTAATCCACGGAATCCGAGCCCGCTTCCCATCCCAGAGAAACCCCTTCAAGGAGTCTTCAATTCGGCGCAAGTCCCGACTAAGGAGCCAGACAGGCAGAGTCTGTAACCAATACAAAATACGCGGTAGTATAACCATTTGTATCGCCGCTATTTTCCCAGGCAAAGACAGGGGACGAGATGCCCAAGTCTGCAATTGTACCGTCAAACGCCGCAATGTGCGATCCAAGTTACGTCTATATAGCTCCTGGGGCAGGCGGGGCAATACGATACCCAGATAGAGAAATTCCTCCTCCGCCCACCTAAGTGGGAAGGATTCCCCCCAAGCTCCACGAAGGTCTCCCAAAATATCCAAAGCTTCGGATTTATCATAATTAATACGGAGGCCTGCCAGTGCCCCAAACCGCTCAAATTCCCCCAATAAATTCGGCAAGGAAGCGACAGGGGAAGTCACATGGACTAAGAGGTCATCCGCAAAGGCCGAGATAACAAACTCCTGCGAACCTACCACCACACCCTTAATCCCGCCCGAACTCACCACTCTACGAATCAGGGGGTCCAAGGAAAGTACGAACAGCAACGGAGAGAGAGGGCAGCCCTGACGCGTGCCTCTTTCCAATACAAACCCCTCTGACAATACACCATTACACAGGATCCCCGCCGTCGGTGTGATATATAAGCTACGCACCATGTTGCAGAAGATGTCACCTATGCCGTAGGAGGGCAATAACTCCCACAAATACTGCCAGTTCACCCTGTCAAAGGCTTTTTCAGCATCAAAGCTGACTAGTAGCGAGGGCAACTGCCGGGCATGGGCCCACTCCAAGGAGGCCAAGATTTTCCGGAGGTTCCGAACTGCGTAGCGCCCCTTAACAAAGCCCACCTGTGATTCATGAATCAAGCTCCCCAATACTTCACCGAGCCGTAAGGCCAAGACTTTTGCCAGGACTTTGAAATCAAAATTAAGAAGAGAGATCGGCCTATAAGAGGCTGCTAACAACGGATCCTTACCCGGCTTGGGAATCAGAGTGACATGGGCATGGTTCTGCCCCCAAGAGAAGGCTCCCCGATCCCCCCTCACACTAAACACCTCCCGTAGCACCGGGCTGACACAGTCACCTAAGATTTTATAAAATTCTGCACCCAAGCCATCCGGTCCGGGGGCTTTACAACAGTGGGCCGCAGAAATAACCAACTGTATCTCCTGGGAAGTGAGGGGCTGGTCCAATACCTCCCTCTGTGCCTCTGTCAGCCGCGGCAGGTTCAAATCTCGTAGGTAGGCAGGTAGGTTTGTACCGGGGCCCTCCTCTGCCTTATAGAGAGATTGGAAAAACTCCCGAAAAACTCTAGCAATATCCCCACTCTCCTTATGCACTTTCCCCTTAGCGTCTTGCAGGGCCGCCACCAATGTGGAGCCACGCCTACCCCTCAAATAGCGAGCCAGCGATCTGCCAGGTTTGTCGCCATAACAATGCAGGCGATAGCGATAATAAAGTATTGATTTCTTGGCTTTCTGATGTAAGAGTTCATTGAGGTCGACTTGGGATTCCCACAACCTCCTCTTATTATCAACCGAGGGAACCTGGGCACATCTGCGTCGAAGTTTGGTAACCTGTAGTTCCAGTGCGAGAATACGTTCTGCAAGCAAGCGCCATTTCCGCGCTGCATACCCGATGATGTCGCCCCGCAACACCACCTTCGCCGTTTCCCACAGCAGTTCAGGTTCGTCCACATGCACTTGATGATCCCTCTCAAATTCCGTCCAACGTTGGCGGAGGAATTGACGAAATTGCACATCATGGTACAACCCCAAGGGGAAGCGCCAAAGGCGCGCTCGAGTACTGTCACGTCCCCAATGTAAATCTAGCCAAACTAAAGCGTGATCCGATACTTCCAGGGGACCAATCTGGGCCTCCTCTGTAGGAGCAAACAATTCCTTAGACAGAAACAGATAATCAATACGGGCACTGGTGCCATGCGCTCTGGATGTGTGCGTAAAGTCCTTCTCAGAAGTATGTAGCAGTCGCCAGGGGTCAATAACACCCAGCCTCTTGCAAAAACGTTGTAGTAACCGAGAGGACAGCCCTCTCTCCCTGGCCCCTACCCCACGCGACATATCCAATTCCACATCCATAACCCCATTAAAATCTCCCCCTAGAATCAAGGGGCATTCAGGGAGCTGCTCCAGTCTGGAGGCCACCTTGTTATAGAACCCAGAGTCGGAAACATTCGGGCCGTAAAGGGCCCCAACAGTCACCAGCCTTCCCTCCAGCTGACCGTGAACCAAAAGAGACCTACCCACTTCGTCTGCACTGATGGATT
This sequence comes from Ichthyophis bannanicus, assembly GCA_033557465.1. Taxonomy (NCBI): domain Eukaryota; kingdom Metazoa; phylum Chordata; class Amphibia; order Gymnophiona; family Ichthyophiidae; genus Ichthyophis; species Ichthyophis bannanicus. Next base: position 486,307,580 of record CM066038.1, on the reverse strand, counting down.
GCACCACAAATCGAAGCCTCTTATGAACCAAAATAGCAACCCCTCCCTTAGTCCCGGCTGCCGGGGATCCCCAGACCTGCCCAACCCAGGACCTGCAGAGTTTACTGTGCTCATCTGCTGATTGGTGAGTTTCTTGGAGCAATGCTATGTCACATTTGTGTCGGGCCAGTGCTTGGAGAACCTTATATCGTTTGATGGGGTTACCTAAGCCACAGACGTTCCATGTGATAACCCTCAGAGCGGGGGGCAATATCAAGTCTCTCTGAGAAGAGAATTCTAAGCACCTTAGGGGTGCTCCCCCAGCCTGGAGCCTCCCCCTTATCATTCACCCAATTACTATGAGGTTGCTGAAGTAAACTCCCCTGAGTGTGGTCCCTCCCATCCCGTGTCCCCTCCCTCTTCTTCCCCCTTCCCCTACCCCCCCCCCTCCCCCCTCCCACCCCACTCCCTACTTCCCCTCCTAGTCCGGTCATCAGAGCGGACACTTCCATTGACATTTGGACCCACCCCAGGCACACACACGCACATCTGCTAGGATCCCCCCCCCACCCCCGTGGCAGGGGGGTACCTCTCCCTCCTACCACTCCCCTAGACCACCCCCCTGTCTCCCTACTCCCAAACGGTGCCCAGACTAGCTATGCCCATCCACCCACCCACGTGCCCAGGACCCTCCCCCAGCCCAGTCATTCCCATTAGTTATGTGCGCCAGGGTCCAGGTACTCAAAGAGTAAGGGAATAAAAAGGAAACATGTCAAAGGATTGAGATACAGTATCCCAGCTTAGTCCCCAGCACTATTGCAACACTGTAACGAACAAACAATAGAACTGTAGAAAAATACAATGTAACAAAACCCCAAATGCAACACATCTAGGCGCCCCACTCAGAAGGGTCGATTCCTGGCAATCCAAGAATAGCGTCCCCGTGCAGTGTCAAGAAATCACAGCATTGAAAGAGTGGGTCCCCTCGACCCCGGGGGGGGGGGGGGAGGGGGGGGCAGGGGGAGGGTGAGAAAGATACCCAGAGAATCAAGAAAATTAAAGAAACCCAGGGGCCTAGGCCACTAAGGCTTAATATCGCCGGGCACCCGCTCCCCCCACCCACTGCACAGATGGGCTCCCATCTCCCCGGGCGTCTGCTGTATTCTGGGCCGCAAATATTATCAGCCACTTCGTGTCCCCAATCCATGGGGGAAACACTCCAACAGCGACCCAGAGATTTAAGAATTTAACCGCGGGGGGCTCAAACTGTGCAGGGCCACAAAAACAGCAGTTTGCTACATAAGTCCCCTCACAGCGTTTCTCAAAATATGCTGGCCCAGCTTACACTAGGCCTGAGTCCAATGAGTCACTTGTTACTCCTCCGGCTTCACGGCCCGGTCGCTGGTGTCTCCTCCAATCGCGTCAGCCACGTGCGAGCCGTCTCCAGGGTGTCCAGTACCTTTGTCTGTTCTCGGAACTCCACTCGCAGTTTCGCCGGGTACAGTAAGGAGAAACGGATCCCCCTGTTCACTAGTTGAGCACAAAGCGGTGAGAAGGCCCTGCGCTGCTGACTCACCAACAGTGAATAGTCCTGGAAGACCAAGATACAATCGCTTTCCCCAGGTTGTCTCCGACGAGCACGGGCCGCTTTCAGCACCTTCTCCTTCTGGCGATAGTCCAGACAACGCGCTATCACAGCACGCGGTCGTTGTGCTTGGTCTCGCCGCGGACCCAGTCGATGCACTCTCTCCAACATGATGGGGCCCCCCTCTGTCACGTCCGGTAAGGTCCCCATCCAGTCCAGGAGGAAGCTAGGTAGGGCAGCATCGGCCACCGATTCCGGGATCCCAATAAACCGCAGATTTTTCCTTCAGCCCCGGTTCTCCAGATCTTCAAGTTTTTCACCCTGCTGTTGTACAAGGGTTTCCAGAGCTTGCACTTTGGTCTGGAGGGTATGCTGGTCATCTTCCAAGCTCGAGATCCGGGTCTCAGCTTGATCCATCCGTCCGGTGAAATCATTTATCTTTTGCACCACAGAATGCAGTTGGTCACCGAGCTCCGTAAAACGGCCATCTAGAGCCCGGACGACCGCGGCACTCACATCTGCCACCATACTGCTCTCTCCTTCTGATCCCGGGCTCCGCGGCGCTCCCTCCGCCATCTTCGGTTCGGGGATGCGTGCTTTCTCCCTCTTGGTCAGCTTAGAAGCCATCAGGTGCCTCTCGGGCCGCAATGAATATTCTGCTGCCGCACCTCCACTATCCCTGTTGCTTTTGGGAGCCGCCTGGGGCATTCGATTGCGATTAGCAGGGTTTTTTAGCAGTTTTGTGGGATGGAAGTCCGGAGCTGATCTGCACAGCGCCCGATCAGCTCAGTGCCATACCGGAAGTGAGTAGTAACATACCTCTTAATGAGCGTATGGATAAAAAAAGACTAAAAGATTTCTACATTACTATAATCCAGTGCCATCCGCCAGGCACATTAGGAACTACTACAAACACTGCCCATTTAGAACCCATAGCAAACCCGCCGTATCCTGACAGCACTACCAGGACTCACAAAGCACCATACCCTACCTATCAAAAGGCAACACTGCAAATATTCAACCAATACATTTCAGAGAATAACAATACATGACCTACTGGGGAAAGAGAACAAGGGCAATGTCAAATAGGAATTACATAAACAGAATGCCTCAGCTCAGTTACACATGTAGAACATAGACCATCACCAAACAAGGAATCACAATTTAGAAACAGGAAGACAATAATTAAACTGGGAATCCCAAAAGCCAAACTTGGAATGTACAACAACACTGTAGAAATAAAACTATAAATTAATTTCCTCTTGTACTAAATAAAGCGCAGATGTTAATGATTCACATTTCCCAGAGCTGACATATTCCAGTTAATAAATTCAAAATAAAGAGATATTTTTCTACCTTTTGTGCAATTTTTTTTCAGTTGCAATTGCTCTAGCCACTTTCTTCTGGTTTCTTCGTGTCTTCTGCGAGCTGTCCATTGTCTGCTGTCCATTTGTCCTTTCTTCTCTCTTCTAGTTTTTTTCCATTCTCTCTCTACATCTGCTTTAGCGTACTAATCTTTCTCCTTTTGCTCTTTCCTCATTCCTATTTCATCCACTCAAATTTTACCCCTCCATCCTCAATCCCCACTTACTCTCCCAATACCCGGCCAATTGAAGATTTTTCTTCCCTCCTACACAAAATATTTTTCCCCTCTCCATTTCACTCTCCCAGCCCCATTCCATTCTAATCCTCCCCCAACATCAGCTCCCTTTTAGTTCCAGCCTCACCCAGCATCCGCTCCCTTCTAGTCCCCGCATCAGCCCATTTCCAGTCCTAGCCCCCCATCAGCTCATTTCCAGTCCTATCCTAGCCCCCCATCAGCCCCAGCGGGCTTAACAGAGCCGCGAGAGGGAAACCCTCCCTTCGTGGCTCTGAAAGCTGTGCTGAGGAGAGTGATCGAGGGAGGACTCTGTTGGGTGGGCGGGAGCAGCAGCGGCAGCGGCAGCAGCAAGTTAGTTTTTTCTTTTAAAGTTTTCCTGGGCTGATGGGCAGAATGTTGTTTGCACGGGGCCCTATGCAAACAACATTCTTGCTCAATGGATGGGCCGGCCCTGCCGGCATCAGGCCTCGGCAGGGGCGGGAGATGAACAGTCTTGCAGCATTGGAAGTTGAAGGTAAGTGCTGCAGAGCTGTTTGTGGCCATTGCTGGCCCTGCTGGTCCCGAAGAGGGGCTGCAGTGATGGCAATGGGGACCAGGGAGCGGTACAGGAGCAGAACAGGAGTCGGGGGGGGGGGAGGGGGGGCACAAGGGACGAGGTTCACCTAGGGTCTCAACTCCTTGCGCCTGCCCTGAGTATTAGATACTGAAGATGTCTAAGAGACATGCTGCGACAGTTCAAACACAAGACAAATTTTCCAATAAAATAAAATATATCATTGAGGATAGTGGAGTGCCAACTGCTCTGTACCCTTTAGATATTTTAGGGCCCAAACAAGCACTTTTCTGATGTCCATTCATGCCAGGGAGCAGGTTGCAGATGACCCAGAGAGTTCTGAAATTGATCGGGGATGTCTGTGACCGTATAACGTCCCCGGACACGTCTCCGCCACACCGCCTGCCTACTTGGACATCCCCACAGCGCAAATGTCTTAAAAATCCATTTGTAAAATGGCTGTTGGAAAATCTCTGTGATTTGGACTTCCACATGCACGTTTTCGGATGTCCAAATCAGTCTAAACCTTTTAAAATGATCCCCTTAGTCTCTCCCTATTAAATCTTCCAAGACGTCCCCTCTCTTCCTCCCATCTATTCCAGTAGGTCCAGCTAAAGACTTCAGAAGCCAAATGTCATGGAGGGCTAACAACAATCATCTTCCCCTTCAAGAAACAGAAGCAGGAATCTATTGTTTTCCCCACCAAAGCAATCTATCTAGTCTCGACAAAATCACACCAAAGTCAGAGCACTCATCTCGATGGGTGTGGGCCTTTACGACTGGATTATTATGAGAAATATGTCATTGCATCCAGTTTCTCAGGAGATAACAAAGGAATTGAGCAGCAGTACCAGGCTTCTTTCTAAAGTGACTGGTCCCGGTTCTATCTCCTGTATGAAAGGAGATGGAGCCCTACCGGAGGCAGTGTCTCCAAATGGGCTAGACTTGTGTATACTGCGGCAGTAATGAGCCTCGGGCCTGATTTTCGAAGGTCTTTGATGTGTAACTTCCCTAGTTACCCGTGTAAAGGCTTATCTGGGATATTCGAAGAGCGCTTACATGGGTAGTGCCCTTCGAAAATCCCGGATATGTCCCTACTCGCCCAGATGTTATCCAGGGTGGAGCGGAGGCAGGCCTTGGCTCTACCCATGTAGCACCGATTTTTGATGCTACACGGTCAGCGCTCTGCGTCTTAAAGATAGGGGTTGGAAAACCTCACCTATCTTTAAGGTGCTGGGCCTCACCGTGTAGCATCTAAAATCGGTGCCACACAGGTAGCCCTGCAGCTACCTGGTTGTGACAGCCGGATTTTCAATGCTGGGGCCGAATATGACCCCGGCATGGAAAATGTGGGTTAGGCGGGAGGTGGGTGCTTTGCGCTGATGCAGCACATAGCACTGCCCAACTGACATTCGGGCCGCTCATTCCTAAGCCTCACCTATTCCTGGAACATTTCGGATCTGTCACATAGTCTCCTACCCCCAGTTCCCCTTACGTTTGTCTTACACCATGTATAATAATCTCCCCCACCCCCTGTTCAATGCATTGTTAAAGAATCACAGGTCTTTCTCTTGTCACAACTGTTTAATCTGCTATCAGCTACATTCCATGTAAAGTTCTACACATTCTTGTTTCCTGTACACCGCTGTGACTGGTAGATACAGAGCTATAGAAATGTTGCTAAATAAATAAAAATAAGTCAGGGCATGTGAAGTATGATATCAGTCTCTCAAACTTACTGCTAACGCACAACGTAGTACTTCCATCGTACCAAAGAGCGTCTCCTTCTGGAGTTCATAAGATGTAACATGTATAGGCAATTTATCAAGGTGTGATTGGAAATTCCTTTTATTCGAACCTGTGGTACCCATCCCAGTCCACAATAATTGCTTATCCTTCTACAACATTTTCTGACTGCACTGCTTGGTACTTGAAGATCTTCTCTTCCTCCATTCTGTACAATATAATTGTTTGGTACTCTTAAAGGAATCAGAATTGCATCCTCGCATATGCAGAGGGGTAAAATCTGGAGCGAATGAATCTATCCCTCGGACATAGTCAGTCTAATCTCCCTGGCAGATGTACTGAATAAACCAAATGACTATAGCGGCAGCACCTCAATTAGAATAAACACTTTGAGCTTCATGTTCATGTATAATTTGAAATATGTAAATTAGATGTTAAGCTTAAGCAGCACCCTCGGTATCCATGTTCCATGTTACACCTGTGATGTGAGCAGCCCCCCTAGACATATACGGGGGAATATTTAGACGTTCTGTGCCGTGCTGGACACCTAATGATTTGCTTTTTAAAATCCAGCAGCATTATCCGCATAGTGGAATAGGAATATTCTGCTATATGTAGAGCAGGGAGGATGAGGGTGGGGCAGGGCTGCAAATCCATACAATTATAAGTACAGGTCCCAGTATTTGACCCTTATACATGTGGAGACACATTCCAATATGGCCGTCCAGGCCCCTGTGTGCCCGACAGGACGCACATAGGCAAACCCGATTATGATCCCGCGGGGGTTAGACGTGCCCAGCGGGATCAGAATTGGTCTGGGCCTATACATGCAGGCCAGGACTCGATTCAGATCTGCCTGCACATACAGACCCCTGCCCAGCTAACTCAGTCAAGCTCCTGAATGGGCTGCGGTGCCATGGTGTCCTGTTGCCATGGCACTGCAGCTTCATTCAGGAGCCGCGATCCCCGGCTGCCAACCACAATCTTCCTTCCCCGCAGTCCGACCCCCAATCTGGCTTTCTATGGCCAGGGTCGGGTTGCAAGGAACCCCTTGCACCCCCTCACCTCTCTGCCGCTGCCCAGGCCTGCCGTCCCCCATCTACACTCGAGGCCCCAGATGTACAGGGCCGACTTCAGAATCGGCCCTGTATATCCAGGGTCCCAGACCGCCCACTGCCCACCCTCACTCTGCAATGCCCCCTCCCGCTCCCATCTATGTCTCCCCATACAAACTCCTTCTTCGTACAGGGAAGGCTTTTGCAGGAGACAGAAGGGGGCGAATAGCAGGGATGGACGTCCCCGCTAATCGCAGTACAGTATAGACCCCATAGCTTATACGTTTGGCTCAGACATGCCAGCAGCGGGTATAACTTGGGTCGTCTGGGACAAACCTATAATCTATCCATACAGCATCAGTATCTGGGGCCTTATACATATACCTTACACCTGGAAATCCCAATAGCAAATTTAGAAAACTTTACCATTTAAAAAAACCGAGTGAGGTAACCTGCAAATCCTTTCGCTCCTGTAACACTCCGGCTCTCCATCGGCTCTCCCAGCGGGGATCGAGCGAGCCGGAGCATCGCAGCATCGCACCACCCCCCAGGAGCAGCTGGTCAATCGGGGCAGCCGGCAGGAAGAACTAAACGGCAGCACCAACCAGGAGCACAGCCCTTTCGCTCCTGCAACACTCCGGCTCTCCATCAGCTCTCCCGGCGGGGATCGAGCGAGCCGGAGCATCACAGCATCGCACCACCCCCCAGGAGCAGCTGGCCAATTGGGGCAGCCGGCGGGAAGAACTAAACGGCAGCATCGACTGGCAGGCCCGCGCCTGAGGGCCTCGCAAGAGGGCCCTTTGGCATGGCCCTTAGGCAACGGCCCACATCGGGACACATATGAAACTTCTCCTGACCCCAGCCAGAGTTGTTACCGCAGAGAGACCCATCCTCACCTCTACAATTTACCAGCAGCTTGAGCTCCCCAGGCTGAGCTCACTCTCGCCAACTAAAACAGCTACTTTTCTACATACTCTACAAGAATTGCAAGTATGTACCACCTTAACTAACTGAATAGAAGTCGCCAGTAGTCTGCTATTGCTGTTACCAGTATTATTATGCCTAGGTTGCCAGTTTTGATAAATACAGACTATCGCATACATTTGTACTTATTGTAGGCACGATACGGTAACATTGTTTCCATTCAAATCTGATAACTGTGGTCTACTGCAACATTTGTTACTTATTGTAGGTAGGATACAGTAACATTGTCTCCATCTCAAATTTGATATCTATAAGTGCACATACTAAAGAATTGCCACCTGCTCCACCCATAGCACAATCCCAAATCTCATTTCTGCCTCTGTCGCACATCTAATTTGCCTGACGTCAAAGTTTCCAGCCCACCCTGTCTTCGGTGCAATATCCTGAATCAGAGCAACACTCCAGCTACCCGCACCCAAGGCCCCATACACGAAAGGCAATTCTACCACAAAATGGCCCACACCATCACAGCAATAATTTGTGGATACCTCCTCTTAGAGCTGATTAGCAGCACTCTAGCCCTAACCAACACTCACAAACACATACCTATCCTACACAGCAGCGGGAGAAGATGGTCAAGAAACCCTCCCCTCAAGGCACCAGATGATATGCTACCATCCTATCAGCACCTGCTTCACGTCGCAATTAAACACAACGCAACTGCAAAAAAAGGTATCCTACAGCCCCAATATTTAAAGGCCGCCTTCATAAATGCGCGTTCAATACGCAAGAAATGGCCTGTCATCACTGACCTGATAGTCAGGCACAACATGGACATGCTTCTGGTCACAGAGACATGGTTATCAAATGAAGACACTGTACTCATTAACCACCTTCTACCTCCCAACTTTACAGTCCATAGCTGCCATAGAAGCAACAAAAGGGGAAGAGGAGTTCTCATACTCACTAAAACAGACCTCAATTTCCACCTCAACAATAGCACCAACTCAACAAACCTTGACATAGTAGTTATAACTAATAATCACTGCTCCATCAATCTAATATACAGAGCCCCGACATCATCCTCTGACGACCTAGCCACGATAATCGAGCTAGCCTGCAATACTCCAAGCTTGTGCGCCCCAAACTGGATACTAGGAGACCTCAACCTGCCAACGCTACAAGACTCCCAAGCCTCTGCATTTCTAGACACACTCAAAGACCTAGGTTATCAACAGTTAATCAGCAAACCAACCCACACAAAGGGAAACATATTGGACTTGATCTTTGCCCCACTATCTACCTGCAACACTGCCAACTTCTCCCCACCAACTTACACCGAAGTACCATGGTCAGATCATAAGTTAATCCTGTTCCAAATTCCTTTGGCTGACAAGCCAATGAAACCTCCTGAGAGTAAGACACACCCCACAAGACCGCCCCCATGAAGCTTCCAACCATTCAACAAGGAGTCCATCATAAACCACACACAACCCCTCCTAAGCTTGACAACAACTGGCCCCGACAGGCTGGTCTCCAGCTGGAACGACAGTCTCAGTACTATCGCGCAACGCACAGTACTGAGGAAAAGACCCACGGCACCCTGGTTCTCCAACGAACTGCGGACCTCACTTCTCAAACTTAGGAAATTCGAAAGGCGATGGAGGCGCTCACGCTCAACTGAAGATCAGGAGGCTTACAACCTATAACTCACAATTCACCGAACCGCGATATCCGAGAAAATGAGGCAAGCTCACACTGACACGCTAATGCGATCGCTAAACAAACCACACGACCTATTCACCCTCGTCAAAAACCTAATGAAGGAACCAGGACCGGAGCAAAAAACAGAGATTCACGCCCAAGACTATGCTGACTTCCTTCAATCAAAATTATACCAAACCGACAAGACCGACCTTACCTGCACCAATAGACCAGCATGCATAGCGACGCTAACAACCTTCACCACCCCCTCCCCTAAGCAAATCATAGACTTAATCTCTACAATCAACACGACCACTGCCCAGACTGACCCCTGTCCGGCTTTTTGGATAAAAGAACTACGGACAGAGTTTAGCCCCATCATAGCTAAACTCTTTAACACATCGTTCTCTTCAGGCTCATTCCCACTAAGTCTCAAACACACATCCATTAGACCTCTGCTAAAAAAACTCCAAGCTTGACTCCCAGAAAGTGGAATCATATAGACCAATTGCCAGTATTCCACTTCTGGCCAAGATAATTGAAAAGGAGGTCCAAGGTCAGCTCCAACACCACATCGACAACGCTGCACCACTTGACCACTGCCAACACGGCTTTAGAGAAGCTCATGGTGTGGAGACTCTACTTACCACCCTTTTTAACAGCATACTCACCACAATAGATAACATCCATCGGGGAGTTGCCATGATATTCCTAGACATAGCCGCAGCATTTGACTCAGTATGTCACCAAACCCTCCTGAAACAGCTCGAAGAGAAGGGCATCTGTGGCTTAGCACTAACTTGGTGCAAGTCACCGTCGGATGACGTCACCACTTGTGGCTGACTCATCCTGCTTGCCCTGGGAGAACTCTAACTTCTCCCCACCAACCCACCTAAAGGTCGGCGAAATAGAGCTGCAAACCAAGCCCACAATCTGTTACCTGGGTGTTACTCTAGACCAGAGGCTTGACATGAAGACACACATTGGCAACATGGTCAAATCAACATATCATAAAATCAGAACACTCAAACATCTACGCCCCCTTTTACAACCAGATGACTTCAGGACTATCTTCCAGGCACTAACCATTGCACACCTTGATTATGCCAACACGATCCTCCAAGGGCTCCCTAAATCAACCCTGAGCCCGCTCCAGCTTGCCATGAACACTGCAGCCAGAGTTCTGAATGGGGCCTCGAGACGAGACCATATAACACCCATTCTCAAAAGTCTCCACTGGCTCCCTATCCATTGTAGGATCGTCTTCAAAACATTACTACTAACATTCAAGGCCATAAATGGGCTTTCCTCACCGTCACTCGCTTGTCTCACACACATAATTCCCCCCAATAGGGCCAGACGAACGACAGCAATAAACACCTTGGCAATCCCCATAACACTGACCCAGTGTACACAGGCTACAGCAAGCAGGGCCTTTAGTACCAGCGCTCCCAGACACTGGAATGCCCTGCCTCCCAACATACGAGCAATCCCAGAACTAACTAGATTCAGAAGGGCATTGAAGCACCACCTCTTCCTTGAATGTTACCCAAATGAAGGTGCACCATCTCGACCTACCCGTAAATAAGCTCCATGTCCACTGTAATCATCCCTCAAATGTTGTATAATATGTAAATACTACTATGTGTTCAAATATGTGTAAATAGTTAATTATGGTTATCCAAGTTGAGCTACCTGTTATCTGTAATTTACGGTGTAACCCCCACCGTAAACCACGCTGATGTTGAAGAGCGTGGTATATAAGAGAAATAAATAAACAAAGATAGAGGGGAGTAACCTGCATGGGGCGGCGGGTACAGATCTCGACACCTCACTGAGCAGAGTAGATGGACCTTGCAGGTCTTTATTTGCCATCACTTACTATATTACTATATATAAGAATACATATGAGGGGGATGTTCAGTGCTGGGCTATATCCTGCGATCGGCACTGAATATCCGGTTTGCTCGCTTAGCACTTTTGCTATTCAGAAAGTGGGGGTAGCGAAAGCGCCTAAAGGTAGGCTCAGTATTGCTGCTGACAGGATAGCTAACCGTGCCACCCCCAGAGCACCCCGTTGCTAGATGGTCAGTGACGGGGCATTTAGATGAATATCCCAGTGAGCAGGTCTGCAACCTGTGTAAATATGTTTTAATATGCCCACAATTTAGAGTGATATATTCAGCGGCACTAGCTATGCATATAGGAGCATGTTTACTAACAGATGCTCTGGTTGTGAGGGTTTGGGCCACAAAACCTGTGAAGACACTCACTACAACTTCAGGGGTCTTGTGCGTCCATCCCCATGCGTTGGCACGATGTGAACGCAATGCATCATGGTAAGTCAGCAGCGGTTAGTGCGCTTTAGTAGGCAAGACCCATAGAAATGCTGAGTAATGTCATATGCATATATCGCCATAGTGTACAAAAATGGCTACTAAATTACCCCACTGGAGTCAACTGGAGAACAGGCTCAGGCTTTTGAGTTCCTCACCACCTTTCCCCTCTTATCGCTTCCTACACCCCTCCTCGGGAACTCTGCTCTTCTGGCAAATCGCTTCTATCTGTGCCCTTCTCTTCTACTGCTATCTCCAAATTTCGCTCCTTTCACCTTGCTGCTCCTTATGCCTGGAACAAACTACCTGAGTCTGTACGTCAGGCGCCTTGTCTGGCCCTTTTCAAATCCAGGCTGAAAACTCACCTCGTCGCTGCTGCTTTCAGATCTTGACTCACCTGATCTCCTTTGTGTTTCCTAACCATTCCCCCTAGATGTATCCCATGTCTACAGCTACTGTGCTGTTTGTTTTGACTAGATTGTAAGCTCTGATGAGCTGGAACTGTCTCTTACATGTGCCTGTGCAGTGCGGCGTACGCCTTGTAGCACTATACAAATGTTCAGTAGTAGCAGAAGAACAGAGTCTAATTGCTGCATGTAATCCTGTGTCCTTGTGGGACCCCAGCAGACATCTCCACTAGACTGGGCAGCAGGTGATAAACCAACAGCTTGAGTACGAGGCTCGTGATAGCTCACTAGGAGATACAGCGTTGTTTCTTTGGCTTGCTGAGGATTCTGAAACCCGCTGTCTGCCGCCTATGATCTATGAGCGGATCGCTGTCCTACAGAGGATAAGAGGCCTATGGGGTGGAGTGCATCTCCACTAGGCTGGGCAGCGGGTGATAAATCAACGGCTTGAGACGAGGCTCGTGAGAGCTCACTAGGAGATACAGCGTTGTTTCTCTGGCTTGCTGAGGATTCTGAAACCCGCCTATGATCTATGAGCGGATCGCTGTCCCACAGAGGATAAGAGGCCTATGGGGTGGAGTGCATCTCCACTAGGCTGGGCAGCGGGTGATAAATCAACGGCTTGAGACGAGGCTCGTGAGAGCTCACTAGGAGATACAGCATCGTTTCTCTGGCTTGCTGAGGATTCTGAAACCCGCCTATGATCTATGAGCAGATCGCTGTCCCACAGAGGATAAGAGGCCTATGGGGTGGAGTGCATCTCCACTAGACTGGGCAGCGGGTGATAAACCAACAGCTTGAGACAAGGCTCGTGAGAGCTCAATAGGAGATACAGCGTTGTTTCTCTGGCTTGATGAGGATTCTGAAACCCGCCTATGATCTATGAGCGGATCGCTGTCCCACAGAGGATAAGAGGCCTATGGGGTGGAGTGCATCTCCACTAGGCTGGGCAGTGGGTGATAAACCAATGGCTTGAGACGAGGCTAGTGATAGTTCACTAGGAGATACAGCGTCGTTTCTCTGGCTTGCTGAGGATTCTGAAACCCGCTGTCCGCCACCTATGATCTATGAGCGGATCACTGTCCCACAGAGGATAAGAGGCCTATGGGGTGGAGTGCATCTCCACTAGGCTGGGCAGTGGGTGATAAACCAATGGCTTGAGACGAGGCTCGTGATAGTTCACTAGGAGATACAGCATCGTTTCTCTGGCTTGCTGAGGATTCTGAAACCCGCCTATGATCTATGAGCAGATCGCTGTCCCACAGAGGATAAGAGGCCTATGGGGTGGAGTGCATCTCCACTAGACTGGGCAGCGGGTGATAAACCAACAGCTTGAGACAAGGCTCGTGATAGCTCAATAGGAGATACAGCGTCGTTTCTCTAGCTTGCTGAGGATTCTGAAACCCACTGTCCGCCGCCTATGATCTATGAGCGGATCGCTGTCCCACAGAGGATAAGAGGCCTACGGGGTGGAGTGCATCTCCACTAGGCTGGGCAGCGGGTGATAAACCAATGGCTTGAGACGAGGCTCGTGATAGCTCACTAGGAGGTACAGCGTCGTTTCTCTGCCTTGCTGAGGATTCTGAAACCCGCCTATGATCTATGAGCGGATCGCTGTCCCACAGAGGATAAGAGGCCTATGGGGTGGAGGTGAGCCTGCGGATTATAGCTGAAGTTGTCTATTATTTCCACTCCCAGTCCTTGAAGGCTTCCAACAGGACAGTAATGAATGTGCATGTGAGAAATTTGCCTATTATCTCCATTGTATGCAAATCTATTCATTAGGAAAATCCTGAAAACATAACCCATTGGGGGGTCTCTTACTAAAGGGTACTAGCTGTCACTACATGCTCTGGTGTGTGCTGAAGGCACACGTGTTGACACGTAGCTCAGGGTCATGACAGTGCGGGCTGATTTCCGCACTGAGAATGGTGCATTGGGGTGGTAAGGGGGCAGGGGATAGGAGCAGAGAGTGGGATTGGTGAGCCCTGCATGGTTAGCATGGAGTAAACACCATATTAACTGTGACCCTTGCAGTAGGTGGAGTTAAGTGTACCTGTGCTACCTGTATGCTGCGTAAGGGCACAGGACTCCGGCGTTAACTGCCGGGAACACACTGTCCACACCCCTGACAGTTTACGCAGTGACGTTGTACCTAATGCACTGTGGTTTTGGAGCTATCTGTGCGTTAGGTACAACATCTTAGTGCCCTTTAGTAAAAGACCCCCTTGGTGTATGGGCTGCTCATAAGAAATAGGAATTCAACTAAAAACATCTAACAACAAGTTTGCTGCAACAATTTCTGTTGTGCCTTCCAAAACCAGAAACCAGGGCTAATACTGACTACAAACAAGTGGGGAAAGTATGTGGAACACGGTTCATGGAATTCTTTCCAAAACCCTCTGCATGTATCAGACGTGCCAAGTCACACGCATTTGGCCCTCCTCTCATCCTCATATGCCATAGCCCCCTCTTCCTGTGCATTTTGTAATGAGCACCAGCACCTAATGCACAGGTGCCTACAAGCACTCTCTTCCCTCATTCACCCCCCAAATTACCGTCAATGCCGCTCTGCTGCCTAACTCGGTCGGGGGGGGGGGGGGCTCTCCATTGGACAGTGGTGCCGACTGATAATGACTTCAGTGATTTCACGCAGATTTGTGCATCTAATTTCTCACACGGTTGGTACACAGCAACCCTGTGAAGCTTTAGCACCGAGCCATGCAGCTGTGGTGAGTTTCGGGTTTGAATAGAATGGAAGGATACTCCTATGAGGAAAGGCTTAAAAGGTTAGGGCTCTTTAATTTGGAAAAGAGACGGCTGAGGGGAGAGAGAACTGTAAATTAGTGGATGGAGTAGAACGGGTAATCATAGATCAGTTGTTTACTCCAACAAAAAGTCAAAAGACTAGGGGACATGCAATGAAGCTACAATTTAACACATTTAAGACTAATAAGAGAAAATATTTTTTCACTGAATGTGTAATCAAACTCTGGAATACGTTACCGGAGGATGTAGTAAAAGCTGTTAGTGTAGCTGAGTTTAAAAAAGGTTTGGACAAGTTCCTGGAGGAAAGGTCCGTAAACCATTATTAAAGGGGACCTGGAAAATCCACTGCTTACCCCAGGACGAGCATTGTGGAACCTGTGTGTATTTTTGGGAAGCTGACAGGTACTTGTGGCCTGGACTGGGCTCGATGGACCTTGTTCTGACCCGGTAGGGCACGTCTTCTGTTATGCTCTTTGACTGTCTCTAACTGCCCTCCCCTCCCCCTTCGCTTTCCCTGCTCTGTGCTGACCTGGGGCATGTTCCTAGGATGCTGCTGACAAAGGCTTAAGAATTTCTGCCTCTTCTCCCCATCTAGCTGCCGCTGCCCCCATTTCATGTCTCTTCTGTACTGCTTTCCCCAGCACGTAGCTTCGCTTTTGTGCAGAGGGGCTTGGGTCGGCTTTCTGGCGTCTAACAAATCGGAGACTATTTCATCACATTAATACATTTAACAAACATTTTCTGTGCATGACTTTGCTGCTGCTTGGGTTTCTTGGTTTACGTTTTCTCTGTAGTACAATAGCAGAATTATGCAGACCGAGTCTTCGAAACAGGCCCATTCCGCACAGGCCGTTCTTGATCAGCTGCTGAGACCTGAATTTTGAAAGTGGGTCAGGCAATTAAGGATAAATGCTTGACGTTTGTCGAGGAAGCAGTAAAGGGCAGAGTGGAGAGGAAATGAATTACAAGAAAAGCATGGCCCAGACCGGTTGCTCTTTTGGTATGCAAATCCTACTTCCTGTGTCCCCTCACGGCCAGAGTTGGCCTTACCTCTAGGCAAACTAGGCAGTCGCCTAGGAGGGCAGCTTCAGGAGGGGAGCAGCAACGAGTAGGACATGCAAACTAACATTAGATTCTGACAGCCAGGGGGCGCTTATGGCTTAAGGTTTGCCTAGAGTGCCAACACCTTGACCCATCTCCTAGGTGCCGCTGCTCATGCCCACGTCTTGTTTCCATGTCTATCTCTATTCCTTCTACTCGTTTTAGGTTAAATCGCTTTTATTGAAACAGCAACTCAAATATACAGCCCTGATATCTGAGGTTATTTACACACACCAAGGTTCCATTTTCTTTCCCTCCCCACCTTCCCCAAATCCTACCCCAGGCCAAGAACAGCAGCCATACAAGCGATCTTCCTATTCATGTGATTACAATTGCCCCTGCTCCTGCCTCCTTGGTTAGCTCATAGGTAGCTGCAGTGAGCTGTTCAGGGGAATGTTTCTTTCCTTGTTGGGGTTGGGGATAGTCTGTGTGTGTAATGCTGCTGAAGTGCTAATATGTGTTTGTATACAGCACTGTGCCTATGTGTGTGTCTGCTTGAACTTCGAGCCCAATCTGGTCCATTTTTTAACTTGGTGTGTCTTTTCACAAATTCTTTTCCTCCTTGCCAAGTTTCACTCCATTGCGTTACATTTTTGGAGAGCTATTTTGCCCCCAGATCGATATAGTAAAATACTAAATGATGGCAGATAAAGATCAGCATGGCCCATCTAGTAAGAACATAAGAACATAAGATATGCCATACTTGGTCAGACCGAGGTCCATCAAGCCCAGTATCCTGTTTCCAACAGTGGCCAATCTAGGTCATACGTACCTAGCAGTTTCCCCAAGGGACACAGGTTCCACAATGCTTGTACTGGGTCAAGCATTGATTATCCTGGGTCCCTTTTTAATAGTGGTTTATGGACCTTTCCTCCAGGAACTTGTCCAAACCTTTTTTTAAACCCAGCTACACTAACAGCCCTTACCACATCCTGCGGCAACAAATTCCAGAGTTTGATTACACGTTGAGTGAAAAAATATTTTCTCTTATTTGTCTTAAAGAGAAAATATTTTTTCACTCAACGTGTAATCAAACTCTGGAATTTGTTGCCGCAGGATGTGGTAAGGGCTGTTAGTGTAGTCTGCCCAGCAAAGTGTTAGGGGTTGCAATTGCTGCCCCACGTAGGTTACCCTCGCTCTGATTTCTGAAGCGTGAAAATAATTTAAGTTTTGCTCTAAGCAGGAATGTTCCTCTTCCTATATAGGGATCATCAATGCTTATCACACGCCTTTTTGAATTCCGGCACCCTTTCTATCCCCACTGCCTCCAGTGGGAGGGCGTTCCTGGCATCCACCACTCTTTCCGAGAAAAAGTTACTACCCCATGTTGCTTTTAAATTTTCCTCCTTTCAGCTTTATTTCATGTCCCCTAGTTTTATAGCTGCTCCATCTTTGGAAAATGTTAAAGATCACTTGGACTAGCACCAGGAGGGACATTTTGCCAGGATTCAAATTCATGACCTAGAGCACCAGAGGTTGGTGATGGATGATTGCAGCCACTAAAGCTAGTGAGCAGGGCTGTCTCATCCACTAGGCGGGCTAGATGGCCACCTAAGGCGGTAGACCTCTGTGGGCAGCACAGCTCCCTGGCAGGCCTTGTGCTTCGGCACACATGACCTGCCACTTCTGATCCCCCTCCGACAGGAAGTCGTGTGAGAGAGGGGTCAGAAGTGGCAGGCCATGTGTGCCAAAGCACATGGCCTGCCGCAGGCCCCTGCCGCCAGGCCAAGCAGCCCCCCCTACGCCACCAATGGAATCAGCGGCAGCGAGTGTAGCAGTTCGGTGGGGGGGGGGGGGAGGGCATGGCTGCGGCTTCTAGTGAGACAGAAGCCCTTGGGTCGGCCCTGCTGGTGAGACACAGACATTCTTGACCCCTTTTGAATAATTCATTCCAACTTCCATTGGGTTGGAGAGAATAAAAACCTAATGGATACAACAGTAGACTGCGTGGACTATATTTTGCAGTCTATCAATCTTAAAAGGACTGGTTGGCCCCATGGTAAAAGTCCTCAGCCCCAGGAGAATGTGGGAAGGTTCTGTGTGCTTTGTAACTAAAGAAGCAGATAGCTGTTTAAAGGTTTCCTTAGCTGCGGCCATCAATCCTTTACTGTGCTTCTGCAGGTAATAGCAGACTATCTGTTGATGCTACTGAGAGTGGAGGCAAAATTTCAAGAGATTAATGAAAGCACAGAACTGCTGTATGAATTCTACTGAATACAGATTACTAACTGGTAGAAAAAATGAGAATTAGGGAACATGGTCTCCTGTGAAGTTAATCTGGCTGGGGAAGCCCAGGCAGTGTAGTTCCCTTAGACATTGTTTATAAAAGAGGAGGAAGTTAATGGCCTTCTGGAGGACTATTCTCAGATACCCCTGGGATTTATACTGGATAGTGGCGCTTTGCTATTACTGGGAAAGAGTATTAGCCACCTTTGCAGTAGCCAAGGAGCCAGAGAGACCAGCGTTGGAATCCTACTGACACTGTTTGTGGCCTTGGGCGAGTCACATAAGTCTCCATTGCCTCAGGTACAAACTTACATTGTAAACCCTCTGGGGACAGGGAGATTGACTGTCCCTGAATGTAACTCATTTTGAGTCACTACTGGAAAGGCCTGAACTAAATATTTATTTACTTAACAGGTTTTTTTTATACTGCTTTATCATTTCAGTCAAAGTGGTTTACATTGTAACTTAAACTTGGTAATATACATTAAAGAGGAACATTGATAACTTGGATTTTTCTGAGGCAATGGAGGGTTAAGTGACTTCCCCAAGGTCACAAGGAGTACTGGTGGGAACTGAATGCTGATCTTGTGACTTGCCAAGCCAGTACTCTAACCATTAGGCTACTCCTCCACTCCAAAAACTGTGCCTGAAATGATAATTCTCAGTTATTCAAAGGACCTATGTCTCACAACAGATATTGCAAGAGCCAGTTATATACAGTATAACGATGTACCAGTAAATATAAGGATATCATAGTATATGATCGTAGTTTTTTGACACTGAAAACTGCTATATATCATGTCTATGGTTAACCCTTTGTGTAGAGCTCACTCACAGCAATCCTGGTTTGTGAAATAAAATTTTTATTTTTTTACTTTGATATGTTCATTGGCTCAAGGGTAAGGAGTTTGGGTTGCACAATGTCAATACCTATTGCAGAGACATCACCCTTCAGAAGTCTAAACATAGAAGGGGAATCCATGATGATTATACAGTACAAACGACACCCTCACGTGGGCTACTAAATACCACCTCCTAAAATACAGATGTCTGATGTACTGGAACTGAATGGAAAGAGCAGCATTTCTGTACAGAGAGAAAGTTTGTATTCATAGAAACTTTGGCATAAAAACGGAATTAAAGATTTACCTTCTTAGGGATTCTGGTCTCTAGTCATTAGTAGAAGAGCTGCAGAGAAGCACTTATAGGTATAGATCATCAATCTATAGCCCACTGACAGTAATGGGCAGCTAATAGGCAGCTAACCAGGAACATTTTCTCTTCTGTGCGCCACCCAAGATATTGCAGAAAATGGAGAAGCTTAAGGTCGAAAAGTGGTTCTGTTTTGCAAATGAAAACAAGATCCCTTCTATCTTACTTCCCGGTCTGGATTCTGCTTTCCATGGAATGGGTGTTTACTACTACTACTGATCATTTGTATAGCGCTACAAGGCATACGCAGCACTGCACAGAGTCATGTAAGAGACCGTCCCTGTTCATCAGAGCTTACAATCTAGTCAAGACAGAGAACACAACAGCTGGGAGCAAGGATGTGTCTAGGGAACTGGTAAGGAAACGCAAAGGAAGAAAGCAGGACATGGTGCAGATCAGGATCCAAAGGCAGCCTTGGAGAGGTGAGTTTTCAGCTTGGATTTTGTGGTAATAAAACCACAAATGTAATCCTAGCAACACCACACTTCCTAAACAGCAGAAGAAAGCCAAATGGGAATAAACTGCAGGATCCCATCGCAGGCAGAAGAGAAGAGCCGGAACGTCATTCCTACTGTGGGCATCGGCAGCAGTTTTAAAAAATGTTCAATGCCTAGACCCTGAGTTGTAGGATCTAAATTTACCTAGATTTCCAGTGAAATTTAGATCCTAAGTTTTCAGCTGAAAGTTCACCTAAATTTAACAGTGTAAAACGTAGGTAAATTTAGACCAAATTGTTTATCCAGACTTAAACGTTTGTGGCGCTGGAAAGCAATACAACGCTCCTAACCATTCCCCTCTCCCTAACTCCGCATCTGCAAGTACCCACTTTCTGGAACCTAAATTTAGGAGTCGAGTAAAAACAGGCTCCTAAATTTAGGTCCTTAACAACTAGTCAGTTGTTAAAGGTGCTGATTTAGACCCCTAAAAATGTTCCTCGGGTTGCATTTTTTAACAAGACAAATACTGGTAATGTAAGGCAGCTAGTTTCGTACCCACAAACCTTAAACAAATTTTCTAAGGACAGTACCCACATATTTCCCCTTTGAAAATTCACTGATCGGGTTAAACTCCACAAATGGCTAAATATAGTTGAATAGTGAATCTAGGGGGCTATATTTAGCCACACAGCAGAAAGGAAACTTTCAGAGAGGGGATCTGGTATGCGACGTCCATGGTTAGACCTTTTGGAAGTCATCTTCTTGCTTCCTATGAAAATGACACATTTCATCATAACAAGAGAGAATTATTTTATGTCATTATTCACCTCATTAAGCTCAACTATTTTGCCCACCAGCCTTTTTTGGGGGAAAACAGATTTATTTACTTGAATCCTATGAGGCTCAGCTTTCAGTAGTTTCCAGCCTCCTAACTAGGGAGTTAAGCAGCTAGATTGCATGGGAAGAAACAGCTACATTTGGGTGTTTCCAGAGGCACTCCCAGGATTGGAGGCAAGATCAGGGCTCACTGCAGTAGCCAATAGCGCAATGTTTGCGCGCAGTTTCTGTGCCAGTCAGGAAGGGATCAAACGGGACATAATCAATACGAAAATGGCACTGCTAAAGACAGCAAACAGCGCATTAAAGCCATTTAAATGAGAGGTAATGAAGCAATTGCTAAGCAGCTGTGGCGTTGCAAAGCTCTTGGCACCTGAAGCGGATACCCCCCTCCCCGCTGGGCCCACATACCTCAGTGTCCTTGCTGGCTCACCATACTGTCTTCGCTCCAGGCCCAGCGATGGTTTCCTCTCAGTTTGCGAGACTTTGGCTGGGAGGGTGCAGGCAGTGCGGTGAGCCAAAAAAGACATTGGGATATGTTTGCCACGCGTGCCTCCACCATGTGAACCAGGCATTTCAGCACCCCCCTGCTGGCCAGCACCCACCCCACCCTATCTACATCACTGCTGAGCAGCACAGAAGCCCAGAAGGCTCAGCTCAATAACGAAAGGTCTGAGGAGACATTAAGTCTGTGGACAGTGCTGGGGAGGAGGTTTTGCCTGTTTCTTGAATGCACAGCTCCCCGTGACTCTTTTCTGGCTTTACTGAAGGGTGCTGACCCCCCCCCCCCCCCCCCAGCAGGGGAAGTGTGCTAGAACAATGTTATGCACAAGGGCTGGAATGCTATGAGGTGCATAAACAGCAATATTATTTTTTGCAGAATGTCTATGCGCAATCATATTGCTGTTTATGCGCCACATAGCATCCCAGCACATGCACACAAGTGCCAAATTGGTCTCTTTCTAGGCATGATAGAGGTGCTGCTAATGCAGACTCCTGTGCACATTCGCCTGGCTTGCTTTCCTCGTTTAGTGCAATATTTTTGCGCACAGCATATTTGCAGGCTGTTCGCTTACAGCATCACTGGGCAAAACCTCTGTGCTAAACTTTCACTGGGAAATGCGACACTAGAGCTTTAACGCAGGGTTTCTGCATTGAGCCCTCAATTGCCCAGCACTGATTTGCAGCACCAGGAATGTGGAAAATTGTGAGCAACCACTGTGCTATTGCCTTTGCAAACAGCAGCGCACTTTGCTGCATCAAGCTCTAGGTGAATATATTTGGCTGCCAACCCACAGCACACAAAAAGCAGGGTTAAACGTATGTGGCCTACTTAGATTTATGACCTTTTTCAGTCACAACTGTGTGTGGTTGCAAATGACAGTAAGATAGCCGGCCGATTTGGTGACCTTAGACACTCAATAGATGGTCAGATCAGGTCTCATGTTACTATTTTACTTCTCCGCTTTCCTGTCTGCATCCCAGAGGTAGCTGGCTGCATATAAGCATCCCTCTTTATCCTCTGAGACTGAAGCTCCATTTCTTTCTATACTCATTTCCAGTTATTAGAAATTAGTCACTATCTTGGAGTATTTTCCAAGCCACATCTGACGATTCCAATAAACACAGGTTATATTACTATCAGAACCTGACGTGCAGTTACATGAACAGCCGAGAGTCAAAGGAAGCGTCAGCAAATAGGCAGAGTTTCAAAGGTCTGACTGGCATAGATACTAAAGCCAGACACCTCCTAGTTAGTCCATTGCAAGGTTTTTATGCTGAGGACATTCTAGAAGCTTCAGCATACAGCGGAGACCCCTAAAAGCAACAAACCACCAAAAGATGTCTCTGAAGTCTTGCAAAGCTCTCGGTTTTACAGTGTAACTCCTAGAGCTACTCTGCAGAAAACATGATCTAGATCCATTTCCAGAGCCGCCCTGCTTTATTCACAGCCCTGGCGGACAAGCTGTTGATTCAGAACCAGTTCCTGGGGAGCTATTTGGCATCTGAGTGTACTGGAGTCCAAGACATGCTTAGTAGCTCCTTACAAAACTCAAATCATTGTGCAACCACTGCACATTTTTAAGTGATATTTTGAAAAACATTATAAAAATATGTGATATTTTAGATTCTGTGTTAAGACATTCTATAAGAAAACTTTGTTGGGCAGGTGTCAGAACGAAGGCAGATGATTAACTCAACGAGATGTGAGGGGATATCATTTAAGTAACGGAGGGTGAACCGGCTGGCGCATTTCCTATCAATCTATAACTTTATTTTACCAATTGCCGTGAGAAAGCTTCCAGAGGGGAAAATACTGCATGTAACTAGATCTGCAAAGTCATGTTACCAAGAGATATTTCTGCGCTGTCCATAGCCCCTCTAGCACAGGATTAAGCAACATTATAAGAAATACCGTGTACAGCACAAACGTTGTTATCATCATCCTGAAAGCGCTCCTTACAAAACCACCTAGGCAGCATGGAATAAGAATTTCCCAGCTCATTACTAAAAGCCTTTCATTTTATTCCAGTTTATAAATGAGCACTCATCTCAGACTGCAAAGCACACGTTTATTAGCATTTTCTGCATGTAAAATGGTGATTTATGTGCATAAAAGGCTTCTTACAAAATTAGGTCACACGAAGGAGCAGACTTGTAGAGTAGATGGGCTCAGGAGAGGAGCAACGTCATGATTTAAGTGCATATTTTATAAAATACATGCTTACTTTACATTAAACCCACATCCAAGTAGGTGCAAATGTCAGGGCTCACAATCTAGGTGCTATTTCTGCAGGATTAGTGCTAGTATTTTATAAAGACACACAAAAACATCTATGTTTCTTTATAAAATAGGCTAAAATTAGGCGCATTCTCCACCTCCGAATCTAGGTGCCCTATTATAAACTTATCCTCCTTTTCTCACGATGAACCCTGGATATGTGACTGTCAGAGACTTCACGCTCTGGCCCACAGTGCTCATTGGCACAGCATGGTGCTCTATTTGTTCCGTCCCCTACAGCTCTGTCACCTTCAGCCCTCCTGACACCTATAATCCAAACCTCGAGCCATGTGATCCTGTCCCTCCCATTCAGCTGGGTCTCTGCAAATGGCATCAAGGAGACAGTCAAAGACATACGGCAGGCGCTCCCCAGGATTCCACGTTGAAGATCGAGGGGCGGAACCGCTGAAACCACTCTAATGACTGTGAAGTGATTTCCAGTACTTGCTTCAATTTAAGGCATGTACCAAAACCTAATGTTACCCCATATCCAAACCCCTTAGAGTGCTGTGGCTCTTAGGGATCGGTGCTTTACCTGCATCCTCAACCTGCAAATCCTTTTGCGCTTAAGAATATATATGTCTTGAAAATCAAGGTAGTAAATCGTTCTTTCTTAAGTGTGAACCCAGGAAATGGCTTTATAATTATAGTGGGATCATATATGGGTCATGTCTGAATCTTCAGCTGGGAAATATATGACTTTCGCCCCTACCACGGTGTGGAGACCCTCCTCACTGTATTGTTCGACCGTATCATTTGTGGGACTGACAACCCTAAAAATGTGTTTCTTCTTCTATTTCTAGATATTACTGCAGCAGTCCACAGTATAAACTACCCCATTATGCTCTCTAGATTACAACAAATAGGCATAGAGAGCACCGTCCTCCAATGGTTCACCTCATATCTATCAAATAGAACCCAACAGGTCAGAGTAGGACACCAGTCTTCCAACCCCTATAAACGAGAACAAGGTCTGCCACAAGGGTCCGCCCTCTCTCTCTCTCTTATTTAACATTTATCTCCAACCCATCTGCACCATTTTCAAAAAAGTCCATGTAAACTATCATATATATGCGGATGATATTATGTTATATCTCCCATTTGACATCTCTAATCCATCAATACAACAAATCACCGATTGGCTATCAGCTCATAACCTCAGGATCAATTACAATAAAACTGAAACCCTCTATATAACAAGGAATCAAAGCTTCACCCCCCCCCCCCCCCATCCTTCATTAGGATTCAAGACATAAATATCTCTATCAAAAATGAGGTAAAATACCTCGGAGTTATCCTAGACCATTCAACGTATCTTCTCACATAAAACAAACTACAAATAAGATTTTCTACAAACTATTAAAACAACTCCACCCTCTCCTCCACTCCCAAGACTTCAGATCAGTCCTCAACACAATTGTTATGCCTCATTTTGACTTCTCCAACACTATCCTCCAGGGACTACCTAGGCGAACCTTAAGACAGCTCCAAACTGCACAACAGCAGCTAGGATAACATCGAATGCTAACCCAGTAGATGATATCACCCCAATACTGTACAATCTGCACTGGCTCCCAGTCCAAAGCCGCATACACTATAAAATACTTGTAACTACATTTAAACTGATTAAAAACATTGCCCCGTCACACCTTTCCACCATCATTGTCAAGGAAATGAACACTCGTACTCAACGAAATAGTAACAAAATTAAACTTTCGATACCATTAGAATTCAGGAAAGCCAGAAAAACAGCCACCAGCAGAGCATTCTCCCATTGCTTCCCTACACTCTGGAATAAGCTTCCAGATAAATTGAGAGAGAGAAACGACCTCCCCACATTCCGTAAAAAAACTTTGGAAATCAAAATGATCCTAATAGTACCGACACTAATTACCTCACCACATAATTTGCCATCACATCCTCCCCTCAGAAGGTATCTTCCCAATTGCAGACATTATGCTATTGGGATAGAATATGTATACAGTTTTGCTCTTAATCGTTTTTGATTGGAATAACAATGTTAACGTACATAGTTTAAATTGTTTCATGTAAATGAATATGTACTATTCCTTGTACAATTCAAATGTTCTTTTTTGTAAACCACAATTGACCTAATGGAAAATACAGTATAAAAATTTATAATAAATAAAATAAATAAATAAACTGGTGGTGCTGTGCTGTTTTCCATCAAAAACTAAATTTTGAATACACTATGGCCCACTGAAAAGTCATCTCATCAGACAACAAAAGTCATATGTGTGCACCCTTCATTCTGCATCAAGGTCAACATATGTAAAATTAAGTATCGTTGGGTGAAAGGCAAGCAAAGGTTTGAATAAAACCGTAAAGGCAGGTTAGTGGTATTCTGCAAAACCCAGCAGGTCGTATGAAGAATGCAAAGATCTCATGTCTGCTGTCACGCTGTAATCCTGTTAGTCTCCTCTGGGAATGGTGTTGACAGAGCTACCAAATTCACTTCACTGATGACTTATGCAAGGTTTGAAACTGGACCTTAGTGCTCTGAAGGCAACAGGGCGGGAATGATGGATCTCAGTGCTTCAGTGCGCAGCATAGACCGCTCTGTCTCATGCAGATCAATAAGGGCTCAAGTGCGCATGCCACATTTTCAGAGGCATCACCCTGAGTCCCACCTCAGTAGCTGCTGCCTTTTGTCTTTACACTTCTGCTTCCTCCCGGCTTCCTTTCTGTATATTTTATCAGACTGTGCCAGTGTACTAATGGTTTATGTGAACATGTACCTAGGCCTCCGTGTAACTATAATGAGCCCCCTCCAAGGAACTAGAAGCAAGGAAAGGGAACCCATTTTCTAGTGTCTGGGGAGTAGGACTCCTGTGAGCTGATCTGTAGAGCTATTTACTAGACCAACTGGTTTCTAGTTCAGGCTAAGATACTTTGCTCACGGTGGCGTCTCATGGTCAGAAAGAAGATCTAACACCCTCAGATTTTTTTTCTGCTTTGCAATTGATTATGAATGAATGTCAAATAATTTCACATACTGTCTTTGTCTACTTGGAGTGAATTGCTTGTTATGGAAATATATATTAGATTACCAAGAGGTATTTCTGTACTATGCACACATTTCCTACCCCTCTAGCATAGGATTAAGCAACATTAGAACATGTCCCATGTACAGCAAAGATATTATTATCAGAGGTGCTGGCAAATGGGAATGAAAGGGAAAGTAATGGCATGGATCAGGTCTTTTCTGCAGGG
Organism: Ichthyophis bannanicus; assembly: GCA_033557465.1. Lineage (NCBI taxonomy): Eukaryota > Metazoa > Chordata > Amphibia > Gymnophiona > Ichthyophiidae > Ichthyophis > Ichthyophis bannanicus. Next base: position 486,281,093 of record CM066038.1, on the reverse strand, counting down.
GAGGAGGTTTAGAGTTAGGTATGAGGATATGCCATCACTTAAAGGCCTGACTTTGGGGTGCCACAGAGGTTGTCCCTAACTCCAGTTTAACATCTCTCTACAGCCCTTGGGAGGATTTATTAGGGCTCATGAATTTTGGGTTTTCCTGTATGCAGATGATATACGGATCGTGGTACCCTTGGGGCAGAATATGTCACAAACTATCCAGAGGTTAAATGAGTGTTTGCGGGTGGTATCGGAGTGGTTGGTGGTTAATGGGATGGTGTTGAATGTGCAGAAATTGGGAGTATTGATCTGTGAGGATTTGAATTTGGGAACTCTGATGGAACGGCCCTGTATTGGAGGTGTTAGATTAGAACGTAAGATGGAAAGTACTTACTGATGCAGATTAGACCATGGGCTTAGATCTCCAGGGTAGTTGGAATGGCTTATGGACAGCTAAGGCTGGCCTGGCAGCTGCATCCTTTTATGGTTGAGAAGGCGATGCCGACTGGTATACATGCTCTGGTGATTTCTGTCTTGGACCACTGCAACCTTTTGTATGTCGGGCCACCAGATTATATGATTTGAAGATTGTAGGTGGTGCAGAATATGGCGGCCCATGTGTTATCGGGTCATGGGGAGGTGGGAGTCAGTGTCTGACATATTGTGGCAACTTCACTGTTTCCCTGTCCAGGAAAGACGTTTATTTAAAATGCTGTCTTTAACCTGACAGGTACCTGTGACCTGGATTGGCCACTGTTGGAAACAGAATACTGGGCTCCATGGACATTTGGTCTGACCCCGTGTGGCAATTCTTATGTTCTTAGGCTTTTGAGGTATGGGGGTCGATGTTCTCTGCATAGTAAGAACTTCACTTGCAGCAGCGGAGGGGGAGAGAGTTTTTGTAGCAGTAGCACCTATGTGGAGGAATAAGACAGGAGCAGGATGAAGCTGATTTCTGCAGGGTGCTGAAAATGTTTCTGTTTCATGTTAACAGCACTGGATGTTACTTGGTGAGCAATTTCAGCAGAGTGAACTGTAGGAAGGTAGAAATGGTCTCAATTGCTATGCTAACTGCTTTTTATTTGTTTTTATTGGGTTTTATGTGGTTGTACATAGCTTTGAATGTTCTTACAGACTAGCAGTGCATAAAAGCGATTTGAAAAAATAATACATTTTATATATAACTGCTTTGATATATTTCGGTGGGAAGCTGGATGTTAAATCAATAAATCTATTCAATTCTTATATATAATGGGCTCCCTCTAGTGGCAAGAAGTAAGTAGTGTAGATCATGGCGGCAATGCTGCTGGTTGACCAACAGGAGGATCTCTGCTGTGGCTGAACAATGGAGCTGCTGCGTGTAAGGGATTAAATGTCCTTACACGCCACTTCAATCTCTGTGCTACTGACACTGGGCACTATTCACAGAGAGGAAATAAATGTGGTACACCACATGATAACCTGAAAAAATCCACACAGCATTCTGGAAGTCATTATCTACAGTGTTGAAAATATTTCGGCAGCAAAAGTAGGTTGATATTATAATAATGGTGTGCTAGTACACTTTGTGAGAGCTTGCTGCCTTTTCGTGTCTGTCCAAAAATGACAAGACTACGATTCTGCCACAGCTGTCACAGTGTCACACAGTTTCCCATCTCTGCATATCGCTACCACACCTATGATACTACTTGCATAATCTCTGTTTTTCTGTATCTCTCTTACTCATACCACTCATCTCGTTCACAAGCTCTGCTCACTTCTCCTCCCCTAACACCCATCTCTGCTCACCTCTACCCCCTACCATTCATCTCTGCATAACGAACAGCACTGAGGTGGCTGAGCCACAATTACGTGGGGGAAATAAAGGTGGGAAAAGAGTCCGAAGACCAGTGGCTTTCTATGTGATAAGAACATACTAGGTCACCAAAGGTCCATCAAGCCCAGTATCCCGTTTCCAAAAGTGGCTAATCCAGGTCACAAGTACCTGTCAAGTTCCCAAAAGCTACACAGATTCCATGTTGCTTGTCCATGGGCAAGTAGTGCATTTCCCTGGTCCTCTTTAATAATGGTTTATGAACCTTTCCTCCAAGAACTTGTCCAAACCTCTTTAAAATCCAGCTGAACTAACAGTTTTTACTACATCCTCTGATAACGAATTCCAAAGTTTGATTATGCGCTGAGCGAAAAAATATTTTCTCTGATTAGTCTTAAATGTGCTACATTGTAGCTTCATTGAATATCCCCTAATCTTTCTACTCTTTGAAGGAGTAAACAACCAATCTACATTTACCTATTCTACTCCATTCATTATCTTCCATCAGCCATCTTTTTTCCATGTTGAAGAGCCCTAACCTTTTTAAGCCTTTCCTCATAGGGATATTCTTCCATCCCCTTTACCATTTCTGTCGCTCTTCTCTGTACCTTTTCTAATTCTGCTATATCCTTTTTAAGATATGGTGACCAGAATTGCACACAATATTCAAGGTGTGGTCGCACCATGCAACGATACAGAGACATTATGATGTCATCCTTTGTTCTATTCTCCATTCTTTTCCTTATGATTCCTAGCATTCTATTTGCTTTCTTGGCTGCCATTGCACACTGGGCAGAGGGTTTCAACATACTATCTATGATGATGCCCAGATCCTTTTCCTGGATGGTGATTCCTGTGCTTTGTGCATTTACATGTGGATGTCCTTACTACAAGGGGGTGTGTCAGGGGTGTAGTTAGGGAGTGACCTGATTGGGTAAAAGATTTACATGTGTATTCCCATTTCATATAGGGAAGCAGGGCTGTAGCTAGGGCTGTGCAAGCAGTATCATCACTAGGCTTTCAGGAAGCCCAACAAGAGCAAGTTTATGCATGCGGAGGGGCATGGGGGGGGGGGGGGGAGTCATCAAGTTTGCAAGTCAACCATTCCTACAAACAATCCTAAATATAAGTTTTTCCTCTGGTACTGTCCCAGACACTTGGAAAACAACAGTGCTACAGCCCCTTTCTAAGGATCCTCAGTGGAATCTTCAAAATCCACAAAACTATTTTCCCACCTCCAACTTCCCTTTCATCTCAAAGGTTGCTGAAAAGGCAGCGTTTAAACAACTCTGCAATCACATTCAGCATGAACTCTCTCTCCATCCTAAACAGGCAGGCTTTCGTCCCCTGCATAGTACAGAGAGTCATCACAACTGTTCTGAATGAAATTTATAGGGCCCTTGATAAAAACAAAATTATCATCGCGATCTCCTTAGATTTAGCGGCTGCTTTCGATCTCGCTGATCATGATCTACTTCTTCAGTGTTTGTACAAGACAGGCATACATGGAAAGCACAATTACTCACTTGTAACATGTGATTCCGGGAACAGCAGGAATCGGTCTTCACATCTGGGTGACATCGGTACCGACAGAGCCCGCGTGAGAGAGCTCCCCAGTGTCCGAAAGGAAAGCTTTAGGGAGCCCTCCACTGCGCCTGCATAGCTGCCTTCCCAACCCCTCTCCTCAGTTGAGTTTGTAGCTGAGAAGAGGAAGAAAAAATAAGGAACACTACAATTCCTAGGGAGGAGTGCGGATTGTGAAGACTGATCCCTGCTGTTCCCTATGCTGAGGATTTAGGTGCAGCCAGAGACTGTGACTTACTCTTACGTTTGGACTTGGAAGAAACCTGAGATCCTTGAGAGGAAGCCGATGCCCTTGATGAAGTTGGGGCCACTAAAACTGAGCCTGAGGCGAATAATAATACCAACTTGTTGGCTCGGTTCTTGAGGCCTCTCTTTGTTGTTGACATGAAAGACAAGAGTTGGGCTGATAGTCAGGGCCCAAACATTTTAAACAGAGTGACTGAAATAGTGCCGGAGCGCTTAGTACAGTTTTTAAAACCAGTGATTGGTTTGTCCATGCCTTCAAAAAGAAAAGGGAAGAAGGCTATGGAAGCCCTGAGGCCTAGTTTGGCAGTGAAAACTGCAAAGAAATTAAAATAAAGAAAAAGAAAATGCTATCGGGACCAGTGTCAGATTCGACGGGACTGGTGTCAGGTTCGATGTAACTGGCATCCATGGGAAGGCAAAAACATGATGCTATACCAAAGAAGAAAAGTTTTCCTACAGTAACACGGAAAACAAAGAACTGAGGAGAGGGGTTGGGAAGGCAGCTGCGCAGGTGCAGTGGAGGGCTCCCAAAAGCTGGGGAGCGTTCCCGCGCAGGCTCCATCAATGCTGACATAACCCATATGTGAAGACTGCATTCCTGCTTGTTCCTGGAGATCGGTACTTTCCTGGTTCTCATCTTTCCTGTAGGATTGCTCCTACCAGGTTAGTTCACTCCTGCATATCATTCCCTCAAGCCCTTCTTTGTGATGTCCCGCAGAGTTCTACCCTTTCCCCCTTGCTGTTTAATATTTTTTCTTAGCCCACTAGTCACACAAATTCAGAGTCTTGGCATCTCTAGTTATGTCTATGCTGTTGACATTCTTCTTTTATTCGCTAGGGATGCACTCTTTCCTAACCTTGCCCCTATTAATGCCTGCCTGCACAATGTTGCGCAGTGGCTACGCAATAACCTTGTTAAACTTAATCTGTCGAAAACCATAGTCACTTGGTTTATAGGCACACCAAACAGTCCATCTCTCGCTCCCATCCTGGAAGGCACAATGGTACAACTGCAGCCTACCCTACGCTATTCAGGTGTACTACTAGATTCTGAGCTCTCCTTCTCCCTGCAACTTGCATGGGTTATTAGGTCCTTTTTTTGCATATTACATCGTTTTCGTGCGGTCCAGCCTGTTCTTGACAAACCTGCCCAAACAACTGTGCTGCTCCATATGGTAATCTCCTGCCTCAATTACTACTTACTTGGGTCTACCACAATACCAACTCTGTAGCCTACAAACCATCCAAAATACAGCCATATGCACTCTTACCCATGTACGTAAGTCTGATCATGTCACTCTGCTTTTGATGCGGCACCGCTGGCTCCTGATCAGCACCCTTATACGTTTCAAGACTTTGACCTTAGTACACAAAGCGATTCATGATGTGGCTCCTAAGTATGCCTTCACCCTTATCATTCTCCATGCTCCTGCGAAGGCGCTCTGTTCTGTTCGTGGTTTCCAGCTACACATCCCTTCACTGGCTTTAGTCAAATTTGAGTCAAAATGGGAATCTGCCTTTACTGCAAGTGTAAGCCATTAAGGTGCAGTGATGTTACGACAACTATTTACAGAGGTCATTTACAATGTGATGGTATGTTATATTACAGCTATTTGGCATTTAACAAGCAGCGGTATGATTGTGTGGTGAGGTGAGCGTGGGTTATATGAGATGTGGATTCTTATGTGTTTAGGTTTTCCATTGTGGGTTGGTAGTGTTCTGTGAATAGGAAGGTCTTGAGGTGCTTTCTGAATGTTGTTAGGTCTTTTATTTCACGCAGCTTGTTGGGTAATGCATTCCATAGGGCTGGGGAGAAGAATATGAATGCCCCGTTAGTAGCTGATTGGATTGCATTTCTGACAGTCTTAGGGATAATTAATAGGTTATGTATATTATCGCTTCTCCTTCTTGTTTCTTGTTGCATCTTTATTAGTTTATTAACATAGGTTAATGCTATATTGTTTACTGTTTTGAATATGGTCATTAAGGCCTTGAATTTGATTCTCTGTATCACAGGCAACCAGTGTAGTTGATACAGGATGGGGGTTATGTGTTCTGATCTGGCTACCTTCATTATTGTGCATGCTACCATGTTTTGTGCCATTTGCAGGGGTTTTAAGGTTTGTTTGGAGAGTCCTTGGAGGATAATGTTACTCAAATCAAAGTGTAGGCATATCAGCACTTGGGCTATAGTGCGGAAATCTTCTGTCGATAGCAGAGGTCTTAGATGTTGAATAATTCTGGTTTTGTTGTAGATTGTTTGTGTTGTCATGTTATTATGCTTGATCATATTGAGGTTTTGGTCTAATAGGATCTTCCGGTATTTTATTTCCTGTTTGACTTCTAGCGAGGCATTTTTTACTTGTAGTTGTTGAGGTGGAGAGAATGTTTTGTTCCTGGTGACGAACAGAATGTCTTTTTTTGTTTTATTGATAGGTTAACCGAGTTGAGACAGTGTGGGACATCATTGAAGCAGTTGACTATTCTCTCAAAGTTTGGATTCGAGGTTTGGACTGTTGTGAAGAGCATGATGTCGTCAGCGTATATTCTGTAATCCATGCTGTGTGATCTAATTATGTTGCAGATAGTCTGTATATAAATATTGAAAAGCAAGGCGGATAGCGCTGAGCCCTGTGGGACACCTGGGGTCTGACTGAATTGTTTAGAGAGGGCATTATAGAATTTCATCTGTTGTGTGTGATTAGATAGAAAGGACTCAAACCATTGAATTATATTGCCTCCTATTTAAGATATTTTAGTCGATTGATTAGCATTTTATGACTTATGGTGTCGAAAGCTGATGATATGTCTAGGAATATAAGTATGTAGGCCTGTTTTATTTTATCAATTCCTTGTATAATTGTATCGAGTAGAGATGTTAGGAGGGTTTCCACTCCATGGTATGCTCGGAATCCATATTGGTGTGGGTCTAGCTGGGCGTGTCTATGAAGTCTTGAAGGTGTCTCTGTACTGACTTTTCTATCACTTTGGATAAGAATGGGAGACTTAAAATAGGTGTGTACGAACTTGGGCAGGATCTGCTTAAGGAGTTGTGTTTTAAGATTGGGCGGATGGTAGCCTTCTTTAGATCATTTGGTATATGCCCTTGTGATAGGGAGAGATCTATGATTTTTTGGATAAAGGGTGTTAGTTCTGCTCTGGATATTTTAATCCAGTTTACTGGACAGGAGTCAAGTTGAGAAGTGGCTGTATTGATGGATTTGAACATTGCTCTATCTGTTTGTTGTTGTTTAGAGAGAATGTGTCCCATAGTACAGCGCTTGTCAGTTCATCAAATGATATTTTCTTTAGGCTGTTTGTTTGGAGTCTGGAATTTTCCATGTAGTAGTTGGCTAGTTGTTGGGCACTTGTGTCGCTAATTTGTGGGTCGTCAGCATTTAGTTTTTTGATTAGATCTTGTACGATGAGGAAGAGTTCCCTAGGTCAATTTAGTGATTTCATTAGTATTTTTGAGTAATATTCTTTTTTAGGTGACTGGTACTTTCTCGATATAGGTTTACTGTGTCCATGTATTTCAGCCGGTCTCGTTCAGATTTAGTAGCTCTCCATTTTCTCTCATCCTTCCTCAAGGTCTTCTTTATTTGCTCTCAGGCACTGGGAGTACCAAGGCTGTGTGTTTTTGTGTTTCTTTAAGGTATTCCTCTGTGGGTTAATTGATGCCACGAGTAGGGTGTTGTTCCAGATCGTAAGGAGGGTATCAGGGTCATTGCTGTTATTCGTTAGTGTGGGGATGATGTTCTTTATGAAGTCCTCTTTGTCAAATATCTTAAATAGATGATGTGTTTGATTTCTGTGGTGTATGCTATGTCTAAATGTATCGTGTTCTGTGCAGAATTTTATAAGGTAGTGGTCAGACCATGGTACTGGTTGTGTTTGTATAGGAGATATCTTTCTATTATTTTTTCCATTCTTTGGGGGAGAATATAAGATCCAAAGTGTTCCCTCTTGAACGTGTTGGGGTGTCAATGTTTTGCTGGTAACCAAGGTCATCCATTGCTTGAAGGAATGAGGTGCTTTGAGCATTAGTTATTGAGGAGAGGTTGAAATCCCCTAGTATAATGTGATCTTTGCCTATTGAGGTCTCAGAACATGCAGATTCAATTATATTGGCTAATGTGTTGGTATCTATTGATAGGGATCTGTATATAAGAGTTATTGATAGGTGTTTGGATTGTATAGATAACATGTCAAAGGCCTTTAATGCTTGTGGTAGTGTCACGCCACCACCACTCGCCTCTAGCTTAGAGGGGCGTGGATTATAGAGGAACCTTCTGCTGTATGCTTTTTCAGCTTTTGTTGAACTATTTCCCTGCAGTGCCCTCTGGGAAATGTAGTCCTTATTCAGCTTTATGGGAGCATCATGCAGAAAGCTGTAGTCGGGCTCAAGTAGGTAAGGCAAATGACAGAAATTTATTATTTTTATATACACAATGGTTCAATCATACCACACATAGGATTGTTGGTTCAGGACTCTTGAAAGCAGAGCATTGTCCAAAACATATCCAACCACAAAATGCAGTTTTAAAGGTTTTCTCTATTGCAGGATACACAGTCTTTACCAGCAAGCCATTATATTTATTTATTTATTTATTTACATTCTCTTATATACCGCGCTATTCTGCATCAGTGCGGTTTACATTGAACAAACTGAAATTACATTGAACAGGGCATTATAACTTGGAGATAACTATTTTACAGGAAACTATTTTACAGGAAACAAATATTCCCTTCTTCCAGCTTTGCTGGGGTTAAAGCACAAAACAAAAACAATCACATTTAAAGTCTGTGGTAAACTTCCCCTCTATAAACACATGGGGATCTCAGCCACCCTGCTTGGAATAAGGGTACCTTTTTTCTGGAAGCCTTTCTTTCAGGACTGGCTTGCTTTTTCTATGTTCCCAGGTTTAATAGCTTGGCACAAGGAACAGTCCATGGGAGTGTCCTCCTCAATCAGCTTTACCTCGGGCTCTCCCAGCTGCATAGGCTCTGACTCTCCATCCTGCTCACCATGCTCAGCTAACAGCCTCCCGTGGGATCTTGGAGTCTCTCTTGATCCTGGCTCCAAACTCTCCTGCAGCCGTGCTACATGCCAAATAGCACTCTCTCCAGCTGGAAGCTCTGTTCCTCTGCTCTGCTCAGCCTGGCTTCCTGCTTCTCCTCTTCTCTCTCTCCTTTCCCTCTTTCTCCCCTCTACTAAATCAAACTCTGACCTGGGTTTATACTTCCAGGGCTCTAGCTCCAACCCCTCCCTACTCAGGTGTCGGCAATTAGCCTGACTCCGGGCACCTGAGTGCTTGAAGCATTCACTGACTAAGGGGTTCTGAGCCTTGTATCCTCTCCCCTTCATTCCACTAGGGGAAGCATGAAATGTGGGCCATGTGGATGTTTTCTGATCCCTGGAGGTGTTTATGGCTTTCCTACCCTGTCTTGGTGAAAGGGGGCCCTTTACTAGGGTGAATTCCCTGTCTCTTTCTCCTCCCCCAGATTCTGGATAGGCCTCCTTGCCACAGTAGATACTTGTTGGGCACCTAATTCTGTTTTACATAGGATAAGCACTTCTCCTCCTTTCTTATTGTGTCTTGAGCAGTGGAAGATGCTGTAGTCTGGTGCTTTGATCTCATTGAAGAGTACTGTGTTTGTGTCATAGAGCTGGGTTTCTGTGATACTTCTTTCCATATTTTATCTTTATCTTTATTTTATCGCTTGATATACCGCCCAAGCATATGCGTCAGGGCAGTGTACAATAAAAACAGGCTAGTAGAAACAAAAATGGAAAAGGAACTCCATTGGTATGGACAGGAAAGAGAGAGACAAGATGAGGCACAGTAGACAGAAAAGGACCTGGCTGGAAAAGAGGAATGTGAGGAGGGAGGAGCTGACAGGAAAGGAGGGCTAACAGGGAGGACGGACACTAGAAGTCAGAGAGGTCAAATGCCTGCTGAAAAAGGTGAGTTTTAAGTAAACCCTTGAAGTGCTGGTAGGAGAGTTCCATGCGCAGAGTGGAAGGGAGGGAATTCCAGAGGGCAGGGGCCAGGAAGAAGAAAGCAGAGTGAAGGGTCGATTCCAGGTGGGCTTGGAAGGGGAGGAAAAGACGATTACCATGAGCTGACCAGAGGAGGCAGTGGGAAGGCTGTAGGCGGATGGAGTCTGTGAGATATTGGGGGGTGCCGGTGTGGAGTGCTCTGTGAATAAGAATGAGGCGTTTATATACAAAGCGGTAGTGGAGTGAAAGCCAGTGCAGTGAGCAGACATGCAGCTGTGTTTTGGACCATCTGCAACCGCTGCAGCTGATACTGTGGGAGGCCAGCCAAAATTGTGTTGCAGTAGTCCAGCCTGGAAATGACAAGGGAAAGGACAAGAGAGGTGAGGGAGGATAAGGGGAGGAAGGAGCGGACGGTGCGGATTTGGCGCAATAAAAAGAAAGAGCGGCGAATGAGCATAGTAATATGATGGTGAAAGGAGAGAGAGGAGTCGAGGGAAACCCCGAGATAACGGAGTGAAGAAACGAGGGGGACTGGGGTGGAAAGAAGAAGAGGGGAGCAAGTAGGAGGGGGGTGCTAAAAGAAGGAATACTCCAATCCACATTGGGTAGATTAAAGTCACCCAATATGATCACTTCCCCCTTCATGGCTACCTTTGCAATATCAACAATCAAGTCTCTATCAATTTCTTTGGTTTGACTTGGAGGCCTGTAGACTACACCCAGTATAGATGATAGTGCCATCTCCTCTTTCCAACACAATCCACAGTGCTTCTTCTTTTCCCTATTTCCCCTGCACTTAAGCAGCTTTAATATTGCTTTTGACATATAGGGCTACTCCTCCTCCTTTTCTGCCTTCTCTGTCTCTTCTAAATAAATCCCAGTCAGCTATGGCTATATCCCATTCATGTGCCTCATTAAACCATGTTTCTATAATGGCCACAATGTCCATTTCCACCATTAGGGCTTCCAGGTCAGGAACTTTGTTGGTTAGGCTGTGAGCATTTGTGCTCATTGCTTTCCAGCATTTGTTGACTGTATTTTGCATGGATTTTGTTCTGCATGCCTCTTCCTGCTTGTCATTGGTTTGTGGGGTTGTTTCCATGTTGTTGTTTTTGCTGGGAGTGATGTCCTGAACTTGTTCTTCTCCATTCATCACCCCCTTTCTCTAGTTTAAATGCCTGTCTAGTTCATGCCTGAATTTTTCACTTAGGATCCTTTTCCCTGCGACAGAGAGATGTAATCCATCCACACAGTATAGCCTCTTCTTGTTCCATCTATTTCCCCAGTCGCCAATATATCTAAATCCTTCTTGTTTGCACCAGGTTTGGATCCATCTATTAAAGATGATTATGTGATGCAGCCTTTCTGCCCCCCCTTAACAAGAACAGGTAGAACTTCTCAGAATGCTATAGTGTTAACAATGAGCTTGAGTTTCTCTCCTAGAATCTGTAAGTCCCTTTGAACTACAGAGGCACTGTTTCTAGCCAGGTCATTTGTACCCGTGGATGATAACATTAATTTTGGAGTGCTCACTTTCTGCACTAACTATGCCAACAATTTGGTTCGTATTCCTGCTGGCTGATGAGCCAGGAAGGCATTTGACCATCCTCTCTTCTTTGAACTGTGTTCCCAAGTTGGTGCCTCTGATGATGGAATCTCCAAGGAGTAGTAGTTTTCTGTTTTGTGATTTTTTTCTTCATGTTTGGTGCATTATCGGTAGATTGGACATTAACCTTTAAATTAACATGGACATTAACCATTAAATTTCAGTTTGTTCAATGTAAACCGCACTGATGCAGAATAGTGCGGTATATAAGAGAATGTAAATAAATAAATAAATAAAATAAACCTTCTCATTTAAGGGCACTTCAGTTTCCACTAATTAGGCACTCTCATTTTCCAAGATAGAGAAGGCATTATGCAGGGATATCTCTTTGATGGAGAGGGTGTCTCCATGTTACAGGTCGCAACCTACCAGAGCCCACTGTGATCCATTTGCATAAACATAAAAACATTTGTTTCTGGGCTGTTTGATTCTTTGTGGGAACGGTGGTGGATTTTTACAATTTGTACCCTGGAAGAGGTGTGTTTAATTGCAATTAATTCTTCCCTTAATAGAATCAATTCTTTATGCATAGCAGATAACTTGAGACATATAGGGCAAGCTCTTAGGCTCTAAATGATTCTTCTTAGAATGAAGGCACCACGGCTATTGCATTGAATAAATGACATGCTGATTAAGATGGTTATAAAGAAGTTATAGGACAAGGAGAAAAGGTGGGTGTTCACCTAATTGGAGGACAGATGTCAATCTATTTGATGACTATATAGGCAATGCAACTCCGGGGTGGGTGGGGTGAGGGGCAATGTTCCTGTTAACCTGCACTGGGTCCGCCGCCAACATTCCTGCCGGCGGGGGGGTGGTACAGAGCGATTGATGCTCTGCCCCTCCCCCCACCGGCAGGAATGCCGGCGGAGGACCCGGCGCAGATTAAAGAGAACAATGCAAGGGTGCTGCGGTGTGTGCTAGACGGCAGGAATGTTGGCGGAGGACCCAGCGCAGGTTAGCGGGAACATTGGTGAGGAGTAAGGTGAGTGGGAATTTAAGTGTCTCTGGTCAGTAGAGCTTATATGAACAGAGGGCACACTCTGATTTCTGATTTATAAAGGCTATGCAAAGAATGAAGACAAGCTTGCAGTCTTCCTAATCTTTTAACCAAAATTTAAGTCGTTTGCCACTAGACTGCAGGTCAAGATGGCTGTGAACAGATAGAAATGTGATAGAGACAGAAAGATAGGAGGAGCAAGGGGTTTTTTTTTTGGGGGGGGGGTTCTGCTTCTTTTGTGTTTGTCCCCCTCTCTTGGTGCAGTTACCCTAACACACCACAGTGCCTAAGAAGTATTAGAAGAGAATAAAACAGATCAGCAATAGGCAAGGAAAATAGATATCAAAAACGAGCCAAACAGTAAAATTAAAAATCTTAGCTTTGTAGAGTCTCTTGAAGTTGTGATGGCAATTGCTGGATCAGATCGCTTGCTCAGGCAGCAGAGACTGATTTAAATATTTTATTATATTATTTTATTTTTATTTTAGTATATCTATTTTATTTTATTTTGAGTACTGTATTGTAAACCGCTCTACTTGTTCCAGAAATTGCGGTACATCAAATAAAGTCAAACATAAACATAACCTGTCTAGTGGACGGGCCGGCCCCGCATTTAGGTTTTTAATAATGTTCATTTTGGGTAACCCTTTACAGGAGGTTAAGCTCTTTAATCCCCTGTTGTTATGTCCCCTCCAAATAAAAATTAAATAAAGGGACATGTTTACTAAGCTGCACTAACTGTTAAAGGAGGCTTGAGTATGCACTAATGTGCCACAATAACAGCATATGTACTAAACAGATGATGTGGGATTAATGTCGCACTTTCCACTTAGTGCATGATGGAGCTGAGAAATTGGCAGAGTTTGGGTGTATCTGCACATTGTGGTTGGGGTTGACAATGCGTGTTCACTATCAATGTTGTAGTTAGCATGGGTGCCCTTAATGCCACCTCAGTGCGCACTAGAGTCTGAATCAGTGAGGTATTTGCTGAGGCCATGTTGTACACACCCCCAACACTCTCAGGGCCTGCTGAACTTTCAGAAAAACTAGGCAGTCCCTTAGAGTGACAGCTTCTCTTTTGGGGGATGGCGGCAAAGACCAGGGCATATAAACCTAAACATAAGATTTTGACAGTGGAGGGGGGGGGATAAGATTTAAAATTTGCCTAGGGCGCCAACACCTTGAACTAACTCTAGGGCCAGCCCTGAACATACCACGGATTGATTTCTAACAAAGGTGAGATACCTGAAAGCCCTAGCGCACTTTAGTAAACTTACTCCCAAAAAAGTGGCCTCTGTAGCTAACTTGCAGCATCTGTACATGTAGGTTTGCAAACTGGTCCACATCTACATGTAAGTGCCGGCACAGGTGTGGAATATGAACGTCTACGTGGAAGTACCGGCACAGGTGTTGAATACGAACGACTACGAGGAAGTGCCAGCACAGGTGTGAAACACGAACTTCTACGTGGAAATGCTGGCACAGGTGTGGAATACGAATGTCTACGTGGAAGTGCCAGCACAGGTGTGAAACATGAACTTCTACGTGGAAGTGCCGTACAGGTGTGGAATACGAACATCTATGTGGAAGTGCCGGCACAGGTGTGGAATATGGACGTCTACGTGGAAGTGCCAGCACAGGTGTGAAATATGAACATCTACGAGGAAGTGCCAGCACAGGTGTGGAATACGAACTTCTACGTGGAAGTGCCGGCACAGGTGTGAAACATGAACTTCTACGTGGAAGTGCCGCACAGGTGTGGAATACGAACGTCTACGTGGAAGTGCCAGCACAGGTGTGAAATATGAACGTCTACGAGGAAGTGCCAGCACAGGTGTGGAATACGAACTTCTACGTGGAAGTGCCGGCACAGGTGTGAAACATGAACTTCTACGTGGAAGTGCCACACAGGTGTGAAATATGAATGTCTACGAGGAAGTGCCAGCACAGGTGTGGAATACGAACTTCTACGTGGAAGTGCCGGCACAGGTGTGGAATACGAATGTCTACGAGGAAGTGCTGGCATGAACACATGGAAGTTGCCAGGTTTCCCCTATTGATTTTTACCACATGTACATTTGCAAAATGGTTCAACCAACTCCCTATATCAGCAAAAAAAATCCACTTCTGCACTATTTTAGAAAAGGCTCTATGTTTAGCAGAAAGTTTTCTAAAATACTATCGAAACAGTGTATATCGCGACCTCGATGTCTCTAGCCTCCATGTGCTGTCTAAAATGTGCCTTTACATGCAAGAAATAGCAGCATACAACTGAAAATCATTTGAATGCAAGCTGTTTTCTCCCCAACCTGAAAATGCCTCTAGGAACATCTATTTTTGCCACGGCTAAAAGCCCAGATACTGTGGAATCTGAACATGATTTAACCTACATTTCATGGAAAGTATCAGTCAGTGCATGCAGCATAGACATACCTTTATACCTCAGTAATCGTCTTTGAAAATTGACTTCTAAAAATGGAGAAAGCAGTACCAATAAAGAAGAATATTTTGGGATAGACATTACAAAACAAAAAATGCCCTAGGAAGTATAGCTCCTGTTGGAATTCTGCAGACAATAATTCAACAATTTGTACTTTTTGTGATACTTAGGGGTATGTCTACTAAGCCAGGCTAACGGTTAACCCGGGCTATCTGCAACTAGGTTCCATGTTATTCAATGGGATCTAGTTGCAGATAGCCTGGGTTAACTGTTAGCAGACATACCCCCTTAAATTAAAATACAATGCAGAAAAAATATCACTCAAAAACAATATTATGTGTTATTCTGACAAAGCATGCAGAATTTTGCATAACTCAGACCTTCTGACCCAGAATTTTGACTTGTGATTGCAAAAATTCCCTTATTCACACTGTACATTTTGTCATTATGGCCTGAATCAATAAGGCTACACATTCTGAGGGTAATTTGGTAACAGTTTTCTAAATTTATGTGTCTATGTGCCAAGGCCAACGTGAATGCATACTTTCCCTTTGAAAATTATGCCACTGAAAATACCCGCATCTGCTATTTAGTATGCTCAGAACTTTCCAGAAAGATTGTAAAACTCCAAAGGATGTATCTATGACCAAACCCTTTCCCAACTAGACCCTTAGGCATGCCTTTGGGGGCCACAGATAAAAGTTTATGTAAAATGGAATTATGCAAATAGAGTTACCTGCTAAGTTCTGGACGAATTTAAACCACTCTTTTATGCCCAGAAATAGTTTTGAAAATTATTTGCTCTATATCTGTGGGAAAAATTACTGTTTCTATGCAGGGTCCATCACAAGAGCTGATAAGGAAAGAAGAAAAGGAAAGAATATGGAAACGGGACTCAGCTTTTCAGGAGGGCTCCTGGTGTCTTGTCTCAGAGTTAGGTTAAACTGTGGATAGAGATCAAAGTGTCCAGAATGTTCCCATAACCTCTCAGTCCGCTTGACTGCAAAAGTCAGTGGCCAGGCCGCGGCATAGCAATGACTCTTCAGTCAGAAAGATAAAATGCCGCAGTTTTAACAGGGGAATATTTTTTAAGGCTGACACCCTTGCTTGCCCTCTGCAGAGGTAAATCTTGTAGGGAGACTGTGCCCTTCTAAGGTCAGTGATGAATGGGTAGGGGGGGGGTGCCTTGTCTCTCCAGGCTGAATAAGTACATTTCCCTTAGTTCTGGCCCCCAGAACCTTCCGATAACTTTGCACATGCCGCCAAGTAATGAATTGCAGCAAAGCATCCAGTAATTAATATCTGAGGAAGGGCAGTAGAATGAGTGACTAGCAAATCCTTAGTGGGTGATTCATGTGCTATATAATCTTCAAACTGAACAGCAGACCAAATTCAGTTTCACATTTCACCTAAAGGAATTGTTTTTACAGGAAACCCAAGAGAGAATTTGGTTTCCCCGCAAGCAAGCAAAATCTTTATGCCCTCCACACAACATCTAGCATGACAGAAATTTCAGGGTCAAATATATCACAGTACTGAATTTCATCTCCATCTTAACCAGCTATAAAAATGAGGAATGTGCCTTTGTTACGAGATTGCAAGAAAATGTCCCGTTTCATTTCACTTTTAACAAACTAAAGAAAAATAAACAAAATGTTGTTCATTTTCGGTTCATTTTTACAAGCCTGGCTCCCACTGTGAAAACCAAAAATCCTTCCTGGGCCTTTTCCCTATCCCTCCTATCCCCCCCCCCCCATCTTCCTCTACCCACTGCTATCTTCATGTGGCATAGAGAATAGTGCCGATGGACCCAAGGCCGCTGCCATTTGGTTTATTGCAAAAATCCACCATAATGCAAACCTTGAGTCAGGCGACACCATTTTCTATTTCTGTACTGATGAGGCAGGAGCAACTGGGAGATTGCCCCATCCGTGAAGAGAGCAGCATATAGAATGTGGGACTGGGGGAGGATGGGGAGAGGGACAAGAAGGCTTTTTATCACCATAGGACAGGAGGAAGAACCTGGACCCAACATTATTTTTTATTTCATTCTGTTTTTTTCTTTTTAAATTTCTGTTGAGATTATCACAGAGTCAGGTGGTAAGACGCAGTGGGTATGAGCGCTAGAGGAAGGCATCACAAATTGACATTCACAAAGAGCAATATCCTACAAGTGGCAAGTTTCTATGGCTGGCAGTGTCTGGATCAACATGGGCCAAAGTAACTGGCCAGACTGGATCGACCAATCTGTCTTTTTCTGCCATCACCAACTGGGTCACCAGCAACAAATCATACTCTTAAATCCTATGTCAGAAGTGCACTAAGGTGCTCTGCTACCCAATGTATCAAAAAGGGAAACTTTCTCTTCTACCTCCCCCCCTCCTCACACACCTTTGGGGTCTTTGATAAAGCAATAAATGTATATATCTGAAACGTTCTGAAAGTCCTGGACCCTAGGGGGTCAATATTAAAAATATTTACCCACTAAAATGAGGTTTCAGCTGGCTAAATGTACTCATTTTTAGGGAGGGTGCTCTTGTGATCCATGGAAGACGGATGCCTGAAGCAGAGCTCCTGCAGAATCCCCAGCTTTCATCAACATCCTGCACAACAAACTTCAATACATGGTGCAGTCTGTAATAATACTAAGGACCAAGGACAACTATCTCCAAAAGCTGCAAAGATGAAGCTCCCTCCTCACTACCCCCTGGTATAAGAAGATGGAAGCATGGTGTTGGGAATACTATTAACATATCATGCCCTGACCTTTAACGTTTCTGAGGTGGAGGAACTGGTTCTACTGACTGGAGAACCATCTGTTCTGCTTTCAAATCTTTAAGGCTTAGGTGATTTCATCACGAGTTATGAGACTGTTACCTGTTCCTTTGAGGTTTGTTTGGAGAATAGAACATGCAATTTGGGTTTTGAGCAATCAGTGGTTGGGAAGAGTCATTCTGGTGGTCATATGCTGGATTCAGTGTTTGTCATTATTTGGTATTTCTCCTATGGATGTGTTGCCAGTACCGTGGTCAGACCGCTGTGTGCTCACTTTTGGGTTTCATTCATTAGAGGACAATCAGGCTCAGCAGGTTCAAACTAGGCTGGTCAGATTTAGGGGGGGGGGGGGGATAACTGCTAGAAACACACAGGATGTACTACCAAGAGGTGTACATCTGGATAAGGGAGTCCAGAAGTTAGTACAGAAGTGGAATGCATATCTCGGAAGTGTATATGATCAGTTGCCGCATCTGTAGCGGTGAACCCTAGAAGCCATTATCTGTCTCCTTGGTTTATCGGTGTTCTGAGAGAAAAAGAGGACAAGTAAATGTTTGGAAAGGAAGTGGTGTAGGGCTCTCTTATCAGAGAAAGATTAATATGAGAGCAAGATTGAAATATTGTATTATCAGGATTTGTGCACTGCTAAGAGTGATTATTTTTCTGGGAAGATTAGGACATCAGTGACTAATTCTCGTGAGTTATTTTCTGTGGTCCGCCAATTCACAGCCATCCCCATGTGTGTTGCCTATGAAAACTGAGTGTTCAATGTTCGCAAATTTTTTCAAGCAAAATATTTCCTCCCTGGCTTGTCAAGTTGGAAGTACAGGCCAGAGCCTGACTTTGGAGCTGGTTTCAGGTGTAAATAGGAAGGTTGGAGCACCGAAGCTGTGGTCTGCATTCTCTATGATGACCCCTACTGATCTCTCTTGTGTCCTTAAATGCTCGATCCCTGTTTGGTGCTGTTGCTCCGAGTTGGTGAACCATTTTTAACTGAGTAACTGCATGCCATTGCAAATGTCTCCGGCTGCAGGGTGCGGTCCACTTTATCCTCCTTTTGTAGAAAGGTTTAGACCAGTTTCTCATTTACCCTTATTGAAGCGTACTGAAAAGGTTGTGACCTCTGACCTAGTTCCTTAGCTATCTGCACACGGCTGGATATCAGTCAGGCAGGTCACTCTCGGTCACACAGCACTGGGGCTGTGTTAAGTGAGAGTAGCTGATGATATCCACCATTAGTTGGGAAATGGATATTGAGTTATGTCTATTATGTTAGGCATCAGCATGGCTTTTGACACAGTTAATCACTCTTTGCTACTGCAGTTTTTAGCAGATACTGGGATAACTTTCATAGTCTGGTCTTGGTTTAATTTTTTTCTTGGTGGGTGGGACCCAGATGGTCCAAGTGGGGTCTACTTGCTCTGGCACATTTTATAGGATGTGGAGATGAGATTTGAGACATCAAGGCCTGTATATGCTCGGTTCTGACAATATTTTAGAAACAGCTTTGCTAGAGATGGAGTCGTTTCTAAAATACACATCCACGTGCAGCGGGGAGTAGCCATTTCAGAAATTTACATGTGGGAAAAATCGACAGAGGAAGCCCAGCAAGTTAAGCATGTAAGAGCTGGCATTTCACAATGGACACATGTAAATGCCGACACTTACAGACGTGTCTAAGCCATTTTGCAAACCAAGACATGCCAATGCTGCAGCTCAACTACAGAGGACCCTGTCTTTTCGTCATTTCAATTTGGAGGGGGAAATAAACATTGGGGGTATTAAGGGAGATATCATACCTGTAAAGGGAGGGGCAAATGTAGCACTTTTTACAAGTCAGGGAGAAGGTGTAAATCCGGACATCACTAGTTTTGGACTTGCACGTGCAATCCCTGTATGAAATGTGGAATACACACTTGGATTTTTCTCCTGCCCAGGCCACGCTCCAGACACACCCCATTCACTTTCAATGTGGTATGAACACCCATGTATAAAATGAACCTTTCTAAAATGCCATTTACAAGTAGATGCAATTTTCACATGTATATTATCAGATTAGGCATGTATAAATGGCGAATAGGACTTCTAAAATTTAATAATTTTTAGTCCCTTTATATCAGTGTATGCGTGCTGCAGATTTATGGTTTTACGTTTAGGCAGGTGACACACAAGTTTTGATACCTTTTTCAAGAGATATGGATACAGCTAAAGAAAAGTTGAAATTGATATGTTTGTCTTTCAGGGCTGTACGTTCAATTGAATACAGCAAAGACAGTTTTTATGGTTCAGTGGATCTCTTCCAGTACCAGCACCTTTACCTAAGGAAGGGATTTTGGTGGGAGAATCTAGGTTGTTAGGACAGAATTTGGGGGTTTGACTTGATTCATAACTGACTCTGCAACATCATGTTTCACAGATGGTACGAGCAGGTTTTTCATACCTTGAGGCTGATACTTTCTTGTCTAAAGAGGACTTGCTCTCTGTTCAAGGACCTTGATCCTGCCATGGTTGGATTTTTATAACTCTGTTTTGTAAGGTTTGCCGCACCAGGACGTTTAGCAGTTATAAGTGATCCAAAACACCACAGTGCCTTTAATGCAATGTTTGCCCAGGTATGATTCAGCTTCTTCAGTGTTGGCTAAATAGCATTGGCTACCTATACAATTTTGGATTCAGTATAAGGTGATGATGTTGATTCTTAAGACCCGGTTTCAGCACTTTCCTTTGTACATACAGGAGAGAATCCAGAATTATGTTCCAAACTGTCAGCTACAATCACAGGGTGAAAAGTTGTCGTCTATTCCAAGCGACTGGCCAGGCACCATGAACAGGGGTCTCAGCTATAGAATACCCTCCCAAGAGAATTGCGTTTAGAGATTGATGTTTCCAGTTTTAAGAAAGGGTTGAAATCTTTCCTCTATTGCCATGCTGTTGGTGATGCTAGGGGACAACATAGAATGTATGTTTTAGAGGCTGGTTAGAGGTTTCCTTTATTTCCAAAATTCTTGTACATGCAGTTCTCCACTGTTGTCTTGAATTTCTTTCCTCTCAAGCCTTCCTAGATCCATTTCAATCTGGCTTTCGTCCCTTACACTCTACTGAAACGGCCCTTGCTAAAGTCTCCAGCGACTTGTTCCTGGCTAAATCCAAAAGCCTTTACTCAGCCTCATTCTTCTTGACCTTTCGGCTGCTTTTTTTGACACTGTTGACCACCACCTTCTCCTTGATACACTGTCCTCACTTGGATTTAGGGGCTCTGCACTGTCCTGGTTCTCTTCTTCTTACCCATCGCTCCTTCAGTGTCTGTTCTGGAGGTTCCACCTCTACTACTATCCCTCTCTCAGTTGTGAACCCCAAGGGTCTGTTCTGGGTCCTCTCCTTTTCTCCCTCTATACCTAGTTCCTTGGTGCTCTCATCTCCTCCCATAGCTTTCAATATCATTGTTATGCTGATGACATTCAGATCTATCTATCTACACCTGATATTTCTCTTACACTCCAAGTGTGCTCATATCTGCCTGCTTATCTGACATCGCTGCCTGGATGTCTCACCGCTGTTTGAAATTGAACATGTCCAAAATCAAACTTCTTATTTTTCCCCCTAAATCCTCTTCCCCGCTTCCTCCCTTCTCTATCTCTGTTGACAACACTCTTCTGCTTCCTGTTTCTTCAGCCCACAACCTTGCAGTTATCTCCGACTCCTCCCTCGCCTTCTCCACACATATCCAACAGATAGCAAAAACCTTCTTTCTGTACAACATTAACAAAATGTGCCCCTTCATTTCTGAACACACTACTAAAGCCCTTATCCACTCTTTAGTCACTTCTCGCCTCGACTATTGCAACCTCCTCCTTGCTGATCTCCCTCTGAGTCATCTTTCTCCCCTTCAGTCTGTTCCAAACTCTGCTGCGTGGCTAATCTATCACCAGCCCTGATACACTCATATAACCCCTCTTCTCAAATCACTTCATTGGCTTCCCTTCCATTTCCGTATCCAACACAAACTTCTCCTTCTGATCTATAAGTGCACTCATTCTACTGCTCCTCACTACCTTTCCTCTCTCCTCTCTCCCTACACTCCTCCTCGTGAACTCCGCTTCTTCCTCTCGTTCGCTTCTCTCTTTGCTCTTCTCTTCCACTGCCAACTCCAGGCTTCGATCCTTTCACCTTGCTGCTCCTTATGCCTGGAACAAACTACCTGTATCTTTACGTCAGGTTTCATCGCTCCCCCTTTTCAAATCCATGCTAAAGGTTCACCTCTTTCAGGCCGCTTTTGGATCTTAATCCTTTGTTCTCCTTCTGTCTCATTACCCTTCCCTATTGTACCCTTGTTCTCATGCATTTATTGGCGGTCTTGATTAGACTGTAAGCTCTGATGAGCAGGGGCCGTCTTTTATATGTGTCTATATTGCACTGTGTACACCTTGCAGCGCTATGCAAATGAGGAGTAGTAGTAGCAATTATGTTTTATGTGTATATTGTACTTTACAGCTATACAGCAGTGGGAGTGATTCCAGAGTTGCCGTTTATAAATGTGAATGCATGAATAAATATATAAATAAATGTCCATACACACACACACCCTAGAGAAAATGGCCACTGGAAAAGTATGAAAGAGATGATCACTGTTTGCCACAATGCCAAATAAAAGAAGCTGAGGATCTTGGCATCAAAGTAACAGATTTCCAAGAATGTCTTGATGGAGTGGACATGGCAGTTGAAGAGTAGGCTGCGGTGATTAATAGCTGCATAACAAAACAAATGATACTGATGCAATTAAACAAGACTTTTAGAACTTTGCACACTGGAATCAGAGGAATAGCATCCGCATATCAGGACTTCCCGAAGGTGAAGAAGCAACCTCTATGATACAATACCTACAGTACCTGATTGTAACGCGCCTTGATCTGCTACTGCAAAGGCATGAGCTAAATACTATTAAATAAATAAATGTATTTCTAGAAAAGAAACTAGTTGATTTTGGATTATGAAGTCTATATGTCTGTTTAAGACTGAACATGCTTATCATACTACAGCCTGACCACTGCAGGCCTTTAGGTCCCAGAGACCAGTGGTTGCAAATATTTTATGGTATTCACAGGTATTAGAAGTTCAAATGGCTGCTAAATCTAATCTTTCCCTGATACATGAAGGATCCAAGCTCTTGACTGGGGCTGACTTATCTAAAACTACTGCACTACACAAGAAGAAATTCCTAGCTTTGCAGCCAAAGCTAGAAGCACTGGGGATTAAATACGACATAATGTACCCTGCTAGAATGGTGCTTATACATAAAGATCATATTCACATGGAGGCTGATTCTGCAATGTGCATGGCCGGGCTGTCCAGATTGCCAAAGACTGAACGGTGCCAATATGTACCGATTCTGCAACCATGGGAGCTATATATTCCTGCGGTTGTGGAGTCAGGGCACTTGGACGTCCCGGTGTGCACACGATGCAGAGCAGGAGACATCCTGGAGGCTACCTGTCCCCACTGCTCAATGCTACGGCTGGTGTGCTGGTGCTGTGGAATCCTGTCACCATGGCACCAACGCATCCAGTTAGTGCAACACAGTTCCCAAAGCCATTGTGGCCCTGTCAAGCCACTGCCTGACACTCAGCGGGGGCTCCCAAGGCTGGCATCGAGTGGTGGGGGTACTCCTAAGGGGTTGCAATGGTGCAGGGGGGCTGGAGGCCATGCAGAACTCATACCCAGCACTTATTCTAACTTCTGGATGGAATAGGCCTGGCGTCTAACTTGCTGGCAGTGGACGTACAGAGACATGACCTTAATTGCCTCTGTACGTCCCACTGTCTTGGCACACCCCCGGTATGCCCACACTCCGCCCCCATCCAGCGCTCCCCGCAAAAACCCTCTGTATGTGCGGGGAGTGTCAGACCCAGAATTGCGTGCCGGGAGCGGTTTTCATACACAGTATGGTGGTTGAGTCCCATACTGTATATAACAAACTGACTCAGCATCATGAATGACCCAAGGACTTTGTCATATACAGTGGGTTTTGAATATGTAATGGAAGATGGAGTATTATTAACCTTGCTTGGAAGATCTAAAGCAGAAATGAGACTGGACCGAATATCTCGCGATGTGCGATTTATGTGGGTGTGACCACACAAAAAGATACAAATGCAGTCATAGGTTGTAGGTGTGCTGAATGTTTGTCGTCTAAGAGGTTAATAGTGGTTATTGTAATACGGATACTAATTTTACCATGTATGTGCAGAGGTGCTTATAACGATGTCCTCTATGGGGGTTTAGCTGTCACTGAGTAGCGTGGGGCTCGAGAACCTAGAGTCAGCAATATGAGAGTGGCATTCATTGCAGTGCTATCAGTTCCTTTTTTTCCTTTATTTTTTGAAGGATGCTTCTATTTTTCTTCTTTGGTAAAATGGACACAGTACTTCAAATATATAAATCAGGACTTAGACACATTTTGGAGGAAAAGACTGTTTCACACACTTACAAGAGCTATATAAGGCAATGACTAATACACAACAATCCCGAAAATTTATTTCCTTTAATGTAAACAGATTAAGAGGAAGAGGTACTAAATTATTTTAAGACGGAAAAGGCTGGCATTACTGTGTTGCAGGAAATCCCTGTCTTATATCAAAAATGCTTGATGTTAAAAGCAGAGCAGATTGAACTTTTTCCTTTTTGTGTGACTCTTATTTAGGGATTCAAACTATATCACTGAAGTCAGATTTGGAGGGCCAGTGAACCACAACTAAAGTTAAAATGTGAAGCAAAGAGCTGTTGATATTTAATCTCTATTCCCCTACATCTGACTTCCCTGAATTCTTCCACACATCACGCACAGATATAATGTCACAAGCTCACATGCAGATAATTCTTGAAAGAGAATTCTAGGCTGCAGGAGCCATCTTGGATCTCTCAGCACATGTACATTTCAAAATCACATGTGTGCATGCTATTTCACGCCCCTGACCTAAATATGTCCTCAGGAATGCTTCTGTTTCCTGAGGCTGAAAGTAGGAAGACCGCAAAAACTCGCACCTAACTATAGCCTAGTAAAGGAGAACAATTTTGAATCAGGTCAGTCTACCAGATTAAAAGGCTTGGAAGGTTGTCCTCTAAATTTTAAATTCAATTCATTGTTTAATTAATTAAGGGGTCCTTTTACTAATGGGTGCTAAGGTGTTGCACCTATCATGCCAAAGATGCCAAAACTATGGCGCTTTAGGTGCAACATCACTGCGTTAACTGTCGGGGGCGTGGAAAGCATTTCCCTGGGCAATTAATGTGGAGCCCTGTCCCTTAGCGCAGGTGCACTTAGCACCTACTGAGGTGATTCTGCACTGATGCAGTTAGCTCAGGATGTAGACCTGCCGCTAAATGCACAGGGTGTACCCCTCCCACTCTTCGCCCCTACCCATCCACTCACGCAGGTAACGCAACACAGGAATCGTCCTGTGCTAATCATCATGGCCCTGCGCTGGCTGGCAACATGTGTCCCAATGCGCATTCAGCACACGTCAGAACACGTAGTGACAGCTAATGCCCTTTAGTAAAGGACCCTCATAGAATCATTTAGGAGACACACAGATAATGATTTGGGTCAGATTTTTCAGAGCTGATATGTACATGGAACGTATTTCCAAAAAAGCGCCTATATTCCTGCCGCTCTGCTCCACTTTCTGTTGGAAGCACAGAAGAACGAGCCCTTGTGCAAGGTGACCTGCCTCTTCCCTCTTCACAATAAAGCCGTGAATCTGGCAGCTAGAAGCAGCTAAATCATAGAATATTTGACCTTTTCTGGCCTTTCTGCATGCTGACCCACAAGGAACTGTTCAGATCACGAGCTGGAAGTCATAAGCACAACAGGTGACAACAGGAGCCATGTTATAGTTTTCATCCGTTTGGCTTTTTAGACACTAGATTTAGCACATGGCAGGTGGTTGCTAACATATTCAAAGGCACTCATATCTTTCTGCTTTCTGTCCATACCTTCAAATCCAACATGTGAAAATGCCACAATACGAGGCTGGTATGTGGGAACATTTCTCTTGATCCAGGTTCCCATTTCTACCCCGAACCCCCAACAAAAAAATGTTTGTCATATAAAGAGAAAATTTGGCATGTGCAAGATTTTCAATTCATTTTTGATTCATTAGGGCCTTTCCCCTGATTTTCATAATGTTTTCAGGCTCTTACATGCATTAATTTTAATAAAATGTTTTAGTATGCACTAATCAACTTGACATGTTAATTTGTGGATTCATGTGTGTTAAATCAAGTTAGCTGCACTAAATGTTTTAAGGGATGCTAAGAAATTGCCATGCATTAATGAATGCACATTCCTAAAGACTTCAAGAATGGCTGAGATAAATGCAGAGGATCCCTAGGTGTGAAGATGTGAGGGGGAAGCCATCAGAGTCTCTATTTGTCTCTTTCTATAGCTATATCTGTTTTGTAAAATGGTATCAAGGATTGGTAATAAAACTCCAACTTCTCAGATGCTGAATAAGGTTTGTAGGTTATGACCCAATTCCACAGCAGCTAGAAAAATCAGCAAAGAAAATCTCAATCCGGCTTCAAGGAGAGTAATAATACTGACAGGTAGAGAGTTGGAATGGAAGGGGGAGAGCAATTTTTTACTGTGATACAATCAGTCATTCCGTTTCTTTGATATTCTGAATAAAGCCAAAGGAGTTAATCAGGAATCTATGAAGTAAACAGTCACCATTCAGTCCAATGTAAGAGAGAGAACTACATGAGGCAAAATAGGAATTTGGGAGAACTCAAATTTATCTTTTAAGGTACGCATTTCTCCTCTAGTACTGTATTGTACTTTTTGCATAATATTAAACATCTAATTTCATCTGAGCACAGAAAATTGCACAAAGGTGGAACATTCCAAAACTTGTTGACTAGGATTTTCTCAGAAATCCTTATATCATATTCAAATACTGCAAAATATAGTGGCACATTACACAGGAGGCAGGGACATAAACTGGGCAGCCTGGGGATGAATCCCATGGTGGTGAACTGGATCAAGAACTGACAGACTGCAGAGGGTAACGGTAAATGGAACTCACTCTGAAGAAAGGAGGGTGAGTAATGAAGTGCCTCAAGGATTGGTCCTGTGACCGCTACTGTTCAATGTCTCTGTGGGTAATATTGCTGAAGGGTTAAAAAGAAAAGCTTGCCTTTTTGCAGAAGATGTGCAATACAGTGGCCACTTCGGAGGCAGTAGAACACATGAGAAAAGATCTACAAAAATTAGAAGAATGGTCAAATGCTTGGCAAATGAGATTTAATGCAAAAACGTGCAGAGTGATTTATTTGAGATTCAGAAACCCAAAGAAGTTGTATGCGATAAGAGACAAGAGGCTGGCGTATATGGACCAAGAGAAAGACCTCGGAGTGATAATGTCTGATGACCTCATGGTGGCAAAGCAGTGTGACAAGGTGGTGGCCAAAGCCAGAAGGATGTTAGGCTTCATACATAGAGCAAAAGCAAGCAGGAAGGAGGAGGAGGTGTTTGTGCCTCTGTGCAGGTCGCTGTGCTCAGTTTTGGAGACTGTACCTTACAAAGGATATAAAAAGACTTGAAATGTTTCAGATGAAATCAACAAGGAAAAGGAGGCCACTATGGTTCTCAAAAGAAGTAGCTGAAAAGATGAAGAAAAAGACGTAGGCCTTCGTGAAATACAAGAGATCATAGAGAGAGGAAGACAGACATCTATATTTGGAGAAACTTAGAGAAGCTAGCAAAGTAGTCAGAAAAGCAAAGATACAAAAAGAAGAAGAAATAGCCAATGCAATAAAATGGGGGGATAAGACTTTTTCAGATATGTCAGTGAGACGAGGAAGGGCAAAAGTAGTATTGTCAGACTCAAGGGTGAAGGGAAGGAATATGTAGAACATGATGATGATAAAGCAGAATTGCTTAACAAACACTTCTGTTCTATGTTCACAGATGAAAGGCCAGGAGCAGGACCTCAGAAAACACCCATAAATAGGAACAGAAGCGATGGGGATCTCAAACAATTTTTAGAAGACTGTGTTCGTGAGGAACTAGCTAAGCTAAAAATAGACAAAGCAATGGGACCAGATGGGATACATTCAAGAATACTGAAGGATCTTGGGGATATTTTAGTGGCTCCACTCACTGACCTGTTCAATGCCTTTTTGGAGTTGGGAGTGGTGCCAGAGGACTGGAGAGAGGCACATGTGGTCCCTTTACACAAAAGCGGAAGTAAGGATGTGGTTGAAAACTACAGGCCGGTTAGTCTAAACTCTGTGGTGAATAAATTATTGGAAACCATGCTGAAAGAGAAAACGGTGAGGTTTCTAGAGTCCAATGGATTACATAAGAACATAAGATTTGCCATACTGGGTCAGACTAAAGTCCATCAAGCCCAGTATCCTGTTTCGAACAGTGACCAATCTAGGTCATAAGTACCTAGCAGTTTCCCCAAAAGACACAGGTTCCACAATGCTTGTATTGGGTCAAGCAGTGATATCCCAGGTCCCTTTTAATAATGGTTTATGGACCTTTCCTCCAAGAACTGGTCCAAACCTTTTTTAAACACAGCTACACTAACAGCTTTTACTACATCCTGCGGTAACAAATTCCAGAGTTTGATTACACTTTGAGTGAAAAAATATTTTCTCTTATTAGCTTTAAATAGGTTACACTGTAGTTTCATTGCATGTCCCCTAGCCTTTCTATATTCTGATGATGTAAACAATTGATCTACGTTTACCCGTTCCACTCCATTCATTAATTTATAGACCTCTATCATATCTCCGCTCAGCCGTCTCTTTTCCAGGTGAAGAGCCCTAACCTTTTTAGCCTCTCGTCATAGGGGTATCCTTCCATCCCCTTTACCATTTTGGTGGCTCTTCTCTGTACCTTTTCTAATAACACTATATCCTTTTTAAGATACGGTGACCAGAATTGCACACAATATTCAAGGTGCAGTCGCACCATGGAATGATACAGAGGCATTATAATATCCTTTGTTTTATTTTCCATTCCTTTCCTTATGATACCTAGCATTCTATTTGCTCTTTTGGCCGCCGCTATACACTGGGCAGAGGCTTTTAACATGCTATCCATGATGACGTCTAAATCTTTTTCCTGGGTGGTGGTTCCTAATGTGGAGCCTTGCATCATGTAACCATAGTTTGGGTTGTTCTTTCCAAGATGCATAACTTTGCACTTGTCCACATGAAATTTTGCTGCCATTTGGATGCCCAGTCTTCCAATTTATCAAGATCCTCTTGCAATTTTCCACAATCCTAATGGGTTTGAACAACTTTAAATAGTTTTGTGTCATCTGCAAATTTGATATCCTCACTCGTTATTCCCATTTCCAGGTAATTTGAAAAGCAGTGGACCCAGCACAGATCTCTGGGGTACTCCACTATTCACCATTGTCCATTGGGAAAATTGGCCATGTCTCCCTTTATGAGTCAGTCATCTAGATAAGGGTAGACAAAGGTCCCTTGAAGATGGAGGTGGGCCACCACCACTGCAAGACACTTGATGAAGACCCGTGGTGCGGAGGCAAAGCCAAAAAGAGGAGCACCCTGTACTGGTAGTGATTGCCTCTGACTACAAACCGCAGGTACTGTCTGTGGTTGGGGTGGATGAGGATATGGGTGTAAGCATCCTTTAAGTCCAAAGAGCATAACCAATTGCCAAGCTGGAGGTAGGGCAGCAGTGTTCCAAGGGAGAGCATTTTGAACTTCTTCTACACCAGGAATCTGTTCAGGCTCCTCAGGTCAAGGATGGGCCTGAGACCTCCCGTTCTTTTCAGGATGAGGAAGAATCTGAAGCAGAACCCTCTTCCTCTGAGATGAGATGGTATGGGCTCCACCACCTCATCTTTCAAGAGGCCTGTGAGCTCCTGAATTAGTAAGTCCTAGTGTAGGGGAAGCCACTTGGGCTCCCCGGGAAAATAGGGGGGAGGTGGCTGGTCCAGATACAGGAGGTAACCCTCCCTGATGACCTGAAGAATCTACGTGTCATGGTGATGGAGTCCCACCTGTAGGCAAAGTGGACCAGCCTCCCCCCCCCCCCCATCAGCAGCTGGTCAGCTATGCTGGAGGTGTCAAAACCCTGAGCCCAGCTGTGCTGGAGCCGGTAACTGGGTCTTCAGTCCTTAGGGCTTGCAGGATCCCTGGCCAGAGCCCTAACCTTGACTGCCCTGTGGCGTGGTCTGTGTGGTCGGGTACGGGGGGTATCCCCTGTAGGCTGGCCCTTCCTGAGGAAGAAGGGTTTCTTCCCTTGCGGCTTTTTCCTAGAAAGGGTGGAGGTCTTCTTGGAGAGCTGAGTACAGGTGACACACTCGGTCTCAATTTGTCCTCCATAGGCTTCCCAAAGAGCTGCTCCCCGAGGCAACGGACATTGAGGAGCTTCTCCTGGACTCACTGCTCCAAGTCGGAGGACTGGAGCCAAGCCTGCTGGCTGGTGACAAAGCCAACCGCTGCCACTCGAGCGGAGGACTCGAAGCCATCGTAGGCGGCTCAAGAGAAGTATTTGAAGCACTCATCGACTGACTTCAAGAGTGCCTGGAAATGCCGGAGATGGTCCCCAACGAGACTGGCTGCAAATCCCCCGAGTTCCTTGGTGAGGTCTTGGAGGAACATGCCAATGAAAAGTTGGTAGACCTGGATGTGGCATGCTAGCATGGAGCCCTGGTAACATTTGCACCCGAGGGCATCAAGAGCATGAGACTCCCTGCCTGGAGGGACTGAAGAGTGAGTCTTCAGGCTCTTCTTCTTGCACATGGCCGACTCAACGACCATGCAGGTGTGGGGAAGCTGTGCCTTCTGAAACCCCTCTCTCCACTGGATCCTGTGCATAGAGTCCAGGAGTCGGTTGATGATCGGGACAGAAGCTAGGGTCTCCCACATGCGGAGAAAGAGCCAGTTAAGGATGGAGGGGACCGGAACCATGAGGGTTTCTCTCGGTGGTGCCTCTTATTAGAGGATATCAAGCTCCTCCACTCGAGGCTCCTCCTCTGACTTGGTGGTAAATGCAAGGGTCCGCGCCTTATCACGGACAAACTCAAGGAAACAGGTGTCCTCAGGAGGGGATCGTGCCTCTGGATCAGCGGGGATGGGTCCAAGGGGAGGTCTTGGTGGGCCCGAGTCTCTGGTGAAATGTCCCCATTGGATTCCCACTCTGAATAATCCATGGAGGACTCGAGATCGGGCGGTTCAAGGTGGATCAATGACCCACACTGGGCTCCCGAGGTCG
This sequence comes from Ichthyophis bannanicus, assembly GCA_033557465.1. Lineage (NCBI taxonomy): Eukaryota > Metazoa > Chordata > Amphibia > Gymnophiona > Ichthyophiidae > Ichthyophis > Ichthyophis bannanicus. Next base: position 486,250,382 of record CM066038.1, on the reverse strand, counting down.
GAGCCTGTCCGGAGCCGGAGGCACTTGCCTGAGATGATCTCGCACCCAAGAAACGGGAATAAGATTGAGACCCTCGCCGAGGATCCTCATGAGGTGTCTGGCTCTCGGGGATCACTGCGGTGACCTGGGGAGTCTTCAGGCTCTTCTGCTTGCACATGGCCGACTCGATGACCATGGAGATGTGGGGAAGCTGTGCTTTCTGAAACCCTGGTCCCCACTGGACCCTGTACAGGCATCGGCTGATGTTCAGGACAGAAGCTAGGGTCTCCCACATGCAGAGAAAGAGCCGATTAAAGATGGAGGGGACCGGAACTGTGAGGGTTTCTCTCGGTGGTGCCTCTTATTAGAGGATATCAAATATTGGAGTCCAGGTTGAGATCCCTGCGGTCTCATGGCATGTGTCAGTGGAGCCACGCATCTGTGCCTGCTGGGCAGCGAGGAATGCAGAAACGCTGCATCTAAGGCCAGCATTCAGGCCTCCCACTTGGGAGGTGGTCCTGTGACACCCCGCCAGTGCCATCATAGCAACCGACGGCCTTGGTTCCACTCTGGGCTCCACTTACAGCGCTCCCACCTCCGCAGAGTGGAACACCTCTGGAGGAAGAGTCGGTCTCCAGCTAGGTATCAACGCTTTAAGACTTGCCACCAGCAATACCGCACCAGTATTCAGCAGGCTAAGTGTGATTTCTACTCGTCTGCTATAACTTCTGCCCCAAATAGATCCCGCCAGTTATTTTCCACTCTCCAGACTCTCTCCTGCATACAATCCTCTTCTACAATCTCCACTCCTTCATCTAGGCCAGACTCTTTACAGCTTGCCTCCTTTTTCTCCTCTAAGGCACAAGATTTACGCGTCTCTCTCCCTTTTTGTCCTCAGCCGCTGGCTTCTCCCCCACCCATTTCCCCTCCCTCGGTTTCTCTTCTCTCCCATTCTTGGACTAAATTTTACCCGCTCACCTCTGCTGAACTACTCAAGCTAGTGTCCACCACTCATAAAACTCATTTTGCATTAGATACTATACCATCTGCTTGGCTAGCTGAATCGTCCCTGGAATTGCTCCCCCCATTACTTACTATAATTAATTCCAGTCTTAGTATGGGTATCTTCCCCCACACGTGGAAACATGCTTTGGTCCGCGCTCTCTTAAAGAATCCCTCTTTAGACCCTCTGTTACCAGCTCATTATCGACCGGTCTCCAATTTATCCTTTCCCTCCAAACTTCTGGAAAAAGCTGTCTTCTCACAACTCTCCCATCACCTTGATACAACTCACTTTCTGCACCCTCGCCAGTCTGGATTTCAACCAGGCCATAGCGTAGAGTCCATCATATCCGCCGTATTGAACGAAATCCACACCTCTCACGACCAGGGTGATATATCGGTGGCGGTATCTCTTGATCTATTTGCAGTGTTTGACATAGTAGATCACTCACTTCTACTCTCTAGGCTACGGGAGGCGGGTCTTTGGGGAACTGTTTACCATTGGTTTCATTCTTCTTACACTTTAGGACGTTTGTAGTCACCTCTGGTTCCTCTGCCTCTGCTTCACCACCTCACCCTTTGCCGTGTGGGGTTCCTTAGGGTTCTATCCTCTTACCTCTACTCTTCAATGTTTTCCTAGCTCCATTAGCCCTCATGGTCCAACAGCTCGGCCTGTCAGCCTATTACTATGCCGACGACATCTTTCTACTACATCACACCTCTTCCGTATGCCCGGATATTACCATTCTTGACTCATGCTTAGCCATGATCTCCACCTGTCTTGTTCTCATTGTTGCCAAGACAGCAGCCATTTGGTTCCCACATAGTTCCCCTTGTCCTTCACTAATTCCTTCGTTTGCAGGTACACCTATTACTATCGTTCTGAAGCTTCGCTATTTGGGTGTCCTCCTGGATTCAAACCTGTCTTTTCATGATCACGTTTCCCTCGTGTCACGGCGCTCTTTTTTCTATCTTCGACGGATAAGGGCAATCAGAACGTTTCTTTCTCCACAAGCCCTCACCACACTTCTGCTTTCACTGGTTATCTCAAGATTGGATTTTTGTTCATACTGGTGTTCCCAAATACCAGCGCCATCGATTACAGTTAATTCAAAATACTGCAGCCCGGCTTATATTTCACGCCTCTCCACGGGATCACATTACCCCTCTTCTTTCTCAGCTCTACTGGCTTCCATTAGATTTCCGGATCAGATTCAAATTACTCACATTGGTACACCGTGCTATTTACACTCGCACTCCTCAGTACCTAGCAGATCTACTGACTTTTCACACTCCTTCCCGTAGTTTGCATTCAGTACACATTAACCGTCTCCACCTACCCTCTCCAACTCAGGCCCACCTGCAATCAACCAGACAATCTGATTTATTCTACCTTGGCCCATCCCTTTGGAATTCCCTTCTGACAGCCCTGTGTTTAGAGGAATCCTACCCTAAATTTCGGTCCCTTCTGAAAACCCACTTCTTTGCCTCCGCCTTTAATCTCCCTCCCTGACTCTCCTACCCTTCCTTAGCCTTTTCTCACTTCCTGAGTATGTATGATTGTCTATTGCTTTCTCTTTCTATCCTGTACATAAATTTGTAGTTCCTTTTCTTTTCTATTTCCTTTTTGTCTCCTAATAATTTTGTAAACCGCCCCGATGTAATGGGGGGGCGGTATATCAAGTCTCGAAATAAACATAAACATAAGGAGGAGAGGGAGTCCTTGCCAGGACAACCCTCGAAGACTGGGTGCCATCGCTGGAGGCCTCTGTTTCGGTTCAAGGTACCTTTCTTGGCCGCTTCCTCTCCAATTTTTTGGACTGTAGTAGGGGGCTGAGGGACGGGGTGCATGACTTCTCATGCTTGGCCGATCCTCTGGACAACATCCACGCGGCCTTCTTCTTCTTTTTCCGCTCACACTTGGGGGACCCTTGGTCAGAATGCCTGCGGGACCGCGGGGGAACCTTGGGCAGCTCTGAGGGTTGCAGGGCCTTTGTGCATGAGGCTACCAGAGATTGAGTCCACTTTATGGAAGATATCATCTAGCTTCTGCCGGCAGCTCTGGATAGCCTTAGAGGACATCTTTTTGCATAAGGAACATTGCTCTGAATCATGATCGGCGCCCAGACACCGGAGACAGCAGTCATGGGTATCTGTGAGTGACATGTTTTTTGGAGCACCGATCGCATTTTTTTAAACCAGAGGACGTTGGGGTAAAAAGGGCCCTGCGAAGTCGAAGACCCTCGACGCAGCCAGTGGTTAAAAAGGGCGCAAAAGTGCTAAGGTAGGAAAGAAGGGGAAAAACGGTGGTGCTCGAGAGGCAGGAAGGGGATGCGGCGCTAGCCAGAAAGCACAAAAATGTACTTAGTGAAGAAAAAAACTTTTTCCGGGGATGAGACGCACGTCCGAAGGGATCCGCAGAAAAAGGGAGATTGAGCAAGATGACACCCTTGGGCGGAAAAGAGAACAAGCATGCGAGGTGGCATTCCCAAAGGCTTTCTTTGAAAGTTGGGGAAATGCTCCACGTGGGCTCCATCAGTGCCGACGTCACCCATATGTGAGGACTGACTTGCTGCTTGTTCCTGGAGAACATTTGCTTCTCAAGATCAAGGAACATAGCCTTAAAATGGGTCGGCACCTTAATGTAAAGAAGACAAAGATCCTGACAACTGGCAAGATCAATAAGGTCATTACTGATGGAGAAGAAATTGAAATAATGGACAGCTTTAACCTGTTTGGATTAATAATCAATAAGGAAACAACATGCAGTCAAGAAATCCAATGACTCATTGCTCTTGGCAGAATGGCTATGAAGGACCTAGACAAAATTCTCAAGAGCAGATATGCCTCACTCTATACAAAGATTTGACCTGTCCAAGTCATGGTATTTTCAATAGCATCTTATGGATGTGAAAGTTGGACAGTGAAAAAGATCAAAGAACAAACCAGTCAGTACTAGAGGAAATCAAACCATAACTTTCTTTAGAAGCTCAGATGACAAGACTTCAACTTTCATACTTTAGACACATTATGCGAAGAGAGAGGTCATTAGACAGAGGTTGAAGGTCAACATAAAAGAGGAAGGCTGGTAATGAGATGGATCGATACAGTAAGATGAAATTAGGCCTTACCTGCTAATTGTCTTTACTTGAGTATCTCCAGTCCAGTCCAGTCTCAACATAGATGGGTAGTCATGCCTGTCCAGCAGCTTGGAGACTGAGCATGTCAGATCTCTGACCTCAGCATACCTGAGTAGCCAGAAGCCCCTCCCACCCCCCAGTATCCTAATGACAAAGCAAACTTAGTAAAGAAAAGATCACATGCAACCTGCCACACTAGGCCTGTATTTAAGGAAAAAAACATTCTTGAGAATAACCAAATGAGTCCCCTTAAACAAAGCGCCAACCCCCCCCCCAACCCCCTGCGAGAAAAGGAAGTCTGAACATGCACCAGACTGCCCAAGAGACCCAACCTACCTTCTGTCCGGGAGCTACCTCGGTACTCCCAATTCTTTTTTTTTTAACTGGACTAATGTCATTTACCTCTGCGCACCCTTTGATCATTCTGCATAGACTTACTGATATACTTCTTCGAGGTCCAGGATCACAGTCTGAAATAAACAAAACCAATCAGTTAGCGGTGGGTCAGGAACTGGACTGGAGATACTTAAGGAAAGAAAATTAGGAGGTAAGGCCTAATTTCACCTTCCTTATCATATCCTCCAGTCCAGTCTCAACACGAATGGGATGTAACATAGCAGTACTAGTCCTGGGAGGGACCAGCGAGCCTGGCTTGAATCACCGCCACGCCAAAATTTGCATCCCTCAGTGCTTGCACATCCAAGCAATAATGCTTTACAAAGGTATGCAGAGACGCCCAAGTTGAAGCCTTGCATATACCTGCTGGCGAAATCAAGCTCGACTTTGCCCAGGAAGCCGCTTGTGCTCTTGTTGAGTGGGCCTGCAACCTCACTGGCACCATTTAATGCTTAAGCAGGTAGGCCGAGGCAATCATCTCCCTCACCCACTGGGAAACAGAAGCCTTGGACACCACCTCTCCCTTGCGAGGGTCTCCAAACAGGACAAACAATCTATCTGTCTTCCTGAACCAATCTGTGATTTTTAAGTAATGCCAGAGGGCGCAATGTACATTCAGGAGCCGCAAAAGGGGTTCTGACGGGAACCACCCTCGCCCAAAAACACCAGGAGAGTAACTGGCTGATTCAGAAATCACCTTTGGCAGGAAGGACGGAACCAGTCGCAGAACCACCTTTTCCTTAGAAATGGCAAGGAAGGGTTCCTGGCAAGATAAGGCTTACAACTCTGAAATCCTCCTGGCTGAACAGATGACTATCAAAAAGACTGTTTTCAAAGTCAAGTCCTTCGGTGAGCACTCGCCCAGTGGCTCAAAAGGTGCCATGGTCAGTGCTGAAAGCACCAAATTAAGGTCCCATGCAGGAACTATCAACCTCAACGGGGAATGAACCTGCTTTTCAGCCCGAAGGAAACGCACCACGTCTGTGTGGGCCGCTAGAGATTTTCCCTGCACTTTCCCCCGGCACGGCACCCAAACAACATGCTAAACTCCATGCTTCCAGGTAGCACGCTTTACTAAACATGCCACTATATATTTTGATATATATAATTTTTTTATTATTTAATGTATAGTGGATGTATTAGTGAAGTGGAGGAGGAGCCTAATGGTTAGAGCAGTGGGTTGAGAACCACAGAAGCCCGGGTTAAGAATATAAGAACACAAGATATGCCATACTGGGTCAGACCAAGGTCCATCAAGACCACTATCCCGTTTCCAATACTGGCCAAACTAGGTCAGAAGTACCTAGCAGTTTCCCCAAAAGACACAGGTTCCACAATGCTTGTACTGGGGCAAGCAGTAGATATCCTGGGTCTCCTTTCATAATGGTTTATGGACCTTTCCTTCAGGAACTTGTCCAAACCTTTTTTAAACCCGGCTACACTAACAGCTTGTACTACATCCTCCGGTAATGAATTCCAGAGTTTGATTACACATTGACTGAAAAAACATTTTCTCTTATTAGTCTTAAATAGGTTATCCTGTAGCTTCCTTGCATGTCCCCTAGTCTTTCTATATTTTGATGGCATAAACAATCGATATACATTTACCCTTTCCACTCCATTCATTAATTTATAGACCTCTATCATATCTCCCCTCAGCCGTCTCTTTTCCAGGTTGAAAAGCCCTAACCTTTTTAGCCTCTCTTCATAGGGGTATCCTTCCATCCCCTTTACCATTTTGGTGGCTCTTCTCTGTACCTTTTCTAATAACACTATATCCTTATAAGATATGGCGATCAGAATTGCACACAATATTCAAGGTGCAGACACACCATGGAATGATACAGAGGCATTATGATGTCATCCTTTGTTTTATTCTCCATTCCTTTCCTTATGATACCTACAATAGCACTGTATTTGCTCTCTTGGCTGCCACTGCACATTAGGCAGAGTTTCAACATGTTATCCACAAAGATGCCTAAATCTTTTTACTGGGTGGTTGTTCCTAATGTGGAGCCTTGCATCATGCAACCATAGTTTGGGTTGTTCTTTCCTAGGTGCATAACTTTGCATTTGTCCACATTAAATTTCATCTGCCATTTGAACGTCCAGTCTTCCAACTTATCAAGGCCCACTTGCAATTTTTCACAATCCTCATGGGTTTTAACAACTTTGAATAATTTTGTGTCATCTCTAAATTTGATTACCTCACTCGTAATTCCCATTTCCAGGTCATTTATGAATATTTTAAAAAGCAGCGGACCTAGCACAAATCCCTGGGGTACTTCACTGTTCACCTTTCTCCATTGGGAAAATTGGCCATTTAGCCCTACCCTCTGCTTTCTGTCTTTTAACCAGTTCCTGATCCACAATAGTACACTGCCTCCTATCCCATGACTTTTTAATTTTGCCAAGTCTCTCATGAGGGACCTTGTCAAAGGCTTTCTAAAAATCCAGATACATTATATCGACCAACCCACCTTTGTCTACCTCTTTATTCACACCTTCAAAAAAACATAACAGATTAGTAAGACAGCATTATGAATTACCTGCCTGAGAGGAGATATGATAGAGGTATATAAATTAATGAATGGAGTGGAATAGAAAGACTAGGGGACATGCAATGAAGCTACAGGGTAACCTATTTAAGATTAATAAGAAAAAGTATTTTTTCACTCAACGTGTAATCAAACTCTGGAATTCATTACTGTAGTACAAAGCTAAGGTATTAGTGTAGCCAGGTTTAAAAAAGGTTTGAACAAGTTCCTGGAGGAAAGGTCCATAAACCTTACAAAAACAATTTTCAACAAGATCCATCTAAAGCATTCAAAACCCCTACTTCAGCCCTCTGACTTCAGAACCATAATGCAGGCAATGATAACCCCACATATAGACTACTGCATTAGTCTACTTCATGGTCTTCCCAAAATATCCCTACACCCACTCATAATATAGCTCAGCATACTGTGGCACGAATCATCCACAATGCATGCCGAATTGATAATATAACGCCAATCTTATATGACTTACACTGGTTACCCGTACAAAGCCACATCAAATTCAAGCTATTAATGACCACTTTCAAATTCATTAGTAAAACAGCCCCCCAAACTCTCTCCCAATTAATCAAAGTGGCCCCCCAATGATCGACTAAGAAGAGAACAAATGACCAACACTCTCTCTACCTCATCAGATTTCCGTAAGTCTAAACAGTGCACCAGCAGCAGAGCATTTGAGTTTATATCCCCAATGCTCTAGAACTCCCCCTACCACCCAGTCTCCAAAACATTACAGACTTAGCCTCGTTCCACTCCCAACTCAAAACCCATCAATCGACTAAGAAGAGAACAAATGACCAACACTCTCTCTACCTCATCAGATTTCCATAAGTCTAAACAGTGCACCAGCAGCAGAGCATTTGAGTTTATATCCCCAATGCTCTAGAACTCCCCCTACCACCCAGTCTCCAAAACATTACAGACTTAGCCTCGTTCCACTCCCAACTCAAAACCCATCAATCGACCAAGAAGAGAACAAATGACCAACACTCTCTCTACCTCATCAGATTTCCGTAAGTCTAAACAGTGCACCAGCAGCAGAGCATTTGAGTTTATATCCCCAATGCTCTAGAACTCCCTACCACCCAGTCTCCGAAACATTACAGACTTATCCTCGTTCTGCTCCCAACTCAAAACCCATCTCTTCACAGAACACTTTGGTCAGAACGAAACCACAGCTCTCACTGATCCAACATAATTATGCCCCCCATCTCTGCCTACTAGGCTATCCAACCAATCAAACTGGTCAATAACTCACCCTTCCCTTAACCCCATCCTGAACTGACTGATATTCATGAACACCAGAACTGTAAATAGGCTGTATATAAGTTAAAACTATCTAGAATTATGTACATTTGTGACTGCCTGTTTTAGCGCCATTTATTGTTGCCATGTTTAAATGTATCGGTTATTTTAATTGTATACCGCTATGATTATCCGATATAGCGGTATATAAAACACACAAATAAATAAATAAAACCATTATTAAAGCCATGACTATCTACATGTTCAGTAATTTTGTTGTTTATGATGGTTTCTACCATTTTTCCCAGTATTGACGTCAAGCTCACCGGTCTGTAGTTTCCCGGATCACCCCTGGGGATCACCCCTGGAACCCTTTTTAAAAATTGGCATTACAATGGCCATCCTCCAAATCAGGTATTACTGATGATTTTAATGATGGTTCACTGATTACTAAAAGAAGGTCTGCGATCTCATATTTCAGTTCTTTCAACACCCTTGGATGTATACCATCCGGTCCATGTGACTTGCTACTGTTCAGTTTATCAAACAGTTGTAATACATCTTCCCAGTGTATCAATATTTCTTTCAATTCTTCTGCGGCATCACCTTTAAATACCATTTCAGTCATGGGTAACATCCCTACATCTTCCTCAGTTCAAATCTCACTGCTGCTTCTTGTGATCTTGGGCAAGCCACTTAACCCTCCATTGCCTCAGGTACAAACGTAGATTGTAATCCCCTCTGCTACTCCTGAATAAAAGGCATGAGATAAATCCAAAATCCCTTTCACAAGCTTCAGGTTCCATAGAAAAATTAATTTTAGTATCCTTCTGAACAAAATCTACTTTACTTCACATTGTCCCGCATTATAATAAGATCCCGTGACATATCAAGATCAAAACAAAGGTACTTTTCAGTCCACTGTCTTTTCAGATTTGAAAATGCTGAGCTGGCAGACAGAGAGAGTAACTATGACATTTGCAAACCAGCATAAGTGCCTGCTGTGCTCACTATCTCTCCAACACAGTCCCAGCCATGCACCCAGCGGTCATACCAGCCGCTAAGCAGCAGACGAACCAAGATTCAGAGCTGGATATCATCACATTCTGAGTGCAATGAGCACTTTGTTCTAATTTCTGACCATATAGATAAAAGCTATTACAGCAGGGGAGCCTGCGAGACACCCCAGCTATGTACATCAAGTGTCCTCTAGACCACAATTTTAAAAAACTTAGTGGAACTTAGCTTAGGTATTTTCATTACATAAAGGTCTGAAAAATATATTTTGCATTAAAAAGAATTAAATCATTGCACTGTTATTGTCGGAGGCTTATCTACAGGATTCATTAGTAAAGATGCTTGAAGATGAATCTTACAATCTATATCTGAAAACTGGAAAGAAGGTGGCTAAGGCCAGAAAATTGAACATTTCCACCTCTTTTTCTGAAAATTAAAATTAGAGCTGTGGTTAGCATGTCTAACAAATTAAAGTTCATCCATGAAGAAATCTCAGCTGAAATATTCTGGCATGCAGGGAGAGCAAGTGAGGACTATTCTAATTCAAATGAAGCACTAATGACTATGGGGATCATTCTGAACAGCGTTTAGTGGGGATGTACTTCTGTTTTCGACGTACATCCCCCGCCAAATGCTTATGCCCAATTTCCCTGCAAAAAGCTCCCTGCACGTACAGAGGAGATGTGTGGGGAGCTCCAGACAGGGGGCATGCGGAGGAGGGCTGGAGAAGGAGCACGAGCAGGGCAGTTTCTTAAACAGCAAAAATACCCTTTGCGGACAAGTATTATTAACGCAATTTTTATTTGTATACAGATCTCCTGAGGAAACTCTCGCAAGAGAGTGAAACGCACAGGCGCCAAGTGAGGCGTTGAGAAAACATTCTATAAAGGAGAAGAATTATAACCACTAAGTTTTAGTGGACTGAAAAACATCATAAAGATAAGCTTATCAACAATATTTTATCAAAACACATATTAACTTAAGAATTTTGTCACAAGGGAAAAAGTAAAATTGCGGGTGTTATTAGCATCACACAAAAAAAGCCAGTTTGTAACTTCGTATCAAAAAAAGTAACAGACCCAGTAGTCATTGATGTTTGCAAGGCACGCTGATTTTCATTAAATCTAGTGATTATCGGTGCCAAGGTAATCTGAGACTACATATTGGGCTATGAAAGCTTTATGTTAAAGAAGCATTACCAAACACCCTACCCTCAGCTGTAAGTTGAAGTGGAGCTATTTGTCTATAATTACCCAGACGTAGAGGGCCAATTCTGATTGCGGCCCTGTACGTATGGGGAGGCAGCGATGCCCAGGTAACTTATTCCACCTCGGAGGTGGAATAAGTCACCCCGCACTCGGAAAGCGGCACTGGCAGACACCCCACGGAGAGGTGAGAGGCACCAGGAGGTTCCCCATTGCCCGATCCCAGCCTTGACAGGCCCATCGACGGGTCAGGCGATGGGGAACAGCACATTTGGGGCTGTGCGGGGCTCTTGCATGGTGTCCCGGTGGCATGGCAACGGAGAGACCAGTGCATACAGTGGGTTAGAATCAGGGCACATCCTGCCCATCCAGACCCTCTGCACCCGATTCTGCTCTCCCGGGATATCTAGCTCCTATAGGTGCAGAATCGGGTACAGATCCAGCTCGTCCAGATTTTGGATGTCCGGACAGACCGGATGGGCCGCAAACAGAATTGGCCTCCACGTGGAGAGTCAGGGGTAAGGCTTCAGGAAACAGCAGATGACATCATGTTTTTCACACCCATCAATCTCCTCTCTCCAAATCTCAGCAGCTTACAAAAGTGCTTCACAGACATAAAAGGATGGCTTAGTAGACACAATCTACTCATCAACCAAGAGAAGACTGAGGCACTTTACATAACCACCAACCCAACCTTTGCCCCACCATGAACACTGAAAACAGACAATGTAACAATCAAAGTCAAATCCAAAACAAAATACCTGAGTATAACAATAGACCAACCTCACATAAAGAATAACCACCTCCGTCTACCACAAACTAACAACCTTAAAGCATCTCCGCCCACTATTCCCTCCAGAACCTTTCTGAACTGTGTGCCAAGCAATGATTACACCTGTGCTAGACTATTATAACATCATCTTCCAGGGCCTACCTAAACAAACTCTGCACCCGCTACAAATGGCCCAAAATACTACGGCTTGAATAATATCTGGGGCCCCTCACTGATTGCACATCACCCCCATACTAATACAACTTCATTGGCTTCCCATCTCAGCCAGAATCAAATACAAAGTTCTAATCAGAATTTTCAAAATCCTTCACAAAGACTCTGCCACGTCTCCAGTTCCTTATCTCAAACACAGAGAATATAAGACTGCAAAGAAACTCCACCCTCAACCTACTCGCCATCCTGCAATGGAAGACAAAGAGCAAGTGGTCCACCTGCAATAGAACATTCATCTTCTTCGCCCCGTCCCTAAGGAATAACTTACCACCAACTCTAAGAGGACTCTCAGACCTGTTTGAATTCAGGAAGACATTAACAACGCACCTCTTCAAGGAAGAATATAACATACCCTCAGATTTAGAGACTTATTCACCATACTGTTAAAATCATCTAGTCCAATGCACTACACACATACACTGTATCAATGATCCAGTGTTGAACATTAGCTATCTCTCACTTACAACATCACTGTAAATAGCTCAAAGTTAAATACACTTACTGTTATTTAGATATGTTATTTTGTTATATTGTTCCAGTTGCTTGTACAACAGCATGCCTTATGGTCCTGTTAAATTGTTGTTTCACTGTAAACTTCTTTGAATAGTAGAAAGGCGGTATAAAAATAAGTTTAAATAAAGCGTCGGCGGCAGCTAGGGGGTGGCAGCGGAAGTTGGTGGGGTGAGACTGGGGATTCTGCCTAGGGTGGCAAAAAACCCTTGGGCCAGCCCTGGTGAGTGGGTAAAAGGTTTAGAGGCTAAATCTGAAAGTTGGGCTTCTATATTGGCTTCTTTGAAAATTTACCAGGGATAAGTTCCTAAATTTATGATTCCAGTTTCACTATGCTTCTAGAGTTAGGATCGTAAAAAGTAGGTGGCAAAGGTGGGGGAAATAAGAGTTTAGCACTGATTTTCAGCACTAGGTACTTTACTTAAGATCCTAAGGAGGACATTTTGAAAGGGTTGCATGGTGTTTACACATATAAAAAGACATGCATGCAACGAGCAATTTTAGAAAGCAGCTGTTTACACATTTAAATCTGCAGCATACACAATTATGAAGAGGGTGTGCTGTCGATGTGGTTTGCGCAGGCCAGAAAAGTAAGGATGTATTTCCAATTTTTCAGTGGCAGTACAAGTATACCTAAATAACTAGATGCAGCATTTAGATCTGCCCTGAGGTAGACATAACTGTCAGACAGCTACTTGATTGGATCTGGGGTTTGCACCAGTGACTGAGGGGACAATTGTGCTTATCTTCCTGGTGTCTAAAACCATTCAAACATTCATATTCAGCAAGCTTTTCGTAAAACACACAGGAAATTGTGCATCCTCACCTTGATATCTACATTCCTGCTGAGGCACCCTATGCAAAGCTAGGTTCAAAATCTAAGAAAATGACTATGAAGCTTAATTTTAGGAATAAGTTTTAGAATCCTAAATTTAAATGAATTTTCATCTGAAAACTTAGGGACTCGTTTATTTACTGATTAGCATTTGATATGCCACTGTTCAAACAATAGATGGATTCTAACTAATACTGGCAAGATACATGAAAGACATAGAAGACAGGCATTACTCCTCTCTGGGATATGAAGACCCATACAGAGGAGGGAGATGCATGAAACATCTTTCAAGAAAAATGGCAGACACAATAGGGGAGGGGTTTATGCAAGCAGCTCCTCCACCGTAAACTAACCCACAAAATGAAAGGGAAAGCTGATGGAGCTCTCTAAATAGAATTGGCAGCTAAGATTTAATTCTAAACAATGCAAGGTCATGCATTCGGGCTGCAAAAAAACAAGGGAGCAGTACAGTATAGGGGGTGAAGTATTTCATTGCACAAAAGAAAAGAGGAACCTGGGGGTCATCGTATCGGATGATCTTAAAGTGGCCAAACCAGTAGAAAAGGCAAAGGCAAGAAGATGCACAGGGATAGGAATGGCCAGCAGGAAAAGGAGGGGGAGCTTTGTACAAGTCTCTAGTCTAGTGAGACCTCATTTGGAGTACTGTGTACAATTCTGGAGACCACACTTTCAAAAGAATACAGTATAAAGAGGATGGAATCAGTCCAGAGGGCAGATACTAGAATGGCCAGTGGTCTTCATCATAAAGCATATGTGGATAGACTTAAAGATCTCAATATGTATACTTTGGAAAAAAAGTGGGAGAGGGGAAATATGATACATTTAAATACCTCTGTGGAATAAATGCACAGGAGGTGGCCCTCTTCCAGCTGATAGGAAGCTCTGGAATGAGAGGTCATAGGATGAAGGTGAAAAGGGCTAAACTCAGGGGTAATCTAAAGAAATAGTTCTTAAGGGTGGTGGATTTGTGGAACAGCCTCCCAGTGGTGGGGATGAGACTTGTATCTGAATTCAAAAATACTAATGTTCTACATCAGGGCTAATCTGGTACGAGGCACAGCACAGAGACAATCCTAACCGCACTTCTGAATGATATCCACTCCCACCTAGAATCTAATGAGATTGCCCTTATTGCATCTTAGAACTCACAACTGCCTTTGGTTTGATCAACTTCTCATATCACAGCTCAACGATCTTGGTATAAGGGGCACAGTATTACAATGGTTGACATCTTACCTTGCAAACTGTTCTTTCCAAGTATCCTCGAACTCCTTCACCTCCCCTACTTTGCCACTACACTTGAGTGTTCCCCAAGGTTCCTCTTTGTCTCTCACATTATTTCAACACCTTCCTCAATCCACCTGCAAAGGTCGTTCAGAACCACAGAATTTCAGGTTCTATTATTCCATCAACATACAACTACTTGCTTATACTGATTCTAGCACACCAAACCTCACTCAGCTTAATACCTGCCTTCATGCAGTAAAGCAATGGCTTATTTCCCATCTATTAAAGCTCAACTGTTTTAAGACAGAAGACATCTGGATAACAAATTATCTTCCTATACCTACCATCTACTGTAAAAATTCTTGTTTGTATCATTGAGTCAATCACTGCACACTTCTTAGCCTTATCTATCTCCTATCGAATAAAACTGGTGCAAAAACGCTTAATACTGGAATCCCTCAATACTTGCCTCCTTATATATCATATATTCCTAGAGGAATGCTGCGATCCTTTAATACCCACCTATTAGTCACACCCACTATAGGCTAAGCAAGGCTCAAGTCCACTCGCTCCACACTTCCCCTTGTTATTTGAGAAGAGAACCTCCTTAATCACTGAAACCCTAGGGGCTGATTTTCAACTGCTTTAATTAAATGCAGATATGGAGCTTATCATGTGTCTGGTGCTGAATATCCACTTTTGCCGGATAGAGCACTAGCTATCCGGTTAGCGGTGATATTCAGCTGCTATAAATCCAGTTAGTGACTAAATATCGCCGCTACCTGGAAAGCTGCAGCAACCGCCTCTACTCACAGACTGCCCTGGCTTCAGCTGGCATTTCTTCTGAGGTCTGTGGTGATATTCAGTGGCACTATACGGATAGTGCTGCTGAATATTGGGGCTGCCATGGTTCAGTTGGTTAGGCAGCTAAACCCTTTAGAATATGCCCCCCCCCCTACTTTATCCAACTGGCCCCTGATCTAGCAGACAACCTTCTATCCCGTGAGACCTCTCCAAGAATTGGCACGTCTAAGCCTTCTCTTCTACTTTTTATTCTTACCCTAACCCGGCATCTTGGCCTGTCTATGCCAAAACAAACCTCTGCCGTTTTCTTCTGTAATTGTACTTGTTTTTATTATGTTTTATGTGTTTGGAAAGCTCGGGACTAGAGTCAGGGCAGCAGAAGAAGAGCCCCTTAAAGAGGAAGAGTCTGTGAGATGGAGACTCAGGTGCACTTTCATGTTGTTAGGGGAGCAGATGGGAAGTGAAATCGCAGGTGATGGAGACAAAGAGGAGAAAGGCACCACATAAAACTACTGCCAGACAAAGCTTCCCCCAGTAAGGCTGGAAAAAGACAGAACCAGATGTGGGGAGAATAACACCTACTTTTCATTAAACAAATCCCCTCTAATAAATTTTTGTATTTCTCTGGGAACCTCTTGTTATTAAAAACATTTTTTAATACCTGCTGGGCAGAGGGACAATAAACAAAGCAAATAAAAACTGTTTCCAGAGGCTGAAATAAATGACGCTTGCATTTTTATATCTTCTTTTTAAATTATTCTCTTTATTAAACTTTCCCAACCTTAAAACATACAACAGAATAGACGTTATATCATAAGACACAAAACTATAGGTTCCTTCTTTAGCAACCCTCTTTGTAAATTTATTTATCATAATTGTTGCTCCTAAAGGCTGGGGCCAATGTTTAGAACACTTGGCCAGTCAGCCAGTGGGCAATATTCAGTGGTACTATCCAGACTCCACAGACCGTTCCGACACTATCCGGTTAGTACAGGGCAGACCATGGGCAGAGCAAGGCGCTATCCAGGTGAGCGCCAACTTTATTGGGTTAGCAGGATTTTCAGACGGCACTTACCCGGCAGCTTAGACCACCTGGATGGCTGCCCTAAGTTGCAACCCAAATAAGTGGCAACTGAAAGTGTCAGCATTTATCCAGAGAGCACCACTCAGCCTGGATATTCAGTAGTAACACTACCACTGAATACCCCGCCAGTATTCAAGTGCCACGGCTGACCACTGTGGTGTCTGAATATCAACCTTTTTGAAAATTGGGCCCACTATGTTCTTCTTTCCCATTATCTATAAAGAAAGTTCTAAACCCAAGCTCCATAGCTGTCCATATTTATCTCGTTGTTTCTAGAAGACCTTTTTCCCCTGCACGTGTTACTACCTTTGACTCTGAGATTCATACTGATTCCTTATCCTGGAAATTAGTATTTTCTAGCCATTGTTATGAAATTCATATATGTCTTAATGCTCTTGCATCCAATTTTCATAGTACACATATTTCAGGATACATTTCTATCCCATTCCAATATTTTATACAGGTAGTCTGGTACACTTTGCCAGAAGGTTCCTATCGTAATGCAGTCTCATAATACAATCTATGGTATCCATCAAGTTTTCAAATGTTGGACAGAGGTTGTTTTCTCACTTTCCCCATGTTATATAACCTCTTTGAGGTATAGTACATTCTAGACAAATGTAAGAACATAAGAACGGCCATACTGGGTTAGAGCAAAGGTCCATCCATCCCAGTGTCTTGGTGCCAACAATGGTCAGTCCAAGTCACAAGTACCTGATATACCCCAAAGGTAGCTAGGTCCATGCTATTTATTCCCAGGGATAAGCAGTGGTTTCTCTTGGTCCACCTTGATAACGGCTTATGGACGTTTCCTCTAGGAATTTATCCAAACCTTTTTCAAACCCAACTACACTACCTGCTTTTACTACATCCAGAGCCAGTCCAAGGGTTTCTGCTGCCTAAGCAGAAACCCCGGCCTCACCGTCCCCACCCCCCAGCTGCTGCCATTGCTGCCGCCATCCCCCTCCCCTCCCCCAGCTGCTGCCAATTCCATCTCAGGACGAGGAGGCAAACAGTAGCAGTGGCAGTATTTCCAAAAGTGGCAGCTGGGGGGGGGGGGGCGGCACAGCCACCCATGTGTGCCGATGCCACCCCTGCCTACCCTGGGCAGCCACCCTAGGTGGCCGCCTAGCTCACCTAGTGGACGGGCCGGCCCTGACTACATCCTCTGGCAGTGAGTTCCAAATCTTAATTATACGTTGAGAGAAAAAATATTTAAATATTCTACTTTGTAGCTTCATAGTATGTCCCCTAGTTTTTGTAGTTTTTGAAAGAGTAAACAATTGAATCGTGTCTACCTGTTCCACTCCACTCACGATTTTATCGACCTCTATCATATCTCCCCTCAGTTGTCGCTTCTCCAAGCTGAAGAGTCCTAACCTCTTTAGCCTTTCCTCATGGGAGAGTCGTTCCACCCCCTTTATCATTTCCCATTTTATGCTGCTCGAGGCTCATTTTGTCTTTTCTAGGGAAGTGAATAGGGCAAAACATTTATGGTTCGTTTTCAGTTTGTTTGGGCTATTTTCCTGATTTTCAGATGTTTTTCTCAGTTTGTTTCATATACTCATTTTAATTCTAAAAAATGGGTTGGTTAGGGGCAGAGCATAGAGAGAAGGGGCAGTGTTAGAAGAGAAAGGCATTCCAAGCATAATGGAAAGGGACTTCCGGTGACGTCAGAGAGCCCAATGGCGGTACGATAATGGAGCTCCGCCGGTAAAACCTGCTAAAGGTGGAAAAAATTGAGCAAAGCACAAAAAGAGCAGTAGAAATCAAATTTAATGGTAAAAGAGGAGTGACCCCCAATGACAAAGGGTAGGAGCGCAGCCCATGAACGCCCTTAAACACTCTGAACAGTAGGGCAGCTGGCCCGAGGAGCCGCATGGTGTGAAGAGCGGAGGAAGGAGAGGCCTGGGCGATTTGGCGGAGAGGGTCAGAGAGCGTGAGTGGTGACCCCGACGGGCTGGCAAGCGATCAGCCGATATCTGGAGGAAGGTGGTGTGAGCAGCGATTGGTTCCTGCAGCGAGCGCCATGGAAGAAAGCGGAGAGGAGAGCCATGTGGCAGACTCGAGCGGAGCACAGAAGAGGCCAAGAGCATACGGATTGCAGCCGGAGGAGCTGGACCGGAGCAGTGCATTATAAAGAGTAAGGAGGCCGGGGGTAAGCAAGCTCCCCGAAGGGCCTGCAGAGGAGCTGGCCGGGAAACTGTACCCGGTAAGTTTGAGCAGCCGGAGTGCAGAGCGCAGCAGAGAACAAGCGAGAAACGCTGCAGAAGGGCTGAAGTGTGCAGGAGGATTGCAGCAGACTAAAAGGCAGAGATCCAGCAGAGTGAGTGGAAAGCAAGAGAGTAAAGGAGGGAAACTGCTAAACAAAGTCAGTTAACAGCAAAAGAAGATACAGGCAAAGAGCAGATCCCTAAAGTAGCAGACCACAATAGCCTGAGCCAAGTGTCGGACCCTGGTGGGAGATTGAAAGAGGAGGGGAGAGAGCGATGGAGAAACAAAGAGGGGGTATGACTGCCAGGAAAAAACTAGCAGAATTTTGATCATCGTACTTGACCCCAAAAAGACGACAGGAGGGGGAGAAGGAAAACAAGAAGGGGGTGGAACAAGGAGATGAGCAGGAAGAAGGGACGGAGAGACCAGGGAGTCCTGGAGTAGCCGATATGATCATGGCTGGAGGAGCTGAAAGAGAAGCTCAAAGTGGAAATCAGTGGGGTAAAAAATGAAATAAAAGAAACACTGCAATCCCTACGACAAGACATCGCGGATCTGGGCTCCAGGGTAGAAGAAACAGAGCAACAGATGGAACAGCATGGAGAAGTCCTGGAGGAGTTACAAAAAGGATGGGACGAATCGAAGTTAGCTCAAGGAAAATTGAGAGAAAAAACAGGACCTGGAGGATCGCTCTAGAAGATGCAATTTAAGAGTGAGGGGCATTCCGGAGGATGCTAAATACAAAAATTGTGAAGAAGTTGTTACAAAAATCTTCGGTTGTGTGCTGCAGAATGTGGCTCAGGAGGAAGGCCGAGCGGAGGAACCTTTGAAAATAGAGCGAGCACACTGGGGGCTGGGGCCAATAAGGGAGAATCGCCCCAGAGACATTGTGGTATGCATGAGCACCTACAAGATCAAAGAACGCCTATTGCAGGCTGCCAGAAAACTGAGGCATATCAAGTGGGAGGTTCATGAAGTGGAACTGTTTCAGAACTTGTCCCAGGGTACGCTGCAGCGCCGGAGAGATATGAAAGAGGTGACAGCCTTCCTGAGGAGGGAGGGGCTGCACTACAGGTGGTTATACCCTTTTGGCCTTTTAATAACTGTGAGGGGTGTAAATAAGAAGGTGAAGACCAACGAGGAAGCATGGACTGTACTCAGGTATTTGTGGATATCTAATCTTCCGGAAGGGGTAATGGGACCAGCAGAAATAGAGCACATACTGCACCTAAATCCAGGGCAGAAAGTTCGAGATGGCACAGAGTACTGATCACTGGACAGCGATTGACACGCCTTACAAAAGGAAGTCAAAGAGGTGCTTCAGCGACGAATGAAGACGGCTGAGGAAGAGGACATAGAGAGGCCACGATCTCCATGAGTTAGAAAGGGAATGGGGGGGTTAGATAGGGGTTCATGATCTGTATTAAAGGGTGCGGGCGGAGGGAGGTGGGAGTTAGGCGGGGTGGGTGAGGAGGGGTGTTGTTGCACTGTATATATGTTGGGGCGAAAGGGCTCATTAATGGATTGAAGAGGGATCAGTGGAGGGCGGGGATGGGCAGTGGGGAGTAAGGCCAAGGGAAGGGAGAGGGAGTAGAGGGGGGCGTAGGAGTAGAGGGGATAGGGCAGGTGGGCTTTCTCTGATAGTCATAATTTATGGAAGTCGAGTCTCTATGGCTGAGACGGGGAAGGGGAAGGATGGTAGGGAGGGAAGGGAGAAGGAGGGAGGGTGGGAGGCAGGGCGGGGGGACGGGGGGACGGGAGGCGGGAGGAGAGGGGGAGGGATGGGTAGGAGGGGGAGGGGAGGAGGAAGACAGCTGAAGAGAGATAGAGCAGGGGGGCTATAAACTACTCAAGGTGAGCTGAAAGTCGTAACATTGAATGTTAAAGGGCTTAATTCGCCATTTAAAAGACAGAAATTGTATAAAGAATTACGACGTCAAGGAGCGGGGCTGGTGTTTATACAGGAAACACACTTAACAAGGGCAACAGAACATATGGTCAAACCCCAGGGATATGGGACATGTCTATATGCATCAAACACAGTGGAAAAAAAGAAGGGAGGGGTGGCAGTCTTCATAGCCTCCACACTTAAGGCAGAGGTACAAAAGATAATTCGAGATAAAGAGGGGAGCTATATATTACGAATACAAATAGGAAAGGAATGGTTATCTATAATAAATATTTATGCACCAACAAGGGGGCAAGGGGAATTTTGGACAAAGTTGGATACTGAGGTGGGCAAAATAGGGGAAGGAAACATCATTTGTGGGGGGGATTTTAATTTAACATGGAACCCCAATAAAGACGCAACGGGAAAACAGGAGGGCAAAAGGGCGGATAGGAGGAGATATCGAAACTTTATTACACAGCATTGTTTGATAAATCCCTGCCGATTCCACCACCCCCGGAAAAGGCAGTTTTCCTATTTTTCTCATGTACACGGATCATACTCCAGGATCGATGCTATTTGGATTACAAAGGAACTGGCGGGTAGGATTAAAGGGGCAGATATGGACTCTATAACATGGTCAGACCATGCATTGGTGGAGGTCAGGTTGACAATGAAGGGGGAGAGAGGGGGCACACAATTCTGGTGTTTAAATGAATCCCTGTTGGAGGATGAAAGGGTTTGAAAGGAGATAGAGCAGGAAACAGAGGAATACTTCAGATGGAATGATAATGGGGAGGTGGGCTGGGGGGGTATGGGATGGATACAAGGCAGAAATGCGGGGAGTCTTCATCAAATGGGGAGCACGCAAAAAGAGGGAGAGGGAGAAGAGAGAACGGGAACTGCGAGGGAAACTAATGGAGTTGGAAGCATTAGATGGGCAAGATGGAAGAGGGACGTATAGAGGCCAAGTGCTGGCGGTTAGAGCGCAATTAAATGCTATGCAAGCGGAAATCATAAGATACCGACTGCAGTTATTGAAACAGGGGTTTTTTGAGGGGGAAATAAAGCGGGGCGATATATGGCGCAACAACTGAAACAAAGGAAATTAAGAACACAAATATTGCGAATTAGGGACTCGCAAGGGAAGTTAGTTCATGCAGACAGGGACATACGAGAAGCCTTTAAAAAATACTATCGAGAGCTGTATGCGGCTCGGGCATCTCCAGACTTGAAAAGGACACAAAGCTATTTAGATTCTATTAAGATCCCAACACTGAGTGAGGAGGAACAAACCCAGTTAAACAAGGCAATAGTGGCAGAGGAGATCTTGCAGGCTATAAAACAGCTAAAGGTAGATAAGGCGCCGGGACTGGACGGGCTTACAGCACGATTTTATAGAAACTTCAAGGAGCTTTTAACGGCTCCATTGCTGAGGCTGTTTAATTTACCAAGAGAGGGTGGGGTGTTGGCAGCCACTATGGGATGGGCAGGGATTACGGTAGTACACAAAGAAGGTAAGGACCAGCAAGAATGTTCGTTGTATAGACCAATCTCCCTACTCAATTTACATGCCAAATTATTGGCTAAAATATTAGCAACACGTTTAAATCGAGTTATTGGGAAGCTGATACATCAAGACCAAGCGGGCTTTATCCCGGGGAGGCAGGTAGCGGATAACATTAGGAAGATCTTGAATACTATTTGGTCAGTGGGACAGAGTGAACAGGAGGCCCTGCTATTGTCGCTAGATGCCGAGAAAGCGTTTGACCAGGTGTCTTGGTCTTTTCTATATCAGGTTATGGATAGAATGGGGTTGGGAGGGGAATTTAAAGGATGGGTGGAAGCCTTATACTGGAACCCGAAGGCGTGTGTCAGGGTAAATGGAGCCTATTCAGATTTTTTTGGGCAGCAGAGAGGGACAAGGCAGAGATGTCCATTGTCAACCCTCCTGTTTGCAATATCACTAGAACCGTTTGCAGCGAGAGTGAGAGAAAGGGAGGATTTACAGGGTATAAAAGTAGGAAAGGGGGAATATAGAATATCATTATTCGTGGATGATATTATATTGAGTGTGACCAGGCCGAGATGCTCAATACCAATTTTAATGTGGGAATTAGGGGAACACGGGAAACTCTCCGGATTCACTATTAATTGGGCAAAATCGGAAATTTTTAACCTAACAGTATTAGCAGAAGCACAGGAGCGATTAAGAACGCAATAGCCCTTTAGGTGGGCAAAGGGGGCAATTAGATACCTAGGGATCCAAATAAGCAACCGGTTAGAGGACTTGTATGATTTAAATGATAAAAAACTGTTTAGACAAGTAGAAATATTATTAGCGGGGTGGGGGCAGGGATATCTGTCTTGGTTTGGTCGCATGGCAACAGTGAAGATGATGATACTGCCCCGTATTTCGTTTTTGCTTCAAACATTGCCGATGGACCTACCCCGGCAAAAGTTAAAGCAACTACAACGAAGCATATCTCGATTTATTTGGCAAAATAAGGGTCCTAGAGTGTCAATGTCCACTCTGCAGAAAGCTAGGGAAGAGGGGGGGCTTGGGGTACCCAACTTTAGCAAATATTACTTAGCGGCGCAATTAAAAACACTGTATGATTGGCACAGAGAAAAACAAAAACATTGGGTTCAAATGGAAGAAGAATCGGTGAGGGGAGGGAGGTTGGAAAGGTGGGTATGGAGGGGGGATATAGCGCCAGCCAACAAGGTGGCGAACCCCTTCATAGGACATATTCTGCACATCTGGCGGAGAACCAGGAAAGTATTAGTACAGGACAAAAAATATATACAGGGGATGACACTGGAGGCATGTTTTGAGAGGGGTATGGGGTCAGGGTTAAGGATACTCAGGGGCTGGGCGGAGAGAGAACTTACACATATCTCACAGATAGTGACAGAAGATGGGCTACGTGACTTCAAGGGGATTAAGGACCTGTATGGATTAGCCAGTAATGATTATTACAGTTACGTCCAGGTTGGTCACTTTGTGAAGCAGCCGAAGGTATGGCGGGACTTGTGGAGCAATAGAGGGTGGTTTGAGGCCCTTTGCTCAGGTAACCTGGGTCGTAAAGGTACCCTATCTAAGATTTATAAAGGCCTAATGGAAGGAGGGGAGGGTAAGCTAGGGTTTATGCTGAAATGGGAGACAGATTTGGGTCAACAATGGCCAGAGGAGAGGTGGGACAAAGTCATACAAACCATAGCGGGGATATCCATAGCCACCCATATAAAAGAAAATGCCTATAAAGTACTGTATAGGTGGTATTGGACACCAACACGCCAAAAACGAGCGGGGAGGGGGACATGGGACTGGTGCTGGAGAGGCTGTCCGGAGAAAGGGGACACGATACATATGTGGTGGATGTGTGGGCAGTGGGAAGAGGTACTAATAATAATCCATGCAATGACAGGATACGCAATACAGAAAACACCAGAGGCATGCCTCTTGCACCAACTGGGGGAGGATATTGGGGTAAAGAAGAGAGGATTAGTACATCACTGCATAGTAGCAGCACAAAATGAGATAGCGCAACACTGGTTGGGGGGGGGAGGCCTCAAAGTGCAGGGTTTATCGGAAGAATGGAGAATCTGTGTTTGATGCATCGATTGACAGAATTGAGACGTGGGAGGGGGTATAAGGGTATGGAACAATGGCAGGGTGTATGGAGGTGGTTGGAGACATGCAAAGAGGAGAGAAGGAGATAGTGACCATAAAAAGCCGTGAGTGAACAAGGGTCTGGAAGGGGAGTAAGTGGCGGAAACACATATATCTGGATAAAAATGCAGCACACGAGAGGAGGTAGAGAATAAGAAGATTATAGGAGGGGGATACTTGGGTGGGGAGGGGAGGGGGGAAGGGGGAGTGGTTGATTAGTTACTAGAGTGATGTTGTATTAGGTGTAGGGGGAAATCAGCCTACATAATGGCAGAGTGGTGGTCTTATAGCTCTGTACAAGGTTGATTCAAGAAGCAGTTTGTAGTATATTTGACAAAAGTTCAATAAAAATGTAAAACAAAAAAAGCATAATGGCAAGAGTGAGGCTCGAGAGAAGGGTGGGAGAAGAGGGGCAGAGTATTGGGGAAGGCAGGGTTAAAGGAGGGGTCGAGATGAGAGACAGAGAGAGAGGGGAAGGGCAAGAGGCTTTGAGTGAAGCCCTATGCAAATATGAGGCTTCCAGGATCTGCTTCCAGCATCTGATTCCAGCTAGTCAATTTGTGTTGAGTCCATCAAAGCCTACTTTGAGCTTACCAGAAGCTATCCTTACCTCATTACTCGGTGAAGTTACAGTTCCATTGATCAGGGTAATATCACTCTTGCTGTCTCTCTTGATCTCTCATCTGCTTTTATCTGGTCGATCACACTATTCTCTGTTCTTGCCTCTATGATCTAGGTCTGCAAGACACTGTTCTTCACTGCTTCACTCCTTTTTGACTGATTGTTCCTTATCAGTTTCTCTTGGTTCCTTGTCTTCCAGATTCTATCCTCTCACTAGTGCTGTTTCTCAGGGTTATGTGCTTGTAACACTGCTATTTAAAATCTTCATTGCTCTTCTCACTAGAATTATTCAAGACACTGGGATCCCCCCTTATTATTACACTGATGATATTCTTTTCCATCATCATGCTTAGCCCCCTCACCCTGATTTAACTCCTATGAATGCCTCTTTATCCAATTTAGCCTCCTGGCTAAAGACTAATATATCCTCAAGCTCAATATTCAAAAAACCACCAGCCACTTGGTTCATTCCAAGTCCCTACTACACTGGAAAATGTTCCTCTTATTCTGACTCCCTCTTTCAAATATTTAGGAGCGGTACTCGATTCCAAACTCACATGTCACAACATATCAGTTCTGTTGTTAAAACACATTTTACTCATTATGCCAGATTACATCCATCTGACCTTTTCTTGGTCCGGCTGCATTAACTACATTAATCCTCAGCTTTGTTATTTGCAAGTTAGACTACTGTAATGTCGTATACACTGGTCTCCCTGAGTATCAACTGAAAAGACTGCAAACTGTCCAGAAAAATGCTGTTGGATTCCTGGCACATGCTTCAGGGTTTGACTACATCACACCACTGGCTTCTGATATGTATTTGCATCCAATATGAGACTCTTACTCCGGTCCATAAGATCCCCTATAGTGGTATCCTCTCCTCACCCATCATTCCTCATACTCCTCTCACATTCTTCATTCCAGTCTTGCTAACTGGCTTTTCCTCCTTCAGTTTCACATGGCACATAAGAGTCAACCGGACAGTCCACCTTCTATTTCCATGCTCCCAGCCTTTGGAATGACTTCTCATTTCAAATATTTAAAACCAGATCAAAATCCCATTTGCTCCAAAATGTATTTAACATAGGTCTAATCTGACAGTACATAATCTAGTCTGCCTGCTTATCTTTATATATATATGGTTTTGGATTTTGTGATTTTCTTTGTCTTATGACTTTTATCAGTAGAGTTCCTTTCTGCTTTTGCTATTTTTTTTTTATATGTAAATCATTCTGATGTATTGAAGGTAGTGTATCGTACTTTTAATAAATTATAAACCAAATACTGATCTGCTGTTTTCTTCTTTGTGATACGGATGATAATGACACTTGTACTCAGTAAAACCTCTCATTTTTTGTCTATTAATGTCAGGGCTGTAAGGAGAGTGGGGGATACTGAGGGGTGGGGGATGATAATGCGAGGGTTGTTAGAATAGGGTTACTTTTTTCCACCACCAGACGCTTTAAATGATATCAGCCTCAACTCTGGGCATGCTATCATTGTATTACTGCAGCCAGGAATGCACGATATTCCCAGATGCAGAAATGCAAATTCATATGCTCCTTGGCATGCAGAAATCCAAAGGAGCAATATGTGACTAGAGGCTGTCGTGCATGGACGAGGAGAGAGACTTCTGGGTGATAATGTCTGAGGATCTTAAAGTTGTAAAACAATGTGAAAAGGCGGTGGCCAAAGCCAGAGAGATGCTAGGTGCATAGAGGGGGGGGGGGGAGCATAACCAGCCGAAAGGAGGAGATGATAAGATCTCTAGACCGATCTATGGTGAGACCGCACTTGGAGTATTGTGCTCAGTTTTAGAAACCTTATCTTACTAAGAATATAAAAAGATTTGTAGAACAAAACAATCAAAACTGAATAGGGTTTGCATCCAAAGCTGTATGAGAAGAGACTTGAAGACCTGAAAATATATTCCCTGAAGGTAAGGAAGAATAGGGGAGATATGTTACAGACCTCTAAATAATTGAAAGGTATTAATGAACAGACAAACCTTTTTCAAAGATGCCGAAGCTATAAACCTAGAAGACATGAAATGATGCTGGAAGGAGGTAAACTTAAATGACTGGCATGCACTCCCGGGGGAGGTGATGGGGAACAAAAATAGTGACTAAATTCAAAAAGGCATGAGATAAAGACAGAGGATCCCTATATAGCAAGAGGAGCATTCCTGATCAAGGCAAAACAAAAGATTTCTAC
This sequence comes from Ichthyophis bannanicus, assembly GCA_033557465.1. Classification (NCBI taxonomy): domain Eukaryota; kingdom Metazoa; phylum Chordata; class Amphibia; order Gymnophiona; family Ichthyophiidae; genus Ichthyophis; species Ichthyophis bannanicus. Next base: position 486,223,737 of record CM066038.1, on the reverse strand, counting down.
ACTTTAAAAAAGGCAGAGCAGGGGTGACCTGCACAGAGCAGCAGTTACAACCCAAAGTTAAAGCAGAGAGCAGGGGTGACCAGCACAGAGCAGCAGTTACAACCCACAGTAAAAGCACAGAGCAGGGGTAACCAGCACAGAGCAGCAGTTACAACCCACAGTAAAAGCACAGAGCAGGGGTGACCAGCACAGAGCAGCAGTTACAACCCACAGTAAAAGCACAGAGCAGGGGTAACCTGCAAAGAGCAGCAGTTACAACCCACAGTAAAAGCACAGAGCAGGGGTAACCAGCACAGAGCAGCAGTTACAACCCACAGTAAAAGCACAGAGCAGGGGTAACCAGCACAGAGCAGCAGTTACAACCCACAGTAAAAGCACAGAGCAGGGGTAACCTGCACAGAGCAGCAGTTACAACCCACAGTAAAAGCACAGAGCAGGGGTAACCTGCACAGAGCAGCAGTTACAACCCACAGTAAAAGCACAGAGCAGGGGATAACCTGCACAGAGCAGCAGTTATAACACACAGTAAAAGCACAGAGTTTGGGTGACATGCACAAAGCAGCAGTTACAACCCAGAGTAAAAGCCAGAGCAGGGATAACCTGCACAGAGTAGTAGTTACAACCCAAAGTAAAAACACAGAGAGGGGATAACCTTCATGGAGCAGCAGTTACAACCAAAAGTGAAAGCACAGAGCGGGGGGTAACCTGCACAGAGCAGCAGCTACAACCCAAAGTAAATGCACACAGCAGGGGTAACCTGCACAGAGCGGTAATTACAACCCAAGGTAAAAGCACAGAGTGGAGGTAATTTGCATGGAGCAGTTGTTACAACACAAACCAAAAGCACAGTGCAGGGATAACCTGCACAAAGCAGCAGTTACAACCCAGAGTAAAAGCACAGTGCAGGGATAACCTGCACAAAGCAGCAGTTACAACCCAGAGTAAAAGCACAGAGCAGGGATAAACTGCACAAAGCAGCAGTTACAACCCAGAGTAAAAGCACAGAGCAGGGATAACCTGCACAAAGCAGCAGTTACAACCCAGAGTAAAGCACAGAGCAGGGATAACCTGCACAGAGTGATGGTTACAATTCAAAGAACAGAGTGGAGGTAACCTGCACAAAGCAGCAGCTACAATCCAAAGTAAAAGCACAGAGCAGGGGTGACCTGCACAGAGTGGCAGTTACAACCCAAACTAAAAGCACAGTGCATGGGTAACCTGCACAGGGTTGCAGTTACAATCCAGAGAAAAAGCACAGTGCAGGGATAACCTGCACAGAGCAGTAGTTACAACTGAAAGTAAAAGCACATAGTGAAGGTAACCTGCACGGAGCAGCAGTTACAAACAAAGCAAAAGCACAGAGCAGAGATAACCTGCACAAAGCAGCAGTTACAACCCAGAGCAAAAGCACAGAGCAGGGATAACCTGCACAAAGCAGTAGTTACAACCCAAAATAAAAGCACAGTGAGGAGATAACCTTCATGGAGTAGCAGTTACAACCAAAAGTGAAAGCACAGAACGGGGGTAACCTGCACAGAGCAATAGCTACAACCCAAAATAAATGCATAGAGCAGGAATAACCTGCACAGAGGGGTAGCTACAACCCAAAGTAAAAACACTGAGTGGGGATAACCTTCATGGAGCAGCTGTTACAATCCAGAGTAAAAGCACAGAGCAGGGGTAACCTGCACAGAGCAGTTGTTACAATCCAAAGCACAGAGTGGACGTAACCTGCACAGATCAGCAGCTACAACCCAAAGTAAAAGCACAGAGCAGGAGTAACCTGCACAGAGCAGCAGTCACAACCCAAAGTAAAAGCAGAGAGCAGGGGTAACCTGCACAGAGCAGCAGTTACAACCCAAAGTAAATGCACAGAGCAGGAGGTACCTGCACAGAGTGGCAGTTACAACTAAAATTAAAAGCACCTTATATTTATGTTTATTTAGAACTTTATATACCTCTTTTCTGTGTAAAGTGAGTATGAGTACAATTACAAAATAACAGAAGGAAAAAAAAGAAAGGAACACCATAAATTAACAGGACGGGGATAGTAAAAAATGTTTCAACAGGAGGAAGAGTGGAGAGAACAATTAGTTTGTGTTCCATGCAACCTAGGCTCCAAAACCCTGGGAAAAGAGATAAGTTTTAAGTTGAGTCTTAAAGGAGGCAAAGGAGAGTTCAAGATGAAGGAACCGAGGCAGGGAATTCCATAGCGTAGGTACATAAAAATAGAATGCTGAACAGTGCATAGACACTAAGCGTGCTAAATTGGGGGTGGAATGTGTAACCTATTATCGTGAAGTAAGCGAAGGACATGGAGTGGGGTATAAAATGTAAGACAACTAGACAGAGAACAGGAGAGCTGGTTTAGAGAACTCAGCGTATGAGGGTCAGTAACTTATATTGAATTTGGGCCAATACTGGTAGCCAACGATGGTATTCAAAAGTAGGGTAACATGACTGAATTTTTCTACAAAAGAGTATGCGGATGGCTGTATTCTGGACTGTTTGGAAACGTTTTAGGGAACAGAGAGGTTTACCAGCATAGACAGAATTACAGTAGTCCAGACGGCTATGACACAGGTAAGCAGCAAGGAAGCTAGAGTTGATGGGTCAAGAAAAGGGCTGATGAATCAACACTGACGCAATGTAAAGAACGACTTTTTGATTACAGAGTTGATGTGCTGTGAGAATGACAAGTCAGAATCCAATACATTACCAAAATATTTCAGAGTAGAGATGACTTGAACAGGTGAGCTGTCAACGGAAGGCACAAAGGACGGGGGTAAAGAGCCTCCAGTGAACCAAATAGCGGATGGGGTTTTTTGGGTTCAATTTGATTTGATTAGTGTAGACCCAGGATGTGATATAGTTTAGTGTGTTACTGACAAAAGAGAAGTCAGGCCTAAGAGAGTCCAAATGATAGAGAAGCAAGATATCATCAGCATAATAATCACTGATGTTCAAGTCTTGGACCAAGGTGGCGAGGGGACTAAGAAAGATATTGAAAAGCATTGGAACTAGAAAAGAACCCTGTGGAACTCCACAGGGGAGAGGTAGAGGGTCAAAATAGACCGAATTAGTGTATTTGAAAATAACGTTCTGAAAGAAACCTTACTGGGCAGACTAAATCAGGTGTGAGGTATCAGAAGAGAAAGGGAAAATGAGAAACTAAATGGTCATTACAGACTTTATCTGCCATGATAGTCTATATTTAAAATGGGAACAGTCAAAGGCAAAACATTTTCCTCATAATCTACTGTTTGGTCAAAGGACCAGCTATGTAAAATGGCAAGTGTGCATCTTCCTACTTGAGCAAGTTTGGATTGGTTATGGCCCAAATAGTGATTAAGCGTCCAAGCAAAAAGCACAACACACTCGCAGGAGAAACCACAACACCAGTCTGAAGTGTGAACCAAACTACAATTTATTTAGTCATCCACCCCTAGGGGGGGCTGCAAGAAGTCACCCTACACAGCCCTGTTTCGGCACTACTTCCGTCAGAGGATTGGCCTATACAAAAGATAAAAACATATTAAAACGTATTAAAACTTAAAAAGTACAGACCACATGTGTTCCTTCATTTTGAGTTTTCCCTTCTAGGTTCAAATTTCACCTATTTATGTCTAGCACTTATAAATGTTCGTTGAAGTTATGTTGTACCAACATGTTTCTATCACACTAATGCATGATTGGATGTTTTCTTATCATGTTTATTAATTATTGGTGTACCAGTTGAGGTTTTCCTTCACTTCATTTGCATTATTATTTTACTATTATGCTCTATAATTACACCAAGGGATGGTGTCCTTCTTTATTTATTATTATTTTATTGTTTCTTAAAAAAAAATTGTCTTAATGTATTTTTAAGTTTTAATATGTTTTTATCTTTTGTATAGGCCAATCCCCTGATGAAGGCAGTGCTGAAACACGGTTGTGTTTGGTGGTTTCTTGCATTCCCCCTAGGGGTGGATGAATAAATAAATTATAGTTTGGTTCATACTTCGCTCCAAACAGTGATTAAGACATATGAGAAGCAGTAGTGCCGTACCAAAGGCTATGTGAGTGGTGAGGCTGCTTAGGGTGCAAGTACCGGGAAAGCATTCATAACATCACTGGGCTTCCAGGAAGCTCAAAAGAGTGGGTTACTGCAAATGGCTGGGGTGTAGGGGGTGCCAGATTCGTTAGTCACACGGGGTGCATGTTTGGCTTGATACCATGCTGGGAGGTCATTTTATAAAGTCATTTTCACATGTATGAGGTCCCATTTGCACATAAATGGCCTCTTCTACGATTCTGAATGACATAGAAGTACGCCCATTGGCATGAAGGTGCGTACTTTGCCTGAAGACATAGCCAAGAGCACAGTTTGCAAGTGCGCTGATGATTATGAAATAGCTTAATCTATGTCAGGACTTGCAAATTTTACCCAATTCAGTTACACCTGCCTGATTTTCAGGTGCGATGTCTGCCAGCTATTAGTATTTTAAAAAAGAGACACACAGTCGCCAAAATAGTACCTAAGTAGGCGTCTCTTAAACTAGGCTCCCAGCTATAATGACCCTTGTGACAGGAGTGTCAGTAGGTAACACGAGGACACGTTAGCTGGCATTCTGCTAGACGGCAGAGAATGAGAGCAGAATGCACATGAAAGCCAGAGGGAAAGAGCTTTCTGTACCTAAAGATGCTTTTTATTTTTAAAACAAAGCATCCAGCAGTGAAAATATCAGAAACATTTCCTTCTGCAACGATGACATGAATTATGGGTTTGTTGTCTCAGCCCCAGATCAGCTGCCTTTGCTGATACACTCTTCCCCTAGGCGTGATCCAACTGCCTCCATCAGCAGTTTCTGGCCGGGCCGCTCAGAGGAAGCCATGCAAGGCTGAATGTGCAGCAGCTTCCGAGCTACAGCAGGAGGGGCTTGGTTACAGTTTTATTAAACGTGGAAAGCGGAGCCAAACAGAATGGGGCTGATTTGATTGAGGTTTATGCTGATTGCAGGCCTAATGCTTACTTTAAAAGAATTAGCATGTCACAGCTCACCTTCTCTGCCAAATCTGGGGCAATTCCTGTTGACATTGGACAAAGAACAGCAGTCATGACCTGTGCTCCTGGAAACACATGGCAATCGTTGAAATTCCCGATGCTGCTTTTCCACTGAACAAGAAACACCATGAGACACCTCTCAACCTGCTAACCCACTAAAGACCACCAGTGTTTCCAAGACGAGGCCAGAGACTCTATGTTATATATTGTGGTTGGGAAGGGAGAACCGGTGGCATTTTGTAGACTAACCAGTTTACTGAGGCATGAGCTTCTGAGGACAAGAGTCCACGTCATTCGTGAAGCACCATCAGCCTCTGTCATTTTTGATGTTACCCTTCTGGTGGTTAGGAGGTTGATATACTGAAGGTTATGGAGATGAATGACATTTCTAGACGGGTGATATCATTGAAGGTTATACAGATGAAATGATGCAGTTAGGAGGTGATGCTATCAACAAGGGTAAGTTGGAAAGTATGGGCCCGATATTCACAGCAGCAGCTAGACGCTGTGAAGCACCTAGCTGTTGCCGCTGAACTGAAGACCCACATATTCAATGCCGGGGTCATATCCAGTCACCGACATTGAACATCCGGGTTGGCTGGATTGGAGCAAAGCTAAGCGGGCAGTGGCGATATTCAGCCGCTGACCGCTTAACTTCAACAGCGAAAGTCAGGCCACTCTTTGAGATGCCTAACTTTCACCATTTACGATAACCGGGAGTGGTTAAATATCACCAGTGCCCGGTTATTGCCAGGTGCTGCCTCTGCTCCACCCCCGATGCTAGCCAGCTAGCACTGGGGGATTCAGCAGCAGCGCCGGGGGATTAGTGCCACTGAATATCCCGGCCACCATGATTATCGCACTTACCAGGTCTGATAACTGCGTTAATCGCTTTCAGTATCAGGCCCTATATTTAAAACAGTTCTGAAAATGTCTTAAGAGATGTGAAGACCTTTTTAAGATAGGTTGTGGAGTTACAAAAGGGTCTGCCGAACATGGAGCCTTTACAGAATACCTAAAAGGGATGCAGGCACACCCAGTGTGATCAGCGAGTTTAGCAATGGAGACACTGAAAAAAGAACATCCCTCATCTCACAAATTAAGTGTTGCTGCAGCCAGGAGCACTGCAGGTTCCTGAATGCAGCGGGCTCCATGCGGGGCCCACTATTTGGTAAAGGAGCCAGTGGAAGAATTAGATCCCCCTCCTATCCCCTCTGATATCACTAGACCCCCACCCCCTGATACCCCCATGACACATCACCAGCACACCTCCATAGGCTTTTGATGGGGATCTGCCTGGTGATCTAGTGGGGAGCAGATGCGATCCCCAATTGTTCTTGCTCTGCTGAATGCCCCCCATCAAAATGACGCTTTTGGCCCCTAACTGTAGTCTTGTGGTAGAACGACTAAGGGTCAAGCTGCCAAAATGGAGCTACGGTAACAGGGGATCTTTTATGCAGCGGGCATTTCTGGCATTGTTTGATAGGACTGTGAGAACTGCATTTACAGAGGGATTGATTAACCTCCAAGCTCACATCTCCCTCTGAAGAGACCTTGCATGTATATGGAAATAATTTTGAGCTCTTTTCTGTTTGTCACTGAGGCGGGTTATTTCAGAAGCCTTATTCACAATTTCCAAGTGTGAAATCAGTCACACACACACGGCAATGGCATCCATGCCTAAATGGCAATTTTAGAAAAGGCTGAATTTATTTATTTATTTAATTTTCTTATATACCGCGCTATTTGTCATCAGTGTGGTTTACATTGAAACAATACAACAATTGGTCAGATATAACAGACCTATTACAAGTAACAGGAAAATTAACATGAAATTGTAAGGGAATGTTTTGGGGACACAGTTAAGGAGTGGCCTGAGTGGGTGAAAAATCTAAATATCCATTCCCCATTTCATACAGGGAATACGCATGTATGGCTGCAACTGTTTACATCACACCTGCTCCCTGGCACATTTAGGGTTTTGCAAGTGCTCATTTTGGCTATCCATTTACAGGGAGCTATCCTTCTCAATCCCCTATTATTTCCCCATCCAAATTGAAATTGGATAAAGATAGTGGCCTCTTTAGTTAACTGGCGATATTCATATGTGTAGGTTTACAAAATGGCCGATATACATGTGTAGGTCCCAGCATCTACTAGTGAAAGTTGCCAAGTTTGCCCCATTGATTTTCCCATGTGTAGATTTGCAAAACGGCTTCTCATATCAGCAAATACAAGCAAAGCCTGTTCCAAAATACTTCCAGAATTGCATACATCGTGACTTTTAACGACTCATTTCTGATCTCCATGTACTATCTAAAATGTGCCTTCACATATTGTCATATTAAATTTAACTACTGAATGGGGTATATTAAGAAAATGTTACATGCAAAAAAGGGTGAGAGAGAAACAGTTGAAATGAGTGTCATAGCCAACAAGGCAATAAACAGTGACAGTGTCCATCTCTTCAGGAGGGCATCTTTTGATGAAAAGTGGCCTCCCATCCCTCCCTGAGTCAGTGGACAGAGACATAATAGCCAGATCAGAGGACAGTACACCCACCTCTAACTAGAGTTTGGCTCATGGATCACAAGAAGCTGCTTTGCCTTAGACTGCGAGACCCAGAGCTCAGCGGGATCTGAGTTTCCTCGATTCTCTCCATCTGCCTTCTTTGAAGGTGAGCTTTGTTAAAGGACAAAAGGCAGCAGGAACTGGGTCGGCGAGATAAGGCAGCACCAAAGGACAAGCCCAACAAAGGATGTGCCAAAATGTTGATCTGCCAGGCACTGGACCTGAGCTGTCTGCTTATGTCTGAAGTGGCTCAGAGTCTGCTGTACTATAATTACATCAAACCTGTGCATAGTCAGAGTCTGACACAAAGATGGTAATGGATCCTTTGCGGACTGTCATACCTTTTGAAAGGCCAACCAAAAGGACATTGTAGTCCCCAAAGCTTTCAAGATTGCACAGGTCTAGAAAATCCAGAAGTGAGAGAATGAGGGGTTAAATCAGTGTCACATAGTGAGAGGATGGGAACTCGGGGTTCTTCAATGTGGACATTTCTTTTCTCAGCTAACCTGTTCTTAAATTCTTTAGTGGGTAGTGGAGATCAATGTTACAACTGAGCGGCCAGTACGAGCATGCGAGAGCTTTGCACTTTGAGACTCAAACGTCAAGGATTTTTAACTTTATAAGAAAATGAATGGGTTCTATGCTCCCCTGATCACTAATCCATCACCTATATATCCACATCTGTGATCCAAGCAGCGTAGGGAGGCATGTGCTTGGCCATAATATGAATGGTCTCTGGAAAATGAGTAATGACCAGGATATTTGCTTCATACATCACCACTTTCTGCTACTGGAACAACATCTGCAATCCCTCTGCAAATGTTATTAATCAGAAATCTCCCCAGAGAAAAAAAATCTAATAAAAAATCTGCTCCATACTGCAAAACACTTCAGAAAAGTTAAGCAACTGTAGTAACAGTAAGCTTCATAAAACAGTTTAACAAGGGGCTGCTGAAAGTGTCCTTCAGCACATCACTGCTTAGGGGAGAAAAGTGTGTGTTTATACTTAACTGGAAATGTATTCCATTAGAATTCCATCTGGGCTTAAAAGTGGTCAAATAATACATTTGTGTTGTAAGAAAAATATGTTCTAAGTAGATATTAAATATTGAAATATTGATTGGATAAAATGCTCACCTCCCATTCAGCTTCGCTCTAGCATTGCTTTTATGCTATGTTTCCTTCTGAGTACAGTGCCAACTCTCCAAGTTATAAAGATGCCTTGTGTAACATTAATAAAAATGACTAAAAACCTAGATTGATTGACTGGCTCTGATCACCCAAAAGCCATCTATCACCTTACGTTTGCACTTTTAAGTGTTCTGCGTCAGTCCCGTGAATGTGTGCCAGCTGAATTCTTGTGTCAGAGCTACGTGTTTCTGACACTAAAAGTGAAAACCTGCAGGTACATCACCATGCAATGAAATTATTGCTCTGTGCTCCAGAATATTAGCACAAGCAAACGAAATCTGAGGACATTGCTGATAGCAGTCAACAGAAACAAAATCCCAAATACTTATTTCACTATTACATATCGATGGCATATTTATTTGGTTCATGCCTTTCCAGTAGTTGTTTAAGGTGAGTTACAATCTATACTCTAGTTGCAGTGTTGCCAAGTTACCCATTTCCAGAAGTGAGATTTTAATCCAGTCCTGGATTTCTGGCAAGCTCATTTTGATGCATTATGGGACCTGCAGCATTGTAGTCCCTAATTTTACCCATTGGAATCAAACACCATATTGCATTGCAATGCAAATTTAAAACCTGAACTGCCAAAAAATCTCACTCCTGGAACTGGGTAATTTGGCAACTCTGCAGCTGGAATTCTGCAAATAGAATTCAAAATTCTGTGTCAAAAGGTCAGAATTATGCAAAATTCTGCATGCTTTCATTGTCAAACTAACAAAGCATAAAATACAGGAAAAAAAATCTCAAATCAGGGCAAATTTTTGTATTATTTTATTTAGAATTCCAGCAAGAGTAAATCAGGTGCCCTGCCCCAGAGGGCATACAATCTAAGCTTGTACCAGAGGGAAAGGAGGGTTAAATAACTTGCCCAAGCCACAAGAAGTGCTACTGAGATCTGAACACTGGTTGGCAGGCTATTCCTCCACTCCACAGATGCATGCCCTCCCTCCTGTCCTTTTTGTTTTCAGTTCTGTTTCATGAATGCCTAGATTCACCCACCACTGTGAATCTACATATATTGGGCAGCTGCTGCTGTGCTGATTGTCATCAGTGTGCTACCAGAGAACCGCGAGAGAGTGGATGTCAAAGTCTTTGGTTTTTCAAAATAAGGCTTGTATCCATAAGAAAAATCAAACTGATAGTTTTAATACAAAGGGAGAGTGAGTGGTAATTAATTAATTACACCAAAATCAAAAGACAAGAAACTTAGGAACACAACACAGACAGCGAATAACTGTGTGACTATGCGCACTCCTTACACATTAACCATGTAGAAATACAGATCAGCTCTACCAATTAATGTTAATTAGCAATGGAAAATTATGCTTCTCAATGATGATCCTAATAGTGCTGTGTCAGATTTGAAACCACTGCAGTGGTACGCTGATGATGTGTGCTGTTTGTATACAGTAGAGATTTTATAAGTCCTTGAACATCTGACGAAGGAGCCCATATGCTCTTGAACACGCAAGTCTCATTATCGTTATAATGGTCCAAGATAGAACATCGCAAGCAAGACTGCAGTTTTCTGCAGAACACAAACGATTCCGGAGCTCTGATGAACCGGAGACTCATTAACAGGAACTGCACTGTGACACATAGAGTAGGCATGGTCTTCTTACTTGTAAGTTCCACAGCCTCTTTTTAACAAACACATTTGAAGAGAAGGCAGGTCATCTTGCTTGGGAGATGGACAAGGTATGCACACTAAAAACAACCCATGTACTCTGTTCATGCTATTCTGTACGAGTGACTAAGAGGCAGAAAATAGCACATGTATGTTTCATATGTTCATGCTAACGTTTTGCCCTGACTCAGACACTCCACCCACCCCTAGGAAGTGCCTCCTTCCATTTTGGCTAAAAATACAGACTCTGAGGAAGCCCGCACATACCTTTAGCTGGCCAGAAAAAGGCAACTTTCATACAGGGTGACCTAGGCACATTAACTACAACTACAGGTTACTACCATGCAGACGATATCTAACTTATGCTGTTGATGGAGCATCCCAGACATTTCCAAATCAAATGTCTGGATGCAGTAGCCAATTAGCTAGCTGCAAATGGATTGAAGTTTAACCCTCAAAAATCTACCACCACTTGGTTCACAGGAGACACTATGATCCCCACTTTAACTCCAACAGTCCTCAGAACCCCAATTATAAATCAGGATAGTGTGACCATACTGCAGGTCACCCTAGATAGCAAGCTATCCTTTGACAAACACGTCACACGAGACATACAATCCTGCTTCATCTCCCTAAGATTTGTGCTATTAGACCCTTTCTTGGTGTCAAGAAACCACAAACATTAGTTCACACCCTGGTCCTCAAAAGACTAGATTGTTGTAACTCTTTTTACAATGGATTGAAATTTAAATCCCTAACACGCCTTCAGATCAAATATACTGCTGTCAAATTAGATAGGGAAAGGCGGTATATGAAATTGGTATACCATGCAAAAAAATGCGATCATGTGACCCCATTTCTTATTGATCGACACTGGCTACCAATCTCCTACCGTCTAAAATGTAAGGTCTTAATGCTTGCACATATTACCAGGGAACCCCTGAATATTTGGCTAATTACCTGATTCCCTACACATTGCAGCAAAATCTTTGCACCCAACATGAAAACTGTCTAAGCACTCCACCACCAGCTTTCACATGCCTAGAATCAGCATGCTATTCAGCAGGGCCGGCCCATCCACTTGGCGGGCTAGACAGCCATCTAGGGCAGCAGATCTCTGTGAGCAGCAGGCCATGTGCTTCAGCACCCATGGCGTGCCGCACCCCCATGTGCCAAGCCATGCCACCCTTCTCCCTATGCTGAGCAGTGCCGCACTGCCGTCCCCCGCTGAAACTGATTCCGGCAGCAGGGGGAACGGCTAGGCTCAGCGGCAGGCCATGTGCTTTGGCAAACATGGCCTGCCACTTCTGAACCCCTGAAGTTATGTCAGAGGGGGGTCAAAAGAGGCAGGTCATGTATGCCACAGCACATGGCCTGCTGCCAAGCTGAGCTGCGTCCCCCCTCGACTCCGCCTCCGGTAGCATGCCTCAGCACGGGGACTGGGCAGTAGAAACCCGTGGGCCAGTCTTGCTATTCAGCATTCCTCTACTTGGGCCCCATTCTCTGCAATGATCTCTCTTGCTCATTAAGATTAGAAACTTCATATACAAAATGTAAAGCAGGTCTCAAAACCCGTTTTTTTAAAAGTGCCTGTCGTGAATACTTCCAGCGAACATAGAGGCTGATGCAGAAAACTAGCGTGGCCTTTATGTGCAGATAACACAACTTTCAGGCACAAATTACTGCCACACCAAATGCAGAAAAGAGATGGATGCACATAAACTGCAAAGGAAAAACAAGCACATGCATAACGCCAAGAGTATTTAAATTATAGGCAAATGAGCTGCCCGTAGTAAAATGGCATGCAAATATCATGTGCCCAATTCAGAGAAACGCACAGAGGATTTTGTAACCAGCGTTAGTGGCAATATCTCTACGCCTGGGTCTGATGTGGCTTCAATGTGTTGCGCGTGCCCCCGACAGTACTTTGATGGCACTGGCGCTTTCCCCCATGCCTGGATCAGCTGAGGGGAAATGTCAAAGACATGGGGGAAAGCCCCCGATGCCATCAAAATACTGTCAGGGGACTGGTGCCCAGCAGCCCCAATCCCCCCTTCCTGCCCAACTAAAAATAACCCTGGTGGCCCAGCAGCCACAATCCCCCCCCACTCACCCAATTAAAAAAAACCCTGGTGGCTTAACGGTCCTTGAACCCCAACCGCCCAACTAAATATAATCCTAGTGGCTCAGCAGTTTCAATCCCACTACCCACCAAATTTTAAAAAAAACCCTGGTGGCTCAGCAGCCCCGACCCCCCCACTTGCCCAATTTTAAAAAAACCCTGGTGGTCCAGCAGCCCTGATCTCCCCCTAACTGCCCAATTTTTAAAAAGCCCTGGTGGCCCAGCGGCTCCGAACCTCCCTCCCCAATCCCCGTATCTTTACAAAGGAGAGGAAGCATTGCCACGCATTGAATCCTGGGATATACCAGGCAGGGTCAGACTGGCATATAAGGTAGAAAATACCTTATATGGCAGTCTGACCCCACCCAGTGCATCCCAGGATGCACTGTGCGGGGGCCAGGTGCTACCATTTTTCAAGATAGCGGCACAAGAGCGGGAGCGCATGGGCAACACTCCGGCTCCTTTGTAAAGGTACCGGGAGAGGGGTGGTGGGGTTCGGGGCTGCTGGGCCACCAGGGTTTTTTTAATTGGGTGGTTGGGGGATTGGGGTTGCTGGGCTTCCAAATTTATTTTAGTGGGTGGGTGGGGGGTATTGGGGCTGCTGGGCCACCAGGGATTTGCTTTCTGTCGGGAGCACCGGCCCCACAACAGTATTTTGATGACACTTCACCTCAGATGATCCAGACACTGGGGAAAGTCCCCATGCCATCAAACTACTGTTGGGGGCATATGCAAATTAGCCACACGATGCCCCTGTTTCTCTGGGAGAGCATGCCAAACTTGCGCTGATTTCTGTGCACATGTGTTTGGCTTACTCTCCCAATTTAATACTGTTATTTGCGCCACAGTTTAATGCATGGCTAATTTGCATATGTGCCCCGTTCTGCATGCCGGCACTGAAAGCATGCGCTATTGGTGCGCTGCAGAGAGGCGTACAGAGTTGATAGTGCATTACTTCAGAGCCGGCTTTCTGCATTGGCCTGATAATTCTCATTCCCTTTTGCGCATCCATCATGACAGTGATGCGGGGGGTGGAGCTTGAGGAAAATGGCCTCTATAGTATCCTTTATAGGTTAGGACACATTGTTTGTACATATGGAAGCCTGCCCTTACAGCTTCCTCCATAACGCCCTCTCCAGGTTAGGAGACATGTCATTTTGTATACAAAATAGAACTCCTTCAAAGCAGCCCCTTCAGCTAAGGAAGCACATGGTGCACATTTGGCTAGACAGCTTGAATCATTCAAATGAGTTAATCCATGGGTGATCCAAACCTCCACAATCACATGGCACCAGATAAAGGTCATCCCATGTCTCTGAATTTCTATCTGTCTTCAGTTCTGAGCTCATAACCTTTATAAAAACGGCAGGTAATCATATAATGTTATATGTAAGGCCTCTCACCTTACCAAAAGTGGCGTGTTCTAGAAAGTATTGTAAATGGAGTTTCTTTACTATGATCCTTCCCCACTGGGAGGGAAATTATTTGGTAATATAAAAGAGTTACTGAGAAGTGTCGGATTGGAGTGTGCTGGAGTATAAATAGCAAGGAGCTACCTCCTTTACCAGGAACAGCTGGAGAGGATGGAGAAACTGGTTTTCCTTGCCCAGTTGAAAATAGAACAAAAGTCCTGCTATCCTATGACAAAGATGCTGATGTTATAGTTTGGTGAGAGATCTGAATCTGTATCCCGAGGAAAGAATCCATCCCAGTAAGAAGTACCACAGCAAAGGATTGCAGAGTGCAAGTATTCTAAGGGAAGGGAAATGGATTTAGCTCACGCCTTTCACAGACGTATCAAGGTGAGTTACATTCAGATACAGTAGTTCATCGCTGATGGAGAAGAAATTGGAATAGTGGACAACTTTAACCTACTTGGATCAGCTATCAATAAACAAACACCAAGCAGTCAAGAAATCAGACGACACAATGTTCTTGGCAGAATGGCTATGAAGGACCTAGACAAGATTCTCAAGAGCAGAGATGTCTCTCTCCATACAAAGATTCAACTCATTCAAACCATGGTATTTTCAATAGCGTCATATGGATGCGAAATTTGGAGAGTGAAAAAGATTGACAGGAAGAAAATTGATATCTTTGATTTATGGTGCAGGTGACGAATACTGTATACCATGGACTGCCCGAAGAACAAACCAGTCAGTACTAGAGGAGACCAAACCTAAGCTTTCTTTAGAAGCTGAGATGACAAAACTTTGACTTTCTTACTTTGGACACATCATGCGAAGAGAGAGATCATTAGAGAAAGACATCATGCTTGGAAATGTAGAAGGTCAATGCAAAAGAGGAAGGCCAGCAATGAGATGGATCGATACAATAACAACAGCTATGGGTACCAGTCTGTCAACAATGAGCCGCCTGACTGAAGACCGAACACAGTTTAGGATAGCTATCCAGAGGGTCGTCATGAGTCGACTCCGACTCGACGGCACTTAACAACAACAACAACAACACAGGAGGTACGTTCCTGTCCCCAAAAGGCTTGCAATCTAAGGGGTCAATGCAAAGACCCTGCACTAGAGCCCAATACTAAAGCTCTCAGTTTCCTAATGCAAATTAAGCGCAGACATTTTGCTTAGCAATGCTGCAAGCAAACAGCATACAAATGAGCTGTGCGCAAAACATCTGCGCTAAACAAGAAGAGCGAGCCAGGCACATGGGCACAAGGGTTTGTATTGACAGCACATCCTGCACACAAGAAAACATAGTTTGGTGCTTATACGCATGTGTAGGATTTGCTATCAGGAGCATAAACAGCATCAGATAGCATTGCAGCACATGCAAAGAACATGGTCCCAGGATACCTCCCCTCCTGTTTCTTCACCACACTCTAAAGCAAAGCCAGAAAAATTGTAAACCGCTTTGTAGTTTCTAAAAAATGCGGTATAGCAAATATGAGGGTTGCTATTTATATTTCTGGCCTAATAATGAAAAAACAAATAATTTATGATCAAAATTGGTTTTATTGTTTTTCAAAATATTCTCCATGAAGATCAATACACTTTTGCATGCGTTTGAACCAATTTTCGAAGCACTTTTTCCACTCCGATTGAGGTAACTCCAAAACATGCGTTTTGAATGCATCAACCGCATCTTCGGGTGTTGAAAATCGTTGACCACGTAATTTGTTTTGGATGTGCGGGAATAAAAAAAAGTCATTGGGTGCCAAATCAGGGCTGTATGGTGGATGACCCAATTCGATGTTTTGGCCGGTCAAAAATTCCTTTGTTTGAGCCGATGTGTGAGAGCTCACATTGTCATGATGAAGAATTATTCGCCTCTTCTTCGACTTTTTCAGAATTTCTCCGAAGACTTCTGGTAAACAAATAGTCGTGTATCATTCAGAATTGACCGTCCTACGTTGCTGTAATGGCACTGTCGCCACGTGACTGGTAATGCCGAAGAAACAGGCAACCATTTGCTTCAATGTGTTTCTTCCGCGAACAACTTTTGTTGGATTTGGCTCGTCTTGGAAGACCCATACAGTCGATTGCTGTTTTGTTTCGGGCTCATATGCATAGATCCATGATTCGTCACCTGTGTAGATGTTATACACAGTCTTTGATGCACCATGAACTTATTTTTTCAACATTTCCTTGCACCAATCGACACGAGCCTTCTTTTGAGCATTTGTCAGATTATGCGGGATCCAACGCGAACAAATCTTTTATACGGCCAAATGATCATGCAATATCTTATTGATGCTTGTCATACTAATGCCCAAAGATGCCTCAATCTCACGGTATGTCACATGATGATCTTGCTTTATCAGTTCACACACAGCATCGATATTTTCTGGCACAACAATTTATTTTGGACGACCCTGACGGAATTCGTCCTGGAGCGAACGTCGGCCACAATTGAATTCGTTATACCAGTTTTTTACAGTGCTATAGGATGGTGCTTTATCGCCGTATAAAAAATTAAGTTCATCGATGCACTCTTGTCTTGATAATCCACGTCGAAAGTTATGAAAAATAATCGCACAAAAATGTTCGAGTTAATTCCATTCTTCGCCCGAGATGAATTTTTCAAGTTACTGTAAACAACAAATCACGCTCAAATGATAAAATGTTATGAATAAGGTTATGTTCAACAATGTCAGCGTTCCAATAGAACCATTGGATGGTGCCTGGCAACACTTACTGTTGCTAAGGCCAGAAATATAAATAGCAACCCTCGTAAAGAACTTGTAAACTATAAGAAACAGGCATAAAGTCTTCCCCAGCCCTGACCGCAGACCTCGCATCGAGCACGGTCTCCTGATCTTCTGTTCACTTCTCTGCTTCATTACCATCCATCGAAATGGATTTGAATATGCCGCCATTAGTGCAGGCATTTGCGCGTGAATTACGCTCACGCTAGATTCCTTTCTGCATTCTGCGCCACTGCTAGTGCAGAAAATTCTCCACAAATATATACAGCGCTATTGCTGGCAGTAATGGCAGTGCATGGTGCCGCATCAAGCTATCAGTTTGTACCTCAGGCCAGAGAGGGTTAAGCGACACATTCATAGAAACATGATGACAGAAAAAGACCACATGGCCTATCTAGTCTGTCCTTCCATATCAACAACTACAACAGTTCACTTTTTACCTTTAGAGATCCTCTGTGTTGGTCCCATGCTTTATTGAATTCAGTTACTGTCCTCATCTCTACCACCTCCACTGGGAGACTATTCCATGGATCCACTACTCTTTCCGTAAAGAAATATTTCCACATATCACTCCTGAATCTATCTCCCTTCACCCTCATCCCATGTCCCCTCGTAGCAGAACTTGCTTTCAATTGAAAGAGGCTCTCTCCCTGAACATTTATGCCACGGAGGTATTTAAACATCTCAATCATATCACCTCTATCCCGCCATTCCTCTAAGGTGTACATATTAAGATCCTTAAGTCTGTCCTCATATGCTTTATAATGAAGCCCACTAATCATTTTAGTAGCCACCCTCTGCACCGACTCCATCCTGTTCACATCCTTTTTGAAGGTGCGGTCTCCAGAATTGCACACTATACTCCAAATAAGGTCGCACCATACAGAGGCATTATCACCTCCTTTTTTCTGCTAGCCATTCCTCTCCGTATGCACCCAAGCATCCTTCTAACTTTTGCCGTCGCCTTTTCTACCTGTTTAGCTACTTTAAGATCATCAGACACAACCACGCCTAGGTCCCGCTCTTCTTTAGTGGACAAAAGTACTTCACCTCCTATACTGTATTGCTCCCTTGGATTGCTGCAGCCCAAATGCATGACCTTACATTTTTTAACATTAAATCCCAGCTGCCAAATTCCAGACCATTCTTCAAGTTTAGCTAGATCCCTCCTCATGTTATCTACACCTTCCTGGATGTCTACTCTATTGCAGATTTTGGTATCATCTGCAAAGAGGCAAACCTTACCCGACAGCCCTTCCGCAATATCACTAACAAAGATGTTAAAAAGAATCGGACCAAGGACAGATCCCTGGGGCACACCACTGGTAACATCCTTCTCCTCAGAGTGAGCTCCATTTACTTGTACTCTTAATAAACATTTTTCATGCACAATAAAACTGTTTGAGATGGTGGGAGGAGCACCCCTGCTAACTGCAACATTGGCCATTAATGCGTGAATGCACACTCCTCCAACCCCACCAGACCCCACCCCATTGCACAATACATGGCTAATGTTTCTTTCAGCACATGGTAATCGTCTTGCCTACGCTAACAAATGCACATCCCTACAAAGGGGCATCTTTCAAAAGATGGAAAGCAGACTCAAATGAGGACAACAGGGACTAGCATAAGCACGGGCAAGCTAGATATAAAAGAGTAATAAGGTAGGCCAAGAGAGAGTGAAAAATAGCTTGCAGTACAGCAAAATCTAATAATAAAATCTTCCTCAAGGACATTCAGAGCAAAAGGCCTGTGAGGGACTCAGTTAGCTGGCCAGACGAGCAAGGGGTAAAAGGAGCATTGAGAGAGGCAAGATAATAGCAGATAAACTAAGACAAGTCCCGTTGAGAGGAATATTTAGAGCTTTTATCCAAACAGTGCAGCTGAATATTCTCTCTGACCACCTCAAGAGTACCAAGGTGGTCTATGGGCAGAAATGGGACAGAGCTGGCATTTAGTGGTGCCTAAAATTGCTGCTACAATCCATATAACGTAGGACAGCAGATAAGCTGTCCTAGGTGCTATGCAGATTGCCTTTCCAGATAGCAGCTGAATATTGCCACTACACAGATAATGCCAGCACTAACCGTAGTATCTGGATATTCAGCGCCAACCACTATCTGGATACTAGTTTAAAAAAACACTGACCCCCACAACTTAAATTTTACCCCTAAATAAAGTCTCTGTTTCGGTCTTTACCAAGGAAGATGTTGGGGTCATGCCCATTCTGGAAACATCCTTTGACAGTGATGATTTATAGAAGATATAATTCAGTACACTAATAAACTAAAGAGTAACAAATCACCAGAACCAAATGGTATTCATCTTAGAGTTCCGAAAGTACTCAAACATGGGACTGCTAACCCATTAGCAGCAAACTCTAACCTATCCCTTAAAGCAACCATGGCATTTGAAGAATTACTTTTTAAAAAGGACTGTGCAGTGATCCAGGAAACTATACACAGTTCTAGGGAAAACAGTAAAACCTATTGTAAAAAACATAATTAGCAACCCAGCTTAATAGGAATGAGTCAGCATGCATTTAGAAAAGGGAACTCTAGCTTTACCAATGTACTCAATTTTTTTGAAAGTGTATACAAATAGGTGAAGAAAGGAGAACCAGTTGACAGTGTATTTGGATTTTCAGAAGGCCTCGTGAAAGACTTCTCAGGAAATGAAAAGGTCATGAGATAGGAGACAGGGTCTTATCATAGTCCGATAACTGGTTAAAATCCAGGAAACCAAGAAGAATTAAATGGTCAATAGTGAAGTGCCCCAAGGGTCTGTACTAGGACTTGTGCTGTTCAACATCTGACTTCTGTTCAGTATTTCAAGCTTTCATCTTCCCACCCTTAGACTTCAGCAATAGCATCTACCAAGGACTTCCCAAATATGCACTACACCAACTACAAATGGCCCAACAAATGCGGCCAGAATCATAATAGGAGCAACAAGAAGTGATCACATTATACCGATGCTCACTACCACTAACTAGCTGAATCCAATAGAAAACAATGATGAATATCTTCAAAGTCACACACAACCAATCATCAATGTACTTAAAGTCACTCATCGAAAACGAAGCAGGCATCAGAGGTACACGCAAATGCAGACAACACACGCTAGCCTTGCCACCTAAACTAACAAATGCCATCAAATTTTTGGATCAAACAACAGGCAACAGAGCCTTCTCCATGTATGTGCCAGTGCTCTGGAATGCCCTCCCTGATAACCTAAGTGGCACAATTTCGTAAGGAACTTAAGAGTCACTTATTCAGAGAACATTTCAGGGACTGAACATATCAGGGACAGAGCTTCCAGCAACAAGGAAACTGGAGCTCCCACATCGCCCAGATAATTATCCCCTAAGAAATGTCAACAATATACAAAATGTCAGAGCTCTTGCCCCAATGCAAACCTCTATGTAAAATATTTAATAACTATGTTCTATGTTAACTTCTACTACACTTGGCCACACTGTTTACTATGTTCTGTGTAATGCAGTTGAATGTTTGATGTAAACCACTTTGATTCGCAGATAAAGCGATATAGAAAAAAGGATAAATAAATGATCTGAAAAAGGAGCAATGAATGCGATGACCGAATGTGAAGACGACACAAAGTAGTTAACATGCCAGAGGATCGTGAGACTAGGAGAATGTGCATCTAACTGGCAGATGAGCTTTTATATGGGCAAGAGCAGGGAAAAATAATCCCAATTATAGGTACATATGAGCATCATGCTTCTGCTCTCAATGATCTTCATATGGCACATGGACATGGTGACATCACTCTGGCGGTCTCTCTTGATCCTTCCGCAGCCTTTGGTCTAGTGGACCACTCTCTCCTCCTCTCTCGTCTGAGGGAATGTGGGCTTCGGGGGACAGTATTTTGATGGTTTCACTTCTTCCTCTCCTCACGGTCCTTCTCAGTACACATGGGTGCTGCTTCCTCTGATCCTATTTCACTGTGTTGCAGTATGCCTCGGGATTCCGTTCTCACCCCTCTCCTATTTAACATTTTTCTAGCACCACTCGCCCTGCTCATTCAACAATTCGGCCTGTCAGCATACTACTATTTCATCATATGAACCCACAACAACCTGACCTTACTGCTCTCAATGACTACTTAGCACAGATCTCCTGCTGGCTCACTATTAACTGTTTACTCTCAATCTAGCCAAAGTACTTGCAATCTGGTTTATGTTTGGTAGCCCCTGTCCATCAGTTGCCCCAGTCCTCACCAACGTTACAGTCCCCCTAGTTCCCACACTCCGCTATCGTGGCATGACACTGGACATCTCGCTCTCCTTTCACAAACATCTCACTCCTCTCTCGCCAGATACTCTTTTTTCTTTTATCTCCGCCAGATACTCTTCTCTTATCACTAGTTACTGTATGTCACGACTGGACTTCTGTAACTTGGCCCTTGCTGGCATCACTCAGGCCCAACTACATCGGCTTCAACTGTTACAAAACACCGCAGCTCGGATCATTACTCATACTACACACCGGGACTATATTACTCCAATCCTTATGCAGCTCCATTGGCTCCTCTCGCCTACCGCATCCATTACAAAATTCTCACTCTGACTTATCACCCTATATATTCAAATGCGCCACAATAACTGGTTGATTTGCTGTAATTTCACACTCCTACTGACAGGCATTCCTAACAGGGGCTATACAGTTCAAACAATGGTAAGAATTTGAGGGTTTCTTTTTTTATTATTTATTTTATTTAGCTGCATTTATATCCTGCTTTTCACCAGGTCAAAGCAGTTTAGCACAAAAAAAGGGGGGGGGGGTACAATAATCATCTCGACAGAGAGAGGGGGAGAGTCCAGCACCAGGGGGGGGGGGCAACACTGAAGATTTAGACAGAGTGTAACAGTACTAGACTTTAAACGTGAGTCTCTCAGTTGGGCAGGTCAGATACAGCTTGATTGGGAGGCTGATAGAAAGTAGGCAGTTAGTGAGAGGTGTCCATCCCAGGCCCAAGGTATTCATGAAACAGGATGGGTTTTAGCTGTTTCCTGAATGTGGGGAGGTCTCTGTTCATTCAAATCTGGTTGGGGAGGGAGTTCCAGAGGGAGGGCACATATAATTCAAATGCCCTGTTGCAGGCTTGTTGATTGAACTTTGTTCGTTCATGAGGGATGGTGAGGGTGTTATTGGTGGTCTGTTGTGGGTAGGCTGAGGGAGTAGAGTCCGGAGCTGGGAGGTCTGCACTTGATGGAGGGCTCTGTGGATAGTAACAGAGATTTGTATTTAATCCTTGCTTCCAGAGGCAGAATGTGAAGCTCTCTCAAGATGGGGTGATGTGATCGTGTTTCTTGATCCGTTGGATAATTCTTACGGTGGTGTTGAGGGCAGTTCGTAGAGGGTTTGTGTGGGTAGCTGGGAGTCCATGATAGATTGCATTGCATTGCATTGCTAGCTCTCTGACTGGGAGCTCTTAAAGGGTTTTGATATATTTTTAAAACAAAGTTACATTCTTTTTGGTGCTTTAGTAGACATATTTTCTTTAGTGGGGTAGGTTTAAAACTCTGCTTTGGTAACTTTCTCAGCTCTTAGGAACTGCTGACAGCTAATCAGGGGTTAGTGGGCCTGATTAGCCTGTGAATGAACTGAGAGCAGCTGAGGCCTGCATAAAAGGCTTCAGAGCCCTGCCCTGTTGAGGCATTCCTAACAGGGGCTATACAGTTCAAACAACGGTAAGAATTTGAGGATTTATTTTTGTTTTTAAATTGCTAGCTCTCTGACTGGGAGCTCTTAAAAGGGTTTTGGTATATTTTTAAAACAAAGTTACATTCTTTTTGGTGCTTTAGTAGACATATTTTTCTTTAGTGGGGTAGGTTTAAAACTCTGCTTTGGTAACTTTCTCAGCTCTAGGGAACTGCTGACACCTAATTAGGTGTTAGTTCCCTCCCTACCCCCCAACTCCCACCCACCCCTAGTGAGCAGTCTTGCTTTATAGGGCACCTCCCCATTTAACAAAACACAGGGACTTGGAACAGCACATTTTGAATGTAATTAAAGATATTTAACTGCTTTTTCTCTGAAAGGACAGCTGGGAAACTGGCTGGTACTGTGGTAGATCTCTCTCTTTTGCTTTAACAGATACCTAAGCTCCACTAACTGAACAATGGCTGGGAAAAATCATATCGCTAAAGCTGTTGCCCCCATTACAGCTTCTGCCTCTGTCCAGACAGAGGTCCCAATGCCAGTTGAAGGACAGGTTCCATGTGCAGGGTACCTGAATGCTGAAGCCCTGAGGAAACAAGTGGAGGAACTCAGAGAGGAGGTGGTGAGGCTGAGGAGCATTCAAGACAGTGAGAAGTACATTGATGAGATGCTTCTTGCAGCAACCAAGCTCTCCAGCAGAGGAGATGTGTGCCGACAGAATGACGAAGGTTGGACACAAGTCACCAGGGCCTGCAGAATCACCAATCCAACTTCTCCAGCCCTTGAATTGAAGAACCAATATGCAGCCCTGGAAGTGGAGGAGGTGAAAGCATCCCTGGAAAAGGAAGAACCAGAGCTCAAGTACCCCAAAGTTGCAGAATCAGTGACCACAAGGAAGCGAAGGGTAATGCTGGTTGGTGACTCTCTTCTGAGGGGTACGGAGGCATCCATCTGCCAACCAGACTTGATGTCCAGAGAGGTATGCTGTCTGCCTGATGCCAAAATCCAAGATGTTACAGAGAGTTTGCCGAGACTCATCAAGCCCACTGACTATTACCCAATGTTGCTAATCCATGTCGGAACAAATGATACTGCCAGATATCCCTCTGAGCATATCAAAAGTGACTTCATGGCTCTGGGACAGAGGGTGAAGAAGCTAAGTGCACAGGTGGTGTTCTCTTCAATCCTCCCTGTTGAGGGTAAAGGCCAAGGCAGAGAGGCTCGCATCCTGGAGATGAATGCATTGCTGCGTGGATGGTGTCATCAAGAGCGTTTTGGTTTCCTAGACCATGGGATGCTGTTCCAAGGGTTGCAGAGCAGAGATGGCATCCATCTGTCCAAGAAAGGTTGACAAGTCTTCAGTAGTAGACTGGCTAATCTACTGAAGAGGGCTTTAAACTATATTCGTTGGGGATGGGTGAAGAAATACCTTTATGGAAATGGGTAACAGGGGTAACACATGGAAAGCAGTGTCTATAAATGCCCGTAGCATGGGAAATAAGATCCCTGATGTTGAAGCTTTGGTGGGAGTGGCCGACTTGGATTTAGTGGCAGTTACAGAAACATGGTTCACAGAAAACCATGATTGGGATGTAACTATACCTGGCTATACTTTATTCAGAAAGGACAGGGTAGGAAGAAGGGGAGGAGGAGTGGCACTATATGTAAAAAACACTATTAAAGCTTTGGAATTACAGAGCTTAAAAGGGAGAGAGGAGGCATTGTGGGTTAAACTAGAAAGAGGGAAAGAGAAATCTATTTCCATTGGCGTGATATACAGACCTCCCTCACAAGAGGAAGAGATGGACAGAGAGTTAATTGAAGACATACGTAGCATTGCTAGGAAAGGGGAAGTGCTACTGATAGGGGATTTTAATATGCCAGATGTTGACTGGCACATTCCTGCTGCAGTATCACCTAGAAGTAAAGAGATCCTGGATTCTCCACAGGGAGAACTAGTCAGGCAATTGGTAACAGACCCCACACATGAAGGGGCCATACTGGACTTGGTGCTTACCAGTGGTGAAAGTGTTTCTGATATTATAGTGGGAGGTGATTTTGCATCCAGTGATCACCAGATGGTGTGGTTCAGTATTAGAACAAGGGCTGTTAGAATCCATTCAAAGGTGAGGGTCTTAGACTTTAGGAAGACTAACTTTGCCAAGATGGGCCAATATCTCAGGGAGTCGTTAGCGGGATGGGAACAGCTGCGGGATGTAGAAAAAGAGTGGGCAAAACTGAAAGGGGATATTTAAAGGGCAACCAACCTTTTTGTTAAAATGGTAAATAAAGGTAAAAGGAAAAGGAGACCGCTATGGCTTTCGAAAGAAATAGCTGAAAAGGTAAAGAAAAAGAGGGAGGCCTTCATGAAATACAAAGAGATCACAGAGAGAGGAAGACAGGCATCTATATTTGGAAAAAACTTAGAGAAGCTAGCAAAGTAGTCAGGAAAGCAAAGAATCAAAAAGAGGAGGAAACAGCCAATGCAATAAAATGGGGGGATAAGACATTTTTCAGATATGTTAGTGAGAAGAGGAAGGGCAAAAGTGGTATTGTCAGACTCCAGGATGAAGAGGAGGAATATGTAGAAGCTGATGAGGATAAAGCGGAATGGCTTAACAAATATTTCTGTTCTGTATTCACAGATAAAGAACCAGGAGCAGGACCTCAGAAAAACATCCATAAACAGGAACAGAAGCGAGGGATATCTTGAACAATTTTCAGAAGACTGAGTTCGTGAGAAACTAGCTCAGCTTAAAGCAGACAAAGCGATGGGACCGGATGGGATACACTCTAGAATACTGAGGGAACTTGGGGACATTCTAGCAGCTCCACTGATTGACCTTTTCAATGCCTTGTTGGAGTCGTGAGTGGTGTCAAAGGACCAGAGAGAGGCTTATGGGGTGCCTTTACACAAAAGCGGAAGTAAGGATGTGGTTGAAAACTACAGGCCGGTTAGTTTAACTTTGGTGGTGCGTAAATTATTGGAAACACTGCTGAAAGAGAAAATAGTGAGGTTTCCGGAGTCCAGTGGATTACAAGATCCAAGGCAGCATGGATTCACCAGAGGCAGGTCTTGTCAGACAAATCTGATTGATTTTTTTGACTGGGTGACCAGGGAGTTGGACCGAGGGAGAGCCCTAGATGTGGTGTATTTAGATTTCAGTAAAGCCTTTGACACTGTTCCTCAATGGCGACTTATAAACAAACTAAGCACCCTAGGAATAGACCCTAAAGTTACTGCTTGGGTTAGAAATTGGTTGGGTGGGAGGCAACAAAGAGTACAGGTAAGTGGAGCTCACTCTGAGGAGAAGGATGTTACCTGTGGTGTGCCCCAGGGATCTGTCCTTGGTCCGATTCTTTTTAACATCTTTGTTAGTGATATAGCGGAAGGGCTGTCGGGTAAGGTTTGCCTCTTTGCGGATGATACTAAAATCTGCAATAGAGTAGACACCCAGGAAGGTGTAGATAACATGAGGAGGGATCTAGCTAAGCTTGAAGAATGGTCTAGAATCTGGCAACTGGGATTTAATGTTAAAAAATGTAAAGTCATGCATTTGGGCTGCAGCAATCCAAGGGAGCAATATAGTATAAGGGGTGAAGTACTTTTGTCCACTAAAGAAGAGCGGGACCTAGGCGTGGTTGTGTCTGATGATCTTAAAGTAGCTAAACAGGTAGAAAAAGCGACGGCAAAAGCTAGAAGGATGCTTGGGTGCATACAGAGAGGAATGGCTAACAGAAAAAAGGAGGTGATAATGCCTCTGTATAAGTCTTTGGTGCGACCTCATTTGGAGTATAGTGTGCAATTCTGGAAACCGCACCTTCAAAAGGATGTGAACAGGATGGAGTCGGTGCAGAGGGTGGCTACTAAAATGGTTAGTGGTCTTCATTATAAAGCATATGAGGACAGACTTAAGGATCTTAATATGTACACCTTAGAGCAGGGGTGGGGAACCCTGATCCTGGAGAGCCGCAGACCAGTCAGGTTTTCGGGATATCCCTAATGAATATGCATGAGATATATATGCATTAGAGATATCCTGCCAACCTGACTGGTTTGTGGCCCTCCAGGGCTGGATTTGGAGACCCCTGCCTTACACCTCTGTCATTTAAGATTGTGAGTGGGCAAGGTGCAGATGTCCTAGACATCGAAAGGGTATATAGAATGTGTCACATTCCTCCTTGATTCTCACCACCACCAAAAAGTTGTCTAATAGACAATATTTTGGTGGTGGTGAGAAGTGAGGAGGAATGTGACACATTCTATCTAACCCTTTCGATGTCTAGGACATCTGCACCTTGCCCACTCACAATCTTAAATGACAGAGGTGTAAGGCAGGGGTCTCCAAATCCAGCCCTGGAGGGCCACAAACCAGTCAGGTTGGCAGGATATCTCTAATGCATATATATCTCATGCATATTCATTAGGGATATCCCGAAAACCTGACTGGTCTGCAGCTCTCCAGGACCAGGGTTCCCCACCCCTGCCTTAGAGGAAAGGTGGGATAGAGGTGATATGATTGAGATGTTTAAATACCTCTGTGGCATAAATGTTCAGGGAGAGAGCCTCTTTCAATTGAAAGCAAGTTCTGCTACGAGGGGACATGGGATGAGGGTGAAGGGAGATAGATTCAGGAGTGATATGCGGAAATATTTCTTTACGGAAAGAGTAGTGGATCCATGGAATAGTCTCCCAGTGGAGGTGGTAGAGATGAGGACAATATCTCAATTCAAAAAAGCATGGGACCAACACAGAGGATCTCTAAAGGTAAAAAGGGAACTTTTTTAGTTGTTGATATGGAAGGACAGACTAGATAGGCCATGTGGTCTTTTTCTGTCATCATGTTTCTATGTTTCTATGACTTTGACATACAGCACTTCGGGAAAGGTCATCTGTATCCTAATATAATTAGGAACACAAAAATAAGCCCTGATGTTAGCTTACTATTGGGAAGAAGAATTCTCTTTAAAAATTAAAAAAAACTGCAAGAAATATTAGCCAAAGCAATCCTAAACATAAAAATGTGACTTTTAAAATCATTTTTTGTGCTGACGCATATCCAAGTTACTATGAGAGTTCAGTTAACACAGAGGCTTCTTTCCAACTTGAGTGGCTTTTAAACAGCTTTTAAAAGCTTTGTATGCTAATGTGATTAATTAAGCCAGACTCACAAACAGCCGGCAGAAAATTAGCAAAGCTCTTAGCTTGCAGGTGGGAACCAAGATAATTCTTTAAAACAAAAATGGAGGTCGCCTCTGCTGTCCTTAGTCCTCAGTGTTTCTAAGAAGAGCCTGACTGCTACTATTACTATTAATCATTTATATAGGACTACAAGGCATACGCAGCTCTGTACAGACACCACTTTACCGTGAGCAGGTAAACGGTTCCCAGGGGCTTACGGTAATCTGCAATATAATGGAACATCATCAGCTTTCATATGCTGGAAAATATATTTGTAAAAAGTGGGTTCCATCTCTTACTAATGTATTGCTCTAGGGTTGTTGTTTTTTAGTTTTTCTCTGTTGTTTTTTGTTTGTCTTACAAGGCAGAATCTTTATGTGAATTATTTGTTCACATTAGAGAAGGGATTTTTATTAACCTACCAATTTCCTTCTGTTCTTCTGTTCTGCAGCTCAGTTTGGACCAGTTTCCTATGAGCTTTCATGGTGTTTCAGTTCTTCTTTAAGGTATGTTGCCTAATATTTCAGGCTTTATGTGATGGCATCCCTTGTTACCTCAGAGATGTATTTGTAGCATGTGTGCAAAACCTTCCCTCGGTTTCAAAGGATCACACGTATTCACTTTGTCCTTTATACATGAGGGGAGACTTTCCTTGACACATTTTCTAATACAGTCCCTAGAGTCTGGAACATGCTGCCAGTTACCCTTAGGCAGAACAGAACTTCTTAAGATTTGGAAAGATGCGGAGACACAAATGTTTACTTGTGCTTATAAGGATTAAGTTGTTGGGACTGGAAAATCAGAGTGTGTTATTTACTAAGATGTGCTAACATTAAAACACAAACTTCACCATTAATATGTGTTATTGGTAACGAGAGGCGCAATATTCAGGCCGCAGTGGTCGGTGCTTGTAAAGCGCTTGGCCGCCACAGGCAGCGGATTTCCACCAACACTGAATATCCGGTTTCACTGCTGACCTCTGTGGCTACCCCCCTCCCTTCAGAGCTGACTACTCTGCTCCCTTTTCTCCTTCTACTCCATCTGCTGTCTCGTTCCCCTTGCAAGGACTACTTACTCTCTATGCTATCAGACAATGGCGTTCCTTTCACCCTTTGATTTCTCGTAGTGTTTATTATCGTAAACCGCCCTAATGCTATTTCCTGGGCGGTGTATCAAGTATATAAATAAAGAAAAAAAAAGAAGCGATAGTCAACCACTAACTGCACAGCAAAACCGTATAAAGTTAGGAGAGCCATTGAGCTGTCAGCGGACTAAAATTGTGACTGGCCAAATAGGTGCTAGGGCCACCCCAGCACCGCCCCCCGACCGCCCCATCCAGGTTGTGCCACAGCGGTCTGTGGGGCTGTTCAGTGGCACCGGCTGCTTAATGCCATTGAATACTGGGCTCTGCGGGGTTTCTATGATTAGTACATCCTGCTACCACAAACCCTTTGAGTATCTGAACAGCATGGGACCTGCAGTAAAACGACACACGCTACGATAACTTAACATATGTTACCTTAATGTTCTTTTAATGCCTTGTATTGACTCAGCTGTGTAAGTAATTTTGTAAACTGCTCAGATAAGTTTTTATCAGATGAGACCTATAATTATTTATAAATGAATAAATTAACTATGTAAACGTTATAGAAAAAACAGTTTAAATTACCTCTGAGGGGGGGGGGGGGGAAGTTGGGCTGCGGGACTCCAGACAGCCAAGCAGGAAGAGCCTTGTGCCCCTCAGACTCCAGGAAGTGACATCAGAGGTGAACAGGAAGCAGGAAGAGGATTGAAGGCTCCCATCAGCCCCAGCCACCTGCATCCCAGCACTCCCAGGAGGTGACACCAGCAGAGAGGAGAAGCCCCCTCGCAGAGAAATGGGGAAGCAAAGCTAGGGCCAGCCCCAGCGATGGTTTAAGTAGCCAGGAACTGGAAAGACCTGGGTCCAACACCCACTGGGACTCCTTGTGACCTTGGGTAAGTCACTTAACCCTCCATTGCTTCAGATACAAACTTAGATTGTAAGACCTCTGAAGACTGTACCTGAATGTAACTTGCCTTGAAATGTCACTGGAAAGGCACAAGTGAAATACGTACCTATAGATATATATCTAGACAAGCCTCATGCCTCCCCCTGGCTGTGAGAATCTTTTGATTAACTTTGAATGCCCAGCTCTTTGCCACCCCTCCCACCCCTTCACAGAAGCTGCTGCGCTAGTTTGCCTAATATTTGGCCAGCCTTGAGCACTGCCTACATAAGGAAACAACACATATAGGCATGTGCTGCAGGCATAGCCCTTGCCTTTGCTAGATCAAAGTAGCTCCAAGTGAAAAGGAGAAAGCCTGAGGTAGAGGGAAGGGGTAGTGCAGACTGCGTTAAGAAGCCCTTCACCCCTCCCTCGTCAGAGGGAGTGAGCCCTAGGGATCATGTTGTGCTGCCTAGATCACCAGTGGTAAGACTGAGCATGCACACACATACACTGGTCAGTGGTTAGGGTAACTGAGCTCAATTACTACGTTTTGGGTGGGGCAGCCCTGAACTAAAAAGTTCCTGTGAAACTGAGATCCACCTGCCTAGATTGTGGGTGGAACTGACTGTCACAGCACAAAGAGGGGACTCTCAGGACAGAAATCCAAGACTGTAAATTATCACTGCTGTGGTTAAACGTAAGCATTTTATTAGCCAGGACAGGCAGAGGGAGGCCTTTACATGAAGAGAGTTACTTAAATATGAAGTGTACTCTTGCAAAGTTTGTTCTGGCAGAGTCTGTGCTACTGGTCATATTGGTAATCTTCTAGGGGGTTTTTTTCATCCTGCCTGCTACCACTCCTTTATAAAAATTATCCAGAATTTTAATATTTCCTGATTACTGCCTTTCTCTCCCCTTTCCCAAAGAAACTGTATTTTTGCAAACATTTTTCTTTTACAGAGTCAGCCTCTCACTCCTACCTCCAGGGTACCCATTTCTGGCCTTGCCTGACCACACTGCAGAAGGGTGCTGCTTTTTTATGTCCTGCCCTGTGGGAAGGTTGGTGCCCAGTAGTTCTGGCTTGGCCCTGGTGACATAAGGGGAGCCCAGGCTATTGACCCCTCCCACAGGTGCTTGGGTTACAACTATACAAGCGTTTTCCCCTGTTCCCTAGATCTTCTCTCTATCCATTCCAACCAGTGACGGGCCTTGGCCAGCGACCACAGATTCCCTCTGGAACTGGATACATGTGACCTCCATTGGCAGACTCAAGGAACACAACTAAGCAGTGGCTGAGATCCCCCCCCCCCAATCCCATTCCCATGCTTGAACAACCTTTCTAGCATGCACCCCAGCCTCCCCAAGGAATGGAAAACCAGACCTAAGAACTGAACCCAGGATCTCCACATATTAATACGCTGCACTGCTCGCTCTTTTACACTGCTAATGGAGTTCTATAAAGTGAACCAATTTTGCTGCTAATGGTGTTTACAGCCATGATCTAATAATCACTGTGATAGCTCTGAATTACAGAGTAAATAGAATTACATTCCTCTGCTACCTTCTGGTCAAAGAAGGCCTTACCCTTTTGTAAATGTGCATTGCAAGGCAGTATGCTATTTGTAATCCCTGATTTTACCCATAGAAATCAGCACTGCAGGTCCCATTATGGGGAAATAATTGTTTTCTGTAACTGTATATAGTTGAACGATTTTTATGGTTTGCATAACTGTTCTCTGTAACTGGTTTGTTTAATGTAAACTGCCCCTGATCTCTGGAAGGGGCGGTATAGAAAAACTGTTTAAATAAATAAATAAATAAATAACATATATCTATTGAAAAGCTAAACATATCAAATTACTACAGTACAGGTCCCTTTGTTACAGTACAGGTCCCACATGTTAACAGAACTCCTGGCCTCAGTCACACACTCAGAACACAGACCCTCACCAAGTACAGAATAAGTGAGGATAACCTAAAGTGAAAATAAAAATATGTAGATAAAAATTAAACTGAAAGCCCAAGAAGATAGACTCTGCATGCAATGCAATACCAGAGAAATAAAAAAAAGACTCATTACAAACCATAGAACCAAACAACTATGTACACAGTAACCTCTACCTACCACTTTTCAACCTTCACCTCCAATCCTTCCATTCCCCAGCTCTTCTTCCCCTCTGTGTTGCTCCGCATTTGTCTTCCTGTCTCTCCCCCCCCTCCCCCAATTGTCCAGCATGGCTCCCTGCTCCCCTCTCTAGTATGGATGTTCTAGGGCCCGCTACAGTATTTATAGTGCTGCTTTTATCTGGATAGGTCCCTTGTTGTATGAGTTTTGCAAGTTTATGCTGGTATGATATGGTTGATCTGTCCTTGTAGATCATCGGTGACTTTTGTAGGGTTTTGTATTAGTTCACAATATACTTGGTACTGGAGAATGTTTGTTAGTGAGATGGCCAGAATCAGATTTTTTTTTTAATTAGATATTGAGTTTTGTGAGTGGATGTCCTAGTTCTGCTCTGCATCCATTGTTAAGGGGCAGGGGGAGTTTCTGTGAATGCAAAATATATGTTCAAAAAGAAAAAGCAACAACCATAACACAGTTTAACAACAAAATAAAAATGAGTTATTTAATTTGGTGTTATAAATTGTGCAGTAGTTCTCACTCTCTCATTCAGTTCCGTGGTATGCAAACATCTTTTTATTTCCTCCACATTATCTAATTGACTTTTTGATTTGGTTCAGTCCCTGACTGCAGTTTTGAGAAAGCCTCCCCCCCCCCCCCGAGCTGGGGGGGGGTATCTCATCCCTCTCCTCAAGCATCTGATTGCCTACACACACACTTTCCCTGTTGTGTATTAGGTAAGCCTATCTTCCTAAAGGGGAAGGGTGGCACCTGTAAATCTTTGAGTGGCATCTGATTCCTCATTGGATCTGCATGTCCAAAGGGGATGTGTCCTAGGTATGATGCAAGGGAAGAGTATAAAAGCCTTTGTTGTATGGGTTTAGGTGTCTTTCTATCTCCCATCACTTCACCTCTAGACTATTGCAACTTGCTCTTCTGGTCTCTCATTGAATCATCTGTCTCCCCTTCAATCTGTTCAAATCTCAGCTACAGTCTACAGTGCTAATCTGCCGATGTTGCTATGCTCACATAACCCCTCTTCTCAAGTTACTTTACTGTCTCCCTATCCGTTTCCATGTCCAGTTCAAATTTCTCCTACTGATCTATAAGTGCATTCACTCTGCTGCTCCTCACGACCTCTCCTCTGTTATCTCCCTAATCCTCTCCTCAGGAACTCTACTTATTAGGCAAATCACTTTTATCTGTGCCATTCTCTTCCACTGTCTACTCCAGACTCCGTTCTTTGCACCTTACTGCACCGTATGTCTCCACATTTACACGCCTCCTTCCTGCTCACATCATCAGGTGAAGGATCCTCCTTGGTTTACTTCACTGAGATTTGCTGGATGAGTCAAGGCCAGAACCCCCCCCCCCGCCCGCCCCCCCGTTCTAGAAGCAGGCAGGTTACAGACGTTAGCTAGAACTTCCTTAGTAGAGCCATTACAGGTCCTAATAAAATAAAATACATAACCTCAGTAGTCTTTACAATCCCTCCCCCTCCTCTTTTAAGAAAAATGGTGGATCTACAATAAAGCTAAAGTACCAAACAAACACAGGTTTGCAGGTGAGCACCCCAATACTCAATCAAAAAATCCAAGACCACCTATAACTGAAACACTCAATCAAAAAATACTCAATCAAAAAATCCAAGATCACCTATAACTGAAATTCCTTCAACAAAATATTTCAATTCATTTTATATTAAAGGAAAATTGTTTAAACAACTTGGCGCTGCAATAACTTTGTTGCATCTCTAAAATGAAGGGGAAAAGACCTCAGAGGTCTCATGTTTCACAAAGGATATTCAATGTGTACACTACGAGAACAAATCTTCACCAGTCAGAAAAACCCCTTCACCTGCAATTTACTCAGTGGTTTTTGATGTACTAAGTGATCAAATCATATTTTCAAACTGGAAGAAACTTATCTCAAATTCCTGAAGTATCTTCATTTAAAATGTCTTCATATGCAACAAGTGCAGAGCCTCGGACTCAGCAAATACTTAATTCTGTGCGCTCAGCGATTCTGGTGGTACTCAACTGGATTTTTAAATATTTTTTGAGCTTTCTACATTGGATTTTTCAATTGTTTTTTTGAGTTTTTTAAAGTTGAGAGGAACGGATAGGTCTATTACTGATTGTCAGTGCTTTCCCATTGGCTGTAACCAGTAGATCGCGGGTATTTTTTATGTGGGGTTGACTAATTTCCGGTTCCAATGGAAACATGTTAAAAGCCAGACACGTTAGGTATTCCCTTCACTTCAGCAGTGGGGTCTCATGTCTTTCGTTCCAGCGTTCGTGTAAACACACTCTGGCATTCAAGTAAATTTCTACCTTTATCCAATATGTGTTAGAAGCAGAACTTACTTGACTCATACTAATATTACGATTTATCATAAGCAGTTTTTCCTCTTTCTTTAAACGCTTGGTGTGCTAACTTCTTTTGCCTCATTCATTAAAAGAATAGTCTGGCTATACTCCTGAAGCAGCCCGATGGTGAAATAGGGCCACATCGAGTACCATCAGGATCGCTGAGCACACAGCCTTAAGTATTATCTATTTTGCTGAGTCCGAGGCACTGCAGTTGTTGCATATGAAAACATTTTAAATGAAGATACTTCGGGAATTTGAGATAACTTTCTCCCAGTTTGATAATATGATTTGATCATTTAGTACATCAAAAACCACTGAATAAATTGCAAGTGAAGGGTTTTTCTGACTGGTGAAGATTTGTGCTTATAGTGTACACATTGAATATCGTTTGTGAAACACGAGACCTCTGAGGTCTTTTCCCCTTTGTTTTAGAGAAGCAACAAAGTTATTGCAACGCCAAGTTATTTAACCTGTTTTCCTTTAATATAAAATGAATTAAAATATTTTGTTGAGGGAATTTCAGTTATGGGTGATCTTGGATTTTTTGATTGGGAACTACAATGAAATCATTTTTAGGGTATACTTAAACCATAATGTAACTTATTATTGTACAAAATATCCTTTCTAATCATACTTTTTATTACTAACAGCACCTTCCAATGGTGGAAGGGGTACAGCCTAATCCTAGGTAATTGTCTGTGACAGAGTTACAAATATAAATAAACTGGCTCAAAAGATTATTCCAAACAACTTCAACATAGGCTGATGAGCTCACTGACGCTTCCATGCATATTAGGATGACAGCATAGTTGACTCACAGCTTAGAAACCACATCTGGTAATACAGTTTATGAAATTACCTCTCCTTTTGTCTCTCTCAATACAATATCGTACAACATAATGGCAGAAAAAGACTATATGGCCTATCCAGTCTTCCCTTTCAAACCAAGTACTATAGTCCCTTTTTTCCTTTAGAGATCTTCTGTGTTTGTCCCATAATTTCTTGAACCCTTTTGGGTGGCAATCCATACACAAATGTATTTATCTGGGGGCAATCTCTCCAAATGGGTTAGTTTTGCGCATACAGTCATGAACCTGACTTCTAAGCCAGAGTATGTGGAGTATGATTTCAGGCTTTCAAATATACTGCTAATGCTTGGCGTAGTACTTGCATCATGCCAAAGAGAGCTCCTTCTGGAGTTCCTAAGATGTAACATGCATGGGTAATTTATCAAGGTGTGCTTGGACATTCTTCTTAATCAAGCCTGTGACACCCAACACAATGGGAAATAACTTGGTATCATTTTACTTCATTGGTGAGACACCTGTAAGGGTAGCCCCCCGACTTTGAATCATTTATCCTTTCAGAATTAATCTAAAAAGGAAGAGGGAGGTAGTTGAAATTATGGGTCCCTTTTACTACCACTTAGCTTGAGCTAGCTACCGCATGGCCCATTTTGTTCCTATAAGCTGTGTGGCAGATAGTGTGAGCTAAGTGTTTGTTAGTAAAAGGGGTCTTATTTCTCATACACCATAGGCAATTAAAGCATAATGAATAAAATACAGATTACAACAAAATATAAGTAGGTACATAAAGCACAAGAAACAAAAGAAAATAGATCCAGAACCTTTTTTTGTAATTTTTCCAATATCTATAGTAAGGATTTTATTATTTTATACTTTTATGTATAGGTTTAAACATTTTATTAATTTTTCTGAAACATTTTTTGTAGTTTATAGTTTACAGTTTACTGAAAATTTGCTATACTGCCTTTTGCCAGAGTGTCAAAGTGGTTGACAAAATTTTAAAATTCTAAAATTATAATTGTAAACCTTATAGAATAAAAAGTTGAATGCACAGCGAGAAAGAAGAAAAGGAGTTAAAGGAGAACGAGAAAATATTTACGGATACAGCTTATCTCCCATCCAAATTGCCTGACGCTCACCAAAAGCTAATTCAAAAACATAGGTTTTGAGATCTTTCTTGGATTTTTATTATGAAGAATAAGTCCTTAGGTATAGTGACAGAGAATTCCATAGGTCTGGGGCTAGGAAGAAAAAGGCAGCTTGACTTGCAACAAACTAGATTATTAGAAGGCATTATCAATCAATTTTTATCCTAGGAACAGAGTGTTCTAGAGAGGCAATAAGGAAAGAGAAAATCAGACAAGTAGGAAGGAAGACCAGAGCAAAATGCTTCATGAGATAGAAGCAATATTTTGTATTTTAAGCAGTTTGTAATAGAAGCCAGTGATGTTCTAATAACAATGGGTAACGTGATCAAATTTTTTTATTAGGTTATGAGTTTGATAGCAGAATTTTGAATTAGCTATATGCACTTGATGGAAATAAGGGGCAGGGCATTATATAAAGAATTACAGTAGTCAAGGCGGCTGAATCAAGAAGACGACTAAGGAGTCCTTTTACTAAATGCTGCTAACCAGTTTACATGCATTTTAGCTGTGGCAGTTGGCCACTGAATGCACTTTAATTGCTAATTGTGTGCTAATATGGAGAGTGGGTGAATTAGGGCCAGATTGTTGGCATGGAGAGCACCTTATCGCGTGATGACTGTCAATGTGACACATAGCACGCGTGCACCTAATGATACTTCTAAGGATATCATTAGGTGGACCCATGTTAACTGTGCTGCACGTTAGCATATGCATTCACACGCTAACTGCCAGGAACGTGCTGGCCATGCTCTAGATGGTTAACGCAGAGGCTTTGAACTTGTGGAATGTAGCAAAAATGCCCCCATTGTAACTAGTGCTGATTTATTCAAGAAAGATTCAAGCGCACAA
The DNA here is from genome assembly GCA_033557465.1 of Ichthyophis bannanicus. NCBI lineage: Eukaryota > Metazoa > Chordata > Amphibia > Gymnophiona > Ichthyophiidae > Ichthyophis > Ichthyophis bannanicus. The sequence goes on along the minus strand of CM066038.1, from coordinate 486,186,869 downwards.
ATAGTCCTTACTGCAAAGAAGCAAGATTTGACTACTGTGGAAATTCGAGAATCAAATGATAGTTGTGAATAAAAGTGGCATCCTAGGATTTTCACAGAGGGAATGAGAGGAAGGATGTAGCCTGCAAGGGTGAGGACAACTGATGGCTGATAGGGTCAATCTGCAACCCACTTTGCCTTGGGCTTTAAAAGATTGTCGAGCTTTAAATTATTATCTTCTAGCAAACGTAAAACAGCTGAGAGGCTGACGGTCAGGTGTGACCAGCTTGTAGCATACATGGATGAGGATCCATGTATGCTACAAGCTGGTTATCATCAGCAATGAAGTGTCAAGACCTACTAAAGATTGTACTAGAAGGGCTAGCATGCGTGGAGGCCGATTCTGTGCTCTGCATGCATGACTGCAGTGCCCACCCAAAAATTAGTTAGAGCCAAGATAGACTTGATTCTGCAACCGTAGGGTCTAGATGCCCCTGTGATTGCAGAATTGGAAAGACAGACAACAGGCTGGTGGACATACTATTCCATACGAGTATATGTCGGCTATCCTGTTCATCCACGCCTGCCCATGCGAACAGTGCTTCAAATGTGTCATGGCGTCCAGTCGCTATGGCACCAACGCATCCACCGAGCTGCACAGAATTGGCTGTAACCCGGTGGTCCCTGCCCTCCAGTGCCTGCCCGCAGCTGGTGGCCAGCATAGGTAGGATTGGGCACTCAGGGGCCACAGCTGGCCCTCACCATGTAATAGGCGCTCCACCTGACCCTCATTCCACCTGTGCCCAGGAATAAATTAGGCATCCGTCCAGGTGCCGGGGAACGTATAGAGGCCTTACTGGAATGGGTTCTGTACATTCTGGCAGCTGGCCACTCCCTCGCTCTGCCCCCACTCTGCCCCAGCGCGCCCACATCCAGGGCTCCCCGCACAACCACAGTGTGTGTGCAGGTTACGTAGCCTGCAGAATACACTTGGGGAGCTGACTGCAGTCTATACGTCCGGGCTGCACGTACACTGCTGCTATTCCCACTTCAGAATGACCTCCTTAAGGAATAAGTTGAATAAAACTGGAGAAAGAATCAGACCTTGGGGAACACCACAGTGTAGCTGATGGCTGGAAGATGTAGTAGAGTTGGTGGTGAATGTGAAAGTATGGTTGGACAAGAAGGTGATAAACCATGCAAGAACTGTACCGGAGATATTGATGTCTGCTAAGCAGTTAATAAGGCAATTGTGATCTACTAAATGAAAAGCAGATGGCTGGTCCAATGAAACAATAAGGCGACTTTGCCAACATCTAGATACTTTCTTCTACTACTACAGCTCTATTCCAAAAGGTCAACAACTTCTTCTGCACTGTTACATTCTCAGCACAGTAGTATACTCTCAGAAACCAGATACCTCTCTACTGCCACTCAAAGTCTGGGTGGTATTACACCTGTAGGCTAAAGATAGGTGGAAAAAAACAACAAATCTCAGCAAACCGAGCTTTAACTCCCTGCACACATTTTCAAAATCTACTTCAACACTTTACTTTTTGCTTCCATTATGGAAAGAGAACACTGTTCCAGGGAACATCCCTCAAATGCTGTACCATTTTGGGTCGGGTTACTTAACCAAGCTCCCTCCAGTGAGAATCCTGGTCACTGAGTACCGTTTTTCATAAAGTCGCTGGTGTGCCATGGCCAGTGCATGCTGCTTTATGGGCATGTCCATAGGCCACTTCTTGAACTGGGCTGCAACATTCCCCCTGATCAAAGGATGCTCTGGTCCAAAAGGAGTGTAGGCGAGATCAAGCCGTATCCTGTGTAAATTTCTGCTCAAATCCACTCGTCATGTTTTTGCCTCTGCCACACTCATGACTGGCAGGCTTACATATGGATACCAAACATTCCAGATTAGTTGTACAGTGCATTTGATATACCTTTCTTCAGCTCTGCTCCACTTGCCTTTGCATCCTTCACCCATAATCCCAGGCTCAATCCAGAGATTCCTGAGCAACTTGGGTGAGATAGGAATAGAGGTCAGGTCCAGATCATCTGCAGTAGAAGGCACCTCCTTGGCCTCCCACCTCTGCCATGACTTCTACTGCTACCACTCACACTGCCCCAAGTTGGCATCAGTTCTTTGGGCAAGGGATTGGCAAATCCAAGAGAAACCCTGGATGTGTCCTACTCTAGGGTGCCTAATGCCAGGCACACAGAGTCCCACATATTAGTAAGGCTAGGTAGGCCCATCCTGAAATCTTTCTTCACACTACAAATGGTAGTGCTAGCCACAGACACTGCGCTGGAACTGGTGGAACTCTCTGCCTCCCAGATCTCTACCTTCTCTGACCAGGATGCTGGGGCAGCAGGAAGCTCGGGCACTGATGAGGCCAGCACTTGCATCTTTTCAAGTATCTCTTCATATAAGCACTGAAGGACAGCCCTCCTTCAACTGCAGGTCTTTGAGGTTTTGCATGCTGCCCCAGCAAGGCAAAACGTAGACCTTAGGGTCTTCAGCACTACAAATGGCTCCACTAAGCTCAACTGCACTTGTGGTTCTCATGGGCCCCCTAGCATGTGTCTCGACTAAACTGATTTCCTCCTGGGGTTTGACGAGGTTTTCTGGGAAAGGGAAGGGGCCTGGTACTCGCCCAAGTCTCTCAGAGGTTCTGGGTCCTTCATTGCAGATGGATGTGCTTCCAGTGACCAAAAAATCAGCCCTTTGCTGTGAGTCACTTTGTGCCCTGATTTCAGTACCATCTTTATGCCGATGACAGATTTACCTTTCTACACCAGACGTCTCTCCAGGAATCCAGACCCAAATCTCAGCCTGATTTTCTGACACTGTTGCCTGGATATCCCACCATCATCTAAAACTGAACATAGCCAAGACAGAGCTTCTTATCTTTTCCCCTAAATCAACCTTCTCCTCCATTTTTATAGAAAACACTGTCATCCTCCCAATCTTGGGGTCATCTTTCACTCTTCTCTCTCTCTACACTCATTTTTTCTTTCTACTATACTACTACTACTATTAATCATTTATATAGGGCTACAACGCACATGCAGCTCTACATCAGCAATATTTGTCCCTAACTTTCTGAGCACACTGCCAAGATCCTTATCCACTCTCTCCTATCACCTCCCATCCAGACTACTGCAACATGCTCTGTCCCCTTGAATCATCTCTCTCCTTGAATCAGTTCAAAACTCAGCTGCACAGCTAATCTTCCATCAGTGTTGCTATGCTCATGTAACCCCTCTTCTCAAGCCGGGCAGGGACTGTTTCTTATGTGTAAGTGTCTAGCAGCGCTATAGAAAAGCTAAGGAGTAGGAGTAGTAGTCTGACTTGACTGACTGACTCCTATTCCCAGCAATGTAGAGTAACCAGCAGTGCATCTTGCTTTCATTGACATCTCTGGCACGGAGTCCTCCTAATGGGGCTCCTCCCTCAATGGCTATGAACATTTGAAATCACATTTGGTGAGACTTGCCCAGTTTACCAAGCCTCGGCATCATGGTCTGATAAACTGGCTTTTCTTCTGCATTAAGGCCTTCTCCCTGTGCACAGCTGATACTACTTCTTCCATTCTTTTGCAGGCCTTGGGGGAGACCGATTTCCTCTCTGCTCTAATACACATGGTCACTGGTAGTAGACTGTTCAGGCTGAGGCCTACTCCTCATGCTTCTTGCTTGAAGGCTCCTTGCGTATAGCTGGGATCCTCCTCGCAATGGTGCCAGTCCTATAGGGCATGGTTTATATGTGTGGGCTCCCTGCACATGCGCCACTGTTCTCTGGTTATAGCATGTGCCCTGACGTCACTCTTCTGATGTTGCTCCAGTGGTATAACACTTCTTTTTGGCATGCACATTCCCTAATGCCCGCCAGCAGGAACTGCTGCCAATTTGAATTTCTAAGTGCAAATTTCTTGCTTCTCCCTTCACATGGGCTGTGAACATTGTTTCCGCAGAATGCAGAATCCCCGACCCGAGCTGGCTCGAAGAACAGAAGCTCATCCCAGGAGTGAAACACAGGTAACCTACGTAGTAGTGCACTGAGTTACCAGGACAGCGCATGAACATGTGTAAAATGTAAGCGCAGTCAGTTTTGTGCTTATGTGAAATCGCTTTGTAAATCAAGCTCATTTTTCATTTTAGTCCAGTTTTATGTCTAAATATACAAGTTTTTGTCTGTAGTTTTCCACTCTTCAGCAAAAGTCATGCTGTGGTCAATTTGTATGAATCTCTGGGAGCAGACCATGTTAGCACAGGTTACAAACTAGTTCACACTCACTTGCTGTGATTGGTCCATAGCAGTTATGCATGACATCACATATGCTTCATGAAGTAATCAAATCCTATTTCATGTGAGGTCATCTGTGATACTTCTTTGAGTACAGGGCTCTGGGGGCTCTGAGAAAGTCCAATAGATAGCTCAAAGAATCTCCAAATCAGTTGTAGAGACCCCTAAGGTTCTGTGATGTTACCTCAAGTGGCTCTACTAAATTATTACATGTGTGACTTTTCTGTGCCACCCAGAACTTTCCAGAATTGGGAGGGCTCTCCTGACCAGTGAGGTAATGGCAGGAGACTCCAGCTCAGAGGGAAAACTGACGTATAAAAACCAAATCACGAAGCAGTTTCCTGTCTTTGGCTAGCTAAGCTACTGCACCCACAGCATTCTCTCTGGTTAGCTGAACCATTGTAGCATGAAGGAGTGGGAGTCTCTGGCTAGCCCAGCTTTCAATCAGCACACAGTGTGGTGACAGGAATTGTTTAGTTCACTGAAATTCCCAACACTGTACTGCTTAAGTACCCTAAGGAAGGGAAAGAGGAGAGTGAAAGACTTCCTGTAATCCTGGAAACACAGAAGAAGAGTCGGCAGAGAACTCGGGAGCTGTGACAGAGGGCCAAGATTCAAGAGCAGTGAATGCCTGCAGTTACATCCGAGTCCCGTAACCAGAGAGAAATAAAGAAGGATGCAGGGAGGAACATGCACCACCTATGCTGGACAGAGGTAAAAGGGGAAGAGTCCTCAGCGAATGGGGACAAGGAGAAGAGTCTTTACCTCAGGGAACCAGAAAGCACAGGACTGGTGCAAGGATTGGAGGCACCTTAGATGGGCCCTCCATCCTGCCGTCACTGCCACCCCAATTGTCACCGCTCGACGCAATGCTTCCTGCACTCTCTGGTGCTGGTTTTAATTATCTGCTGATGCAAACATCTGGATTATGCAGGAGGGGGATGGAAGCGGCAGATAATAGAAGGAAAGAACCATGAAGCAGCACTGGAGAATTTAGATAAATGCAGCATCACAGTTTCAATGCCATCGCCCCACTACAGGCCCCGGAGAGAGGTGACAGCAGTGCCCCTGGAAGGCCGGCGCTCTAGGCAACTGCCTAGTTCACAAGTAGTCACCTGTAGTTTGATTTCATACTCTGCATGTCTGCTATGTTATACTCTGCATGTCTGCTATTTCATACTCTGCATGTCTGCTATGTTATACTCTGCATGTCTGCTATTTCATACTCTGCATGTCTGCTATGTTATTGATTCCTGACCATTCTCAGACGTGGAAGAGTGATCACAGTGAGTGATCCAAGAAGCTAATGGCCTCCCAGTTTAGCTGGTCCCAACCTAGGACCCCGAATCCTAGGGAAGAAAAATACCATGGTGTTGCCTCCCTCATGTACCCCAGTCTCCCACAGTGCAAAAGCAGAGAGTGAGGAGCCCTCAACTGGTAGGGATTACACAATCATTGAGTAGTACAATTTAGTACTGACAGAGAATGCGCATTGCAATTTGCGGTACATAATTACTGCATAGCACACTGAAGACATTCTCTGAACATGGCTCCAATGGAACTGCTGAGGGGCCGATAGGAGGTATTGCAACCTGCAGAGTCCAATTACTTTGCAAACGGGTGTTTATCTGCAGTGCCTTGTAAAGGTATTCACCAGGTCCGGCCCGTCCAATGTGTGAGAATGTTGTTTGCACAAGGTCCCACGCCAACAACATCCCGCATTCAGGGCCGGCAGGCAGGGCAGCTTTAGAGGAAGCGGGAGAGGCCCCGGCTCACCTCTAACAGCTGCCGAAGTGAAGAGCGTCTTTTTTCTTCACTTCAGCAGCTGTACTGTAGTTTAGGATGCTTCCGCGCTGAGTGCCGGGAAACAGGAAGTTCCCTTTGACCTCAGCGTGCCAGCATTGTAAACTACAGCTGCCGAAGTGAAGAAAAAAGGCGCTCTTCACTTCAGCGGCTGTTAGAGGTCAGCCGGGGCCTCTCCGGCTACCTCTAAAGCTTTTTAGACAGCCACGGCGCTCTTTAGGAGGGGGGGGGGAGAATAAGACTGGAAATAGATGATGGGGAGGGGGGCTTGGACTAGAAATGGGCTGAGTGGGGGGAAGCTAGGACTGGAAATGGGCTCATAGGGGGCTTGGATTGGAAATGGGCTGAGTGGGGGGGCTTGGACTGGAAATGGCTGATGGGGAGGGGGCTTGGACTGAAAATGGGCTGAGTGGGGGGAGCTAGGACTGGAAATGGGCTGATGAATGGGCTAGGATAGGAATGGAAATGGGCTGATGGGGGTGCTTGGATTGGAAATGGGCTGTGTGGGTGGGAGCTAGGACTGGAAATGGGCTGATGGAGGGACTAGGATAGGACTGAAAATAGGCTGATGGGGGCTAGGATTGGAAATGGGCTAATGGGGGGGCTTGGATAGAAAATGGACTGATGGAGGGGCTAGGATAGAACTGGAAATGGGCTGATGGGAGAGCTAGGACTGGAAATAGGCTGATGATGAGCTAAGACTGGAAATGGGCTGATGAGGGGACTAGAAGGGAGCAGATGCTGGGTGGGGTTGGAACTAGAAGGGAGCTGATGTTGTGGGAGGATTAGAATGGGATGGAGCTGGGAGAGTGAAATAGAGAGGGGAAAATATTTTGTGTGGGAGGGAAGAAAAATCTACGATTGACCGGGTACTGGGAGAGTAAGTGGGGATTGAGGATAGAGAGGTAAAATCTGAGTGGATGAAAAAGGAATAAAGAAAAAGATGGAGGAAAGAGCAAAAGGAGAATGATCAGTGTGTTAAAGCAGATGTAGAGAGAGAGTGAAAAAAAAACTATAAGAGAGAAGAAAGGACAAATGGACAGCAGACAATGAAGAGTTAGCAGAAGACATGAAGAAACCAGAAGAAAGTGACTGGAGCAATTGCACCTGAAAAATAAAATGCCCAAGCAACAAAAGATAGAAAAATACTTTTTTATTTTGAATTTATTAACTAGAATGTGTCAGCTCTGGGAAATGTGCATCGCTAATATCTTTAGTACAAGAGGAAATTAATTTATAGTTTTATTTCTCCAGTGTTGTTGCACATTCCAGATTTGCCTTTTGGGGTTCCCAGTTTAATTATTGCCTTCCTTCTAAATTGTGATCCCTTGTTCTTTGTTTGGTGACGGTCTATGTTCTACATGTGTAACTGAGCTGAGGTATTCTGTTCATGTAGTTTCTATTTGACAGTGCCACTTGTTCTCTTCCCCCAGTAGAAGATGTATTGGTATTCTCTGAGATGCATTGGTTTAATATTTGCAGTGTTGCCTTTTGATAGGTAGGGTTTGGTGCTTTGTGAGTCCTGGTAGTGCTGTTATTATATGGCGGGTTTGCTATGGATTCTAAATGGGCAATATTTGCAGTACTTCCTAATGTGGCTGGCAGTTGGCACTGGAGTATAGTAATGTAGAAATCTAGTAGTGTTTCTTTATCCAGTCACTCATTAAGAGGCATGTTTGCTAAAAGTTAGTGCATGTTAACATTATGCAAATAGTTATGCAAATGAGACCCCGCACCAAGTCTCCGCACATGGCCCTGCACCCGTCTAGGCCGCTCCTCATCTTCACAATTCAGATCCTTGAACATTTTCACATTCTGCTCTCAAAAAACTACCATTCAAAATATATTATAGTAGCAGTTTGTTGCACTACACAACATACATGAAGTATGTTTATGAAAGTGTTGTCCATTCCCCATCATAGGGATATATGTAAAGGGGATTCATTGAGTCCTTGGGATCGCTGACTAGGGAGTAGGTGGGCTCTGGTGCACCAAGGAGGAGCCAGGGAGAATGAGAATTCCTAGGGTGATGTCCTTACTAATCTGTATATTTTAGAGGAAGAAGAGAAATGTTTTCAGTTTAACCTAAGTCCAGAGAGAAAATCTCCAGTGGGAGCAGTGGGATCACTTCATCGGATTTGGTTTGTTTTCTCTTTAGAGGTAGGTAATTGTTACAGACTTGTTTTCCTTCTAAACTCCTACAATTTTTTCTTCTAGTACCTGGTTCATTTCTATTGCTCATGTCAGTAAAATTACTCTTAGTCCACCCTCCAGTGTTTATTCTGTGTTTTTATGGCGTGCAGGAAAATGCGATCCCCTGGGCCTGGCTTCCCAGGTGTCACTGGTGCCATCTCAAGAAGCTGTTTTCAGTGGACTCGTTTTGCTGCAGCCTCCGAAGGTAGACCCCTCCCTTCAAACAAGGGTTACATGAAAAAAGGGACAGGAAAATAGGTGGTCACACTTGCCATCCTTCAGGTGCCATCATGATACACCTCTTTCTGTTCACTGTCACTTGAATGGGACAGACCACCTCCGTGGTTATCCTGATAAGAGCCTTTAAATATCAGGCCCACGGTGTATTATTTATAAAGGGTTTCACACCTTTCTGCAGTTTTCATATTCTGTAGTCTAAAAAATACAGTTCAGACTGCATTAACGTAGGAGTTTGATTCATTGATCTACACTTTCGAAGAGAAAATAAATGCCCTTGTCGTAATACTTGGCGGAAGCCCTTTTCACACCAATAGCGGGTTAAGCGTCTCCCAACTTTGCACTACAGGATTGTGGCACCGTGTGTTCATCCTTCTTGACAGAATAGCTTAAGCTCTTCCAGGTTGGCAGGGGATCATCTGCGGCCTGATGTCTTCAAGTCTTGACGCAGATTTTCTATTGGATTCAGTTTGGGGCTTTGACTGGGCCTCTCAAGGACATCTACTTTCTTCTTGCTGAACCACTCCATAGCTGCTATTAAATTGATCTTTTCTATAGCTCTACTAGGCCTACGTGGTGCTGTACATACATGTACAAGACAGTCCCTGTTTGAGAGAGCTTACAGTCTATTCAAGTCAGGCAAACAGAACAGATAAGAAACTAGAAAGATTCATTATGGGGAAATCATTAAAAGCAGATCCAGGGCTTCCATTAGCTGAACTAGGCGGTCACTTGGAGCACTGAGATTCTGGGTGCAGAGAAAGTCATTGGGCAACCCAGGTGCATAGTTTAAATGTCTCCCTTCCTCCCCATCCCCCTCTTCAATTTTAGGCAGGTGGAACAGCCAGAACTCTGCAGGGAGATCAGCAGCTGAAGCACCTACCTTTCTTTAGAAAATATTAACATAGGCAGCCGAAAAGACATGTAAATTTAAGGCATGATCACTCACGCCGGCCATAGACTGATGTAAATCTTAAGATTTTATTATATACTGTACGTACATAACTCTACATTCTGCCCCAGTGGAAATATATAGCAGTGCATGGGCACACATTTAGATAAACTGAGCGCAGCTCAATTATACACTTTAAGTGACCACGGACACGCATAAGTGACTTCCACAATTTACGTGAGTTGCTGGTGCATAGAATTAGGCAGCTCCTTATAAAATTATCCTCAAAGAAGCTAATTTTATAAGGGGACAGCTAATTAAAGTGCTTTCTAAGGCGCCTATGTTAACCCTTAGTATAAAGACAAGTTGTAGTGTATGTGCCTTAAGTTAAGATGAAATCGTTTACACTAGCCATTGAGTTAGTGTGAATGTCTGTTTCTATATTTTTTAAGAACACACATGAATTATGGTATTGTATAATCTGCACGCACACTTGTGTGCTTCACCCATGTTTATGCCTATCAGCATGTCAATGTGTCTACTTTTACGCTGGTTGGTAGAAACATAGAAACATGACGGCAGAAAAAGACCACACGGCCTATCTAGTCTGCCCTTCTGTATCAACCACTACAATAATCCCCTTTTTTCCTTTAGAGATCTTCTGTGCTTGTTCCATGCTTTCTTGAATACAGATACTGTCTTCGTCTCCACTACCTCCACTGGGAGGCTATTCCATGCATTTACCACTCTTTCCGTAAAGAAATATTTCTGCATATTACTCCTGAGTCTATCCCCTTTCACTTTCATCCTATGTCCCCTCGTAGCAGAGCTTGCTTTCAGTCGAAAGAGGCTCTCCTCCTGTGCATTTGGTTATGGTTATGGTTAGGCATTTGATATACCGCCCTTTACATATGCATCAGAGCGGTTTACATGTATATACTAACAGGTACTTTTTATTCCCTTGTCCCCGAAGGGCTCACAATCTAAGTGTACCTGAGGCAATGGAGGGTTAAGTGGCTTGCCCAAGGAGCAGCCATGGGACTAGAGACCTCAGTCCCTCCGGCCTGAGGTTACTTGTCCCCATGCGGGAATTGAACCCCCAGCCCTCCGGCCTGAGGTAACCTGTCCCAACCACTGAGCCACTCCTCCCATTTATGCCACAAAGGTGTTTAAATATCTTTATCATATCTCCTTTATCCCACTTTTTCTCTAACATATACATATTAATATCGTTAAATCTGTCCCCATATGCTTTATAACGAAGACCTCTATCCATCTTAGTAGCCACCCTCTGCACCGACTCCATCCTGTTTATATCCTTTTGAAGGTGCGGTCTCCAGAACTGCACACAATACTCCAAATGAGGTCGCACCAGAGACATCTACAGAGGCATTATCACCTCCTTTCTTCTGCTGGCCATTCCCTATACACCCAAGCATCCTTCTGACTTTTGCAGTCGCCTTTTCTACCTGTTCTATGTGGTATTTTATAAAAGGTCATTAACACACAAATATGACCACAAATGTTCACTAATAACTCTAATACCACCAAGCAGGCGTATACTTTACTGCTTAATGTGCACACCTCCAGTGAGCCCTTAGTGCCGGAGGACAAAGGAAAAAGGCCACCGATTAAGTAAGACCTGCGGCTGCACACTAAACAGGCACAAATAGGCAGACTGAGACAACTGAGTGTTTTATTGGCCGCCAGCTTCCACGTTTCAGTCATTTCAGAATCAGAGATTGGGAGAATTGAAACTGAGCAGAAAGCAGAGTTGCCAACATCCTAATTTGGCAAAATTATATTATATTATGTGCTTTTCCCATTGTTTCCTCTCTTAAAAACTCTGTTGTTGCTATAATATTTCATTGAGAGAGCAAGAGACTTCCATTCTTCTCCCCTCCCTTTTTTCAAAGTGTTGAAATGTTGGCACATATGCAGAAATGCAAATGGAAAATCATTTCTGTGCAGTGAAAGGGAAAAAAATCTATTCTAATGTGTTTGTATGCAGAACTAGAGGAGAGGATTCTGGCTAGCAGGTGGCAAAAGGTTCTCTTCCCATCTCTTAGCAAAGAGCTTGAATTACAAAAGAACATTAGCAAAAGTCGTCTCCCTCTGTCCAAGACTAGTCTCATGTCCTCAATGTTCCCCTGCTCTCGGCTGCTCACCATCTTCACACACGGCCAGATAACCATTGGGCAGACTAGATGGTCACCTAGGACTGCAGCTTCTTGAGTGCAGTCAGAGCAAAGCAAAGCACAAACCTTTAAAAGCGTCAGTGCATGCTCTTCCCTGCAATGATGATGGGCAGTTCGTTTTTAAATAGTCATTAACCCAGGTAAATAGCTTTTGGAAACAGTCCTCACTAAGGGATTTATTTTAGAAGAATTACCAAGTAGAAAATGTACCACTGAGACATGTGGTTTGAAATATGCATCTCGATGCTGTTTCAGAACCTGCTGACCACGTCTACACTATGAGCGTACCGCAAGGGGTCACCAGTGGCATTTTGGAGAGTGACCTTGTGCAGAGCAGGAGCCAGTCAGCCTCGCTCCTGCTCCCTGCTGGACAACAATGACCTTGGTAAGCCCAGGGATGTTCATCAGGGGGGGTGGGGGCCTGGACAGTCGGGGGAGGGCTTTCAAAGGGGGGTTCTACTTTTCACTTTTTGGTTGGGGGGGCCTTTGGGAGGAGGACAAAATCAATATGATGCCTCAGGGGGTGGGAGGGAAGGCTGAGGTAATGCTGCAGATGGAGGGGGCATATCTGGTTGTGGGCAACTGAGGGGGGTCCTGGGGTGTGGCAGGACCAGACCTATAATGCTGCACTCCATGTGCAGTTTCCTGAAATCGCTGCTTCTGCCAGACATGTAGGGGCTGCAGCTACTACTTCTGCTACTATTTGGCACTTATATAGCGCCAAGCACACAGTGCTGTACAGGTATGACATGCATATAAAGATATACATATAATAAACAGTCCCTGCTCATCAGAGTAATGCTCATCCGAGCTTACAATCTAATAATCATCCGAGTTTACAATCTAATACAACAAGCTTACAATCTAATACAACAATACAAAGCGATAGCGATAGTCAGTTCGGTGGAAAGCATAATATGGCCTGTGTAATTCGGTCATGGGAGATTGATGGGAATCAGGTTAGGATAAGGGTGGAAGTCAGGATCTGAAGGCAACAGTGAAGAGGTGGGTTTTGAACTTGGATTTGAAGAGGGCCAGTGAGGGTGCTTGGCGTATAGACATAGGTAGGTTGTTCCAGGCGTAGGGTGCAGCGAGGTGAAAGGAGCGAAGGCATGAGTTAGCTATGCGAGTGAAAGGCCTAGATAGAAGTAATTTGTTAGCGGAGCGAAGTTCCCGAGAGGGGATGTAGGGAGAGATAAGGGATGAGAGGTATTGAGGGGCCGCAGAGTGGATGCATTTATAGGTCAGTATGAGAAGTTTGAACTGTATGCGGAATTGGATGGGGAGCCAATGAAGTGACTTGAGAAGAGGAGTAATGTGGGCATGGCGAGACTGGCAGAATATTAGTCAAGCAGCATAATTCTGTATAGATTGAAGGGGAAAGAGATGATTCGCGGGGAGACCGGCAAGGAGCAGGTTGCAGTAATCTAGGCGAGAGGAAATTAAAGCATGGCTAAGCATTTTGGTACTGTGTTCAGAAAGGAAAGGGCGGATTTTGCTAATGTTGAAGAGGAAGAAGCAGCAGGTCTTAGCTACAAGCTGGATGTGTGTGGAGAAGGAGAGAGAGGTGTCAAAGATAACCCCCAAATTGCAGGCTGAGGGAATGGGAAGGATCGTAGATCCATCCACTGAGACTGAGAAAGGGGAAAGAGGAGGGGCAGAGTTGGGGGGAAAGACGAGGAGTTCAGTCTTGGCCATGTTCGGTTTCAAGCGGCGATAGGACATCCAGGCAGCGATGTCGGAAAGGCAGGCTGAGATCTTGGTCTGAATTGCTGGAGAGATATTAGGTGTAGAGAGGTAGATTTGGGAGTCGTCGGCATAGAGATGGTACTGAAAGCCATGGGAGGAGATAAGTGTGCCAAGGGATTGGGTATAAAGGGAGAATGTAGTGTGGGGCCATAGTAGTGGAGTAGTGGGGGTTATGAGCATATGGTATCTTCAACACAGTGGGTGACTAAGGATTCTAGAAACTATGACACTAAGCAATATATATATATTGCTTAGTGTCATAGTGTCTGGAATCCTTATGGCCCCACACTACATTGTCCTTCTCTTCCTCATACTCCCCAACTGCCTCCCCTCCTACTAACACCCTCACTCCTCTCCCGCCTCCTTCCTCACCTCTACCTCCATCCTGTCCTCTAACCTTGCATCTGCCCTTGAGCTTCATCACACCCTCCCCCTCATTCAACCAATCCCTCTCGCTCTTTAAGGCAACCCTATATTGAGTTACACATGGGGATTACATACTGCACAGTGTGAGTTACAAGTTCAGGTAGTGGGAGACAGTAGCCTGTGCAGCAAAGTTGAATGCAGGCAATGGGCAGCAGGTACAATGCAAACAGTGGGAAGTAGGTTCAAAGCGAACAATGGGAGGCACGTTCTATGCGAACAATGGGAAGCAAGTTCTATGCGAACAATGGGAGGCAAGTTCTATGCGAACAATGGGAGGCAAGTTCTATGCGAACAATGGGAAGCAAGTTCTATGCGAACAATGGGAGGCAAGTTCTATGCGAACAATGGGAAGCAAGTTCTATGCGAACAATGGGAGGCAAGTTCTATGCGAACAATGGGAGGCAAGTTCTATGCGAACAATGGGAAGCAAGTTCTATGCGAACAATGGGAGGCAAGTTCTATGCAGGCGATGGGAAGCAAGTTCTATGCGAACAATGGGAGGCAAGTTCTATGCAGGCGATGGGAAGCAAGTTCTATGCGAACAATGGGAGGCAAGTTCTATGCGAACAATGGGAGGCAAGTTCTATGCAGGCGATGGGAAGCAAGTTCTATGCGAACAATGGGAAACACATTCTAAGCAGCCTGTGAGTAGCGAGATCTAGGCAATCGATGGGAAGCAGCAAGGACTATGCAGGTGTCGGAAGCAAGAGCAATAGCAGGGCACCTGGGGCTGGGTTTGACGGTTTGCGCCAGGGCACTCTTGGTCCTCATCTAAGCAGAACCTCTTGTAAAATACTGGCCTAATGTTCCACATCCTGAGAGGGACTTTGGAATTCCCCCTTTATATGTCCTCTCTAAAATTCCCCTTTATATCTACATATCGCTATCTATCCTCATTCCCTCAATCTCTTTCCCTGCTCTCCACCTTCACTCCCTCCTCTCTGTCCTCATTCCCCCAATCTTTCCCCGTACACTTCGGCCTCACTGACCAAATCTCCAGGTTTATTCCCCAGATCTCCGGTTATTCGTACTTGACTAAAATCTTTCTCCCCTCCTCTCTGATCTAAGATCTTCATGTTTCCTTCCTACTGAAGCTGTCTAGCAAACCTAATAACAATGATACCTTAGCATGTTTATAGCACTACCGGATACAGGCAGTGATGATAAATATTCAGGCAACACGTCCCTACCCTAAAGAGCTTACTACCTAATTGGGCACCTGAGGTAATGGAAGCTAAAGTGGCAGTGTCAGAAGAACAGGGGCGCTGGCCATTCCCTCTCCCTCCTGGACTAGGCAACTCTGGTTTTGCCCAGAGTTTTTGGGGAGGATTTGCTGCAATAGTGTCTCAGAGACGTGAAGGTGGAAACAGACACAGCTGCAACTGTTAGTGTTAAAATCCACACAACATCCAAGGTTAGATCTCCTGAGAAACAGATGCTCTGCAGACATCTTTTAATGATTTATGCTCCAGACTCAACCTTTTTGCGCTGATATAATTTATGAATATTAAGTGGAGGAATGCATTTTTTATTACAATGGAAGAATATTCACACAGAAGCTTTGCTGCATTACATAGGTCCTCATCGAAGCTCCTTTCAGCGAGTCAGAATAGGAATTGTCAGCTAGCTCTGGTTCGGACAACATAAAACATTTGAAAATTATTTCCTTGACTTGCAAAGAATGCTAGGAGGCTGTGTAGCATAGCACTCATGTTCCCAAATTAGATGGATGGCCTGGGAAGAATACCTGAGCCGGGGAAATAAAACCGACCCATACAACTGCACGCAAATCCTAGCTCCGGGTTACGGGAAATGAAGACAGAAAGATGAATTTAGTTGACAAATGCTTTCTATGTAGTGACCTCAACTGTAAAGGTGGTGGGGGGGGGATTATATCTAAATGTACTTTCAAAATCCCCTATGAATAAACAATGAGCCACTTGGAGGCCGGTCTTTGCTGACATAAATTTATTTGAGTGATGAATTCGATTAATGATTAATATATAAAACCATGATTCCATTAGCTCTCCATTCCCCTCAGAGTAAAAATAAACAGAGATATCACAACTCATTTGTGCAAAATAAGAAGAATTTTAAGTAAAGGCAGTGAATAAACCCAAACGCTGAACCAATCCTGATTAAATACTCAAGAAGAAGGCTGAAGATGAGGAGCTTGGCTCAAGGAGGAAGGGACGTCCTGCTAGCTCAGCTGGGGGGTCATTCCTTTAGCCCGGCACTGGAGTCCCTGGTTTGGGAGGTTGCAAGTTGTACCGCTCAGTTACCTAGTTGAAAACAGCAGACTGTAACAATGTAGAGGGCTAAAGTGAGAGCAAACCTGTCACATGCTCCTTTCTGGGGACCCACTGGAATGTGACTTCCATAGAACCAAATAGGGGGCTGTTGGGCCCCATTATTCAGTGAAAGCATTCCTCAGAAGACGTAGAATTTGCCATCATCATGATTTGTGTAGAGTACTGTAAACACAACTTAGAAAATTGAAGAAGCCCGAGCAGATAGAGGTGGCAGTGATACCACAGACACCAACGGCCTTCATGTCCGCCCTGGTCTCATCTCATTTCCCTGAACACTGTGGGCGCCATATTTTCATAGGACAACAGCGAGTCCATAGATGCATGGGGGTAAAAGCAGGACTGATAACCCTATGCTTAGGTTTAACTGCTTCATTATAGCACAATCCATATTTTCATTCATTAATAATTTTCATAAATTGTCTTGAAATTCTTGGTTGCTACTGACATACAGTATTTTCTCACAAGTAAGCCCCCTCAATTGAGACTTTCAGGACTCCCTAACATACTCTAGTCTTGCACATTTATTTTGGACTCAGTAGACCAAATTAAGGGGTACACATTTTATTCCCGAGAAGTGTTGTGTGTGGTCTGCCTGGATAAACTCTGGACTTGGTATCCCTGTTGATATCATATTTCAAGCTGCAATGGGAGAAACGTAAAATATGGCATCTAAATACACTGATACAGGTCTTTCTACAAGCAGAAAAAAAATCTCTGAATTTAAGCCATTTCCTAGGCATTTATTTCAGTGAATGTGGAAAAATTAATTTATTGTTGCCATGACTTTGCATAAATTACCTGGAACATGCTAATCTAGTACTGGTTTTCTTTTACAGAGATTCAAGCATCTTGTGAAATAACTGCAGAAGACAGATATTTGAAATTTTGTGAGCATTGCACCCACTGTGTTATAAATATTGAAATATACAACAGACATAAGTTAAACCTGCAGTTATTGTACGGCCACTAGGGGCACTATTCTATTGAAGGGGTTCAAGTAAAAGGGGAAACATTTTTCTCTTATTGTCTTTTCTCTCTACTGTATTGTGTGTGTTAGTTGCTTTCTGTTCAGTTGCATTGATGGCGGTGGGGGTGTACTATCGACCGCCTGGCCAGAATGAACAAATGGATGATGAAATGCTCAAAGAAATCAGGGAAGCTAACAAAAGCTACAGCGCGGTAATAATAATGGGCGATTTCAATTACCCCGGTATCGACTGGGTCAGTGTCACGGCAGTACATGCTAGGGAGATAAAGTTCCTAGATGACATAAATGACTGCTTCTTGGAGCAGCTGGTTCATGAACTGACCAGAGGGGAAGCCATATTAGACCTAGTCCTTAGTGCAAGAGATAAGGGTGTTGGGGCCACTTGGCAATAGTGATCATAGCATGATCGCCTTTGATTTAATTAGTGGAGGAGGGATAGTAAGGAAATCCACAGTACTACCTTTTAACTTTCGAAAGGGAGACTAAGATAAAATGAGGAAAATAGTTAAGAAAAAACTAAAAGGAGCAGTTGCAAAGGTTAAAGACTTACATCAAGCTTGGGTATTGTTGAAAAATACTATCTTGGAAGCCCCAGACCAGCTGTATTCCACGCTTTAAGACTGGGGTCACCAACCTCCAGAGGGCCGCGGGCCGCACAGCCGACTACCGGGAGCCTCGCGGGCCGCACCCCACTTCTCCCCGCCCCCGCGAAAAAAAACAACAAACGCAAAATTATGAAAACAATGGCTGATCACCTTTATTGAATTTAATGAGATGGCTGATGATTCATGCTAGCAGACAAACGCTTAAAGTCCGGCTTCACAGATGACACTGACAGGAGAAGGGACGCTTGCAGGTGGTCGTCGGTGAGCTGCGAGCGCATGGATACAATGGCGTGAATCCTTGGCGGGCCGCACGTAATGTTAACCGGGGTAGAGCCTCGCGGGCCGCACGAAGGGACCTTGTGGGCCGCATGCGGCCCGCGGGCCGCAGGTTGGTGACCCCTGCTTTAAGAAAAGTGGAAGGAAGTCCAAAAAACTGCCAGCATGGTTTAAAGGTGAGGTCAGAGAGGCTGTTGTTGCCAAGAAAGCATCTTTCAGGAAATGGAAAAAAGAGCCAAACGATGAAACCTGGAAACAGCACAAGCACTGGCAGGTCAAATGCAAGGCATTGATAAAGAAGGCAAAGAGAGAATTTGAGAAGAAGCTTGCTGCAGAAGCAAAAACGCGAAATAAAGATTTTTTCAAGTACATTCGTAACAAAAAACCTGTGAGAGTCAGTTGGACCATTAGATGATAGAGGAGTTAAAGGGGCACTAAGAGGCGACAAGGCGATAGCGGAGAGACTGAATGAATTCTTTGCTTCGGTCTTTACTGAGGAAGATGTAGGGATGTTACCCATGACTGAAGTTGTATTTAAAGGTGCGGAAGAATTGAAGGAAATATCGATACATCGGGAAGATGTATTACAACTATTAGATAAACTGAAGAGTAGCAAATCACCTGGGCCGGATGGTATACATCCAAGAGTGTTGAAAGAACTGAAATATGAGATTGCAGACCTGCTATTAGTAATCTGTGAACTATCATTAAAATCATCTCTAATACCTGAAGATTGGCAGATCGCCAATATAACACCAATTTTTAAAAAGGGTTCGAGGGGTGATCCGGGAAACTACAGACCGGTTATCCTCACGTCAGTACCGGGAAAAATGGTAGAAACCATCATAAAGAATAAAATTACTTAGCATGTAGATAGTCATGGCCTAATGGGAGACAGCCAACATGGCTTTAGACAAGGAAGATCTTGTCTTACTAATCTGTTATGTTTTTTTGAAAGTGTGAATAAACAGGTGGACAAAGGTGAGTCGGTTGATATAGTGTATCTGGACTTTCAGAAAGCCTTTGACAAGGTCCCTCATCAGAGACTTTTGGCAAAACTAAAGAGTCATGGGATAGGAGGCAGTGTACTACTGTGGATCAGGAACTGGTTAAAAGATAGAAAGCAAAGGGTTGGGCTAAATGGCCAATTTTCCCAATGGAGAAAGGTGAATAGTGGTGTACCCCAGGGATCTGTGCTGGGTCCGCTGCTTTTTGACATATTCATAAATGACCTGGAAAGTGGAATAACGAGTGAGGTTATCAAATTTGCAGATGACACAAAACTATTTAAAGTTGTTAAAACCCAAGAAGATTGTGGAAAATTGCAAGAGGATCTTGATAAATTGGAAGACTGGGCATCAAAATGGCAGATGAAATTTAATGTGGACAAGTGCAAAGTTATGCACCTAGGGAAGAACAACGCAAACTATGGTTACACGATGCAAGGTTCCACATTAGGAACCACCACCCAGGAAAAAGATTTAGGCGTCATTGTGGATAACATGTTAAAACCCTCGGCCCAGTGTGCAGCGGCAGCCAAGAGAGCAAATAGAATGCTAGGTATCATAAGGAAAGGAATGGAAAATAAAACAAAAGATATTATAATGCCTCTATACCGTTCCATGGTGAGACCGCACCTTGAATATTGTGTGCAATTCTGGTCGCCGTATCTTAAAAAGGATATAGCGTTATTAGAAAAGGTTCAGAGAAGAGCCACGAAAATGGTAAAGGGGATGGAAGGATACTCCTATGAAGAAAGGCTAAAAAGGTTAGGACTCTTTAACCTGGAAAAGAGATGGCTGAGGAGAGATATGATAGAAGTCTATAAATTAATGAACGGAGTGGAACGGGTAAAAGTAGATCGACTGTTTACGTTATCAGAATATAGGAAGACTAGGGGACATGCAATGAAGCTACAGGGTAAACGATTTAAGACTAATAAAAGAAAATATTTTTTCACTCAACGTGTAATCAAACTCTGGAATTTGTTACCGGAGGATGTAGTAAAGGCTGTTAGTGCAGCTGGGTTTAAAAAAGGTTTGGACAAGTTCTTGGAGGAAAGTTCCATAAACCATTATTAAGAAGGGCCCCAGGATATCAATGCTTGACCCAGTACAAGCATTGTGGAACCTGTGTCTTTTGGGGAAACTGCTAGGTACGTATGACCTAGATTGGCCACTGTTGGAAACAGGATACTGGGCTTGATGGACCTTGGTCTGACCCATTATGGCATCTCTTATGTTCTTATTTCTTATGGAGTCATTCACTACAGAGATGTTACTTACTTCCTGTCTCAAGCTGTACCAATATAAAAAGCTTTATATATTAAATAAAGCCCTGTTTTAGACTCCAACTGCATCTTGCTTTTGAGTAGTTGAAACAAGTTAACTATAGGATATGCACAGGCCCTCCAGGGGACACTCGGCATTTTCAGCTCCTGCAAATACCTGGCTCCAGTCCCACAGCTTTTATGGATTTCTAATCCTTTGCTTAATGGTAAAAATCCTAAATAACTGAAGGAAAATCAGGATGCATTCAATTCTGCTAGGCATTAGCATCACTCTCAAATGCTCAGTGCTATTCAGCACATTCAGTACTGGCCCTTTCTTGATCTCTGCATTTGGGAACCAATAATTTCATATACATGCAAAATTTTATTGCAGAAGCCTGGTAATTAAAACCATGAGTCTTCTTTTCTCTTTCTTATAATAAATACGCTGCTCTTCTCAGTGTCTTCAATAACTCCTTTAGTCAGCAACCTTCCACGAAACGAGATTCATATATCACTGCCGGACATGGAACAAAAGCTAAATCACAGTGGAAAAAAATGAAACATCAGAGAAAGCCCAAATATTTACTGTGCAGAATGAACATTTACTGTACAGCATTAGCTGAAATCAGGCAAGAGAGCACAACAAGGCAACCTAGTAAGGAACAAGAGCTGTGTCTGAGACACACACCCACACAACTAAATTACAGTTATCCAGACTGCATTGTTATTCTGGGCTCCACAACATGCACCAACGCATGTGCCCTTAAAGCCTCAGATTCCCAGAATAACACAGCAGAATTGACCCAATCAGAAAACAGCAGCCTGTGATGCAGGTCGAGGACTGGCACGTCTGCAGGCTACATCTCAGTGCAGCTTTGTGAGCTACACTGAAAAGTCAAGTGCAGTCCTGAATCAATGGCTTTCCAGACCCTATCAAACAGGAGCACGGGCTCAGAATGAGAAAAGCAGGACCACAGCATGTCCATTGCCAAATCTACAGTAATCTCCCAGTCAAACTGTTGCACACGGTTGCAACCTACGTAGATAGGCAAAAGACACTCAGAATGCATGTGCTAGAGGAAAGAAGAGAAAGGGGATAAAACGGAAACATTCAATTATTTGACAAGTTTCAATAATATACAGGAAGAACAGAAAAGCTCCTGATATGAAGTTGGATAGATGAAGGTTCAGAGGAAACTTGAGAATATGAGGGTCAATATTCAGACTCTGTAATGACTGCATTTTTGAAAATGCCAGCCATGGCACTCATAGCGGCACCATATACATAGAATGTAGTCATCACTGGAGGATCTACCGATAGCGACAATATTCTACCATCATTCATATAGCTAAGTGACTGACTTTAGGTCTGCTTTTGCCCCTCGTGGTCCACCCTAACTGCACTTTAGAACTGTATAGATTAGTTCCGAAAAGGTCAGAGTGATTGTCGTTGGTATTATCCCTATAATGCCGCTAAAAATCAGTAGCCACTGGTCTTTTATAGTTATCAGATACCGGTAAATGTACAAGTCTTTTTGAATGTCAACCTCATACTTCTTAACTGAGTGTGTGGTAGATGCCTGGACCAGCTTACTAACAGAGGCAGCAGCAGTCAAAACTCTGACCCAGAATTCAAGCATGCTTGCGTTAGGTACAAAGGGCAGTGGCAGAAATCATATTAGAAGTGTGGTAAAGTACCCCTCATTCACTTAAAATTATATCCAAGGGGAGAGAAGAGAAGAAGAAAGGGGGAATAGATAAGTCGCATGCAACCCAGCAGGCCACAACTCCCCAGAAACCAACCAGTTGAGGTCAGTAGATTCTTTATGGCTAGACCCCATTCAGAAACGCCATGGAGATATAAACATCTTGATGTTAGGGCAACAGCTTTGGTTGTTTTAGTCATTTAGATTACAAGAACTGGAAGTAAGCTATAAGAGGTGGAAGTCTCTGGATTTTGAACTGAGTACTGCAACCTTAATGCTCGTCTGTCCTTGATTGTAAAGATCATAGGAAGAGGTTCTAGAGGAAATGCAGGCATTGGGTAGCCGGATCAGTCTGTCAGGCTACACATTTTGTATTGACCTGGTCATTCTGGTAGGTTGGCAGCAGCCAAGTTTATTCCAGACTATAGCATGAGAATTTAGGTAAATGACAGTAGGATATTTTTAATATTCTGTAAAAATGAGCCATAGGGAGACAAAAAACAGGTCTGTGAGATGTAACAAAAAATAACTTAGATATTAAGTGATATCCTACAAGTAGTCAAGCTTCTATGATTGGCAGTTGGAATAGATCCATGCAGTAATGACCAGAAAAAGACCAGGCAGACTGCATGGGCAAACTCGTCTTTATCTGCCATTAGTCACCATGCTACTATGCTGGAATTAAGCCTTCTACCCTTCATCATAAGAGGGTCACCTTATAAAAGAATTGTAACACCTAAAACTATTTTATGCAGATAAAAGGCCTCTTATAAAATTACCCCATGGGTTATGAGCAATGACAAGGTGGTGTGTACATTTAGGCCACCCCTCGGGTAGGCAGGTTCAGGACGAAATACAGACAGAGGCATGAAGTACCTACAGGTGTACTTTACTCACATACATTTTACAACAGCTCCCAAGCAAAGCTCAATGTACACAGCTGTATTTTAGCCATGACTGTGCGGACCTTGTGAGGCTACTTTATCAAGGCACATAGGCACCTATATGATTATATAAAATAGTTTCAATTTACGCACCTTCTTCCAACCTAGGTGACCAGTTATAAAATTACCCTCTAAAATACAGGCTCAGGTGAAGTAAGAGTCTTTTACCATTTTGTGTCCATAGGAAGAACGCTCAGTACAGGTCCCTGTTTTAGCCATAAACGGGCATAAGAGGTTTTGCCAATCAGCAGCATAAGGGAGAAATTCTTTTGAAAACAGGATTCATAGAGATTATAGGTAATACCACCTCCTAAATGATTGTTGCAAAAATACTTTGCTAGGCCAATGCAGAGGCAAGACTCTGACTCCCAGGCCAGGCTTCCACTCCTAACATCAGCTGGGGATGATGTGCAGACCGTGCTTACAGTCTCTGAAAAGGGGAGAGGTCTCAGCTATTGCACAATGATGACATCCAATGATCAGGCTTCAAGCCCATGGTTACAAAATTTAGGAGGGAGCCCTTTTACATAGCTGGGGGTGAAGATTTATTTAATTTTACTTTTTACTTACTTGAAACATACTAGTCGACTGGCTAACCTACTGAAGAGGGCTTTAAACTAGATTTGTTGGGTATGGGTGAAGAGAGCCCCCAGGTAAGTGAAACATTAAATACCTCTGTAGAAATGGGTAATAGGGGCAAAATCTGAAAAGTGGTGTGTATAAATGCCCGTAGCATGGGAAATAAGATCCCAGATGTTGAGGCTGACTTGGATTTAGTGGTGGTTATGGAGACATGGTTCACGGACAACCATGACTGGGATGTAATTATACTGGGCTATACTTTATTGAGGAGGCACTGTGGATTAAACTAGAAAGAGGGATAGGGAAATCCATTTGCATTGGAGTTATATACAGATCCCCATCACAGGGAGTAGAAATGGACGAAGATTTAATAGAAGACATACACACTATTGCCATGAAAAGGAGAAGTGCTACTGATAGGGGATTTCAATATGCCAGATGTTGATTGGCACATTCCTGCTGCAGTATCATCTAGAAGTAAGGAGATCCTGGATTCTCTACAGGGAGAACTATTCAGGCAACTGGTAACAGAATCCACACATGAAGGGGCCATACTGGATTGAGATCATTTCGCATCCAGTGATCACCAGATGGTGTGGTTCAGTATTAGGACTAGGGCTGCTAAAATCCATTCAAAAGCGAGAGTCTTAGATTTTAGGAAAACTAACTTTGCAAAGATGGGACAAAACCTCAGGGAGTCGTTAGCGGGATGGGAACAGCTGGGGGTGTAGAAAAATAGTGGACAAAAATGAAAGGGGATATTTTAAGGGCAACCATCCTTTTTGTTAAAATGGTAAATAAAGGTAAAAGGAAAAGGAGACCGCTATGGTTTTCAAAAGAAGTACCTGAAAAGGTGAAGAAAAAGAGGGAGGTCTTCATGAAATACAAGAGATCACAGAGAGAGGAAGACAGGCATTTATATTTGGAAAAACTTAGAGAAGCTAGCAAAGTAGTCAGGAAAGCAAAGATTCAAAAAGAGGAGGAAATAGCCAATACAATAAAATGGGAGGATAAGATATTTTTCAGATATGTTAGTGAGAACAGGAAGGGCAAAAGTGGTATTATCAGACTCAAAGGTGAAGGGGAGGAATATGTAGAAGCTGATGAGGATAAAGTGGAATTGCTTAACAAATTTTTCTGTTCTGTGTTCACAGATGAAGAACCAGGAGCAGGACCTCAGAAAACACCCACAAACAGGAACAGAAGCGAGGGGCATCTTGAACAATTTTCATAAGACTATGTTCGTGAGAAGCTAGCTAAACATAGAGTAGACAACGCAATGGGACCAGAGGGGATACACCCGAGAATACTGGGGAAACTTGGAGATGTTCTAGCAGCTCCACTGACTAACCTTTTCAATGCCTTGTTGGAGTCAGGAGTGGTGCCAGAGGACCAGACTGAGGCACATGTGGCCCCTTTACACAAAAGTGGAAGTAGAGATGTGGTTGAAAACTACAGGCCTGTTAGTTTAACCATGATGGTGAGTAAATTTTTGGAAGCGCTGCTGAAAGAGAAAGAAGTGAGGTTTCTGGAGTCCAATGGATTAGCGGATCCGAGGCAGCATGGATTCACCAGAGGCAGGTCTTGTCAGACAAATCTGATTGATTTCTTTGACTGGATGACCAGAGAGTTGGACAGAGGGAGAGCATCCTAACTTGGGAACTAGCAGCTACACTGTCTGACCTTTTCAATGCCTCTTTGGAGTCGGGAGTGGTACCAGAGGACTGGAGAAAGACACATGTAGTCCCTTTACACAAAAGCGGATGTAAGGATGACATTGAGAACTACAGGCCGGTTTGTCTAACCTCTGTGGTAAGTAAATTGGAAAAGCTACAAAAAAGAATAGTGAGGTTTCTGGAATCCAGCGGATTACAGGATCCGAGGCAGCATGGATTCACCAGAGGCAGGTCTTGTCAAACAAATCTGATTGATTTCTTTGACTGTGTGACCAGGGAGTTGGACCGGAGGAGGGCCCTAGATATGGTGTATTTAGATTTCAGTAAAGCCTTTGACACCGTTCCAGAAAGGCATCTTATAAACAAACTGAGCACCCTAGGGATAGACCCTAAAGTTACTGATTGGGTTAGAAATTGGTTGAGTGGGAGGTGATAAAGGGTACAGATAAATGGAGCTCACTCTGAGGAGAAGGAGGTTACCAATGGTGTGCCGTAGGGATCGGTCCTTGGTCCGATTCTTTTTAACATCTTTGTTAGTGACATTGCAGAAGGGCTGTCGGGTAAGGTTTGCTTGTTTGCGGATGATACCAAAATCTGCAATAGAGTAGATACCCAGGAAGGAGTAGATAACATGAGGAGGGATCTCGCTAAGCTTGACGTGTGGTCTAGAATTTGGCAGCTAAAATTTAATACTAAAAAATGCAGGGTCATGCATTTGAGCTGCAAAAATCCAAAGGGGCGGTATAGTGTAGGGGGTGAGGTACTTCTGTCCACAAAAGAGGAGCGGGACCTGGGCATAATTGTATCTGATGATCTTAAAGTAGCTAAACAGGTAGAAAAGGTGACGGCAAAAGCCAGAAGGATGCTTGGGTGTATAGGGAGAGGAATGGCCAGCAGAAAAAAGGAGGTGATAATGCCTCTGTATAAATCTCTGGTGCGACCTCATTTGGAGTATTGTGTGCAATTCTGGAGATCGCACCTTCACAAGGATGTAAGCAGGTTGGAGTCAGTGCAGAGGGTAACTACTAAAATGGTTAATGGTCTTCGTTATGAAGCATACGAGGACAGATTTAAAGATCTTAATATGTTTACTTTAGAGGAAAGGCGGGATAGGGGCAATTTGATAGAGACATTTAAATATCTCTGTGACATAAACACACAGGAGGGTCTCTTTTAATTGAAGGCAAGCTCTGCTATGAGGGGACATACCATGAGAGTGAAAGGGGATAGACTCAGGAGTAATATACGGAAATATTTCTTTGTGGAAAGAGTGATAGATGCATGGAATAGTCTCCCAGTGGAGGTAGTGGACACGAGGACATTATCTGAATTCATGAAAGCATGGGACAAACACAAAGTATCTCTAAAGGTAAAAAGAAAACTATTGTAGTTGATATGGAAGGGCAGACTAGTTAAGCCATTTATTTATTTTTATTTTATCTAACAGGTTTTTATATACCGCCTTTGATCCAAGGTGGTTTACATTGAACAACAGCACACCATCTCAAGAGGTTTGTTTTACAAAGAACAAGGGGTAAATAACTTGGAACTAAATATGGGAGTAACGATTGAGTCAACGGTGAGTGGGTGGTTATGGTATATACATTTAGGTAATGTCATTAGGCCCGAAGTGTTCTATGAAGAGGTGTGTTTTTAATAGTTTCTTCATATCGTGAGTGAATTGAATAGATCTTCTGGCTTCGGGTAGGGAGTTCCAAATCATTGGGGCATATAGTGAGAATGCTTTGTGCTTGTCATGAGCCATGTGGTTTTTTTCTGCCGTCATGTTTCTATGTTTCTAAAGATCTTCGATAACAAATTAAAACATGACATGCAACAGTAAGAAAACACAAATTAACCACAAGTCAAAGAAAACAAATCAATAAAAATGTTCAGAAGCTCTATCCCTGCAAGTAATTATTTAATGTTACAGAGAAGGTACTAAAACTAGAAATCATAAATTAAACACCTGTTGAAAAACAAACCACTTTAGCTTTGCTCCATCACTACCCTGGTTGGGTTACGTTAGGTGGCAGAACAATACAAAATATGGGGAAACCCCCAAATGCTTGGAAATGATGACACGTGGCCCGGCAGCCCAACGGAGACTGGCTAGGCATGAACTAGAAGCACAGAGATGCCAGGCCAGGAAGAATCCTTGGGTGAGAGAGACACAAATATTTGGGAAGGTAGATTGCCTTGTGTGCTTCCCTTTCAAATCCCCTAATTGGTACAACTGTATTTTTCCAGGATGTGAGCGGCACGACTGGATAGGATTCAGACCTGACTGGGCCTTAAGGGATCAGTTCAAACCTTGCTGCAGTCAGGGCTCTGGGAATTATAAGATGAAAATGGGCCATACTGGGCAATCCAAACAGCCTGTCCTGTCTGGCAAATGATGCCAAGCTATCCACCAGTGGGGACAACAGTTAGGACTGGCACCTTACTGGACACAGTTTGACTTAAAAGGATATATTTTGGCAGTTTTATTATAGAATTTATAATATTCTCATGAAGATATGGAAAGGGTGACTGTGACAGCCATTAAAAGGTAACAAGTATTCAAAGAGAATACACATAGTTACTAGGTAGAGATACAGTCAAACCTCGGTTTTCATGATTAATCCGTTCAAAAAAGTCTGACTAAAACCAAAACGTATGAAAACCGAAGCAATATTTCCCATAAGAAATAATGTAAATCCAATTAATCCGTTCCAGACACCCAAAAATATTCACAAAAAATACATTTTATAGAGAATAGGTTAGGTTGTATTCCTTTGGGTAGTGGCTGCTTTAAGGCTGGATCCCACAGGGCTTTGAGCTGGCTAACTGGTACCAGATGTTTTTATATTTCTTCTTTTTTTTAATTATTTTTGCTTAACCTACAGTACCTTATTCTGTGCCGAGGGTGGTTTCCTGCTACTTCCTGGTATGAGCTTTCTCTTTCTTCCCCTTCGCTGCTGGATGCCACTCGGGTTTCACTGCTCCTTTTTTCCCCTCCGATCTTCCTGCCTTGTTCTTGCTCTCGCTATTCCCCGCAGCAGTCCCCCGACTCACTTTGCCTATTCACAAGGCTGTCTGCTAGGCAGTCCCGCTCCCCGCCGGTTCTCTTACGTGGCTCCTGGTGCACGTTTGTTCTCCGACGCTCTCCCCAGCACTCCGTTGCCTTGTCATCTGCACTATCACGCGGTTCCCCTCTCCGCTGCCACAATCTTCAATTTATGAATCCTCCGTTGGTTTCTGCGGCCCCTTCATTGCTCCGCTGCCCGATCGCTGCTAGGGAAGCACAAGGCTTTGTAATGGAGCTCTTCTACAGCCCCGCCGTGGAGCCCGATGACGTCACCGGACCATTTCAAATTCTACGAAAACCGAGCGGACGTACGAGAACCGAGACAACATAGCAATTTAAAAAATCATCGAAAACCGAAGCTAACGAAAACTGGGGCATACGAAAACCGAGGTTTGACTGTAATTCACATTTACCCAATAACCATCAACCAAACTCAACACATTCTAGAAATACCCATTCTGGTCAAATTTATATTCATTAATGCCAGATCCATCAGGAATAAAATCCCTGTAATCATAGATCTGATTAAAGATGAACAACCCGATTTCCTATGTGTTACCGAAACCTGGCTGTCTGAAACAGATAACATACCATTAAACCAACTAAAAATAAATGGCTATGACCTTTTTACTTGCCCAAGAGATAACAAACGAAGGGGCGGAGTACTCATAATTTGCAAACATAAACATAAAGCCACCCCAAATATATGCAGCAACGTAGAAGGAATGGATATACTAAAAATAGACATAAAAACATTGCCATATGTTTACTCTATAGACCCCCCTCACCCAACCATGAAACATAGAAACATACATAGAAACATGATGACAGAAAAAGACCACATGGCCTATCTAGTCTGTCCTTCCATAACAACAACTACAACAGTCCACTTTTTACCTTTAGAGATCCTCTGTGTTGGTCCCATGCTTTTTTGAATTCAGTTACTGTCCTCATCTCTACCACCTCCACTGGGAAACTATTCCACGGATCCACTACTCTTTCTGTAAAGAAATATTTCCACATATCACTCCTGAATCTATCTCCCTTCACCCTCATCCCATGTCCCCTCGAAGCAGAACTTGCTTTCAATTGAAAGAGGCTCTCTCCCTGAACATTTATGCCACGGAGGTATTTAAACATTTCAATCAAATCACCTCTATCCTGCCTTTCCTCTAAGGTGTACATATTAAGTTCCTTAAGTCTGTCCTCATATGCTTTATAATGAAGCCCACTAATCATTTTAGTAGCCACCCTCTGCACCGACTCCATCCTGTTCACATCCTTTGGAAGGTGCGGTCTCCAGAATTGCACACCATACTCCAAAAGAGGTCGCACCAAAGACTTATACAGAGGCATTATCACCTCCTTTTTTCTGCTAGCCATTCCTCTCCGTATGCACCCAAGCATCCTTCTAGCTTTTTCCGTCTCCTTTTCTACCTGTTTAGCTACTTTAAGATCATCAGACACAACCACGCCTAGGTCCCGCTCTTCTTTAGTGGACAAAAGTACTTCACCTCATATACTGTATTGCTCCTTTGGATTGCTGCAGCCCAAATGCATGACCTTACATTTTTTAACATTAAATCCCAGCTGCCAAATTCTAGACCATTCTTCAAGCTTAGCTAGATCCCTCCTCATGTTATCTACATGAGGAGGGATCTAGCTAAGCTTGAAGAATCTGAAAATCTGACATCAATCCTAGAATATGTGTGCACGTTCCCCCTAAAAAACACACGCATTATATTGGGAGATTTCAACTTGCCCTCATTAAATAACCCAAACAAGTAGATGCAGAAAGTAGCTGATGTCTTCTTATTAATGTTGAAATATTTGTATTGAGGAACCAATCCTCTCATAACAAATAATTCCTTTTTACTCTTTAAGGGTTTTTACAAACCCAGTGAACCATTCCACCCGATGTGCACAAACACAACCTTGTGCCATACACTTAACCACCCAGTTAACAAAACCGATCATGAACTTCTTTGCAAATAAAGCAATAAAACAGGGAGAAACGTATCTAATTCCAGCCGTATTGTAGTAAACCTCTAAGTCCAAATTTCTTCAGTCAGCACAATCAACGCAATCTTCTTGCAGTCAGCGCACACAGCACTGCGGTTAGGGCAAACCAACATTTATGCCTTGTATCAATGCTCTACAGCAGTAAGAACTTTGTCTTAATCAATGAAACGCCACAACAAATAGATTCATCCCACAACAGCTGAGTTTTATTCACATGGCTAACCATCTGATAGAATTTACAGCCAATAAACTTGCTGTTCGTCAGAGCATACTCATCCAATCAAGCCCTTGATTTAATCCCATCAGAGTGACCGTGGATAATTTAAAAATCCAAAATTTCTCCAATGTTTGTTACTCATGCAACCTATCCCCACCTCAAGGATTTAAAGGAACATGATCAATTATTCTCCACTTTAAATCCCGAAACTCATGTCGGTAATTGTAATAAACAATGATCTACAATGTGCACATTCAATACTTGTTACGCAATTGAGATTGATGCTTCCCCAAGACGTATTTTAACATCAAAGAACTGGGACATATCAGCATATATACTACATATGCCGTGACACACGTAGTAAACCATTTAGACACATATTTCGTTCCAGAGCTAGGGGAGACCCAATCAAGACCACTTGTGAGCAAAAATTACATGTACCACATGTATAATGTCCTGCATTCTGCCCATGAGGTACCGCAAAGGATGGCTTATCTATGGCAGACACTGTAGATTCAACTAGATTCTGCATATTGGAGCCTCTGGTATGTTGTTGTTGTTAAGTGCCGTCGAGTCGGAGTCGACTCATGGCGACCCTCTGGATAGCTATCCTAAATTGTGTTCGGTCTTCAGTCAGGCTGCTTATTGTTGACAGACTGGTACCCGTAGCTGCTGCTATTGTATCGATCCATCTCATTGCTGGCCTTCCTCTTTTGCGTTGACCTTCTATCTTGCCAAGCATGATGTCTTTCTCTAATGATCTCTCTCTCCGCATGATGTGTCCAAAGTATGAAAGTCGAAGTCTTGTCATCTGAGCTTCTAAAGAAAGCTTAGGTTTGATCTCCTCTGGTATAGGTGATTTGTAACTGTTTATGGAAACAACATGAAGATTCTACTACTGCTACTGAGCATTTATATAGCGCTACAAGTCGTACGCAGCACTGCACACAGACATGTAAGAGACAGCCCTGCTCATCAGAGCTTACAATCTAGTCAAGACAGACAGCACAGAAGGTGTAGACAGGGATAAAACAAGGGAGAAAGGTAAAGAAACAAAGAGATCAGGTGAGCCAAGATCCAAAAGCAGCAGCAAAGAGGTGAGTTTTCAGCCTAGATTTGAAAAGGGTCAGAGAAGGCGCCTGGCGTACAGACACAGGTAGTTTATTGTAGGCGTAAGGTGCAGCAAGGTGCAAGGAGCGAAGTCTGGAGTTAGCAGTAGAAGAGAAGGGCACAGATAGAAGCAATTTTCCGGAAGAGCAGAGTCCCTGGGGGGGGGGGGGGGGGGGGGGGGGGTTGTAGGGAGAGATAAGAGAAGAAAGGTAGTGAGGAGCTGCAGAGTGATTCAGTGTTTCTTTAAAATCCACATAACCTGATTGGATAATGGCATATACAGAAGCATACCCACAAATTTTTCTTCTGCTTTCACCAGTACTGACTGCAAGAAGATTGCGTTGATTGTGCTGACTGAAGAAATTTGGACTTACAGGGTTTACTACAATACGGCTGGAATTAGATACGTTTCTCCCTGTTTTATTGCTTTATTTGCAAAGAAGTTCATGATCAGTTTTGTTAACTGGGTGGTTAAGTGTATGGCACAAGGTTGTGTTTATGCACATCGGGTGGAATGGTTCACCGGGTTTGTAAAAACCCTTAAAGAGTAAAAAGGAATTATTTGTTACGAGAGGATTGGTTCCTCAATACAAATATTCCAACATTAATAAGATGACATCAGCTACTTTTTGCATCTACTTGTTTTGATTTTTTGAAGTATATTTTCAGTAGATCGTGTGATTTAACTTTTTGTCTCACTAAATAACCAGCAAGCAATGTCTTTCATTGACAAAATGGCTGACACAGGCTATCATCAAATTATTATTTGCCAACCCATACAAAAAGAAATACCCTAGATCTTGCATTTCTCCTGATACCAACCACAGTCCTCCACTCTCCCCCTCAATCAAAGCAAGTCCCTTGGTTAGATCATTACATAATTAATTTCTCCATACACACACACAAACACCTTCACCAATGCAACATATAAAACCGTATTAAAATAGGTTCAGACGTTTTGATAAGGAAACCTTTTTAAGTGGCATACTACCTGGCCTAAACACCACTCAAACAGATTTAAATGACACCATATGCAACTGGAACACCACTATACAAAATGCAGCAGCCCCAACCCACGCTCACAGAAAGCCATCCCAGAGAATACCAGAAAAATGGTTCACACAAGATCTAGTGAAATTGAAAATACAATTAAAGAAACAGGAACATAAATGGAGATATACTAAAACTCCAGAAAACAAATGCATCTACATGACAACACTTGTTAATTGCTTCCCTGTAATTTCTAAGACAAAAAAAGACTACCACTCTAAAAAACTAACTAATTCTCTCAACCGACCACATGAACTATTCGAGATTGTCAAGTCTCTAACCAAGACGACCCAGAATGATAGAAATGTCATTAGCATAAACATCCAAACCCTAGCAAACCACTATGAAAACAAACTGAAAAAGAGAGACACTATAGATACCATCATACACTTAAACCCCATCGCAAATACTCACATTTCACCTAATAGATCAAAACCAGCTATTGAACACCATCACCAAAATTAGCACTACTACTTCCCCACTAGACCCCTGTCCAGTTGCCTGGATCAAGGCAGCAAAGACAGAGCTAGCCCCCCATCTACTCCAAATTGTCAATCAATCCTTACAACAAGGAACCATGCCGAATGAACTTAAACATACCATGAAAATAGAGCACTTGATAAACAAAACCCTATGTCCTATAGACCAATAGCCAGCATATCATTTGTAGCTAAAATAATTGAAAAGGTCATCCAAACTCAACTTCAGGACTTCCTAAATCTTAATGCACCATTCGATGTTCAACAATATGGATTTCGCCCATTTCATGGCATAGAATCGCTCCTACTAGTTCTCTTTGACACCCTTATACGTGGCATGGATGATATAAAACAGACATTCACACTCCTATTTCTAGACATATCTTCTGCCTTTGACAATGTCAACCACATCACACTGCTCTAGACTTGAACAAATCGGAGCTAAGGGAACAACCTACCAATGGTTTAAATCCTATATCTCCGACCATATGCAACAGATTCAAATAGGCCAAGAAACCTCCTACATATTCAAACAGGAGCAAGGAATAGCACAGGGATCTGCCCTCAGCACTCTTATTTAATCTCTATTTACAACCAATTTGCAATATATTCAAGAAATTCAAAGTGAACTATTATATCTATGCGGACGATATCATGCTATATTACCCCATAGATAGGCTAAACACATCTCAACACATAATAGCATCCTGTATCATAGAAGCTCAGGCCTGGCTAGCTTCAAATAAGCTGAGCATTAACTTTAAAAAAAACTGAAGTGCTTTACATGTCAAGGAACCAGAACTTCACCCTCCCCCCCAACAACATTTGAAATACAAGATACAATACTCCCAGTGAAAAAAGAAGTAAAGTACCTCAGTGTATTACTAGATCAATCGTTCTCCTTGACTGCACACATAAAACAGTTAACGAGAACCATATACTTCAAACTAAGAACCATAGAACATCTTAGACCACTACCTGATATGCACGATTTCAGATCAGTTGTACAAGCACTAATGAGCCCCCACTTTGATTTCTGCAATAGCCTCCTCTATGGTCTACCCAAAAATAATTTGAAACAACTTCAAATTGTCCAGAATGTGACTGCCAGAATCATATATAAAGCCTGACTAACCGACCATATAACACTCTTACTACTGTATACAATCTACACTGGTTGCCAGCTCAAGTAGAATCAGATACAAAACATTAATGATAACGTTCAAGACAGCTAACAATATCGCTCCATCATGCCTTTCAACATTAATTACCTTTGCAACAAACGCAAGATCCAAAAGGGAACACTCGCAGAATGCACTCGTAATCCCACCGACATTTCGCAAAAATTAAACAAGTCACAAGTAACAGAGCCTTCTCCTTTGTCACAACATTTTATGCAATGCCCTTCCAGACTCTTTAAATGCCACCAAAGATTTACAAACTTTTAGAAAGGAATTAAAAACACTGCAGTTTATATAACACTACGGAGAAAATAACAGAAATAATGTCACACAACAAGTACTTACTAAACCCTCTGTGGTCCACGGTGCACACCTACCACACAAAGAAAATGGAATTCTGCAATCCTTGTAAATAGTCTTATGTAAATAGTCCCATTAAATGTTGACTGTTTGGATTATAAATATTGTTCTATGTAAAGTTGTTGTTTACTGTAAACCCCCCAGATCTCAGGAAGGGGCAGTATAGAAAAACTTTAAAATAAATAAATAATTTGAAAACCATATTGGTTTTTAAATGTATTTCTTTATTTAACTGGTGAAAATTTGTTGTCCACCCATCTAAGAGGGACCTCCCCAATGCACCCCAGTAAACCCTGGAATGATTTTCTCAAAGAGTAATGTTTTTATCTTCTTACAAAACTGCAAAACATCAGTCTCCTCCATGAGAACCTGTGGAAGGGCGTTCCAACCACTGAAAAATCCCAGACAAGGGATGACAGGCAAGACAAATTTAGTTACTTTTCATTTGTTCATGAATTTTTCCCAATGTTTGGATGTTTTTCTTTGGTTCGTTTCACACATTTGTTTTAATTGGAAACGTTAGTATATGCTAAATTGATTTAACAAGCAGTAATTGACAAATTCAGGTGCACAGAGGGGTGCGTTTACTAAAAGGCAGTAGCTTACCACATATTCAGCCCCAAACATTAGTATGGGGGTGGCACTGGACCCGCACTGATGAATGGGAGCGTGTACAACATATCCCTATGCAGTTAACATGGTTCCATCATCCCTGCACTAATCCTATTGCTGGGAGTACCGCAGCCGCAGTTACTGCCAGAGCCACCGCTTGAGGTGGTATTAAGAGCGCCCATCCTAACTGTGACATGGATAGTGAGCACATACTAACGATGCCTGTGCTAACTGCGTTGCACAGTCGACATCCACACTCTGCCCCTAACCTGCCCAGTCTCCACCCCAATCTGCATTAAGAGATTAGTGTGGGATTTTTATTTTTGTTCATGCATGGCAAACTGCATGTTAACCATTAGCGTGCTTTAGTAAATATATCCCCAAGTCAATTAACATGTGTTAAATCAATTTAGTGCTCGCTAATTTTTTTTTTAGGTGCCTTAAGAAACTGAATGCGCACTAATGAATTCAAACGCCTACAGGATGACCCCCACCTCAGTTCCAAGGAATCATCAACAACTGCATATTAGAGAACCAGAGCAAATGCATAGGCAAATAATGTTTTACTAAAGTCTTTAAATAAGAAGGGGCTTCAATGTGAATAGTCCAAAACATTAGCATTAACACTTGAACTCTTATGTGAAAATCTATTGCAATGCATACAAGGCCCTAAGATTTGCAGTCATATGATCATGAGGCTGACAATCAATCAGAAGACATGCTACAGATTTCTGGATCATTTATAACACTCTCAAGGAAATTTTCTAGAGACTTATAGAAACAATATTACAATAATCTAGTCCAGTCAAGACCAGGACTTGGACTATTGTACGAAGATATGTCCTTGAGAGAAGATAATGCAATCTTTGCCAAAGACATAACTTATAACAAGCAGCTCACACCACCACCTCGTAATCTTAGGTCTCATCGAAACATTGAAAGAGTAGTATCTAATGTTACCCCCAAATTACCAATCTCAGCCTTCACATTTCAAGAACCTAATTTGTTATTAACCTTCTAGGACTGTAATTTCATTTCAAACAAAATGAAAGAAAACATTCTTCTCATTTTTGGTTGCACTTCATCTCCAAACATCCCCTCTACCACCAAAGATTTGCAAAGGCACTCCTTTCTGGATCCCACCAAGACCCTACAGGAGCCTCCCCAGAATATTACCACCTCTGTAGAATCAAAGCATGAGCAAATCCTAGGTTGCGATTATGGCACCTGCAAGGCAAGAGGGACAGGGGATCGCTCCTCTCATAGGGCCCCGCGTTTCAGGGGGCCCCACGCAAACAACATTCTGCATTAAAAGTAAATTTTTTTTAAAAAAAGCTGGCCGCTGCCACCGTGGCAGCAGCAGAATCGAGTGTCCCGCGCCCCCCCCCCCTCACCCGGCAGAGCCCACCCTCCCTGCATCAGTCCCTCTCTGCGCCGGCTTTCAGAGCCGCTAAGGGAGAGTTTCCCTTTTGTGGCTCTGTTAAGCCCGCCGGGGCTAATGGGAAATAGGAAATGCTGATGGGCTGATGGGGGGAGGGGGGTTAGGACTGGTAATGGGCTATGGGGGGGCTAAGACTGAAAATGGGGTGATGGGAGGGTTAGAACTGGAAGTGGGCTGATGGGGGGTTAGGACTAGTAATGGGCTATGGGGGGGCTAAGACTGAAAATGGGCTGATGGGGGGTTAGGACTGGAAGTGGGCTGATGGGGGGTTAAGACTGGAAATGGGCTATGGGGGGGCTAGGACTGGAAATGGGCTGATGGGGGGGTTAGGACTTGAGGTGTGCTGATGGGGTTAGGACTGGTAATGGGCTGTGGGCTGATAGGGGGGTTAGGACTGGGAATGGGCTATGGGGGGCTAAGACTGAAAATGGGGTGATTGGGGGGTTAGGACTGGAAGTGGGCTGATGGGGGGTTTTGGACTGGTAATGGGCTATGGGGGGGACTAGGACTGGTAATGGGTTGGGGGGGTTGCTAGGACTGGAAATGGGCTGAGTGGAAGGGGAGGCTTGAACTGCAAATAGCTGATGGGGATGGGGGCTTGGAATGGAAATGGGCTGAGTGGAGGGGAGCTAGGATTTGACCAGGGCTGATGGTGGGGCTAGGAAAGGACTAGAAATGGGCTGATGGGGGGCTGGGATTGGAAATGAGCTGATGGAGGGACTCGGATAAGACTGGAAATGGATGGGGGAGCTAGGACTGGAAATGGGCTGATGGAGGGCTAGGACTGGAAATGGGCTGATGCTGGGACTAGAAGGGAGCGGATGCTGGGTGGGGCTGGAACTAGAAGGGAGCTGATGTTGGGGGAGCATTAGAATGGGATGGGGCTGGGAGAGTGAAATGGAGAGGGGGAATATATTTTGTGTGGTAGGGAAGAAAAATCTACAATTGGCCGAGTATTGGGAGAGTAAGTGGGGATTGAGGGGTAAAATTTGAGTGGATGAAATAGGAATGAGGAAAGAGCAAAAGGAGAAAGATTAGTATGTTAAAGCAGATGTAGAGAGAGAATGGAAAAAAACTAGAAGAGAGAAGAAAGAACAAATGGACATCAGACGATGGAGAGTTAGCTGAAGACATGAAGAAACCAGAAGAAAGTGGCTGGAGCAATTACAACTGAAAAAAAATGCAAAAAAGGTAGAAATATATCTCTTTATTTTGAATTTATTAACTGGAATATGTCAGCTCTGGGAAATGTGCATCATTAACGTCTGCGCTTTGTTTAGTACAAGAAGAAAATAATTTATAGTTTTATTTCTACAGTGTTGTTGTACATTCCAAGTTTGGCTTTTGGGGTTCCCAGTTTAATTATTGTCTTCCTGTTTCTAAATTGTGATTCCTTGTTTGGTGATGGTCTATGTTCTGCATGTGTAACTGAGCTGAGGTATTCTGTTTATGTAATTCCTATTTGACATTGCCACTTGTTCTCTTTCCCCAGTAGGTCATGTATTGTTATTCTCTGAAATGTATTGGTTTAATATTTGCAGTGTTGCCTTTTGATAGGTAGGGTCTGGTGCTTTGTGAGTCCTGGTAGTGCTGTTATGATACGGCGGGTTTGCTATGGGTTCTAAATGGGCAATGTTTGTAGTAGTTCCTAATGTGCCTGGAGGTTGGCACTGGATTATAGTAATGTAGAAATCTTTTAGTCTTTCTTTATCCATACACTCATTAAGAGGCATGTTTACTAAAAGTTAATGTATGGTAACATTATGCAAATGTTTATGCAAATGAGGCCCCCTTATGCAAATGAGGCCCCGCACCGAGTCTCCGCACATGGCCCCACACCCCCCTTGGGCTGACCCTGGATACAAGAGGTTGGATGTGGACAAGCCCTATTGGGAGGGGTGTGGTCTTTTTAAAAGTTTGGCAAGGGAAGATGGGTCCCAGTTCCAATATTTGTAATTCAATTTTGGTTTATGTTCTTTTGTCCATTTTGTTCTTTGTTTTTTCATATTAAGTAAACGAAACAAAATTAAGTAAAAAAACAAAAAAATAAAAAAACAAAATTAAACAAAAAAACCCTTTTCATATGCACACCCTGGAGGAGAGGAGGGACAGGAAAGATATGATATCATATGGATGTTTAAATACTTAAAAGGTACTAATGAGCAAAGAAAACTTTTTCAAAGATGGGGAAGCTGTAGAACTAGAGGACATAAAATGAAGCTGCAAGGAGGTAGACTCGAAACCAACATCAGGAAGTACTTTTTCACAGAAAGCGTGGTAGATACCTGGAATGCCTTTCTGATGGAAATGGTGGTGGCAAAGACAGTAATGGTATTCAAAAAGGCATGGAGAGGATGGAATGAGAACAAACTTAAATGATGTTTACACTTCCACATATTACAGCTTTGCTGCCCTTAACGAGCCTGATCTCAGCTGAACTTGGAAGCTAAGCAGCGTTGGGCTTGGCTAGTCCTTGAATGGGAGACCATCTTGGAATACCAGGTACTGTAGACTAACTATGTGGAATGAAGGCCTGACAACCTACTTCTGGTCACACCTTGCCAACCGTCAGCATTGATTCAATGGCGCACACACACACTTCAAAAGATAGAGGGAGGTAACCTGCACAGAGCAATGGGTACAACTTTCACCACCTCACTGTACAGACTAGAGGGACTAGGCTGGTTTTCATCCGCCATCATTGACTATGTAATCTTACTCCCTACAGATACAGGGTTATGGAACCATTTAGGAGTGAACTTTATAAGGCATCACGAAAAGTTACATGCTATCAACGTGTGTAAATTATGTATTTTCCATGACTTATGCATGTGGATGAGACTTTACATATATACTTTAGCAGTTGCTATTTTATTGCGTCAGGCCAATGGCACGTGCTTTCACTGTGGGCTTAGGCAGAGCATGGGTAGGGCATAAATTTATGCAGATAAATGATAAAATCCCATAATTTTACATGTGTTCTTCAAAAATCTAGGCATGGGCATTTATGTCAGGCATTGGGCCGGTGGAAAGGTTCACACCTAGATTTAATGTGCATTTTTGGCCACTTACACTCCTATTTTATAATGAAAAGTACACAGCTGTGCATTTAGGCATCTAGAACTAGGCACCTGGTTATACAATTATTCTCTTAATGTTTCATATCTTATCTACAACCAACTCCCTCTGACAACCTATCACAGAAATGAGCTTAGGAAGGGAACGCCTCAGGTCTGAAGGACAGCCAAACAGATGACGACAGAGACAGTGGTCTAGTGGAGAGAACAAGGGCCTTAGAACCAGCGAAGCCAGGGTTCAAATCCCACATCTACCACAGCCACTTGCTTGGTAAATCATCTTATTTCTCATTGCCTCAGCTATCCCCAGATTATAAACTCTGATATTCATTACCGGAGAATGTAGTAAAAGCTGTTAGTGTAGCTGGATTTAAAAAAGGTTTGGACAAGTTCCTGGAGGAAAGGTCCATAAACCATTATTAAAGAGGACTGGGGAAATCCACTGCTTGCATTGTGGAGTCTGGGTATCTTTTTGGGAAACTGTCAGGTACTGGTGACCTGGACTGGCCACTGTTGGAAACAGGATACTGGGCTTGATGGACCTTGGTCTGACCCAGTATGGCATATCTTATGTTCTTACTCTTTGAGTAGGGTCTTATCATACTTAAATACCTATCACTCTGGGAGAGCATTACATACATCCAGTGTTGATATAAAACTGGTAAGAATTTCTGTTATAAGAAGTAAGGACCACCTACAGCAGCACAGCCCACTCTGACAAAGACTGCATTACAATACGGATATGCCTAATGTTCCCGTGAAGCTGCGAAGGAGTCCTCTGCCACTAGGGGGAGATGCTGCAGTCTTGTGCTTTTAGTCTTGAGGAGTAGGCAATAGAGGTTGGCTGGGGGAAGATAAAGAGAATGGGGGGATCTGGATGCCAGCAGGCAACGATATT
Source organism: Ichthyophis bannanicus (assembly GCA_033557465.1). NCBI lineage: Eukaryota > Metazoa > Chordata > Amphibia > Gymnophiona > Ichthyophiidae > Ichthyophis > Ichthyophis bannanicus. Next base: position 486,146,206 of record CM066038.1, on the reverse strand, counting down.
ACGCTTTTAGTCACAATACCGCAGCACCTCCCCCCACTGATCATAGCATGAGCGGAAGACTCTCATGCAAGTTCGTGAGAACATTAGATGTGACATGAGCCCGGCATAGAACTGCTCATTTTCCCTACAAGGACAGAAGGTTTTCCAATGAAATATTAAAAATCACATTAAAAGGCTACTTCAATTTTTTTGGCTGAAATTCCAAGTTATTATTAGCATCTGGCTGCCCATTAATAACATCTAAGGAGCCTAAGCAGAGTACAGGCAAAGAGGCCCCAACATGAAGCAACTATCTGATAAAACGAGATTTAAAGTGGGGATCAAAGACTTATTTAGTGTGTCAGTACGAGTGTACAGGACCTGCAAAATAATGTTTAGTCTGCTGAGGCGGGGATACAATGTACAAGGAAATATAACCCAGCTGTCTGCTCTCGTAAGCCATTTACGCCTCCCTTTCCGGCATCATTGATGTTAAGGACTACTTCATGTATAGCTCTGCCACTAGCACTGTGCCAAAAGCTCTTCCGCTCCCCATTCCTTTAAACCGAGCAGGGCAAAAGTCTCATAAGAGAACCAGACCAGTGATCTATTGAGCTCAGCCTCTTTCCTCCAACAGTGGCCAATCTGGGGGTCAACTGGAAGCAGTGCCTGGCAATTCACTCGTGTATACTCCCATCTCCAGGCATTAAGGGTTGCATTCCCCAACATCAGCTCCACTCCAGCCCACCTGGAAAAGCCTTGAGTGTGTAGAGTTCAGTGTCATTCCCCTCCATGCCCCCAAGATTAAATGTTATAGACTACAGTGATCCCATCTTTTGGGTCTGGCCAGTGCGCAGCTGGTACAGGTCTACCTTGATGTGCTTGTTACAAAAAGCTAACTGACAAGGCAGATCCGGTGGGAAGGGAAATGCATATCCTTCCTTCTGTTTGAGGTTAAAGCATAGAGCTGCATGACTTTGGGGTGAGTCACTTTGCTTTTTACACCTGTGGTTCTAATCACCACCTCTGCTATGGACTGCGTCATCTTCATACTGACTAAAGCTGGGCGCTCAGGAGAACCCATCCTGACCTTACAAAGCCATTTCCCATCTGCAGGCATTAAAATATAATGAGACTCCTCAAGAATAAAATGATGTAGATATGAGGCAGAAGGCAGGACTCTCATCCCTGGGTCCCCTGCTTTCCTCCTCTAACAAACCAATGTAATTAGTCTCAGAAAAGAATTAAAGAGGACATGCACTCTCACAATCTCACAGATTTATTTATTTAAGGGTTTTTTATACCACTATCATTTCAGTTAAAGTGGTTTACATTGTAACTTAAACTTTGTACATTAAAAAAGACATTGATAACTTGGATTTTTCTGAGGCAATGGAGAGTTAAGTGACTTGCCCAAGGCCACAAAGAGGGTTAAGTGACTTGCCCAAGGCCACAAGGAGTGCTAGTGGGAATTGAACCCTGGTCTCTTGGTTCCCAAGCCAGTGCTCTAACCACTAGATGACGACTCCACATAAGATGGGGAACTCAGATGATTCTGGAGAGTCAGCCGTTCCTCTATGGCTACAACTAGCATCGATAATGAAATTCTTGACATGAAGTATTAGCAAAAGAGAGAAGGCAGAGTCCATGTGCATCAAATGCAAGAAAGACATAGAGATGAGAGACAGATTTTGGAGGAAGGCCTGAGGCCAGTGCTGGAGGGAATTTTCCGGTAGGGTTGGAACAAGCAGTTTCTTTCCACTCCTTTGGGCTTCTAGATCTATCAGATCCAGCATCGTGAGCCTCCATCCAAAACTACTTGTGTCTTTCCCCCTATTTTCCATCATTCCCCTCCCCCCCCCCCCCTCTGTTCCTCAGCTGCTGCAGACCAAGCGCAGGACGCAGGACTCCTGCAATCATGAGCCCTGAATTCAGCCATTAGGAGCCATGATGGGAATGACGTCCTCCTTCTGCCCCCACCCCCACTCCTGGAGAACTGTGAATGCCTGCCTCTATAGCTTCCCTACCCCAACTGACTCCACACCATTCCTAACTTCTGAACTTTCACCCCAGTAGACTGAAATATTAGTCGTCCTGTTTCTGAAGGGTGCACTCACCATGGTGAATTGGGATAGTGGATATCATTTGTGGCTGACTCATCCTGCTTGTCCTGGGAGAACCTCCAAGATCTAGGCCACCATCACATCCTTGAGACACTGTTCAAGAAGGTTCATATCTGAAAAGGCTGATCATTGCAGTTCTGGCAAGATCACCAAGACCGTTCGTGATCTTCATTTGCTGATGCATGCAAGATAACATTATCTTTCTACATCTTAATTCCTTCACAATTTAAAGACACAGGAGAGGAAGGGTGCGTGTCATTTACTTTTTCACAGCAGTTCCCCTTCCCTTAGGCACTTGGCAATTCTCCACAAATGTACCGATACAAAACAAATGCCAGCTGTACCCCATTGCTAAGCTGAGTAAACAGATTCTTTTCCCAAATGGTGGAATGTCAGGGGCACAGAGACTGCGGGATAGAGTTCTTTCTTTGGAAATATTTCTATTTCATGTATTGGACCCATTGAGATATGGCTACTTTAGTAAGCTGTTTACTCATCTGCATGCAGTGTTCATATTCATACGAAGAGTTTATCAGAACTATCCACATCTCCATCTCAGATATAATCAGAATAACTTCAGAAGCCAATGGGAAAATTGTAATTGCCAACAACAGCTGTTGCCATGCAACTTTCCTGCAAAGCTGTGCAGAGCTCCTCCACCCATGCTGCGGCCGTAGGGAGGAGGTGCTGTAGTATTGCGCATTTAGTTGCGAGGCGCAGGCACCGCAGAGCTGCCATAAACACCCTGAGCGGCTGCATATCTAGATTAAGCATTAAGGGAATGTATTCCTGAATTCAGAGCCACCGTGGGGCACACGGTCTCCAACACTAGCTTCAGTGTTTCAGAACCAGCAATATGCCTCCTCCCCCCCCCCCTCCAGAATTCCCGGATTTCCAACTGGAGCCACATTCTGCAGCAAACTTTGTTAAAAGTTCCCCAGAGAGCTTTACCTGTCGCAGTCTCGTGGCCCTTGACAGAGGCCAACACATTCCAAAAATGGGACCCTTGGTGTGGGTTCATTAATTGAAATAATATGACACTTCCAAAATGTTTATTTTACTAAGTGTATTTTCACTGACAGTAAAGTGCGATAGCAGCACCATGAAAGCCTTCCTACGAGTCAAGGAGGTCGAGCAGGGTTTGAGGGCAAGGAACAGAGGTTAACCACGCAGTCCTCTTTCTTCCCGGTCAGTGGGATCTAGAGCTTGGAGCCTTCACTACTCAGGGAGCTTCTTCCCTCTTTTCTATCCTCTCACCTAGGGCTGGCCCAACCACTAGGCAAACTAGGCGGTCGCCTAGGGCAGCAACTTCTGGAGAGCAGCAAAAGCAGGACATTCAAAACTAAATAACAGATTTGGACAGCCAGAGGGGGGTGTAAAGCTTGAGGTTCACTTGGGGCTCCAACAATTTGGAACAACTCTAGGGTTGGCCCTGCTCTCACCCCCCAAACCCCCATCCCACATTCTTTAGTTGGGAGACTGTTGTGACAATCCTGGTCTGACGACTTGTAGTCTGTCGCTGGCTCCCTCTGGAATCTGAAAACTAGAAGCCTTTAGAGGGCTGTCACAACTCCTCCCGCTCCCTGGTACTGTCAATCCCTGGCGCTGGCTGACCCGGGGAGGGGAAGTCCTGATCCAGGAACTTTCTGCATCAAAGTGCAGAGCAGCTAGCATCTGTGCCACTAGGCCGGCCCAAGGACTAGACCTTTGAAGTAGATCTAAAGCAGATCTCATCAGGCTGTATGATCCTGGTAGGTCCCTTCTAAAACCACATTCCAGTGTGCAAAACACATTGCAGGGACTGACCATGGCACAGAGATCAATATGCCCCCAGGTGCTACTGAATATCATCTTTTTTGGGGTATTTTAGAAAACAAGAAAAACCTGCCATGAGGCCGAAATAAGCATCTCTGAGCAAAGTGTGCTGTTACAGGGGCAGGGGCGGGGCGGGGGGGGGGGAGACAGACCCTGTGAGACCACAAAGCAAATTGTAAGCAATTTATTATCCCTTCATAACCTTGAGATACACTAAACACATTCAGCTCAATGTATATTTCCAGGCTGGAGGGACATCATTCGAAACCTAATGCCGCTGCTCCAGAGCTATGATTGCATTCCCCAGTCATGCAGACAGACTGAACTTTGTGGCAACCCTCCGGTACAAGAAATGCATGTTCTTACGGCCTAACTGTAATCCTGCAGTTGCAACATACAATACGTCTTTCTATAACTATTTGCAAATAACAGACCAGGTCAACATTATAATCCTCATTTTTTTTCTTAAGATTTTTTACCTCTGTTGCTTCTCTTTGCAGGTTAATAGAACCAGAGCATGGATTTGGCCCTATTAGCTTTCTTTTGAACTACCTGGGGTCACCCCACCCCCAATTTGATATCCACTCACAACTTACTTGGCCCAGTCTGGGCTACAACAGCCTTGCAGCAGTGGCCACCAACAGGGCTCCTTTTTGAACCCTGTGATTATAGGCCTCAAGTGTGGCCCCTATGCCGCTCTCCCTGGGGGTGCTGAATGCTGTTTGGGCTCCCCAGCTTTGCCTACTTTTAACTTTACCAGTGACCAGATTGACAGCATTATTATTGGCTATTAAGAGCCCATGTCTTATATTGAGAGAATCAGGCTCTTGGGTCCAGTAGACTTTGTCAGTCTGTGATAAGGAGGGAGCAGCTTCTTGCAATGGATCAGCAGATATTTAGGATGGAAACTATAAGGCACCAGCCTAACTCTAAATTGGCAGTACCTTGGGGAAAAGGGAAAAGCATAAAGACCATCGCCCGCGATTAATTTCAGTTTTCCTCTCCTTTGCCTCTTCCCCTGCAAATCTGAATGTGAAGCTCGGCTTCATTTGCCCTTCTGCCCCTTCCTTGGTGGTGTTTGCAAAACGTAAAGGCCCCGATGATTTCTCAACTACCTCTGCAAGGGCTAACACTGCATGATCTAGTCTTGCAACCTCTTTGCAGTCCTTTCCTAGCAGCAAATCTTTGGGATATTCCCGAGTTCCCTGGTCCAACGCATACCTTCTCATTCTAGACTAGTGCCCTTGCGGGAAACTGTGCCAGGATGGTGGGAAATGCACCATCGATATCTGAACCATCTTCCTGGCAGGAATCCCGAAAGCAGACGGCTCGTGCCCTCCCGGGCTGGGGGCACCGCCGGTGCAGCGGGCACAAGCCTCCGGCGCTGCAGTGTGCAGGCGGCCCCAGCCCCAAGGCTCAGCCACCGCAGTCAGCCCCCACCGCCTCCCCCTCGCCCCTTACCTTTGCTCTCCATGGCCGCCCTTGCGAGGTGTCAGGAAGTTTAGGGAAGTTGCAGATGCGGGCAGGGGGCAGCTTCTCCCTCCGAGGCTCCGATCCGGAATTTGGGTCTCTTCACCCCCGAGGCCAAGAGCCGATCCCAAGCGGTGGCTGCAGCGGGTGCCCGGGCTCGTCGTCCTCCACCCACCGACTCTCTTTGCTTGGACTCTGGGGAGGAGGAGGAGGGGGGGCGGGTTCCCCAAACCTCGGAGCTGCAATCAAGGAGCGAGAGAGGAGAGACGGGTGAGCGGGGGCTGCAGGCGCTACCTAGCCCCGGATCGGGAGCTGTCCTCCGAGCCTGGTGCTGCAGGTGGAGCTCCGAGGGGTGGAATGTGCATGGGTGGAAGGGGGGGGGGGCCGAGGTGCGCACGCGCCACAAATCACCGCCCCCCCTAGTTCCCGGCCCTACCTTGCCAGGCGGTGAAGAAGCTTCAGTGTAGCGCTGGATGGAAGGGGCAGCGTGCCGGGAGGAAACTCCGGGGCGGATCGGCGGCTGCAGGCAAAACCCGGACCGGATCGCCGTTTCTTCCATTTTAAGCAACTTCTTCGCCTCCTTGGGTACACTGGCCGCTGGAGTCCTTCTGTGCAAACGAGCTCGGGGCTCTCGCTTTACGAACGTTTGCTGGTTGCTCTTTTTCTGTCATGTATGTAATGCTGAAAGGCCGTAATTAGCTCTGGGTTCATTACATTAGTCATAAGAACCTGAAGCGTGTGAGTGTCTTTCCGTCTGCACAAACACAAACACAAACACACACACGAAGGCCGCTTTCACGCTGAAGTTGCATTTTAGGCGTGAGCTTTTTATTAGAGTAACTCAAACCATCCGTGACTAGCTTTGGAGGACTGTACTTTTCCGGGCTCAGTGAAGAGATAACGTTGGGGATAAGGAAATAGACAGAGGCAACATTTTCTGTTCAGTTGGGGTTTTTTTCTGATTTTAGGATTTTTGTTTATGTCACACATTGGTGTTAATTAAACATAAATTAACACACACTGCAACTTTTTAACACCTAAATCAACTTTATGCACATTAATTCCTAGATTAACATAGGTTTCATTGATTTTGCATGAACTAAGGGACCCTTTTATTAAAGTGCATTATGGTTTTACACTTAATGCACATTAGTTTTCATGCTAACCAATCACTAAGTGTAAAACCTCTTCCATAATTGTCAGGGCGTAACCAGCAAGTTCCTGAAGGTTAACATGCGAATGCATGGCACTATTACCATGGGGGCTTGTACTCACACTCAGACCCAGCCCATCCATTAGGCAAACTACGTGGTCACCAAGGGCAGTAGACGTGGTGAGCCCTCCTTTCTTGGAAGTGGTGGCAGAGTTAAAGCACTCACATACATGCCACTCTTGCCCCCCTCTGACAGGAAGTTGCATCAAAGGGGGCAGAATCAACAGGCCATGACTGCACACATGCGTGTGGGTGCTTTACAGCCCACCGTGGCACTGAGGCAGAGGCTGTGTTACTACTTTCAGGAAGGGAGGCATCACCATGATACCCCTCCCAAGGGCCAGTTCAACCACTAGGCCAACTAGGCAGCAACCTGGGGGGGGGGGGGGCAGCAAAAGCAGGACATTCAAACCTAAATAATAGATTTGGACAGCCAGAGGAGGTATACAGCTTGAGGTTCACCTAGGGCTCCAACATTTTGGGCCAACCCTGCCCCTCCCCAGCTGAAAAACATGGATGCTGGGGGAGGGGGCACAGCAGGAATAGGGTGCCAGAGGTATGGGGGGGACCTGCCTGGAGTGGCAGAAACCTTTGGACTAGCTCTGCTCATGCTAACTTAAACATTGAAAACATGCGATATGACCTTCCATGCTAACTGCAATATGCTCAACATGTTCACTCTCTACCCCTAATCAGGGCCAGCCCAAGGGCTTCTGCCACCCCAGGTGAATACCCTGGCCACACTGCCCCACCGAGCCACACTGCTGATTCCACTTGGGGGAAGGCAGGCGGTGGAGGCAGTGTTTTAAGAGCAGTAGCTTTGTGCAGTCATTTGTTGCCCCGGGAGGCCACGTGCTTCGGCACACATGACCTGCCACTTCTGACCCCCCCTCCTCCAACAGTAACTTGCATCGGAAGGGGATCAGAAGGGGCAGGTCATGTGTGCCAAAGCACATAGCCTGCCACAGGCAACAAAGCAGCAGCACAAAACTGCCCACCTGGGTCAGCCCTGCCTCTCACCCACCCATTTAGCACCCTGACACATGATTAGCAGTTAGCATGAAAACAGCCATGTATTAATTGTCATACCCGCATGGTAAATGTTACCATGGCCTGAGCGTGCAGTTAACATGCAGCAAATCTCATGATGACTGCCTGGTGCACAACTAGACATGAGGCTGAGTGTATATACGAGGAGGTACAGGGGACAGAAACAGAGAGGAGACAAGGGACTGCACTGGTACAGCTGAAATAGAAACAGGGCCTGCATCCATTAACAGGGGAGAAAGGCAGCGACTCCTTTTGCACTCTTTCCAAAATATTTGAGCCTCTTAATTTCAAATGTTTTAGATGCTTGTTTACTTCTGAAATTCTCTTCAATTACTTTAATCATAAGGTCCTTCATAGAACAGTCCCACCACGAGAAACGTTTGCTTTGAGGCGTCACTTTAAAAGTTCATTCTTGTCTTTAATTTTCATGTTGTATCAGGGGTGGGCTCCTGCCTTCTTGGCACTGGATCATGCACAGTTCAACACCGAGGAGCAGGACTGTGACCCTCCTACGCCCAATGCCCTCCCCCACTCAGCACTGGCAATTTGTAGGGCTTTGCCCCATGAACTTGTGATCCACGGGATTTGCAGATCTGGAGCTACCTAAGCAGGATATTTTGAGAACACTGTCTCCTGATTTCCCTGCCATGAAAAACACGTACAGAATACTTTACTACAACAAGAGGCGTCTTTATTTCTTTTCGCTGGATATATACATTTAATATATATATATATTTAATAGTACTTTTATTTTTTTTCTTGATTGGCTTTGTTAAGGCCTTGCTTAGTTGTCGAACCCGCATCACCTCTAAGAAGATGAGTCAGGTCTGTCTTTGCCTTTATTGGTTTTTAGTATTTTCTTCCCTGGAGAATTTGGAACAAGTTCATAGAAGAAGTGGAGCAATATCAGAACTGGATCAGTTCATTGGGGTCAACCTGAGTAAATGTCATCCACAAATAGGCCCATGGCCATAAACTCAAATGAATTTCAGAAGTGTACCAGGGACATGGACATCCTTTTTCATTTTGTTTTGTTTCAACCCCACCTCCCAAAAAAACACAAGCACTAGCAAATTTTTTAAAAAGCCCCTTTCATTGGGCTTGACACCACCCTGCACGCACCCCGCACCTCACCCCATTCATGCACCTCCAGAGGTAGAAAGATCCATGGGTGCTCCCGCCTCACCAGCGCATGGGGCGAAAGCACCACTCTGAAATATGAGACGGTTAAGGCATGAGTAACTGGAAATTTCACCTGCTCCATTCCAACTCCACAAATGGGAAAAAATGATGGGGAAGGTTGGAGGGGTGTGAACGAGCTAGAGAGGATTTTTTTAAAACCTTTACAGGGGGAGGGGGCAACCAACCAGACACTTTTCTTTTTTTATTTAATATTTGTTTTTGTTTATTCAAAACAAATGAAATGGAAAAGAAAAAGAAACAAAATGATTGGCCGGTATGACTCCCAAAGGTATACAGAGAAGGTTTTGGATTATTAGGCTTTTAGGAGGCATTTTACAAGGATCCTTGTAAAGTTATGCAGGGGCAGCCCAAGGGGGGTGCAGGACCATGTGCAGAGACTGGGGGCGGGGCCTCATTTGCATAACACTAACTTTTAGTAAACATGCCTCTTAATGAGCGTATGGATAAAGAAAGACTAAAAGATTTCTACATTACTATAATCCAGTGCCAACCGCCAGGCACATTAGGAACTACTACAAACACTGCCCATTTGGAACCCATAGCAAACCCGCCATATCGTAACAGCACTACCAGGACTCATAGAGCACCATACCCTACCTATCAAAAGGCAACACTGCAAATATTAAACCAATACATTTGAGAGAACAATACATGACCTACTGGGGAAAGAGAACAAGTGGCAATGTCGAATAGGAATTACATAAACAGAATACCTCAGCTCAGTTACACATGCAGAACATAGACCGTCACCAAACAAGGAATCACAATTTAGAAACAGGAAGACAATAATTAAACTGGGAACCCCAAAAGCCAAACTTGGAATGTACAACAACACTGTAGAAATAAAACTATAAATTAATTTCCTCTTGTACTAAACAAAGCACCGACGTTAATGATGCACATTTCCCAGAGCTGACATATTCCAGTTAATAAATTCAAAATAAAGAGATATTTTTCTACCTTTTGTGCATTTTTTTTCAGTTGCAATTGCTCTAGCCACTTTCTTCTGGTTTCTTTGTGTCTTCTGCTAACTCTCCATCGTCTGCTGTCCATTTGTTCTTTCTTCTCTTCTAGTTTTTTTCCATTCTCTCTCTACATCTGCTTTAACATAATAATCTTTCTCCTTTTGCTCTTTCCTCATTCCTATTTCATCCACTCAAATTGTACCCCTCCATCCTCAATCCCCACTTACTCTCCCAATACCCGGCCAATTGTAGATTTGTCTTCCCTCCCACACAAAACATTTTCCCCTCTCCATTTCACTCTCCCAGCCCCATCCCATTCTAATCCTCCCCCAACATCAGCTCCCTTCTAGTTCCAGCCCCACCCAGCATCCGCTCCCTTCTAGTCCCCCATCAGCCCATTTCCAATCCTATCCTAGCCCCCCATCAGCCCACTTCCAGTCTTAACCCCTCCCCCATATCCCAGGTAGATTAAAAAAGAAAAACTTGCTGCCGCTGCCGCCATGGCAGCAGCAGAATCGAGCGTCCCGTGGGGCCCCCCCTGCCCGGCAGAGTCCTCCATGCAGCCTCAGCGCGGACTTTTCAGAGCCGCAAAGGGAGAGTTTCCCTTTCTCGTGGCTCTGTTTAAGCCCATGGGGCTGATGGGAAACAGGAAATCCTGTTTCCTATCAGCACCAGCGGGTTAACAGCACCACGAGGGAGAAGCTCTCCCTTTGCGGCTCTGAAAGCCGGCACTTAGGGAGCTGAGGCCGCATAGAGGACTCTGCCGGGCAGGGGGGCCCCACAGGATGCTCGATTCTGATGCTGCCATGGCGGCAGCGGCAGCAAGTTTTTTTTTTTTTTTAATTTACCAGCAGATGCAGAATGTTGTTTGCGCGGGGCCCCCTGAAACACGGGGCCCTGTGCAAACAACATTCTTGTACAATGGACAGGCCTGCCCTGAAGTTTTGTGCCATTGATAAGCACTGAAAATATGTAATTTGTGCTCAAGTCCATGAATGGGCCTTTACACATATATTTTAGCCAGTCACTAGTTTGTAAGGACCTGCATTGGACCGGTGGTGTGGGCAAGCACAGAGGCAGAACACGGCAGAGCTCAAATTTACGTGTGAATTATAAAATACTATAACATATACAGCAGCCCTAGGGTAGATGCAACTGACTGTGCGTAGAGGTTTTGCGTACCTCTCCCACCCCCCGCCCCCCCAACACACTTAAGTGGTGGCAACTAAAATGCTTATTGGGCACAAATTTATAAAATTACCCTGTTAGAGGGTAATTTTGTAACAGGGCTCCATGGCTAGGCACCTACTTGTCTTTATAAAATCCTAATAGAGAAAGCATCTTTAATGTAGGTGCAAGCAGGTGGAAAGGAGCATGCATACTTTACACATGTATGCATGTAGATGAAAATATTTTATAACCTGTGCACATAAGGGAAAACTCCACCCATGCTGTTCCCAGACCACACCCACTGGCACATCCTTTCACGTCAAAGCGCTTTGCACTGGTCACTAGTTTATAAGGTGTCTTTTGGGGAAACTGCTAGGTACGTATGAGCTAGACTGGCCACTGCTGGAAACAGGATACTGGGCTTGATGGACCTTGGTCTGACCCAGTATGGCATATCTTATGTTCTTAGTCATTGATGTGCATATGTGGTCACATACGTGCCAGAATGATATCATACTGGCAGCACATCCTATAGGTGTTCTTTCAGGTGCAGGGCACACTATCTCCCACCTCTCTTCTTTACCTGGTACACCACAGGCTGAAGCCTGCGCCAGCCGCACTTGTCTCTCTCTCAGCCTCCAGGTGGCACTGACAGCACACTTCATTCAGATGCATCGGTCATCGGACAGTGCAGGCCTGATAAGTTGTTTTTTGAGCTGCACCGGCTATGTTGAAGGACGGCTGACCTGTTGTTGTTCTAGGTATAAAGCGCTGTTTTGTAGGAGTAAAAAGATGCCCCTGATGAAGCATGTATACTAGAGGGGCGCTGAAGTGAGACGTTGGGGAGACAGACAGATCTCATTACACTTTAAAGATTGGTTGCATGTTAAGCTGCTGCTGATGAGATCTGTTTATGCTGTGTTTTGGATTTTGTACATGTTGTTGCTGTTAAGTGCCGTCGAGTCAGAGTCGACTCATGGCGACCCTCTGCATAGCTATCCTAAATTGTGTTCGGTCTTCAGTCAGGCGGCTCATTGTTGACAGACTGGTACCTGTAGCTGCTGTTATTGTATCGATCCATCTCATTGCTGGCCTTTCTCTTTTGCGTTGACCTTCTATCTTGCCAAGCATGATGTCTTTCTCTAATGATCTCTCTCTTCGCATGATGTGTCCAAAGTATGAAAGTCGAAGTCTTGTCATCTGAGCTTCTAAAGAAAGCTTAGGTTTGATCTCCTTTAGTACAGACTGGTTTGTTCTTCGGGCAGTCCATAGTATACACAGTATTCGCTGCCAGCACCATAATTCAAAGGCATCAGTTTTCTTCCTGTCTATCTTTTTCACTGTCCAGCTTTCACATCCATATGATGTTATTGAAAATACCATGGCTTGAACAAGTCGAATCTTTGTATGGAGAGAGACATCTCTGCTCTTGAGAATCTTATCTAGGTCTTTCATAGCCATTCTGCCAAGAGCAATGTGTCTGATTTCTTGACTGCTTGTTGCTTCTTTATTGATAGTTGATCCAAGTAGGTTAAAGTTATTCACGATTTCAATTTCTTCTCCTTCAACGATGAACCTGTTGATTATGCCAGTTGTCATGATCTTTGTCTTCTTTACATTAAGGTGCAAGCCCATTTTGAGACTATGTTCTTTGATTGTGAGAAGCAAATGTTTCAGATCATCTTCACTTTCAGCCAGTAATGTGGTATCATCAGCATAGTGAAGGTTGTTGATTAGTCTTCCGCCAATCTTCACCTCTGTTGTCTTCATACAATCCTGCTTCTCTGATGATTTTTTCTGCATATAAATTAAACAGGTAGGGGGAAAGTATGCAGCCTTGTCTTACACCTTTGCTTATTTTAAACCATTCTGTTTCTCCTTGTTCCATTCGAACTGTTGCTTCTTGATCACTGTACAGATTGTGCAAGAGAACGATCACGTGTTCTGGTATACCCATGCTTCTTAATGTGGCCCAGAGTTTCTCATGGTTTACACAGTCAAAAGCCTTGCTATAGTCAATAAAGCACAAATAGATATCCTTTTGGTATTCTTTAGTCTTTTCAAGGATCCATCTCACATCCACAATGTTGTCTCTCGTTCCTCGCCATTTCCTGAACCCTGCTTGCACTTCAGGTAGTTCTTGTTCCAGGTTTGGTTGTAGTCTCTTTTGAATAATCTTCAGTAGAATCTTGCTGGCATGTGGGATCAGAGCGATTGTGCGATAATTTCCACAGTCAGTTGGATCACCTTTCTTTAGTACTGGTATAAACACAGATCTTTTCCAGTCAGTTGGCCATGATGTTGTCTTCCATATTTCTTGGCAGAGCCTTATAAGTACGGTAACAGCTTCATCAGATTGCTGTAATACTTCTATGGGAATGCAATCAATGCCTGGTGCTTTGTTCTTTGATAAGGCTTTCAATGCTGCTTCAACTTCTTCTTTCATCACCAATGGTTCCCGATCATAAGGTACAGGTTGAAACGGCTGTTGATCCACTTGATCTTTATCATATAAAAACTCTGTATATTCCTTCCATCATTTCTTGATCTTCTCAGCATCATTCAACAAAGAACCTTGAGCATCTTGTAACATTCCAATTTGAGGCTGGAACTTTTTCTTTAACTCTCGTAGCTTTAGGAAAGCCAATCTTGTTCTTCCTCTAATAGTTTCTGCTTCTATTTCCTTGCATGCGTCATTGTAGTACTTTTCCTTTCCCTGTCTTGCTGCACACGTTGGAAATCTCTGTTGACTTCTGCGATTGTCTTTCTTTCTCCTCTGGCTTTAGCTTCTCTCCGTTTCTAGGCAATTTTCAGAGTTTCTTCCATCATCCATTTTGGCCGTTTTTGCTTTTTCTCCTTTTGTAGAGACTTCTCGCTTTCTTCCAACCCAACCTTCTCGATATCATTCCATAACTCTTCTGGAGCTCTGTCATTTGTATCTAAAGCAGCAAATCGATTTTGCAGGCAGTCTTTAAATTCCAGTGGTATATTCTCCAGGTCATATTTTGCTGCATTCATGAGTGATTTGCCCTTTTTCAACTTTAGCTTGAGTTTGCATACTAGTAGTTGATGATCTGCACCACAGTCAGCTCCAGGTTTTGTCTTTGTTGATGTTACAGAGCTTTTCCATCATTGACTTCCACAGATGTAATCAATTTGATTTTTATACAATCCATTGGGTGAAGTCCATGTGTACAGTCGCCGCTTGTGTTGCTGGAAGAAGGTGTTTGAGATGAATAGATCGTTGGTCTTGCAGAATTCTATCAGTCTTTCTCCAGTTTCATTTCTGTTGCCAAGTCCATATTTCCCAACTACTTTGCCAACCTTTGTGTTCCAGTTACCCATGACTATCAGGATATCCTGTTTGCATGTTCTGTCAACTTCAGCTTGTACTTGTTCATAGAACTCTTCAATTTCATTCTCTTCTGCAGCTGTTGTTGGGGCATATACTTGAATTATAGTTGTGTTAATAGGCATTCAGCTGAGACCTGTCCATCTTGGGAGACCCTGCCAGTAGTTAAACTACGGATAGTTTAGCTCTTAGCATCACTGATGCACACAAGCCCTCACAGCAGGACAAGCTGCAAACCAAGTGAGGGTTGTACATGCTATGGATGCAATTTATGTGGTTTTTGGCAACAGTGAAAGGTTGGTCATTGATGCGATAGGGCTAACAGCACACGGGTTTCCTGTATGCTGATATATTTGCCCGATAGTTCTGAGACCTTCTTTCTTGGTTTAAATGTTTAGGTTTTGCCTCTTTTTGAAATTCATCATAATTTTTTGATAAATGTGGAATGTGATTTGAGTTTTTTGGTAAACAGAATTTATGCCACTACCCCAACTCGAACCCCATGCACATACAAGAGATTTAGACAGAGTGCATACTCAGAGCAGGAAGTGATGCTTTAACTCCTCAAATGCCAATCTTTAGTGATAATGAGTTTGCCATCATAGGCAGCTAGTGAAGTACTTGATTGTGGAGGTTGAAGCTGAAGAGCAGGGGGGGGGGGGAAGATGTGGGCAAGGATGGGTCTAGGATCGCAAATTCTAAGGTTAACACCTGCCACCTGCACATTTTCTGTTATCCCCACACTTCCAGCACAGTCTCTGATTTAATTACATAAACTTTACATAACAGAAATAGGCCTGTTTATATTAATATGGAATTCAGATACATCACCCATGATTTATTTTTCAAATTTATTTTTATCTGTAAAAACATCTACAATCGCATAAATACACCAAATCTTTACAGATGAAGTACAATATATAACCAAAAGAGAGCTCCTGGATTCATTTATTTTATTTTGTGCACATGCCCCCCTGCCCTGGGTATTACTTTTAGAAGGAATTTGTCCAGAATTAGCTATCTGTGCATCTAGATCTTGTCTTCTGTGAATGGAGCAACAGCCTTGGGAAGGGAGGGGAGAGAGCTACAGTGTGTGAAAGTCACTGCTGGGGCAGGAAAGGTAAGGTGAGGTGAGGTGGAGTGGAAATACTTGCTGCTGGGGTGTGGGATACAGCGGTGAGATGCAGAGAGTGACTGGTAAGGACGAGAGTGGGGTGGAGAGAGTGAGAGTGACTGCTGAGGGGCAGGAGTGGAAAGAATTAAAAGTTTCCCCAGTGAATTTCGCCAAGTATCATCTCAGTGACAGCAACACCAACTCTCTACTACCAGAAACTTTGGAAAGAACAAAACACCCAGCAAAAATCATTTTTTAAACCTATGCAGCAAAGCAGTCAGAGTAACAACAGTCCTAACTCCCAGGACTCAATCACCAAATCTCTTACTTATGAAAGGCAGCGCAGCAAATAAGCTCCTCTTTCTAGGTGTGGCCCTTGCAGGATGCAGGGCCATGTGCAGAAACTCTTTGCAGGCTTTACTTGCATAAGTCAGTAGGGACCGAAACGTGGGCCTATGTGTGAAAAGCACCGTCACTCATTGGTAGAGAGGGGATAGCCTCCTACTGGGAAAACAGAATAAATCAAACTGCCAGAGATTCTTGTATAACAACTAAGCACCGCAAGATACCGTCCTCACCTCTATCACACACAGAGTTCAGACAGACCCTCACCTAATACAAGATAAATATGCAGACAAGATAGAAACTCGAAATACCAAGAAACCAGACTGTGCGCACAGTGCAGCATTAGAGAAATAGGGACAGAGAGGCACTTCCTGCCCTGCACTGCAGATCACCAAGATATGGGAAATGCACACTCCATAAACCGACATATTCCAGTCACTAAACTTAAAATAATGCTGCCTTTAGTCTCCCTCAGCCTTCATCTAATCTCTTCTGCTTCACATCCCTCCCCAGCTCAAGCTCCTTCATCCTCTCCGCTGACTCCAGTCCCCAGGTCCTTTCTCCCTTTTAATCCTCCCATCCCTAATCCCTTCTCCAGCTCCTTCATCCTCTCCGCTGACTCCAGTCCCCAGGTCCTTTCTCCCTTTTAACCCTCCCATCTCTAATCCCTTCTCCAGCTCCTTCATCCTCTCCGCTGACTCCAGTCCCCAGGTCCTTTCTCCCTTTTAACCCTCCCATCCCTAATCCCTTCTCCAGCTCCTTCATCCTCTCCGCTGACTCCAGTCCCCAGGTCCTTTCTCCCTTTTAACCCTCCCATCCCTAATCCCTTCTCCAGCTCCTTCATCCTCTCCGCTGACTCCAGTCCCCAGGTCCTTTCTCCCTTTTAACCCTCCCATCCCTAATCCCTTCTCCAGCTCCTTCATCCTCTCCGCTGACTCCAGTCCCCAGGTCCTTTCTCCCTTTTAACCCTCCCATCTCTAATCCCTTCTCCAGCTCCTTCATCCTCTCTGCTGACTCCAGTCCCCAGGTCCTTTCTCCCTTTTAACCCTCCCATCCCTAATCCCTTCTCCAGCTCCTTCATCCTGGTGTGTGCTTGCTCTCTTTCCACCTCACTCCCAATCTCTTGTACTCTGTCAAACCCCAGCCCCAAGTCTCTCCCCTCTTCAGAACTCTCTCCCCTTCCCTTCCTCCCCATTTCAGTTCCTTCTCCTCACTTCCTGTCTTCTCTTCTGCTTTACGCCACCGTCTCGAGTCTAGACTCTCTCCAAAGCCGTCCTACCCCACCTGAGGTACAGTCTCCCTCTTCCTTTACCATCACCACCTCAGGTAGATCTCCCTCTCCCTTCCTCTCCAGTGCTTCAGATCCTTTCCACACAGTCCACAGGAAGCTGTTCCACTTGACTAGCAGATGTCCTAGTGTTGGGATCAGAATGGCTCGGGCCAGATCTGCAGGCTGTGCCTTTGTGGCCTTCTCAAACTCCTCTGCCTAGCAGCAGCTCTAGATGAGAAGAGGGTCAAAGGGCAAACAAATGCTTGCAAGTATGGTCCCACTCTGGATCGGGACAATTTTTCCCCAACAAGCCATAGCCCGGGATATTTAGTCTCCCCATGCCTTTTATACCTGGTGCCTTTGGTTGCCCTCACCTTCTATCAGCCTAACAGACTGATCCCAACCTGATTTTGCCCTATTGCATGCATGGGTTTGTGGTTTTGCATTTTTTAAGGGAAATAAATTAGAAACAATAAATCCATGCAGCGCAAGAGGTAAAACCAGGACTGGATCAGCCTGTACAGTTGACCCAGGGTAAGGTAACTGTATCTTGCCACTTACTTCATATGCTTTATTTTATTATTTAGCAAGCATTTGTATACCGCTCCTTCCAGCGATCAGAAGCGGGGAAGATTACATGGATAAAGCTGTCGAATCAAGACAGAATAATTTTGATTTGTACATAAAGATTCAAAAGGTTAGCACGTCACGCAGAAAATTATCTACTTCTAAGCTAAGGGGATAATAATTTACATATGTACATTTATACATTACAGGTTTTCTGGGGTGCTGTGGGGGAGTTGCCCCTCATGCGAGTTTAGTACAGGTTGAAATGACTTTGAAATAGGTGGGTTTTGAGTTTCTTTCTAAAGTCGGCTAGATCAATGTTGGCTCGTGGGTCGGGTGAGAGTTGGTTCCATAGTGTCGGTGCTGTGTATGAGAAAGCCCTGTTACTAGTGATTTTTTTGACTGATCTGATATCTGTTGGAGTGTGGAGGGTGTTGGAATTGATGGTTCTCCTGTTTCTGTTGGATGGTTGCAATCTGATTAGGGTGTTGAGGAAGGACGGTGCTATGCTGTGGATGAGTTTGAAGGTGGTCGTCAGTATTTTGTATTTTGTGCGGGCTGCTATGGGGAGCCAGTGTAGCTCAATTAGTACTGGTGTAATGTGTTCAGTAAGACTTTTCTTCATGATGATCCTGGCAGCTACATTTTGTGCCATTTGAAGGATGTTCAGGGTTTTCTTAGGAAGTCCTTGAAGAATGGCGTTGCAATAGTCGAAATGTGGCATGATGAGTGCTTGAGCAACGGATCTGAAGTCGTGGGGATCAATAATATTCCATATGGGTTGTAGAGCTCTCAGTTTGTAGAAGACTGCCCTGTTGGTTTTGCGCAGGTGAGTTTCCATTTTTAGGTCACAGTCAAATGTAACTCCTAAATATTTTATTTCTTTCTTTGTTTGATAAGTGTTATTGCACAGGGTTATTGATGTAGGTGGGTCAAAATTTGCTTTCCTTGAGATATACATCACCTCAGTTTTCTTGTGGTTGATTGTCATGCTGCTTTGTTGTAACCAGTTTTGCATCTCGCCAAGACATGTTTCGAGTGAGCTGTAGTCCGGGTTGTCAGTGTCAAGTTGTGTGTACAGCATAATATCATCGGCATAAATGTGGTAGTTGATTTTATGCTGTGTAAATATTTTGCATAGTGGTTGCATATATACGTTGAAAAGGAGTGCTGAGAGTGCAGAGCCTTGTGGTATACCTTGTGTTTGAGAGAATGCTTCTGCTTTTTCGCCGTTGAATTGTACCTGTTGCATTCGGTTTGAGATGTATGATGTGAACCACTTTAGTGGGGTTCCTGATATTCCTATTGACTTGATTCTGTTTATGAGGGTTCGATGGTTAACTGTATCAAAGGCAGCTGAGATGTCGATGAATAGGAGTATATACATTTTCTTTTTGTTTTCCAGGCCCTTGAGTAGGTTGTTAAGTAGAACTAGTAATAGGGTTTCGACCCCATGATGTTGTCTGAAGCCGTATTGCTGGTCATCTAGAGGAGCATTGTCGTTCAGGTGGTCTTGGAGTTGTAATAGGACCGCCTTTTCAATGATCTTTGCTAGGAATGGTATGCTCAATATTGGGCGGTAGGATGCTGGGTCATCTCTGCTGAGTGTACTGTTTTTTAGAATAGGTCTTATGACGGATTTCTTTAGCTCAGTGGGCATGAATCCTTGTTGTAGTGATAGGTTTACTATGTGCGAGATGTACGATGCTATGTCCTGTTTCACTGCCTTGATCCAGGTTGCTGGGCAGGGGTCGAGTGGGGATGTGGTGCTGTTTATACTTGTGAGTATGGTTGCAATTTGCTGATCTCCGATTTTGTGGAAATGTTTCCATAACTGGTCTTGATTTGTGTTGGTCTCAAGGTTGTTTAGTGGTGTCGGTTGTGTTGAGTCATGGTAGGGTGTAGGTCTTGTGGCAGTTAGTTTGCTCGCATAGTGGTTTGCCAATGTTTGGGCCTTGATGGAGTTGTTTAGGTTGTCGCTTTGAGATGTTTTAGTAAGAGATTTGACGAGTTCAAATAACTCCCGCGGTCTGTTGATCGCTTTACTTAATATGTTAGTGTGATGGTTTCTCTTAGCAGAGTTGACGTCATCTTTGTACTTTGTAAGAAGGGTCATGTATTTGGTTTTGAGCTCGATGGATTTGGTTTGTCTCCATTTTCTCTCTATTTTGCGGAGTTCTCTCTTCGATCTTGCTAGAGTTTCCGTGTACCAGGGTTCGGAGCTGGGCTTGCTTGCATTACCTGAGGTTTTCGATGTAGGGTTTGAAGCATTTTGTATGTTCGTGTTCCATCTGTTTGTTAGATCGATCATCCAGGTCCGTGTAGTCCAGATCTATGTGAGATGAAATGGTATTTATGAGGTGTTCTTTGTTGAACTTCCTGATTGGGTGAGGTATTCTCATTTCCTTTGCATTTTTGGGTAGGGACGGCAATTTTATTTTGAGATCGATTTGGTGGTGATCGGACCATGGGACTTGGGTTATCTTTAACTTAGGTGGTTCTAAGTTTGGTTGACGATTGGTGGGGACGAAAATCATGTCCAGGGTATTTCCCCTATCATGGGTGGCATTGTTTACTATTTGGTGGTAGCCTAGTTGGTCCATGGCTTCAAAGAAGGTGTTCGAGTGGGTTGGGGGAATTGATGCTAAGTTCAAATCTCCCAGGATGATTTGGAATTTTTTGTTTTGGGTGGTAGTGATGTTTTCCAGTGCTGTGGCTAGCACTTCGTGGTGTGGAGAGGGAGGTCTGTATATTAGGCAGATGGATAAAGCCGTGTTTTCTACTTTGAGTAGGTCAATGTCTGTGTTTGTGATCGTGGATGTGATTGTTAGTTGCAGGCTGGCTTTGGCTGCTATGAGGACTCCACCTCCTCTTTTGTTGGTGCGTGGGCAGTTGTGGAGTTTGTAGCCGGGTTTACTTATTTGGTTTACTATAGCAGGATCAGAGTCAGTGAGCCAAGTTTCCGTTAATGTGTAAATTATGTGTAATTCCGTTAATGTGTAAATGTGTAAATTACAGCTTTGGCTGGCAGGACTGATGCTAGAGGTGATTCAAGGTGTTGAAGCCCTAGACAAACCTTAAACCTTCAGTGCCCCCTCCCCCGTGGCTGTCAGAATCTATTGTTTAGCTTTGAATGCCCTGCTCTTTGCCAGCCCCCAGAAGCTTCCACCCTAGTTAATCGCCTAGTTTGCCTAGTGGTTGGGCTGGCCCTGATGGCTGAAACTGTAAAACAGACTCCTAGAAAAATGGACTAACATCTGCCTGGTGCCCCATCTCGCCTCTTCTTCTGCAAAGGCAGTGTTACAGGACTCTCATGCATCTGTGAAGACAGCAAACATTCACCGCCGAAAGGCACTGCTGCTCCCCTTTTAACTTTATGCATGGCGCTCCTGGAAAAACAAAAAGAAATATGGTCAAACATTATTTATTTATTTTTTTGTTTCAACATTTTTATTGAATTTTATGAAAACATTAAAGGAATAATACAAATTGAGAAAAGAAATAAAAAGAACAAAGGGCAACACACAAAGCAGTGCATGAATATACAAAAGGAATAATAACATTATCATCATCATTAGCTAAAGTGAAACAGTTATACAATTAATATGAATTAAGTATCTTAATACTATGTGGCGACACAATTATGAAAAATAAGAGTATCTAGTAATGATTTAATGAGGCAAGTAATGATTAAATGAGGAGAAAGAAAATACATAGAACAAACATTTTTGTATGCAGGTTAATTATAATATAAAATCATGATATAATTGCAAGGGCGTTAATGGGATAATCACTATAATAGGAGAGAGAGGACAGGTTCCCACAGTCTCTTAACCTTGGATACCTTGTTAGTCTTGTCAGCTGTTTTAATTTCAAATGTTTGAATTTGTCCTAGGGCAGCGATGGCGAACCTATGGCACGCGTGCCAGCTGTGGCACGCGAAGGCCTTGCAGCTGGCACGCGTGAAGGTCCGCAGAAAAAGAAAAAGCGGGCTCTGGCTGCTGCCGCGGACGCGGCAGCATGCAGTGTCCCGCGGGGCCCCCTCCGCCCGCTAAGCCCCTCTGCAAGGGCTTTCAGATTCGCGAGGGAGACAGCGTCTCCCTCGCCTCTCTGTTAAGCCCGCAGGGGCTAATGGGAAATTTCCCATCAGCCCCTTTAGACGCGAGGGACTGATGGGAAATTTCCCATTAGCCCCTGCGGGCTTAACAGAGACGCGAGGGAGACGCTCTCCCTCGCGAATCTGAAAGCCCTTGCAGAGGGGCTTAGCGGGCGGAGGGGGCCCCACGGGACATTGCATTCTGCCGCTGCCGCGGCAGAAGCCAGAGCCAGCTGCTTTTTTTTTTTTTTAAATTTGCCATGGGGGGTGGGTTAGGACTGCTAATGGGCTGGGGGGGGGTTAGGACTGCTAATGGGCTAGGGGGGGGTTAGGACTGCTAATGGGCTAGGGGGGGTTTGGACTGCTAATGGGCTAGGGGGGGGTAGGACTGCTAATGGGCTGGGGGGGTAGGACTGCTAATGGGCTGTGGGCTGATGGGGGCTGTCTGGAAATGGGGTGATGGGGGGTTAGGACTGGTAATGGGCTATGGGGGGGGGGGGGGTTAGGAGTGCTAATTGGCTAGAGAGGGGGGGTTAGGACTGCTAATGGGCTAGGGGGGGTTAGGACTGCTGATGGGGAGGGGTTAGGACTTGGGGTGGGCTGTTGGGTGGGGTTAGGACTGGAAGTGGGCTGATGGGGGGTTAACACTGGAGGTGGTCTGATGGGGTTAGGACTGGTAATGGGCTATGGGGGGGTTTAGGACTGATAATGGGCTATGGGGGGCTGGGACAAGAAATGGGCTGATGGGGAGGGGTTAGGACTTGAGGTGGGCTGATGGGGTTAGGACTGGTAATGGACTGTGGGCTGATGGGGGGGGTTAGGACTGGCAATGGGCTATGGGGGGCTGACTGGAAGTGGGCTGATGGGGGGTTAGGACTGGAAGTGGGCTGATGGGGGGTTAGGACTGGTAATGGGTTATAGGGGGGGGCTTAAACTGAAAATGGGGTGATGGGGGGTTAGGACTGGAAGTGGGTTGATGAGGGGGGGATAGGACTGGTATTGGGTTGGGGGGTTGCTAGGACTGGAAATGGGTTGGGGGGCTGCTAGGACTGGAAATGGGCTGATGCAGGGACTAGAAGGGAATGGATGCTGGGTGAGGCTGGAACTAGAAGGGAGCTGGTGTTGGGGGAGGATTAGAATGGGATGGGGCTGGGAGAGTAAAATGGAGAGGGGAAAAATATTTTGTGTGGGAGGGATAAAAAATCTACAATTGGCCGGGTATTGGGAGAGTAAGTGGGGATTGAGGATGGAGGGGTAAATTTTGAGTAGATGAAATAGGAATGAGGAAAGAGCAAAAGGAGAAAGATTAGTATGTTAAAGCAGATGTAGAGAGAGAATGGAAAAAAACCCCAAGAAGACAGAAGAAAGGACAAATGGACAGCAGATGGAGAGTTAGCAGAAGACACGAAGAAACCAGAAGAAAGTGGCTGGAACAATTGCAACTGAAAAAAAATGCACAAAAGGTAGAAAAATATCTCTTTATTTTGAATTTATTAATTGGAATATGTCAGCTCTGGGAAATGTGCATCATTAATTTTTGCGCTTTGTTTAGTACAAGAGGAAATTAATATATAGTTTTATTTCTACAGTGTTGTTGTATATTCCAAGTTTGGCTTTTGGGGTTCCCAGTTTAATTATTGTCTTCCTGTTTCTAAATTGTGATTCCTTGTTTGGTAATGGTCTGTTCTGCATGTGTAACTGAGCTGAGGTATTCTGTTTATATAATTCCTATTTGACATTGCCACTTGTTCTTTCCCCAGTAGGTCATGTATTGTTGTTCTCTGAGATGTATTGGTTTAATATTTGCAGTGTTGCCTTTTGATAGGTAGAGTATGGTGCTTTGTGAGTCCTGGTAGTGCTGTTAGGATACGGCGGGTTTGCTATGGGTTCTAAATGGGCAGCGTTTGTAGTAGTTCCTAATGTGCCTGGCGGTTGGTACTGGATTATAGTAATGTAGAAACCTTTTAGTCTTTCTTTATCCATATACTCATTAAGAGGCATGTTTACTAAAAGTTAGTGTATGGTAACATTATGCAAATATTTATGCAAATGAAGCACCTTATGCAAATGGAGCTTTAATTGACGTGCTGGCACTTTGAGGAAATTCTTTGGTTTTGTGCGGCAGTTTGGGCACTCGGGCTCAAAAAGGTTAGCCATCACTGTCCTAGGGTATGCCACGAAAAGGTAATATTCAAATTAGACAAATCTTTCCAACTGTGAAGAATCATTTGAATTGATAGAGAAATTAAAATATCAAAGTTTTCAGGAAATGGGATGGTCAAAAATTCTAGTTGAATTTTGATACAATTTTAAGTAATGATGAGGCCAAAACTCTTTGTTCCATGTGTGGGCCAAGCACTATTAGAAATGTGTAAATTACAGCTTTCCAATGATAGGAAATAAATTGTAAACGGAATAATTACATAAAGCAGCATGATTAACACACTATATTTTTAAGATAATTCAATTGACAGTTAAAATAATATAACTGTAGGTCCTCTTTTTTTGTTTGTTGTTTAATTTCTAAGATGGCAACAGTTTGACACATTTACTAGTATGACCTCCCAGCATACAAACACACAGAGTAATCAACCTATCATCAGGGATGGAAATCAACTAGGGTGCAGCTGTGCTGATAGTCATCAGAAAGGTTGCTTTGGATCCTGAACTCCTTATTCTCCTGTTTAATACCAATGTGTGTTTTAATTATTCCATATAAATGAAATCCCTAGTTCCTGTTTGTCTGTCTTATAGAGATTGTAAGCTTTGTAGGCTAGCAGTTTTATAGAACTGATAACTAGTAGTAGGAGAAAGTCATGCAGACCCAATGGGAATTCTTGCTTTTAAAGGCTGGACAAATTACCACAATAAAAGGTGCATTCGTTGGTACACATTCAGTTTGTATGGGCACCTAACATTTCAAGTGAGTACAAATCACTTGTACAAAGATACATTTATGAGTTACCATGTGCACAATCAGTTGCATGCTTAAAGTTCTTGCACATATACAATGTGCACCTCAAAACTTGAATAAGTGAAATGAACATGAAAATACAATCAGGAAAATTTTATTTGAAATGAGCATAAAGCAAACTGTTTTTGGCCATGCAGAACCTACATCCTTACAGTTCAAACACGTTTGCTTCGGTGTTAAATAAAATACATCACAGCACAGGCAAAGAAAACCTAAGAATAACCTAAGGGACCAGAAACAGGAGGCTTAATATTTTGAGAAATGCAGATAGCTGCATTCTTTTAAATCAGGGGTTTTCAGCCCAGTCCTCAGGGCACACCTAGCCAGTCAGATTTTCAGGATAACTACAATGAATATGCATGAGAAATATTTGCATATATTGGAGGAAGTACATGCAAATCTATCTCGTGCATATTCATTGTGGCTATCCTAAAAACCCGATTGGCTAGGTATGTCCCAAGGACCAGGTTGAGATATCAACGTTTTATTTTTAGCTGGGGGCGGTGGGAGGTTGGGGAGGTCCTGCAAGGGATAGGGACAATGTGGGAGAGATGCGAGACTCAGAGAAAGAGAGGGGGGGGGGGATGCTGCCCTAAGGGGGTTAGGGAGGGAAAGGGGAAATGCTGGCAGACTGATGGCGGGGGAGGGAGGCATGGAGCAGCCCTAGGGGGTGTTGTGCTGAGGGGGCTCGTAGAGATATGAATATGGTGCGCTCTCTCTGGTTCTGAGCAGAGATGACAATTAGACTCTGCACTAAAATGCTTCCTTGCACGAGAGGAAGAGAGAGAGCGCGAGCGAGCGAGTGCACTGTAGGTCTTTTTCCACAATAGTCTTAGATGCAGAAAGCCGCCCTCTCTCGACTCTAGTACAGGTAGCGTCCAATGTCATCAAAAGAAAGCAACGGTTTTTTAACACTGGTGATGCCTTAATCACGGGGCTTCGCAACTGTACTTCAGCTGCAGTCCTCCAAGCCTCTCGCACCAGCTCGTAAGCGCCATTCATCCTACTCCGCGGGCATGAAACCCCCTCGCCTGCCAATCACTTGAAGCCAGTAAGCGAGTCCTGCCCCTAAAGCTATGCGGAGTGAATCCGGACTCCTGCTGCATGGCTCCGAGTCCCGATCTACGTGCACAGGTTGGGAATGAAGGCGGCTGCCTGGCCCCAGACTGCGCAGAGCTCAGCATCAGCCCCTCGCCCCCACCCCGCCCCCTCTCCTCTTTGGCTCTTTCACTTCTGCAGTCTCCACCTTAAACGCCCAGGCTGGAGGGAAATGGAAACACCGGCCAATCAGGAGGGAGAAGCTGCCTGGAGCGCCCAATCAGGAAGCTGCTTTATTATAGCCTTAGCCGCGGCTTTACCCCACTGCCTGCAGGGACTTGTAGTTTTGCTATCCTTGGGTGAGGCAATGGGGACTATCAATCTGCGAGTGCTGGAGCAAAAAACAGGACTGCCCTAAAAAACTGGAGCCAGTTGGCCGCTCTTGCTCTGTCTTTGTTTTGCCACATTGCATGCATCAGGCAATGGGGACACAGCCTACGCTAGATCCCCGTTTAAATTACATTATAAGATGAATAAAAGCAGACCCGCTTTCTTTTCACTGGCAGCAATTTAAGATTAGCCGCTCTTGGACCTCAGCAGGACTTAGACTTAAATGCTGGCAGGATGAACTTGAGGCCAGGGGCTATAAGCAGCTTGAGAGAGCTGCATCCTTCCCCCCCCCCCCCACCCCACCCCACATTCTGTTACCCTAGGGCTTAGGCAAATGTCTAGTCTGTCAACCAGCAGAGCAAATCCTGCAGGTTGTGCCAAGGTGATCAGACAGAATAGTCAGTGACACTTACTCGCACTTATCAGATTAGCATATGAACCAGTTAGTACAGTACTTTTGAAACTTGATTCTATTTGCTGGTTATGCTGCAGTGGTTGTGATGCTCTCTGTACCCTATTGCTAACTCCAGACTTTGCTCCTTTCACCTTGTTACTCCTTATGCCTGGAACAAACTACCTGAGTCTGTAGTCAGGCTTCATCACTGGCCCCTCTCAAATCCATGCTGAGAGCTCACCTCATCCTTGCTGCTTTCAGATCTTAACTCACCTAGTCTGCTTTGTGTTTCCTTACCACTCCCATATCTACAGCTACTGTGTTGTCTGTCTTGACTAGATTGTAAGCGCTGATTAGCAGGGACCATCTATGTGTCTGCACAGTACTGCATCCGTCCTGTAGTGCCATATAAATGTTCAGTAGTGCTAGTAGTAATTCTCACACATCTGTCAGCGTTGCCAACTCAAGTCAGGTGAATTCATCCCCATTGCATGTCTGCTGTAACAGTTCTCATTTCCCTATGACCAGTAATATTGCATCGTGATGCAGATTATAGGGAAAATAAGGACTGGATCAGCCTGTTTGATTTTGACTTGCTGTTGTTGTTGTTGGTGTTGTTGTTAAGTGCCGGCGAGTCAGAGTCGACTCATGGTGACCCTCTGGCTAGCTATCCTAACTTGTGTTCGATCTTCAGACTGGTACCCATAGCTGCTGTTATTGTATCGATCCATCTTATTGCTGGCCTTCCTCTTTTGCGTTGACCTATCTTGAAAAGCATAATGTCTTTCTATAATGATCTCTCTCTTCGCATGATGTGTCCAAAGTATGAAAGTCAAAGTCTTGTCATCTGAGCTTCTAAAGAAAGCTTAGGCTTGATCTCTAGTACCGACTGGTTTGTTCTTCGGGCAGTCCATGGTATACACAGTATTCACCGCCAGCACCATAAAGGCATCAATTTTCTTCCTGTCTGTCTTTTTCACTGTCCAGCTTTCACATCCATATGATGTTATTGAAAGTACCATGGCTTGAAGAAGTCGAATCTTTGTAGGGAGAGAGACAGCTCTGCTCTTGAGAATCTTATCTAAGTCTTTCATAGCCATTCTGCCAAGAGCAATGCGTCGTCTGATTTCTTGACTGCTTGTTGCTTCTTTATTGATAGTTGATCCAAGTAGGTTAAAGTTGTTCACAATTTCAATTTCTTCTCCTTCAACGATGAACCTGTTGATTATGCCAGTTGTCATGATCTTTGTCTTCTTTACATTAAGGTGCAGGCCCATTTTGAGACTTTGTTCTTTGATTGTGAGAAGCAAATGTTTCAGATCATTTATTTATTTATTTTATTTAGTATACATTTGTATACTGCTACTTCCAGCGATCAATAGCGGTTTGATTACATGCTGAATGATGTCAATCATGACATAAAATTTGGGTTAAAAACACATTGATTTGAAGGGAAAAGCACAGCACACAGGAAGATGGTTTAAAGGAGCGGATTCAGGATTTACATATCTACATTTTTACATTTCGTATCAGTTCTCATTGTTTCGTAGCGAGGCAGCTTGGGGTCCCCTGGGAGTTACATCATATTGTATTGACACTGGAATAGATGTGTCTTGAGTTTTTTTCTGAAAACTATTAGGTCTTTTATTGCTCGTATCTCAGGTGGTAGTTGGTTCCAGAGGGTGGGGGCAGCGTATGAGTATGCTCGGTGGCTAGTACTGGCTTTGACAGATCTGATATCGGTTGGAACATGTAGGTTGTCCGAGTTGACGGTTCTTCTGTCTCTGTTTGAGGGTTGCGTGTTGATAAGGGTGGAGAGAAAGGATGGCGCTGTGTTATGTATGAGTTTGAATGTGGTTATCAGTGTTTTATATTTTATCCGAGCCGTGATGGGGAGCCAGTGGAGTTCAATTAATACAGGTGTGATGTGTTCAGTAATGTTTTTTCTCATGATGATCCTGGCTGCCACATTTTGGGCCATTTGCATAATGTTTAGGGTTTTCTTTGGAAGCCCTTGCAAGATAGCGTTGCAGTAGTCGAAGTGTGGCATAATGAGTGCTTGCGCAACAGTCCTGAAGTTGTGCAGTTCAATGATGCTCCGTAGAGGTTGTAGTACTCTGAGTTTGTGGAAGATTGCCTTATTGGTTTTTCGTAGGTGTTTTTCCATCTTTAGGTTGTTGTCTAACGTGACCCCTAGGTATTTTATCTCATTCTTAGTGTTGTATGTATTTTCGCACAGGGTGATAGTTGCAGGAGGTTCAAAGTTGGGTTTACTGGAGATATACATCACTTCTGTTTTCTTATGGTTTATCATCATGTTGTTCTGCTGTAACCATTGTATCATCTCGTTCAGGCATGTTTCAAGTTGATTATAGTTGGGGTTGACGGTATCTAGTTGTGTGTAAAGCATGATATCATCTGCATAAATGTGGTAGTTGATATTGTGCTGTTTGAATATCTCACAGAGGGGCTGCATATAAACGTTGAAGAGTAGTGCTGAGAGTGCCGAACCTTGAGGTATTCCTTGCGTCATCTTCACTTTCAGCCAGTAATGTGGTATCATCAGCATTGCGAAGGTTGTTGATGAGTCTTCCACCAATCTTCACACCTCTGTTGTCTTCATACAATCCTGCTTCTCGGATTAAACAGGTAGGGGGAAAGTATGTAGCCTTGTCTTACACCTTTGCTTATTTTAAACCATTCTGTTTCTCCTTGTTCCATTCAAACTGTTGCTTCTTGATCAATGTACAGATTGTGCAAGAGTACAATATAACATCAACAAAGACAAAACCTGGAGCTGACTGTGGTACAGACCATCAACTACTAGTATGCAAACTCAAGCTAAAGTTGAAAAAGAGCAAATCACTCATGAATGCAGCAAAATATGACCTTGAGAATATACCACTGGAATTTAAAGACTGCCTGCAAAATTGATTTGCTGCTTTAGATACAGAGGTCCAGAAGAGTTATGGAATGACATCAAGAAGGTTGTGTTGGAAGAAAGCCAGAAGTCTCTACAAAAGGTGAAAAAGAAAAAACGGCCAAAATGGATGACGGAAGAAACTCAGAAAATTGCCCAGAAATGCAGAGAAGCTAAAGCCAGAGGAGAAAGAGACAATCACAGAACTCAGAGATTTCCAAATGTGCAGCAAGACAGGACAAGGAAGAGTACTACTATGACGCATTTGAGGGTTCTCAAGGTGATTCTACTAGATGGCTTATTTCACCATAAAAATATACCAGTTTGAATTCTATTATTTTATAACATTTTTGGGGCAAAATCCAGGCAACATCATGAGAATATAATTACATTTGTGGCATCATAACCATTTTAATACCCCACCATGAAATATAAAGTGGAATCCATTTCTGAACATTTGCATCTATAATAGCAAGAACATGTTCCTTATTTATATGCAGTCTGTTCAACATCCTTATTTAAAAGTATACCTAAATATTTGAGTTGTAAGGGAGACCATTTAAAGGGGAAGTCCTGTACATCTGAGAAATATGAACATGGAGTGACATTATTTTAGATTTATCCCAATTAATTCTGCAACCAGAAAATATAGAAAAGGTATTAACAGTGTTGATAAGATTAGAAATAGAAATTTGGGGGTTAGTTAAGAAAAGTAAAAGATCATCAGCATATGCCGCAAGCTTGGTTTCACTATTAACAAAGGTTCAAGGGCTAAATTAAAATGTAAAGGTGATAAAGGGCATGATGAAGGTGTATTGGTTTAGAGATATTATTGTTGACTATGCCTTGGGATGTGGGATTATAATATAACAACTTTATCCCTCATAGGAAATCATCTTCCAAATGAAACTATTCAATTACTTTATAAAGATAAGGCCATTCAATTCTATCAAACACCTTTTCTGTATCTAATGATAAGGCAATTGATGGAAATGGTTGTTTATTTGTGACATAATTAAGATCATAAAATAATCTTATATTATCACCTATGTATCTTCCATTCATAAATCTAATTTGAGTTTGGTGAACTAAAGAAGGCAGGACCTTATATGGGTTGCAAGAATTTTAGTTAGAATTTTGTAATCCAAGTTTAATAGTGAAATGGGTCTGTAATTTTGAGGTTTAGGTATAAGAACAATATGAGTTTGAGTGAAGTTCTGTTGTTGTTCAGGGTTAGTACATATAAAGCGATATAGATCTAAGAGGAAGAAATTAAGAATATCAGAAACAGTTTTATAAAATTCTGCAGTGTATCCATCAGGGCCTGGAGTTTTACCAGATGGAAAGGATTTAATAGCTTCAATTATTTCTTTTGCGGTAATTCCAGATCCTAATTCATTTTGTGCTATAGGGCGTAGTTTAGGAGAATTCAAGGAACTGATCACATAGATCATTATCTTTATCAGTATCCGAATGAAATAAATGTTCAAAAAACAATTGGAAATATTTTTTTATGTCAGATTGGCTTGTATGAATAGTGGAATTGCTCTCACACAGTGAGGTGATAATATGTTTTCTGTGTTTTCCTTTTAGGTATTGAATCAATTCATTTTATTTGTAAGCTTTTATATACCACCACTTTCATAGATCAGTGGCGATTTACAATGAAACACAACCAAGTTACATTATAACATTCTTGAACTTTTGTACAGTTAATATATTAAGTAACCAAGTAACTAAACATTATATCAACACTAACATAATGATCTACCTATTTTATCATCACTGATATAGTGTTCAGTTTTGTAAATATTGGCATGTAGATTAGTTAAGGAGTTGTATTTATACTTAGCCTGGGTTAATGAATGTAGATTTTGTGGGGTAGGATGTTTAATATAGATACCACAGTACCTAAGCTGCATGTAAATAGTTTTCTGTTTCTATGGAAGCATCCTCATGGTGAATTGTTTAAATACATTGTACCAAAGTTTACTTGTACATAGTTTCAAATGCTCCATATAAATGTTTATTTCCTGTTATATGTAAACCATTTTGCCTTGTAGAAAAATGGTATATAAAACCACTTAAATAAATAAATAAATAAAAATAATATGTTTTTTCCCAATCCTTGAATTGATGTTCTAGCTGAGTTAATTCCAATTTTTCTTTTTAATTCATCCAAGCAGAACAACTCATTTCACCTCTAAATGTTGTTTTATAAGTTTCCCAAAGTGTATAAATCTGGAGGATTGTTTTTAAGGAAGTCTTACATAGTACAATAGTAAATGATGGCAGATAAAGACCAGCATGGTCCATCCAGTCTGCCCAGCAATATGGCAAGAGTAGGTGCACCTGCCGCTCCGTGCAGACCACCCCTCCTCATGTCTTTGTTTAGGGGTGAACCCACTGCTCCATGTAGGATACCCCTATTTATTGAGAAATTAGATAGTTATGTTTATTTTGATTTTATCCTGTTGCTGTAAAGGGATCCACTGTGTCTGTTTCATGTCATTTTGAATTCTGTCACTGTATTTGCCTCCACCACTTCCATCGGGAGGGCATTCCAAGCATCCACCACCCTTTCAGTGAAAAAGTATTTCCTGACATTGCCTTTCAATTTACCCCCTTGCAGCTTGTGTAAAAAGTTTAATGCATTCAATAAAATGAGGATCAGTAAGATGCCCATTATTGAATCTCCATTATCTGTGTTTGTGAGTTTCCATTTCAAAATCAAGAGAAAGAGTGACTGCTGCATGATCTGAAATAAGTAGGGATAGAATTTGAGAATGGGTAATTTTATGGGATAAATCAGGTGAGATAAGAAAATAGTCAATTCTTGAGTATGTATTGTGTGGGTTCGGTAAAATGCATAGTCTCTATCTAGAGGATGCCAATCTCCATGGGTCAATGAAATAAAAATTGGAGATCACATTATGCAAAGTTTTCCATGAACTGGTTTTAGAAGGTCGACAGGTAGAATTTCTGTCTAAAGTATAATCTAGATGTATATTTAAGTCACCTACAATGATTTTTTGATAGTCCCAAAACTCAAGATTTTGAGATAGACTGAAAAGAAAGTTGGGTCATCTTCATTGGGTGCATAAAGATGTAATAGCATTATTTTCGTTTTAAGAAGACAGCCAGTAAGTATAAGCCATCTTCCTTGAGTATCTGAAAGTTGTCTTTCCAATTGAAAGTGAGTAGTATTGTGGAAGAGGATTGAAACACCTGCTTTTTTTATTGAGTGGAGAAGTAGCCTAGTAGTTAGAGCAGCTGCTTAGCACCCAAAAGATCAAGGGTTCATTTCCCACTGGTGCTCCTTGTGAACTTGGGCAAGCCACTTAGCCCTCCATTGCCTCAGAAGAAAAGGCCTGGCAATCTACTTCTGGTTATACATTTCCAAGAAGACCCAGAGGCTGATGGGTCACCAGGAGTCAGCACTGACTTGACAGCTCTTAAAAATAAATTATCTTTAAATTTAAGGCTTTCCTTATGTGGAAATGAGTTTCTTGTATAAAGGCAATGTTGGATTTTTCTTTAAGATAAGTTAAGATTTATTTTTTGCGTTTGATGGGGTGATTAATCCCATTAACGTTCACTATAAGAGAAAAAGCAAACGATAAGTAGGAGAAGGGAACCTACAGTAAAAACAGTATAACCTTTAGGAGGGGAGTGGAGCGCCCTCTATGAGTCAAAGCAGGGAGAGGAAGCAATGAAAGAATTCTGATCATTAAACAATCTATAAAACGAGGGGCTTGAAAAGACAAAGAGAGATTAAATTAAAGAACGGATATTTAATATAATCAAAGCGATGTGTAGGCGACGAGAGGAATGGGAGCTGTGCACGGACCTTTCTGCCTGGTATTGTGTGGTGGCTCCAGTAGGGAGATGGGGCAGCGAAAACGCAAACAAGTCAGCGTACCCTCGGGCTTGGCCGGTAAAATCTCTCCAGGGCAGAAAACATTGGTAGCATGTGACTTTCCTTCTCCAGTGGTGGGAGCAGCGTCTTTGGCGGGGCTGTTGGCTGAGTCATCTGTGGCCCTGAATACCTCTGGGGTATGGGTGTCCCCAGAGAAGCATACACCCTCACCATGATCCGGAGCTGTAGGAACAGTCATAGCAGTGCTCCCCTTCGGACTGCTGAAAAGCTCGCCGGTATAGGGGAGTGAAGAGGGCTCAGAGGCAGCTCAGTTTAGTGCAGTGGCTGCGGATGAAGCAGGAGAGGGAACAGGGTCATCTATTTAACATTTCTTATATACTGCCTGTCATGATATCAAGGTGTTTTACATTGAACAAACTGAAATTACATTGAACAGGGCATTATAACTTGGAGATAACTATTTTACAGGGAACATGGGCTATGGAGGGTTAAGTGGCTTGCCCAAGACCACAAGGAGCACCTGTGGGACTAGAAACCCCAGTCCTTGCGGCCCAAGGTTGCTGTCCTCTAGTGGGATTTGAACCCCCAACCTTCTGGCCTGAGGTAACTTGCCCCAACCACTATGCCACTCCTCCCTCTATTGTTGGAGATCTCTGGTAGCATACTGTGGAAACAGTGTGATTCCGGTCATTGGGAGCTTGGTTAAGTCTGCAAGAATCACACTGGATGCACTATCGGATACCATGGCCACTATGAATTCCTCTCTTCGGTCTGTTGTGGGGACTTTCAGTAATGAACTGTTAACTTTTAAAACTGATTTCTCTGAGGTTTCTCGAATACAGGAGGAGCACGCTGGTCGGTTAGCCAGTATGGAGGCAGAGCTGGGTCAGCTTCGAGGACTGTGTTAAGGATAAGAACTGACTTTCCAGAAAGGCAGACTATTTAGAGAATCAAGTGCGCGAGAACAATCTTAAGACTGTTGAATTTTCCTAAATCTCCTATTCTGTCTGCTCTTTGGTTTCCTGGGGATAACATGCCCTGGTCATGAGGACACAGCACTTGTTCCTGGGTGCAGGTCCTCGTGGGTCTGCCTCCTGTGATTCCCCTCGGGTTCCCGGGGACCTAATTGGGTTTCTGGAGGATTCCCTAGAGGTAATAACTGAGCGGACAACCTTGCTTGTGACCCTAGCCTTGGAACCTGATAGCTCTAATTCTTCATTCATATTTCAGGAATTTTAATGAGCTTTTTCTAGGTTCATCTGGCCTATTTTCCCTGATCTTTCACGTGTTACCCAACAAAGGAGGTCAGCATTCCTGGGTCTTAGACTTAGGGTTCTTTCCCTTGGTGGAAACTTTTTTTGAGATTTCCTTCTCATTGTATAATTACCTATAAAAGATAAACATTTTTTTTTCTTTTTTTTTTTAAACCTGGGCAGCTTTTGGAGTTCCTGGTGGCTAGAGAGGAGACTAGTGTCATGGTGCCATCCCATATGGCTGACAAGTTCTCACCCTACTTTTAATAGTTGTGATTTTCCGGTAGGGCTTTGTTATTTCTCCTTGAATTTATTTCCTGGATCCTCTGTATTTTTTCCTTACTATTGCGGTCTAAGTTAATGGCGATGATTGTTTTATGGAATTATTTATTTTTCTTATTGTTGGATACTGTTACTCCATGAATTTCTTTTCATTTCTTGTTTTTCTTGGAATGAATTAAGAATAGCCTAATAAAAATCATAAATTAAAAAAATATATAAATAAAATCAAAGCAAAATAAGATCCATGGTCAATTAGAATATGTCAAACAAGCTAAAATGTTAAACATATCAGGCAGAACTTTGTTGACTCTTATAGAAAGTAACTATTGAAATATATATGTGACAACACAATGGTAGTGAAATATAGAAATTGATAAATTAAATGAATCGCTTGAGTTCAACATAAAGTAATAAAATTCTGAGCAAAAAAAAAAGGTGCAATGAGGTAGCCTCAGGAACATAAAGTGCATGTAATCAACTATAGTACAGGACCCTAACGAGCTACAGCAAACAAAAAGTCACAGCATAGTGCGTTGTTCTGGTGTCAAACATAGGGGCTTGTTTACAAAGCCACGGTAGCGGTTCGCGATCGTTATCGATAACGATCGCGAACCGCTACCACGGCTTTGTAAACAAGCCACTTAGAGTCAAAAGAGAAGGATACAGTGTAAATCCAGTGGACAAAACCATATAGCAAGGAGTCCATGAGAGGTCATAGCAGACACCGTAGCACATAAGGTCCACAATAGCAAACATCTATGTTGCCAACCAGATCTATGCTTATTTCCAGTTGGTGAGGTAAATCCATAGAAGCAGTATAGAAAGTAATACTGAAGAAAGTAGTGCAGATTAAGGATAGAGTCACTGCATCATGTACTTGTCTATGAAATCCTGAAGCTGGTCAGGATCAGTATAGGTAGTGGTTTTGTT
This sequence comes from Ichthyophis bannanicus, assembly GCA_033557465.1. NCBI lineage: Eukaryota > Metazoa > Chordata > Amphibia > Gymnophiona > Ichthyophiidae > Ichthyophis > Ichthyophis bannanicus. Next base: position 486,110,413 of record CM066038.1, on the reverse strand, counting down.
TGCATATGTGAATCATTCTGGCTGGGTAAAGTAGGTCAAATTTCACTCCTTATCTTTTAGGTCTTGTCTCATTTTAAGAAAAGATTTGCACTTAAGCGCAATGGTTTTGGCGAGATCTGGCACAATCAATATTTTCTTACCTTCATAAAGAAGTTGCTTTTCGGCTTTGGCAGTCGCCAGAATTTGTAAGACTTGTTGATAGCGCAGCGGTTTGATGATTACAGGTCTTGTTATTTCAGAGGGGTCTGGATGGTGTTCAGTGACCTCTTTCGATTTTCAAAGCAGGTTGGGAAGAAAGGTCCAGAAGCTTGGTGAGGCAGGGTAGTATGAAGCGAAGCATATCAGAACCTTTAGCTCCTGCATGTATGCATAAAATATGAATATTATTTTGTCGATTCTTCTTGGAGAGGTCGTCGAGGTCATTGCTCACTTTTTAAATTTCTGATTCATTTTTTTTAATGGTGTCCACATGAGTTTCAAGAGTAGATGTTCAGTGTTCCAAGTCTGCAGTTTTCTCTTGTGAAAGAGTAAACTTGCTGTTTAGGCTTTCAATCTCTCGTTAAGCACTGAAGGATTAAAGATCATAAGTTAATATTTAGTGCAGTTACCCTGCTGAATGTAGGAGCTCTCACAGCATGCTTCTGATTCTGTGTAGCTCCAGGCACTGCCCCCCTCTAGGCAGTTGTCCATGCTTAAATCCAGTAAACATAGAAACATGATAACAGAAAAAGACCACATGGCCTAACTAGTCTGTCCTTCCATAACAACTACAACAGTCCACTTTTTACCTTTAGAGATCCTCTGTGTTTGTCCCATGCTTTTTTGTAGTACAGTATCAGGTCCACATTGAAGTCCAAACTAGGTTAAGGTTCTCTTTCTCTAAAAAGGCTGCTTTCAGCTATTAGGGATACCAGCTTTCAGGGCCAGTGCAAGAATATGAGACACCCTAAAGCAAACCTCATCCCTTGTGCCACCCCCCCCCCCCCCCCTCCGGCTCCCATTCCCACTCCACTCCCTTTCCCCATTGCCATTCCTCTCCAGGACCTGCAGTGGTGGTAATGGGTTCAACCAGCCCCACAGCCCTTACCTGAACCTCCGCCCCCTCTGATGCAGACTTCCTTTTGCATGGTGCAGGAAGCGGTCGATTAGCTGTTTCCACTCCCAAGCACAGGAAGCAGGGCTGGCCTGCCCCTTGTGAGATAATGTTGCTCACACAGGGCCCCGCACCAACTCCATTCTGCATATGGTGTTTGGTTTGCAGGGCTGGCCGGCTTCAGAGGGAGCCTGGGAGGCCCGAAGCCCCGGCTCAGCTCTGCACAGCACCAGAGTGAATAGCGGCATTTTCTCCTGAAGTGTACAGAGTGCCAGGAAACAGGAAATGCCCTTTAACCTCCAGCATGCCAGCGTGCTTCAGGAGAACACAGTTGCTGGAGTGAAGGAACACACTGCTCTTCACGCCAGCACTGTGAAGAGGTGAGCCTGGGCTTCAGGCTTCCCCGACTTCATCTCAAGCCGGTCAGACAAGCACGGGGCTCTTTAGGAGGGGGGAGAGACTGAAGGGGGGGGGGCTCAGACTTGAAATGGGTTGATGGGGGTTAGGATAAGATTGGAAAAGGCTGATGGGGGGCTAGGACTGGAAAGGGCTAATTAGGGGGTGCTAGGACTGGAAATGGACTGTTGGGGGTTAGGAATGGAAATGGGCTGATGGGGGGGCTAGTACTTGAAATGGGATGATGGGGGACTAGGATAGGATTGGAAATGGGCTGATGCCGGGGGGGGGGGGGGAGGATGGGAGAATGGGACTAGAAGGGAGCGGATGTTGGGTGAGGCTGAAACTAGAAAGGAGCTGATGTTGGGGAGGACTAGAAGGGGATGAGGCTGGGGGGAATGAGGATGGAAAGGGTAAAAGATATTTTGTGTGGTAGGGAAGAAAAATCTATCATTGGCGTGGTATTGGGAGAGTAAGTGGGGATTGAGGATGGAAGGCTGAAATTTGAGTGGATGAAAAAGGAATAAAGAAAGAAATGGAGGAAAGAGCAAAAGAGGAAAGATCAGTATGTTAAAGCAGATGTAGAGAGAGAAAGGAAAAAAAAACTAGGAGAGAAGAAAGGACAAATGGACAGCAGAAGATACAAAGAAACCAGAAGAAAGTGATTGGAGCAATTGCAACTGAAAAATAAAATGTCCAAAACAAAAGGTAGAAAAATACTTTATTTTTAATTTATTAACTGGAATATGTCAGCTCTGGGAAATGTACATCACTAATGTCTTTGTGTTTTGTTTAGTTCAAGAGGAAATTAATTTATAGTTTTATTTCTCCAGTATTGTTGTACATTACAAGTTTGGCTTTTGGGGTTTCCAGTTTAATTATTGTCTTTTTATTTCTAAATTGTGATCCCTTGTTCTTTGTTCGGTGATGGTCTGTGTTCTGCATGTGTAACCGAGCTGAGGTATTCTGTTCATGTAGTTTCTATTAAGAGTGGAGGAGTAGCCTAGTGGTTAGAGCAACTGCCTAGTACCCAGAAGATCAAGGGTTCGAGTCCCACTGGCACTCCTTGTGACTTTGGGCAAGTCACTTTACCCTCCATTGCCTCAGAAGAAAAGGCTGGCAATCTACTTCTGGTGATACATTGCCAAGAAAACCCAGAGGTAGCTGGGTCGCTATGAGTCAACACTGACTTGATGGCACTAAAAATAAATAAATAAAAGTTTCTATGTGGCAGTGCCACTTGTTCTCTTTCCCCAGTATGAGATGTAGTGGTTTAATAATTTGCAGTTTTGCCTGTTGATAGGTCGGGTTTGGTGCTTTGTGAGTCCTGGTAGTGCTGTTATGATACGGCGGGTTTGCTATGGGTTCTAAATGGGCAGTGTTTATAGTACTTCCTAATGTGCCTGGCGGTTGGCACTGGACTATAGTAATGTAGAAATCTGGTAGTCTTACTTTAATCAGACACTCATTAAGAGGCATGTTTACTAAAACTCAATGCAGAATATTATGATGCAAATATTTATGCGAATGAGGCCCTGGAATGAGGCTCCGCACATGGCCCAGTACCCCCTTGTGCCACCCGTGACAGGAAATTGCCATCAGGCATTGGAAGGGGTCATAAGTTGATTTTGTTGCAAACGGCCCCACAGTGCCAGAGGTTTAGCAAGTGCTGTGGGGCTATTTGAACCTAGTGCTGCCACTGCAAGTCCTGGAGAGGGAGGGGGCAGCAGTGGCAATGAGCCACCTCTAGACCATTGGCAATCTAGGCAGCCACATACTTTGCCTAATGGTCATGCCAGCCCGGCCATACTTGGAACACTCTTCTTTTATAACTTTGCTTGGAGAGTTCATATAAGAAATTAAAAAGAGGAGACAAGAAATGGCTGTTGTCCCAGGCTGATTAATTGCCAATCTCTTTCTCCTGTTTAAACCTTTGTTTTTCACGTTAGTCTCAGTCGATGGAACCACATTAGCTATTGTTACATCACTGTACCTCATGGCTAATGACATTTGTGTTGGTATTTCTGCGCCTTCCTGGGTTTCTACATCGCTATTATGTGGAAACTGAATCACTGTATATTAAATTACCCTCATCCTGTGGTGTGAACCAATGTCTCCTTTACTGCGATCTACTACATTACTCATGCTGTATATAGGAGCTCCTGTACTTACGTAGGCACCCGTCACAAAAAATGCACCAAGACCACTATCCAATGGGCATCCTGTGCCACTTCAGTCCAGCTGTTCACCCTACCACACCAGGTCAAGGTTCATAGATCAGAGTATCGGCATGCTCAATAGAGTACAATAGCCTTTCTGTTGGTAAGGGTGTTGCTGAAAGGTCCAAGTTTTCATAAGCAGTTGGGGAGTACTGGGGGTCTATGATTTTTGATGTACTGTGGGACTTGGTTATGTATGTTTTTCCTGTTTATCAATGTAAGTCTCTCTAGGGTCTTAATTGACCATGAGCAGGATATCATGAACCAATCAATAAACAAGCCCCAGATATCCAAGTCAATTTATTTCATGACATACAGTAGCTTGGTGTCCTTTTATAAAATTATTCTCCCCCTGTCACCTTTATAAATGAGGCTCCCAGAACCAACCCTAGTCGCACACAAATTTACGCCCGACCTGAGCAAAATCTGCCCAAACTATGACCCCGGGATCATTTATGTGCCATCTTGGCACAGTACTTAATGTGTGTATTCAGCATCTAAGACCTGCTTTACACATGGAAACAGCTTTATAGTGGGGGAACATCAGTAGGCTGAAAACCAGAGAAGCCAAATTTGATGCCCAACTGCTGCTCCTTCTGATCCTGGGCAAGTCACTCAACCCTTTGCTGCCTCAGATTGAAACTTAGATTGTAAGCCCTTGGGGAACAGGAAAATATCTACAGTAACCGAATGTAGCACACTTTGAGCTACCCCTGAAAGAAAAGGTGTAAGCAAAATCCCTTCCCCTTTCCTCAGTGACAGCGCTCCTACCTTTCAATGAACAGTCTCTTTGGGGGAACATTTCATGGGGATAATCAGAATTGGGCGTGTTGTTGTAATAAAAGCGATAGATAATAAGGGGGGGGGGAGGGCAGTTCATCATCTCCTTTCAACTCTGCCATTGCATTACCAACATCCTTCTCCCCTGAACACCAAAGTTCAATGATACAGACGTGTACCAGAGCTGGGTTGCAGTGTGGCAGATACATTCCCTAAAGAAGTGACAAGACCTCTAAAACTCTTCCCTGTTGGTGTTCACACGCTGAACCCAAGCCACCAGCTGAAGGAGGGTAAGACCCCGCTGCAGTCTGACCATTGATACGCTCTAGCACATTTCCTGAAAATGAGGTGTGTCACTAACATATTGTAATATGCTGAAATATCAGCAGATAACGAAGTTTGAACTTCTCCAAGCCTTGAGCATGTCTTCGACTGTGCTCTCTCCCGATGACAGGCTTAAAATCATCATTCCTAATTAATTACAGGAAACTAGTTGAGTGTAATTCCTGTAGGCTCTGCAACTTTATCTTTTGACTGGTTCCTGATATCCCGCTCATGATCAATTAAGACCTTAGAGCGGCTTACATTGAAAAACAGGAAAACCATACATAAGCAAGTCCCACAGTACATCAAGAAAAACAGTAGTCCCCAAGTGCCCTAGAAGTGACTCCCCTCCCTATCCCTAGTGAAAGCTTCCAGAAACAGCCACGCCTTTACAAGTTTCCCGAAGTGCAGATAGTTCTTCTCAGCACTCACATTATCTGGCAGCTGGTTCCATAAATCCAGCACAAAACACCAGAAGCACCCACACTGTGTCACGTTCAACCTCGTCTGTGGAAAGCGAGAAACCTCAACAGACCTTTCTGAGATGAGCGCAAAACCCTGCCCATCACACAAGGTTGAAGCAAGTTCACTAGATACAATTATTGATCCAAACACTGAAACACCACACACAGAATTATCAACAGCGGATGCAGCCCCTTAAAAGGGGCGTCGCATGATCATGTCTGCATTTCACAAAGATCACCTCAGTTGCTGTGTTCAGGATCTGCTAAGTGCCGATACAGAGCCTTGCAGTAATCTGTGTGTGATGTTACCAAAGCATGGGTAATTGTCAAAAGATCCTTCCTATCAACTTACCTGTTTGGTGTGGCATTTGGGGGTACTAATGCTATGAGGCTGCTTCAGGGGCAGTCCTGTAAGCTCGTTATTAAGTTTTAAATTGTGGCAATTTTTAAGCTATTTTTAAATCCTTCCATTGTCTTTCTGCTATTCTGCTTTTTTTTTTTTCAATCTTGCCTATACAAAACTGTACTTCCATTCTTTTCTTTCTCCTGTTAACTAGACTTTATTGTACACCGCTGTGCTATCTGCATTAAAGGTGGTATAGCAAATACAATAAACCATAAAAGGGTGTAATCTGCAGATTTGCCGTAACGATGAGAATGCATTATGCGCAACCCTTGACACTTGCCTGTCCAGGCTCAGTTGATCATCTACTTTGGTTAATGCAATTTGCGAATGCCTTTAAAAAGCCTAAGAACTTTGAAGTCTTACTACAACTGTATGTTTAAAGTTCTTAATTCTTAATAGATAAAATGCAATAGAATTACCATCGATGAACAAAAGAGAAGAAATCCTTGCTCTAAGAAAAGTTCCTGCATATAGTCTGATCTAAAAGCTCAGAGATTTACAGTATTATTCTTAAAAGGGGGGGAGGGGAAGGTGATATCTGGTGATTAAAATGATTGTATTATACCAACCAAAGTTATGCTGGGTAAAAATGTTACTCTACTTTGTTCATTTTTCTTTTTCATGACGACTGAGGGTAGCTGCTAATAAATCAAAGGTGCCAACCTATGATATGTGGGCAGAGTTGGGGCGTCTGGGTCCCAGTCCCTGTATCACAGGTTGCATTTCAGCAGATCGAGGAAGATGAGCACCAGTTATGAATGGGTGATCATCCTTGTGCAATCTCTTTATAAAGAGCTGCTATAGTAAGACACCAATGCATATAATTCCTTGAAAGTCAACAGCAAATAAATAAATCGGAGCTGCCTCCTCTAGCCCCGAACATGATTATGGACTAGGGACGTTTTGGTAAAGAGGCCTAGAGGGCGCAAACTCTGCCCTGAAGGGTGGATGTTAAAGAAGGACATCAACCTGCAGATTCGATACAAATCTTTTTTAATTCTGCATGTATAATATAAAATATCCATGTTTGTTTTAGTTTGACAGAGTTCATGAAGCAACTGTACAATCGATTATAGTTAAGTCTGTTACATATCAAATGCAGCCCAGTACTACAGAAGGTTGTCAGTAGATGTCTAGTCCTTAGGTAAGCCACGGAAACTCATTTGCCATAATATAGAAGAACTTGCTCCAACTGATGACCAGGGAGATAGTTGAATTTTTAATAGTTTTTGGATGTCCATAATAAATAGGATTGGAGTTTAGCTACTGTGCACTGGAGTGGAGGAGTATAACTGGCTTGGTAACCAAGCAACCAGGGTTCAGTTCCCACTAGCAGTCCTTGTGACCTTGGGCAAGTCACTTAACCCTCCATTGCCTCGGAAAAAAGGCCTGGCAATCTACTTCCGGTGACACTGTCAAGAAAACCCAGGAGCTTCTGGGTCGCCAGGAGTCAGGACTGACTCAGAGGAACACATTGCATTTTGCACTGTGCATAAGATCTTAGCTGTGCAAAGGTCCTTATGCCATGAATCATCCAAATATTAAACTGGATGGAAATCCCTGTCTACCTTCCATGGAAGACAGACCGATACCTATTCAATAGTCCCTAAAGAAATTTATTTGCGTGAGCATGGGTTTGGAAAAACGACTAATTAAATCCAAAATCCTGTTCCAAGAAGCCAAAAATTGCCCCATACCTATTAAAAAGACAATACGCTAAAAGTTATTTTAGGTTCTTGCAATAGAACCAAGCGCAGTGGGATTAGCTATAGCAGAGTAATCTGTTGGTATTTTTTCCACTCAAAATAGGACAGGATCTCTCCCCCCTCCACCATTCGTAGGCACTTTGCAGTCTATACTGTAAATCTGAAACCCACTTCTAAATGTGAAGCTGAGCTGCAGTGCACAGACTACATTTGTTTACTGTTTATTTCACTTCTACAGGTCAGAAAGGGTGCACCTCTTCAATCTAATAGCAGCACCTCCATGAAGAAACGCACATCTCTTCGGCTTACATTTGGATGACTTGCTCTGCATATCATACAGTAAAATCTTAAGACAACGGAGATCAGGAATCTTACTCGGATTGGGTGCAATTATTTAAAGAAGCAAAGCATCGCATACCATTGGCCAGTTGTGTGAAACGTAAAGCATACATAGGAAGGTTATTTATTATTATTATTTTTTTTTTAAAGAAAATAGATCTAACGTTCACCGTTTGAATGTGGTGGAGAGGGGCACGGTCAGAGCTTGCTTCCTTTCACTGGATCCCATGATGTTGTTTTTATTAACCTTTGCTGTATATATTGGTACTGCTGCCGGCTTGGCGAACAGCTGCTAACAGTTTTTAAAGCTGCTCTCTCTAGGTCTTTCCGTGCTAATGTAATATTTTTTTAAATTAAAAAAAGCAGGTTTCTGTGTAATGGGTCAGCCCCAGAATTGGTGTAAGGTTGTTGGCGCCCTAGGCAAACCTTAAGCTTTACACCCCCTTCCCCGCTTTCAGAATCTATTGTTTAGCTTTGAATGCCCTGCACATTACTGGCCCCCAGCAGTTGTTGCCTAGCGTGCCTAGCGTGGTTGGGCTGGCTTTGGTTATTATTTGCTCTTTGGGTTTGCTGCTCTCTGAAGTACAATGAGGTGTGCAAATGGTTTATTCTGCTGTCTCTAAACTGCACTACACCAGGCCAAGAGGGGAATGGCTAAACCACCAGGTCTCCTGAGATACACACACCCGGTTCACACCAAGGGATATTTCCGGCCTACAAATGTTATGGAAACAAAGCCAGTCTGCAAACCAGCAGCTGGAATATGGCATTTTCTTGAAGTAAAACAGTTGCCTACAGAGTTTCCAGTTGGTTGTTCTGCTAGTCTCTTGCAGTAGTGCCCGCTAGAGGTGCCCGCGGGATCAGAATCAGGTCTACCAGCCTGGATGTGCACATCCTGTACCTACCCGGCTAACAGCCAGGCTCCTGAATGGAGGCGCAGTGCCAAGGTGTCCCGTTGCCATGGCACCATGGCTCCATTCAGGAGCCGCGATCACTGGCCGACCAACAGATCTGTTTCCCTGCAGCTTGATCCCTGATTGGACTTTCAAGGTCAGGGTCGGGCTGCAGGGATCCCCCCCCCCCCCGTGCCCCCTCACCTGCTCCTCCAGGTCCTGTGATCCCCCGCCGTCCAGGGGGACTTATTCCACCTTCAAGGTGGAATAAGTCCCCCATCTACATTGCAGGCCCCGGACATATAAGGTTGACCTCTGAATCGGCTCTATATATCCAGGGTCACGCTCCTGCCCACCGCCCGCCCTTGCTCCCCCCCCCCCCCCCGGGCCACTCCCTCCTACCCACAAACAGAGCTCCCCACACAAACCAGCAATACATGCGGGGAGCTCTGGCCCCAGCATCACAATCCAGGCGTTTAGTGGGTCTGAACTTCTGAATCAGACATCCAGACCTGCTAAACATGGTTTGGAATGACCCCAAATGAATATGCATGAGAGACTGGCACGCCAGTCTATCTCCTGCACACAGGGCTGGCACAAAGACACTGGGCACCTTAGGTGAACCTTTGGACTTACACTACCCCTTTTTTCTGCAGATTTTGGTAATTAAGCTGAACAATCCTGATCATCCTTCCCCCCAACAATCCTGTAAAAATGCATACATGACACGACATCATACATGACACGACATCATACATGACATGACATCGTGCTTTGACTGTATCTGTGCACTCACATGACATGACATCGTACTTTTGAACTTTGCTTTGACTGTATCTGTGCACTCACTCTCCCTACAGGTACAGAAGTTGCTAATGATTATTTGAGTTGGTCTGGCTGTCAGGACGTATCGTTTTGCTTTCACTGCTACTGCTCTTTGCTGCCCCTCCCCCCCCCTCCCCCCCCTCGGAAGCTGCTACTCTAGGAGATGTCTAGTTCTGCCTATGGTAGGAGTGGCCCTAAATGCATATTCATTGTGAAGATCCTGAAAACCAAGCTGGCCTGAGAAACACTACCGGAGACTGTTCTTGGACTGTCCACATTTGGATTCTGGTATAGGAAAACTGACCCCAGAACTGACCCCTATACTGCAAAAGAAACACTTTATTTCAGTGGTGATTACAGTTTACATCTCTAAAGTACTGTAAAAATGCATCCAGGGTCTTGTCCCAGGAAGGAATCTGAAAGGGACACCCTGGACAGTAAGTGTCCTTCTGCAAATCCAACCTTTTAGGGACAGGAGGGGAGGCTGCGAGTGGGCTATGCTGGAATTTTTAGGTTCTGTCTGTCAATCTTATATACTCATTGCAATGTACTCACATTCACCTTCACTTTCTGTTGTCTGACATAACTTGCTGAGAGAATGTTCTGGAATATTCTTTCCCATCACGTTGGGTTATCGCCTTCTGGAAGGCTTCAAATAACACGAAAGACATAACATTTCAGTAAAAAATAACATTCAACAACCGAGGGCAGTGGAACATCTTTTTGGTTGAAGGGGTCAAACAAAGCAATCTCCGACCCTGCCCACAAACGTTCTGTTCCTGATGCTGTGTTGGGCAAAATATTGGTGGGGCCATGGGCCCTGTGACCCTCCCCTTTCTGCTGCCTATGTAATAAGTTCATTCCCTAACCAAAATAGCAAACACTCCCTTTGATTCACTCTCAAATTTAACACAATTTATTTTAAGTTGCAAAACCAACTTAACAGTTTGCAGGTGCTGGTTCCCAATCCAAGGGCTTCCCAGAGCTGGGACCACACAGCCAATCCGATTTTCAGGACATTCACATTGAAAATGCAGGAGATAAATTATGGAAGCAGTGCATGTAGATCAACTTTATGTATATTCATTGCAGATGTCTAAAAAAACCAGCTGGCTGTGAGGGATTCCAAGGCAGGTTTGGAAATCCCTACCTTAGCCCAGCTCTGAGAGAGGTCACAAGATTTTCTCCTGCACCTCAAAGTCCTCCCAGAACATTCTGAGCTTGGTCTAGGACAACATTTCTCCTGGCACACACATATGATCACCATTGCCCTTATGCAGAGGGAGGGTGAATATATTAACAAGTTGCTTAGGCTGTGAAGGCTCAAATGTTGTGCCTAGTTTGTAAAGGCCTATCTTGTTCATTGTTTTATATCGATTGCACCAAACGAAAGATTCATCTGAGACTTGGTGAACATCGTAGTAGGGATCCTGACAAAATCAATGTCTGCTCCTCTGGTGGACCGCAGCAGATGGTTGAGGATCTTACGCGGGGAGTTTTGAATCACTGGAGAGAATCGATACGGGGAGGCAAAAGGGAACGTGCAATAAAATTCTATGGAACAATCCTGGATAACTAGAATGGCATCAGTAGCCCCTAAGAGTTAGCTATAGACGTGGAGGCCGTCTTTGCTCTGACTGGCTGCTGAATATCCTCAGGTGCTGGCAGGCTGGATATCAGGATGCTCCAGGGGAGGCAGCCAGTGGTGATATTGAGCCATGGCATGGTAACGGTAAGGCAGTGCAGCATAGACTGGCCTAACGTTTGCCGTGGAAGATAACGGGCCACTGGCTGAATGTCACCGCTGCCCAGTTCAACTTCTTGTCCATCTGGGCAAACTGGATATTCAAAGCCAGCGCTGGGTATGACCCCGGTTTAAAGTTCAGCGGCAGCAGCTAGTCGCATTAGATCTGCTACCGCTGAATATCAGCTCACAATGATGTTATACTGGCTCTCCCCTCCCTCTTAAAGAAAAGAAAGCTCTTCCCGGTAACACCTCTCTGGCCTTTTTAGCCACCGCAACAAAAGTGTTAGAACAGTTCATATATATGGAGAAAAAAATTATTTGGCAGTTAATACACGATATCACAAGCTACCAAAGTACCGAACTGTTTTAAGGGCAAAGGTGATGTGCTAGTGTGTGGGACAGTTAGCGGATACAGCGGGAGAGACGGGGACTGGAAAGAAAGAGAGCAAGAGCCAATTAGGAAAAAAATAAAACATCCACGAAACTGTCTCGTCCGCAATTATCCTGGGCAGAAAGCAGGAGAGAACTGCATTACTACACCTGAAAGCCGCTCTAGGGCAGCGAAGTCTAACCATCACTTCACTGCCTATGACCAGGTATTGGGGTTTCAAAATCCTAATTGAAACACTTTCTCAGAATTTCAGTGGATCAAAACAACATTACATTTTACTTCATGCAGATGGGTGGATGAGTGACCGGCTTGTTTCGTGTACGCAACAGTCCATGGTAGTTCCAAACATTTTGGATTTATGGGAACCATTCCCCCTACAAAGTATCTAGTAATACTTCAGCATGTTATATGCACTACTTTTTATTCTGTATTCCAGAGTCACTGCCAGGTCTGTTATTTAATATTATCCCACATTCTCTATAACCCATCCCACTGCAGCAAAGGTCCTTTGAAAAGGACTCAAGATGGCGATTCCCATTGGAAGCTGGTACATGGGCACCAAAAAACTGGCCAGTAGGCGTCAGCTGGAAGTTGTATCCGAGCACTTAAGAGGCACCAGCTCCAGCTCCCTGCACTATACTTAATAGACTATAAAAACCAGAGTTTACCTTTTAAGAAGTTTCCTGCTCCTCCCCTTTGCTGGCTGGGGTCAGTGACCCTGCATCCACATTCTTTTGCAAGTCCTGGTCCGATAAAGTGTGCTATAGGTAAACTCATACAGTGAGTAAATGAGAATGGATTAAAGAGGCATACAGAAAAAACATACATTTTAATCTAGTTTCTCATTTACTCAATTTATAACGTACAGTGGTAGCCTGTCCTCCTTGGAAGTCTGTCCCTGTCAACAGAGTACATGATCCGAGTAGATCACTCGGAGCTAAAGTGACAATGTTTATCATTTCAAAACCTCTACTTATTTCCTCAAGGTGAAGGAAGCTAGTCCCTCCCCCCCATTCATAAGTAGACAAGAGATGACTTTTGAACTGTGCGCAGATGTGAGAGGAACAGAACAGGTGTCCCTGTCGCTCTGACTTCTCGTCTCCTTTAAAAACTGCTTCAACTAAATCAAAGCGGCACCAGAGAGTAATTTAGGGCTTCAAGTTACACACTGTCCTGCAGAACCAGCATCATTTCATTAACGTTCTGCTTGACAGATCCAATCTGTGCTGGCTACATAAAACAAGACATCACGGGACACTACACCTCGGAAACGTCTTACAATGAAAGAGCAGCAAAAACAAAAAAAGTTGTCAAAAAAATTTATCATCGATTCGGAAGTGGGGCCTGGTTACATCATCGGGGTTAATAAAGACGGAAATGGATTTCCCAGGGTTCTCAGTCACTAGCTGTTGCAGCTTTTTGGCTAATCTGTCATCAGGCTGGCTGTTGTCTCCTCCGTCGGGCTGAGGAGAGGGGATGGTGGTGATGCTTCCTCGCCTCTGAAGCTCTGTTGTAAGGCGGTTGGCTGCTTTCACATGCTCGATAGCAGTGCGAAGGTGCTCTGCTGGATCCGATCGGACCGAAGACAGCTTCCTGGCATGCAGCATGACCGTTTCCTCCGACAGGTGCTCCAGCATGTTGCATTGTGGGATGAAGTAATTGGGGCACATCCTGTTGACCAAGCAGTGCTGTAGGTCATCAATGAGCCCTAGCAGGAAATGGGCAGCGTAGTCCTCTTGGGCCAAGTAATTGGAAGGAAGCCTATCACAAGCCCAGAGCATCATGCTCCTTAGATGGTACGGGCTAATGGCTTTGGGCCTGGAAAGCAGTTTAATGATGATAGCTTTACAAGCCTGGTAGGCCTGCATGAGACTGCCGGAAATGCATTTCTTTAGTTGAACTTCACTTCTAGCAAAAGACAATCTCCATTCATTCTCTTTTTTGCCTTTATGGAAGCAAGCAGGGACTAAGTAAAACCCACTAATCACTTCTTCCTCGGTGATCTTTCCATCCCAAAAGTGGTTTTCCATAAGCCAACTCTGAGCCACTGCCGGCCAGCCTTTGAAAGACACCACGGGGACAATATCGTACAACATACGGCTACTGCCAACCCCTAAAATAATGGAGATTATAGTTCCGTTCTTTTCAACCTTTTCCACCTTAGGCATCCCCCGCTGGGGTTTTTTCTGAATCTCAGACAACACGATGCTGATGGAGTCGTGGAACCAATCAGCAACTTTCGTAGGCGAAAAGAAATAATTTGTAGCACCGTTGATGTGATCCACTATGGTACAGCAGTCTTTCCATTTGGCGATGGTCCCCTCGTCAAAGAGCCGAAGGCTGAGCCAGGAGTGACATAGCGCAGAGTGGCGCATATCCAGTGTGACTGGTTGATTTCGGTCGTGGAGCTTAAGGGCTGGCACCAGGAGTGTGAAGTCCATGTCATAGTCTGTTCCTCGGGCATAAACATTCAGTTCATCGAGATCCAAGTCCACAACACCTTCCCGTACCCCTCCCGAAAGCAGCAGGTACTCATTGGCGACGGGAAGCTTCAAGTCAAGTTTCTGCACCATTCCTAGGAAAAAAAGAAAGAAAGAAAAGTGTCAAACAGACTTTTTCTGTGTACTCTGTTTCATTTTAGTAGCAGCCTTGCGTAGCAGGAAATCGCATTGGAAGTTGCACAAGTTGTTAGATAACGGAATGATGAAACAGTTTCTCGAGTATCTGAATTCAGATTTTAGGTTAAAGTGTTGCTAAATTAATCCTGCCCTGCTTTTCCCCATCTACCCTTCTATCAGTTTCCTGACCCTGTCTCCCTAGGAAAGCAAAATATCTGATCTCAGCTTTTTGCAATATGGTAAGAGAATCCTTTTATGTAATGCTGCCTAGGTGAGGAGATGGATGCCTCTTCTGGGCATATTTTATATAGACACATCGGCATCTGGGTGTTTTCATAAAACACTAGCACAAATTGAGACGATAATAAACCCACAAATATTTACACCACTTCAAAAGCAGGTGCAAATTTGCACAGTTACAAGGAGCACAATCGCGTATACTTTCTAACATATGCAAGTAAATCGCAACGCCACTTGCACTGCGCCTAAACTTCGTCATCAAACACACCAATATCAGAGTCACTTGTTCTAATTACCCCATGTGCTTGTATGCATGGGGTAAGAGGTGTTTAATGTGTCTTTACTGGTATACAAGTGCAAAAATATCTTTATAGCATAGCCCTCCACAAATGCTGAAAGGAGGCGGCTTATGGAGCCAAAGCAATAAAATAAAATGTTCAACCAGGATTCAAAAAACAAACCCATAGCATCTACAGACACTATTTTTCCCTTCCCCTTTTTGTTTCATTTCTGTTTTCATAGGTTCTCAATCCCAACAAGAAGAAAGTGTAGCTACTCACCTGTAATAGGTGTTCTCCAGGGACAGCAGGAATCAGTCCTCACATATGGGTGACGTCGATGCCGACGGAGCCCTCGAGGAAGCATCTTCCCAGCTTTCAAAGACAACCATTGAGAGATGCCATCACGCATGTGTGGTCCCCTTTCCGCCCAAGGGTGCCATCTTGCTCAGTCAGGTGCCATAACTAGAGCCCAACCAAGAAGATGGCCAAAAATGAATAGCATCTCCAGGGTAAGAGGGAGGGTTGGGAGGACTGATTCCTGCTGTCCCTGGAGAACACCTGTTACAGGTGAGAAACTACACTTTTTCCAGGAACAAGCAGGAAGTCAGTCCTCACATATGGGACTCCCTAGCTACAGGCTACCGAGAACCTGTAAAATATATGGCTGAGCCGTGAGCAGCCACAAGAGAATCTGAGGACAGATCAGAGAACCCTGAGTGCAGGCAGAGCCATGTCTCCGGTAGCCTGAACAAGAAGGGTTGGAGGGCAGGAATTGCCCAAACCATGAACAGATTAAGGAGTACAGCCTGGCTGAAGGCACTGTCCCAACAGGACTCCCTCTCCAGGCAGTAGTGGGCTGCAAAAATATGAGCAGAAGACCAGGTGGTGGCCCAGCAGATGACTGCCAAGGGAACCATGTGGAGGTTCACGACAGACATAGACATCGCCATTGCTCAGACATTCTGCGCCGTGACCCGGCACTCCAGCGGTAGCCCAGCCCAGGTATGGGTGAGGGTGATGCAGTCCGCCATCCAGATTAACAAGGTCCATTGGTGACAGCCTGCTCCAGACAGCTGGGGTTGAATGATATGAAAAGCTGCCCAGCTATGCAGTGGTCCTGGGTCCATTGTAGGTAGAAAGATAGGGCCCTTTTGCAGTCCAGATTGTGGAGAACGGCCAACGCCAGATCGGTGTGAGGCCATGGGAAGAAGGTTGGCAGCACCACCTCCTGGTTGAGGTGAAAGTCCGAGATTACCTTCAGAAGGAACTTTGGGCGGGTACAGAGCACCACCCTGTTATTGTAAAACCTGGTGTATGGCTCTTCAACCATCAGAGCCTGAAGCTCACTGATTCTGTGGGCAGAGGTGAGAGCCACCAAAGAAGGCTACCTTCCAGGACAAGTACCGCAAGGGGCAGATAGCCAGGGGCTCGAAGGGTGTCTTGGTTAGATGTGTGAGGACCACATTGAGATCCCATTCCACCGGGGGTGGACGGATAGGGGGCTTAGAGAGAAGCAAGCCCCGCATGAAACAGAAGACGAGAGTTGCCCTGAAAAGTGTTTGCCCTCAATGCGGTGATGGTTTGCCGAGATCACGCTCAGGTGCACCCTGACCGAATTGGACTTTAGTCCAGACTGCGAGAGATGGAGCAGGTATTGCAACACTGAGTGTACCAGGCAGGAGAACGGGCTCAAGTGTTGCTCCATGCACCACACTGAAAATCTTTATCTTTATCTTTTATCTTTATTTGGTAGATTTGATATACCGCCTTTACAAAAGTATTAAGGCGGTGCACAGTACAAACAATCTTGGCTGCAAAGACAGAAAAATGGAAAGGAACGCCATTTATAGATATTAAAGTGGACAGAGAGGAAGGGACAATATAGAGAGAAAAAGACGGGGTATAGAGCCAACAAGCCAGAGGAGACAAGACATGGTAAGCGGACTAACATACCGAGTAGTAGACAGGGGTGACAAGGAGGAGAAGTGAGATAACTAATATACAAACGGGTAGATTACGTAACAACATGTAACAAACCACATGAGGGTGAGTCAAGGTGGAGAGGCAGCAGGGGAGGGGGTCCAGAGGATCATAAAAATGAATCAGGGGAACGGAGGAGATGTTATAGCCCTGGGAGGAGTGGTGAGTGGGTAGGTATACTTGACTGGGTGGTGGTGAATGAAGGGGAAGGGAGATCAAAGGCCTGGCAGAAAAGGAAGGTTTTAAGCATAGTCTTAAAATGGGGGAAGGACAACTCAATACGGATGACATGTGGAAGGGAATTCCATAAGGCGGGACCGGCGAAGAAGAAAGCAGCGTGACGGGTAGATTCAAGATGTGCCTGTGTCGGGGAGGGGAGAAAAAGGCGGTTGCCGTGAGCGGAACGTAGTAGACGGGGGGTAGGTTGAAGGAAGATGAGATCGGCTAGGTATTGGGGAGTGCTAGTATAAAGAACTTTGTGAGTGGTGATAAGGAGCTTATAAACATATCGAGCCTTGACGGGAAGCCAGTGAAGAGAGAGCAGACAAGGAGTGACATGATCGTGTGGAGATGAAAAGGTGTGAAGATGGGCTGCTGTGTTCTGAATTAATTGTAATCTGCGAAGTTGGTATTGAGGAATGCCAGCGAATATAGAGTTGCAATAGTCAAGGCGGCTAATTACCAGAGAAATAACTAATGTGGTAAGGGATGCGATGGGAAGAAGGGAGCGGACGGCATGCATTTTCCGAAGCTGAAAAAGAGCTACGTACTACCCCAGAAATATGTTGGTGAAAGGACAGTGCAGAATCTAGGGTCACACCAAGGTAGCGGAGGGTAGGTGCTAGTGGGATGGGCGCATTTGACATCACAGGAGCCAGGGTGGGAGAGGGAGCCCCGAAAGTGAACCAGATAGCTGCAGATGTTGAAGGGTTGACGATGAGGAAGTTGTCATTAAACCACTGTGCGACGGAAGTTAGGCAATCATTCAAAGGGGAAAGATCAGGGGTAAGTGATGACGTATGGTGGACCAAAAGGATGTCGTCAGCAAAGAAATAGGCGGAGAGACCCGTTTGTTGTATGAGCAGTGCCAGTGGTGCGAGAAAAACATTAAAGAGGAGTGGGGCGAGGATAGACCCTTGCGGGACTCCACAGGGAAGGGGGAAGGGGGCAGAAGAGGAGGAGCCCGAGTGTACTGTAAAAGAACGGGAAGAGAGAAAAGAATGGAACCATCGGTGAACCGTGCCCTGAATCCCGATTTCCGATAACCGTGAGAGCAGAGTGCGATGATCGATGACATCAAAGGCTGCAGTGAGATCGAGTGAAACGGCGATCGAAAGATTTCCTTTATCGTGAGAGCGGTGTAATTCATTAAGGAGTGCAATGAGGATGGTTTCAGTACTGTGGCCGGTCCTAAAACCCGATTGTCGGGGGTGTAGAGAGATGGTTGTGTCAAGATGGGCGGTGAGTTGGTGGAAAGCAAACTTCTCAAGAATCTTGGACAGGAAAGGTAGGTTGGAGACAGGGCGCCAATTGGAGGGGACGGCTGGATCAAGAGTAGCTTTTTTGAGCAGGGGGCGGACCATGGCGTGCTTTCATGCGGAGGGGAAATCTCCAGATCTATGCCACTTGAAGGCATAAGCTCGTCTCGTAGAGTCCTTACAAGAAGCCACAAGGATTTCTTCAATCTCCCTGGGAAGATTAAGGTGTGATAAGGTGATCCGTTCAGCAATCAAGTTGTTAGGGACAAGGAACCCAGATTGGGATGGAAGAGAGCCCTCCTTCTGCGTCAGGAGTCCCAGGAAACTCCTGAAAGAAACTTGGGATTGCATAGAAAGATAAAGCAGCAGGGGAAACCATGGCTGCCTGGGCCGTCTTGGGGCCACGAGGATCACCGAAGCTTTGTCCTGCTGGACCTTGAGGAGGGTCCATGCTATTAGAGGCTTGGGAGGGAAGGCATATAGTAGTTCTGATGCCCACGAAAGGTGGAAAGCATCCAGAGCCATCTGAGCCAGATGCGGGTGGGGCCTGCAAAACCAGAGGAGCTGAGCGTTGGATGGGCTGGCAAAGAGGTCGCGTTCTGGGGTGCCCCAGAGCCAGAATAGCCGCTGTCCGTCACGGGGTCCAGGCACCACTCATGTTGCTGGAGGACCCTGCTCAGCCTGTCCACCAAAGCATTGTCCTGGCCTGGGAGGTAGACTGCTCAGGGAAGGATGGCCTCCTGGCTTATCACATAAGAGCAAAGAGCTACCACTTCCTGGCAGAGGCTATAGGAGCCAGTGCCACCCTGTTTGTTCAGATAGAACATGGTGACTTGGTTGTCTATCTGCACAAGCACCATCTGGCGCTGCAGTCAGTGCTGGAAGGTCTTCAGCACCAGGAAGACAGCTTGGAGCTGCTGGCTCTCCTCAAGAAACCAGGCCCCCTGGGTGCGCAGCTCCTCGCAATGGACCCCCCAGCTTGGGAGGGAAGCATCAGCTGTTAGGATCCTCTGGGAGTTCAGGGCCTGAAAGGGCATATCCCGGAGCAGGTGCTATGCATCCTGCCACCAGGCTAAGGACTTGGTCAGACGAGAGGACACCGAGATGGGGTTCTGGAGCCGGCCCATAGCCTGGGCCCAGTGGAAGCAAAGGCACCACTGCACCACCCGCATGTGAAGGCAGGCATTGGGCATGACATAGACTGTGGAAGCTATGTGGCCCAGGAAGTGAAGCATCGATTGAGCCGATACTGTGCGATGACTCTGCACCTCGGCTGCTAAGGTCGTTAGGCAGTTCTCCCTGTCCTGGGGGAGGAAGGCCTTGGCCTGGAGTGTGTCCAGGTGAGCTCCTATGAACTCCAGGGATTGCACTGGAGTGAGATGAGATTTTGGGTGGTTCACCATGAATCCCAGGTGCTGCAGAAGCCAGATGGTCCAACCTGAAGCCTGCAGAGCTTCCAAGGCCATATCCCCTTTTATGAACCAGTTGTCAAGGTAAGGATAGACGAAGGCAAGCCACTACCACTGCAAGGCATTTGGTGAAGACCTGCGGTGTGGAGGCAAGACCGAAGGGGAGCACCCTGTACTGGTAGTGATCGTCTCGACCACGAACCTTAGGTACTGTCTGTGACTGGGATGGATAAGGATGTGAGAGGAAGCATCCTTTAGATCCAAGGAGCATAGCCAATCGCCCTGATGGAGGTAAGGCAGCAGTGTTCTAAGGCAGAGCATCTTGAACTTCTCCTGCACCAGGAATTTGTTTAGGTTCCTCAGGTCCAGGATGGGTCTTAGCCCTCCTGTCCTTTTCAGGACTAGGAAGTACCTGGAGTAGAACCCTTTTCCTTTTAGGTGGGGCATTACATGCTCTACCGCCCCATCCTAGAGGAGGCCTGTGAGCTCTTGGATTAACAGGGCCTGGTGTAGGGGAGGCCGTTGAGGTTCCCCAGGAAAGTAGAGGGGAGTCAGCTGGTCTAGGTGGAGGAGGTAACTCTCCTTGACCACCTGTGGGCAAAATGGACCAGCCATCCCCCTGTTGGTAGCTGGTCATTCAACGGTGAAGAAGCTATGCTGGAGGTGTCAAAACCCTGGCCCAGGCTGGGCCGGGGTCAATGCCTGGGCCTTTGGGGCTTACGTGGTCCCTGGCCAGCGCTCTTATCCTGACTGCTCTGCTGCGGAGTCTGGGTAGCTGGGTACAGGGGGTGGCCCCGATAGGGTTGGCCCTTCCTGTTGGAAGGAGGGCTTCTTCCCCTGTGGCTTCTTTCTAGGAGGGTAGAAGTCTTCCTCAAGAGTTGAGTGCGGGTCACGTACTCTGTCTCGATTTCAGCCACTTTGTCCTCCATGGACTTGCCAAAGAGTTGCTCCTCGAGGTAAAGGACGTCGAGGAGCTTCTCCTGGACCCACTGCTCCAGGTCTGAGGATTGGAGTCAAGCCTGTTGGCAATGTTGATGCCGGCAGCTGCCACTCTTGCACTCAACTCGAAGCTGTTTAGGTGGCTTAGGACAAATATTTGGAGCACTCACCGATGGACTTTGACAGTATCTGGAAGCATCGGAGGTGGTCTCCATCGAGGCCAGCCGTGAATCCTCAGAGTTCCTTGGTAAGGTCCCGGAGTAACATGCCAATGTACAGTTGATATACTTTTATGTGGCAGGCTAGTATGGAGCCCTGGTAGCATTATGCCTGAGGGCATAGGACTCCCTGCCTGGGGAACTGAGGACTCTTTGGACTCTGTCTGCACATGGCTGGCTTGACTACCATGGAGGTGTGAGGGATCTGTGCTTTCCAAACCCCCAGTCCCCGCTGGACCCTGTACATGGAATTCAGGCATCGGCTGATAATCAGGACCGATGCCGGTGTCTCCCACATGCGGAGGAGCCGGCTAAGGATGGAGGGAATAGGAATCGTGAGGGTTTCCCTTTGGTGGTGCCTCATATTGGAGGATATTGAGTTCCTCTGTTTGAGGATCTTCCTCCAACTCAGTGGTGAGGGCAAGGGCCCATGCCATATCTTGGACAAACTTGAAGAAGGAGGAGGAGGTGTCCTCGGGTGGGGACCGCCGCCTCTGGGTTGGCGGGGATGGTCCAAAGAGAGGTCTCAGTGAGCCGGAGTCTCTGGGGACGTCTCGCTGTTGGACTCCCATTCTGAGTAGTCTGTGGAGGACTTGAGATCAGGCGACTTAAGGTAGGTCAACGACCCCTGATGAGAACCAGAGGCCAGCGCTTGACTGGAGCCAGAGGCACTCACCTGGGATGATTTTGCACCCAAGGAATGAGATTGAGACTGAGACCCTCATCGAGGATCCTCACAAGGCACCTGGCTCTCGGGAATCACTGCGGCAGCCCGGGGAGTCCTCAAGATAGAGGTCCCTGCAGTCTCGGGGCATGTATCAGTGAGGTTTGGCATCTGTGCCTGCTGGGCAGCAATGAACGCAGAAACGCTGCAATCTAGATCCAGCATTTGGCCCTCCCACTCAGGAGTGGGGGCCTGCGACACTGACACCGGGGTCACCGGGTCAGGCTTCATGGAGGAAAGGGGGTCCTTGCTGGTATGACCCTTGGGAGACTGGGCGCCATCGCCAGAGACCTCAGTATTGGTCCTGGGAACTTTCCTTGGCCGCTCCCACCCCGACTCATTGAATGGCCTCCAGGGGCTGAGGGACCGCGTGAGAGAGTTCTCACGCTTGTCCACCTCCCCAAACGATGTCTGTGAGGCCTTCTTCTTCTTCTTCTTACACTCACTCTCTAGGGATCCTTGGTCAGAGTGCCTGCATTAGGCAACTCTGAGGGTTGCAGGGCCTTTGAGCGCGAGGCTACTAGGGATACCGGGGTCGAGTCTGCCTTGTTGAAGATGTCGTCCTGCTTTTGCCAGTGACTCTGGATGGCCTTAGTGGACATCTTTTTTGCACAAGGAGTACCCAGACACCAGAGACAACAGTTGTGAGTTTTGGTGAGAGACATGTTTCTAGAGCACACCAATCACATTTTTTGAAACCAGTGACCATTGAAGCAAAAAGGATCCCCACGAGATCGAAGACCCTCGATGCAGCCAGTGGTTGAAAAAAGGCACAAAAGCACCAAAGTGAGAAAAAAGAGAAAAAAATAGAGTCTTGAGGGCCACTGCAGGAGCAGCGGTGCTCGAGATGCAGGAAGGAGAACTGACACCTGCCAGAAAGCGCAAATATGCACTAGAGAAGATTAACTTTTTCCAGGGGGACAAATGAACGTCCAAAGGGCTCTGCGGAAAAGAGGAGACTGAGCAAGATGGCACCCTTGGGTGGGAAGGGGACCACGCATGGTGGCATCTCCCAAAGGCTTTCTTTGAAAGCTGGGGAGATGCTTCCACGAGGGCTCCATCGGCGTCAACGTCGACATCACCCATATGTGAGGACTGACTTCCTGCTTGCTCCTGGAGAACAAACATATCAAAGTTAAAAGTTCTATGACATCTTGTTATACTATACATCAAACCACATAATACAGACACTCTTTAGAAACATCTATTTAATTGGATTTGAGAAATTCTCAGGATGCAGAGTTCGTTATGGGTGTTTCCCAATTCCTCTGCTCTGATCTAGACAAACACAAGTGCCGTACTGGGTCAGACCAAGGGTCCATCAAGTCCAGTATCCTGTTTCCTCAATGGCCAATCCAGGTCACAAGTACCTGTCAGGTTGCCAAAAAGGTACACAGCTTCCATGCTGTTTATCCCATGGGTAACACAGTGGATTTCCCCAGTCCACTTTAATAATGGGTTTATGGACTTTTCTCCAGAACTTGTCCAAGCCTGATTTTTTAAGCTCAGCTATACTAACAATGTTTACTACATCATCTGACATGAATTCCATATTTTATGTTGTTTACCTTCAAGGCACGCCCTGATCTTTGTTCTTAGAGTAAATTATTGATTCACATTTACTCATTCCACTCCACTGTACTACTTATCATTCATTTATTTATACCGCATTTCTTAGGATTAATGCGGTTTACAGAAAACCAAACATTAACGATACATGGAACAGTTTTATAAGAACTTGATTAAACATGTTAGGTAAAACAGAGAACAGGGTGACTATATACGAAAGAGGTGTGTCAGCACTCTTAGGCATATACAGCGCTGTGCACGTACGCAAAGAGAGACAGTTCCTCCTAAGACAGACAAACAGATCAGGGACGAGGAAATTCTTGGGGAAATGATTAAAACACAAAGGGATGAAGACCGGAGGATAAGGGATCAGGATCCCAATGCAGCCTTGAAGAGATACGTTTTTAGCCTGGATCTGAATAGGAGCAGGGATGGAGCCTGATGTACTGACTCAGATACGCTTAATTCAGATATACGGAGCAGCAAGATGGAAGGAGCGGAGTCTGGCGTTGGCAGTAGAAGAGGGAAGGCATAGATAACAGTGATATGCTTGATAAGCAGAGTTGTCGTGGAGAGAGGCAGGGAGATACTGAGGAGCTGGAGAATGAGTGCATTTATAGGTTGGCAGGAGAAGAAGTTTAAACTGTATGCAGAAATGGATATGGAGCCAATGAAGTGAGTTTTGAAGAAGGGTTACGCAAGCATAGCAACACTGGTGGAAAATTAGCCATAGACCCGAGTTTTGAATAGACTGAAGGGGAAAGAGATGATTCAGTGAGAGACCAGCAACCACGTTGCAATAGTCAACGTGGGACGTGGTGAGGATCTGGATTTTATAAACAGGATGGAGTCTGTGCAGAAAGCGGCTCCCAAAAAGGTCAGTGGGCTTCATCATAAGACTATATTAGAAACAATACATAAACTGCATAGAAATTGCTCCAGGCGCATTAATTTACTAGCCCTTTGGCAAGTTGAGGAAACAGGAACTTCAGGTCAGTACAGCTTCTCTCTCGGGGAGTCGCCTGCTATGCTGACCAATCATGGATCCATCTGCTCTACTCAAAGCGGATGTACTGCACAAGGTCAAGCTAGAGGCCTGCTTAATTCTCAAAGGGACCATTAGACCTAAAGAAGGCCCAGCCCCCACCACCAAAGAAAGTGACCCATTGACCTACCAAGTACTGTATCTCCAGAATTTCTCTTGTGCAGCACAGCAAAATTAGGCTGACTTCCAAGTTATGGCTTGTATATACACTGAGGTCAGAGGGCATCTTTAGCCAACAAAATGATTCATATGACTGCTTATGGCCACAGCATCTCTAGAGTAAGGGGGCAGGAGCTAATGAAGCTTTTGGTATTACCGAGAGATACCGATAGCACCAGCCCCAGCCTCAGCATCCTTTCACGGCAGAGAGATCTAAAAAGAACGCCCTTTGCCAACAGAGAGAAACTGCAACATTGACCAAAAATTACTGTATTGATTCAAGTGGTTGTGCAGGTAAAAAACGCGTGTCATTTTCATTATTTTTCACAAATTCTACTGGGTTACGTTTTTTTTTTAAAATTCATTTTGCATATTTGTTTTAACAGATTTTTTTTAAACGTGTGCTATCATGTTAATTCGCAGGTTAGTATGCCCTGAAGTGACTCAGCAACCACTACATTCCTCAAAGTGCATTGGAAACCAAATGGGTGCTAATGAATGCGTATCCCTAATGGCTGACTGGATATTGGCAGAAATAAGCCACACCCTTGCTCTGAAAAGAGCTGCAAAGCTCCCCTAACACTGCCAAGAGGTGAGGACAGATGCACATCGGACATCCTAGGTGATTATGTCCGATGATCTCAAGGTTATCAGAATAGAGCCAGAGGAGTACCAGAGTACCCAAGGAGGCAATTATGTCCCTGGACAAAAGTCAGTGGCGCAGCTCGTCTAGAGCATATGGAGTCCAGTTCTGGAGGCTCTGCGTATCTCCTGAAGGAGAGCAAAGGTAGTCCTGGGAAAGGCAGAATCTTGCCCCAGAAACTCAGCAGGAAAGGAGGAATATGATACAGTTTAGATATTGCAGAAAATACAAGTATTTATCATTGGAAAGGAATTTCCGGAGCACGAGGTTATGCTACGAGGCTCCAATCTAACTCAAGGAAAACATTCTTCCCAGAAAGGGTAACGGAAGCACAGACCCGATCAAGCAAGGGACAAGCACAGAGGCCATAGTGGTGAGGAAGCAGAGAGAAAGAGATATCTGCAGTACTGCAGTAGGGAAGGAAACCGGGCAGAAGAGACAGGCCTTGCGGTCTTTAATCTGTTCTCATGTAATCCCAGTGAAATCCTGACTGAGCAACAGAGGGCGCTCCAGGACAATCTTCATTCCAGACATCAGCTGACCGATAGTAAAACCTGCAGACATGCAGGATTTGCATTTTTATAGCGTCTGTAATCAAAGCATGACACCAGTGAAATATAACCCAAAAGGAGGAAACCGTTTATTCTTATCATTTGTTAACCACTGGGTAACCTAAGGGACAGCTAGACGGTAGAGTAGGCAAAACTGTGCAGGAAATGAGCAAAAGGTGGAAAAAAAAACAGAAAATGAGAGTCAAAAGCTAGATCTTAGCAGGAAGTTGATGTTTCAGCTGGTTATCTGCACCTTGCAGCTGACAGCTGGATGCCACAGAATGAAACCACTTGTACCCTGAAGTTAAAAGGCTGAAACATAAAGTATGCACCAAACACAAAGATGCAGAGAGGAATTTGTATCTATTGTGTGGGCAAGGAGGAAGGTGGGTGAAGACAGACAACAGGCTTCTTCCACCTGTTGCTGCCACCTTCAGCCCTGGTCCTGACAGATTCAGCAGCACCACACAGGAAAAAGGCAACAGTTACAGCACTGGCCAGGAAGCAGCAGCTAGGAACAGATCCATAGATGTTAAAAAGAAAATAAAGTCATAGTCTTCTGCATGCAAAGAGAAGCTAAAGGGGTTCAGGAATATGGACGGCA
Source organism: Ichthyophis bannanicus (assembly GCA_033557465.1). Lineage (NCBI taxonomy): Eukaryota > Metazoa > Chordata > Amphibia > Gymnophiona > Ichthyophiidae > Ichthyophis > Ichthyophis bannanicus. The sequence continues at coordinate 486,084,372 of CM066038.1, read as the reverse complement.
GGTGGAGGCCTTGGGTGAGTAACCTCACCGGAAAGGTTGCCTAGCCGTAGCAGTTCTGCCCAGTCTTGGGGAAGGAGACATCGTTCAGGCAGTGACAGTCTGGCTCTTTGCTATTCCCCATCTGCGGATTCTGTTCCTTCCCAAACCTGAGGGGGGCAGGGCGGCCCCAGGCCAGTGCAACACATTGGGCATCCTAGGCAAACCTTCGGCCTTATTTATTTAGACAGATGTGTATACCACCTTATCCTTCAATCAAAGTGGTCACAAAACAATTGGAGGGTTACAGTTAACATGAGGGGTACTAACGAACATAAATACATTGAACTTATACGTCTAATTGGGGATGGGTAGATGGTGTCAAATTGGTGAAGGTAGATGGTGTTCCATTTGGGTGGTGACTATTGTTTGTCTATTTGCTCATAGGCTTCTGTGGATCTTGCGAAAGTCTTTGGTATCGTTCAGGGTCCTTAGGCCCGTAGGGAGGGAGTTCCAGTGTGGGCACCAGTAGCGAGGGAGCTCTTCTTGAGGTTGCTTGTTTAGTCTTGTGATATCCTGCAGGTGTACAGATCCTGTTGTCATTATTGGTCCTTCTTGGTCTATTGCTGATATCCCTTGTTATGATATCTTGGAGTGCATCTGCCGAGCGATGGTGAACAATTTTAAAGATGTTCAGGATTGTTTTGAATTTTGTCCTGGCAATCATTGGGAGCCAGTGCAGCTGCTGTAAGACGGGGATGATGTGCTCAGATCTTGCAGTGTCCGTGATGATGCGTGCTGCAGTGTTTTGCACCATTTGGAGTGGGTGTATGGTCTGCTGGGGGGAGGCCCTGTCCCTGATACAGCAAGTTTCCATAGTCAAGCAGTGGTGTGATGAGTGCCTGGCACTCTGTGCGAAAGTGGTCCTGGTGGAGGATTGGATTGAGCTTTGTGATGGTCCTGAATCGGAGGTAGGCCCTAGATGCGGTTTTAGCAATGTGAGATTTTAGGTTCAGAGCTCAGTCCATAGTGATGACCAGGTACTTCACTTCATCCTTGACTGTTATCGGTTTGTTTAAAATGCTGATTGTTTGTGGCGGAATGAAGGTGGAGTCTCTGGTGACGCTATGATAGAAGTCTATAAATTAATGAACGGAGTGGAACGGGTAAACGTAGATTGACTGTTTACGTTATCAGAATATAGAAAGACTAGGGGACATGCAATGAAGCTACAGGGTAAACTATTTAAGACTAATAAAAGAAAATATTTTTTCACTCAACGTGTAATCAAACTCTGGAATTTGTTACCGGAGGATGTAGTAAAGGCTGTTAGTGTAGCTGGGTTTAAAAAAGGTTTGGACAAGTTCCTGGAGGAAAGGTCTATAAACCATTATTAAGAAGGGGCCCAGGATATCAATGCTTGACCTAGTACAAGCATTGCAGAACCTGTGTCTTTTGGGGAAACTGCTAGGTACGTATGACCTAGATTGGCCACTGTTGGAAACAGGATACTGGCCTTGATGGACCTTGGTCTGACCCAGTATGGCAGATCTTATGTTCTTATGAACATTGCCTCCGTTTTGTCATAGTTGACTGTCAGGTTGTCAGTGGAGAGCCAGGCGCTCGTGTCTTCAAGGCATCTGGTTATTGTTGTGGTGTAAGGTGATCATAGGTTGATTGGAGCATACACCATGATGTCATCAGCATAGAAGTGATAGTGAAGTTTGTGGCGTTTGATGATGTTGCATATGGGTTGACTGTATATATTAAAGAGTATAGATGACAGTGCTGAACCTTGTGGTATTCCTTGCGTGACGGTGAACTGCAGAAATTTCTTTTGGGCACATTTGACTTGCTGCTTCCAGTCTTCCAAGTAGGAGGTAAACCATTTTAGGGTATTCTTACATACTCCAATCTGCTGCAGGTGTTGCAGTAATCTGTGTCAAAGGCTGCCGTGATGTCCATGAACACTAGCAGGAATCCGGTCTTTATGTTATCTATGCCTCTTAGGATTTTGATAACTGAATTCTACAGTCGGGATCGTCTGACCAGCACCCTACAACAGTCCTTTGAAAATGAATAACTGGACAGCATGCTCGTGCACATTAAAAGCTTTGCTTTGTACAGGTAAAGAAGGTACCGATGGCGCTTTGAGTTTGTCTGAGTTTTGCTTTGAACGCCGCTGCTCTTTGCTGCCCTGGCAACTGCCTAGTTTGCCTAATGTTTGGGCAGACCCGGGGGGGGGGGGGTAATAAAAAGGACAAGAACAAACAGGAACACTGGGGGGAAGGAGAGAGGAAGCACCCATTTAGCAAGAATGTTTGTCCACCCTTCTTCAATAACCTGGGGAGAGCACTGAGCCTTTCCCCCAAATTCACATTCGGAGTGACCAAAAATCACCGATCTGCACACTGGCAAGGTTATATGAGGAAGCTTAATGCAAACCTGCTGCACTTGGTCTGGGTTGGACCTGGGGGGGAGGGGGGCGAAGGGGATACCCAGTATCTAAGGTAGAAACAAGTCAATTTCAGCTGGCACAGAACACCCATCATGAGGTCACGCTGGCCTGATAGCCATTTGATACTGGTGACAAACAGCGGATCTCAATGGCTGGTGGGAAGCTGGGGAGTCCAGTCCTATGGTCCATGTTGCTCTACACTGAATTATAAAGGCACACCAAATACCTACAATATTTGTCTTTTCTCTATGTGCTGCAAAACGGTGACTAACCAAAGGTCTACAAAGGCTTACTGCCCTGAAGGTGGACGTGCGAAGAAAACCAGTGGAACAGATACAACAGCCAATGCCGATTGCACCCTCACGTCTTGGACGCTGTCATGGCATCGACAGAGATGGACAAGGATGAGGTCTCACATCCAGAGTGGTTAACACCAGCCACAGGACTCTGTGCTAACCTGCTTTGCACAACGAACAGTTCGAAGTTCTAGTATTAGGACGGGAGGCGACACGTATTGCTACACTTAATTTCGAAGCTGGGCTATCATCCATGGTCACTGCCCCATCCTGGCAGCAACGTTGCTGCGAAACTGGAGTCCTGCAGCCATGCTGCTGCCAGTAGGGGAAAGCGCTGCGATACTGCCATTTTAATCCTTGTGACTAAAAATGCGATATCGCAGCATCTTTCTTACGAGCAGTGGCACAGGGGGGCAACTTCCCCAGAACTTTGTGGGAACACTGCCTAGCAATTCTCATTTTGGAGCCCAAGATGGAAATTTAATTTGGTCAAACCAGTGAAGTTAAAGGACAGCTGGCATCAGTTCAAACAGCAAATAATGTTCTGCTCCCGAACTGCTAAACTGAAAATCCTGAGGATGCTGTGAAATTTGGGGAAACGATTTAACCCCACGTTCCTATGTTAGGAAATGTCCCTGCAGGAATCCCCTTCAGAGATTCCCAGATGAAGCCTCTCCCTCCTTCTGCCCCAGCCCAGGAACAGACACCAGGGGACACATTTACTAAAGGTTAACGCACATTAATTAATGTTAATGTATATTAAGTGCTGCTGCGTCCACAGAAATAAAAGGGTCATGACACCACTTTACACAAATTAATCTTTAATAAACATTCCCCCAAGACATTTGTGTCCCGTTTAGTAAAGCAGGAGTTGAAAATCTAAGAGGAAAATGGTTTCGGGAAAGCATTTACTATGGAGCTTGAAAGAATTTGGTTAAAGTTATGTTTCAAAAGAGAAAACTCACAATTTTTTTGTATCAAAAACGGAGAATTTTCCTAGATCTTGGTCACTGTCCTCCATCAAAGTGGGAAAAGATTTTAAAGCTATGGTCAACATTACTGGCACCCTTGCATTTTAGGTATGTTGTGTACAATATCTTGAGAAATAATTGGAACTATTTCAACTGTATGTCTTGATATTATTTTAATGATATGTTCAAAGGTATACAAAAAAAGAAAAAGATGTCTGTGTTACTTAGACGTAGCAATTTCTGAGAAAAAAAAGAACAAAATATGACCTGGATAGGATTAATGGTATCTTTCACTAATATTTGGTTGCAGAATCCTTGTTAATGATGACAGCCTCCAAACGTTTCTTGCAGCCATCTATAATTTTCATAATCTGTCTGCTGGTAGTTTCTCCCACTTTTCAACTGCGATTTGTTCCCGCTCATGAATGTTTCCAGGATTCCTTTTACCAATGGCAGATTTCAGCTCTTTCCAAAGGTTATCAATTGGACTGAGATCAGGACTCATTGCTGGCCAGTTTAAAACAGTCCTTTTTTTTCTTTTTAACCATTTTTTTGTACTTTTGGATCTATGTTTTGGGTCACTGTCCTGCTGAGGGCCCACAACCTTCGACCCAGACGTAGCTTTCTGACACTAGGTAGCACATTTCACTTCAAAATACCTTGAAAGTCCTCTGACTTCATGATTCCTTTAAAACGAACCAGGCCTCCAGTTCCTGAGGCAGTAAAACAACTCCATAACATTATGGAACCTCCACCATATTTAACTGTAGAAAGGGTGCTTGTTTCCTTATAAGCTTCATTTCTTCACCTATAAATGTATCGCTGGTCTGCATTGCCAAAGAGCTCAAGTTTGGTTTCATCTGTCCACAGGACACTTTTCTCAAAGTGAGTTTGGGCAAAGATCAGGCATGTCTTTTTATATCTATCTTTGAGCAGTGGGGTTCTCCTTAGTTTTCACCCAAGAATTCCTTCTTTGTTTAGTGCAAGGCATATGGTGTGGGTTGAAGCCACCATTCCAGATTGCTCCAGGTCAGCCTTAAACTCTTTGGATGTTGTATTAGTATTTTTCTAACAGTTCGCACTAACCTTTGAAGGCTTCTTGGATTCATTTTACTCTTCCCACCACATCCTGGGAGGTTCTTGACAGTTCTTTGCGCAGAAAAAACTTTTTAACAACATTGCGAACTGTAGACACAGGAATCCTAACGTCTTTGGAGATGGCTTTGTACCCCTTTTGAAGTTTGATGATATTGGCTTTTCTGATGGTCTCAGGCAGCTCTCTTGTCTGCACCATTGTGAAAATGGAACAGGGAGTGAATGTGGCCATTTTAAACATTAGAATCATCATTCTTTAGTTGATTCAAGTCATATTATTACAGACAATTGATCACTGGTATGTTTAATTTTATTGCAATGGGAATGTGGTTTTTCTGTTTAAACTGATTTGAATTGTTTATAAGGGTGCCAATCATGTCCTGGCAGTATCCCAGTTGTTATACTATTTCCTTTTTTAATTGGTCTTGTTTTATTTGATTCTTTTGTGTGTCAAATATGTGTGTATATATAGTCCAAAGCTATTTCACTGGCCTTTTTCTTTTTTTAAGGAGTATTGGACATTAAGAGGTTGAACTGCCAGGTGCCAATAATAACCACAACTATAGTTAGAGACATTATTTTTGAATTGGGGGCAGAGTTCTCTCATAGGAGACTATTGTAAAATGGGGATCAGATTAGAGATACATCTGCAATCTCTTTACTCCAGAATAGTTGAGGGTCTAAAGGAGAGGGGAGGGGGGAAGGGGCCCTATATACTTTATTAATACATCTGATTCTTAAACTGATTAACATTTGCTTCCAATTGGGCTTGTCTTGAAACTGGATGAGACCTAGATTTTCCTTGGAAAAGGAACCCGCACTGCGCAGTCTCTTGAATCTCTGGCTCTTTATGGTAAACAATGTCAACAAAGAAAGCTACAGAAGCAATGTATCTAGCAGGAGGTGTTTGTTCACCAAGGTTAACAATGTAACAAAATGAGCATGGAAACAACATGTGCTATTAGGAAAGACAGGCAACCCAAACTGGAGCGTGTTGAAGGATTCAGAAGCCAATCCACTGGCAGCTGCCACTCGGAGACGGGGATTTATAATCTGGCCACAGGGCTTGCAGTCTGAATATTATAACCTATCATTTATATAGCGCTACTCATCATAGACAGTGCTATACAAATACACATAAAACACAATCTCTGCTCCACAGGCTCACAATCTGACAAAGAGAAGAGGGCACTAGGGAATTATTAAGGGATGGTTGCAGACAGGAGAATAAGGGGGTAAAGATCCAAAGGCAGCCTCGAAGAGATTGAGTTTTTAGGCTGTGTTTGAATAGGACCAGAGATGGAGCCTGCTGTACTAACTCAGCTGTCAGGTCAGTTTCACCTTTGACAAGAAGGGCCAGGGAACCTAACTCCCTCCAAACTACCCTTGTGTTTGCCCAATCTGTCCAGGTGCTCTCCCCCCCCCCCCCCCCAAACTCCCCAGTGACTGATGTCCTGTGGTGCAAAAGGTTAGTTGGGCTACCCTGTTCCACATGATTTTATGTAGATAAAGAACATGGTTACTTGTGCAAAATGCTTTGACTATTAACCCCGTATTGGACACATGCTAACAAACACAAAACGGGGTTGAATTAGCGAACGCTGGAAACCCAAGAGGAGCCAGGGCTGAAGCCTTGATGACTGGGACAGCTGCTCACGAATTCCAAACTTGTGTTAATTCAGTTTTTCATGTGTATAAACCGAGGAGGGAAAGCAGATTCTGAGGGGTGACTAGTAGAATGTCAGAGGATGATGAAGGATTACGCTGTAGCACTCAAAGATTATCTGAAGTGCACGTTCTTTCCCAAGTGTTAACATTTCACATATGGCCTCAACTCTGCTGTCTTAGCTGTGGCCACAGACTCAAAGGAAAGTAAAAGGGGTAAAATCCATCACACACTGGAGAGCAAAGGGGGAACAGAGGCTGAACACTTCACATCCAAACCATATAACTAATCAAAAATCAAACCCCAAAAACCATATAACTAATCAAAAATCTCACACGGCTTTACGAGGCTATGGGAAGCAACAATATTCATTTTAAAAAATGGCTTTCCAAATTCTTATTGAATCACTCATTAATCTTGTTTTTGAAGAGCAAACGTAGCATATGAGCACTGACTGAAGTTAGGACATGCAACATGTAGCCTGCAACAGGAGCCCAAAGATCTTCACAATCACATCATAATGGCAAGAAAAAACCTATGGGGCGGAGTATGCATGTACTGCACCTGAACTGGGAGATATGGTAAGTGCAAAGCCTGTGTGGTAAATGCAGAGGGCGTGTCCAGCATCAACCCCACATTTAATGCACAGGACACACTTCCCCCCCAGGCCGTATTCCCTGCCTCAACAGGTGCTATGGGAGCACCCATGTTAACCGCTGAGGCCGAGAATGCGTACCCAATGCCATATAAATGAAAAGGACTTTGTGGCTGCGGCTGTAAAGGTCCGCCCCCCCCCCATGAGCCCATACACCTACCAAGTAATCCCCCCCAAAGGAAAACAAATAGTAACCTAAGGCAGCTACCCCCCCCCCCCCCCCGAACATGGTTCTAACACCAACCATCCCTCAAGCAGGTCTCACCCGGGGCTTCCTAGTGGTGTCCTCGTCAAAGGGGCAGGAGTGATCGTCTTCCACTGCTTTCCCAGCTCTGGCAGCTCTCAAAACTGCAAGTAACCCCTAGGACACCAAAGAACATTTGGAAGGATGAACTTCTATTGGGAATCCATAGGACATAGGACCTTGTGGTCTGGGGCAAGCCACTTAACCCTCCATTGCCCATGCTCCCTGTAAAATAGTTATCTCCAAGTTATAATGCCCTGTTCAATGTAATTTCAGTTTGTTCAATGTAAATCGCCTTGATATCATGAAAGGCAGTATATAAGAAATGTTAAATAAATAAATAAATAAACAAACAAACAAAACATTTTTTGAGAAAAGTATTGTCCTGGAACTAAGTTAGCGTGCAGAAATGATACCTCAAAGAGTGGGAAAATCCATATTCTTTGTTCATAGCAGGCAGAAGAAAGGCCAGCAAAAAAGGTTTACGTTTCCTCCCTGAAAGGGTTAGAAACAGGCGGGTGCCACGTACCACATAGAGGTACCACAGTTTGCTAGTACTTGGAATGCAAACCAGAGGCAGTGGATGCTTTACCCTCTGCTGCCACTAGAGGGCACAGGTCTCTAACACAATGGACCAACCTCTGGATTTATGCATTCTGGAGCCAAAGATGCATCCCTGTATTCTTTGCATGTCAGGGGACTCTTAATAGCAAGGCAGCGAGCCCTCCTTCATGTGGGACTCTGACTTTTAAAGATGTAAATCAGGCACAAGAGTTGTGTGCACTTAGCAGCACTACAGAAAGACAACCTGTAATAGTGCCAGAAGACAAAAGGTCTGATCTAGGTTTTTCTACTTCACCAGTTGAAGTGTCCCTTCCCCATAGCACAGGAGCTATGAGGTAAAAAAAACCAAGAGGGTGGAATTTGGATGTAAAAATGGTGACAAATGATATTTTGCTTGTTCTTATTTATTAACTTTTACTTTAGTGCATCACATGCAGATGACTAGGGTATTGGGTCTGGTGTAAGTGAATATTTCTGAGAACATGAAGGTGGGGGAGGGTTGGGAATACCTCACAAAATTAATGAGCATGCATGGGCAAAATCGGTTTGGTTCCTGCTCATTTAAAACAAATCTTTCCCAATTTTGGGGCATATTTTTTGTTTGTTTCATCCATTCTCTCTTAGGCACATACCATATGCCTGCTAGAACGTCTTAAGGGCAAAAATCTATTGTGAGCATTAAGGCATATGTAGCCGTACATAGAAGTGATTTGTGCACACTTTATATTTTTTTGGTGCCCAAACGAACCAATGTATGCCCTCAAATGCAGATCCCTACAAGAAACTTGCATAAAAAAGGAACCCAAAACAATATGAACAATATGAAGACATGTCCTTCTGCACTAAGCCCTGGGCCAGTAACACATGTGTGGGCTGTATTACCAGTGCAGGGCTGCGGGCCAACTGCAGCGGCATGAGTACATTTGTCCCCTGCATGCGGAAAAATGGCTGCCGGAGATACGGGCCCTGTTCTACTTTTCAGTGCCAAGCGCTAACCCCACGCTGCCCCTTAGTAAACATGCTCCTGCAATGTGTGTCGTTGCATCAGTGCTGACTCCTGGCAACCCAGCAGCTCCTGGGTTTTCTTGGCAAGGTGTGACCGGAAGTAGATTGCCGGCCTTTCTTCCGAGATAATGGAAAGTAAAGCGACTTGCTCAAAGCCACAAGGGAATGGAGCCCTGTCCTGCTGGTCACCAGGTGGCTGCTCTAACCACTAGGCTAGTCCTCCACTCCAAACAGGCCCCTATCACCTTAGACACATTAACCTCCTCCATAACAAGTACGGCTCTAGCAAGGACAGTAGCTATCAGATAAAAGGATCTGGTGAAAGCTGATTCTAGCAGTCTTATTATCCTACAGTGCCATGCACCTACAATACCACTTCTTCTGTACAGACCCCCGAACCCCCAAACCCTTTGTGTCTGTTCTAAGAATACTTGAATTCTGTCTTGGTATAGAAGTATTTCCCTCGCATTCTCCCTCCCTCCCCAAACCTCCCTTTGAAATGGGGCGTCATGTCCTCTTGCCTTCGAGCTTCTTTTTCTTCTGGAAAATTCTACCTTCTGGAAGGCCAGACATGCACATTTCCACCCACTGACAGTCTCCAGCAGGCATGACATGCATGAACAAGTGGCGCTCAGCCTTTACAGGTCGGCAGAAACCAGGAATCAGCTCCAGGGTTACCTGGTTACAGATCTTTCAAAAGAATTTCATGGACAGCACAGGTGTGTGAGCAGACTGGCAGAAGTGCTCGACACCGTGCTCACTGCAAGATATCCTCACTGAAAGTTTATTTCCAGGCTTTCAAGATCCATTACGTCAGGCAAACCTGAGGCTTTCGAGAAATGTGACTGTATCACACAAATCCCATCGTCACTTATTTTCCCCACTTTGAAATGCAAATTCTTTTCCAAGTAATGGTTTATAAAAACCCACAGCATGTCGGCGCTTGCTTCGGTGTCAGCGCTGAGGAGAGCTGTGGGCTGTCCTATGAGAGCCGGAGCCAATAGCGGCTTGTGGGGTGGAGCCAAAGCAGGAGCCAATCGCAGCTTGAGGGGCGGAGCCCGTGCCCATGGAAGGTCCAGTCGGAGTCAGAGGGGCGTAGCCAGTGACGGAGCCAATTATCACCGTGGAGGCGGGGCGTTCAGGGGGAGCCGCCCGGCCAATGAAAGCTGATGAGGCAGATGGAATGCTGATTACAAGATGGCTGCCTCCAGGATGGTCTCCACATGTGCCAGAAGCCCCAGCTTGAGGGGACAGCATGGCGAGCCCGCTGGGGACGGAGGCCACGAGGGGTGCATCCTGGGCTGCTCCGGGGTCCTTCATAGCAGTTTTGTCCATAGCAGCGCTGGAGGGCTTAGCAATAGCCGTTTTGGAGCTGGAAGTACCTTTTTTTTTCTTTTGTCGTCGTTCCGATGGGGATCTCCTTTTTGACTGTGGTCCCTGTTGGTGACCGCTGCTCCCAGAGCAGATGAGGAAGCCAGGAAGTCCTTGAGGGCATGCCCCTGGGATTTTAGTGCTCTGGGGGACATCCGAGTACAGAGGGGACCATCTTCAACCTGATGGTCCTTGCCTAAGCAATGGAGGCATTTAAGGTGAGCATCTGAATTGCTCATCTTCCTTGAGCAGTTGGAGCATTTTTTAAAACCCGGTTTTGGCATTCTACTTGCTTGTAGGATGAATCTTCTGATTGTAGTATAAAATCTTGTAGAGGGCGGAGAGGGTCCATTTTGTAGCAAGGCAGAAGATTGTAAAACTGATCAGCTAGGGGCAGGACACGGGGTTGGGCTACTGGGCTCATGCTCAAAAGGGCAAAAAGTCCTTCTGAGCTATAGAGAGGACTTCCATTTTGGCGCCGTCGGATGACATCACCAGGTGTGGCTGACTCATCCTGCTTGTCCTAGGAGAAAGCAGAGCTATTTAACAACAGTAAACACTGGTGACACATAGAAGTCAGACACACCCACACACTAGTTTAGATGTTTTTGGCTTTTAAACAACAGTATGAAGTTTGAAGGACAGCACCAAGGATCACAACCTTCCAAAACTGCTGCAGGAAAATTTAAAGTCCCCTTCAGCCCTACTAAAAGTAGAACTCATAGTGGATAAACAACAAGTAGTAGGATAACTGCCCCCTCCCCTCCCCTTCCAAGAAATCTTAGCACATGAGGAGGTAGAAAGATGGGGCAGGACAAAGGATGGGACAGGAGAGACCCAAATGCATAGGCAAAGAGTGCAGTACCGTCAGAGCCCCCCCACCAGACTCATTCCAAAGTATTAAACGCAGCACAAAGACACGATGAAAAGAATGAAGAGCAAAAACACGAGTCCAACCCTTAGCGGGCCAATATACCGAAATGCATTAAGCTGCTGTTAATAGCCCAGCAATGCAGGCACTTAATACGAACGCTAACACAAGTTAAACTGCACCTTCCTGAGGAGATTTCCTGTGTGCATAATGCACCTGTGTTGCACAGTTCAATGTGTGTTGCTTTCTGCTGTGCTAATGAGCAAAGAGCTATTTTACATACCTCATGCCTTGCCTCAGTGGCAGAGTTTGTGCTAATGCCCTTTGTATACTGACCTCTAAATATGGGGATGCAAATTAAAATTAATGTTTGCCTAACTGCCCGAAGAACCAATCGGTACTAGAGGAGATCAAGCTTAAGATTTCCTTAGAAGCTCAGATGACAAGACTTTGACTTTCATACTTTGGACACATCATGCGAAGAAAGAGATCTTTGGAGAAAGACATAATGCTTGGTAAGGTAGAAGGTCAACGCAAAAGAGGAAGGCTGGCAATGAGATGGATCAATACAATAACAGCAGCTATGGGTGCCACTTAACAATAAGTGCCATCAAGTTGGTGGCGACTCCTGCGACCCTCTGGATAGTCGACTTAAACTTTGTTCGGTCTTCAGACAAGAGGCTCATTGTTGCTAGAGTGTACCCATAGCTGCTGTTATTGTATCGATCCATCTCTTTGCCGGCATTCCTCTTTTGCGTTGACCTTTTAACAACTCCTGTTAAAAAATATGCTTTTGCAAGTTTCTAAATTACTTTCTAGATATCTTTTCAAAAAATGGAGTCCCCCTTGCTAATTTTCAAGGGGAGTCTATACTGTAAGTCGGGGTTACGAAGGCATTCTAAGATTCTCATTTAATGGTCTATTCTTAAATGATCTGAACTGTGTTCTTCCATAAGAGCTGAAGTCATGAAAAGTGGAATTCAAAATGTATTAAAAGCACATTTCCTCTTAGCACAATCCTTTGCAATGAATTGTAAAGAATGGGAAAACTAGAGAAAACCTTTACCATGAACACCTCTGTAATACACGTGGAAGCCAATTCCGATCAGGGCAGGTCTGGGCCGTCTGGACATACAAAACAAATGTACCCGATTCTGCAATCGCGGGAGCTAGACGTTTCCGCAGTTGCAGAAACAGGGCACTTAGATGGGCCAGCTTGGCCCCGATTCTGCAGCACAAGATGTTCCCCATCTGCCTGACCAGCCCGCCCTATGCTCCTACTAGTGTGCCGGTGCCTTGGCATCCTGTCACCATGCACTGAGTGCAGAATGGCCAACGCCGATTAGCTTGTCTTTCCCCCGTCGCCCAGTCCTCGGCAGGGTCATCCAGGGCCAGGATCATGCAAAGGGGCCTCACCTGCCATGGCTGCTTGCATTGGGGGAAGATGCCTGACCCTATCGCCGCTTCTGATGGGACTTACTTCAACTCAGAGGTGGTATAAGACCCACATCCATCTTTTCCCCGCTGGACTGTAGGGCCCTGACCAGAATAGGCCCTGTATGTCTGGGTACCTGGGCCTGACCTTGCTCTGCCCAGACGCTGCCTTCTCCCGCCCCACACAAAGGCCCTGTGCTTGTGGGGAGCAATTTTATTTTATTTATTTTTATTTTATTTAGCTGTATTTATATACCGCTTTTCGCCGGGTCAAAGCGGTGGTACATAGGGGGGGGGGGAATTAAGTACAGTAAGTACAATTAAGTACAATAGCTGCTGAATATGGACCCTGTGATTAGCAGGGGTTGCATGTCCATCCCGGCTGTACATCCCTGCTAGTCGCAGGTCAGAAAGACCCCCATAGCTAAGAGAACGTACAGGGTATCTTTGCTTTTTCGCTTCCTTGAGGGAGTAGCATACTGTCATCTTGCATCACCTGTGTAAAACCTGTGTCCGTGAAAAGAGCAATGAGATCCTCCTCCCTAAGAGTCTGTGTTGCTGCAATATGAAGCCGAGGACAGGTGGCAGGTAAGAACCTTAAGGTCCTCTCTGGTCAGCTCACGTTCATTCCTGGTGTGATGCTATACATCTCAGTTCATTTCTGCTTGTCCCTTCACTTCCTTGCAACCAGCTAGGGATAATTATGCCATGCTTTCTTCGATTCTGTAATTCTATTCTGTTTTTCTTGAATACATCAGTATTTAGTATTATCAGCCTTTAGCGCACTCCTTTCCAGTAGAAGTTCAAGGGGAGATACAGTCGGGTACAGTAGGTATTTCCCTATCCCTAGAGGACTTACCATCTAAAGTGCCAATGTAAAAAAGGGTGCTGCCATTAGCGTGGGCATCAGCGCAGTGTTTAAGCACAGGTTTTCTGTGCTGAATGAAGGGATTTGCCACAAGCCTGAGCTCATAGCAGAACATTTAAAAACATTCAAATCTGAAGGTGGTTGTTGTTGTTGTTAAGTGCCGTTGAGTCGGTGTCGACTCATGGCAGCCCTCTGGATAGTTGTCCTAAACTGTGTTCGGTCTTCAGTCAAGTGGCCAATTGTTGATGAGTGGCATCCATAGCTGCTGTTACTGTTGTATTGATCCATCGCATTGCTAGGACCTTCAACCCTGTCAAGCACGATGTCATTCTCTAATGATCTCTCTCTTCGTTTGATGTGTCCAAAGTATGAAAATCAAAGTCTTGCCATCCGAGTTCCTAAAGAAAGCTTAGATCTGATATCTAGAATGGACTGATTTGTTCTTTGGGCAGTCCATGGTATACACAGTATTCTTTGCCAACATAAAGATCCTGACAAATGGCCAAATCAATTTCATCCTTGATGGAGACAAAACAGAAATAGTAGACAACTCTAACTTGCTTGGATCAATAATAAAATAGTAATGAAGCAATTAGCTATGCCGTCCCGACGCCAAGACGTGCACAGAGAAGCAGAAGGCTGAGCTCAATGCCAGGACTAACACCAGGTCGGAAGAGACATAAGGGGGCATGTTTGCTAAATGGCAGTAAAGGAGCAGTCTTTTCTGTGCTTTAAAGGCAGAGATAAGGGGTTACCGTGCGGTAAGTCTGCTGGGCCTGTTAGAGGCGGTCCAGCATTAAGGGGTGGTAGTGGACCCTTACCGTGTGGTAACAGCCATTGCGCAATTGGTGGTAGGGAAGCACACACTGTAACCGCCCACTCCCTGCCCCAGTCACGCCCACTCTCCGCCCCCTGCGTCCTTAATGTTGCCAGTGCCTTTACCGCACTTTAAAGCAGCATTTTTTCAGCGTTAAGGAAGCAAGTGTGCAGATAGCCTGCGTTAACGGTACACATTGTCCCTTACCACCATTTAGTAAATATACCCCAAGGTGTCTGTGGTCAGTGCAGAGGAAGAATTTATGCCTATTTCCTGAGCAAACAACTCCCACAGCCTTTTTTTTAGACTTTGCTTTAGTGAGGCCTGAAAAAAGAACAGCAGGGAGAACATGCGGAACTATGTGCACTATGTGCTGGAAAACTGTGTGGTGCCTGAGAGCAATCATTCTGTTCAGATCGGTGTTCACAATGCTCTTATGCGCCACATAGCAGCACATGCACACAAGTACTTCTTTGTGCGCAGGATATAGGTGCTGCCAACGCAGACAGCGCTGCGCATATGCCTGGCTCACTCTCCCAGTTTAGTGCAGCCTTTTTACACACAGCTTATCTGCATGCTGTTTGCTTCCAGCATGGCCGAGCAAAACCTCTGCACTAAACCTGCAGTTGGAAACCCTACACTAAAGTTTTAGTACTGGGCTCTAGCACAGGGTTTCTGCGAAGTCCTAGAAGTTTGTATCTGAGGCAATGGAGGGTCAAGTGGCTTTGCCCAGGGCCACAAGGGGGATTTGAACCCTGGTCTCTTTGGTTACAAGGCTGCCCATCTCAGTGTTTCAAACGTGTCTCCTTCAAGGCCTGCTCGTTATTCTTCAGCCCTCTCCCTGTTCTTCTGCTGCTGGTGAATAAGACAGCGTCCCAGAAGAACAGATGAGAACCGTACTGGGAAAGCAACTCTCATGTTCACATTATAGATGGCTCAGGGACCTCAGAGTCCTTACAGGTGGGGCATCAGATGCATGATGACAATTTGGTATCGCTATTAGTCAGCAATGTAGGATAGACCAGTTGCATTGAGCAGCAGGTAGAATAACTTTGCCCTTCCATGGTGTGAGTGGGGCTGGTCTATGTCTAAATGCAAATGTATTATTATAATTTATTACAGGAACTTAATTGTTATAAACCACTTTGGGTTGAACTTGTGCTATAGATTGAACAAAAGATACTGTTCCAACTTGGGAACTAGTATTCTAATAACTATACGACAATACTCTTTGTGATTACATAATTCAATTTACAGATTTGAATATCTCTTACAAATTAACGAGGCTTGATTGGATTATTTGTGGAGAATACAGTTACTAGAAGAGTGTAATGACCTGAAAGACTCCATTCCAATAACACTATGCACCAGATATTGCTTGTGTAGTAAAGAATATGCTGGAAAGAGGTCCATGGCAGGCTGCTAACACTACAAGTAGGAAATAATAAGGCTGGCCAAGGTGCAGACACAAGATGAAAAGGGATGAGAATTGTGTGCATCAGTCAGTCACTGGAAACAAGGATCCTGGCAGCTCATGCTAATCATCAAGGTGGAAGACGGGATCAACGCAAGCAAAACTCACATAGAAAACCATGTCACACCACCCCCACTGAGCATGAAAGCTGGCATCCCCGAGGCCTTTCAGGAACTGAAATGTATGTGCCTTATGAAACACAAATTTCAAATAAATCAGGCCGGCCATTCATTCAAAACAGACTTCTTTGCTAGCTGCCTAACCACGGCACCAATGATGGTCAGGTGGTGTTTGTTTCTTCTCCTTAGCGTGCTCTCTGCTCTCCTCTAAGGTGCTTCACCAGGTACATTAAATAATAGCGACTGCCCGGGAAGAGGTTCTTCTCATGGGAAGAGGTTCTTCTCATGGAAAGAGTTGAAGGCCATCAGCCCTCTCCAGGTTATAGAGAAATAAAAACAGGCCATCTGCTGGGGCAGCTGGAGAGCCATTATTTTAGGAAAACATTCCAGAATTGATACCAGTGAAGGTTCCTATTCCTTACCAGTAAGCTAAGTTGCCACAATGTCAATGACCTATGTATCAAGTGTTGCTTTGCAAACAACCGATTGTGGGGATGGCAGAAAGCATTGCTTGGCCAATGTAGTCTAGACAATTCCATATGGAAAGATAAAAAAAATTCCCAGTGCCTATAACACCTTAAAAACAGAAACACGATGGCAGAAAAAGACTATATGGCCTATCCAGTCTGCCCTTCCATACCAACTACTACAGTCCCTTTTTTCCAGAGATCTTCTGTGTTTGTCCCATGCTTTCTTGAATTCAGATACTGTCCCGGTCTCTATTACCTCCACTGGGAGACTATTCCACGGATCCACCACTCTTTCCATCAAGAAATATTTCTGCATATTACTCTTGGGTTTATCCCCTTTCACCTTCATCCTATGTCCCCTCATTGCAGAGCTTTCTTTCAATTGAAAGAGCTCTCCTCCTGTGCATTTATTTATTTATTTATTTATTTTTATACCGCGCTCTTTAGAATCAGTGCAGTTTACATGTATACTAACCGGTACTTTTTATTCCCTTATCTCTGAAGGGCTCACAATCTAAGGGTACCTGAGGCAATGGAGGGTTAAGTGGCTTGCCCAAGGCCACAAGGAGTGGCCATTGGACTAGAGACCCCAGTCCCTCCGGCCTGAGGTTGCTTGTCCCCATGCGGGAATTGAACCCCCGGCCTTCCGGCCTGAGGTAACCTGTCCCAACCACTGAGCCAACTCCTCCCCATTTATGCCATGGTGATATTTAAATGTCTCGATCATATCTCCTCGCTCCTGCTTTTCCCCCAAAGTATACATATTGAGATCTTTAAGTCTGTGCTCATATGCCTTGTTAGAAAGTCCACTGCCCATTTTGGTAGCCATCCTCTGCACAAACTGGAGTGGAGGAGTAGCCTAGTGGTTAGAGCACTGGCTTGGGAACCAAAAGACCAGGGTTTGATTCTCACTAGCCCTCCTTCTGGCCTTCGGCAAGTCAGTTAACCCTCCATTGCCTCAGAAGAATCCAAGTTATCAATGTCCCTGTTTAATGTACATTAACAAGTTATAATGTAAACTGCTTTGACTAAAATGATAAAGTGGTATAAAAAAACATTAAATAAACTCCAACCTGTTTATATCCTTTTGAAGGTGTTATCTCCAGAATTAAGGTCTCACCAAAGACTTATAAAGAGGCGTTATCACCTCCTCCTTTCCTGCTGGCTATTCCTCTCCCTATACACCCAAGCATCCTTCTGACTTTTGCCTTCGCCTTTTCTACCTGTTTAGCCACTTTAAGATCATCAAAAACAATCACACCCATGCCCCACTCTTCTGGCCCCATCGCTTTTAGTTTAGCTAGCTCCTCACAAACAGCCTTCTGAATATCATTCAAGATCCCCTTCACTACTGTCCCTATTTGTGGATATTTTCTTAGATCCTTTTCCTGGCCATTTAGTCAGCTACTACATACCAAGAGACCAGAGTTCGATTCCCACTAGCACTCCTTGTGGCCTTGAGCAAGTCACTTAACCCTCCATTGCCTCAGAAAAATACAAGTTATCAATTTTCCTGCTTAATGTACATTACCAAGTTTAAGTTACAATGTAAACTGCTTTGACTGCAATGATCAAGCGGTATAAAAAAAACTGTTAAATAAATCAATAAAATTTCCTCCCCTTTCACCCTCGAGTCTGACAATATCACTTTTGCACTTCCTCCTCTCACTAAATTAAAAAGTCATGGGATAGGAGGCAGTGTACTGTGTGGATCAGAAACTGGTTAAAAAGAAAACAAAGAGTAGGGCTAAATGAACAATTTTCTCAATGAAGAAAGGTGAATAGTGGAGTACCCTAGGGATCTGTGCTGGGCCCGCTGCTTTTTAAATGAACTGGAAATAGGCTAATTTTTCTTTTATTTATTATCTTTGCTTTCCTGACTACTTTCCTAGCTTCTCTAAGTTTTTTCAAATAGTTATCCTTGTCTTCCTCTTTCTGTGGTGCCTAACTTACCCTATTCCTTAGTTCTAGGTAGGAATAGTCCACAGTTTAAGGAAGGCCTAGTACAAGCGTTAGCCGTCAAGGACGAAGCTGACCTTCTTATAAAAGGTAAAAACCCAAAGGGACGTAAAGAGGATCAGGACATATCTCCCTCTAAAGAAAGAGGTGGTATAGGTCTAGTATCTATATGCGCCCAAAGTAAAGACAGTCACGAGGATCAAAATTCTGTAACAGATCCCTTAGCAGAATTACCCTCACATAGTGGGTTGATAACTCCCTCTCGGGAGCATGCAAAACTTAAGAAGGGGGAAAATCGCAGGGAGAAACAGTGCAGGTCCCGTACTCGGACGGAACTAAGGGCAGGACAGGAGTTACCCTGGGCTCCGGCCCAATTGGTAGTAAAATTCCCTTCATTTCCCGATGAACAAAGGCAGGATCCAGCCTTGACCTATGCTTTTGATAAGGCTAATAAGAGAGCACGGTCATTACCCTATTTTCACTTAGTTAGAAAGGTGTTATATAGGGAAACCTTGGATCCACATTCTAAAGGTACCAGGAGGCAATTAGTAGTGCCCAATACCTTTAAAAATTGGATTTTGCGTTTAGCACATATCCATCCCTTAGGGGGCCACGAAGGAATAGAAGGCACCTTGAAACAGCTCTTGAGCCGTTTCTATTGGCCTGGCGTTTATCGCGAGACCGCAAAATATTGTAGAGCGTGTCCCGCATGCCAGAAGGGCACCCCCTATAGGCCAGTAAAACCACCCCAGAGATCTAAAAATCGATGGGTAGAACCCGCTACGGAAGAGATAGAGAGACCCCAGTTTCAAAGAAATTTAGGAGCCTGGGTACAGCGTACATCTCAGGTAGTAGGCGAAAATCTGACCTCCAGTCAAGGGAGGCAGAAAAAAGATTATAACCTCCGCACCAAACCTAAGCGTTTAGAAATTGGTGAAAAGGTCATGGTAGTGATACCGGGTCGCAAACCAAAGTTTGAAAGCACCTGGAGGGGACCCTGCCGGGTTATCAAACGAATAGGACCCACCACTTACACAGTAGAAACCAGGAGGGGGAAGCAACAAAACTTCCATATGAACGTTTTAAGGCCCTGGCACGAACGGGTAGCATTAGCTCGTTTAGCTACAGTTCCTGATCACGAATTTAGCTACAGCCACCAGAGAAGGATTCCGGGCTGTTCTGAAAGTTTTCAGACAGCACGGAATATCTTAAATGGGGGGTTGTGTGACAAGGCAGAGCTGTCAGAGCACAAGAAAAAGGCTTTTAAACAAACTTTTTCCTCTGAACCTGCCAGGAATACAGGGCAGCTGAGGGTTAAAACCTCAGCGCACAGAGTTGCAGGGCAGGAGAGAAAAGAAAGGGAGCCACACCCTAGCTCTAGGCTGACAGGGAGAGCTAGCCAACCAGGGAAAGGGGTGGACTCTCACCTGATTGGACAAACCACTCCACTTAACCAGGAAGTGGTAGGTTCAGAAGGATCTGCAAGATCTGCAAGATCAGCCCGAGCAGCAAGATCAGCCAGATCAGCTGGATCAGAGAGGAGATCAGACGAGGAACGCAGAGAGCTACAGGAGGAAGGAAAAAGGCAAAATAGGAACTTACCTTTGGCAAAGCCAGAAAAAGGGGACTCCAGGAGTGCAGATATAGCCTTGGAGTCAGGCATTCTTGGCAGAGGAACAGAAACAGAATCCTTATCCAAAAGGGGCCGAGCTCAGAGCAAGCAGGACCAGCTGGGATCCAATTACCTGGACCATTGCCAGCCACCTTGCAGAGAGAGAGCCACGTCTCTGGGGAAACAGCCGAGAATCCTCCCAGGAAGGGATTGCCCTCAAGAAAAGCTGAACCAGGTCAGAAAAACTTATAAGCCTTTTAAACAGAACATAGAGTCTGTGTCAGAAAGAGACAGAAGTAATTCCTCTGATAGTTTACCTTGCAATATTGGCAGTGAACGTGGTAGAACTTGTAAGCTAGAAGCCAGCACAGGTGCACGTCAGCTAGCTCATAATTGGCAGCAGCGTGATTCAAGCACAGATACTGAGCTGGAGGAATGGGAGATTGGTAGAGTCCCTGAAAAGCCTAGTTACAAGAAACACGTAGTTCCTCAACAGGGAATAAGGTACAGGAAAAAGGAAGAAGGAAGAAATCCTTATGCCCAGCTCTTTAAGAGGCTGAATAAACAGTTAACCTTGCAAGACTGCAGGACAGGCAGTGAGAGGGGAGAAAAGCAGATACAAGATCTCCTCCACCATTTAAGAGCCCTAGACTCGAATAGGCCAGAGAGCCAAGGACCTCAACTCAGCGACGAAGAATCCATGCAAACCGACATTCCATTGTCCGATCACAGTAGCTCTGAGATGGAATGCGGGATTTGCCAGTGTGACTTTTAAAGGTACAGCTTAAACAGAAGCAATGTTTTAAGGCTGTTTTAAAAGCATGTAGAGAATAGAGTTTAAAGTACAGACAGGAAGTTGTCTGACTGCTGATACTAGTGAAGTGCATAATTCTAAGGCTTGAAGTGAATTATCCATGTGAAGGTGGAACAGGAAAACCACGCTTGTTGGAAGTTCTTTATTGAATGCCTTGAATGAGTATCGCTGTTAAGAAAGTCTACAGTTGTTTTGGACTACAGTAACCTGAGAAGTATCAGGGAACATTTGTACAGGACTTTATTTGCTTTATTCATGTTGTTATCCTTAAATATCTGTTCTGGGGTGAAGAAAACCTGCTGGGAACAATAAACCTATTGTTTACCTTCAAATTGCTTTGGCTGTGATCACTGGGCCTACAACTACAATTTTGCTCAACCAGAGAACAGCGATAACAAAGTAACATACACGACGCTGTCTCCCAAAGGAACTGCGCCACAAGTTGGTGTAATTGGTAAGACGAGGCGTCACAGTAAGCATCGGGTCTAGTGTGGCCCTTTCACGGGTGGGTTCTGTTACTAATTGCTGGACTAGTTCTCCCTGTAGAGAATCCAGGATCTCCTTACTTCTAGATGACACCACAGCAGGGATGCTCCAATCAAAATCCAGCACATAGAAATCACTTATCAGTATTTATTTATTCAGTTTTCTATACCACCTTATCCTTCAATCAAAGCGGTCTACATTATGTAATCACTACAAACAGGTACTGGATTTATTTTTTATTTGTATTTAACAGGTTTTATAGACTGCTTTATCATTTCAATCAAAGTGGTTTACATTGAAACTTAAACTTGGTAATGTACATTAAACAGGGACATTGATAACTTGGATTTTTCTGAGGCAATGGAGGGTTAAGTGATTTGCCCAAGGCCACAAGGAGTGCTAGTGGGAATCAAATCCTGATCTCTGGATTCCCGAGCCAGGGCTCTAACCATTAGGCTACTCCTCCACTCCTTGAATACATTCCCTTGTCGCCGAAGGGCTCACAATCTATGTGTACCTGAGGCAACAGAGGGTTAAGTGGCTTGCCCAAGGCCACAAGGAGTGCCTATAGGACTAGAAACCCCAGTCCCTCCAGCCTGAGATTGCTGTCGTGGGACTTGAACCCCCGGCCCTCCGGCCTGAGATACCATGTCCTAACCACTGAGCCAACTCCTCCCTCTTAGCATTTCTCCTTGCATAGCAATACTGTGAAAGTGTCTACTTCTGCCTGGGAAGGAGATCTGTCTATCACACCAATGCAAATGGATTCTTCATTTCCTCTTTCTAGTTTAACCCATTGTGCCTCCTCCTTCCCTTGTAAGTCCTGTAATTCTGTAGCTTTGATATTATTACTATTATTATTATTAACAAACATTTATGAAGCACTACTAGACATACACAGCACTGTACAAAGATAAAGACAGTCCCTACTCGTCAGAGTTTACAATCTAATCCGACAAACAAGACAAAAGTGAGAAAGAGGATAGAACAGGGAAGGAACAAGGGATCAGGATCGAAAGAGGTGAGCCTTTAGCTTAGATTTGAAAAGGGGCAGAGATGAAGCCTGACTCAGGAAGTTTATTCCAAGCATAAGGAGCAGCGAGGTGAAAGGACTGAAGTTGGAGTTAGCAAAGGTAGAAAAGGGCAAAAAAAGGAGCAAGCCAGTAGAAGAATGAAGTTAGCGAGAAGGGGGTGTATAGAGAGAGGGGAGAGGAGAGATAGGGAGGAGCAGCAGAGTGAATGCACTTAAAGGTCAGAAGAAGGAGTTTGAATTGGATGTGGAAGTGGAAAGGAAACCAATGAAGTGTTTTCAGAAGAGGAAGACCAGAAAGTAGAAGGTTGCAATAGTCAAAACGGGAAGTTGTTAAAGAGTGGACAAGTGTTGTAGCAGTGTCATCAGAGAGGAAGGGGTGAATCTTGTAAATGTTATAGAGAAAGAAGCAACAAGCCTTAGCAATTTGTTGTATATGTGAGGAGAAGGAAAGGGAGGAATCACAAATGACTCCCAGGTTACAGGCTGATCAAACTGGTGAAAAAAAAAAGAAAAAAAAAAAAAAGAGTATTATCAACAGAGATCGAAAAGGAGAAAGGGGGGAGGAGGGTTTAGGGGGACAAAAAAAGTAGTTCAGTTTTGTTTATATTAAGTTTCAACTGGCGATGAGACATCCAGGTGGCAATGTCAGAAAGAGAGGCAGAGATATGGGCCTGCATTGTCTGAGAAATGTCAGGAGTAGAAAGGTAAATTTGAGAATCATCAGCATAAAAATGATACTGAAGTCCATGGAAGGAAATTAGAGAACCAAGAGACTGGGCGTAGAGAGAGAAAAGTAGAAGATCCAGAACAGACCCTTGGGGAACACCAGCTGAGAGTGGAATAGGGGAAGAGGAGAAGCCGTTGAAAGGGCGATGGGAAAGATAAGATGAAAACCAGGACAGGACAGAGCTTCTCAAACCAAGTGATGACAAGGTCTTAAGGAGAAGGAGGTGGTCAATAGTATCAAAAGCAGCTGAAAGGTCAAGAAGGATAAGGATGGAAAAGAGGCCCTTAGATATGGCCAGGAACAAATCACTTGAGACCTTGGCTAGTGCCATTTCAGTGGAATGTAAGAGGTGAAAGCCAGACTGAAAAGGTTCTAGAACAGCTCGAGAGGAAAAAAAATCATGACAACGATGGAGGACTGCGCACTCAGGAAGTTTAGAAATGAAAGGAAGAAGGGAAATAGGATGATAATTAGAAGAATTAGGATCCAGAGAAGGTTTCTTGAACAGGGGTGTGACCACAGCATGCTTGAAGGCCGCAGGGACAGCAGCAGTGGAAAGAGAGAGTTTGAGAATGTGTGAGATGGAAGGGACGACAGTGCAGGAAATGGAGATTAGGAGATGGGTGGAGATGGGATCAGGTTTGGGGTTTGGAGGAGCAAAGAAGATGAGAGTTTCATCATCAGATATCTTTGGAAAGGAAGAAAAGGTAATAAAGTTTGATGGGAAAAGTTGGTATTGAGGGAGAGGAGGGAATGAGGTTATTCTGGAAGGGGGGGGACTGGTGAGAAATCTCATGTATTTTGTTAAAGAAAAACTCAGCTAGGGTTTGAGCAGAGAGAGAAAGGGGGATAGGAGGCGGCGGCACCTTGAGGAGAGAATTAAGTAGAGAAAGTCAGCAGGGATTAGTAGCAGGAGAATTTGTTAGGTGGATATAGTACAGTAGTCTTGTTTAGCAAGAGCTAATGCAGACTGGAAGGAGGAGAGCATGAATATGAAGTGAAGGAAGTTAGACAGGAAGTGAGATTTAAGCCACGTGCGCTCATCAGAGTGGGCACAGGCGCAGAGAAAACGGCAAGTTGAGGAAAACCAGGGCTGGGGTGAAGTGCGTCTGACAGAATGAGGGACAGGTGGAGCAAGAGTATCAAGAGCAGAGGAGAGGGCAGTATTATAGGAAATGATAGCTTCATCAATAGGAGATGGAAGAAAGAGGTGATGAGACCATAGTGGAAAGAGTCAAAGGATCAATAGCATGAAGATTTCTAAAAAGGTGTGAGGAGACAGAATGTGATTGAGGTGGAGAGTGATGAAGGGAGAATCGTAGGAAGTAGTGATGTATGAAAATTGGATAGTAGACAATTAGAAAATAAAAAACAGATCAAGGCAGTGACCATGCTGATGAGTAAGTGCAGATGAGCAAAATTACCAAGAATTACCAGGGGGGGGAGGAAGAATCCAGAAATAGGGAAGCCAAGAGTCAAAGTTAGTAAGAAAGGTTGAGATGGACTTATCAGGCGGTCTATATATAACAGCTTTTCGGAGAGGTAAGGGGTTAAAGAGGCGGATGGAATGGACCTCAAAAGAGGAAGAGGAGTGAGACTGAGGACAAGGGAGTGGCTGAAGTTGGCAGGACAGGGAAAGGAGAATCCAACTTCACCTCCATGGCCAGTGGTGCATGGAGAGTGGGAGAAATGGTAACCACCATGACAGAGGGCAGCAATAGAAGCAGAGTCACCAGGGAAGAGCCATGTTTCAGTGAGGGCAAGGAGATTGAAGGAGATAGAGATCAAAAGCAGAGCTTATTAAAAATAGAATGTGCATTCCATAATCCACAAGAGAAGGGGGGGGGGGAGGAGAGGAATACAGATGAGATTAGAATGGTTGAAAGCAGAGTGAGAGGCAATTCCTGGGGGGGAGGGCGGCAGGATTAGGATGAAGGTCACCAAAGAGAAAAGGAAGAGGAAGATAAGAGTATGAGGCAGAGAGAAAATGGAATCGGAAATAAAAGCATTAGGGATGTGGTCAAAGTAGCAGCAGAATTGATTGAGCTCCTTGAGTACAATAGTCCAGAAAGGTGCAGTAAAGCTTTCTACGTTGATATACACGGTACATATATGGATAATGCACTGATCCAAACAGTAACACCACAAAAGAGAAGCTAAAAGTCACAATATTAACAGGCAAATGATACCAAAATGAAAGAATAATAATAGTAAAAGTATCTGGATAATTTGATAACAGAAATATAAGTCGTGGTGCGGAGTCCAAAAAGGACCAAACAGTAGCCTTCTTAGTATTTAGCATGGTGGTTAGTCTGACATTTAAAGTTCATCCAGAACTAAATAGAGGAGCCTAAAACTGCCCCCGCAGGATGGAAACAACAGCAAAGAAAGTAAAAAATGAAGCCATGAGATAGGACCTGATAAAAACAGCAAAAACGAGGCAGAACATATCAAAAGGACCAAACCAGTCGTGCATGTGATCACCGTTGCTAGCTGATCCATTCCAGCATGACACGTTCAAAGATCCAAAACTCCCACATTTTCGCCCGCCATCACCAGCGCTGTTGAGAGAGGTACTATACGCTTTCTTATGTTTGCTGGTGCTTTAAATGGATCTCAATGTGTTGCGAGGTTTGTTTTTAGTCGAAGTGCAGAAGTAGTAGGGCTGGACATGCCTCGTTCCACACTAAGAGCCATGCCGAAGGACGCAGAAGTTTAAAGTGCTGGGATGCCGGTGACCGGCTGAGCAGTGAGAGGAGGGAAGATCACAGTATGCTCTGAACCGTTGATTTTTTACATATTGTGTCCATTCTTGCCCCCCTTCTTCCTACTCTGTCCTTCCTGAATAAAGTACACAGCTCAATATAATTACATTCCAGTCATGGTTGTCCGTGAACCATGTCTCTCTAACTGGTACTAAATCCAAGTCAGCCTCTTCCATTAATGCCTCAACATCAGAGATTTTATTTCCCGCACTATGGGCATTAATGCACACCGCTTTCCAGAGTCTGC
This sequence comes from Ichthyophis bannanicus, assembly GCA_033557465.1. Classification (NCBI taxonomy): domain Eukaryota; kingdom Metazoa; phylum Chordata; class Amphibia; order Gymnophiona; family Ichthyophiidae; genus Ichthyophis; species Ichthyophis bannanicus. Next base: position 486,058,375 of record CM066038.1, on the reverse strand, counting down.
CCCTTTTACTCATTTCTACAGAAGTATTAAAAGTTTCACTTACCTGAGGGCTTCTACTTACCTGGGGGCTTTTTTCTTCCATCCCCAACAAATCTAGTTTAAAACCCTCTTTGGTAGGTTAGCCAATGCAAAACTTGCGTTGTCATGTTGCCTTTTTAAGAACACAGCTTTAAAGTCCCTTCCTGGAGTGTCACAGAGCACTTTCCAGACCATCACACAACAAAAGATTCACAAAGCCGCTGCTCTATGAACACAGAGGTCTCAAGTCTCAGGTCTGAAGACTTGACTTCCGGCCTGCAGTATTCCCGTTACCTATGCAAGATCAACGGACACTGGTTTTCACCCACAGAAAGGTTTTCTTAACTTCAGAGCTGAAGAGGTGCCTGATACCAGCAGAGGTCCTGATTGGCCAAGGAACCTGGCATGAGAATGTTTGGGCCCTAAGTGAAGACAGTAATATGTGCTATAGACTGGTTACATTTTTTTCCTCATCAAAGCTTTCTATAGTTCTTTTCCTTCTTGTTGTCGTTACATTTGGTCTTCCAGGTCAAATGCGAACTTATCCGAAATTACTATTTATTTTAGCTGTATTTATATCCCGCTTTTCACCGGGTCAAAGCGGTCAATTGGGAGATACATTTAACACGAGGGGATATGACACACATATGCTAATACTTACAGGGAACATGGGCAATGGAGGGTTAAGTGGCTTGCCCAAGACCACAAGGAGTGCCTATAGGACTAGAAATCCCAGTCCCTCCGGCCTGAGATTGCTGTCCCCAGGTGGAACTTGAACCCCCGGCCCTCCGGCCCGAAGTACCTTGTCCTAACCACTAGGCCACTCCTCCCCCTACTACTAATATTTAACACTTATAGAGCGCCATGCACGCAGCGCTGCACAGCTAGCCTACAAGAGGTAGGCTAACATACAAGGGACAGTCCCTGCCCATCAGAGTCATGTTCATTGGAGCTTACAATCTAGTTAAGAGCAGAACAGAGCATTAGTCAGTTCTGTGGAAGGTACGGTGTGGTACAGTTTGGTACAGCTTGGTCTAAAGTTTGGTCATAAAAGTTAATGTGGGTTAGGGTAGGATGAGGATGGAAGTCAGGATCTGAATGCAATGGTGAAGAGGTGGGTCTTCAACCTGGATTTGAAGAGGGCCAGGGAGGGCGCCTGGCGCACAGACGCAGGAAGGCTGTTCCAGGCATGTGGCGCAGCAAGGTGAAAGGAGTGCAGTCGGGAGTTTGCGATGTGGGTGAAAGGCATTGAAAGAAGCAATTTGTTAGCGAAGCGCAAATTCCGAGAGGGGACGTAGGGAGAGATAAGATATATCTGTGTGACGTGCTTTTCTGATAATCTGTATGTAAACAAAATTTGTACCTGCTTTGATCTGGCAGTTTCGCAATAATAATCTTACCGCTTCTGATCGCTGGAAGGAGCGGGATACAAATACTCTCTAAATAAATAAAATAAAATAAAAAATAAATATGAGGTACTGAGGGGCCATAGAGTGAATGCATTTATAGGTCAGCAAGAGAAGCTTGAATTGGATGCGGAATTGGACAGGGAGCCAGTGAAGTGACTTGAGGAGAAGAGTAATGTGGGCATGGCGAGGCTGGCAGAAGATTAGTCGAGCAGCGTGATTTTGTATAGACTGAAGGGGAAGGAGGTGGCTCACGGGGAGACCAGCGAGGAGTAGATTGCAGTAATCGAGGCGAGAGGAGCTTAGGGAGTGGATAAGCGTTTTGGTAGTATGTTCAGAGAGGAAGGGGCGAATCTTGCTGATGTTGTAGAGGAAAAAGCGGCAGGTCTTAGCTACAAGCTGGATATGAGCGGAGAAGGAGAGAAAGGTGTCAAAGATAACCTCTAGAATGCGGGCCGAGGAAACAGGAAGGATAGTAGATCCATCCACATGGACAGAGAGGGGGAAGTGGGGGGGAGGAGTTGGGTGGAAAGACAAGGAGTTCAGTCTTGGCCATGTTCAGTTTCAATAGGCGAAGAGACATCCAGGCAGCGATGTCCGAAAGACAAGCAGAGATCTTGGACTGCATTGCCGGAGAAATATTAGGTGCAGAGAGGTAGATTTGGGAGTCATCGGCATAGAGATGGTACTGAAAGCCATGGGACGAGATAAGCGCGCCAAGGCCTTGGGTATAGAGAGAGAAAAGGAGGGGGCCCAAGACACATCCCTGGGGTACACCTACATGGAGAGGGGTAGGGGAGGAGGAGAAGCCGCCAGAGCATACACTGAATGAGCGATGGGAGAGGTAGGAGGAGAACCATGATAGTACAGAGTCCTTGAAGCCAAGCGAGGAGAGGGTGGTGAGGAGAAGGTCATGGTCAATGGTGTCAAAGGCAGCAGAAAGGTCAAGAAGGATGAGGATAGAATAGAGGCCCTTAGATTTAGCCAGGAACAGGTCATTGGTGACTTTTGTGAGTGTCGTTTCAGTGGAGTGTAAGGGACGGAAGCCTGATTGTAGTAGGTCCAAGAGGGCCTGGGAGGTGAGGAAGTCGAGGCAGCGACGGTGGACTGCTCGTTCTAATAGTTTGGATATGAAGGGAAGGAGGGAGATGGGTCGATATTTAGAAGGGCATGTGAGATCAAGTGAGGGTTTCTTGAGGAGGGGTGTGACAACAGTATGTTTGAAGTCAGCGGGTACAGTTGCAGTGGAGAGTGAAAGGTTGAGGATATGAGTGATGGAGGGGACAATGGTGAGGGAGATAGAACGTAGGAGATGGGTAGGGATAGGGTCTGATGGACAGGTGGTGGGTTTGGAGGGGGAAAGAAGAAGTGTGGTTTCTTCTTCAGAGATCGGGGAAAGGAGGAGAGGGTAGCAGGGGGAGTATAGATGGGAGAGGAGAAATGGGGGGAGGGGAGGTAGATGAGGGGGTAGGGAATTGGAGGGTAATTTTGAGGATTTTGTCATGGAAGTAGTCGGCTATGGTTTGGGCAGAGAGGGAGGGCGGGATCAGGGGCGGGGGAACCTTGAGGAGAGAATTGAGGGTGTTAAAGAGACGGCGAGGATCAGAGGCAAGGGAATTAGTCAGATGGATATAGTAATCTTGTTTGGCAAGTGCTAAGGCTGACTGGAAGGAGCCAAGCATGAATTTGAAGTGTAGAAGGTCTTCCGGGGAGTGGGATTTGGACCAGGCTTGTTCGACCGAACGGGCACAGATGCGTAGGTTTGGTGAAAGATTGTGGGTGAAAGCCAGGGTTGGGGAGTAGATCGTTTTACAGGACATGAGGTGGGAGGGGCAAGAGTGTCAAGGGCTGAGGATAGTGTAGCATTGTATGAGGATAATGCTTCGTCGACTGACTCGGAGTATAAAATGGAGGAAAGAGATGGAGAAATTGTGGAGGAGAGAGTCATGGGATAAATATTATGAAGGTTTCTAAATAGGTCGGAGGAGACAGGACGAGGTTGGGACGGCAGGAGCTGAAGAGTAAATGTTAGTAGGTGATGGTCAGATGAGGGAAGGATAGATTTGCGGAAGTTTGAAGGAGAGGAATTGAAGAAGAGTATTAGGTCAAGGCAATGGCCATGTAGGTGTGTGGGGGACAATGGAGCAAAGTTGGAGGTCGAACAAGGAGGTAAGAGCAAGGAACTTTGAGGCATGGGGGTCGGAGGGGTTGTCGATGTGAATGTTGAAATCGCCAAGAATAAGAGTGGGGGAGGAGGGATCCTTAAAGGCAAAGAGCCAGGAGTCGAAGTCGGTGAGAAAGGTTGATTTGGAGTTGTCGGGTGGGCGATAAATAACAGCTACACGGAGGGGAAGTGGTGTGGAGGCGGCGAATGGAGTGGACTTCAAAGGAGAGGGGGGAGTGTGATTGGGGTGGCAGGAGGGGTTGGAATTGGCAGGAGGGGAGAGTAGGAGACCAACGCCACCACCGCGACCAGTAGATCGAGGTGTATGGGAGAATTGGTAGCCCCCATAGTAGAGAGAGGCAATGGATGCAGTGTCATCTGGGGGGAGCCAGGTCTCGGTCAGGGCAAGAAGGTGTAGGGCATGAGAGATGAAGAGATCGTGAATAAAAGTATTTTTTTTAATGACTGAGCATGCGTTCCATAGGGTGCAAGTAAACGGGAGAGCGGAGGGGGGAGGAGGGGGATGTGGATAAGGTTGGATAAGTTACGTGTGGATTTCCTGTCAGAGTAGCGTGGGGGTCTATTTCTAGGGTAGTACCGGGATTTAGAGGGAGTAGGATGTGGGTGGGTATGTCTGGGTGTATGTGCTCTCCAAGAGGGACATGAGGGAGGGGAAGTGAGTGATAAATTGATGGCATCAGATAGGTTACGTGAGGAATTATATTTGTGGGTAGGGTTGGAGTTGATATCTATGAATGAGTGATTGTGGGATGAATGGGGGAGGGCAGGAGGAGGGAGGAGCGGGATGTGGATGAGATTAGATAGGGTACGTGAGGAACTTTCTTTAGTGTGGGAGAGAAATCGGGGGGGGGGGGGCAGGGTTGGAGTTGATGTTACCTGATGAGAGAAAGAGAATGAGTATTAGAGAGCGAGGTAAAGTGGAGATAGGCAACCCCATCCTCGTTTCCACCGTACTAAGAGAGAGGGGGGCTGGTTGAATGCGGGGATGATGTGAAGAAGCTCAAGAGTAGGTGCTAGGCTAGGGGGCAGAATGGAGGGAGAAGTGAGGAAGGTAGAGAGGGGAGGTGGTTGAATGCAGGGGATGGTGTAGAGAGGCTCCAGAGCAGGTGCTAGGCTAGGGGGCAGAGTGGAGGGAGAAGTGAGGAGGGTAGGGGGAAGAGGAGGGAGGGAGGGAGGATGTTGATAGGAGGGGAGGCAGTTGGGGAGGAAGAGGAAGAGAAGGACAATGAGATGTGGGGCCATGGTAGTGGGCAGCAACGTCTGAGCAAACAATGGGTAGTAGTTCTAAGCAACAATGGATGACAGTTCTGCGCAGGCAATGGTAGCAGTTCTATGCGGGCAATGGTAGCAGTTCTAAGCGGGCAATGGTAGCAGTTCTAAGCGGGCAATGGTAGCAGTTCTAAGCGGGCAATGGTAGCAGTTCAATGCAGGCAATGGTAGCAGTTCAATGCAGGCAATGGTAGCAGTTCAATGCAGACAAGGGTAGCAGATCTAAGCAGACAATGGGTGGAGGAGCGATTGTGCTTACTCATATCCAGGGGGCCGCGGTGAATTGGAGGAGCAGGATAGAAGGACCACACCAGAGCGCCCCCGGGCCCACACTGAAGGGCCACGCCAAAGGGCCCTCTGGTGAGGCCCTCCGGTGTGGGCACGCCCGCTGGAGCATGCCGCTTAAAGGGCCAATCGCCCTTTGATCTCCTGGCGGCGGCTGCATAAGTGTGGGCTCCTGCTGGAGCACACCGCTTAAAGGGCCGATCGCCATTTGATCTCCTGTTGGTGGCGGCGTGAAATGTGGCAACGGAACAACCAGCCTTCCTTCACAGCTACCACAAGACTGTTTCCTCGTGCTCTTCCAACTCAACTATTGCAGTGGTAGTCTATGATAGAGGACCAGAGATTGCACTCTAAATCCCACCCAGAGGCGACTCCTTTCTAGAAACAGCTTTGATTCCCTCTCATCCCAGGATGAATGGTGCCTTGGAAGCAGCCCCAACCTCTGCCACCTCATAATCAGAATTCGAGGCCGACTTCCAAACCCAAAGTCTTTGACATGCAGTGCAACTAGGTCTGGGCAGGCCCGACTCTTTCTGCTTTCAAATGTATTGTTTTTGTTGCAAAGTTGCCCTCTTCCACGGTTTTACATTTTCCTACTGTTGGCACATATGAAAGGAGACCTCTCATTGTGGCAATGCTCTGAGTAACTGAGGTGATGAAGACAGTGTTGGCAGAACCTAAAAGAAGTGTGCTAAGGAGTGGAAGGCAGGGGCAAAGCAGTGCCAGGGAACACACCAAGCACGTTTTACGGAGAAAGTCAGAATAAAGCCCCCATGATGACTCAATGGAAGAGCTTCCAACTACCATGCAGGGGGCCTGGGCTCAAGTTCCAGGTAAGGTCTTCAGTTTCCCCACTCAGCCAGTCTGAGAATGCAGTGGAGATAATGTTCACAAACCTGAGAGGCAGAGGGTGGACGGAACCCAATCACCCCTCAACGGCAACATCTAGTGGATGGATTTAAGGCCAATGATTACAGGGTTCCGAATGCAACTGTTTCATTGCCTGTACCCAAGGGCTGTCACTGCCCAGGTAGTCAGTGGAAACCATCATTGGAGACAAGTTCTGTCTAAAGGAAACCCAAAAGTAATGGAAGGAAATGGACACTGTCGAAAAAACAAGTGAAAGCAAGACCAGCACTGATCTCTGCTTTAATGTTTTCCATTTTGCTCCATACCCTGGTCCTACTTACCTACTATGACAGATCAAGAGTTTGAAAGTTAGCTAGTGAATGCTGTAACCCAGAGGCTTAAAGAAAGGAGGTATACCTGGTAGCTCTGGAAAGGGGAAATTAATGTCCGAAAAGATGTACCTAAGCTTGGTTTGCAATCAGAAACACAGCCATAGCAATCATTAATGTGGCATCAGAGACACTCCAAAGGGCAGGCCACGCTATATCAGCAGCCCTTGAATGGATTATCACAGCTCTTCACTCCGTGCATAAGCTTTCGTGTTATCGAGTTATGCATTGGTACATACAACTCACATATGCAATAAAATGTGTACACTGCTAAAAGGACCAGAAGATATAACCCAGAGATCCTGGATCAGCAAGGCTTGGCTTATCTGCATGCTCGGTCAGCCTCTGTACCAATACACGCCTCAATCCCTTCAGCCTGTTGGAGAAGGCATCAATTAAAGACCTTGCAGCCCGAAGGCCCCCCTTAAGAAATCCAACTTCCCATGAATAAATCCTTTACCCATAAAAGGAAATCTCAAATCATCTTCATTGAGTGGCACTTTCAATGGAAATATGACCCATGGCCAGTTGGACCCCAATTACTTGACTATGTCACTTCCCATAGCTACTGGCACAGGAGAGTTAAACCCCACAAGACCCCAGGCCCACATAAAACCCTTCATGAATCCTCCCACCGACAGGCATGTGCATTAATGTGTCTTAAATTTAATGCGCACTAGATCAATTTAAGACACATTAAGCTAGGAATTAACACTGGCTAAAAGTTCTAACACAAGCTAAACAATTTTTTATAAAAACAAATGTTTTAAAGAAACTGAAAAAAAAAAAATGTCAAAAGCCAAACTGGCCATTTCCAACCTGTGCACATTCCTATCCACCAATTATACACTCCCAATGAAATAAATAGGCAGATATGCTATGTGATTCACTTGCAATCCATTCTCTCTTCTTTAGGTAAAGGTTCGGAATATAAATCTTGTTTTAAATTAAATTACATCCTATTTACACGGGCCGTGTGTGGTTTGAGAAATTCCCAGAGAAAAAGGTGTCATCTTCAGATGAGAAAGGCTATTTGTCTGCACAGAGCACACACAGGACAGCAAGACCTCAGAGTCTACATACCGCTGCCCCCAGAGCCAACATCTTCACTCCTGGTTTTCCCAACCAGAACAGCAAGACAAAATTTAAAAGTCTTAGCTAATTGATAGTGCAAATAATTGAGATTTTCATTTCTCTAATTTATATTTGGTTCTTGCAGAAATATTAATGTTTAGGTTCTGAAGACTTTTCCTGTTTAAGCTACTTAAGTCTCATCAAAAGTCTAAATAAATCAGTCACGCTGCTGTGCTCATGCAGCCATCACCCTGATACGCAAAGCATGAATACAGCACAGAAAGCTGAGAACCAGACCTTATCGGAGCTCCCTGCAGCACGGAGCTGAAACAACAGGAGGAGGAGAACGTGGAGTAAGAAGCGCGCAGCCAAACTACCCAATAAACAGAATTTCCCATAAAACATCAGCCACGTTCTACTGTGAAGAATCCACCTGGAACTTTGCTCTAACACAGCACAGAGATGGAGCGTCAGGGAGGCCCAACCATCAGGCAAATCAGGTGGCTGTCTTGGGTGGCAGCAAAGAGCAGGACATTCAAAGCTAAACAATACTTGTAGATTACGATAGATGGGGCGGGGGGGGTTTATAAAGCTTGAGGTCTGCCTAGGGTGCCAGCACCTTGAATCAACTCTGGGGCTGGCCCTACAGACCATGATGGTTCATGAAAACGTATCTTCACTGTGCAACAGCTAAAACCAGCCAAATAAAATGAGAGTACATGATGCCCACTTTTCCCTATTTAAAAAGTGGAAAAGTTATTCTAGTTCCAGGGGAGGGTGGAATGAAAGCAAGGCTAACTGTGCCATGCAAAGGCTGGCCATTTGCTCAGACACTGGGAGGCATATCAAACTACAGCAAGGAAGAGAAGACCTACTAAAGCCTGGGGTGGTGACCCCCTCACTAATGGCAGCTGTCAAATCTCATCTCAGACTAGCACTCAGCTGCCAACTACACTCCAGGCTGCAAGTATCGCATTGAATACATCACACGAGCCTATGCAAGATGGTGGTGACAACAATTCCACCAAGCCGCAGGGTTTGTTTCTGCCTAGGTGAACCTGAAACTCACTGTTCAGCCAGCAGCATACCAGACGGATTCACAATTGCAAACAGGCTACAAGAGCAAGAACATTCTCATTATACACCCCCACCCTCTGGAATACATTAGCCCCAGCAAGTCGAACCATCAAGCCTTCCACGGACTTTCAAAAACAACTCAAGCCCCATCTCTTCCAGAAGCAGTTTGGCAATGAGCAAAACAACAAGGTAGAATCAGCAGACATTCATGTCTACAAGCGCATCCTCCCCCATCCCACCCTTACGAAACCCCCATGACCCCACATCCCCCACACTCGCCAACCCTTCTTCCCTTTGTATACAGTTTCGTTTGTTCTCAGCTTTAAAAGTGTTCATTCTTAGGAGTTCACTGAATTACTCGCCATATTCATTGTAAAAGTTCTAATGCTGTTCATAACTTGTTCATTGTAAAAACTCAGTTCTTTGTAAACGGCTTTGACTTGTAGAAGGGGGGCAAGAGTATATCAAAATTTGTTAAATAAACAAACAAGATATGACAAGGCCTTGTGAAAATGTACTTAGTCTTCATCCCCATCTAAATTAAAATATATGGAGATTATAAAATTATGTAAAAGAATAAAAGCAACCATTCCCTTTTTTTCTGCATTATCACATATGTAATAAAACTACGGCTGTAATCTTTGCTCTCTGACTCTAGTGTAATAAAATCTGTAGGTTACATGGCACTTGGTAACAAGATCAGCTCTTAACACAGCAGCAGCACGCTACTGCTTCCATAGCCCAGAGCAGGGGAAGGTTCAGCTCAGTGCACCAGGGCCACACCCCTTTGGGAGATGGACCAAGAATCGCTGGCATGCTCCCGTAGGAAAGACAAGAATGCATTTCCTCAGGGTGCGCGTGTGTGGGCATGCCCTTCTAGCACACACACAACATGGCACAGGTGATGGCTCAGAGAAGTAGCCTAATGCTTACAGCAGCAGGCCGACAACCGGGGAAGCCAAGCTTCAAATCCCACTGGCGCTCCTTGCGACGTTGAGCAAGTCACTTAACCCTCCATTGCCTCAGCTGCAAACTTAGATTGTAAGCTCTCCGGGGACAGGGAAATGCCTGAAGATGCCACTATGGCTCAGCCTGCTGAGTGGAGGAGTAACTTAGTGGTTAGAGCAACAGCCTAGTACCCAAGCGACCAGGGTTTGATTCCCACTGGCACTCCTTGTGACCTTGGGCAAGTCACTTTATCCTACATTGTCAAGAAAACCCAGGGGCTGCTGGGTTGCCAGGAATCAGCACCAACTCAACGGCACTTAAAACAAAAAAACAAGACAAAACCCTGAATGTAACTTATCTTGAGTTGTCATTGAAAAAGGCACAAACCAAATCCAAATTATTAGAGGGCTCTTCTCCCTTCAGCAGAAGGTCTCTCCATGTATCCATAATCCTCCCTGGCTACCTCTTGCTTTCCCCTCTCTTGGCTGCCTCTTATGTTCTGCCGTGCGACAGATGGAGATTGCAGACAACTTCAATATACCCCAGTATAGCCGTCTGTAGCTTGAAGAGTGTCATCTGCTTGGTGCCTTTACAAGAATCTGGATGATTTGATAGCCCCACGGCTGCAGCATGAACCATTCCATGTCTTTCACCTATTTTACTGGATGTGGGGCACCTTCAAGGGCCAGCTGTTGTGAGAGCAGGAAAGGGATTATGGATTCAGCTCACGTGTTTTTCAGGCGCAGCAGTTATTTCCCTGGACCCGGAGGGATTGCAGTCTAAGTTTGTAAGTGAGGCAAGGGAGGGTTAAGTGAGACTTGCGCATGATCACAAATGGCAGCAGTGGATTTGAAGCCAGGCTTCCTTGGTTCTCAACCTGCTGCTCTAATCGTTAGGCTCCTCCGCCCTCTCAGTCCCAAAGTTTATTTCTAGCAAGCATGAGGAGGCGGCTGGAGGAGAGAGACCACAAAGCCAGAAGCATTGGCCGAGCCGTGATACTGCTAAACATAGTGCTCTGAGTGGAGGGCAGGGAAGGAGCGTCAGCAGCACCTGGAAGGAGTGGTGGGGTGGAAGTGTGGAGAGCAGCTCCGCCTCGCTGGGTCTAGACTGCACGTTGGTGTGGAACTTGGAAGTCCCGCATAACTCAAAGGCCATCACACCTGCTGCCAGCAACCAATGAAACAACAGCAAAGACAGACAAACGTTCACAGGTTATTGGGTGGGTTTCTGTTTTGTTTTTTTTAACTTTGTCGGAGAATGTCTAAACATTTCTCTTAGTCTCTATAAAATAGGTACTTGTGTGACAGATCATTAATACTCCTGGGTCCCTTGGGGAGGGAATGAGAACAAAAATGTAAAAAGCCCCTTAGTTTTGAGCATGATAGAGAAGATCCTGGACTCCTCCAATGTCTTGGGATAGCAAGCTTGCATCACAGGACTGAGAGTAGGAGAATTCTTAACTATTTTTTTTTTATAGCAAAACATTTGCACAAAAAATTTGTATCTATTACTTAGAGGCCAGCCACAGGCCAGTGCAAATTATTGGTCACCTTAGGCAAACTTTCAGTCTTACAACCCCCCCCCCCACCCTTCCCCCAAGATTTTGATAATTAAAAACTCAAAGTCATGATCATCTGAACAGCACACATCCAAAAACAATCCTGTAAAAATGAATAACTGGGCATATTACACTTTGCTTAGTATGTATGTGTGTGCCCTCTCTACCTGCTGATGGCGCTTTGAGTTTGCTTGGCTATTGTTTTGCTTTGATAGCTGCTGCTTTTTGCTTCCCCATAGAATCTGCTGCCCTAGGCAACTGCCCAGTCTTGCCTAGTGGTTGGGACGACCAAGCAAAATTTGCATGCATGTTTTGGAGATTCTATAGACAGACACTTTGGCCCCCATTTTGTGGTAAATCGTAACTGCTTTCAGAGTTAAGGTGGCCAGCAAATTTGGCTCTCTCAATAGCAGTTCAGCACGTTTTCTCATCCAAGCAGGAAGTGATGTCAGAGCTGATTGTGCCCGCCCTCACAGGGAGGCGGAGCAGAGCATGCTATTGCCTCATAGTACCAAAGTAAATGACGACAGATAAAGAGCAGCATAGTCCCTCTAGTCTGCCCAGCAAGGTGGTTAGGGTTGCAGCTGCTGCTCAACGCAGGATAACTTGCTCTTCTTTTTTTGAAGTGTGAAAGTCAGTTATGTTTTACTTCAAGCAGGAATGCTCCTCTTCCTGTATAGGAATCCTCTGTGCTTAACCCATGCTTCCCATTAATACCTTTCAAGTATTTAAATCTCCCCTGTCCCTCCTTTCCTCTAAGGTCTTCAAGTCTCTTCTCAGATGGCTTCAGAAGCAAACCTCATACCATTTTGGTCACTCTCCTTTGAACCACTTTCAAGTTTTTTTTATATCCTTGGCGAGATGCAATCTCTGACTGAACATAGTACTCCAAGAGAGACTTCACCAATGACCTTTAAAAGTCATTACGCCCCTCTCTATGTAGCCTACCATTTTCTGGCTTTGGCCACCACCTTGTCACAGGCAGGTCTCTCTCCCCTGGCACATATGCATCATCCTTTTTTTTTTATTTCTGCTCATCAAGTGCAACACTTTGCTTTTCTTCCCATTAAATCTTAACTGTCAAGCATTAGACCATTCTTATAAGTTTTGTAGATCATTTCTCATGTGGTGTCCACTCTATTGCAAATCTTCATGACATCCGCAAAAGGCAACTTTTCCTTCTAACCCTTTGGTAACGTCACTTACAAAGATGTTAAACAGAATTGGTCCCAATACAGACAGGGCCGACAACTTCCTGTCCAAGGGGGGGGGGTCAGAAGCGGCAGGCCAAGTGTGCCAAAGCACATGGCTTGCTGCAGGCACCATGCTGCCCACAGAGGTCTGTCGCCCTTGGCGGCTGCCTAGCCTGACTTGTGGACGGGCCGGCCCTGAGTACAGATCCTTGTAGCAGTCCACTACTCATCTCTCTCTTTTCCCCAAGTTTATTCCGTTTACCATCATTCTCTTTCATCTGTCAGTTAACCAGTTTCAAATCCAGTTCAGCATCTTGGGTCCTACTTTTAGGCTGCTTGGTTTATTTATGAGCCTGCTATCAGGAACAATATCAGAAGCTTTGCTGAAATCCTAGTAAGCCTCTTCCACTGCATGCCCTTGATTGATTTCTTTTTTTTTCTTTTTTTTTTTTTTAGATATGCCATACTGGGTCAGACCAAGGTCCATCAAGCCCAGTTATCCTGTTTCCAACAGTGGCCAATCTAGGTCATACGTACCACCTAGCAGTTTCCTCAAAAAAGACACAGGTTCCACAATGCTTGTACTGGGTCAAGCATTGATATCCTGGGTCCCTTCTTAATAATGGTTTACGGACCTTTCCTCCAGGAACTTGTCCAAACCTTTTTTAAACCCAGCTACACTAATAGCCTTTACTTCGATTAGGTGACCAGAGAACTTGATCGGATTCATCTGGTGCAATCTGCCTTTGGTGAAACCATGTTGGCCGTCTTGTAACCTATTAGACTGTAGCAAGTTCACTATCCTTCCCTTTAGCAGCGCCTCCACTGGAGGTAAGGCTTACTGGTCTTTAGTTTCCCACCTCTTCTCTGTTGCCACTTTTGTGAAGAGGGATCCCTTCTCCTGTGCTGAGGAACCTCTCCCATCTCTAAGGATCTCGACCATATCTCAAAGCAAACTCATTTGAGTTTGAGAGAAAGTTCTCAGACAAACCTGCAACACCCCAACTCTTCTAAAGTAAGGGATCGTCTTTTGCCTCCCCTTCATCCTTGGAGCAGAGGGCAGAGGAGTGAACTAGGCTGTGTGGCTATACTGCATCTCCCTTCTCCACTCTGTAAAACTCCATCCGCTGTTGCCTGACTGAATCACAAAACAGGTGCTTGCGCATTCACCATGGCTTCAAGGGAAGGAAGGAAGACTGTATGGGGAGAGAGGAGATGAACGGATTTACATGCTAGTGAAATAGGGTTGCCAACTGGCTCCAGATGCGCCCGACAGGCTTGATCCAGTCCTGCGTTTACTCCATTGCATGCAGGGACATGTAGTTCTGATTTTCCCATTGCACTACATAAGAAAAGCAAGACTACAAGTCCCTGCATGCAATGGGGTAAACACAGGACTGGATCAAGCCTGTCGGGCGCATCTGGAGCCAGTTGGCAACCCTATAGTGAAATGAACCCGGCCTTCTTATAGAATTCACAGGGTGTAATATGTACAGAAAACAATGTGTGCTTAGAATCTTCCTGTGTGGAGGTGTCAAGCCCCCCCCCCACCCCCCCCCCCCGGCCTTATACAATTGCACAGGAGTTTTGGGAAAGAGTTCACTTTCTACCCTGGTCTTATCCCCTTTCCCTGTTTTGACATCTTCCCCCAATAGTTCCATTTCTTTTTGGTCTACAAATTAAGACTTGGCCCTAATGGGCTATATAGAAAAAAAAATTACTGCTGCTTCCCGCTCCCCCTCTCCCTCATTGACAAAAAAAAGAGAGATATACCAGGTCAGACTTCATAGGACATGTCCTGAATAGCAAGAAACATTTTACTTACAAGTATTGCACGCACCTTCATTGGTTGATTTACTAAGATGACATCTGAAAATTATTTTGTTTAGAGGGTCACACTACTCATCTATCTGCATTTACCTTTTTTTCTTTTATGCAATCTGCATAATCTGATCATAGATTAAGAGGCTGGTACTCTTCCAAAAGTTGAGGCACATATCTACATTTTAATGTTAAAAGATTTACATAGAAAATGAGGCAGTTTTATGTTTGTGTTATAAAACAGACGTGAGATTTCTTTTCAAAAACGATCTTAATGGAAGTCATCAAGGACTGTAACCATCAGTGAAGCAGGAAGCTGTATTAACCACGGAAATGTCTCAAGTTTAATTAATCAGCGAGACAACAACACAGATGGCTCCTAAATCATGGTTCTTTGAGAAAGTATTATAATCGTGCCCAGCAGAGGGCCCTGTTCCAGGCCACTAATCATCAGTGGCAAAGTGTTACATAAGAGCGAGAGATCGCAAGAGGATAAATCCCTTAATCCAGTTTGTTTTAAAAGTCCAGGAACTTTCTCTCTCTTTTACTTGATATGGTTTCTTTCCCGGTTCTACCTTTTGACCTAGAAGTTTCCCCTTGCTCCTTTACACACAACTAGAACCAGTGGTAGGATTTCGGTCTATAATGTCTATCAGTTTGATAGATCGCCTCTCATCAACAAACTGGCGTACATCATTGCAGAAGAGAAATTTAGCACCAAGGGTTTTCATTTGTAACTGCTCAGGAATCCATCCCTCCCCCCAATTTTATACACACGTTGCTTAGTCCAGTTATTATAGCAACCGGCTTTGGTTGCCGGCATGTTCCTTCTGAAACCTTGCAATCATGGGACCCGAATCTGGCTACTAGGTGTCACCCTTAAGCAACGAACATGAGGGCCCCAGCTACTATAAACCAGCTTGTGCAGAAACCCCAACTCCAGCTCTACCTGGGAAGAAGACTTGGAAAAGGTCTGTTAAAAAAATAAGAGAGAGAAACCCTATCACCTTTCCCCAGAAATAATGTATTTATTTCTTCTCTCTTCCTTAGCCTCCTCCCCACTGCTAACTTATCTCTGGCACACACAGATAGCAACAATGGCAGGACAGCTGCTTCAAACCGACTGGGGCGGGGGACCAAAGTGCCTGCTGTTGATCACATCTGAGAAACAGGCCACTGTAGCGTGGAAGGGGTTAACGTGTCTTCTGATCAGAGGAACATTATCTTTCAGAAGGGATAGATCTGAAGCACCATGCCACTGGTACTCTGACACCTAAGAGGAACTGCCAGCGGAACGGGAGGCGTCAAAGGGTCATTTGTCAGCACACGCCTGATAAATTAGCTAGAGCTCCATTCATAACATTTGCAGCATCCCAAGCACACAGATGTGAAAAGAACTTTTGCACTTTGCAAATGCCACCAAAATTTGTCCCTTTTTAAAGCAGAAAAATCCCTCTTTCCTTAGAGGATTTAACACTGTATTCTCATGCAAAACAATTTTGCAAAAAACTGTTGCACTGTCAGAAACATAAGGCAAGATAGTGAATTTGGGAATATTTTTGCAAAAAAAAAAAAAAAAGTGAATATGAAAAGAATATCAAAGAGAGCTGCTTTTAATAGGACTTTTGCTACAGACAGACCGGCTGATGCCACTGTGATTCCTCTGTCAGTAGCCTAACTGGTAAAACAGCCTGAGGGGTCCCTACCAGACCAAGCTTTCCACTCGCTCCAAGCTTGACACACCAAATGGGGGAAAATGTATATTATTTATATAATACCCTAGTGATTATGTGCCTATCTGAAGACAATGTTTAATTATGTTCTGCAGGGCCACCAGTAGGTCAGGGAGCTGAACAGAGTGCAGTGAATATGTAGGTGAATTCCCACTGAGAGTGACCATGGGAGGAGCAGATAAGGAAAGTTGATGATGTCAGGCAAGATCATAAAAGGCCCTAGTTTGGAAGGCCTTGAGTGGGGTGGGATCTGAAGTAACAACCTTGTCGTGGGGGAACAGGAAATGAAAAAGGAATCATTAGTTTTTTACTTCCTTTTCATCATAGAAAAGTTGAGTTCCTTTAACTGGTAGTTGTAAAAGTCTATGGGAGAAGAGGATGTTAGATCATAGTCCTTCATCCACAGCTGAGAGGGTCTGGAAGAAGAAACCCCTTCAGAAAATCTACTGTGGTAGATAAGAATTCAAGGGTCGGAGTGAGGCAACTACACGGGCAGGAAGATCCATTTGGGGTAACAGTCCAGTTGGCCCAAGTTGGTGTTCAGAGTTCCTCCATGGATTCAAAGAGCCTAGCGGGAGAGTGGAGTAAGGAGGCCAGACGGGTGAACACCCACACGTAAGAGGAGGGAGAGAAAGCTGCGAAGCATCTCGCAGGTCAAGAGAGCCAGATCCCGACTATACGCTGGAACTAGGAAGGAAAAAGTATCCTGAACCGGACAATGGGAGCAGTCGCTGCCAGATACTGAGAAAGGAGAAAACAGTTCTAAGCCTTTCAAAATATTTTTGCCTTCTCATTTCTGTCTGTGAAGATAACAGCTTTTTATTCTATTTGTAATTACCCAGTAAAAGCTCTTTGAATATACAGCTGAAACCTGGACTGAATCCAACCTCATTTGGGTAAGTGAAGGGTGCTTGGAAAGAGCAAGCGAGTGAAAGCGTGAATTCACATTAGTGGGGTACTTTTATGATAAGGTGCCAAGGTTATGGCAGCCAAAATGTGTCTATTTTTAAAAGAGAAGTAGGTGCCTATGTGTCTCTATAAATTATTAGCATAAGAGGCAGAGATTGTGCCTTAAATTCAGGCATGGATATTTACCCCTGATCCACAGCAGGTGTAAATGAGCATAAAACGTCTGCAAGCCTGCGCATGGCTTAAGGTATTTCATAATCCACGCACGCCCTTGGGAACTCTTGAGCCGCCTTCCAGCAAAGTTATATACGCTCGTGCTAACGAACATAATTTTACACTGGTCAGTATAAGAGGCCAGTTATATCTGACTTCATAAAACTTGCCCCAAAGCATCCTATTTATACAGGCCTTGGACCCAAAAGGCAAGATGCGTTCTCTCCCGTCACGTTTCGCCATCATGAGACTTCAGGAAGTCCCATAAAGCCTGGCTTTCCCAGCGTGCCTTTCCCAAAGCTGTCACTTACTGATCCCTATGTGCCCCTTTTCTTTCCCTTTAGGATATAGCCTGCAGTATCTATCTTCTGTTGTCCTCTCCTGTTAGGCAGATTACATAAAAATAAAGTAGCTAAAGGAACTGTTGCAATGGCTCTCGAACCTGTTGACGGTATATGAAACAACTGGAAAATTATAAATCATTAAATAAACTGCGATCCCTGAAGAAGTCCAGAAAGGAAACGTGCCCACACTTCTGCATCTTTTCATATATTAAAAGCTTGAAAACGTTTCAGCGCTGAACAATACAGTACCCTAAGCAAACCAAAATATGTATCTGCAAATATCCTTTACTGCAGTTTCCCAAACCTGTCCTGGGGACCCCAAAGCCAGCTGGGTTTTCAGGATATCCAAAGGGAACATGCACGGAGTCAATTGAGTATCCAATGCATGCAAATTTCTCTTCTTTATTTCAATTATATGAGACGCCTGCCCACAGAAAATGCTCCAAGCAACTTCCAGTCAACATATATAACAGAAACACAAAACAAACAATACAGCAAGCCACTTGCCTCAAATCATCCTAGATAAAATTACAAACAGCAAAACGCCTCTTACTGCTTGTGTACTGCTACAAGGCACATACATGTAAGAGACAGTTCCTTCTCCGGAGAGCTTACAGTCTATCTCAGACAGACAAGTAGGGCACTAGGGTAATTCTTTGAGGGACATGATTTACACACCTTTGGCATTAGACAGAATAAAAGGGTCTCACTTCAAAAAAGCTTCTTGAGATAACCAGATTTTGCAAGCCATTCAAAAAGCAAGATATCCAAGGCCTGGGAGTTTTCTTTCAGAGATCAAGGGGCATGTCTGGAAAATGTCCTTTTGTCTCCCATTTCAGGCTTGATTTTATAACAGGACACATTTGAGAAGTCCAAAATTGCACCTATTTTATTCCTATGTTATAAAGGCAATAGAGGCTCCCAGAACCAGCTCCAACAGTGCACAAACACCGACGGACAAAGTTACACCCACTCTGAAGACATGCGTAGGTGTTATCTACACATCTACACGCGTATTTTAAAACTACACACATCGCAATCCCGCCTCCACTCCACCCAAACTACACCCCAGGGAATGCCTGCATGCAGTTCACGTAAAAAGTATATGCACGGAAAATGTGCATCTGCTTTTGTGTGTGTGTGTGGTTTTACAATTTTTATAAAAGTCCTTTGCACAAAGAAATAGCTTCATAAAAGTCCTTTGCACACAGAAATAGCTTCATAAAAGTCCCCTCTCTGAGGGTAATTCCTACTAAACACACATTCTCATGTGCCTATCTTATGTGTACATTATAATGTCAAATATGTGCATACTCAACTTTATAAAATACTAGCATAAGTGCAAAAGAACGCATATACACGTGGGCGCTAGAGGGCTGGTATAAACGTTAGCACAAACCTTTCACAAATACACATGCAAATTATGGAATTTGATCATCTACGTACACAAGCGTGGACTCTGCCTACACTCCTCTCAAAGTCCACCCCTGTGCACACCAACAGCGAAAGTACATGTCATGAAAACAAGGTACGCATCTCTACATTAGCTGGTATTTTAGAAGACATCACTTACAAGTGTAGATGACAAATACAATTAGGCGTGTATTGGCTGCATAAATGAAAGAGGCTCCTTAAAAAATGACCCCCCCTTAATGACTATAAGAGAAACTCCCGAGAGGATTAGTACTTGTGTAGGTTCACATCTCATCAATTTTGCCTTCTGAGCTGCTGGGGCCTCCAAAATCACATCTTAGCTTCTGACTGGACAGGTTTGGTCAGGCCCAATTTGTTTTTGTTTCTTTCTCTATACCATAGATTCTCAGTCCAGTCCTCAAGATGCACCCAGCCAGTCTGATTTCCAGAATATCCTGATGGAATATGAATGAAAAAGATTTGCTGAATGCAAACCTATTTCATGTACGTTCATTGCAGATATTCTGAAAACCTGACTGGCCGGGTGCGTCCTGAAGACTCATCCGAGAAACGCTGGTCTACACCGATTTGCACTTCTAATCTGCATCAGTAGGTGTGTTTATTGATGGATTTATATTTTGACTGTCAGCATGCTATTAGGGTGTTAGGATGATTATGTATTTGGAGATTAGTAACATAAAAAATAAATTAGAGGACCCTCAAACAGCCCTGTGAGCAACTTAATACACCTGTGCAGATACTTGGAACTGGAGATCGGAGATGAGTCCATGCCGCTTACTGATTACATCTGTGGATCACATCCCTCTCCTAGAAGCACATCAGATTTTTAAGAAAGCAACAATGAACATGCATGAGAGATCTGCACGCAACGGAGACAGAGTATATGCAAACGCGTGCCATGCAGATTCATTATGGATATCCTGCAAACCAGATCTCTCACAAGCGCCTCCAGCACAAGATTGCGAATCGCTGCAACACTGATGTGGCGCTGGCCGATATAGGAGAAACGTACTTGTACCACATTAGCTGAATGGTGTTTGTCGAGTGGCAACCTGTAGAATCAAAGCTGCACTCAAGGTCCAGCACAGACATCTAAGGCACATCCATCATCTCAATTCAAGGTAGCAAAAATAAAATCCCCACAGCTTATCAGGCATCCAGGAGCAACCAGATTAAATCAGAACTAAACAGCATGAATAAACCAGCAAAATAGAAGTCATTATAAACTACCAACACATGTTGTTTCTGTTTGAAAACTTTCTTAAAAAATGCTTGCTCTTCATGCCTAAAAATACATTTTCACCACACAAAAAAAACTTAACACAGTAATGAAGCAAAATTAAAGACCAACATGAAGTCTGTGCTGGTCTATTTTGCAAGTCTCGAAACTAAAAGAAAGAAGACAGAGAAGAAATGTTTCCATACGAGTTATTTTGGGAAAGCAGAAAAAAGGACAAGTGACCATATTATACTGCACCAGGGAGAAATCAGCCAATCACAGCCTTGGACTGGCCGACCCCCCCCCCCCCCCCCAGCTCCTGCAGTCCATCCTGTGCCAGGCAGCAGCTGGAACCTTCCCCCCCAAACACCCTTTGCAAGTTTTTAAATCTAAAAAAAATTGCAATTTCCTAGATAATGTCAAGAAATCTGGAAACCTGGAGATCCTTAGATATCCCAGGCACCATAAGTGCCACATCGCTTATGGAAAGATTAAACAGTATTATACGAGTAATGTGAATCATATCCTCCCAGATGAGTTAATGTTATGCTCACTGAAGGTAAACGGAATATACAAATTCTTGTCGATGCAATATGACTATGTAAAACACACAGACGCCTCTATCCTCTCCCAGCACTCCTCTGTGAGCCGCTCTGACAGCGTTCTGTAGGGGAAGATACACAAAACTAAACAAACATAACAAAGAAATGAATATTTTGTAAAGAAACATCTCTGCATGGCTTAAACATTCCTTCTCAGGTGTAATGGGTAGTCACTAAGATTTAAAGGGCCAGCAGGGGACCCACAGCTACATTTTCATTAATTAGCCACACATGAAGTTCATACTCATTAATTAGGGCTGGTTTTGTTGCAACACAGCTCTTAATTGAAACCATAAGAAGCCATAACTATAAACTAGGTAGGAAGTAGTGTCAACTGAGTATATCCAACAATAAGGATTGGCTGGGTATTGCTTTGAATGGGCTGCTTGTTTGATTGCATAGTTTTAACCCTTCCTATGTCCTCACCCTTCTTGTAAAAGGAGGCGGAAGAAAGCTGACCAATAAGCATCAGGTACATAAGATAAACTAAAGGGATTTGGCAGGTCATTCAATCAATGGTTAGAAGAAAATCAAATGAAAACAAAGCAGTCCCCTTGCCCTGATTAAACTCGCTGCCTCTGTAAGCCCCCCCATGGTCAAACTCTATAAATATTCTGAAGAGCGGAAGACAGCAAAGACTGGGACTCCCCTTCAGACAATCGGTGCTTAAACAATTTCTGCCTAAGAGCCAGTGCCACGGGTTTATTACTAAATAAATCTGCCAGGACCCTGAAAGGGCCAGATGTCGCCTTTTTCAAGGTAGGAGCTGTGGGCGAGAGATTCATCACTCAATCTACTGCAGGAGACACTGAGCTGGATGAAGATTTGTTCTGACTACTTTTAGTGATTCCTACATTCTCACTTGGTTTGCAGCTTGTCGTGCTGTGAGGGCTTGCGTGCATCAGTGATGCTGAGAGCTAAACTATTGGTAGTTTAACTACTGGCAGGGTCTCCCAAGATAGACAGGTCTCAGCTGAGGTGCCAGACCAAGACAAACCACCCATCTGGGCAGCAGCAGAATGGGATAGTGTTGACGGCGGAGGATCACATTTCTGTGACAACGGCAACACCACCAAACTTAAACTGCGCGGAAGAAAGGCCCGGCAATCTACTTCTGTATCTTGCCATGAAAACCCAATGGATAGTTACAACAAAACAAATTGTGCTGTAGTGCTGGAAGATGAGATCCCCAGGTTGGAAGACACTCAACTAGCTACTGGGGAAGAGCTGAAGACTTTTCAGAGTAAAGCCAGCATTTATGATGTGGTTGGATCAAAGCCCTCGGGAAGTCTGACTGCTGATGTAGCTGTGCATGAAATGAGAGTCAGAAGCTGTAAAGATGTCTTACACATTGGAACATGGAATGTACGAAGCATGAACCAAGGGAAGTTGGAGGTGGTCAAGAATGAAATGGAACGTGTACAACTTGATCTGTTGGGTGTCAGCGAACTGAAATGGACTGGCATCGGGCACTTTGCATCAGATAATCACATGGTCTACTATGCTGGAAATGAAAGACAAAGAAAAAATGGTGTTGCATTTATAATAAAGAAGAAACTTGCAAGAACTGTAATGAAATACAATGCAGTCAGCGAACGCTTAATCTCTATTCGTCTATGAGGAATGCCTATCAACACAACTATAAGTCAAGTATATGCCCCAACAACAGCTGCAGAAGAGAATGAAATTGAAGAGTTCTATGAACAAGTACAAGCTGAAATTGACAGAACATGCAAACAGGATATCCTGATAGTCATGGGTGATTGGAACGCAAAGGTTGGCAACAAAGAAGACGACAAAGTAGTTGGAAAATATGGACTTGGCAACAGAAATGAAGATGGAGAAAGACTGATAGAATTCTGCAAGAACAACGATCTATTCATCTCGAACACCTTCTTCCAGCAACACAAGCGGTGACTGTACACATGGACTTCACCCAATGGATTGTATAAAAATCAAATTGACTACATCTGTGGAAGTCAACGATGAAAAAGCTCTAGAACATCAACAAAGACAAAACCTGGAGCTGACTGAGGTACAGATCATCAACTACTAGTATGCAAACTCAAGCTAAAGCTGAAAAAGAGCAAACCACTCATGAATGCAGCAAAATATGACCTTGAGAATATACCACTGGAATTTAAAGACTGCCTGCAAAATCGATTTGCTGCTTTAGATACAAATGATAGAGTTCCAGAAGAGTTATGGAATGACATCAAGAAGGTTGTGTTGGAAGAAAGCGAGAAGTCTCTACAAAAGGTAAAAAAGAAAAAACGGCCAAAATGGATGACGGAAGAAACTCTGAAAATTGCCCAGAAACACAGAGAAGCTAAAGCCAGAGGAGAAAGAAAGACAATCACAGAACTGAGAGATTTCCAACGTGCAGCAAGACAGAACAAGGAAAAGTACTACAATGACGCATGCAAGGAAATAGAAGCAGAAACTATTAGAGGAAGAACAAGATCAGCTTTCCTAAAGCTACGAGAGTTAAAGAAAAAGTTCCAGCCTCGAATTGGAATATTACAAGATGCTCAAGGTTCTATGTTGAATGATGCTGAGAAGATCAAGAAAAGATGGAAGGAATATACAGAGTTTTTATATGATAAAGATCAAGTGGACCAACAGCCGTTTCAACCTGTACCTTATGATCTGGAACCATTGGTGATGAAAGAAGAAGTTGAAGCAGCATTGAAAGCCTTATCAAAGAACAAAGCACCAGGCATTGATTGCATTCCCATAGAGGTATTACAGCAATCTGATGCAGCTGTTAGCCTACTTACAAGGCTCTGCCAAGAAATATGGAAGACAGCATCATGGCCAACTGACTGGAAAAGATCTGTGTTTATACCAATACTAAAGAAAGGTGATCCAACTGACTGTGGAAATTATCGCACAATCGCTCTGATCCCACATGCCAGCAAAATTCTACTGAAGATTATTCAAAAGAGACTACAATCATACCTGGAACAAGAACTACCTGAAGTGCAAGCAGGGTTCAGAAAAGGGCGAGGAACGAGAGACATCATTGCAGATGTGAGATGGATCCTTGAAAAGACTAAAGAATACCAAAAGGATATCTATTTGTGCTTTATCGACTATAGCAAAGCTTTTGACTGTGTAAACCATGAGAAACTCTGGGCCACATTAAGAAGCATGGGTATACCAGAACACCTGATCGTTCTCTTGCAGAATCTGTACATTGATCAAGAAGCAACAGTTCGAACGGAACAAGGAGAAACAGAATGGTTTAAAATAAGCAAAGGTGTAAGACAAGGCTGCATACTTTCCCCCTACCTATTTAATTTATATGCAGATCATCAGAGAAGCAGGATTGTATGAAGACAACAGAGGCAATGTTCCCTCTAATTTTCTGTAGGCTGTGTGCGCATAAAATATCAGCTGTGCAACTTTTGAAGAAAGGTTAAATTTTTGTGTGCAACATAACGACACTCAGAGTTATATACTTTAAAATTTGACTACACATCAGAATACAGTATGTACGTACACCACATTGATTGTAATAAAATTAAATGAAAATAGACTATTACTAAATGAAGGGGAACATTTCTAGTAATTACAATCACAAATTTAAAATTTTAAGACATCTGTGTTGTTTTCTATTAGAATCAGAACCGTAATTTTTGTGCGCTCTATTGTAAAGTATGTGCGCTCACTCGGCGAGGTGTGTGCGCACGCACAGCTTAGAGGGAACAGTGAACAGAGGTGTGAAGATTGGTGGAAGACTCATCAACAACCTTCACTATGCTGATGATATCACATTACTGGCGGAAAGTGAAGATGATCTGAAACATTTGCTTCTCACAATCAAAGAACATAGTCTGAAAATGGGCCTGCACCTTAAAGTAAAGAAGACAAAGATCATGACAACTGGCATAATCAACAGGTTCATCGTCGAAGAAGAAGAAATTGGAATCGTGATTAACTTTAACCTACTTGGATCAACTATCAATAAAGAAGCAACAAGCAGTCAAGAAATCAGACGACGCATTGCTCTTGGCAGAATGGCTATGAAAGACCTAGATAAGATTCTCAAGAGCAGAGATGTCTCTCTCCATACAAAGATTCGACTTGTTCAAGCCATGGTATTTTCAATAACATCATATGGATGTGAAAGCTGGACAGTGAAAAAGATAGACAGGAAGAAAATTGATGCCTTTGAATTATGGTGCTGGCGGCAGACACTGCGTATACCATGGACTGTCCGAAGAACAAACCAGTCAGTACTAGAGGAGATCAAACCTAAGCTTTCTTTAGAAGCTCAGATGACAAGACTTCGACTTTCATACTTTGGACACATCATGCGGAGAGAGAGATCATTAGAGAAAGACATCATGCTTGGCAAGATAGAAGGTCAACGCAAAAGAGGAAGGCCAGCAATGAGATGGATCGATACAATAACAGCAGCTACGGGTATCAGTCTGTCAACAATGAGCCGCCTGACTGAAGACCGAACACAATTTAGGATAGCTATCCAGAGGGTCGCCATGAGTCGACTCCGACTCGACGGCACTTAACAACAACACATTCTTAGGCACACCTCTAACTAGGAAGGCCAAACAATTAAAAAAAAATTCTCTGAGAGCTTCCTAGGCACAGGGCCTTAGTTGTCTTTTCCTTCCTGAGTTGGTTTTCCATAGAGCATTCTGGGATTGAAAGGCCTGCTTTTGTTGTTGAAGCCCCAAGATTGAGTGTGGTTGCCTTTTTTTGATAAGCTGTGTGTGTATTATTTGATGTTTTATTTATATTATTATTCTGTGTTTGTACTGCAGAATTCCTAGTTCTTTGGGGTAGAAAAGCTTCCCCTGTTCATCTGCCTGCAAGATGTAACTTTCAGACCCTTTCTTTGATGGAAGGCTGTCAGTTAAAGCAGCAGAAGGACTTGGGCCCTTCTTCCTATCTGCAGGTAGGATTACGCAATGGCTGTGCGCTTAAGAATAGAGGCGCTTAGAACATTAAAAACTTACATACGCTTTTTCTTAGAGAGATATGGCTATGGAACGGGGGGGGGGGGCCTCTTATTTAGTGCAGCCCTGCTCCCCCCACCCCGAGTTATACCTTTTTTCATAAGGACAGAATGGGTAGAATGGGGGGGAGTAGTAGTTAGTCTGGCCTCTTTATAACTACATGCACCAGAACTATGTTTAGGGTGTTTGCGTTATTGTTGAGATTAGACTGGGAGAGGAACAGTGTTCATCGATTCATACAGTTATAAATTTATCATGCCTCTCTTTCTAATGTATTTATTTATGTGGCATTCTGTAACTCCTGAGGTTCTTACCAGATCATCTGGCTTGCTAGTGGTTGGTGACTTTACTATTCATTCTGATAGCCATACTGACTTTCAGACTGCAGATTTTATGAAATGTATGTTGGCCCTTAGATTTATTCAGAATATAAATCATAGCCAGCCCTGAAAAAGTCTTGCGACTCCTTTCCATTTGACATTGCAGCAGATCTCTACCTCTTGAGGATCACTTGGATAAAAGCATAGTTGAGCACTGGAAACTTGCTGCTTCCAAAAGGGAGGTATTCTTTAATCCCAACCCCGAGCTTTTTTCTCCTCTTATATTCATTCTCGGCTACATTTTTCTGGCAGACTGTTTAAAGTTTTAGCAAGGCTAGATCTGGTCCTTCCCATGACAAATCAGACAAGGAGCCGATAGTCATGTCCGTGGATTCTTCTGCCAGTTTTTCCATTGATGAAGTGGAACAAATGAGCGCCCACTGCATCTCGTTATTTGGTATTCTGACAGTTGTTTGGCCGTTTCTTTTGGTTTGGATATTTGCCATATGTCTTCTGGTGATCAGCGCGTTACATCATCATGGCAGGAGTTTCGTCTCCCCGCTTCTTTAGATCTTTCTAAGATAGTTGCTTCAATGACACATGCTGCCTCTCATCACGTAAGAGCATATCACTTGACCTTTTGCACTTTTTTCCCCACCATTACCTATCTGTCCCAGAGTCAGCTTGAATCTAGTTGTTCAGCCTGTTTACAAGGGCACTTGGATGCAACCATGCTTTCTAATTACCGGTGTGCGTCTCTAATCTGTCTTTGTTTTCCAAAATTATAGAAAAAATGTTTTTTTCTACAGTGCTTGGATTATATAAAGAAAAACAATATGCTTTTATCCATGTCAGTTGGGTTTCTGTGCAGGTTACAGCATGGAAACCTTATTGATTTCAGTCTTGAACAGACTCAGACTTAATTATGGGACAGGCAGGGATTCACTTATGCTTCAATTTGATCTCAACACACTTTCAATTTGGTAGACTGTTAACCTTTTATTGGCTATGCAGTCTGGGCTCAGCCTGGAGGTAGTCATTGACTGGTTCAGTTTTTCTTTATCCAATGGATCTTTTTAGGTCTGGTGGGCCTCATGAATGTCCCTTCCAGTTGCCACTTTTTGTGGAGTCTCTCAAGGTTCCATCCTAGCGCCACTATTTAACATTTTTTTTTATCTCCCGCTTTACTCCAATTCAGAGTTTTGATGTAGTTCCTTACTCATTTGCAGATGATATACAGTAATTCGGTTCAGTGGATCCCCCCGTTTCCAGATATTAGTGGTTTGGACACTTGTTTAGATGCTGTTGCATCTGGTTAGAGACACGATCCGAAACTTAATACGAGGAAATCTACAGCTATCTGGTTTTCGAGACACGATCCTTTACTTGTTCTGGCTCCCTCGCTTCATAGTAATATACTTTCTCTTACTGATTCTATTGGGATTCCGAGTGTTTATTGGATTCTCGGCTGTCTTTTGACAAACAAGCTTCTATTATTGTTCATACATCCTTTGGAATTCCAAGCCAACTTAGAGCCATTAGATCAGTCTTGCATCAAGAGGACCTGTAGCATTTTTTGTATTCTGTTTTTGAATTGTACAGATTACTGTAACTCTCTCTTGACTGGAGTAGGGGCTTCTTGTTTTAAGTGTCTTCAAACAGAGCAGAATATAGCTGTTAAGCTCCTCTTTGGTGTGCAAAAATATGATCCTGTCTATTTGAATATAAGATCTTGCTTGTTCCTCATTGTGTCTTTTTAATATGGGTTTCTCCATCTTATCTTGCTCTGGCATAACTCTTCTCAATGGCAACTCTATGTAAATACTTGTATATACCATGTGAATAGTTTTCCCTGTTATCCCAGTTTGATTATGCCATTGTTCTATGTAAGCACATGTTCTATGTAAGCCATGTTCTATGTAAGCACATGTTCTATGTAAGCACATGTTCCATGTAAGCCATGTTCTATGTAAGCACATTGTGATATTTATGCATTGTTGCTTGTTCAGTTTTAATGTAAACCGAGCTGATTTCAATAGCGCGGTATATAAAAAATAAAAATAAATAAATATAAATAAAATAAAATATTTGTTTTGCTTGCTCTCTCTGGCTATAGCAACGGATAAACTTACTCATTTCATTTCTTATCGCATTTACTTTAGAATAGACTACCACCAGATATTAGGGCAGGCTTTAGTTCATTAAAAGGTTTTATTGAAGACCCGGCTATTTAACCAGGCATTCGCTCTTCATCAATGATGCTGAGAAACTCCAGACATTTGATTTTGTGCTGCAGATATATTTCGGTATGGTTCGGAGGCATGTCTTCTTATCTGCACCCTTGTGTGCGATGATAATTGTGTTAGGTTTATTGTATTTAGTTATCTCATGTCTCAGTATTGTCTTGTCCTTCCCTAAATTACTTTATTATTGTACACAGCCTTGTAGATGATTGTAATGAAGGGTGGTTAATCAAGTTACATAACAAACACTCTGAATAAGTCTTTGACAATTTGTTCATCCATTTCGAAGGGCCTTTATTACCTTCGCAGGCTAATAACGTTTTCGTATTACATGTTGACTCCAGTGTTTT
Organism: Ichthyophis bannanicus; assembly: GCA_033557465.1. Taxonomy (NCBI): domain Eukaryota; kingdom Metazoa; phylum Chordata; class Amphibia; order Gymnophiona; family Ichthyophiidae; genus Ichthyophis; species Ichthyophis bannanicus. Next base: position 486,029,951 of record CM066038.1, on the reverse strand, counting down.
TGGAGGGCAGGAGTAATTTGACACATATGTGAACCCAGCTATACCACATTTATCAGAATCAGTCCCAGGTTCGCTCTTTGCTGATGGGATTTGTTGACGAAGTAACAGACCATGACATTAAACCTCTGCAGGATTTTACTGTCTCTTTATTAAGGGAATCTATTAAATTTATGGAACAGTAAAATTGTTGTCCTTTGATATAGTGAAGCACTAAGACCCGCAGACACAGAAGGCCCTTAAATAGTAATTTATAGATTTTACAACCGCAAGAACCTCCCCTCTCCCATATTTTCTCTTTCATATATTTTAATTATTAGGCCTTGGTCAATAGTTCCATAGAGATTCTGGGTTGAAGCTATGCATATAAATCCCACAACTGCTTCACGATAGATGTACTGCTATTTCAGCTTACACCTACCACACAGTCACACTGTCAGCAGGTGATCTCAGACTTCGCACACAGGTAACGACCAACAGGCCCATCTCTTCTTCATTGCCCAGAGCTCTTATATCTGTTAAGATCTTTCTGGCTACACATCTCATTGCTTTAAAAATATTATGCTGTTTATTTCTACTGACTTTGCTCTCCTACACTAAGACATATGTTTACTAAAGCGTGTTAGCTGCTACCTTGGTGATAATGCAGGATGATCATGTCACAGTAGCAGCAAACACAGGTTAAATACCAACATCACAGCTATTTACTGCGATGTCTGCATTTTGCATGGTAGCTGCAGGCTTGGGCATGAAGTGGGCAGGATTAGAGAGGAGAGTGGGCGTGCCTGCAATGCGTGATTATCGCGGATGTAAACATCGCATGGTAATTGCCAAATTTGCGTACACCGTGAATGTATCAAACGCCAGCTCAGTGGGTGGCAATAGCTGCATGTCTGGTGCTGGCCGACCACGATCCCTGCTGAGGATATTCTGTGCACACACCCAACCGATACACAGCGCTATCTACACTAATGATTGGCACTAGCTGCCAAAGGCTAGTAGACATACCCACTAGAGGGCAATTTTACAGAGGACTTTTCAAATGTATATGCCTCTTAGTAAAGTATTCCAAAAAGAAAACCCCCTCTAGGAGTCAGAATAAACAAGAGAAAAACGCCTAAGACCGGCAAAAATAAATGTTCCAAATTAACAATCAGAGCATCAAAACGTAGCGCGGTGTTCACCTCGAAGAGGAAAAGACCTCAGCAACCCTCACATCCAAACCAAAGGAGGGCAAGCTAGCCAGTCACACCGATAATGTCTGGCTAGACTCAAACATCATTAAGACATGTGAAGCAATCACAAAAATCTCCCCAAACAAATCTCAAAAAATCAATATGCTATCATATCCAACTATTGCTGCTTACATGTGATAGCACATTGATTTTTTGAAGTTTGGGAGATTTTTGTGATTGCTTCACATGTCCTAAGAGGTTTTTGACCACTGATGTTTTGAGTCTAGCCAGACATTATTGGTGTGTGGCTAGCTCGCCCTCCTTTGGTTTGGATGTGAGGGTTAAGATGAACACTATGCTACGTTTCGATGCTCTGATTGTTAGTTTGGAACATTTATTTTTGCTGGTATAAGGAGTTTTTCTCTTCTTAGTAAGTATGCCATGCGTAAAAGTGTGCGTGATAAACTTTTGCATGGCTCAGGTGTAGTCATTCCTGTGGGAGTAGTTTGGGCCAAGAGCTGTGGAGTCACAAATTATGCATTTGGGTAATAATCAGGCCCAGTGCAAGGATTATGAGGTACCTTAGGTGAACCTCGTTCCAGGCACCCCCCTGCCCCTCTTCGAGATGTGCAGCGGCAACAATACTTTTAGAACGGCAGCGTAGTGACGGAGTTATCTTCCACACAAAGGCTGCGGTACCATTTGTGTTTATGTCCTCTCCAATTTCATTTCCTGTATGAATGGGGGCAGAGGTTATTAGCTATTATACTCAGATGACCTGAAGGCCGAGCCACAAAGGGGAAAGCGATCATATTGGGTGACATTAATCTACCTGATGTGGATTGGATTACTCCTTCTGCAAATCTGGAAAGAAACAAAAAAATTGTGGACGCTATCCAAGATGTGTTACTTAGACAAATGGTGATGGAACCAACCAGGGAAAGCTCGACGCTGGATTTAGTGCTCACCAACGGTGATAGCATGTCAAATGCCTGGGTGGGTGCCCCTGTGAGCAGCAGCGATCATCACACGGTGTGGTTTGAGATAAAAGCCAAGGTGCAGTCCAATCATAGTAAGCTCAAAATCCTAAACTTTAAAAACACTGACTGACTTCAATAAAATGGCCGAGTACCTAAAGGAGCAGCTGACAGGGTGGAAGGAGATAAGGGAAGTGGAATTGCAATGGGCTAAACTAAAGGTGCCAATAAAACGGGCAAGAGATAAATATGTAAGAAAAGTAAATAAAAACAAGAGGAGAAGGAAACCTATTTGGTTTTCCAAAACGGGGCTACTCAAAGGCAAAAAGCACAGCTTTCACAAAATTCAAAAGCTTGCAAACAGAGGAACACAGAAATGAATACAGGATCAAACTCAAAGAGACAAAAAGAGAAATAAGGATAGCAAAATCAAAGGCAGAGGAAAAGATGGCTAAAGATGTTAAGTGCGGCGACAAAACTTTCTTCAGGTATATTCGGGAAAGGAAGAAAATCAGAGGTGGAATTGCAGGACTCGGAAGTGCTGGGAACAGACTCATGGAAAGTGACATTGAAAAAGCAAAATTGCTAAACAAATACTTCTGCTCTGTTTTTACTAAAGAAAATCCTGGAGAAGGACCACCTGTGACTCCCAAATATAAAAATGGGAATGAAGTAGATACCACACCATTCACAGAAGATGATGTGTTAGAACAACTTGCAAAACTGAAAGTGGACAAAGCCATGGGACCGGATGGGATACATCCCAGGATACTGAAAGAGCTCAGAGAGGTTCTTGCAGGACTGTTAAAGGATGTTTTCAACAGATCCTTGGAAACAGGAGAGGTTCCTGAGGACTGGAGAACGGCTGATGTCGTACCTATACACAAAAGTGGTGACAGGGAAGAAGTGTCAAACTACAGGCCCGTGAGCCTTACCTCGGTGGCGGGAAAAGTAATGAAGGCGCTCCTGAAAGAGCAAATAGTGGACTTTCTCAAAACCAACAGGTTGCATGATCCGAGGCAACATGGTTTTACCGAATGACGATCTTGCCAAACAAATCTGAGTTCTCTGACTGGGTGACCAGAGAACTAGATCAGGGGCATGCGATGGATGTCATTTACCTAGATTTCAGCAAAGCCTTTGATACTGTCCCTCATAGGAGGCTTATCAATAAACTCAGTAGTTTGTGGATGGGTCCCAAGGTGGTAAACTGGATCAGAAATTGGTTGACTGACAGACGACAGAAGGTGATGGTAAATGGAGCTCACTCGGATGAAAGCAAGGTGATTAGCGGGGTTCCCCAGGGTTCGGTCCTGGGACCGGCACTGTTCAATGTATTTGTGAGTGATATTGCTGAAGGACTGAATGGAATAGTCTGCCTTTTTGCAGATGACACGAAAATTTGCAACAGAGTGGACTCCCGAGGGAGTGGTTAACATGAGGAAAGATCTACAAAAGCTGGAAGAATGGGCTAATGCTTGACAATTAAGATTTAATGCAAAGAAGTGCAGTGTCATGCACTTGGGTAGCAGAAATCCAAGGGAATTGTACGCGATAGGGGGCGAGAGGTTGGTGTGCACGGATCAGTGGAAAAACCTTGGTATGATTATTTCTGTAGATCTCAAGGTGGCAAAACAGTGCGACAAGGCGATGGCAAAAGCCAGGAGGATGTTGGGCTGCATACAAAGAGGAATTACCAGCAGAAAAGAAGAGGTACTAATGCCACTGTATAAGTCACTGGTGAGGCCTCACTTGGAATATTGTGTTCAGTTTTGGAGACCATATCTTGCAAAGGATGTAAAAAGACTGGAAACTGTTCTGAGGAAGGCGACCAAAATGATTTGGGGCCTGCGTCAGAAGCCTTATGAGAAGAGACTAGAAGACCTAAACATGTACACAGAGGAGGGACAGGGGAGATATGATTCAGACCTTTAAATACTTAAAGAGAAATAATGAACAAACAAATCTCTTCCAAAGACGGAGAAGCTGTAAAACTAGAGGCTATAACATGAAGCTGCGAGATGGTAAATTGAAAGGCAATGTCAGGAAATACTTTTTCACTGAAAGGGTGCTGGATGCTTGGAATGCCCTCCCGATGGAAGTGGTGGGGGCAAACACAGAGATGGAATTCAAAATGGCTTGGGACACAGTGGATCCCTTTACAGCAACAGGATAAAATCAAAATAAACGGAACCATCTAATTTCTCAACAAATAGGGGTGTCCTACATGGAGCGGCGGGTTCACCCCTAAACAAAGAGATGGGGAGGGGTGGCCTGCACGGAGTGGCTGATGCACCTACTCCTACCTTCTTACTGGGCAGACTAGATGGACCATGCTGGTCTTCATCTGCCGTCATTTACTATGTTACTATGTTACTATGTTCTTCTGCGGTCAGCATTAGTGAGGCTTTCACAGCAGTTTCTTTTCTTTACTGTCAGCATAAAGTACCTACAACCTTTTTCTGGCTTTTTTGAAGAGGAAAGGTTTAAGAAAAACAAAAATAGGACAATAAGGAACCAAGGGGGAGGTGAACTGGAACAAGTATGCACGCGCTAGAATTACAAAAAACGCCAATATTATTCTGTGCAGAAATATCAGTGCTGTGTGTCATGTCAGCAGTCCAAGTTCCTGCCCCTGTCCCTCTGAGGACAATTGCAAAGCCCTTACCAGTCTGGAGGCCTGCCCCTCCTGCCTAGCTGTGAATCAAGGACAGATTTCCACAGCCCTTGGACTACTTGACAATCCTCTATGCTAATAGCACAGTATGTGGGGATACGCCTTCTACCCCACTTCCTTTAAACACAGACACACACACATGCCTTTTTAAAAGAGCAGATGTTAAAGTTTTGAAAAAGGAAAGAGGACTGATAAAAAGCGATAAGCTGATGGCGTAGGGATTGTGCACGTAGTAGGTCTTGCAGGGGTTACTGTAAACTGGGCAGTGCAGCAGACTGCTGTGCCATGCATTTAGAGGGGGCCTGTGACTTCTGCGCCCTCTCACTGCCAGGGGTGAGGAAGATCCAAAACCTGGACACCAGAAAGTAAGCACAACTAGAGGGAATTCCCCCAAGCAGCTAGCACACGTCTCAAACACACGTTTCCACCATCCTTGGAGGATCTTCACTCATTTATATCTAGTACATTAACAAATGAATCTTGCCAATTTCTTACTGTAAATACAGCTGAACAATGCATAGCTCAGATGGGGTTTTAGTGCTTTAAAACTTTAACCTGCATCATTCTGGGCTGGGGGTTAAAGTACCCAGAATTTATGTCAGCAGTAAACCTGAAGAGATAAAAGGCACTAGGAAAAATGAGCTCACAGCAAGGCAGCACCTTGCATAAACTCCGAGGCCAAGAATTCACCAGCTGCCCCCCTCCCCCCTTTACACATCAGCCTGGTCCTTACACAGTGTTCACAAATACAGGCCGGAAGCAGTCACTTCGCATATTTTATTTTAAAAACAAGGTGGGTTTACGGTGCTTAGTGGTTTTGCAATTATTTGATAAAAGAATAAAGAAATCTGAACTGGGTTGGGTTCAGCAGCCTCGGCCTGTGGGATAATTACTTTCGAAAATCAGTCCCCCCCCCCCCCCCCGCATGTCTCAGTTTGTGGGAGACTTGAAGAAAACCTTCACTGATGCGGTAACCACCTTCTTGCTACATCCATACTGAATCCGACCCTCTTTTTTGGGGCTGTCAGCAAGCCTCAAGCCCTCAGGGACAGGCCAATCCAGTCCTGGTTTTACTTTTCAAATGTGGCTGTGGCCATTTAGTTCCTGATCTTTTCAGAAAATTCAAACTTGAGGTCGGTAAATGCGGGCAAGAGAAAGGTCAGCATCTCCTGCCCAAACTCTTCTCCCTTTCTGTGTATCCAGGTCCTGTCCAGTTTTCTTCCTGCATGGGAATGTCGAGGCTTTTCCGTCAGTGTCTGACTCTGCTTAAAAGAAAAGGCCCTGAAGCCACGTTCTACTGCAGGGAAAGGCTAGGAAACGTGTTAATTTTATAACTGGGCGCTCAGGTTACTAGGAAGGCACCTATCTTATAAAACAAGTAAGCACCTATGGATTTTTATAAAATATTAGCATATATTCTGTAAAAATCGCTCTTAGATTGAAGGTACAAATGTTATGCCTGCTTTTCAAGTAAATATTAGCATGTAAAGTTCGCATAGATGTGCGTGTTTTACAAATTACGCGCATACGGCGACTCCACCCAAACGCCTCTACGAGTATGCACCAGCTTGCACTGTATATACTTTTAGGCATGACCTAATTTTATAAGAGACTTAGTGCAAAAAGACTGATAAAATTAACCACCAACCGCCAGGTTTTGTGGCAATGTGAGTTGAGAAAAGCTTAATTTGACCCTACATACGAGTACCACGAGAACCTAGACTGAAAGGAGCGGGCCTCGAGTATTGCCCTGTGTATTTTATAAACAGAGTCCTTGGGGCATAAGACAACCATCCTGGGTCTTACAATATCAACCCACTGCTGCCCGCCTTCCGTTATGACCACATGCTGGATTAACCTGCTCCCGAGGAAACTGCAGGTACGGAGGTGGCAGTGTACGATGAGAACGAGTTACAGAAACTTCAGCTAAGGACTATAAAATGATTTTACTATAGCATTTGACTTTTGTCACTGGACTCATGGGATAAAACTTCTACAAATGGAAATTTGATCGGGATAGATTACCGCCAGCATACTGGGGTACACGGTGGTCAGGTTTCTTTCAGATGGGCTCTGTTTAATTTCCAGCATAATCTCCATACGGGTCCTTGGCAAAATCTCGCTGGAGATAAATTTGAAATGATGGTTCCCTAATTATCCCTTTTAAAGTTTTTGTAAAGTAATTAGCAAAAATGATTAAGGAAAAAGAAGTGAGTGATAAAATATGCTTTCCATTCTTAATTATAGATATTTCTGGCTGCTAACCACGAGTTTCTCATTAAGTCTCTGATAAAAATAAATGGTTTGACTCTGTGATCTGCATGAAGAACTCGGAAAAGACAAGGGAATTCGAAACTGTAACTGAACAGCGGATGGCACATTAGTCCACTTACACAGCCGTCAACAAGCAAACTGCAGGCGAGACCTCTTTATAGTATTAACTGAGCACTACGTGCAGCTAGCTTTGGAGAACTGGGTTCCCGTCACCAGGAAGTCTGACTGCACCTTTATTCACCAACCTGATGAAGGGAGCAGAGTTTTCCAGGGCTAGCCACCCCTGTTTTGAATTAGTCCAGCAAAAGGGGCTCGCACACAAGTTGCAGGTGGAAATCTAAAGAGGAAATGGGCTGTGCTCGTGCCATGGGGCAGTCACTTGAAACGCCCTGCTTTCCTCCCTCCTCCCATTGGGCCAGCATAAAGTTTATGAAAACAAAATAATCACACTGCAGGGAACTGACGTAGCACAAGCCTGCTGGAAAGGAACTGGTGGATTTGAGAAATAATTCGTTCATATCAATTCAATAGTCTGCCCTTTCTTCGAGTAAAGGTACAAGGCAGATTACATAAATGAAAAGAAGTACACCGTACAGACGAATAATGCATAGTTAATGACGCCTGAGCGCAGGAATGAACAAAGAGTGATGGTACATAAAGGATGAGGTATAAGTAAGATGCAAGCTTACATTGAGCATCAAGGGGGGGGGGGGGGGCGCGGGAGAACCATCTAGAATAAAAAGTGATCTCTGGGGGAAAAAACATTAAGCCACAACAGTTGGAGGTAGACAAGGAGTCATGAAAGAAACATTTCTGTGAAGAGTCTAAGGGACGTCCTGGCTTTAAAGAACTCAGTCTGGCTACTGCATTGACAATCCTCTGACCAAGGGCATGGATGGCTGTTCCATATGGCACCTGACACATGCGTGCTCTTCAACCAGTCTGCCCAGTTTAATCTTGCTGGTGTACAAAAGACTCTCTAGCTTTCCCCTCCAGCTCATGTACAATACAAAATAGGATGAAACAAGATGTCCCCCACAAATAAACAAAAAAGGAGGGTCCATATAACATTTAGAACAAACAAATTATCCATAGATTAAAACAGCATGTGTATCTCTCTCTCTCCTCATATGAATAAATAGCAGGATAAGGTCCCTTCTGGGCTAGCTCTCTGGAACAGAACACAACACGAAACTCTTTTACTATGAATGAACAGGCCACTGACGTACTACGAGGTGTGATCAAAACGTGCCGACACTTGTTGTGTAGCTATATGACAATACGTCGCACCGCAATGCTATTAAGTGTGAGGTGACCTAGATATGTACTCTGCAAGTGCAGAGTGTAGCGTGGCTGCAGCACACCTCTACTTTTTTAAATCATGTGATGTTTGGCATCGTGTAAAAGCAGTTCATCAGATTTATGATAAGTGAAAAAACTGAACAGCGAATTTGCATTAAATTCTGCCAGAAACTTGGAGATTCATGCAAAGAGACTGATGACAAGTTACAGCAAGTGTATGGCGATGAATGCATGAGTCGTACTCGAGTTTATGACTGGTACAAACGTTTCCAAGAGGGCTGCCAAAGTGTTGACAGTGATGAACTTTCTGGAAGGCCGTCCACGAGCAGGAATGAAGACAAAGTTGAAGCACCTCATGCCGCAATACGCTCAAATCGTCAATTGGCTATTGGGGAGCTTGCTGAGGACATGGACATTAGTTTCGGGTCAGTACAATTCATTCTTACTGTCAATTTGGGGAGGAGATGTGTGTCTGCAAAATTTGTGCTGAAACACCTGTCCCCTGACCAAAAAGAACATCGACTGTCTGCAGCCAGGGAGTTGTTGGAATGCATTGAAAATGACTCAGATTTCAGCAAAAAGATTATTACTGGTGATGGGTTTATGGTTATGACCTGGAAACTAAGGCTCAATCCTCATAATGGAAGGCTCCAGATGCTCCCAGACCCAAGAAAACCATCAGGGGAAGAGCAATATCAAGGTCATGTTCACAGTTTTCTTTGATTACCAGGGTATCGTTCATCATGAGTATGCTCCAAAAGGCCAAACCATCAATAAGAAGTACTACGTCCAAGTTCTGACTCGTTTGAGAGATGCAAGAGGCCAGAGTTGCACAGGAATGGTGACTGGTTGCTTCATCACGTTAAAGCCCTAGCTCACGCATCACATCTTGTCCAGCAGTTCTTAGCCAAATACCAAATCGAGCAAGTCAGTCAGCCTCTATACTCACCTGACCTTGCACCCTGTGACTTTTTTTCCAAAACTGAAATTATCACTGAAAGGAAGGAGATTCAATGACATGGAGACCATTAAGCAAAATGCAACACAGCAGCTTCACAGCATAACGAAAGAGGCATTTCAAAATTGTTTCCAGCAGTGGCAGGAACCCTGGAAAAAGTGTATTTTATTCGAAGGGGATTGCTTTGAAGGAGACTGAGTACTATAACTATCAGGATTATACTTCTTGTGTTATTGTACAAGTCTTCATACCTTTTGATCGCATCTTGTATTTATATTCTTTATTTACAAGTTTAAATAGAAAGCTTCTCCACAGACTTTACTATGAACTTTCCAGAGTTAACATACAGCCACTTGCACAATTTAATCCAAAGTGCTTTCTTCAAAACATAAAATTTCCTAGACCCTCTTTCTTCCAAACTGCAGCCTCTGGTTTTAAACAGCAAACTTACAGCTTGGGCTTAAAACAGCAAATTTACAAATAATTTCTACCATAAACTTTAAAACTTACAATTAATTTTCCCCAAGAACATATTACCAATAGGTAATAATGTTTCCATTATAGCTTATCTTGGTTGATATGCCATTTCCTTGAACAGTTCTGAGCCACTGTTTATTCCAATTAGGAAGTTATGCCACTTGTACCCCTGGTCAGTAACATGCCTAGCCCTAACATCACTCTAAACTAGGATACGTTTCCTGCGACATTATAACGTCCTATCCCAGCTTGTCTATCCATTTCCTTAGCACAGGTTACTTGTTAAAAGAAGAGGTAGTGCTTCCCCATGGCTTCTAGTTGGAACAGTAGACACACTTGCTCTGTCTGCACCCAAACACTGTCAATTCCTTAATTTCCAAGCATAAACAAAAACCTCATTTAAGTTCTTATCTTTATCATATGTTCCTACAACTAAGCCTCAACCATTCCTCACCTGAGAGTTTTTATTTTAAAACCATCCTTCTGACTTGGCAGCTAGAATTCCCCAATCTGGAGTTTCCCTGGCTTCTCCTCTGCTTGTCTCTCTCTTTGATGGCGAATGCAAGAAAAAGCCATGATATTTGCAGACTGCCTAATTGCCTTCAGTTTAGCTAAGACGGCTTTTAGGCTTTGGAGAATTGATTTTGTATTGGAAAGGTTTTCTTTTTGATTTAGAGGTTTTCCGTTATTATAATTTAACAGGTGGGGAGAATGTTTGCAATATCAATAATGATTGCAATGGGGATAATGTGTCTTTTAATCAGAGTTTTAATGTTTTAATGACTTGTTCGCTGGGGGGGGTTGAAAAGGGTGGGAATGGGAACAGTCAGGTAAAGACCACTTGAGGAATTTGGTAGTGGCTAGAAGCTCAGATGACAAGACTTTGACTTTTACACTTTGGAAACATCATGCGAAGAGAGAGATCATTAGAGAAAGACATCATGCTTGGCAGGTAGAAGGTCAACGCAAAAGAGAAAGGCCAGCAGTGAGATGGATCAATGCAATAACAGCAGCTATGGGTGCCACTTTATTAACAATGAGCTGCCTGACTGAAGACCGAACACAATTTAGGTCAACTATTCAAAAGGTCGCCATGAGTCGACACTGACTCAATGGCACTTAACAACCACCGGGATGGTAGTCTGAATTCTTATTTTATTCCCATTTTAACTGATGGTTAAACTCCACTGGAGAAACCAAGAAACCCCCAAAAAAGCCACCCCCACTCCACATAGTCTCACAATAACCCCCATCAGACAACAAAATATCATAGCAGTATATTCAGTAGGCCAACAAACTATCAATGCTCACTAGGCGCAAACTAAGGGGTACACACCAAGGGGTGTGACCTGCTCCTTAGGCATGCCTCTTTGGAACAATGCCTCAGGAGGTAGTGCGTTCTTAACAGTTGCTCAGAGTGATGTCATCAGAAGTTGCTGCTCTGGTAGCAATCCATATATGCGGTAAGACAAGACATGCATTTCTAGCTAAGGTGATTAAAACTCAGAGCAGAAGACAAAGATCCAATGTTTCAGGCACAATTTATGCGTACAGAGTAGCTAGTCCTACAGACCTCTCCATAGGGCTCATCAGTGCCCCAGGAAGTTGTGAACATAGCTCTCTGTTGGATGTGGTATAGAGAAACTATATATATTGAACTTTCATTAGAAAAAAGGGGGACTAGATTTAGCAGTGAATTATACCAATGAAGGATTTATTAATGATTTTTTTTAAAGTAAATGGACTGGAATCAATTATCAAGTGGATTTATGACTTATGTATTTGTAGAGCCAAAAATATTAACTCAATATTTGATAATTGTTTAAAAATTGAAATTTTAGTACATTGCAGATGATTTGGTAATCTATTGGATTGTGATCTATGTCTGAATGGAAAAAGGACTAAATAGCAAGACTATGTGTATAGAAATGTATGTGCATGGTTTACTCTTGACCTATTCACACCCTGGGAATGCTTTTTTCTCATCTGGCTAAACTATGTGTATTCGCTCTGAGAGCAAATTTTCACCCAGGACAATTCACCTGATTGTTGGTTTACCTGGCTAAAGCCCTTTGAAAACCAGTCCTTGTTAATACTACTTTGAAAAGGTGAAATCAGGCTACAACTCAAAAGGTGCTCTTTATGCTCCGCTAATCTCACAGCTCCTCAGCTCTGCAAAATTCTTGGTGCTGTGAAAAAGGAATTGTTCAGAGGAGAAAGCCTCTGCAGGGCTGAACCAAAAATAGCTCTGAAGCCACCCCAAATCCCTTTAACTCATTTAGTGCACTCAGATTTACATGAAAAGGTTTCCTTTCATGCTGGGCCCAATGCATCTGGCTTTTAAAGGAGAGTGGGGGCGGGGGGGGGGGCGGGAGGGGGGGGGAGAGGGTCAGAGAACAGGATTGCATCTTGGGATAGAAAAGGCCCAAGAAATCCCTCTCAATACAGCAGGATGAGTTATACATGCAAGTAAGTGGGGGGGGGGGGGGCACAAGGCACACAGGTAGATAAGAGAACATTTACAGCAATATTTTTACTGTTTAAACAAATTCAGTATCTCTTCCCCCATAGCACCAGGAAGGGAGGGAACTAGGTATGGTGGAGGTCAAGCCACATACTTTAGAAGCTCTCCACGTGGCTTCTTAAAAGTACGACCCTGAGAAATGAGAGGGCACGGGCAAGTATAGCCTTATACCATAGTAAAACTTCCATTCTGCAGTAAAACAAACAGCAACACAAACTCCCCAAACTACCAGGCACGTTGCAAAGTAATACAAGAGCTTTCCTAAGAAGACAGTCACAGGTCATTTCAGCTTTCCCTGTATATTCAGCACTGCTCGCCAGACAGCGGCCAACACGGAATATACGTGGAGCAGCACAGCGACGCCACCGCTCTAGGGAGAGCAGTGATATTCAGTGGCTATCCATTCTAGTGACTTGTCCTAAATTAAACCGCATAGCTATACGGATGGGACTGATCGTCCACAATATTGCAACATATGGCGTACAGTGTACTCACATTATCTGCAATGTAGTTATTGCATGGTAGGTATACTCTTTGTGTGTTAATAGGAAGGTGCTTGGCAGATCCATACATCAATGTTGGCCATTAAGGGACAATAACTGCAAATGTTTAATGCAGTTTAGTAAAACGCAGCCTTAATAACTCACCTTTTTCCAAATCCATGCTCAAGGTAAGTTCCATGGAGACACACAAGCTACCCCCCGCCCCCATTCCTGTGGGCAAGGTGAGTTCCATGGAGACCCACAAGCTACCTCCCCCCCCCCCCCATTCCCGTGGGCTTACATTCTAAGTTGTTTCTGAGGCAATGGAGCGTCAAGTGACTTGGCCAAGATCACAAGGAGCATCGTGGGATTTGAACCCCGACTTCCCTGGTTTTCAGCCTGCTGCTCTAACCACTAGTCCACTCCTCCCCCTCCCCCTCCCCCCTCCCCAAGCCACCACTCCCCAGGACGGAGCATTTGATAAGAGGGGTAGAGTGCCATTTATTCCTGTCCCAGGAGACTTTTCTGCATCAACATGGTGAAGTGCAGAAACACAGGGAGGGTTCAAAAGTCCACAGAAACTGAAAAAACTCTCGTAATCATCACATTCAACTCAAAAGTCCATCAACCAAATCAACATACCACTGGCAAGTATTTGTAATTTTACATACAAATAAGTACTATGAAGACGGATTATGACCACAAGACCCGATGTTTGTCCATTTTCCCTTCCTGCTGTAGTGCTACACTTTCAACGATACCCACGTTCCATCCGTTTTCCCTACTGGATCTCTGGGCTTATCCTATACTATGCTTTCTTGAATTCTGATACAAGTTACCACCTCCAGTTGATTCACCACCCAAGAAAATGCATTCATGAGCACTCATTCAATTTGTTTGGCCACCTAAAAGTTAAAAGTGCACGTAAAATTGTTCCATCTCCATATACCGATGAATTAACATGCCTGTAAACAATAATGCACACAAAGTTCCAACGCATACAATGCGCATCTAATGAACAAATATGCGAAACATGAAAAAAATGCCAGAAAATTCTCGAAAATTCAAATGAGTATGATCCTAACTTATTTCTGCTCAATCTTTTTGTGAATAAATGCTTCTTAATGTTGAGTCTAGGTCCACAGCAGAAGTCCCTTGGTCTAGAATTTGCCTTCCAGGGAAAAGCTTGCTGCTATCGTATCTATAAAATGCATTCCTCTACTCATCTAGGGTAAACCTATTTCGCTCCTTAAGTTTCTCCTAATAGGTTTGTCAGAGCAGACTTTGTACCAGATTGGTAGTTGTCCTCTGGTGCTCTTTGAAGGAAAAGCCTAGTGGTTAAAGCAATGGGCTGAGAACCAGGAAAGGCCTGTTTCAGATCTCACTGACACTTCCTGTGACTTAGGGCATCACTTTGCCTTCCATCATCTCAGTTGAACTTTGACTGTAAGCTCTTGAAGGCAGGGAAATATCTACGGCACCTAATTCAAAAGCCAACTAATCAAACCCTAAAAAGTCATAAACAAATTCCAAGTAGCACATAGCACATGCATGCCTGGCTGAGGAAGGAAACCTCTGTGCTTTCCTTTGGGAAGCTACCATTAAAAGGATCGGGGCTCACAAAAGGATCCTTCTAGCTCCCTGTAGCCGGAGCAATGCTTGGTGAGGAAAGCAGGTTCCTTCTAACCACAGAATTCTGCACTTCTTTCAGGAGTTTAAAAATTAACAGGAGGTCAATTAAATCCCATCTAACAAAGAATTGAATTCTGCTTATCAACATTAAGGATAAGAGAAGAACAAAGAGGTGGCTTATCTTATCTTTTACACCCCTCTTCCCAAAGGCAGACACCAGATGGCTTGCTGTAGCAGCTTTGGTAAATAGCCTAGATATTAGGTTGGCTGACCTAGGAATGCATCTCCTTGATGGGCTGAATTCAGTCACAAATACTATCAGATGGCGAACACACTTACAGCACATCTTTATTTAACTCGTTCTGCAGCTCCCCTGTGCGGAAAAGGAGCTTTTTATCTGAATTAGTTTGGCTAATATTATTGCCCTCTGACCCCCAAGAATGCACTTAAACTAATATACGTAGTCATAAATTGCAAAAACTAAAAGGCTCTGACATCCTTCTCCCGCAGGCCTCCATTTTCATTTTGTTCTGCCCTCATTTATGACCACACGTTCTGCACCAGCGTTTTCCTTTCATCCCTGCCTTATACCCCACCAGCACCCCGCTCTGACGAGAACAAGCACTGTAGTACCCTAATTTGCCAACACACCTAAGCTTCAACTGGCTAAATATTTCTGAATGTTCCTAGAGACTAACACTTAGCAAAAGTAAAGTCCAGAATGCTGGACTGCTCTGAACAAAGCCAATGGCTTTGGCAGTACTCGCACAAACCTTTCCTGGGTGGGCTTGTAGCAAACAAAAAGCATCAGAACAGGAGTTCAACTAGGGAGGGAGGGAGGCCAACATCAGACCAGATGATTATTGGGTTTCAGCTCTGCAAACGTTCAGTCCCAGTCCTAAAGTTCAAGTGTGTGATGGTGCTACCGAATATATAAAGAAAGAAATACCATTTGGTCAAAATGCGGGGAACCGAGTCTGGCTCAATGAGGAGAGCCTGGGACCAGCTCAGGTTTACTGCACCCCGGTCAATCAGAGCTGGGGATTAGCCCCTGAGAAAGGAATTATCAGTCATCACTCAGCGATACCTAGTAGCTGGATTTAGGGCCTATGGCTACAGGGATTCGGAGGCAACTGAGGTTTTTAGTCTCTGGCCAAAGACGGTCACTGTGATAGTTGGAAGGTTGACTGGGAGATAAATACTCAATGGGTATTTGTAAAATTATCAATTCTGTTGTCCAAAGGAGGCTGGTTCCAACTGAGCTAGAACCCCAATCAAACAAGCAAGACTAAAGCGCTGGGCTTCCCCCTACACCCCTTCTCTCTTTCTCAAATGCACCCCAAGCATAAAAGACTTTAAAAGTGAAAAAATAATATTTCAAAATGTATTTAGACTTTAAAAGTGAAAAAATAATATTTCAAAATGTATTTATTCCCAAGTTGGTAACCACACGTTGTCTCAGTGTCCTTTGTCCTATCCCTTTAGCTATGGCCAAATGATACTAAAATCTGTAAGAAAAATACACTCCCCAGAAGAGGCAGGAAAAAAGTTAAAAGGGTCACCCAAGCCGAGGGAAAATGAGCTTTGTGCAAGTAGCGTGCAGAGGGAGATGACAAGCCTTGATGGTGACCAGCGCAATAAGAGCATTTGGATATGTCTGGAATGGATATGGAGGGCAGCGGGAGAAACAGGGTGGAGAGGTTGTGTTAAAGGCATGGGGTAGATGGCACATAACAACAACAGGGGAGCCGGTGTTCGTTTAGGAACAGAGGAGAGGGAACCTAGCGCAAGATCATTCCATCCTTAAGCAAGCTAGTGGGTGTCGCTCGGATGTCACTATACGAAATGCCACAGGCTGAGATTTAAAAACCAGTTATGGCATTTAACTTATCCATGTCTATTTGGTGCCACTATCCACTTACGAGCGACACCGAATATACGTAGGGAGCAGAGACGGCTACCGCTCTACAGAATGCGCTCCACATTAAATCGCATGGCTGCCAACTATCTGTAGATTCAGACCAGCGCTCACGTTCTGCCCCTGCTCTGGATTGTGCCAGGGGACTATCTGGATGATGCCGTTGAAAGTTACCGATAGGGCGCTTATGGGTACAGCAGCTGCCACCACATGGACAAATGCTTGCAAGCACCAGGCCGTGTGAGTTTAACTTTTGATTTAAAAAGCAGATTCTCAAAAGGTCAAGCACAGATGCATTAAGTTAATCCAATTAAGAGAGGAATCCCCTACAGCTTAGTTAATGGACACTGGTTTCTCCTTTCAAAGTATAGTCCCCCACCCCCTCCCCCCAGTTCTTCTGTTAGCATTAAAATGTTTCTTAAATCCCTCCTGCGGCCTCTCCTCAAGCCCTCTCCAGTAGGCAAACAGTTTTACAGATACGGCGATTCTGCAAGTTTTTCCATATGCATGCACATGGAAAATGGATTCCTATATTGGATTTTTTTTTAAACCATAAACTGTGTGGGTAACGTTTTAGACATGTTCTTCAGAGGAAGCACTCAGCTAGTATATACACCTATATGACATCAGTACTTTGAAGAAGCCCTGAGTGCTCGTCTCCTAGTCCTTGAGCCATTAGCAGATCAAAAACATAAGAGACAGATTTAGCAAGATGCCAGTGGTCATTCCCAGACTGAAATAATCCACAATGAGCAGCGACAGACAGCTGCTGGGCTGTCCCAGGCACCTCCAAAGCTCGCCCATGTTTTATGATCATCATACGTCAACACTATCAAAGCACTTGGAAAGGTGTTAGGGGAGCGAGAACTTCTGGTCGGCAGCAAGAGGTTTCTGCCTAGGGCTGTCATCAACAGGTCTAAACATTCTTTAATCTGTAATCCGGGGGGGGGGGGAATTTGTGAGATTTTCAAACTGCGGAGACCCCTTCCTCATCAGTATCCAAAACCACAAATGGGCAGAATTATTTTTAGAAACCATTTACCTAGTCAGTGGCTACTTAGCCTGATTCACTGGCTGTCTGACAAATGCCCCCCTCCAGGTTAAAGAACATGTAGGTTATCAACAGCACACATATTTTTTATCAATGGGAACCAATGAGTGGGCTCAGGGCACAGTTAGTTGGTGGAAGGGGGGGGGGTGTAACCTGTACAGCTTTACATGTTCAAAGCTGTGTGCATCATCTTCCCTGGGCAAATTTTCAAAGGGAGAAAGACTTTTCTTTTGATCAACAGGTTGCATCATTAATTAAATCGGGCTAGTTTGCTCTATGTCAGATTCAATCTGACAATTTCTTGATCAAAGAGCCTTGAGGACACTAATCCATTCTTTAGTACTTACTGGTTTGGATTATGCATACACTTTGTACTGTGGTCTAAAGTTCGCTTGTCTAAGGTATATCAAGAATTTGCAAAGTCTACCATTAAAAAAAATTTTGTTCAGCAAAAAAATCTGATCATGTCCCACCACTGTTACTAGGAGAACACTGGCTTCCAGTTACATATCGCTGCGTCTCTCTAAAGTTATTCTTCATGCAACGTATTTTCTGATGACGGCTCTGTTCTGCAAGAGGTGCTTTGCTATTATTTACAGGTATATATTTACAGTTCATTAATGATAAGCGGTCGCTTTTGACCTTTCTAATTTGGGTTTTCAATTACATTGTGGAAAGCATTAAGTGCAATTTGTGTGCTCTGACCCCTGATGAAGGTGTATTATCCCTGAAACACGGCCGTGTAGGGTCTAGACGTTATTTTACTGACTGTTGTCCAATAAATCTCGTTGTGTTTATCATTATCTGCTTTGTATTCTGTTTTGTGTTGGTGGTGTGTTGCCTTTTGAGTGTGTTAGGGTCCACTTCAGAAGTCTGTATTGGAGGGGGGGGGGGGAGGTCCGCAAGACATAAAGCTGCCATAGTATCCTGAATAAAAAAGGACAGGTCTTTCCAATGAAAGGAGGGCAGTCGCTGAAAGATCTTCTCCCTATATCAGGGGAAACTCCTTTCTCACATGGAATTCTCATCTTCTCCCATAGGGGATAGGCTGGGTTCCCAAAGGAAAATGCAGGCACTTAACCCTTTTACCGTCAAAGGGAGAGACCTCAGAGGACCCACAGTCCTCTGTAGGGGAAGTCACGGACTTGAACCCCTCTGAAGGTCTGTCAGATGTTTCAAGAGCTGCTATTCAAAGCAGGCTGAAAACAGGCCCTGGAACACAAAAAACTTTCAGAGGCCTGCCAGCTTGATCCTGAGGCTGCCTCACCATGCTCCTCGTCCACCAGGACCATGTGGCCATCCAAGACTGCTGCTGTATCTGTTGGCATAAAAACTGTGTGAGACATAACAGAGACAGCAAAACTGGCACCAGGTTCCAGCACTGTCAAAAAACATGTACTGAGGATTCTCAAAGCAAAGAGAGCACTTGGTGGAGCTCACCCAACAAACCACAAGAAGTACATCTCCATGCAACAGGCATTACGGCAGAGTTCCAATGAGGTTAAAAGACAAAAATGCAAAGGATACAAAAAACGGCAATGAAAAATGAATCCCTGATTGGCAAGAGAATCCTCTCACCTGTCAGGCCAGCTGTAGAAACCCAAGAAGAGCCTCCCCCCATCTGTCACAGAGGCCTTGGAGAACCCAATTGCCTGAAAGGTTTTTTTTTAAGCTGCTTTACTCAAGCAGCAAAAGGAGACCCAAATAAAACAATTAAAAAAAAAGAGAAAAGGAACAGAGAATACAGAAATAGGCCAGCGAGTGGAAAGGGGGGCCTGGGCCCAGACTTACCAAGTCCTCCTGTTCGCTTTCCAGCCCATCAGGGCTAGAATCTGTGGATAATAGCGCTGGACCTCAATGGGTAGCATTAAAGTGCGTCCGCTCTAATTGCGAATGCTACTGCCGCACGCTGGGGAACTCTGCAGTGCAGTAACTTCCAGGAACATGCTGGCCCTGCCCTCAAACAGCATACAACTTTTATACTTACCATGCAATAATGTTTTACTGAAAACGCATTGTAAATAAAAACTTACTGCACTGTTGTAAAAGGGGCCCTAAGCCCCCTTCCTGCATTTTCTCCAGTGGCGCTGCACGTATATTGCATGGCCAAAAAAACAGCTCCGTTTCTGCTTGTTTTAAATGAATTTCCTCCAATTTTCATGCATGTTTTTGTGCTCATTTCACCTACGAGTTTGCAAATACATAATGTGTACACTACACCTATTTTAATTATTCCTCTTCCATGCATTCTCCTATTAGTGCTCTAGTACAAAAGGCTTTCTATAAGTTCTTGTCCGTCTCAAATGGCGTAACTAACTTTACTGAGGTCCACTTTAGGGTACTTGTGCAAGGTCTTATGTCCCATATAGTTTATTGTAATATTATTTTTGGGGTCTATCAGCTAGGCAGAGAGCAAGGTTACAACTAGGCTAATTTTTAAATGTCATAAAAGTGACAACACCTCTCCATATTACATAAACTGCATTGGCTCCCCATAAAGTGATAAAAAACTAGCAATTTAAAACTAATTCTTTTTATTTTAAATGGCTAAACACCAGAACAATTCTGTCATCTTATTTGCTTTTGTAAGTGTAAAAGATCACGTCGCTCTGGAAAGGAAAGGAAAAAGGAGGTAGAGCAGGAGAATCCGTCTACAAGGTGAGGCAGATAGAAGAGACTGAGGTGGGAAGCGGGTCGGCACTGTAGTCGGGCGGTGGGCACATGCCCAGAAGAGTCCTCTTGATTCTTCTGAGTTGTTGGAGAGCAATTCCGTCCATGGTGCCATTGGATAACATTTGGCTGATTCATCCTGCTTGTCCATGGAAAACGCACTTTAATTTTTATTAACGCACACTAGCTTTAGTAAGCTTTAGTAAACATCCCGCTTATTTTGTAAGAGCAATTAAATTATGCCATTGTTTTCTTTGTGTTAAATTTTATATTGTAATTCTTTCTGTAATATAATTTTTAATATGTGGGATTGAGTGGGCTAGAAAATTGAATTAAATTGTACATGTGTTAATTTGTAGGTTTAGGAGCCCACAAGTGAATTTATTTATTAACAGTTTTCCGAGTGTGCCCACAAACCAACACGGTACAACTCCGGATATGGTTTTTATCCCAAAGCACCTGGTGGATCAAGGCAAGATCACTACACCAGCAATCACACCGGTTCCTTGGTCAGATCACCACCTAATTGAATTCACATTGACACTAAATGACATCATCCAAAACAAGGAAAATGAGACCATAACCAGGAGATTTAGAGCCTTCAAAAAAGAAGCATTCATAGACGAAATCGAACCACAACTTCAGCAGGACTATGAAACCCTTGACCTAGGCATAGAGAAATGGAACTCCATAATATCAAATGCAGCATCAGCCCCTACAAGTACAGAAGCACAAACACGCAGGAGACCCAACGCCCCCTGGTACTCAACTGATATTAGAGCTGCAAAACGCACCCTACGGAGACTGGAGAGAAAATGGAGGAGAAACAAGTCACAAGACTCCCTAATTCAATACAGAGACAAGCAAATAGAATACAACAATCTAATAAATGAACGTAAACAGCAACACCATACCAACCTAATTGTGAAACTGTCAACAAACCAAGAGAACTATTTAGAATTGTACAAACACTAACTAAGGACACTACAAAGCATGATACCCACCATCTTAACCCACAGAAATATGCAGACTACATAAAATCGAAAAACACCCTGACATGCTCCATCGCACCGCAAACAGATGACCTTGAAACAATAGAGGAGCATCAAACCTGGGAAGACTTCAGCATACCATCAAAACAACAAATCGAGGACATAATGAGTGGCCTCAACACAACAATCTCACCATCAGACCCATGCCCAGTAGCTTGGATCAAAGCCACTAAAACCCAACTCTCCCATCACATTCACAAAATCGTCAAGGATTCACTCCAACAAGGATACATGCCACAAACTCTGAAACATGCCATGATAAGACCGATACTTAAAGGCAACAACCTCTATATCTCTGAACCAAAATCATACTGTCCTATCTCCAGTCTACCTTTCCTTGCAAAAATCATTGAAAAAAACAGTACAACACCAACTGCAAGACCATATTAACATTAATGCTCCACTGGACATCCATCAGCACGGTTTTAAACCCCAACACAGAGTTGAAACACTACTTACCTCCCTCTTCGACAATCTCTTAAAAGGCATAGACAACATAAAGAATGGATTCCTGCTTGTATTCATGGACATCTCTGCAGCCTTCGACACCGTGTCACACGCCAGACTACTACAACGCCTGCAGCAAATTGGATTATGCAAAAATAAGCTAAAATGGTTTACTTCATACTTGGAAAATAGAACGCAACAAGTCAAAAGCGCACAGAAAAAATCGTCACATTTCCCCGCTACGCAGGGAATACCACAAGGCTCAGCCCTATCATCAATGCTCTTTAATATTTACATCCAGCCCATATGTAACATCATCAAATGTCACAAGCACCAATATCACATCTATGCTGATGACATCATGGTGTATGCACCAGTCAACTTACTAGCACTCAACATCACAACTATAACCAAATGCCTTGAAGATATGAACACCTGGTTCGCAGCCAATAATATGATGGTCAACTACGATAAAACTGAGGCTATGTTCATCACCAGGAACACTACCTTCACTCCACCACAAACCATCAGCATTTTAGATAAGCTTATAGTAGTTAAAGATGAGATTAAATATCTGGGCATCACAATGGACAGAGCACTAAACCTGAAATCCCACATCACAAAAACTGCAAACAAGGCCTATCAATGCTTAAGGATCATCAGAAAACTCAAGCCATTACTCTGCCAGGATCACTTCTGCACAGTATGCCAAGCACTCATTACACCTCTGCTTGACTATGGAAACTCGTTATATCAAGGCCTCCCTCAACAAACCCTACACCCACTCCAAATGGTGCAAAACACTGCGGCACGCATCATTACAGACACTCCAAGATCTGAGCACATCACCCCAGACTTACAGCAACTCCACTGGCTACCCATGATGGCCAGAGCAAAATACAAAATAATTCTAATCATCTTTAAAATCATCCACCAGCTCTTAGCAGTGGCACTCCAATACATCATAACGAAAGATACCTGCAACAGACCGAGAAGAACCAATAAAGACAACATGATCGGAACACCTGCAGGATTCCATAAGACTAAACAAACAACTTCAAAAAGAGCTCCCTCCTTACTAGCGCCCACACTCTGGAATTCCCTCCCAACAAGCCTGAGAGCATTAGATGACCTAATGGACTTCAGAAAGGACCTCAAAACTTCTCTCTTTATTGAAACTTATCAGCAGACGGAAAACACTCCCCACCCAAACAGTAATACATCTACTGCCAATAATTCGATATTCACTCATCTCGAATAGGCATATAAGTTAATGACATAACATCAACTCAATACCCACCCTAAACAAATATAACGTTGTTAATTACCTCGTACTGTCTAAATGTTACCCCTATGATAAATGCAACCCTCCAATTGTACTGTCTAGATGTTGTTAAGTACCCCTATGTTGTCATGTACCCCTATGCTAAATGTAGCCCTCCAGTTGTGATGTGATCACTTTGATTGTAGGATAAGGTGGCATACAAATCTGTTTGTTTAAATAAATAAATAAAATAAATACCTGGCTATAATCTATTCAGAAGAGAAAAAGAAAATGGAAAAGGAGGAGGAGTAGTCTTGTATGTCAAAAGCAATATCAAAGCTACTGAAATGCAGGGGACATGGGGAAAAGAAGAAGCGCTCTGGATCATGTTGGAAAGAGGAGGTGGCACTGTCATCCATACTGCTGTAATCTACAGACCTCTGACTCAAATTAAAGAGATAGATAACGAACTGATTAGAGATATTGCCAAGATAGCAACAAAAGGGGAAACAATCATATTGGGTGACTTTAATCTACCCGATGTGGATTGGATTACTCCTTCTGCAAATCTGGAAAGAACCAAAAAAATTGTGGATGCTATCCAAGATGCATTACTTAGACAAATGGTGATGGAACCAACCAGGGAAAGCTTAACGCTGGATTTGGTGCTCACCAACAGTGATAGCGTGTCTAATGTCTGGGTGAGTGCCCCTGTGAGCAACAGTGATCATCACATGGTGTAGTTTGAGATAAAAGCTAAGGTGCAATCCAATCATAGCAAGCTCAAAGTCCTAAACTTCAAAAACAGTGACTTCAATAAAATGGCCGAGTATCTAAAGGAGGAGCTGACAGGGTGGAAGGGGATAAGGGAAGTGGAATTGCAATGGGCTAAACTAAAAAGGGCAATAAAAGGGGCAACAGATAAATATGTAAGAAAAGTAAATAAAAACAAAACAAGAGAAGGAAACCTATTTGGTTTTCCAAAGAAGTGGCTGCTCAAATAAAGGCAAAAAACACAGCTTTCACAAAATTCAAAAGCTTGCAAACAGAGGAACACAGAAATAAATACAGGATCAAACTCAAAGAGACAAAAAGAGAAATAAGGAAAGCAAAATCAAAGGCAAAGGAAAAGATGGCTAAAGATGTGAAGTGTGGCGACAAAACTTTCTTCAGGTATATTTCAGAGAGGAGGAAAATCAGAGGTGGAATTGCAGGACTTAGAAGTGCTGGGAACGGACTCGTGGAAGATGACATTGATAAAGCGAAATTACTAAACAAATACTTCTGTTCTGTTTTTACTAAAGAA
The DNA here is from genome assembly GCA_033557465.1 of Ichthyophis bannanicus. NCBI lineage: Eukaryota > Metazoa > Chordata > Amphibia > Gymnophiona > Ichthyophiidae > Ichthyophis > Ichthyophis bannanicus. The sequence goes on along the minus strand of CM066038.1, from coordinate 486,005,768 downwards.
AATTCTGGAGAAGGACCACCTGTGTCTCCCAAATATAAAAATAGGAATGAGGTAGATGCCACACCATTCAGAGAGGATGAAGTTTTAGAACAACTTGCAAAACTGAAAGTGGACAAGGCCATGGGACCGGATGGGATACATCCCAGGATACTGAAAGAGCTCAGAGATGTTCTTGCAGGGCTGTTAAAGGATGTTTTCAACATATCCTTGGAAACAGGAGAGGTTCCTCAGGACTGGAGAATGGCTGACGTTGTTTCTCTACACAAAAGTGGTGACAGGGAAGAAGTGTCAAACTGCAGGCCCGTGAGCCTTACTTCGGTGGCGGGAAAAGTAATGGAGGCGCTCCTGAAAGAGCGAATAGTGAACTTTCTCAAAACCAGCGGGTTACAGGATCCGAGGCAAAATGGTTTTACCGAGGGACGATCTTGCCAGACAAATCTGATTGAGTTCTTTGACTGGGTGACCAGAGAACTGGATCAAGGACACGCGATGGATGTCATCTACCTGGATTTCAGCAAAGCCTTTGATATTGTACCTCATAGGAGGCTTATCAATAAACTCCCAAGTTTGGGGATGGGTCCCAAGGTGGTAAACTGGATCAGAAATTGGTTGACTGACAGACGACAGAAGGTGATGATAAATGGAGCTCACTCGGATGAAAGGAAGGTGATTAGCGGGGTGCCCCAGGGTTCAGTCCTAGGCCCAGCACTGTTCAATGTATTTGTGAGTGATATTACTGAAGGACTCAATGGAAAAGTCTGTCTTTTGGCAGATGACACAAAAATTTGCAAAAGAGTGGACTCCCCCAAGGGAGTGCTTAACATGAGGAGGGATCTGCAAAAGCTGGAGGAATGGTCTGATGCTTGGCAATTAAGATTTAATGCAAAGAAGTGCAGTGTCATGCACTTGTGTAGCAGAAATTCACGGGAAACATATGCGTTAGGGGGCAAGAGGTTGGTGTGCACGGAGCAGGAGAAAGATGTCTGTGTGATTATTTCTGTGGATCTCAAGGTGGCAAAACAGTGTGACAAGGCAGTGGCAAAAGCCAGGAGGATGTTGGGCTGTATTCGAAGAGGAATTACCAGCAGAAAGGAAGGGGTACTAGTGCCACTGTATAAGTCTCTGGTGAGGCCTCACTTGGAATACTGTGTTCAGTTTTGGAGACCGTATCTTGCAAAGGATGTAAAAAGAATGGAAGCTGTTCAGAGGAAGGTGACCAAAATGATTTGGAGCCTGCGTCAGAAGCCTTATGAGGAGAGACTTGAAGACCTAAATATGTACAGTTTGGAGGAGAGGAGGGATAGGGGAGCTATGATTCAGACCTTTAAATACTTAAAGAGGAACGATGAACAAACAAACCTCTTCCAAAGACGAGGAAGCTGCCAAACTAGAGGGCATAACATGAAGCTGCAAGGTGGTAAATTGAAAGGCAATGTCAGGAAATACTTTTTTACTGAAGGGGTGGTGGATGCTTGGAATGTCCTCCCGATGGAGGTGGTGGGGGCAAACACAGTGACGGAATTCAATGTGGTCTCGGATAGACACAGTGGATCACTCTACAGAAACGAGATTAAATGAAAATAAACGGAACCATCTAATTTCTCAACAAATAGGGGTGTCCTACACGGAGCGATGGGGGGAGGAGCGGTGGGTTCACCACTAAACAAACAAAGAAAGAAAGATATGGGAAGGGGTGAAGACATGGGGAGGGGTGCACCTGCTCCTGGTGGGTGCACCACTAAGCAAAGACACGGGTAGGGGTGCACCTAATCCTGCCGTATTGCTGGGCAGACTAGATGGACCATACTGGTCTTTATCTGCCATCATTTACTATGTTACTACATTACTATGATCAAGCAAAATAAGTTGAACATACAGCAGAGCTTCCCTTTTATAGTCAATTGTTTAAAGTCAATCTTCCTGGTAACATCTAAAGTGTCAGCGTCTTCCCTCCGCTGGAAGAAGAAATCTCAGATATGCATTTTGGTTTTCTCATTCTATTGCCAGTGTGAATGGCGATTTGATACATTCTAAAGAAACCCAGTCTAGAAACGTGGAATACCAAGGAAAATAACTCATTTATTATATCACCATATAGAGGAGATCCTTGGTATTCCACGTTTCTAGACTGTTTCTTTAGTATACATGGTTTTTGCTGTTTTTGGTGGACACATTTGATACATTCATACATACAAGCTACTGGAGATGACTTCTCATCGGGCAATATGAATTCTTGTCCTTCACAGCCCATATGCCTCAATATTCCGCCTGTCTGTAAGACCAGTCTAGCTTTTTTCACTTTAGTAGTATGAAAATTGCTCCACAAGTACTAAAAGTGTCCCACTTTCCAGGATGGGAAACTGATTTCCAAAAAAAGGCCTCACCCATGCACAGAAGACAGAGCTGGAGCCCCATAAGGCCTAGCTATTTTTGGCTCCCCATCATGCAATTTAGACAAATATCTGGGTGATGCTGCTCCCTGCTTTCCCCATGAGCGGAGCACACTGGAGGGCCTCTGCACACAAGTTACTATGGCAGTAATACGAAGGCAGGCAGCAGTCGGTTGGAGTTTTCTGCCTAAATGTAAAGTGCACGTTTTTCTCGCTATGTTTTCCTTTTGCGTCACTCCACATCGGCTCACATTGATTCAGTCCCAGAATAGAAAAGCATCAGATTCTAGTTATGTATTTTACATGAAAGAAAAGGGCCTTTACTTCTTACCGTTCCTCTTTGCCCTGTGCACTGAAACAGACTTTTAAAGGCAGCTGTAAATAGTATTCATTAACCAAAGTGGGTTTTTAATGACTCCATTTGCATGTGCCTAGCAAGGCAGCAGTGAAGGGCCTTGCTCGATTAGCATTCAGATCACGGCAGTATCTTGAACATTTTGTGCTGAGGCAGCAAGATTTCCGCCTCATGCTGTCAGCAAATTCCACAAGGGAAGGTACTATAACAACAGACTGACAATGTGGAGCCCGCAGAGTTACCTCAAATCCAGGAAGAGAATCTACAAGCCACCCGATATCAATGCACTGCTCAAGACGACATGACTTAGCATGAGGGGAGTCATAGAGGGCAGAGCCCACACCTAAAAATAAAGGTGGGGGGCATACCACCTGTGCGGAAGAGTTAGCAAAATCCAGAAAACTCAGCTACACTCTAGGCATCCAGGATGGGCAAGAGGAGGGGGGGAGGGGAAGGGAAGCAGATCTGCAAATCTTAGGGGCATGTTTACTACAGGTTAATTAACATACTTAACCCTCCATAGCCCATGTTCCTTGTAAAATAGTTATCTCCAAGTTATAATGCCCTGTTCAATGTAATTTCAGTTTGCTCAATGTAAACTGCACTGATGCAGAATAGCGCGTATATAAGAGAATGTAAATAAATAAATAAATCAGTGTATTACTGCAAGTACAGTGACCCTTTTACTTCTATACATGCATCAACATTCCTTAACGCACATTAACCTTTAGCAAATATGCCCCCTAATGCCCTCTGTTCAAGGTCATACTTTGGCCATTTATTCCGAATATGGTACTGGCTCTGTTGGGCTGTGTGGCCAAAGAACTCAGGTGACAAACAGGTGCACATTAGTCTGCAGTGTTGCCAGTCGCTCCGTAAGAGCTTCTGCAAAACTCAAAATCTTATTTTCTTTCGAACAATAAATAGCAAAAGTATGGACGAGAGACTTCTTTTCTATTTGTCATTTCTAAGCACTAATTTAATTATTCAAAAATCCATGGATGGCGCTGCTGGCAAAGGAAACGTTTGGGAATAAAGGCCTAACAAATAAGACTTCGAAATGAATTTTCAGGCTGAGAATTTGCTTCAAAGAACCTTTTTTTTTCTTTTCTGTCCAATCAGAAGAGAAAGATTAATAAAAAAAAAATGCATACTTAAAGTGGGCTCTCATTACTACAAATGTTAACACAGATCTTCTTAATAACCTAATCACCAAATTTTAGTGTTTTTTAACAAGCACTGCAAAAATGAAAAGGACCCTCTGATTGAGTTGCTTTAATGTTTAGCCCCTGCTGTTCTAATGGAAACTCCACAATGCAAATAAATCTTTAATTAAATGCTGCAAACAATTACAGGGAGTCGTTATCACCAAGTATACCAGCCCCAGTGCAGCTGCTCTCAACACAAAGGTTGCAGGCAGCCTTCTGAGATACACAAGTGCAGACCAATGGACTTGCTGCCCTGAAAATACCAAGGCAGAGACCCACAGATTTTCCTGAGGGCAGATCCGTAGTTCTTTGCCCTTGGAATCTCAGGGCACAGCCCCCCCCCCCCCCTTGTCCTGAGGTTCCAGGGCACAGACTGATGCACCCTTGCTTTGAAATGAAGACTCTCTTCATGTGTGGAATGAACATAGATCAAAGTGGATTTTCCAGCCTCTCCCAACTCCCCTCAACGTCTTTGATATTTGCTTTGTAATTAGCTGCTCTAGAATGTGCTCAAGACCAGAAATATTGCAGAGTTTAAAATGGAGAACAGGCACATAAACCAATATCAGGACCAATCCAAGAATATCGGATGCTTTAGGCAAACCTTGAGCTGTGCTCCCCCCCCCCCCCCCCCCCCCGCAGGGGGGAACCGAGAGAGAGAATTATCGGGTGAAGGTTGGGGGAGAGGGGAACTGACAGAGAAGAGAGAGAGACACACACACACACTCACACAGACTGAGGTGATAGTGGGAGGGGGGGCTGCAAGTGAGAGAGACAGACTAGGGTGGTGGGACAGAGAGAGAGAGAGAGAGGGGTGATGGGACAGAGAGAGAGGGAGAGAGAGAGAGACAGGTGATGGGGAGAGAAAAAGAGGGGATGATGGCCTAGGGGGGGGAGGGAGAGAGAGAGTGGATGATGGCTGGGAGGGGGAGGGAGGGGGTGATGGGACAGAGAGAGATTTGTAGAGAGAGCGGGTGATGGGACAGAGAGAAACTGGATGATGGCTGGGGGGAGGGGTGTGAGGGGAGAGAGATAGACAAGAGGTGATGGGACAGAGAGAGAGGAAGAGAGACAGGCGGTGGGAGAGAGGTGATGGGACTGAGAGAGAGAGACTGGATGATGGCTGGGGGGGAGGGCGGGGGGAGAGAGAGAGAGAGAAAGTGTGGATGATGGCTAGGGGGAGGGGTGTGGGGGGAGAGAGGGAGAGAGAGAGAGGGGTGATGGGACAGAGAGAGCGAGAGACTGGATGATGGCTGGGGGAGGGGCATGGGGGAGAGAGAGAGAGAGACTGGATGATGGCTGGGGAGGGGCATGGGGGAAGAGAGAGAGAGAGACTGGATGATGGCTGGGGGAGGGGCGTGGGGGGACAGAGAGGGAGAGACTGAGACTGGATGATGGCTGGGGAGGGGCATGGGGGAAGAGAGAGAGAGAGACTGGATGATGGCTGGGGGAGGGGCGTGGGGGGAGAGAGAGGGAGAGACAGACTGGATGATGGCTGGGGGGAGGGGCGTGGGGGAGAGAGAGAGAGAGAGACACTTGATGATAGCTGGGGGGAGGGGTGTGGGGGGGAGAGAGAAACAGAGAGAGAGTGTGTGAGTGTGGATGAAGGCAGGGTGTGGGGCTCTGTCAGAATTTTGCGAAGCAAAAAGGGAGGCTGCCTCAGGTGCAGCTATCAAGTGCCAGGAATATGCTGCTGACAAACGTTCTCATTGGGGATGGTGGGAAAGGGAGGGGGAGAAAGGTCGCTGCCTTCTGTTGGCGCAGTCTAATGGCATGTTAAGGGCCTCATTTATTAAGCTGTCTTTTCTCATAGAAAATGGGAAAACAGTAAAACAGGCGCTTAAAGGAGTTGTGATAGACCTTTTGGGAGATGGGGGGGGGGGGCACTGTCACCGAGGTCTCGGTGGCCAGCTCCTAAATGTTTAACCTGGCTCCTAGATTCCATGAAAATGTCAAGGCTTGCTATAAGGAGGAGAATTTGTTAGCATGCCTTAAAAAAAAACACAACTGTGTGCACAAAACTGATTTTATATACGTACAATCCATTTCCATGCATTCTTTAAAATTAAAAGATGAATGCGTAGAAAAAAACCAAAAAAAGGTGAAAAATATGAAGATGAGGCCAAAAATGTTTTGCTTCCGCCCATCCCTTGCCTTGATATTGTGCCTGGATTATTTTGACACTGTAGTTTTGTAGTTCATGTTAAATGTTTATTTAAAACTTGAAATCTCACCATTAAATAAAAAAGCCCTCAGCCGTTGAATACAGTATGGGTAATGTGGTCCTCTGTCTACAGGAAAGACTATATAAAAAGACATGCAATGAGTGGAAATCAAATACCATAATGCAAAAGATAGAACAAACCTGATCAATCCACAACAAACAACTTATTAATCAAGAAGTCTCAGGTCCTGCACTCATATACAGGCTTAAAAATTACCCAGTGAAGACAATTTTGCAGTGCAGGCAAATCTAAAAATATCATCCTTCCCCAGCCTCCCTCCCCATCGCCTTGTAATGCAGTCACAGCTACCAGCATTCAGAACAGAAGATATCGATCCACGGGAGCTGTCAGAAGGAAGCCACGTGATGACGTGCCGCATTTCTTCTCGAAGAGCAGAAAGCTCGGAAAGTGTCCTTTACAGGGGAGGATGTAAGGAGCCGCGGCTAGCAAAGCTCCTTGTATGAATTAAACCATGCCCCATGGTCACTTCCGATGGGTCTTGACCCGCAAGCCATGTACAAAGCGCACTGCACTTCTACTTTAATTCAAGAAAGTTTTAACCTAAGAGAGAACGTTAAGTCGTTCCTTGCTCAGGTCCGTAGGATTTCTTTGTCCAGATCTCACGCCAAGGTTTCCTAATTCTTCTAAAAAAAGCGTGATTATTCCCAGCATGAAAGAAGCATTCAGGTTTTCTTCTTCCTAGGGAGCTGGGCCACAAAAGGTTGCTTGCAGCATATCTAAATGAAGCTGAATTTGGACCATGTGGGCCAGTGGCTCTGGCTTCTTGCCCATGGTTCGATCTGACAGCTGGCTGGGGGCAGGCTTGTGTACTTTCTCCTCCTCCGCGTCCTAATTCAAGGTGTTGGCCATGTCAGGAGGCTGATTTAAACTTATCGATTGCCTCTACAAAAATGCCAGAAGCAATGTACAATAACGGCAAAACATAACACTAATTACCAATATTTTCACAATCCGTAAAAAGCCCAAACAAGCATGAAATACTAAAATGGTTAGTGGTCTTCATTATAAAGCATGAGGACAGATTTAAGGATCTTACTATGTATACTTTAAGGGAAAGGTGGAATAGAGAAGATATGATAGAGACGGTTAAATACCTCCATGGTATAAAAGCACAGGAGGAGAGCCTTTTTTGATTGAAAGCAAGCTCTGCTACGAGGGGACATGGGATGAGGGTGAAGGGGGATAGACTCAGGAGTAATATGCGGAAACATTTCTTTATGGAAAGAGTGGTAGAGGCATAGAATAGTCTCCCAGTGGAGGTGGTAGAGATGAGGACAGTATCTGAATTCAAGAAAGCATGGGGCAAACACAGAGGATCTCTAAAGGAAAAAAGGGGACTGTTGTAGTGGTTGATATGGAAGGGAAGACTAGATAGGCCATGTGGTCTTTTTCTGCCGTCATGTTTCTGTTTCTATGCAGCATTCAGTTCCCACTTGCTGGCTTCCAAGTAATGTCTGCTGAGAAAATCCGCCTGCACAGTCTCCCTACTGGCAACATACACCATGACGGAGCAGTGAACCACTGCTCCGTCCAGAGAAGCAGAGGCTGCGCTTCTTCCGCCATGGCCGAACTTCCCAAGCCTCCATGACAGTTGATGTATGCCACCGTGGTCGCATTGTCCAAAACACATTCTGACTGCTTTCCACTCCAGCAATGGTCGGAAAACCTGAAGCACCAGAAAAATTGCTCTTATCTCCAGTTGATTGATGGGCCAAGTGCTCTCCTCCAGTGACTACTGGTCCTGTGTTACTTGTGACTGACAATGTGCACCCCAGCCCATAATGCTGGCATCCATTGTCAGCAGCACCCGCTCTGGTGCTTCCAAGGGCATTCCGACCTCCAGATGGCTGGTCTAAAGCTACCAGTCCAGACTAGTCTCTGCCAGTTCCGGGCGCGCCAGCTGCCAAGACAATGGATGGATTTGCAGTGGCCAGTGAGACAGTAGTGCCCACTGTAACAGCCGCATGTGTACCATGGCCCAAGGAACCAGGTCCAGCGATGCAGTCATGAAACCTATGAGCTGCAGGTAGTCCCATGCCGATAATGCTTTCATAGATAGGAACCTGCGTACCTGCCCCTGGAGCTTCTGGATCCTGCACATTAGAAGAGACACACGTCCTGTTTGCATATCAAACTGCGCTTCCAAGTATACCAAGTGCTGAACAGGTTGCAACTGGCTTTTGGCTAGATTGACGACCCATCCCAAGCTGTGCAGAAACTGGACCGCCTTCTGGAGTTGCTGCAATGGACTTCCTTTCGGACTTGGCTTGAATAAGCCAATTGTCCAGACAGGGATGCACAAAAACTCCTTGCTGACACAAGGCTGACACCACCACTACTGTGATTTTCGTAAATGTGTGTGGAGCCGTTTCAAGATTGAAGGGCAGAGTCCAAAACTGAAAATGCCCCATCAGCAACACAAACCTCAGAACCTCTGATGAACCGGTTGGATGGCAATATGAAGGTAAGCCTCTGTGAGGTCTAGTGCTGTCAGGAACTCTCCCCGACAGGCCGCCAGAATGACCGACCGCAGTGGCTTCATGTGGAAATGCGGCACCCGCAATGCCCGATTCACACTCTTGAGATCTAGAATCAGCTGGAAGGTGCCTCTTTCTTGGGAGCCACAAAGCAGATAGAATAATGGCCCGTTCTGTACTAGTCCGGAGGAAATGGTACCACGGCCTCCAAGCTCAGCAGGTGATTCAGAGAGTTTCCTGTATCACCTTGGCTTTTGCCACTGGACAAGGGGATCTCACAAAGGCTTCGGAAAGAGGCCATGCGAACTCCAACATGTACCCTTCCTGAATTATCTTGAGCACCCACTGGTCGATGTGATTTCGGCCCAGGTGGAGAGAAAGCACTGTAAACGACCACCCCTACTACTACTACTACTACTCAGCATTTGTATAGCACTACAAGACGTATGCAGCGAGTAAAACCCCTCCCTGGCTCCCCAGAATCCCCAAAAGGATTGAACCCTCAGATTAATGGTTAAGATCACTGGCTTGGGAATCCAGAGATCAGGGTTTGATTCCCACTAGCACTCCTTGTGGCCTTGGGCAAGTCACTTAATCCTCCATTGCCTCAGAAAAATCCAAGTTATCAATGTCCCTGTTTAATGTATATTACCAAGTTTAAGTTTCAATGTAAACCGCTTTGATTGAAATGATAAAGCGGTATATAAAACCTGTTAAATAAATAAATTAAATAAAATAAAATTATACCTTCCCCTCTGGAAAGGGGAGAAACAGTTGGACCGAAATCTGTGAAAATCCCTAGGCTTTCTGCATTGCTGGGCTCCTTGCTTGGCTCCATTAGGCCAATCCTCAGGCACATGTCCCCCTTTGGAATCGCCCAATTCTGTACTACAGAAACCTTCATGCTGCCACAGCTGAGGCAATAGCATTTGAGGAAGAGCGCAACAAATCATAAAAAAGGAATCTACCAGGTAAGCAGAGTCCAGCTTGGCTTCCTCCTGCACCACCAACTCTGACGAGGCCAGCACCTGAAGCCAGCGAATAGAAGCTTAGGCACTATAAATGGAGGCCTGCAAGGCCACGGCGCAGGTATCAAAGGCCTGCTTGAGGAGGGACTCCAGTTTCCGGTCCTGAAGATCCTTTAGAGCCCCTGCACCCTCCACCAGGATCATGGTCTTTTTTGTAACTGCCGAGACCACCACATCTACCTTAGGCATCCTGAAGAGCTCCTTCTTCTGCGGTATGGGATATAGGCAACCCATCATCCTGCTCCCTTTGAGGCCAACTTTTCGGACCTTCCATTCCATCTCCATCATCTTCTTGATCACTCTAATGCACTGGAGAACACTCCTGAGAGCCCTTGAACCCTGCAATAGGGAGCCCTCCAGCAGTTTCGCAGCAACCATTGCAGAGGGCACAATGTTGAGAACAGCCAGTGAGTGTCGAATCAGGGCCATCAGCTCCTCCTCAGGAAAAACCCTGAAGACATTAGAGTCTGGTGCCGGCGTTTCGCCCCAGAGGTCTGAGGGACCCTCCCCCAGATCCTCCGAGCCCAGTGACTGAGGAGCCTCCAAAACCTCCCAGAGGTCTGCCTCCTCTCGTAGTTTCTTAGCTGGGGGGCTGCCAAGCCCTGAGATCCCTCCTGCAAGACAGGGCCTGACCCAGAGGCTGACAGTGCAGCAAGGCCCGAAGGCTCAGACTGTGCTCGCTTCAATAGATATACTTTATGCAGACAGCAGATGAAATCTGCAGAAAAAATTGTTTCCTCCTGTTCCCCAATTGGGCAGGGAGTTGTCCGTAGTACTGAATTTGCTGATAAAGGCATCTTTGCCTTTTTTTTTTTTTTTTTTTTTTTTTTTACAGTCTGTCCTCCTGGGAGGAAATGGCTGTGGTTCCCGCCAAAACTGCAGGAACCGCTGGCCTAGAAATGCTGGAATTCAGCCAGCTGAGCTGTCCATCTCCCTGCCGGCAAACCTGCACTCCAGACACCTACCCTGATGACTGCAGAGACAGCAAACAGAAAGAGGACCTAAACAACGGCTTCCCCCACACCTGACACTGAAGGGGGAAGCCATAAAGATGCACACCGGAATAAAAAGGCAGCGTGGAGGGCTGCGAGAGAGCCAGGAAAATGAAAGTAAAACTGCTGACAAAGGAGAAGGTAAATGCTGGTTCGCGCTTACTGCAGCTTTGGAATTGCCCCCCCCTCAGACAGCACTGCTCTGTTCCAACTTACTGGCTCCGATCACCGACTTTACTTTTTTTTCTTTTACTCCAGACTGCACTGACCAGACTTAGCCAGATATCAGGCGCAGACCGCTAGTGAAAGGAATCAACCCCAGAGGTCCCTAACCAGAGACATGGGATGTCCAGCTGCGGGGGAAAGGGACCTGGACCACCAGGTATTTACCCCTTGGGCCCACCAGATCCATAAAGGATCATGCTGGCTGAAGCAGGCAGCTCTTGCAGCACTGCGAGCCCTACCCCAATTCCCAGACTGGGAAGGAAGACATCCAGCTTAGAATAATTCACTCCTGTGACCTTGTCTGGAGATTACAGTTGCTCTCAATCCTCTCAGTAGGACCCACTATGAAAGCGATGCTCCCTCAGCTGCTGAGGACTGAGGATACTGACATCTGAGCTAAAGGGGGAGCTCTTATACAGTGTCTTCAAAATTCTGACATGCTCAGTCCTCAGCTGCTGAAGGAGGGAGAAAACCCATTTGTATCTTGGTCTGGACCGGAGGGATGATATGGAAGCCTATTTTATAAAGAAAAATGGGTGTTCTTTATAAAATGGGAGCATAAGTGTTCAAAAACGCACATCAAACTTCCACCAGCCCTAGATTTCTAGAGACCGTGCACAAGATTTATTTATTTATTTTTATTTATTTAAAGTCTCTTTTATACCGTGCTATTCAGCATCAGTGCGGTTTACAATAAACAACGAACATACACATTTCCAATAGTACTTTGTGTTTACATATGAACAGGAGAATCAACTTGGCTAACAGGGTAACTATATACAATAAAGCGTAGTTACTCACCTGTAACAGGTGTTCTCCAGGAGCAGCAGGAATCAGTCCTCACTTATGGGTGACGTCGGCGCCGACGGAGCCCTCGCGGAGCAATTTTCCCCAGCTTTCAAAGAAAGCCTTTGGGAATTGCAGCGCGCATGCGCGGTCCCCTTCCCGCCCAAGGGTGCCATCTTAGCCAGTCAGATGACATAGCTAAAAAAGACAGCATAAAAATTTGCAAAAAAACTAAAGCAGATGATTGCAACTCCACGGGGAGGAGGGAGGGTTGTGAGGACTGATTCCTGCTGCTCCTGGAGAACACCTGTTACAGGTGAGTAACTACGCTTTCTCCAGGACCAAGCAGGAAGTCAGTCCTCACTTATGGGACTCCCAAGCTCAAGGCTACCGGAGACCCTAAGCACAAAAATGAGCTCCCTCTAGCTCAGCAGCAGAGAAGGAAAGAATCTTCGCTGAATGATTACCCACCGGTAGCCCACATCCGGGATGGAGGGTAGGAGTTGCTCAGACCTCGAAGAGATTACGGAGGACTGCCTGTCCGAAAGCACTGTCCCTGCGGGACTCCCTCTCGAGACAGTAATGGACCGCAAAAGTCTGGCTCGAAGACCAAGTAGCGGCCCGGCAGATGTCTGCCAGCGGAACAGAGCGGAGGTAAGCCACTGACGTAGCCTTTGCCCGAACGCAATGAGCCGTGACTCGACCTTCCAAGGAGAGTCCGGCTGCCCCATAAGCCCAAGAGATACAGTCCGCAACCCAGATGGACAGAGTACGCTTGGAGACCGGGAGCCCCAATTTATTGGGGTCAAAAGACACAAAAAGCTGAGCAGCTTTACGGTGCTCCCGCGTACGGTCAAGGTAGAAGTTCAAAGCCCTTCTACAGTCCAGGGTATGGAGGACCGTTTCAGCTCGGCTGGAGTGTGGTCTGGGAAAGAAGGTTGGAAGTACCACCTCCTGATTGATGTGAAAAGGGGAGACCACTTTTGGAAGAAATTTTGGGTGAGTCCGTAGGACTACCCTATTTTTGTAGAACCGAGTGTAGGGGGGATCAGACACGAGGGCCTGCAATTCACTTACGCGTCTAGCGGAAGTGAGGGCTATCAAGAACAGTGTTTTCCAAGAAAGAAAACGGAGAGAACAGGTAGCCATAGGTTCAAAAGGCGGACAGGTGATCCGCTGCAAAACCACTTTCAGGTCCCAGTCAGGCGCTGGCGGGCGCAGAGGTGGTTTAAGTAGAAGGAGACCTCGGAGAAACCTCGCTACGAGAGGGTCGTTGGAGAGAGGTCTGCCGTCCACCGGCACATGATGCGCTGAAAGAGCACTAAGGTGAACTTTGACGGAGTTGGACTTAAGTCCCAGATTAGAGAGGTATAGCAAGTACTGCAAGACCACCGACACCGGGCAGGAGAAGGGATCCTGAGACTGTCGGGTACACCAAACGGAAAAACGACGCCATTTAAGGGCGTAGCATTTGCGGGTAGAAGGTCGTCGCGAAGCTAGGACGACCTCCTCCACCTCTGCCGGCAGGAGAAGGGGAGCAAGGACTACCCTCTCAGCAGCCAGGCCATTAGGTTGAGAGACCTGAGGTTGGGGTGTAGCAGAGACCCCTGATCCTGAGTGAGGAGATCCGGTTGTAACCCCAGAGGGAATGGATCCTCCACCGCTAATTGCAGCAGGAGCGGAAACCACGGCTGTCTGGGCCAGCGAGGGGCCACCAGGATCATGAAGACTTTGTCTCGGAGAACCTTGAAAAGAGTCCGAGAGACTAGCGGGATGGGAGGGAAAGCGTACAGAAGGCTCCCCGACCATGAGAGTAGAAAAGCGTCCGCCGCAACCCGAAGGGGGTGTGGCTGACGAGAGCAGAAGCGAGGAAGTTGCCGGTTGTGAGGACTGGCAAAGAGATCCACCGTGGGGAGGCCCCACTTTAGAAAGAGCTTCTGAACTATCAAGGGATCCAGACGCCACTCGTGCGGCTGGAGGATCCTGCTGAGTTTGTCCGCCAGGCAATTCTCTTGGCCTGGGAGATAAACTGCCTTGAGGAGAATGCCGTGACTGACGGCCCAAGAGCAGAGCTTCTGTGCCTCCCGGCAGAGGAGGAAGGAGCCCGTGCCCCCCTGCTTGTTCACGTAGAACATGGCAACTTGATTGTCCGTCTGGACAAGGACGGACTGGTGAGAAGTCAGGTGGGAGAAGGCCTTGAGAGCCAGGCGGATCGCCCTGAGCTCCAGGAAGTTGATCTGCTGAGCAGACTCCCACGTGGTCCAGAGGCCCTGAGTACGTGCCTCTTGGCAATGCGCTCCCCAGCCCAGGAGGGATGCATCTGTTGTCAGCACCCGGGCCGGCTGAGGTGACTGGAAAGGCATGCCGAGTATCAGGTTCGGCCGCTGAAGCCACCACCGGAGAGAGACGAGATCAGCGGCTCGGAGACGCGCACTAGGTCTGCTAGGCCGCCTGTGGCTTGTCGCCACTGCTGGCGGAGACACCATTGAGCAGGCCGCATATTCAGGCGGGCATTGGGGGTCACATGGACGGTAGAAGCCATATGGCCGAGTAGTCTCAGGAAGCGCCTGGCGGAGACCAGGGGCTGGCTGCGAAAACGGTCGGCTAGGTCCATGAGCCGTTGAGCCCTGTCGAGCGGTAGGAACGCTCGTGCCTGAGGAGTGTGCAGCCTTGCGCCGATGAACTCGAGATCCTGTGAGGGGAGCAAAGTGGACTTTGCGAAGTTTATAACAAAGCCCAAGTACTGCAGAAGAGTCACCGTGCGGCGCGTGGCGTTGGTGACCTCCAGAGCGGACGCTGCTCTGATGAGCCAGTCGTCGAGGTACGGAAAGACATAGAGGCCGTGAAGCCGGAGATGGGCCGCCACCACCGCGAGACATTTCGTGAAGACTCGCGGTGCGGAGGACAGGCCAAAGGGTAGTACTCTGTACTGGTAAGGATTTCCTGCCACCACAAACCTTAGGTATTGGCGGTGGCTTGGGTGGATGAGGATGTGCGTGTAGGCATCCTTTAGATCCAAGGAGCATAGCCAATCTCCCTGCTGGAGGTAGGGCAGAAGGATTCCAAGGGTAAGCATCTTGAACTTCTCCCGCACGAGGAACTTGTTGAGGTTGCGCAAGTCCAGGATGGGTCTGAGGCCTCCTGTTCTTTTTGGTATTAGAAAATACCTGGAATAAAAGCCTTGACCTTTCAGGTGGTGGGGCACCGGTTCCACCGCCTGTTCCTGTAGAAGACCTGCTAACTCCTGAAGGAGTAATTCCCTGTGCAGAGGGGGTCGTGGAGGTTCTCCCGGAAAATAGGAGGGAGGGACCTGGTGGAAGTGGAGAAGATAGCCTTCTCGCACGACTTGAAGCACCCAGGCATCTGAGGTGATGTTGGACCACCTGTGGGCGAAGTGAACCAGCCGGCCTCCGGTGCTGGGAGGAGCCAGCGGGGGGGGAGAGGCTATGCTTAAGGAGTCAAAAACCCCCACCCTGCGGAGCAGGGGCTGGTGGTGCAGGCTTGGGGGCTTGCTGCCTACGGGACCCGTTACCCCGTCCCTTGGCCTGCTGGCCCTGTTGGGGAGCTGCAGGGGCCTGATAGTGGGGGTATTGTTTGTAGGCAGTCGCCTTCCTCGGGTAAAAGGACTTCTTTCCCGAGCCCTTCTTTTTCTGGGAAGGGGCGGAGGTCTTCCTAGAAAGCCTAGTCCTGGTGAGAGTCTCTGTCTCAATTTGTGCAGCCTTATCAGCCATGGGCTTGCCAAAGAGGTTTTCGCCTCGGCAAGGGACATCGACCAACTTGTCCTGCACCCAGGGCTCAAGGTCAGACGACTGAAGCCAAGCCTGTCGGCGGGCACCGATGCCGGCTGCGGCCACTCGAGCCGATGCTTCAAAGCCATCATAGGTTGCTCGGGACATGAATTTTGAGCATTCCCGAATGCCAGTGGACAAGGCCAGGAACCTCCGCAAGGGTTCCTCGGACAAACCAGCGGAGAAGCCGGCTAGCTCTTTAGCCAGGTCTCGGAGATACATGCCCATGTATAGCTGGTAGGTCTGGACACGACAGGCGAGCATAGAGCCCTGGAAACACTTCTTACCAAGGCCATCCAGGTTACGGGCCTCCCTGCCAGGAGGCACCGAGGAGTGCATCTTCTGGCTCTTAAGACGATGCATGGCCGATTCCACTACCATGGAATGGTGAGGTAGCTGTGCTTTCTGGAAGCCAGGGCTCTTGCGGACTCGATAGATAGAATCGACCCGCTTGCTCAGGACCGGCGAGGTGGCCGGACTCTCCCACATGCGGAAGAGTAGTCGTTCCAGCATGGGAGGAACCGGTACAGTAAAGTGTTCCCTGGCGGGAGAGTCATACTGGAGGGCGTCGAGCTCTTCGGCTCGAGGCTCCTCCTCGGGATCCGCAGGGAAGGCCAAAGCCTTGGCCATATCCCTGACGAAGTCCGAGAACCGGGCATCCTCCGGGGGGGACTGCTTCCGAGGTTCGGACTCAGGTGAGTCCGAGGGGACACACCGAGTCCGAAAAGAATCAGGCGACTCTTCCTCTTCAGACTCCCAGACCGACTCCGACGAGGACTCGGTGGGGTCGGCCCGGGCAGGGCGCGGCGCCTGCCGCCCCGACGCCGAGGGAGTCGGCGTCGGCGACCTCGGTCCCGAACGGGAGGCCGAGGGCGACCTCGACCGAGGATCGACTCGAGTTCGCATCGACTCGAGGATCGGCTCGGTCTCCGGGGTCGACTTCGACGTCGACGTCCCGGCGGTCGGGGCAGCGGCGCCAGCGAAGCCAGCGAGCAGTGCCCGCTGCTGGTCCATGAAGGCAGACAGTCTGCTCTCCAATGCCGTCAACCTGAGTCCGAGCTCAGGTGACCCAGCAGCCCCCGACTCGGGCCCCGACGGCGTCGGGCCCGACGTCGGCTGTCGTGGAGGCGAGTCCAGAAGGACCACAGGACTTACCCGAGCAGGCAGCTCCGACTCCAGGCGAGGTCGCTTCATGAGGTGCTCCTTCTCCAAGGACCCGGGGCGGCTATCGGGGCTATGCGACCTGGCCCTCGCGGAGCCAGGAGCGTCCACCGACGCCGCCCTCGCGGGTTTCACCTTCCGTCGATGGTCCCCGGAGGGAGAACCCCTGTCGGAGGAACTCCGGCGACGGTCCGAGCTGGAACCCCTGGACGCGGAGGCCTCCGACGAGGTCCGGGTACGGCTGGGGTCAGCGAAGATTCTATCCCGCTGATGCCGCCGACTTCTCAACGCTTTGGAGGATAGTTTGCCACAAGGCCCACAGATCATTTCTTCATGATCCGGGCCCAGGCAGCGGAGGCAATTGTCGTGTGTGTCAGTTAGTGACATATTTCGGTCACACTGACCACACCGCTTGAAACCACTGGCAGCCATCGGGGGAAAAAGGGCCCCGGCGAGGTCAAAGGACCGGGCTGCCAGGGAAAACCGAAACGAAAACTGACTAAGTCAGAAAAACCGAAAAATAAGAAGAGGACTCGTGACCGGCGTCGCGAGTCCGGCGGGAAAAAGACCGGCGTCGAACCGAATGGAAAAAACAGAGTAATTCTAAAGAAAATCAACTTTTTCGCGGGGACACGACGGGTACGTCTGTAGGGCTCCGCGGAAAAAAGAAGACTGGCTAAGATGGCACCCTTAGGCGGGAAGGGGACCGCGCATGCGCGCTGCAATTCCCAAAGGCTTTCTTTGAAAGCTGGGGAAAATTGCTCCGCGAGGGCTCCGTCGGCGCCGACGTCACCCATAAGTGAGGACTGACTTCCTGCTTGGTCCTGGAGAACAATACATACAATTTACAGGCTGGTCATGTGTTCTTATGGTTTCAGACAGAGGAGATTTGTGAGATACGGTATTTTATAACTTACGTGCTCCTCTCATGCTCTGCCCCATGTGCATCCATGCCAAAGTATGAGCCATCAAAAAACAAAAATACTTTCTGAGCAAAATTTAAATGTATATGTTGGAAGACCGGCCTTGAGGGGTGTCCCCCTCTCGCAGCTCTTCTTCCATTTTAATCAGTGATTTGGCTCTTGCAATAATGGTTCCATAAAGTAATTGTGTGAAAAAAGCACACCAATTTGTGCCTCTACACAACCAACACAAGTGAAACCCTCTGTGGAACTGAATGTGAAATATTTATACTTAAATGTTCTTGCAACAAACTCCCCACAGTCATAAATAGGACAATTCAAACTTTTCCATATATTTATCTAAAGAGGCTGTCTCCATGAACCAGCTCCCTTAAATAGGCATTTTCACACGAGACCCTCACAATATACACCACGTCTTCAACAGCATCATGGTGATAACAATGAACTTCGCAGCAGTAATGATGACGAACACAGCCATTTAGGACAGCCAAATCTATATGCCCCGTTTCAATGTTCCATTGCCCGCAGTACAAAATGGCACCCAAAACTTTTCAGGATGCCGAAAAAAGCTCAGATGTGCGTACTTACAAAATACAGAGCAGCTGAAGTACACACGCAAGTCAAAGAAAACGCATCACACAACGCGCATCGAGAGCTTGTAATTTCACATGGGTTTTGTTGCTTCTGCTTCTAGGGGCACATTTACTAAACTGCACTAGCCGTTAGCACAGAGTTTATTGTGTAGTAAGCATGTGGCTCTGTGCTAAATGCCCTGCGCTAACTGGGTGGCGAGCAAATGTGTTGGTTAGGGTGCAATATGAGTGTGATGGCACATCGCAGATAGAACAGGTGTTTTGGGTGGACGGTAACTGTGAATGATGTCATTACCGTGGTGTTAAGTGCACCCATGTGCCAATTTGCAGGGTACCATGTATTAGCAATGCACCAATGATGCTCATACTCCCTAAAGTTGGCGTGGGCCTCCAAGCTAGTTTCCCCACCCAATCGCACGCTACCAGTACACTCTTTTTGTAAGCGTGCACCTTAATGTGTAATTTGAGTAACCTGTTTTTATTGTACTGTGTTCTTGATTAAGAAATAAGTGTTTATATTTGCTGTTCACTGTGCTGGAACATTTAAGAAAGGAAGGTATAAAAGTATGAGTAATAAAATAAAAATGAAATTTGTATAGAAAAATATAAAAACATTTTCTAAAAAGCTAAGTAGAGTTAAATAAGACAAAGGACAGATTAGTAAGAACCAAGATTAGCATTCCACAGGCTTTGCAGTGCACTGAGTAACAATAGCCTGGAACAGCTTTATGTGAGTGTCTCATTATATATTTTGTTGTTTCCTAACTGATGCCCTTAGACTACTATAATTATCTTTTTTTTTTATTTTAAATATTGAATTTAAAACCATTGATTTTGCATTTGATTTAGCTAAGGGTCTTCTTCCACTCTGTGCAGAGGATAAATTAGGACCCTGGGGTTTTAGCTACCCAAACAATTCCCGGAATGAAAGAGGATACTGTCTTTCACCTTTCCAAGTGGATTTTAAAAATATTCAATATATTGCTTCACCAGCAGCAACAAGCAAATTAATAGATAGATCCTGCAGATGGTCTACCCTGCTGTGCAGAAGAGATTATAAATTAATATAGCCTTGCAACCAGGTAGTTAAGCTTCCATTCTCTTTTGTGAAAATCCTTGTTAGAGCGAGCATATCGCAGCACAGATGAAATCCGCTGTGGCAAAGCATGTACCGCTGGGACGAACGGCGGCTCCTCTCCTCCCCAATGTGCCCTCAGTAAACAGCTACAGAAGGCAAAGCCAGTAAAAGAGCACCTAGCAGGTAAAGGAAAATGGTTCAGATACACCAAACTAGGGGACTTAAAGGTAAGTAAGAAAAATGAAAGAAAATGGCCCTTGTCGGTCTTGCCTGTCGTCTTTCCTAGCACTGGAAATTGACTTAAAAGGTCTTTTATTTCAAATGCATTTCCTTTACAATTAAGGACAACCCACAGCCCCCCTCCAGGTCCCAGTATGCCTTCCAAGCCTCGCTGGGCCTTTCAGGAGCACTGCGCACTAGCCCGCAAACTGTCAGTCCAGGCACGACACTTCTTTAAAAAAGCACCATCTTTGCAGTAAAAGAAAACGGCTGCTCGGTCAGGTGAAAAGTGGCTGCTTAGCAGCATGAGATGGTTTTGCACTGTTTTAAACTCTGCTTTCTTATCCAGACAGACCTATTGTTTTGGGGGGTTTTGGCTTACATAAATCAGGATGACAAACGTATTCATGGACCCAAACAAAAACCCATCTGTCTAGAAGCCATCCGAGAACTCTAAAGCCAGAGGTACACAGTTCCGAACTGTGCAAATTCCCAAATCCTTATGCGTCTTATTCGAATCACTGGCGTCATGTTATATAAAGTGTTCTTGCATAGTTTGGTCACTCCAAGAACAAGAGCTACTTGTAGACTTCAAGGAGCGGAGTTAAGCTACTGTGTTGCAGGCACAATTTTAACTGGCAGGAAGTGATGTCAGCTCTCTCTTGATTCCTACAAATTGGCAAGAAAAGCGGAGATCACTGTTGCCAGGGCGAAAGAGGTGGCAACAAGCCACAGAAGGAAATACTGAAAAGTCTGTTTGCAAAAAATGAAATGAACTCCCCATCCTGCAGCCAATTCCAGCTCCTTCAACTATTAACCTGCTTCTTCTGTGCCAAAAACCATCATCCTTTGTGGGTACACTGCTTCTATCGCTGGCAAAAGACCTTTCCATTGCACTAGCCAGAGCATCGAAGCAGATTACTACCCAGAACAAGAAACAAAACCACCACACACAGCATATCATAAAATCAAATACACCCCCTCTACACAATGCCTAATAATCACAAACCCCAAACCACCGCTAGCTGCTTCCCTAAGCCACATCCCTTTCCTCATAGTCAGGAAAAGCTCCTTCTCAACAAATAAGTGTTCAGTTTCTTCCAGAAAGATTACAAATCAGGTTTATGTCCAATGGCAATAGGCAACAAGTTCCACAAGGATGAACCCAGCACAGAGAATTAAGTTTATGGAATGGGTGAAAAACAGATCTTTCTTGCCCGTGAAAGGCGTAACATAACAATTCCACCTTACTTAGCAGAGCAGGGGTCTATTTCTGGTTTCAAGGAAACCAATTGCTTGTGTGATGGATGTGAAATCCTGTTTTAACTTGAAAAGTAAGAATAATGTACCCCGGTAATAGAACACACTGTCTAATGACCTAGCACTTTGTATTTGCTTAGAAACATGAAATCGGAGGTGGGACTAGGTGTGATTATATACCCACAGATAAGTTTTTATACATGAAACTGTTAAAGGAAAAAGATTAAATTTACAAATGATTTTGAGTAATAGGCTAGGACCTGAAAGATCAAGCTAGAAATCCCACCGCTTCCACAAGCACTTGTCATGGTATGGATGAGCAGATTGGATGGTCCATATAATCATTTTTCTCTGTCTATACCTCCTGGTGCCCCAGGTACCCACTTAGACTGTAAGCTTTTTGGGATAGGAGCTTCTTGCAACTGTGTAAGATCGGTACAGTGGCCCCGGTTTAGGGCACTGCATAAATGTAGAGATTTCTTTCTTGCAGAAGCCCAATCCTAAATTCTGTGGGAGGGCATTTTCAAAGGTCTTTATACCAGTGGTGGTATCCAAACTGACTAAAAACCAGTTCGGTCCCAGCCCTCCCACGTGCATGACGGCTGGATTGCTGCGGCCGCACGCTTGGGCCGCTGCCCTCCACTGAGGGACAGCAACCCGGCCATTGCCCTGCAGCCTGATCCCCTGCTTGAATGTTTTGATGGCACTGGGGGCTTCTCCCAATGCCACGATCCCCCGATGTCATCAAACATTGTTAGGAGGGGGGATTCCTGCCACTGCAGTGCCGGCATTTCCATGCTGTGTTCGACCTGGCTCGGCGAGCGCAGGCCGTGGCATGAATCGGTTCACGTGAACGGGGCCGAACCTGCCCAAGCCCACCACTGCTTTACACAGTTTCTAGTGCCGCTGAATATCCCCAAGAGCCGCTGCTACAGACCTCGATGCCCAGGGGCATTCCGGGGTGCAGCGGAGGCGGCACATATCACGATATCGAGCCACTGTATGGTTAGTGATAGGAGGCGCAGCAAACACTGGCCTATGACTCCGGCATCAAATATCCAGATTTAAATTTCAGCACTGGCGACTAGTCACATCAGCAGCACCAGCCTCTGGCACCAAATATCCCCACTTGTGTTTTTAAACAGTTGCCATATGATGATTACATTTCACTCCTGAACATGACTTTAAACGGTGTACAAGGTGGCACAGACAAACTCTTCCACCTCTCTGCATTTTCTGACAAACCTTGTAAGCACCTTGAAGAGCTGAGGGGTGGTGGGAATAAAACAAAAAAGACCCCTCTCCCAAGCAATTAGAGGGAAATGATGAAAGTGGCTGAATGCACAGTTCAACGGCAGCGATTTCCCTCCTTTACAGAGGGACTAATTTATTCTCAGACTTTCTTCTTACTCATTATCATTTGTTTCTTTACATAGAAACACACAAAACAGTGGCAAATAAATACCGTACGGCCTGTCCAGTCTGCCCATCCATAAGAACGATTCAATTCTACAATCCCTCCCTCTGCCTCAGAGATCCTCTGTGCTAGTCCCATGCTTTTTGTATTCAGATACCGTTCTCGTCTCCACCAGCTCCCCTAGAGGCTGCTCCACTCACCCACCACCCTTTCCATAAAGAAATACTACTTCTGAGTCTTATCGCCTTTCACTTTCATCCAAGACCCCCCTCGTTCCAGAGCTTCCTTTCAACTGGAAAAGGGCCCCTCCTGTGCATTTATTCCATGGAGGTACTTAAATGTCTCCGTCATATCACCTTCTTCTGTCATTCCTCCAAAATATATATCTTTAAGTCTATCCTATATGCTTTATTAAGAAGGCTAGCGACCATTTAACTAGCCGCCCTCTGGTCGTACACAAACTCCATGATCGCCCCCAGTTTCCTTGCACATGCAGCTGTATAGGATGGGAGGGGGCTCCGAGTGTTTAGGAAAGGAATCTTGTATGCTCGTTTATCTAGTAGGGAACTGCATTCGTTACTGCGCATTCACTTCGTTAGTGTGCCTTACACATTTTAAATTCATTAGTGCATGTTAAACCTCTATAGCAGTCACTTAAAGAAAAAAAATAAATCTACAGTTAAATGAATATGCAAAACTAACCAAAAAACAAAACAAAACAAAACAAAAACACTTTAAAAAACTAGAAACGTTTGAGAAACAAAAAACAAAATTTTCCCCACTTGTGCACATCCTTACTATCTGCGACAGCAGAGGACCAAGGAGGGAAGACGAAAAACAGATTCAGAGCAGTTTCTATGGCTGGAAGCTGGGACAATATGTTGGGGAGTAGGGACCAGAACAACTGGACCAACTGGGCAAGCTGGTGGGTCTATCTGTAACCTCCAGAACAAAATGCAGTCCTCATAAGGGCTGTGTGAGTGACAGATGCCCGGTCCTGAAAGAACTTCATCTAGAGCAGTGGTTCTCAACCTTGTCCTCTGGGACCCCCCCAGGCCAGCTAGGTTTTCAGGATATTCACAATGGAAGCAGTGCATGCAGTTCTATCTCATGCAAATTCATTGGTGGATATCCTGAAAACCTGACTGACCTGGGGGGTCCCGGAGGACTGGGTTGAGAATCACTGCTCTAGAGGAAGTGAACATCACACCAAGCAGAAGGCACCAACTTGAGCCCTTCAACACAAAGAGAAGGAAAGCCCAGCTGATGAACAAAGCACGGAGAGAGAGAACTGGGCATGATCGCTGGAGACCTCAACTCGACATCAGAGGCTAATACAGGCTTGAGATGGAAACACCTTTTATAGCAAGTTCCCTGAGCCTATACAATTTCGCTTCCATTTAAACTTCCCTAGCTTTCATTTCTGGAGCCCCTAGACTAAGCTAAGCCGGCACATTTACGCTCCGATATTTCAAAGGATCAGAAAAAGCAAGAAGAGTAAAAGGGAGTGACAAGTCCCAAATGGTGCACAAACGCTCACATTTCCTATATAAACTGTCCTTTACAGAGAGTATGCACACATCCAATAGAAAAAGGGATTTTTGAGGAGTACAGTGAGCGGGCAACGACATGTGAAAAGCCAAGTCTGTAGATTCTGGAGAAGCGGCTCGTTTGCCTCTGTTCTGAGGAAGGGTCAGATATTGGGTGGGTGAGGCAGCAACAAAGTGATCGTACAAACAGGGCTGCTGCCCTAAAAGGCACTTCATTTTCTTCATTTCATCGTGTATCCCATTCTCCCAAAAATGCCCAGGACACACTCGTAAAATATAAATAAAATTATATAAATTATCAATACCATGCAAATCAGCCACAAGGGAAACGCCATATCCAATAATCAACCAATCATATGCAGTTAAAACATCGAAAGAGCACATGAAGGAACAGCACATCTGGCCCATCAGCTAACACAGGATTGGCTTTTTGCGTAGGGTGAGAAGGGTGATTGCCAAGGACACTGGGGGCACCCCTTGTCACACAGGAGCACTGCACAGGCCCACCTCCCATTCAATTCACTCTGACCGCACACAAAACCAGACGCACCACTCAGCTGTGTAGTCCTTTACTGATATAACTTACCCCTTTCTCCAAGGAGAAGGCAGCACCATCGACGCCCCCTCTCAGGCACCACCTGCCCCAGAACTGGCCCATAACCTAACAGCTCACCAAAGAACAGGTAACAAACAAGTTTTCTAGACCTTTCTGAACTGATAGATCAACCTGAAATGACAGCATCTTATTCCAACTCAGGTCCCTGCTGGTTCACCGCCTTTTAGAAGTTATTCTGCGGCCAGTTGCTACATAACAGTTCTAAATAAACCAAAAGCTAGTGTTTGGAAAAGGCAGATAAGAGACAGTAAGAACAACTGTCAATCACAGCCGTGCTAGTGGTCCTGTTTCTCTGCAGCACTAGAAGGACGGACCAGAGAGAAACAGGCTGCGCCCTGCAGGGTCTTTCGGGGATATCAAATACCAATATTTCACCCGACTTTGGCAGTATTACTGGGTAACATCCCACTGCACAATAACTTCTGACATGTCTTGAAAGCACCAAAGTGATGGGGTATCTCTTTGCTTTTCTTAAAGAGCTCAGAAGATATTCAGTTTACCAGATAGCTCCATGTTATCCAGTAAAGAAAAGCTACTCCTGAATTTGCAATACTGGATCCAAGTGCCAAATAATTTAAGAAACACATCTTAGCTACTTCTGTGATGCCCCTTACTGAAATCCAACGATGGATTTGCTTGAAGGGAGGGGTGGCAAGGATTGATTTATTTATTTACATTCTCTTATATACCACGCTATTCTGCATCAGTGCGGTTTACATTGAACAAACTGAAATTACATTGAACAGGGCATTATAACTTGGAGATAACTATTTTACAGGGAACATGGGCTATGGCGGGTTAAGTGGCTTGCCCAAGACCACAAGGAGCACCTGTGGGACTAGAAACCCCAGTCCTTCTGGCCCAAGGTTGCTGTCCTCTAGTGGGATTTGAACCCTGACCTTCCGGCCTGAAGTACCTTTCCCCAACCACTAGGCCACTCCTCCACTCCTAAAGGATGACTAAAATAGTATTAAAATGCAAAATTGCCATGAAGGACACAAATGCCAAAAACCAAAAATGATCAGATTAAGTTGCACAGAGCAGACACTGCATCTTATAAAAGGAAAAACCTTGGTTTCTGGATATTCACTCCTACACTCCACTCCTAAACAAGGTTAAAATTCAAACTTCAAATAGGTAAAAGGGGAAATCCCCCCCAGATGAAATCCAGAAGAGGAACAAGTTAAAATGATGAATAGCAAAGCAAGAAACATTTTTGCTCTCTGGTACAGCAATATAATACACTAACATGGTAAGTGACGGCAGATAAAGGCCAGTGTGGCCCACTGGTCTAGTTAATGTCTCATTTAAGCATCTGGAAATATCCATTTAACATTATAAAAACAAATCATCTCTATCCAATCACTTTGGTAGCTTTCATTTACATAATTTTATTTCCATTTCGCTAAAACAGTAAATCCTTGCTGATATCTTGATAATTTGCTAAAGCAATAGAACGGAACACAAGAATACAACAATCTCAGAGTCCCAGAACCTCAAACTCCCATGATCCACCCCACAGGCAACTTTGGAACAGAAAACTGGCAGGCACTGATGAGGGTGGTTCCCGGACTGGACTTGAAGAGCAGCAGGCTGAGAACCAGGGAAGCAGGGTGAGAACCCCACTGCCATTCCTGGCGATATTGCAGAAGTCAGACTGTAAATAAACCCTCTGGGGATAGGAAAATACCTACTGTATCTGAAAGGAATCTGCTTTGAACGTCTGAGAAAAGGTGTGAGCTAAATCCAATCCAATTATAAAAGAACTTAAAAACATCTGGGTGTTACTTGGTCAGCCCTGGTCAGTGCCCCATATACAAGTATCCAATACCATCCCATGATCAACAGAAGGGAGGGGAGCAAGGCCATAAAAGACTGACCAGCAAGTTGCCACTTGCCAAGCCAGGTTCTGCGTTCTCAAGATTCGGAACGGATGATAGCGGTCCCTTTGAGAGATGTTAGGCCAATGACTTTTTGGGCAAGAGTATTTTCAGTAATAGCAGTGGAGATGTGGGATATGCTTCCTTTAAGCTTAAGGGTGGCTTGGCAAACACCAATCTACAGAGTCCCAACTTCAGAGCAAACTCGTATGACTCTGACAGAGGAAACGCTGCAGCTTTGAGCAAAACACAGACTATTGACTCTCAGCTCTTAGACAGCTGGAACCATGGATCATCCATAACGCAAAATTAGACCTTACCTGCTAATTGCCTTTCTTGAGAAACTCCAGGCCAGTCCAGTTACACTTGAGTAATCACCATCCTCTGGTAGCTGAGGACTGAGCATGTCAGGATTCTACTCCACCAGTATAACTGCCCCCTCCGCTGCTCCAGAATCCAGTCTCTCACTGACAAAGCAGACCACCCTAGCCAAATGAACATTGCTAATCAATGAAGTGCCAGCTGTCCACCTACCCTTCTCGTGTTCATCTTTGCAATAATGTTTTGATTTTTTTTTCCCCAGATGAACCCAACAGAAGGCACCAGAGAGCTCTGCGACCCTCTAGCTAACACTTCTAACTATATACAGAGTGAGGGCATGACATGAGGGCAGGGTAGACTTGCTAAGCCAGCACACTCCCCCTCACCTCAAAGGAGGTAACTACCACCTTCACCTCTATGCTATATCCCCCACTAAAACAGAACCTCTGCACAACCCAGCCTCGCCCAACCCCAGACCACCTAACCAACACCAGGTGAGCCCTGGAATGGCTAGGAGTTACTCAAGGAAAGAAGATTAGAAGGTAAGGTCTAATTTTGCCTTCCTTATCATCCCTCCAGGCCAGTCCAGTACTGGGATGCTTGGGGCGTATCAAAGCAGTGCCTAACCATAGGAGGGACCCACGAGGCCGGTCTGCAGAACTGACGCCCCAAACTGAGCATCACTAGCCACCTTCACATCCATATGGTAATACTTGGAGAATGCATTCGATGATCATGTCACCATTCTACAAATCCCCACTGATGGCACCAATCTACATTCCACCAGGAAGCCGCCTGAGCTCTGGTGGACGAGCTCTGAAGCCTGCCGGAGGGACTTTGCCATGGACTGTATATGCCAACACGATCACCTGCTTAACCCATCAAGCAATGGAGGCCTTAGAGGCCGCTTCCCCTTTATGTGGTCCTCCAAACAAGACAAAAATGGTCCAGTTTTCTGGAGGGCTGTATGGATTTCGGGTACCGCCGCAACCACCCTGTGTACATTGAGTCAATGTAACAGACGGTCCTTCTCCGTCCACCAGGACACCAGAAACATTGGCAGATACACCCTCTGATTGAGGTGGAAACGGGATACCACTTTGGGCAAGAATGAAGGAGCCGGTTTCAACATTACCTTTTTCTTAGAAAACAAGAGAAAAAGGCTCCCTATACAAAAGAGCTTGAAGTTCCGAAATCCACTGAGCCGAACAAATTGCCACCAGAAGCACGGTCTTCAGTGTAAGCACTCTCAGCAAAGCCCATGAGATTGGCTCAAAAGACTCCTTCATTAAGACTGCCAGGACCAAATTAAGGTCCTATTGAGGCACTACACAGCGCAGAGGAGGCCAAACCTGCTGCACTGCTCTGAAGAACTGAACTACGTCTGAGAGGGCTGCCAGGAACGTACCCTGTACCAGCCCTCTGTAGCAAGCCAGAGCCGCCAATTGTACCTCTAAGGAACTAAGTGGCAAGCCTTTCTCCAGTCCATGCTGTAAAAAGAGTAGGATCTGTGGTAAGGAACATGCAAAGGGTACCACCTCCCTGGAGTTGCACCAGCTCTCAAATAACCACCAGACCCAGACACAGGTGACAGTCATTGACCGCTTCCTCGTCTGCAACAGGGTAGCCACAACCAAGATGGCATGACCCGATCGCTTCGGCCATGCCCACTCAAGAGCCAAGCTGTAAGTGAGAACCAATCTATCTGTGGCATCAACACCGGCCCTTGTGCCAGGAGGTTCATCCTGTCTGGAAGTCTCCAGGGCCTGTCCGCCAAAAGACCCGTGAGACCCGCGTACCATGGCCTCTGTAGCTAATCCATAGCAATGAGAACCACCAGCCCCTTGTGAGCCTCGATTCGCTATAGAAGGCGACTGATGAGCACTCACAGTGAAAACATGTAGAGGAGCCCCTTCCGAGGGCCAAGGCTGTGCGAGTGCATCGAGTCCCTCTAACATGGGTTCCCTGCATCTGCTGAAGAAGCAGTTTGTTTTGGCATTGCTCACTGTAGCCATCAGGTCCATGATTGGCTGTCCCCATCACATCATGATGTTGTGGAACACTGCCGCATTCAGTTCCCATTCGCCCAGGTCCAACCTGTGCCAACTGAGAAAAAAAAGAAATTGGCCTGCACGTTTTCCTTTTTGGCTATGTGCATTGTCAAGAGAGCCACCAAATTCTCCTCTGACCAAAGCAATAGAGTCTGACTTTCCTCCGCCAGGGTAGCACTACCCATGCCCCCCTGCCGATTGATGTATGCTACCATTATCGCATTGTTGGAACAGAGCTGGACTGGCAGTGAGCCAACAGCAGGCTGAACGCTCGGAGGGCTCGCATCTCCAACTGATTGATGAACCACAAGCTCTCTTCTAAGGACCATCGCCCCTGCACCACTTGACCCAGACAATGTGCCCCCCATCTCGAGAGGATGGTGTCTGTCGTCAGCAGGACTCACTTCAGTTGTTCCAGCGGGAGACCCGCCACCAGATGATCTGGATGCAGCCACCACTCCAGGCTCTTCCGAACCCAGTCCATGCATGGTACCCTATGCGCCATGAAGTGATGCTGGGACAACCAGTGGAAAAGCAATGCCTGCTATAGTGGATGCATATGGACCCATGCCCAGGGCACCAGGTCCAGCGCCGCAGCCATGGATCCTAGAAGCTATAAGTAATGCCAAGCTTTCAGTGCTTCCTTGCTCAAGAACTTTTCGACCCATTCCTCGGGTAAACAGACCATGCCCTCCTGTGTATCAAACTGGGCCCCCAGATACACCAGGCATTGGACAGGCTTCAGTTGACTCTTGGCTAGGTTGACCACCCAGCCCAAACTGCTGAGGAATTCTACAACATGGTGCGTGGCTGAGACTCCCTCGGCCTCTGACTTCGCCCGCACAAGCCAATCATACAGGTAGAGATGTACCAGGATGCCCTCCTTCCATAGAGCAATGCCGCCGCCACCACACCACCATAATCTTTGTAAAGGTGCAAGGAGCGGTAGCCAACATGAAGGGCAATGCCTGGCACTGCAAAACATAGAAACCACTGATGATCTGGCTGAATGGGATGGTCCAGTGCCAACAAGAACTCGCTCTGCCGCAACAACTAAAATGACCAACCTCAAGGTCTCAATCCTTAAGTGCGGTACACACAGCACTCGATTCACATGCTCGAGACCGAGGATGGGGTGAAAGGACTCCTTCTTTGGCAGCACAAAATAAATGGAGTATCAACCTAAGCCATATTGGTTTCATGGCACCGGTACCACCGCCTGTAAATCCAACAAGTGCGAAGAGTGGCCTAGACAGCTCTGGCCTTTCTCCACAGCCTTGCAGGGAGAGAAGACAAAGGTTTCTGAAAGGGGATGAGAAAACTCCAGTGTATACTCCTCTCGGAAGACTTCCAAGACCACTGGTCGGTAGTTTTCATGGTCCAGATGAAATAGGTCGGTTGTAACAGTTTTATCTCCATATCCGCCTGGACCACTGCATCCTCATTGGGGCTTCTTTGTCGGAGGTTGAGAGGTGGCGTAACCTCCCTGGCCAGCCCCTTGGCAACCCTGAAAGGGCTGCCCCCACACTCTGTAACATCCTCTCTGATACGGCGCAAAACGATTGGCTCTAAAGCGACGGAGGTCCAGAGGCTGTCCCCAATGCGGCATTCTCTGCATGTCCTCTGGCAAGTGGCCTCCCTTGGTCTCCTTGAGGTCCTTCACTGTTTATCCAGGGCCTCCCCAAAGAGCAGCCTGCCCTTATTGGAGGCCACGTCCGCTGACCAATTGCGGAGTCAAATAAAATGCTGTGCTGCAATCAGAAAGTCCATGGCCTTTGAGGTTACCTTAATCAGATTGTAAAAGGCGTCTACCATGTAGGCTGAGGCAAACTCCAACTTAGCCCCTTCTGAGGATCCTTGACACTCTAGCTCCACTGGAGCTAAATCCTGGAACCATCTAATAGGAGCCCTTGACACATAGGCCCCACAAATAGACGCAAGTAGCACCAGGGTGCTGGAATCAAAGGCCTGCTTTGGGAGAGCCTCCAGCTTACGATCCTGAAGATCCTTCAGGGCTGCGCCCCATCGACAGGGATAGTGGTCTTCTTTGTGACCGCTGAGACTAAGGCATCCACCCTGGGCATTCTGAGAAGTTCCCCTTCCTCCTGTGGAACTGGGTTCAGACAAGCCAGCACTCTATCCCCTCTGAGGGTGACCTCTGGAAACTCCCATTCAGATTCAATCATCTTAATCACTCTTGTGAACAGGAAAGCAGACCTGCACCCCCATAATACCTGCAACAAGGGATCCTCTAGGGGTTCCTCCGCTGCCGCTGGTAGAGAGACAATATTCAGCGCTGCTAGGGAGTGGCTGATAAGCATTAACAGCTCTTTCCTATAGAAAACTCTAAACACATTGGGGTCCTCTCCCAGAAGGATCTCCCCCTCCTCCAAAAGAGCCACCCCATGCTCGCCCCATAACTCAGAGGTGCCCTCTCCTAGGTCCTCCGACGCAGGTGAGTGAGGAGAGTCCTGACTCAGCCAGGTGTCAGTCTCTCCTCTAGCCTTCTTTGCACGTGGAACCTCTGCTCTGGGGTCCCCCTGTTGCCATCCCTCCGTAGGATGGGACACCAGGATCTGACCAGTGGCCTCACCAGTCTCCACCAGCTTTCTCTTTAGGCAATAGGCCCTGTGCAAGGATAAAATAAAGTCTGGGGAAAAAACTGAACTCAGTGTCTCCAGCTGTTTCCCACCCCACCCCACCCCCTTCTGAATGGGGCTCCTGAACCGTTTTTTGTCTTACCCCCTGTCTTTGCTTTAGCTTTGGAGCATTTGCCCTGCTCCAAGAGAGGCCCTGGGGCACCTGACAAAATGGCCATGGTTCCCACCAAAACTACGGGAACCAAAGGCCCCCCCCAAAGGAATTCCCTACTGCAGCTGTACCAGACTCCTCCATTCCCCCCCCCCCCCCGACCTTGCTCTCTCCATGAAGTGTTCCTGCTGATAACCAAAGCAGCAAACCTCCGCCGCTGAGAGCCCGCGGCTCCTGGAAACTCCACGCACGAGCAAGGCTGCCTGCATACACCGCGGGGGAGGAGGGGGAGAACCGAGCCGTTCCAAATTCGCCACATAATCACTGAGCTCCCTACCTGCTCACCACTCTCTCTCTCTCTGCTACTCAAATTGCCCATTGCCATCCCTGCTCACTGCAAGCAGCCCCAAGAGCAGGTTCCTGCTTAACTTAGGCCGGTGCTTCGGGCTGTCACAGGCTGACCGAGAACTGCGGGGGGGGGTTAGAGGACTAAAGCAGATTTGCTGCTCGCGGCCGCTGTAGTTCCCAGCTGAGAGGGGAAAGGGACCTGGGGCTCCCAGATATTTTCCTCTGGCTTCTCCAGATCCAAGCTAGGGACCGGATTCCTGGTCGGCCCTGCCACCAGTGTTAGCCTGCACTCTGCCCCTTAACCGGGAGTCAGAGTACTCTCAGCCTGCTGAGACTCCAATACGTTCTGAAGGGCTCTTCTTCCTCCAAGATACATAACCTTCCCTTCTTTCCTTATTACTGAACCTCTTATTTTCTTTTTTTAACAAATCGCTTTAGCTAGTTGTCTGCCCAGAGTATTCCACCATGCAGAGACACCTCACCCAGCTGCTGACGACTGACAGACTAGATTCTGGAGCAGCAGAGGGAGCTGTTATACTGGTGGAGTAGAATCTTGACATGCTCAGTCCTCAGCTGCTGGAGGGTGGTGATTACCCAAGTGTAACTGGACTGGCCTGGAGGGACGATTTGGAATATTGCATTATTCTCATGACTGTCCAGAATCATAGGACTATGGATACCGCATGGAGATATAAAGCCTGGAGATCAGTAAGGAGTCCACTAGAGAACAAGCAAGCAATCAGTACCAGCAGCACCTCAAGTAAGTACCAGAAAAACACTTTTCATGGCCATCAGGACCCGGCCCTCTCCACCCTTCCAGGGTACTGTTTGGAAAAAAAAATGCTTAGTAACAGGATCTATAGTTAGGCCATAAAAGCATCAAGTCATTTATGTGCAAATGTTAATTATATTATTCATGGGTTTAGTAAATCATATACCAAAGTAAACAGTTGATTCAAAGGAAAATGTTATCTGTTCACCAAATAAGGAAATATTTCCAAAAAACAAGGATAAAGTCATTTTCCCACTTTTATTCTTCTTGAAATAAACACTGATAAATGCCCAAGAAGAAATAAATTACCATAGAAAAACAAGACGTTTCAACTATGAATCAATCATGGACTGCATGGAATGAACAGCACAGATGACATGTAGGTTAGCGGAGGAAGTCATGACCAGCAGATTAAAAACTAAACTGCAGAAAGTTTAGTCAATGCAGCACATAACTGTGCTCTGGAATCTGTTGCCAGAGGATGTGATCAAGGTGACCAACACAGCAAGATTCAAAAGAGGTTTGGACAAGTTCTTGGAGGAAAAGTCCATAAAACATTTTCTCAAGCAGATTTTGGAGAGCTGCTGCTTATCCCTAGAAATGATCTATGAGAAACAAACCCACTTTTTGGATCTGGTACATGTGGCCTGGACTGGCCACTGTTGGAAACGGGATGCTGGGCTCAATGGCCCTTGGTCAGATTCAATTCAAGGCTTTTCTTATGCCTGTAATATGATCCAGACTATCTATCTAAAGCTTTCATTGGAATCTGGAGCTCATCAGAATGTATTCTGTATGTTTTAAAATGATTAAGGAGTCTACAGAAAGCATCAGATTAACATCCTCATGCCCTCAACAAGTAAATCCTGCTATGGACTAGCTACAGGTTCATTATCTTTTACTGCAAACCCAAGAGACTCGTCCAGGAAAGAAAAATGAAATGTTTATCAGTGTAGCCCAGAGTGTGTGTGAACTAGTTAGAATAAAAGGATTGGCAAGCAGTGGACCAAGACAGTGAAGCAGGGTATATGCGACTACAAGCAAGGTGGGGGCCATTTTTTTCCTTTTAAATTATACCAGCAGACGCGGGAAAGGTGAAGGACATAGAGGGCTGAGTTCAGAAAAGGATCCGCAATACAGTATTTTCAAGGAAAAAAAATTCGGAGCGACAGTGCCTACATTTTGCCTGACTCATGCTCTGAGATATATCGGAGGACAAGTCATATTTTAAATGTTAGCTGAAAACCTGCTTCTGGCCACATTTCAAGAAGCGCGAGTCTCCATTTTTCTGTCTCTGACCATAATATTTCAGTAACTGCATCATACACAGGAATATTAATGCAGCAAAGCCTGGGGGTAGCTTTTGGGAATAGGATTTAGCTCATGTCTTTTCACAGATAGCTCTGATAGAGCAGCATTCAGGTACAGTAGCTAGCTCCCTGTCCCTGGTGCAGCAGTGCGATTTGAACCCTGGCTCACAGCCCGCTGCTCTAATCATTAGGCCTACCTCCATATCAATGGGGTTTGCTGCCATCATCAGAGATAGTAGCAGCACTAGTTTACATCTGCTTTTCTGTGTGGGTACTTCCACCCCCTCTTCAAGAACATCTACTTGTGGAATTCTGCAGCACAGCACATGAAGAATTTGCACAGAATTATACATTTGCCATGTAGATTTCTACAGAGGAAGCAGAAGGAAGATGCAACAGAAATGGCGGCTCGCAAGAGGTGGTGGTGAACAGCTGTACATCAGGTTACATTCTCCTCCTCTGCCATTTGGGACCCAACTGCTGATCTGAAGCATGCAGGACTCCATACAACCACATGCTTCAAATCAGCAACCTGAAGCCAAATGCCACAGAAGAGGACATGACCTGTGTTATAGGGGGAGGGGAGGGGAGGGGAGAGGGACCCCCTTGGGAAGAATGAGAGCCAAGGAGAGGCACCTTGGAGACGGACCAAGTACTGGAAGATGTTGCCCAGAATTAGAGAGAGAGAACTGTGGATGGCAGAGAACTCTGGAGAGTATCCAATTCAAACTTCTCCTTGTAACATACAAATGCATTCACTCTACTGCCCCTCATTACCTTTCCCCTCTACACCCCTCCTCGTGAACTCTGCTCCTCCTCTGGCTTTCTTCTCTCTATGCCCGTTTCTTCTTCTGCAAACTCCAGACTTCGATCTTTTCACCTTGCTGCTCCTTATGCATGGAAAAAACTTCCTCTGTCTTTACGTCAAGTCTCTTCTCTCCCCCTCTTCAAATGCATGCTAAAGGCTTACCTCTTTGAGGCTGCATTTGGATACTAATCCTTTGTTCTCCTTGTGTCTCCTTCCCTATTGGAACCTCCTTGCTTCTCTTGTATTGTTCTGCCTGTCTTGACTAGATTGTAAGCTCTATGAGCAGGGACTGTCTTCTTTACATGTTTGTACAGCGCTGCGTAAGCCTTGTAGCCATATATACGGTAGCAGTAGTAGTAGAGAGTAGGGAGAAAGAACGGGAACAGCAGGGGTGGGAGCAGAACTAGGGCAGAGACAGAAAGCTGGAAGGTGTCCATTCTGGAGAAGGAACAGAAAAAGCCGGGGGCTGAACCTACCAGGAAAGGAGAAGGGGGTTAAGTTAAGTTGGGGCAAGACAGTGCTGGGAAGGTGGAACCTGGGAAGTGATATTGCTGGGGAGGGCTCAGGTCTTATGATGGGGGAATTGTACACAACAAATGACTAAGCACAGAATTTCCTCAGGAGAAGACGCCTCCTCAACCCCGCATTCAGGATAGACAGAAATCCAAAACCTCCTCCATGACCACACGCACAGAAACATCAGCAGATATGCAACACACAAGAAACAAAATCCGTTGATGTAAGAGAAAAAAATCCATGTGGGAACAAACCATCTGTTCTGATCTCTCTCTTTTTAAATTCTTTGTTATTCTTAGAACAGCCCCAGCTCTCTTCCCCCTCCACATCTCCAGCACGATCTGCAATCCCCCACCCACCACCCAAGAATGCCGAAACAGCTTCTTTTAGGAGGTGGGCCTGCAAGTGTACCTTCCATCCCTGCAATGCTAACGGGAGCCCCATAGTGTTCCAGCAAACTGAGGTTAATCGTACGGGACTGCAGTCAGCATCTGTTTCACAGGACAGCAGCACTAGAGGTGCAGATACTAACATAAGATAATAGTCTCCTCGCCCGGGATGGAAATGGTTAACAGACAGGAAGCCACAGAGTGCAGATGCCTGGGTTAAAATAAGCCAGAAAACCCACAACGCGAAGATAAGGAATCAAAAGACAGTTCAGTAAGTCCATTGCCATATAGCTCAGAGTAATTTATGGCCTGTAAGACGGACTTGGCCATAGAACATTAGCCAAAGGATCAGAAAATGAAATCATCAGCCCCACAGTTCTCAGTCTGGCCCAGTGACTCGTGACCATTTAGGTTTTCAGTCTATCCACTATGAATATGCACGAAAGACATGTGAACTTTCACAGTGGGTATCCAGAAAGCTTGTCCAGCTGTCACGTCGCCCACACCTGGACAGGTCTGGGAGTATTACAAAACTCACAAGTAAAATGGGGAGTAGCGGCCAGCTACAGTATTGTACTGTGAAGTCTGAAAACACTTAAGATTACCCAGATTCACCATATTGAAAGAGCCAAAGGAAAACAGACTTCTAACAATGGCCACGTCCTCGGATCCTATCTTGGCTTCGGTGCAGCTGTCTGGAAAGACCAGAAGGAGGACTCCTACACTGCAACATGGTTTCCTGAAATACCGACTATTTCCCTAAGGCATGTAATTAGCTAACTTCAGCAGGGGCCCCTTGGCTCTCTGGCAAGCCACACTGGCTTTTGAAGCAATTCTATTGCATTTTTCTCGTTCCTATTTGATCTAAAAAAAAATTTAGCCTTCCATTAAAACAAAATTGTCTGAGAATCGTTTTTCAGACGCTGAACTGTCTCCGAGTGCCACCCACTCCTCTGGTTAGAAGGGGTAGTATATAAAACAGTTCAAATAAATAAATAAATAAAATCGAGAAGTCAATCTAAAAGCACAAGTAAAAAAAAAACAAAAAAACCACCTTACAAACCTATACTACAAACTCCAGATCTTAAAGAACCTTCACCCCCTCCTACGTAATCAGGATTTCCACACAGTGTGCAGACGATCATCATCCCGATACTGGATTACAGTAACTTAATTTATCACGGCCTTCCCAAGAGCACACTATACCCTGCTGCAATAAGCCCAAAACTATAAGAAAACGGAGGCCCTCTTTATAACGAAAGATAACACCTTCTCTCCCCCAACTACAACAACCCTGACCAACACATCAATCAAGACCCAGACTGAAGTCACATATCTTGGGACCACCCTCGATCAACATTTCACCTTCAAAGCCCACATCAACAAAACTACTAGAACAATATACTACAAAGCAAAAAAACCTCCAGCGCCTCCGACCACTCCTCGAACTGACAGATTTCTGTTCTCTCTTCAAGCCTCAGTGCTGCTACATCTCAACTATTGCAACGCAATCTACCAGGGCCTCCCACAAACCACACTTCTCCCCCTTCAGACCGCTCTCCACACAACAGCTCGAATCCTCCAAGCAGTAGCAAGACAAGATCACATCACATCCATACTAAAGCAGCTCCTCTGGTTACCACTTATGAGTGGAATAAATTACAAAACAATCCTCCTGACTCACAAATGGAGTCATTCCATGCAGTGTTTAGCGGGGATGTACGTCCAGTCTGGAGTTTATCATTCAATAAAAGCACCTGTGACCATTACACACCACTCACTTTCTTATGGTGTTGCTTCCCTTTGTGAGGGTGTTTGCTCTCTTTGTGGTTTTTCATCCAGTCTGGACGTACATCCCCCACCAACACTTGGGGCTGAATCCAAAGCTCCCCGCATGTACAGAGGAGATGTGCGGGGAGCTCTGGATGGGGGCAGGAGGAGGAGCGTGAGCAGGGTAGAGGAGAGCCCATGACCCTGGATGTACAGGGCCAATTCCAGTCATGGCTCTGTACGCCCTGCATGGAGGACTTAGATAGAGGACTTATTCCACCTCGGAGATGGAATAAGTCTCCCTGAAGAAGGAAATTGGCGCTGGCAGACCCCCCTGAAATGGTGAGGAGCACCAGATGGTTCCCCACAGCCCAATCCCAGCCTCGGCAGGCTCTTTCAGAAGTTGGGTGTTGGAGAACAGCAGATTTGTTCAGTGGCGGGGAATCGAGTCTCCTGCATGATGTCCCGGTGCCATGGCGACAGGACGCTACGGCATTGAAGCTCCATGCAGGAGCATTGGCTGGGTTGGACGGGGCTGGGGCTGAACGTCCAGCGGCATAGAATCAGTGCATGCCCGACCTGTCCAGGCCCTTTGCCCCGATTCTGCTCCCATGGGTATATCTACCTCCCATGGGTGCATAATCAGGTGCAAATCCGGCCCATCCAGATTTTGGACATCTGGATGGGCCCCGATCAGAATGGGGCTCAAAGCCATCCTCTCTGACCCCCCCACCCCCACTTTACTACAGACCCCCCAACCAAGCAGATCAAGATGTACCTCCATAATGAACACTCCCACCATCCCCCACGCCAGAACCAAAACCAATCAACAAGCCTGTAAACAAGCTTTCCAACTACATGCACCCTACCGGACCTGCTCAAGAACATCACGGACCTCACCATCTTCAGAAAATACCCGAAGACACACCTATTCTCCTCCTGAAGAGACACCCCATATGAAAGTCATTGTATATAGTCTACATAGGCATATATTTATGATCCCATACAGTAGTTGTCCAATGCGTGTTGTATATGGCTTAATTGTTGCACTGTACTACTTTCTATACTGTTTCATGACCCGGTGAAAGTCAGCATATAAATACAGCTAAATTAATAAATAAAACCAAACACGGCAGCAAGAATTATACAAGGGATATCTCGAAAGACACATATCACCCAAATCCTCAAGCAACTTCACTGGTTAGCCATTATTTCTAGAATGGAATGCAAAACAATCCTCAATACTTTCTAGATCATGTATAACCAATCTGTTGAATGTCTCCTGACTCTAATAAGAAAACCTACCAACCAACAACAGACCAAGAAGACGTAACACGATAAACCAACTAGACCAACCATCCAAAAAGCTCATCAGAAGTCAAAGTCAAACCACAGAGCATTGTCCAGCTACACTCCCACAAATTAGAATGATGTTCCACCACAAAAAAGAACCACGGAAACCATCGGGGAATTTCGTAAGAAGCCGAAAACCCATTTATTCCTTGAATTCTACTTTGCAGACCCTCACTAGAATCAACTCAATTCGACCAGCATCACAATCTGAAACTCTAGATTGTAGTCAAAGCCCATAAATAGCTTTTGCTGTAGATAGTTAATGTTTCCACATATTCATTTACTATGATCTCCCCATAACCCCCTATCTCATACTTTTTGTTAAATGTAGTGAATGCCTGTGTCAGTTTTTGTTCATGTTGCAAAACACTTGTTACCTGTAAACCGTCTTGACTTGTAGAAAGATGGCATAAATGAATAAATAAAATAAATATCTACTGGAGCAGTTGAGATCCTAAAATCCTTTGTACTTAAATGTATAGAGCAGAATAGCCAGGTGAACACAAAAGTCTCATCTTACACATCACCTAGGAAGAGGGCAAATTGCTTCAAAAAATGCACACTCGGGGCCATGCAGAGTACAGGAGTAATAGGGATTCAGGCCCTGCCTTGCTTTCCCTTTTCGTTATTTACTGCCCTTCTTTGGCCGGGTTAGTGGGAGACTCGGAGGTGCCCCGGAATCTTGCCCTGAAGCGCGCCGCAAGTCAGTGACGTCCGCGAGTGAGCAAAGTGGTTTCGTTTCCTCCCCAGCAGCTCGAGCTATTAAAGGAATGCATCCGTGTAAAAGAGAGAGAGACGGCTCTTCTCTCCTCTCTATCCCGAGCAAAGCTTATTTCAGACCAGCAATGCAGCCATTTTCTAGGCAAGAAGGTGTAAGCAAGGGCCATCATGCACCCCCTCCCCAGCTTTGCGCTCCAGCAGGAGTTCAGGTGCACGCGGGGTGCGGTGAGCCGAGGAGGGGACCCCGGACCGTGCATGTGCTGCTCCTTACCCAGCATGGAGAAGATGAAGTCTTTGGCCGTGTGGATCTCCAGGGCCCGCTGGTCGTCGTACTCGCGCTGGTCGTGCTTGGCGTATTCCTGGATCAGTTTGTTCAGCTCCTCGATGCGGGCTCCCGACCTGAAGTCCAGCTCCGGGAAGGCCGGCTTGGAGCCTCCGGCTTTGCAGGCGCTGGGAGCCGCCATGTTCAGCTGCCGCACAGACAGACAGGCAGACAGACACACGCGCGCCCGCCCCGGGCTGGGGGAGGCGGCGATCAACAAGCTGCCGCCGGAGCCTCGCTGCTGCTGCTCCCCCCCATCGGCTCCCTCCCACCCCCTGCGGGCCACCCACGGCTCCCCTTGCGCTCTGCTGCCTTCTCACCTATGGCGAAGCTCTAGTGCGTGCGTGTACGCATAGTTTATATGTAAATGTGCCCAAGTGACCCTGTATGGGGGCGACGATGAGGGGTCCCCCTCACCCATCTGCTTGGCACTGGGCAAATTCTTAGAAACAAATGCCCCCCTCGTGAATTGCTACCGATTGTAGCTGTCATCGGTGCCCCTGTTTCCACTATGGAAATAAACACGTTGCAGCACTAGCCGGAGCAGAGGCTGAAGGGCTGGGCATTGCCCCTGAGGCGAATTCCTCCATAGTCTTCTAAGAGCCAAGAGAAAATCAAAGTCCTGGAAGCTGTCAAAGAAATCAAATCTTATGATAGGAAGGTGCATCGATTTTCTGCTTTTGGTTTACAAAATGTTATGCGCATGCAGAATTCCCATTACATTGACTTTTTGCCTACAAAGCCTCCAAAATACTGTGCATAAAGTTGATTTACACATTCAAATTTGTTCACATGTTTTAAACACCTTATGCAAGCATTCATTTCTGAAATGAACAAAAAAAGGCCAAATATCAGCCCAAAAAATGAGCTAATATTTTTTACATCCCTATTAGTAGCCGGGCTGCTTACTAATATACAAAGTTTGCTCAGCTGCAGCATTTAAATATCCTCTGCTTATTCAGCACCCATATCCGGATAGTTGCCACATAGGGCAGCCAAATAGCCCATCTGCACAGAACCTCCGCATGAGGCTGGAACTTATCCAGCTAGTTGCCGAGTATCTCCACTATCTAGTAAGTGGTCTGCACTACTCAGGCTCCATCCACAGACCACCCCTTGCAGTATCTGGATAGTAGCACAGAATCTCTCTCTCAGCATCCATGTGGCTATCTGGATAGGGGCTTTGGAATATTGACTCCATAGCTGTTGTCTTGCAGTAAACCAGTTCTATAGAGCTGTTCCCAAGCCAGGACGTTCACCTGTATGTGCCACTGCCTTGTGTATTATCAAGAACTCACTGTGGGCAAAGGCATTTTTTGTGTCCTCTCCAGTTCTATGGAACAGCCTTCCATTGAATATCCATTTGAAAATGAATTATTTAGCCTTCAGCAACAGTGTGAACTCTTGGTTATTACCTGAAGACTGAGAAGTTGGAGTCTGGATATTCAACTTGATATTTATTTCAGGAGTCAGGATGGAGATAGTGGATGTGCCAGGAGTCTAAAATGTAAGATGGGACACTTAGAGTAGATAGCACTGAATGAAGAGGTACATATAATCGGTATCTCAGAGAAATGGTGGAAGGAGGATAAACCACCATCCACCTGCCCGAATGAACAGACAGATGATGAAATGCTAAAAGAAATTAGGGAAGTTAACAAAATTGGCAACACAGTGATAATGGGTGATTTCAATTATCCCAGTATCGACTGCACAAATGTCACATCAGGACATGCTAGGGAGATACCATTTCTAGATTAAATAAACAAACGGCTGCTTTATGGAGCAGTGGGTCAGGAACTGATACGAGGGGGAGCTATTTTGGACCTAATCCTTAGTGGAACACGGGATCTGGTATGGGAGATGATGGTGTTGGCAACACTTGGCAATACTGAGCATACTTGATTTAATAAATGAAGGGAGAACAGCAAGGAAATCTACAGCAGTAGCATGTAGCTTTCAGAAGGGAGACTTTGAAAAAATGAGGAAAATGGTTAAACAAAACCTAAAAACAGCAGCTGTAAAGGTTAAAAATTTAAATCAGACATGGACATTGTTTAAAAATACCATTTTAGAAGCCCAGACCAGATGTATTCCATGCTTTAAGAAGGTAGAAGGAAGGCCAAACAACTGCCAGAATGGCTTAAAGGTGAGGCGAGAGAGGCTGTTATAGCCAAGGAAACATCTTTCAAAAAAAGGAAAAAAAATCCAAATGAAGAAAACAGGAAACAGTGTAAGCACAGGCAAATTAGATGCAAAGCATTGATAAGGCAAGCAAAGAGAGAATTTGAAAAGAAGCTTCTTATGGAAACAAAAATTCATAATAAAAACTTTTTTAGGTACATTCAAACCAAAGAGTCTTTGATGAAGTCTGTAGGATCATTAAATGATAGAAGAGTAAAAGGACAGTAAGGGAAAACAATGCCATACCAGAGAGACTAAGGAACATGTTTACTAAAGTGTGCTACTGCGTAGCACGGTGTTCAGCATGCATAAAGTACACTGCAGTAAAATTTACTGTACACCAAAAATGCAGCTGTGCTAACAATCCCATGCTGCCCGAATAGCATGGGTAGGAGCGGAAACTGAGCAGGTCAGGGGCAGAACATGCGCAACGCGGGCAACATAGGCAACTGTGGCAATGTTGCATTTCACATTGGTGAACTTACCACCACTTCAATGCATGGCAATAAGTGCACCCATGCTGATCGCACCAAACAGAATGAGCATAGAGTAGCACACGGAGACAGGCTAGGCATGCATCCCTTTTACAACACAGCTTGAGCACTATCCTTGCCTTCATTTTTGGGTCTGAACACATGGTAAGCTACTGCAGTTTAGTAAACCTGTCCCTAAATTCATTCAGGTAACAAACAGGAGGAATTGCAAGAAATCGCGATGAACGTGGAAGATGTAATAGGGCAACTTGACAAACTAATAAGTAACAAATCACCTGGACTGAATGGCATACATCCCAGTGTACTGAAAGAAATTAAAAAATGAAATAGGCAACCTACTATTAGTTATTTGTAAACTTTCATTAAAGAGTGGCCAACATAACGCCAAATTATGAAAAGAGTTCCAGGGGTGAGCCAGGAAACTATAGACTGGTGAGCCTGACATCAGTGTTAGGCAAAATGACAGCAACCATTATAAAGAACAAAATTACTAAACATACAGGTG
Source organism: Ichthyophis bannanicus (assembly GCA_033557465.1). Taxonomy (NCBI): domain Eukaryota; kingdom Metazoa; phylum Chordata; class Amphibia; order Gymnophiona; family Ichthyophiidae; genus Ichthyophis; species Ichthyophis bannanicus. Next base: position 485,962,962 of record CM066038.1, on the reverse strand, counting down.
GGCATTATTTAATAGGACAAAGCTAACATGGATTTAGCAAGCCAAGTCTTAACATAACATAAGATATGTCATAATGGGTCAGACCAAGGTCCTTCAAGCCCAGTATTCTGTTTCCAACAGTGGCCAATCTAGGTCATACGTACCTAGCAGTTTCCCCAAGGGACACAGGTTCCACAATGCTTGTATTGGTTCAAGCATTGATATCCTGGGTCCCTTCTTAATAATGGTTTATGGACCTTTCCTCCAGGAACTTGTCCAAACCTTTTTTAAACCCAGCTACACTAACAGCCTTTACTACATCCTCCGGTAACAAATTCCAGAGTTTGATTACACGTTGAGTGAAAAAATATTTTCTTTTATTAGTCTTAAATAGTTTACCCTGTAGCTTCATTGCATGTCCCCTAGTCTTTCTATATTCTGATAAGGTAAACAATCGATCTACGTTTACCCGTTCCACTCCGTTCATTAATTTATAGACTTCTATCATATCTCCCCTCAGCCGTCTCTTTTCCAGGTTAAAGAGCCCCAACCTTTTTAGCCTTTCTTCATAGGAGTATCTTTCCATCCCCTTTACCATTTTGGTGGCTCTTCTCTGAACCTTTTCTAAAATCGCTATATCCTTTTTAAGGTATGGCGACCAGAATTGCACACAATATTCAAGGTGCGGTCTCACCATGGAACGATATAGAGGCATTATAATATCTTTTGTTTTATTTTCCATTCCTTTCCTTATCATACCTAGCATTCTATTTGCTCTCTTGGCCGCCGCTGCACACTGGGCCGAGGGTTTTAACATGGTATCCACAATGACGCCTAAATCTTTTTCTTGGGTGGTGGTTCCTAATGTGGAACCTTGCATCGTGTAACCATAGTTTGGGTTGTTCTTCCCTAGGTGCATAACCTTGCACTTGTCCACATTAAATTTCATCTGCCATTTTGATGCCCAGTCTTCCAATTTATCAAGATCCTCTTGCAATTTTCCACAATCCTCTTGGGTTTTAACAACTTTAAATAGTTTTGTGTCATCTGCAAATTTGATAACCTCACTCGTTATTCCACTTTCCAGGTCATTTATGAATATGTCAAAAAGCCGCGGACCCAGCACAGATCCCTGGGGTACACCACTATTCACCTTTCTCCATTGGGAAAATTGGCCATTTAGCCCTACCCTCTGCTTTCTATCTTTTAACCAGTTCCTGATCCACAATAGTACACTGCCTCCTATCCCATGACTCTTTAGTTTTGCCAATAGTCTCTCATGAGGGACCTTGTCAAAGGCTTTCTGAAAGTCCAGATACACAATATCAACCGACTCACCTTTGTCCACCTGATTATTCACTCCTTCAAAGAAACATAACAGACTAGTAAGACAAGATCTTCCTTGTCTAAAGCCATGTTGGCTGTCTCCCATTAGGTCATGACTATCTACATGCTGAATAATTTTATTCTTTATGATGGTTTCTACCATTTTTCCCTGTACTGATGTCAGGCTCACCGGTCTGTAGTTTCCAGGATCACCCCTGGAACCCTTTTTAAAAATTGGTGTTACATTGGCGATCCTCCAATCTTCAGGTATTAGAGATGATTTTAATGATAGTTCACAGATTACTAATAGCAGGTCTGCAATCTCGTATTTCAGTTCTTTCAACACCCTTGGATGTATACCATCCGGCCCAGGTGATTTGCTACTCTTCAGTTTATCTAATAGTTGTAATACATCTTCCCGATGTATCGATATTTCCTTCAATTCTTCCGCACCTTTAAATACCACTTCAGTCATGGGTAACATCCCTACATTTTCCTCAGTAAAGACTGAAGCAAAGAATTCATTCAATCTCTCCCCTATCGCCTTGTCGCCTCTTAGTGCTCCTTTAACCCCTTTATCATCTAATGGACCAACTGACTCTCTCACAGGTTTTTGCTACGAATGTACTTTAAAAGGTCTTTACTTCGCGTTTTTGCTTCCGCAGCAAGCTTCTTCTCAAATTCTCCCTTTGCCTGCCTTATCAATGCCTTGCATTTGACTTGCCAGTGCTTGTGCTGTTTCCAGGTTTCGTCGTTTGGCTCTTTTTTCCATTTCCTGAAAGATGCTTTTTTGGCAACAACAGCCTCTCTGACCTCACCTTTAAACCATGCTGGCAGTTTTTTGGACTTCCTTCCACTTTTCTTAAAGCGTGGAATACAGCTGGTCTGGGCTTCCAAGATAGTATTTTTCAACATTAATCTGCTATTTGAAAGTGTGAATAAACAGGTAGATAAAGGTGAGTCACTGGACATAGTTGGGGTCATTCTGAGACATCCCAATCCCTGTTATTTGGCCCCTCTGTCAACTCCGACTAACTTCCCCATATGTTGTATGGGGAGATTAGATGGGGACAGGAAAGGGGCGTTGCGGGGGCGGAGTTAGAATGGGCAGTGGGAATTCTGCGGCCCCGGACGTACAGGGCCGATTCTAATCTCAACCCTATACGTCCGGGGCCGGCAGGCTGAATAGGGAACTTATTCCACCTCTGAAGTGGAATAAGTTCCCCTAGTCAGTGGGGGCTGGAAGGCCCAGGGTGCAGCAAAGGTGGGGGGGGGGGGTAGAGGAGATTCCCTGCAGCCCGATCCTAGCCTTGGGTGGCCAGATCGGGGGTCAGGCTGTGGGGAATGAAGATTCTGTTCTGGCAGCCAGGGATCGAGGCTTCTGGAGCCTTGACTGAGTTAGCCAGGCTAAGCCTGTACGTGCAGGCTAACCAGAATTGGCATCCTGGCCTGCACATACAGGCCTGGATATGATACTGATCCCATGGGGCTAGACGTGTCCCACGGGATCAGAATCCCATCTACCTCTGTGCGTCCAGTTCTGACCAGGCACACAGAGGGTCAGGACATCCAGGATAAAATCGAGCACAGTGTATCTGGATTTTCAGAAAGCCTTTGACAAGGCCCCTCATGAAAACCTCTTGAAGAAATCAAAAAGTCATGGGATAGGAGACAGTGTCCTATTGTGGAATGGGAACTAGTTAAAAGATAGAAAAAAGAGTAGGGTTAAATGGACAATTTTCTTAATGGAGAAAGGTGAACAGTGGAGTACCCCAGAGATCTGTGATGGGCCCACTGCTTTTTAACATATTTATAAATGACCTAGAAATGGAAATGAGTGAAGTGATCAAATTTGTCAACAACTCAAAATTATTCAAAGTTATTAAATCACAAGAGGATTGTGAAAAATTGCAAGAGGACCTTGAGAAACTGGGCATCCAAATGACAGATGAAATTTAATATGGGAAAGTGCAAACGTATGCACTTAAGGAAGAGCAAACCAAACTATTGTTTATGTCCTTATACTTCTGACTGGGGGCAACAACACTCTGGTCCCAAGCAAGTGAGAAGAAATGAAAAAGAAATGAAAACACAACACATGCAGTTATACCATAACAAAGTCTGCTAAAGCTTTAGGGAGGCAGTCACAGGGCCACAAATTTGAGCAGTCACAAGTAACTCCCACACCTCTGCTGTCTGCAGTACTTACTTTTATTAGGAAACATTGCCACATTGTACATTTTTGTCTTAACTGTGCATTATGCTTTGCCTTAATCAGAACACATTTATACTTCACATACAAAGTTAGTCATAAATGCATCATTAATTTTGCTTAATCATGCCAAACTTTCTACAGACGTAGGCTTCTGTTTAGTTATTCCTACAGGATACGTATGAGCACAAGTAAGCACATGCTGCACCAGTGGAGCCGTAATTGTCCAAGTATGGAACCGGGATGCATGTTCAGATAACCGAACCCGCAACGGGCGAGTAGTTTGGCCCACATAGATCAAACTATTCGCCCGTTGTGGGCTCGGTTATCTAAACATGCATCCCGGTTCCGTACTCGGATGATTATGGCTCCACTGGTGCAGCATATGCTTACTTGCGCTCATACATTTGAGGAACTCCAGTGGAGAGCAATTGATTGTGTCCCTCCGAATTTATGTGGGGGCGATCGGATTCAAAAAATACAGTACATTGAACAGAGCTGGATTTTTCACCTTAATACAGTGGCTCCGCATGGTCTTAACTTAGAGCTCGACTGGCACAGCTTGCTTTGATTCATTTTTTTTGTTTCTTCCCCTCCTCCTTTATTACGATTGGTTCAGGGGGTTAGATGACGTCAGACGCCATGTTCTTTAAAAGTACTTTCCCACAAATGTTTTTCGTTCACTAGTTTGGTGACGGCTTTTGATTGGTGATGACAATGTTGATCTGAGCAGGGCAAACTAAATGTTGTGCCCAAAACGCAGGACTGTGTCGTATGTGTCTCTCACCTTGACGATTTTGCCGTGGACAGTTAAGTATAAGTCTACCTTTTACTGCTTGTTTGATTAAAATGGACTAGGATCTACCAGAGCCTGGGAGTCTGGTTTAAATGACCCCAGACAAGGTATTATATTGTCCGACAAAAAAACATATTTTGATGGGATGGTTTCTTGTTCCTTCACTCTTATGGTGTATATATTAGCTTGAGCCGGGTGACGGGAATTGGCTCAAAGGGTTCGGCTTACAGCCATTGGTGATTGATTTATCTGCACCCTGATGATTGTTTCTCATGGCGGATTCTTTCCCAGATACTTTTACATATTCTGATGAGTAACGTGAGAAAATTATACAACATGCAACTCTGAAAAGGACTCTTCCTTAGCGACTGATTCTAATGTCTTGGATGAATTGCATAAAGTTCATAAGCGGTTTATACGAGCGCAGCTTCATGGGGTTTATTTAACTCAGTATTTAAAGACATGGACAATCCCACGGGGTTTAAGAATTAATAAACCCCTGAAATTGTTTTCCGATGAAGTGGATTTCTCTCTAAATGGAATGGCATTTTAAATAAGTGTGCATTTGACCTTATGACCCTTTTGGTAGAGCGGACCACTACAGAGGAAGAGGTCATTTCAACACAATTAACGGAATTGCAGGTTAAATATAAAGCTTCCTGTGAGGAAGAGAAGTATAAATCTTCGTTACTTGATATGGAAACTAAATTGTCGTCTTTTCGAGAAAATTTGCGGAATTATAAAATTAAGAAGTTCAAGCGTGATCAAACAGATTACTTCAATGGTCAGGTTTACTCCTGGATGGTTAAAAGTGATTTACTTGTAGTTAAGAAGGTTTCCTTTAGTGAGGCTTCAGGGACCTCTACGGATTTTGAAGTTGATAACTCACATGGAACTACGGTACAGAAAAAATCCAAATCTAAAAAGAAAATGTCTGCAACTCAGGGAATGGGGTCATCTTTTGGTCCGGATTGTGACTATCCAGTGGATTCTGGGCTTCAGAAGGATTTTCACGAGGGCCGGTATCGGGGTTCGTCCCGTCCCCGCTACCAGGGCCAGTGGAGGGGCCCAGTTTCCAGAGGCACAAAAATCAGTTTTCAACCTCAGTGGATGAATTTTAACATTTGATCAATTACAGGTGTTGTCATTGGGTTTATCTTTTGTCCCTTTGGTATTTTATGTTTCTTTTACTGTTCAATTGGCATTACAAAAATTCTTCCGAAAATTACAAGTTAGTTTATTATTTTTTTTGATAAACAGTGTGGGGATGACTCGATTCTTTCTTGAACCTCCAACTGGATACCTCCGGGCCCGGTTGATCCAATTATATACACCTTCCAGAGTTTGGTCCTGGCTGATTTACGGACTATGGAACAAAGAGTGGTTAAATTTCACCACAATCTATCTAAGACACAGAGGGCTGCTTTAAAAGATTTGATGGACGATCAAAATTTAGTTATACGAACGGCAGATAAAGGAGGTGCTGTGGTTGTGCAATCCTTTTCAGATTACCATACAGCTGTACTTTCACAATTAGCTAATGATCGTTACTACCAATTACTATTGGAGGATCCCACGTCTTCTTTGTTGTCTATGATAAAGGAGTTATGTGATCAGGCCCAGATGGAAGGGTGGATCACTCATAGAGAGAGTCGTTTTTTGATTCAAGAACATCCTAGAATTCCTGTTTTTTATACTGTTCCAAAGGTGCATAAGTCCTTACAGTGTCCTCCGGGCCGCCCTATTGTTTCTTGTTGTGGGTCGGTGTTGGAACTGCTGTCCCAATTTTGTGACATATTTTTGCAGCCTTTGGCTTTTAAGATTCCATCTTTTATTAGAAATACCTCTCATTTTTTGATGATGCTACAATCAGTAACATTAACTTCTTCACCGGTTATTTTGGCCAACTTAGATGTGGTGGCTCTTTATTCTAACATTTCGCAGTCTCAGACTCTGGAAGTGATCTCAAATTTAACTCTTTCATTACCAGTTCGTCTCCCTCAACACTTTGTGATGTCATTGCTACGATTGCTGTTGGAAAAGAATTATTTCCGGTATGCAGATTCTTTTTATCTGCAGGTATTCGGAATTGCGATGGGCGCCACTGTGGCTCCGTCAGTGGCCACCCTATTTATGGCTCATTTTGAACAGCAATTTGTATATCAGTCTGAATGGTTCTCGGAAGTAATTCTTTGGAAAAGGTTTCTAGATGATATTTTTATCTTGTGGAAAAGAGATATCATGGCATTACAGCAGTTCACACATTATTTAAATCAAGTGGATCCTCATATTAAATTTACTTTAAATTATAACATTCATCATATTGAATTCTTGGATTTTTAGTTACATTGAGTGAGGGTTGTCTATCAAATTCCTTGCTCAGAATGCCAGTTCAACGTAATACTCCATTGAAATACTCAAGTTTCCATCCCCCTGCTTTGAAACGAGGACTTCCTTTTGGCCAGTTCTTAAGGTTACAACGGATTTGTTCCTCTGCAGGGATTTTAAAATACATGCGGGGGAATTGAGCCGACGTTTGCAACAGCGGGGTTACCCTCAAGGAGTTATCCGTAAGGCTTATAAAAGAGCTTTATGCAATCACCGGGATTGGTTACTTGCGGGGGTTGATAGTTGTGATGCTGCTATTGCAATGGGTGATAAAAATGATAGAAATGATAAAAATGACAAAAATGATAAAAATGATAATTGAAATAATGATAATTATGAAGATAATAATAAACGTACACTGTTATGAGGGAAGAAATCAATTTAATATCAAGAGTGATGAAGGAGTTACATTTGTTGGGATATTACCTTACAACCATCGCATACATGCGGTGCATTCTGTTTTACAGAAACATTGAGGGATCCTATCAGTTCATAACTGTTTTTGGAAACAACTTTGCATTGCATTTACTAGAGGAAGGAATTTACGGGATAAATTAGTTAAAACCTCTCCAGGGTTTAGTGCCCCTATGAATCAAGAAGGACATTCTCCTTGTGGACATTGCCCTTATTGTCCAGGATCCTTATTGGGCACTTCCTGGGTTGACCCTCATACAAATCGATCCTGGTTATTCCAATGTTTGACCACATGTGACTCTTCATATGTGGTATATTTGATCTGCTGCCCATGTGGTTTTATCTATGCGGGCCGAACTACTCGCCCGTTGCGGGTTCGGTTATCTGAACATGCATCCCGGTTCCGTACTCGGACAATTATGGCTCCACTGGTGCAGCATATGCTTACTTGCGCTCATACGTTTGAGGAACTCCAGTGGAGAGCAATTGATTGTGTCCCTCAGAATTTATGTGGGGGTGATCGGATTCAAAAACTACAGTACATTGAACAGTGCTGGATTTTGCCGCGGGCAGTTAAGTATAAGTCTACCTTAGACTGCTTGTTTGATTAAAATGGACTAGGATCTACCAGAGCCTGGGAGTCTGGTTTAAATGACCCCAGACAAGGTATTATATTGTCCGACAAAAAAACATATTTTGATGGGATGGTTTCTTGTTCCTTCACTCTTATGGTGTATATATTAGCTTGAGCCGGGTGACGGGAATTGGCTCAAAGGGTTCGGCTTACAGCCGTTGGTGATTGATTTTACACATGGGCATTGTAAATAAGGTTCGTAAAATAACTCCCCTTTTGTAGTGTTAGAAACTTGCCTGTACGGCCTGTTAGAATTATGACATTTGTTTACAATCATGAATACATTGATAGTATTTCTGCTGTGCTTTTTGTCCTGTATGGAAAGGGATTCATCCCCCTCTTACGAATGACATTTTAAAAATCTTTATATTTGTTGTGTATATTTTGCATTCTGTCCAGAATGTTTTTATTTGTTTTCATGTTGTCATGTTTTATAATAATCTCTGATTTATTTTATCTTTAATATGCATCCTGGTTTGGATTTTATGCTCTGAGTTCAAAGGGTTATCAGATCCCCTTCAAAGCTGCTTTTGGATCCTGATGCCCCTCACTCTCTTGTTCAGCACTCATGTCATCTTACCATACTCTGATCCCCAGTTTGGTGCTGTGTTCGTCTTGATTAGCTTGTCTGCAGCAATGTGTGTGCCTTGTAGCGCTATGTAAATGATTAGTAGTAGTAGGAATGATGGATAATTCTCAAATACTTTGTATTTACATGTGTCAGTCTTACTCCCTTCTGTTAAATGTCCCCCAATTGTGATGTGACCACTTTGATCGAAGGATAAGGTGCTATACAAAACTGTCTAAATAGAATAAATAAATAAAATACAATTCTATAAACAGGGACATACAAAACATTTGCAGATAAAATAACATTCTTATTGCAACAGTACTGCCAAAAATGCAGAATGCGCCTTCGCTCAATTCTGCCATCTCTCATCCCCTGTCAAACACATATTTATCCGAGGTGTCCCTGCCCTCTCCCCCTATCCCTGGTGCCGATGGTCCCCTCCTATACACTCATCTATCCATAGGCAGTGGAATGGGTTGGGCCATGGTCCAACCATTATTTTGCCCAATACAGCATCAGCAATTAGAGAGCTTGGAGCTGGACCAGAGACTGGTTTGTTTCACCCATCCAACCAAAAATGTGTTCTCCGGCCCCTAAGTCTCCCTTTCCAGCTGATACCCCTCTGACCTTTCTTTCAAGCAGTCTCTGTGTTGCTTCCCCCAATTGATTCCCTTTCTCTCTCCCTCTCACTCCTCAGTCCCCCGAGCTGGTCCCTAACATCTCTCTTGCTCCATTCTTGTATACTCTCCCAGACATTCCTTTTCTCACCCCTCCCAGTGCCTTCTCCTGCCACCCAGCACCCGTGCAGCTCCTCAAACACCACCCAAATCACAATATTTTCAGTGCCAGGGCTCTCGCTGTTGCTGCCACTACCACAGCACCAGGTCACCTTCTGCCACTGCCATTACCACCACCACCACGACATCCAATGTAGGCGCCTTTGTTGGTACCAATGCTGTTGCCATTAGTCTGGCCTGCGTCCTCAGTGACATGGATCATTTTGGCATCACTTGCTCTCCTTACCGCACATTATCGGCACTTCTGCTGCTAACATGACCCATTCCAGTGCCACAGCCCTGAAGCCTGACTTGGCCCTAAGCCGCAGCCTGGCTTTATGTCTGTGCTTTACTCGACTTCTTTATGCCTGTTACTGCAGTAGAATATACTGACGGTTTTTGGCCATTGTTGTTACTGCAGGCTTCCACCTTCCAAGGGCAGGCACAAAATGTTGTGCCCAGTGGTCAGAAAAAGCTGAACTCCTAATTTTAGGTCCTAAGTAACCTGCCCCCTGGAACATCCATGTTAAAATGTCTAAGGTCTGTGGGAAGAGCATCAGGGAAGGGTGGTCTATCAAATTCTAATAAATCATAAACCATAAATGCGTTCCAAAATTGACCTATTTCTGCCTCAAATACATAAAGAAAATGGGGCCATGCAGAATAAGGGTCCGAACATGCGGAGAGAGATGGCCAATTTTAGAAACCTGCACATGCAACATATGAATGTTGCTGGGAATAGCCACATAGACCTGTCTGTGACGGCATTTCAGAATGCGCATGGGTATATGTTACCACATAGATGTCCCAGCCTGCCATTCCAGAAACAGACATGCCGTGCCATGGTAATATGCAAAGAGGCCTTGATTTTCACCTGCCGTGGAAAGATTATTATGGCAGCAAGAGGGAATGTCTCTGGTATCCTTAATCTTGAAAGCTAGCCAAAAGGAGCACTTTTCAAATTCCTTTTCGTGCCAAGGAAAAGGTATAGATATGAATGTGTCTGCCGGTGGTTCTAAACGTGTGGCATCATTCTGGAGTCAGAGAGGCACATGGATCTTTTTATTGCCCCCCCCCCCCCGGACACGCCTCCATCACGTCCCCATGCAAAACAGATGTGATCGCACTGGACAAGTGTAAATTTGGTGCTTTATAACAGCTCTTGGGGTGTGGATGTGATTGGCATGTCTAAATGGGCATTTTCAGATGTGCAAATCATGGATAGAGCTTCTAAAATGACCCCTAAAAGTTTATAGGAATTTAGTGACATTTTGAAAATAAATTTAGGTACCAAGCCTCAGTAAATGTTCAAAGAGGCCAATTTAGGAGCTTCAAAGTTAGGAGCCTAAATCCTTTAAATATCAGTTGTATTATTTATAATCTATAATCTATATAACCCCCCCCCCTCCCCAACACATCTGATTCTTTCTCTAAGGACACAGCTCTGGGAGAGATTTCAGCCATTAGCTGCTTGATGACAATTGCTTCTTAGTTATTCATTACAGGTTTGAGGCAATGCAAGTTTAACTATTGCTGGGTTAATTCATAATATATTAATGCACAGAATATTTGCTATCATGGGTTAATCATACTATATTAGCATCCAGGATACAAGCTGCGCTGGTACCATTATATTTATTTTCCCTCTCTATCACCATCTTCCTCTTTTTTTATAAGGTTACCAGATTTTTTGCAGGTAAATCTGGGACATTTGTTATGCAAAGCAGGGAATGGGGAGAGGAAGGGACACCTTAGTTCCAGGTTTAAGCAACAAGGTGTCCATCCCATGGCAGCAACAAGATCACTTCCAAGCAGACAAATTGACAGAGAAGTAGAAACAGTGATGCATTTCCCCACACTGTGCAAAATATAAAGAAACTAGATGCAAATTCTAAAAACGGACATATTCCAATCATTAAATTCAAAATAAAATGTTTTGTCTACCCTCTGTCCCCATTGCTGGAATTGGAGATAGGAAGCTGCCTAACAGGTGGGAGTTGGCGGGACACAGCCCTAAAGTTTAGGGTCAATCCCTGAAAATCGGGGACATCTGGTAACTTTATCTTGTTTATTAAGAGAACAGTTCCCAAAGGTTCTTATATGGGTAACTACTTGCTTCTATGTGTAAAATGCCTTATAAAACCCGTTTCCTCACCATAGGTAAAAGCATGCATACTGTCCATTCCTTAACCTGTCGGAAAGAGGGGTAGAGCTTAGAGAGGGCGAAGGCTAGGGGTGTACAGGCCGAAAAAACAAATGTTCCCTGATTTGAGGTTATTTGTTCAAGTGCTTTTCATATGTTTGTTCTTCAGGCGTGCATTGGATGCATCTTAGAATTTTTATAAGCACGCAAGTCAGTTGTACTCAGGTATATCTGTAGGTGTACGCGTATGCAGGCGATTTGCAAGCTTTTTACATTTCTAGGCACCCAAACGATCTGAAGGTATGCTCAGCTCTAGGGAAGGAAAGTATTTCTGTCGGCTTCCAAGTCACCATGCGTACACTTCAGGAACCAGGCTGCTGGCAATAACCTTTAAAAAGGAGAGAGAGCAGGTTTTAAACTAGAAAATAGGGGAAAGCCGACAGTCGCCCAAGAGTGCATGGTTCAGAAGAAAGTATCCTTGAAGGATACTACCAAAAGCAGAGAGGTTCCAAATAAGAGTAAAGTAGCCCAAATGCCCTCGAGTATGGAGCAGACAGAGCTTAAAGATCCCAAATTACCAATGTCTACCGATAGCCAAATTAATATGAATAAAATACAGTCTCTAAAATGCTTGTATGCAAATGCTAGAAGTCTAAAAAATAAGATGGGAGAGTTAGAATATATAGCACTAAATGAGAGGTTAGATATGATTGGAATATCAAAGACATGGTGGAAGGAGGATAACCAGTGAGACACTGTGATACCTGGGTACAAACTATATCGCAATGATAGAGCTGATCAAATTGGTGGAGGGGTAGAGCTCTATGTTAGAGAGGGCATTGAGTCAGAAAGGATTAAAGTTTTGCAGGAAACAAAATTTGTTGTAGAATCTCTATGGATTGAAATTCCATGTAAAAAGGGGAAGGCGATGGCAGTGGGGATGTACTATCGACCGCCTGGCCAGAATGAACAAATGGATGAAGAAATGCTCAAAGAAATCAAGGAAGCTAACAAAAGTTACAGCACAGTAATAATAATGGGTGATTTAAATTACCCCGGTATCGACTGGGTCAGTGTCACTGCAGGACATGCTAGGGAGATAAAGTTCCTAGATGAAATAAAAGACTGCTTCATGGAGCAGCTGGTTCATGAACCGACCAGAGGGGAAGCCATATTAGACCTAGTCCTTAGTGGAACACCAGATCTAGTGCAAGAGATAAGGGTGTTGGGGCCACTTGGCACTAGTGTTCATAGCATGATCGCGTTTGATTTAATTAGTGGAGGAGGGATAGCAAGGAAATCCACAGTACTACCTTTTAACTTTCGAAAGGGAGACTATGATAAAATGAGGAAAATAGTTAAGAAAAAACTAAAAGGAGCAGTTGCAAAGGTTAAAGACTTCCATCAAGCTTGGGTGTTGTTGAAAAATACTATCTTGGAAGTCCAGACCAGATGTATTCCATGCTTTAAGAAAAGTGGAAGGAAGTCCAAAAAACTGCCAGCATGGTTTAAAGGTGAGGTCAGAGAAGCTGTTGTTGCCAAAAAAGCATCTTTCAGGAAATGGAAAAAAGAGCCAAACGACGGAACGTGGAAATAGCACAAGCACTGGCAAGTCAAATGCAAGGCATTGATAAGGCAGGCAAAGGGAGAATTTGAGAAGAAGCTTGCTGCGGAAGCAAAAACGCGAAATAAAGACTTTTTCAAGTACGTTCGTAGCAAAAAACCTGTGAGAGAGTCAGTTGGTCCATTAGATGATAGAGGGGTTAAAGGGGCACTAAGAGGCGACAAGGCGATAGCGGAGAGACTGAATGAATTCTTTGCTTCGGTCTTTACTGAGGAAGATGTAGGGATGTTACCCATGACTGAAGTGGTATTTAAAGGTGCGGAAGAATTTAAGGAATATCATTACATCAGGAAGATGTATTACAACTATTAGATAAACTGAAGAGTAGCAAATCACCTGGGCCAGATGGTATACATCCAAGGGTGTTGAAAGAACTGAAATATGAGATTGCAGATCTGCTATTAGTAATCTGTGAATTGCCAATGTAACGCCAGTTTTTAAAAAGGGATCCAGGGATGATCCAGGAAACTACAGACTGGTGGACCTGACGTCAGTACCAGGAAAAATGGTAGAAACCATCGTAAAGAACAAAATTATTCAGCATGTAGATAGTCATAGCCTAATGGGAGACAGCCAACATGGCTTTAGACAAGGAAGATCTTGTCTTACTAATCTGTTTTGTTTTTTTGAAGGTGTGAATAAACAGGTGGACAAAGGTGAGTCGGTTGATATAGTGTATCTGGATTTTCAGAAAGCCTTTGACAAGGTCCCTCATCAGAGACTTTAGGCAAAACTAAAGAGTCATGTACTATTGTGGATCAGGAACTGGTTAAAAGATAGAAAGCAGAGGGTAGGGCTAAATGGCCAATTTTCCCAGTGGAGAAAGGTGAATAGTGGTGTACCCCAGAGATCTGTGCTGGGTCCGCTGCTTTTTGACATATTCATAAATGACCTGGAAAGTGGAATAACGAGTGAGGTTATCAAATTTGCAGATGACACAAATCTATTTAAAATTGTTAAAACCCAAGAGGATTGTGGAAAATTGCAAGAGGATCTGGATAAATTGGAAGACTGGGCATCAAAATGGCAGATGAAATTTAACGTGGACAAGTGCAAAGTTATGCACCTAGGGAAGAACAACCCAAACTATGGTTACACGATGCAAGGTTCAACATTGGGAACCACCACCCAGGAAAAAGATTTAGGCGTCATTGTGGATAACATGTTAAAACCCTCGGCCCAGTGTGCAGCGGTGGCCAAGAGAGCAAATAGAATGCTAGGTATCATAAGGAAAGGAATGGAAAATAAAACAAAAGATATAATGCCTCTATATCATTCCATGGTGAGACCGCACCTTGAATATTGTGTGCAATTCTGGCCACCATATCTCAGAAAGGATATAGCGTTATTAGAAAAGGTTCAGAGAAGAGCCACCAAAATGGTAAAGGGGATGGAAGGATACTCCTATGAAGAAAGGCTAAAAAGGTTAGGGCTCTTTAACTGGGAAAAGAGACGGCTGAGGGGAGATATGATAGAAGTCTATAAATTAATGAATGGAGTGGAACGGGTAAACATAGATCGATTGTTTACGCTATCAGAATATAGAAAGACTAGGGGACATGCAATGAAGCTACAGGTAAACTATTTAACACTAATAAAAGAAAATATTTTTTCACTCAACGTGTAATCAAACTCTTCAATTTGTTACCGGAGGATGTAGTAAAGGTTGTTAGTGTAGCTGGGTTTAAAAAAGGTCTGGACAAGTTCCTGGAGGAAAGGTCTATAAACCATTATTAAGAAGGGACCCAGGATATCAATGCTTGACCCAATACAAGCATTGTGGAACCTGTGTCTTTTGGGGAAACCTATGACCTAGAGTGGCTACTGTTGGAAACAGGATACTGGGCTTGATGGACCTTGGTCTGACCCGGTATGGCATATCTTATGTTCTTATGTACTTTGGACCTGCTGCAAAACAGGTGAAAAGTCCATGGGCACTTTTAAACCCAGGGTGTGCATGCTGGTTGATTTTCCAGGAGGAAAATGCTGAGAGCCTGAAGATTTCCCCCTCAGGATATTTATATGCAAACCTACACAAAAGATTTCTGTTCCACAGTGCATCTTACACTCAGATTGCATCATGCTTTTCCCCTGATGAGAATTGAAATATTTTGTCCGGAAGGGAATGCAGCCTTGTGCTAGTGGCATCTCCTGTGTGGACAGGATTCTGTGGGATGTTCACATCTCAGCAACCCACCCTTGCCATATTCCCCCCTTCCAACACACCTTTAGAGGCCCTTTTACTGAAGTGGTTAACATGCATTTTAGTGAGTGGTAACAGCCTGCAGTGACACTTAACATGAGGGGAAGACAACAATTGGTCACTAAAGCGTGTGTTACTTGCCCTTCATGCAAAGAGATGGGGAATAGAGAGGGTATGGCCATGGAGAGCACATTAAACAGAGAAACATGACGGCAGAAAAAGACCACATGGCCTATCTAGTCTGCCCTTCCATATCAACCACTACAACAGTCCCCTTTTCTCCTTTAGAGATCCTCTGAGTTTGTGCCATTGTTGTTAGAGTGGGGGAACATGTGACATGTTGACTGTCAATGTGGCAATAAGCAAGGGTGCACATAACAATATCTCCATGGGTGGGCATTAGCTGTGGCCACATTAATTGTGCTGCTCGTTAGGGCTACTCATTGATGTGGCAACTGCTGAGAACATTCTGGTGTTGCCCTGACAGACGCCATGAAGGCTTTGCACTTAACCTACATTAATTTTCACGTTAAAAGTGTGTTAAGTGCAACACCCTAATGGGCTTCTAACAGGGTCCCTTAATTATATTTTAAAACAAGAGCGCTTATGTATATAACATTCTCCTACTCTCTGACCCTCCCCCCCCCCTACTAATTTATCATATCAGGGACTTTGCAGTTTTAATAAAGTGATCTATGAATGCAGCCTGATAGACTCCACCCAGGGAACTCAAAAATAAGTTGTAATGGATAAGAGAGCACTTTGCTTAGAAAGTGGCACAGAGCACCTAAAGTTTGGCCCCTTGGGTGTTTCTGGACCTTTTAGACTTTTTTTCAAGTGGGAAGCACTTTGGGCCTCTTTTACTAAGACTTAGCTCAAGGAATCTGCCATCCAGTCCATAGGAATAAAATGGACCATGCAGTAGACAGTGTTAGGTAAAGGGCCCTAGAACAGAAGAACTGCATAACACAATCATACAACCTAACACTAAGGGCCCTAGAACAGAAGAACTGCATAACACAATCATACAACCTAACACTAAGGGCCCTAGAACAGAAAAACTGCATAACACAATCATACAACCTAACACTAAGGGCCCTAGAACAGAAGAACTGCATAACACAATCATACAACCTAACACTAAGGGCCCTAGAATAGAAGAACTGCATAACACAATCATACAACCTAACACTAAGGGCCCTAGAACAGAAAAACTGCATAACACAATCATACAACCTAACACTAAGGGCCCTAGAACAGAAGAACTGCATAACACAATCATACAACCTAACACTAAGGGCCCTAGAACAGAAGAACTGCATAACACGATCATACAACCTAACACTAAGGGCCCTAGAACAGAAGAACTGCATAACACAATCATACAACCTAACACTAAGGGCCCTAGAACAGAAGAGCTGCGTAACACAATCATACAACCTAACACTAAGGGCCCTAGAACAGAAGAACTGCGTAACACAATCATACAACCTAACACTAAGGGCCCTAGAACAGAAGAACTGCGTAACACAATCATACAACCTAACACTAAGGGCCCTAGAACAGAAGAACTGCGTAACACAATCATACAACCTAACACTAAGGGCCCTAGAACAGAAGAACTGCGTAACACAATCATATAAGCACATAATATGATATCATAAGGTGATTCTCATGTGATTCAATCCATACGTAAAAAAAAAAAAAAAAAAATGTTGTAAATTTGTATAAAGTTGATGCATTTGTATAAAGTTCTGATACATCCACCTAATCAAGATGGATGACATCACTGTTAGAATTCTTAATTATACTGTTAAATGTAAAAAGTTAACCTCTGTTCCATGTAAAACGTCTAGGACATGTACTTTCATGTACCTTAACAACTTTTCTGTTCAATGTAAACCGCACTTGATACCTGGGAAAGAGCGGTATATAAATGTGTTCTAAATAAATAAATAAATAAATACAACCTAACACTAAGGGCCCTAGAACAGAAGAACTGCGTAAGCGACATATTACGACTTTGCATGATTGTGAAATGTTGCATCACTCTACTGTATTCATTGCTCCGTTGTATGATTGTGTTATGATTATGAATGGTATGTGCTAGTTTTGGTTATCTAATTCTGTATAATGCTGCAGTATTTTGTTGCACACATTGTCTGTTGTCTGAAGGCTGTAGAAAGACACGACCCAAACAGAGAGACAGTTAGTGGAGTTATAGCAGAATGAGAATAAAGCAACAGAATGTTAATCTGCTGCAGCTGCAGACTGAAGGCCTCATTCATCATGTTTGTTTCTTCCCCCCAGGCACAGAATGAGAAAAAAGCCTTTGTGAGTCAGCCCTGAGTGACACTTTCTTACTGCCAGGAAATGACCTCTCCGTCGGCCATTATTATCTAGGTAGTCACTGCACTTAGTAATACTTGGGTCCATCTTAAAAACACCTTTATAACACAAATATAGGCCTCAATCCTGCAAGAATTCCTGAGCCACACAAATTTGGTCCATTGTACGTTTTCTTATGCTGCAGGATTTTCAGGATAGCTTAGTGAGGATATTAGGCTCTGTCCTTACCTGTGCATGCCCCCAAATCATAGCACAGAGAGGCCAGTAACATAGCAAATGACGTCATATAAAGACTAGTGTGGCGCTCCCCAATATACCAAATCTCATCACCTTTCCTCTTGATGCACACACAATCTGTTCCATAATTCCTCTTTTGTTGTAATCCTTTCCAAAATGGTTGTAGTAATTGATCTACACAACACAAATAACTGTATAAGAGCTACACTAAACTACAAACTAAGTAGCTCTTAATCCAGGACTTAAATAGTCAAACAAATTTTTCTTCCAAAAATTAATTCATTCTATTTAAATCTTTTTTACAAAAGGTAAATATGACCGCAGGATGGCTTATGCCCTACATTTAGTGAAATTTTCACTATAGGGAACAGCTGATGCTCACATCACTGGTCATTACAGCCTCAAAAAAATCTTTTTTTAAAAAAATTTTTAATCTCAGTTTTTAACTATATTTGTTAATTCCACAAGAATACTTTTGGGGATTCAAATTACTTATAATATACTATAACACCAAACATAAATACAATATAAATAGCATTTTCTTAAAAAATCAACAGAGCATTCACAGATATGTCTTCCATCTCCTGTAAAGTAACAGAAGTAAAGCTTATAGACAATAGTAAATGCGCCTAAGTAGGTCTACAGTTACTTAGCTTTAGAAATCCGTAATGCCGACTAACCAGATATTCGACGGCACCTTTCAGGGCAGTGCCACTGAATATGCCTAACTAAGGGGCTTGTTTACAAAGCCGCGGTTTGCGATCGTAATCGGAGCCGCGGCCCCATTGATTTCAATGGGGCCGCGGCTGCGATCGCGATCGCGAACCACTACCGCGGCTTTGTAAACAAGCCCCTAAGTCCCCAAGTGCCCTGATGTTTGCCAGCTAGCATCAGGGCGTGCCGGGGGTGTTCCGGGCTGGGGCGCAGAGGAAGCAGGGACCGGCACTAACCGTGCAGCACTGATATTGGAAGCTGCATGGTTGGCGCTTGGCGCCTATAAGATAGGCGAGGAAAACCCTTGCCTATCTTATAGGTGCCAAGGCTAACTGTGCAGCATCCATTATCGATACTGCACGGTTAGCCTCGGCAGGTTCCAGGCAGTGTGGTCAGACCCAGATATTCACTTCCATTGCCACGGAAGTGATATCCGGGGGGCAGCGGAAGTGAATATCCAGGGTTTGGGGGTCGGTGGGTAGGGCTAAGCGGCTACGGTACTTAGCCCTGCCCAGTTGAATATCAGGTCCTTTGTGTCTTCTGCTAACTCTCCATTGTCTGCTGTCCATTTGTCCTTTTTTCTATCTTCTAGTTTTTTCCATTCTCTCTCTACATCTGCTCTAACATACTGATCTTTCCTTTTTGTTTTTTCCTCCATTTCTTTCTTTATTCCTTTCTCATCCACTCAAATTTTACCCTCCATCCTCAATCCCCACTTACTCTCCCAATACTTGGCCATTCGTAGATTTTTGTTCCCTCCCACACAAAATATCTTTTCCTCTCTCCGTCCTCATTCCCCTAGCTTCTTTTTTTCTCTTGCCAACCCCATCCCCTTCTAGTCCTCCCCCAACATCAGCTCCATTCTAGTTCCAGCCCCTCTCAGCATCCGCTCCCTTCCAGTCCCATTCTTCCATCCCCCCACATCAGCCCCTTTGCACTCCTTGCCTCCAGTCTTCTTCCAAAGCCAGCAACTCTCTCCTCCCCTTCCCTGCAATCAGCCCATTTATTGTCCTAGCCCCCAGTTTTCTTCAAGGGCTAGTAGCTCTCTCCTCCCCCCCCCCCCATCAACCCATTTCTAGTCCTAACTCCCCATCAGCCTATTTCCAGATCTAGCCATGGAAGCCTGGAAAAAGCTCCGCAAAGGAGGTGGTAGGCACAAAAACATTATGGGAACAAGAAAGCCAGAGACAAGCACAAATGGCCATTGCCAAAAGGGAAGAGATACATATGGTCTGTGATGGTTTGAGAAGTAGAAAATGAGAAGATCAAGACTGAGTTTGGGGGATGGGTTTTGTCTGCTTTCAGGGCCTAGGTTTCAATGAAGGTTTGATATTTCATTTAGTCAGAACATTGTTTGCTAGTTTTCAGCAACCAAAATGTCATATCAGTTCTAGACACAGAATAATGCCAATTTCAACATTGGTTTTAAAAATTTTGACTGGACCCCCTTGCGCTGATTAAGGGGGGGGATAATTTTATAGAGCATTTTCCTTGTGATTTAGACACGGGCAAGAGCTCTTGTGAAATTGTGCAGGGATATGTATGCACATGCAGAAAGCAGAAAATGTACACTGCATTTACATGATACATACGTAGCTGTTCCCATGTGATCTACCTCTGCATTTACATGATCTGTGCGTAGCTGTTCCCATGTGATCTACCTCTGCATTTACATGATCTGTGCGTAGCTGTTCCCATGTGATCTACCTCTGCATTTACATGATACATACGTAGCTGTTCCCATGTGATCTACCTCTGCATTTACATGATACATACGTAGCTGTTCCCATGTGATCTACCTCTGCATTTACATGATACATACGTAGCTGTTCCCATGTGATCTACCTCTGCATTTACATGATACATACGTAGCTGTTCCCATGTGATCTACCTCTGCATTTACATGATCTGTGCGTAGCTGTTCCCATGTGATCTACCTCTGCATTTACATGATACATACGTAGCTGTTCCCATGTGATCTACCTCTGCATTTACATGATCTGTGCGTAGCTGTTCCCATGTGATCTACCTCTGCATTTACATGATCTGTGCGTAGCTGTTCCCATGTGATCTACCTCTGCATTTACATGATACATACGTAGCTGTTCCCATGTGATCTACCTCTGCATTTACATGATACATACGTAGCTGTTCCCATGTGATCTACCTCTGCATTTACATGATCTGTGCGTAGCTGTTCCCATGTGATCTACCTCTGCATTTACATGATCTGTGCGTAGCTGTTCCCATGTGATCTACCTCTGCATTTACATGATCTGTGCGTAGCTGTTCCCATGTGATCTACCTCTGCATTTACATGATCTGTGCGTAGCTGTTCCCATGTGATCTACCTCTGCATTTACATGATACATACGTAGCTGTTCCCATGTGATCTACCTCTGCATTTACATGATACATACGTAGCTGTTCCCATGTGATCTACCTCTGCATTTACATGATCTGTGCGTAGGTGTTACCATGAGATCTACATCTGCATGTTATCAAATACATGTGTGCACACCTAGGGGTCATTTTAACATATATGCAATGATATATGCATGTAAATTGCTCTTAAAACTGTGCAGGTCCTGCTGTGTATGTCTGATGGCGTACATGCGCCCACCTTTACTGTACGCATTGCCAAGCCACAGTCTGGGCACAGCATGGGCAGAGTCACAGTTAGGAAATTCCTTGATTTTATGTGCACGTCATAACATAAGTGTGCCTCCAATTAGGTGTAATGTCTGCACCTGGAATATAGTTGTAGCAGTAACCCCTCTCCAGCGCGCCGCCCCCCCCCCTCTCCAGCACGCCACCCTCTCTCTCCAGCACGCCACCCCCCCTCTCCAGCACGCCACCCCCCCTCTCCAGCACGCCACCCTCTCCTCTCCAGCACGCCATCTCCCCTCTCCAGCACGCCACCCCCTCTTCTCTGCTCTGTCCAGTGACGTTTTCAGGCCTGGCAGCCGTCGTCTCCCACTGTGGGGCCGAAAGGGAAGAGGTGCGGGAGAGCAGCTCTGCCTTCACTGCCGCCATGGGCCCCCTTCCTGTCTGGGTCCCCTGCATTGGGGGGCTGCTTGGACAGAATTGACACCACTATTCTCGATTTTAGAAAAGATAATTGAATTAGGATTGTGGATGAAAGATGTGTGAGTGGACAGTAGCAGCAGTTGATGCCTTGACATTGGATACAGCTGTTCACAACTTTCAGCCTTGTCCTAATTCTACCCCTTTGTGTGTCTGTTCCCTTGAGTGCAATATATGCACACAAATGATTGCTTTGAAAGTTAGCTTCAAAGTCTGGGGTAAAAAGTAGTCCATATGGTCTAGGGACAATGCCCCCCCAAAGGGGACATATCTCAAAGCCATTTGCATAGGTAAATAGATATTTAGCAGGGTTGACTGACTTGCCTAATAATTGTTGCCTCAGAGCAGCTAAATACATGCCTGACTTCATAGCCACACAGAATTTTAGCTCCATGAAGAGAGATGCTCCTGGGCGCATGTTTAGGTCAGGGGAGTAAAACAGTCCTATGCATGCTACTTTATGGTTTTGTGCACAAACAGTGTGTGTAAATGTGTGCACATGCTTTTAAAGCAAATACACACCAAGCAACTTCCCTTCATTACTGGCACCTTTGC
The DNA here is from genome assembly GCA_033557465.1 of Ichthyophis bannanicus. Taxonomy (NCBI): domain Eukaryota; kingdom Metazoa; phylum Chordata; class Amphibia; order Gymnophiona; family Ichthyophiidae; genus Ichthyophis; species Ichthyophis bannanicus. The sequence goes on along the minus strand of CM066038.1, from coordinate 485,940,954 downwards.
AGTTCAACCCCTTAATGTTCAATATCTTCCCCAAAAAAAGTGGCCAGTGAAATGGCTTTGGATTATATACACCCACATATTTCACAGATAAATCAAATAAAACAAGACCAATTAAAAAAGAAAATAGAAGGAAATTATATAAAAACTGGGACATTGCCAAGACATGATTATTGGCACCCTTATAAACAATTTAAATCTGTTTGAACAGAAGAACCTCATTCCCACTGCAATAAAATTAGGTGCACCTATGATCAACTGTCAGCACTCACATGACTTGAATCATCCAATTAATGATGGCTCTAATGTTTAAAATGGCCCCATTCACTTCCTGTTCCATTTTCACATGGTAATGACAAGAGAGCTGCCTGAGACCGTCAGAAATGCCATTATCACCAAACATCAAACTTCAAAGGCCATCTCCAAAGACCTTGGGATTCCTGCGTCTACATTTCACAATGCTATTAAGACATTTTCTGCTCATGGAACTGTCAAGAACATAGAAACATGACAACAGAAAAAGACCACATGGCCTATCTAGTCTGTTCTTCCATATCAACCACTACAACATTCCCCTTTTTTCCTTTAGAGAGCCTTTGTCTTTGTCCCATGCTTCTTTGGATTCAGATACTGTCCTCATCTCTACCACCTCCACTGGAAGACTATTCCAAGGATCCACCACTCTTTCTGTAAAGAAATATTTCCACATATCACTAATGAATCTATCCCCCTTCATCCTCATCCCATGTCCCCTCGTAGCAGAACTTGCTTTCAATTGAAAGAGGCTCTCTCCCTGAACATTTATGCCACGGAGGTATTGAAACATCTCAATCATATCACCTCTATCCCGTCTTTCTTCTAAGGTGTACATATTAAGATCCTTAAGTCTATCCTCATATGCTTTATAATGAAAACCATTAACCATTTTAGTAGCCACCCTCTGTACGGACTCCAGCCTGTTTATATCCTTTTGAAGGTGTGGTCTCCAGAATTGCACACAATACTCCAAATGAAGTTGCACCAAAGAGTTATACAGAGGCATCCTCATCTTCTTTCTTCTGCTGGCCATTCCTCTCCCTATGCACCCAAGCATCCTTCTAGCTTTTGCCGTCACCTTTTCTACCTGTTTAAGATCATCAGACACAATCACACCTAGGTCCCGCTCTTCTTTAGTGGACAAAAGTACTTCACCCCCTATACTATATTGCTCCCTTGGAGTGCTGTAACCCAAATGCATGACCTTGCATTTCTTAACATAAAATCTCAGCTGCCAAATTCTAGACCATTCTTCAAGCTTAGTTAGATCCATCCTCATGTTATCTATACCTTCCTGGGTGTCTACTCTATTGCAGATTTTGGTATCATCTGCAAAGAGGCAAACCTTACCCGACAGCCCTTCTGCTATATCACTAACAAAGATGTTAAAAATGGGGCACACCACTGGTAACGTCTTTCTCCTCAGAGTGAGCTACATTTACCTGTACCCTTTGTTGCCTCCCACTCAACCAATTTCTAAGCCAAGCAGTAACTTTAGGGTCCATCCCTAGGGTGCTCAGTTTGTTTATAAGTCGCCTGTGAGGAACGGTGTCATCTAGGGCTCTCCCTCAGTCCAACTCCCTGGTCACCCAGTCAAAGAAATCAATCAGATTTGTCTGACAAGACCTGCCTCTGGTGAATCCATGCTGCCTCTGATCCTGTAATCTGTTGGACTCCAGAAATCTCACTGTTTTTTCTTTCAGCAGTGCTTCCAATAATTTACTCACCACTGAAGTTAAACTAACCGGCCTGTAGCTTTCAACCACATCCTTACCTCCACTTTTGTGTAAAGGGACCACATGTGCCTCTCTCCAGTCCTTTGGCACCATTCCCGACTCCAATGAGGCATTCAAAAGGTCAGTCAGTGGAGCTGCCAGAACGTCCCCAAGTTCCCTCAGTATTCCAGGGTGTATCCCATCCGGTCCCATCGCTTAGTCTACTTTAAGTTTAGTTAGTTTCTCATAAACACAGTCTTCTGAAAATTGTTCAAGATGCCCCTCACTTCTGTTCCTGTTTGTGGGTGTTTTCTGAGGTCTTGTTCCTGGTTCTTCATCTGTGAACACAGAACAGAAATATTTGTTAAATAATTCCACTTTATCCTCATCAGCTTCTACATATTCCTCCCCTTCACCCTTGAGTCCGACAATATCACTTTTGCCCTTCCTCTTCTCACTAAGATATCTGAAAATTGTCTTATTCCCCCATATAACTGCATTGGCTATTTCCTCCTATTTATGAATCTTTGCTTTCCTGACTACTTTGCTAGCTTCTCTAAGTCTTTCCAAATATAGATGCCTGTCTTCCTCTCTCCGTGATTTCTTGTATTTTATGAAGGCCTCTCTCTTTTTCTTCACTTTTTCAGCTACTTCTTTCGAAAACCATAGCGGTCTCCTTTTCCTTTTACCTTTTTTTTACCATTTTAACAAAAAGGTTGGTTGCCCTTAAAATATCCCCTTTCAGTTTTGCCCACTGTTTTTCTACATCCCCCAGTTGTTCCCATCCTGCTAGCGACTCCCTGAGGTATTGGCCCATCTTGGCATGGTTAATTTTCCTAAAGTCTAAGACCCTTGCTTTTGAATGGATTTTAGCAGCCCTTGTCCTAATACTGAACCACACCATTTGCTGATCACTGGATGCAAAATGATCTCCCACTATAACATCAGAAACACTTTCACCATTGATAAGCACCAAGTCCAGTATGGCCCCTTTACGTGTGGGTTATGTTTCCAGTTGCCTGAATAGTTCTCCCTGTAGAGTCCAGGATCTCCTTACTTCTAGATGATACTGCAACAGGAATGTGCCAATCAACATCTGGCATATTGAAATTCCCTATCAGTAGCACTTCCCTAGCAATGCTGCATATGTCTTCAATTAACTCTCCATTCACCTCTTCCTCTTGTGGAGGAGATCTGTATATCACACCAATGCAAATAGATTTCTCTTTCCCTCTTTCTAGTTTAACCCACAATGCCTCCTCTCTCCCTTTTAAGCTCTGTAGTTCCAAAACTTTAATATTATTTTTTACATCTAGTGCCACTCCTCCTCCCCTTCTTCCTACCCTGTCCTTTCTGAATAAAGTATAGTCTGGTATAGTTACATCCCAGTCATGGGATGGGAAGAGGAAAATTAATCCAATAAGTCTTCGAAGGTTAGCGTGAACTATTGGAAAAATACCACATACAACATCCAAATAGCTTAAGGCTGACATGAAGCAGTCTAGAGTAGTGGCTTCAATCCACACCTTATGCCATGCACTAAACAAAGGAGGACTTCATGGGTGAAGGCTAAGGAGGATCCCGCTGCTCAAAGACAGACATAAAAAGGCACGCCTGATCTTTGCCCAAACCCACCTTGAAAAACCACAATCCTTCTGGAAGAATGTTCTGTGGACCGATGAAACCAAACTTGAACTCTTTGGCAATGCAGACTAGCAATATATTTACAGGTAAAGAAATGAAGCTTATAAGTTAAAAAAAAACACCCTTCCTACAGTTAATATGGTGGAGGTTCCATAATGTGGGGCTGTTTTGCTGCCTCAGGAACTGGAGACCTGGAATGTATTAAAGGAATCATGAAGTCAGAGGACTACCAAGATATTTTTGAGTGAAATGTGCTACCTAGTGTCAGAAAGCTAGGTCTGGGTCGAAGGTCATAGGTCCTCCAGCAAAATAATGACCCAAAACATACATTCAAAAATACAAAAGAATGGTTGAAAAGGAAAAAATTGACTGTTTTTTAAACTGGCCAGCAATGAGTCCTGATCTCAATCCAATTGAGAACCTTTGGAAAGAGCTGAAATCTGCCATTGGTAAAAGGAATCCTAGAAACCTTCTTGAGCTGGAACAAATCGTAGTTGAAAAGTGGGAGAAACTACCAGCAGACAGATGTACAAAACTTATAGATGGCTGCAAGAAACGTTTGGAGGCTGTCATCACTGCCAAGAATTGTGCAACCAAATATTAGTGAAGGATACCATTAATCCTGTCCAAGTCATACTTTGTTTTTTCCTCAGAAATGACTACATCTAAGTTGTACAGACATCTTTGTTTTTGTTATATACCTTTGAACATATTAAAATATGATGACATACAGTTGGAATATTTCCAATTATTTCTCAAGATATTGTACACAACATACCTAAAATGCAAGGTTGGCACTAATGTTGAGCAGAACTGTAAGTGAAGGTGCATATTTATTTACATTCTCTTATATACTGCACTATTTGGCATCAGTGCAGTTTACATTGAACAAACTGAAATTACACTGAACAGGGCATTATAACTTGGAGATAACTATTTTACAGGGAACATGGGCTATGGAGGGTTAAGTGACTTGCCCAAGACCACAAGGAGCACCTGTGGGACTAGAAACCCCAGTCCTTCCGGCCCAAGGTTGCTGTCCGCTAGTGGGATTTGAACCCCTGACCTTCTGGCCTGAAGTACCTTTCGCCAACCACTAGGCCACTCCTCCACTCCATAGAGTAAGATGGCTCATCCAGTCTTCCCAGCAGTGATTTGTGCATTTTGAGTCTGTGCACAGAAAGTCCTATATGGAACCCCACATCCACCCTTCCTCCCCCTGGCCATTCACTCAGCCTTTCAAGGTAGTATCATTGCTGCTCCATGTGCAAGTTATCCCCAATGATTTCTTATAGATCCACTGGCTTTAGGGTTGTAACTGCTGCTCTGTGTGGGTTCCCCCAGTGCTTCCTCATAGATCTGATGGCTTTAAGTTTCTAATTGCTGATCTGTACAGGTTACTGAAAATGTCCTATAGTGCCATATAAATGATTAATAATAGTAGTAGTATTAGTAGTAGTGACAGTAGAGTGTCCAGATACACCGGCAACACTGTGACCAGTAAAACAGTGGCTGCCTATATCAATGACGTCACTATCCTGCAGATCCGATGGGTTTATTACAGGCGAGCAGTAAATGCTGCCATCTCCTGCTTACTTAGCGCAAACGCATCTCTGTTAGGAAAAATGAGACTGTCGGAAGTGTCTGCCACAAGTTCTTAAAGAGCAATTCAGCTGCCCGTGGGATAAGGGTGTTTTAAAATCTTGATTAATCAGCATAGAGTTAAGTCTCTTGAGTACATGTAGCGCGGCAGCATCTGAAGATTTTTGTAGCAGTTTTAAAAATAAACAGTGGCGACTTGGATCCAAACAAGTTGATGGAAGACTTACTTGGAATAGCTCACCTTGTTGCTGGGTGCATCTCCCAATCTGCTGATGATGTCTGTGTCCAGAGAAAGCCTCTCTTTCCCACAGGGAGTCCTGGGAGGATGAAATATATTTCTGAGATCTTCAATTTCTCATAAGGTCTGTGTAGAAATAAATGTTAAAAAGCACATTGTAGGTAAGACCTTTGGTGGGACCCAGCAACTTCACCCTGTTCCTTTCATGTGCTGCTTTTGGATCCTGCTCCCCTTATTCTCCCATTTACCACCCATGGGTGCCTTAACCATTTGCACTTAGTTCTACCCTGGTCATGTCCGCAGTATCCCTGGCCAGCTCAGGGAACAGAAGACTTGAGCCAGGAACTGAACCTAGATCATTCCACATAGCAATATGAAGCACTGTCTCTGAGCCTTGAGGTTGCCCCAGCAGGTGGAGTCTTTCTACTGAACCAATAAAATACATTTCAGCAGGAGTCCAGATCTCTCTAGCACTGTTTATCCAGCTGTTCCCTGATACTTCAACCCTGGCAATCATGTGCAAACTTCCATCACTCTGCATGTTCCATGATAACTGTGGCGCTCCATTCCCAGGATCAGCAGATGGGATGCAATTAATCCAAATATCTTTGTCAGGTGCCCTGTGTTTATGAGAGCATATTTCATTTGCTTTATGCTTCATTTCCCCTCCTACAATGCAGAACATCTGAACCATCAGATTAAGCTCAGACGTGATATGGTAACAGGCAAGAAGATCCCGGAGGTCGTGGCTCAAACCCAGATTGTCCCGCTGACTATCCTGGTGGCCTTGGCCAAGCTTCTTTATTTCTCATCTCCTCTGGTAGCCACTCAGGGGCAATTTTATGAACCTTTTCCATGTATAAATCTCTCTCATAAAATTATGTCATGTCTAATGATAATGTGTGCTCGGGGGGAGCTGGGATAGAGTCAGGGCTGGCCCAACCACCAGGCAAACAAGATGGGTGAGAGCTTCTGAGGGGCAGCAGAGAGCAGGGCATTCAAAGCCACACAATAGAGTCTGACTGCGGGGGGGAATGGGGGGGGGGACATAAGGTGTAAGGTTTGCCTAAGGCGCCAACACCTTGAAACAACTGCACTAGCCCTGGATGGAATCATGATTTCTGTGCATATTCTCTAAAATCCATACATACGAGCGTAGAGCATGCCCATTCTTCAGCAGGTGAAATGTCTGGGCTTCAGTCTGGGTATGATTTCTGCCACTTTACCCCTTGAAGTTTATAAAGATGTATGGATGCCTCCTTCCCATCTCCAAACATAGGCACTCTGCTATAAAAGTACCCTCATGGAAGGTAAAGTCAAGAACATGCGTACTTTGTTAAATAGGGACATAATTGGTGGGCTACTTGTGGAAAATCTAGATGAGATCAACCCTAGGGCTGGTGTAAACGCCCGCGCCTGGATTTCTCAAGAACACTTGCAAATTATAGCATTTTATGGTTTACATGTGTAAATTTGCACTCAGCCCATGTAGACGCCATTGACCTGTCACGTGAACTTACAGAATTGCAATCAGTTAAAGTGCGTACATAAAGGCCCATTCATGTACCTAAGTCACTGAAAATAGGTGATTTATATGCATTGAAGGTGCATCAACATATTGACAACTCCTTATAAAATTACCCCCTTAAAGCATAAGCTCTTTGGAGAAGGAACATGAGCCTGTATGTAATTTGTTACCAAGACTGCTGCTTTGATGCATGATGCATAAACGTAGTGGTGGTGGTAGATAAAGGAGAGTGCAGCGGAGCATAGAGAGAGCACATGGGGGCTTAGTCAAGTGAGCAACTATTCTAAATCCATACAGAAGACTATCCAGAAAATGTACACTGCTAAGCCTGCATTCCTTTATAGTAAGACTGGCATTGTGCACACAACAGCCAAAGATGCACTGCAGTGGCAGGGTACTGGCATTATGGACTCCCCCCTCCCCCCCCCCCATCCTGTAGCAATCCTATAAAAAGGCATCATACTTTTAGATATGAAACTTTGCTTTGCATGTATGTGTGTGCCCACTCTTCCCGCAGGAAAAAGAATGTGATGAGGCTCTTTTAGTTTCTGTGGCTGTCAAGATCTATTGTTACCAAGCTTGCATGGGTTAAATCAGTGTTTTTCAACCTTTTTTGTGCAAAGGCACACTTTTTTCATGAAAAAAATCACGAGGCACACCACCATTAGAAAATGTTAAAAAAATTTACCTCTGTGCCTATATTGACTATATATAAAGTAATTCTCTTGAATAGGAATCAAACACTCACACCAACCCCCCTCCCCTGCTGGTTCACACCAACCCCCCTCCCCTGCTGGTTCACTCACACCACCCCCCCCCCTCCACTGCTGGTTCACTCACCCACCCCCCTGTCACTTACTCACCCCTCCTGCTGGTTCACTCACCCCACCTCCCCCCCCACCTCCACTGCTGGTTCACTCACCCACCCCCCTGTCACTTACTCACCCCTCCTGCTGGGTCACTCACTCACTTACCCCCCTCCCCTGCTGGTTCACTCACACCATCGCCCCCCCCCCTTGCTGGTTCACTCACACCACCCCCCCCCCTCCACTGCTGGTTCACTCACTCCCCCCCCTTGCTGGTTCACTCACACACACACACACACCCCTCTGCCCAAGCCGCTGCTTCTGCTTTGTACAGAGCAGCGGCTGCGCTACACTTACATTGAAAAGTAAAGAGAAACTGTGTCAGGAGCCCTCCGGTCATCGCAGAGCCCGAGGAAGTGATGTCATAGGGGCGGGCTCCTCACAGGCTGTCTTTCCTTTTCAAATTAACTTTATTGCAGCTAAAGTTAATTTGAAAAGGAAAGACAGCCTGTGAGGAGCCCGCCCCCATGACATCACTTCCTCGGGCTCTGCATGATCGGAGGGCTCCTGACACAGTTTCTCTTTACTTTTCAATGTAAGTGTAGTGCAGCCGCTGCTCTGTACAAAGCAGAACCAGCGGCTGCACTGCTATAGGGAATCGCGTTCGCGCCGCGGACTTCGGCACAAAAGCCGGTTTTTTGCTCTGGCCGCTCCCGATCTTGCGGCCAGAGCAAAAAACCGGCTTTTCAATGGCCGGTTTTACAACTGTGCTGGCAGCCGGCCTGGCCATGGAAAAACCGGCCAGGCCAGCTGAAAACCGTCCGGTTGGCAACCCTAATTTGTGAGCCGAGGCCACATGTTACGGATGAAATTGGAATTTTTCCCACGGCACACCAGACAATATCTCACGGCACACTAGTGTGCCGCGGCACAGTGGTTGAAAAACGCTGGGTTAAATAACTCAATGTGGATGATATTTTATTCGCTCAGCAGTTTCCTCTTGCTCCTTTGGGCTTCTGGCTTCATCAGAATCACAGCTGGGAACTGGTACTTGGAACATTCAGTACTAACTACCCAGGGATTTTTTCCCCCTGTTTTATATCCCCACCCAGCTCGCTTGGCCCATTTCAGTAACTGCCTTCAGCCAAGAGGGTTGCAACAGAACCTCTTCGAGAACCCTGAAATCATGGGCCTAAATCCAGCCACTAGGGGCTGGCATTGCACAGCAGCCTTGGGGTCGATATTCAGCATTGTTAGAAGTGCCTGATTGCTGCCGCTGAAACTAAAACTGGATAATAAGCACTGGAGCCTATCCAGCATATGGAGTTGAACATCCGGATTCACTGGCAATCAGTGTTGCTGTCAGTCAACAGCAATACTCACCTGGTTTGGTTATCCAGTTACAGCTGAATATCACCACTAACTGGATGGTTACTGGGAGTGTCCCAGTTCCATCCATACACTGCCCCGAAATAACTGGACATTTTTGAGGCTGTCTGTCGGGATATTCATTGCCACTAACCAGTTATCCTGCTGAATATTGGGATTGCCACTATTTATGTAGTTTACAGATGCCCCTTGACTCTTGCGTTCTCCTTCCTCCGCAGAAAATATGCCAAATCTCGCTCATCAGGGGTGTGTCATGCTCATTTGAAGGCTCTCACACTCTATGCTCTGCGGTCCTTCTCGGTGCTGGTGCTTTCATGAGAAGCAAGCTTAAGAGAAGAAAAGAAATCTTAGCATGCACCCTCCTGCCTCCTGTGACCAATTAATTCATTCAGCTCCTGATGCAATGAGAAACACTTCAGCAAAGCTGCCAGTATCATCAGGGGAACCAGGTGGTTAGGGCTGGCTCGAGTTAGTTCCAGGTGTTGACATCCTAAGCCATAAACTCCTCCTGGCTGTGAGAATCTATTGTTTAGCTTTGAATACCCTCTCTTTGCTCCCCCCTGCCCCAGAAGCTGCCACCTTAAGCAACTGCCTAGTTTGCCTGATGGTTGGGCCGGCCCCACAGGTGTTGTCTAGTGCCAGAAATGTACCAGAAATAGGGAGAGTAACTTGCAGAAGGAAACAGTGTGTCTGCTGGAGATTTCCAGGCCCCACCCACCAAGGATTCTGCAGAGTCAGCAAGAAGAGCAACTGGACCCTGCACCTTGACTCCTGACGACTCTACCTGGTCTTCAATGCTGGCACGGCGAGCATATTCAGAACGTGTGCTTACAGACGAGCACATCTTAATGCTAATCTCATGATGCATAAGATGAATGTCAAGACGTGCTGGTCCATGGTGTGCTTGCATGTGCTCATGGTGGCTGCACTGAACACCACATAGTGAAGTAGGGAACCATGGCACAGCGCCCACTGCTCAAAGAAAACAAGAGACCAGAGAAACAGTGGAGCCAGATGCCAGGGGAGAGAAGCAGGGGACAGAGGAGAAGGAGAGGTGGACGATGATGAATGCTGGGGATGGGGGACTGGAGCCAGTGGGAAGAGACAGGAGAGGATGCTGGGGGAGAGGGTAAGGTGGGGCAGATCTTGATGGACAGAGAAGGTGAAGTTAAGTCCGTTGCTGGAGGGGCAATGGGAAGAAGATGGGAAAGAGAGTGAAAGGCCAGGGCAGATCTTGAGGAAAGGAGGGGGAGAGGTGGGGCAGTAGCTGGAGAGAGACAAAAGGCATGGATGTCATGGATGGATGTTGGGGAAGACAGAAACGGAGGGTTGATTATAATAAGAGGTAAGAAAAGGGAAGGAGGGGCACCTTTCCTCTGTTCACCTGCTAGACTCTGAGAAAGACTCTTCTTGCCCTGGGGTAAGCAGCATGGAATCTATGTACACTTTGGGATCCTGCCAGGTACTTGTGGCCTGCACTGGATAGAGGGCTTGATGGATCTTTAGTCTGACCTTGTATAGTAGTTCTTACGTTCTTAACAGTTTTCTGTGCAGGACTTAGATGTTTATTTTCCATCAAAAAAACAATGTTTATCAGTGTTTTCTCATTGGGTACCTTTTCTGGTGAAATGAGATATGTATGGCTGCATCATATAGGAATCATTAGCATGGAAAAACTGAGTGGAGGAAACAAGATAAGCCAGGGGAGGGCTGAGAGAGTATCAGGGAAGTGGAGGTTTTCTGCTGTTTAAGCCACTATTATCCAAAGTGTTTTTTTAGTGTTTATCGGTTAAAATCTAAAATCAAAATCAAAAGAACTTCTATTTTCTGAATTTTAGCCCAATATTTTTCAGCAGGAGGACAGTAGAAGAGAAGAGAACATTTACCAACATCTATTTCACAATTACATTTTTTAGTGGGTAAAAGCCCAGCTTGCCACATCTTGACAGGGCCCACTGAATCCTGTGCATTATAAAGTACATGGACTGCAGTAGGCAGGCTGATAAGGATATATGCAATTGACTGACTTGAAATCCACTCCCAGTTGACCTTAACTCGATCTATATCCTTTTCCCATGTTTATTAGTTTATTCAAGAACTTGATATACTGATTTTAGACCTGAAGGATGCTTCAAAGCGGTTATCAATAACAATCACTAAGTACAAAGAAGTGGAAAATTACATTTGTTCATAAGAGATTAAGGGGAAAGATTATACATGGGGGAGTAGAAGTGGGAGGGCAAGAAGGAAATAATGAGAAGACTATCCATCTCAGTCACGCCCCAAAGCCAGATCTGGTGAATCCCCAAACACCAAGGTAAGCAGGTGAGTTTTCAAGGTGGATTTAAAGCGCACACAATTTGGCTTCCCTCTCAAGTGATAGAATAATGAATTCTAAAGAAGCAGAATGTAGCTTGAGAAGGCGGCACGTGTAGACATACCGAGGTAGTGATTATAGGCAATTAGAAGTCTTAGATGATTACTAGGATTAGAATGGGTTGGATGAGTTGAATTATAAGGGATGAATAAGTCTGATAGATAGCCAGTAACACCAGTATGTACAACTTTATGCATAATCAGATTTTAAAATAGATTCTGAAAGTAAAAGGAAGCCAATGAAGAAACAAAAGAGATAATTTGGAAAATAACAGTCAAGTCACATGAATTACAATTCAAGGAGAAATTCACAAACCATCTCTAAGCTGAGCCGCAATCAAACAAGGGAGGAGGGGGGGGGGGGAACAATGGAGAAAAAAAAATAGAAAAGATAAAATTATAAAAGGAAAAACAGGCACTAGGCATAACCCCCAACCCATATATCATGCCATTGTATAGCAAACCCTTCCAATGAATGGAGTACAGATGAACAATTTCTTCATATCTATAAAAGTGCATAGTTGCTCAGGAAAAAAAGAAAATATATCTTATTTCAAGAAAACTAACAATACATTTGCAAGAATATCTAAGAAAAAAGGTAGCATCTAGTGCTACTGTCTTCTGTTACATCACCAGAAATAACTTTCTTCTCTCTTGGGTACTTCATGCAACATCTGGATATAACTGTACTTTTTGACCATAGATTAAGATTTTAGAATTTTTAAGCAGAGACACAAAATCATTCTAAAGTCCTGTTTGAATACAAAGCTAACTAATAAAGTAGCTCTATCCTGAACCTCAGTCGATGAAGTCTCTAGTAACGCTGACACATTCGATGGTTCTTCAGTCGATTCTTTCTGAGATTTCCTTGGAAGGAAGCAAATCTCATTTCCTGGAAGGATACCCTCAACTGGAAGTTTTAATGTCTCAGTCATATATGTCCTAAAGGTTTCCAAAGCTGAAAGACCAGGAACCTTTGGAAAGTTTGAAAACCTGAGGTTCAAATGCCGTAGTTGATTCTCAAATCTTTCCAAGTGTTGATGTATAACAAGTTTATCTTTCATCAGGATATCTAAAACCAACTTAGAGTCCTCATTTTTTTTCACAGTAGAAGTTTTCTGAAATTCTTTAACTAAGTGCAAATGATCTTGATTTAAAGTATCCACTGTTTGCACCAGAGAGTTTATTTCATTGAAGCATTTAGAGACTGAGGCATCTAAGTTCAATAACATGCCCCAAATAGACTGAAGAGTTACCTCCATTGTAAGTTATTCAACATCGGGGGAAGACCCCAGGGATTCAGACCAAGCAGCACTCTCCATGACCTCTTCTGAGGATATTCCCAGCTCAACTGAGGGGGTTGAAGGTTTGCCTGCCTCACGCTAATGAACAGTCTCGAGGGTGGCATCCGCCTCCGTCCTCTCCCCAATTGGCTTGCTAATCAGACTTGAAGTCATATGCTGGACACCTCCGTGCTCCTAGGTGGTTTCAGTGCTCCATCCACATTTGCCACAGTGGGAGGCTTACCAGTGGGATCCTTAGGAACGTGATAAGTTGCAGTGTCTCAATCAGCATTCTCTGCTTCAAAGCATTAAGCATTGCCGTCAGCATTAGAGGTCTTGGCTGGTGGCTTGTTTCATTTTTTCAATGGCATAAGGAAACCAGGTTAAGAAATGAGATTGCAGAGGAGTCAGACCAGATGCTGCTACAAACGTATTGCCATCTTGGCTCCTCCCCTTTTTCCGGAGGCTTTTAAGGACAGAGGAAATATGGTCAAACTTATTGGTAGTTATTAGAAGAATAGCAACTGAGTTTTGTAGAGGGCTGATTAGTGAAGTCCATAATCAAAGGAGTTGACGTAAGCCATACGACTCAATAGAAGAGTGAATACAAGAGTTTTGAAATCAGCTGTATCTAGAAATGAATTCAAAGAGCAGATTTCCCAAGGAAGAATAATGAAGATTTAAAGACCTCTGAGATTTGCATTTCAAATGATAAGAAGGAGTCAATTTTACAACTTAGTATTGTGATACAGTCATAAAAGAAGTCTGATTGATGTTTAATGAGTGGAGAAAAAGAAAGAAGCAGGTGTTGGTGCACCACCCATGTGGCTTTGATTTCAACAGATTCAGCTTCATGCTATGGCCTTCGAGCCATCCATTGTGCGACTAGGTTGAGCTTAGAATTTAATGGTGAGAGATCAGGGGATGACGAATCAGTGAACTATTTGTATTTCATCAGCGAAAATGTAACCACCATGCAGCCCACTGCTCTGAATGATGGTAGCCAGAGTTACAAGAAACAAATTGTATTTTGAATCCTAGTTACTTCTTTGAGCAATAAACTTTGCAAGAATCTATCATTCAAGATACTGGGTAACCCAATGGTGTGCAAATGCACAAATTAGATCAGGTTCATCTATAAATGGAAAACCTGATTTTAAATGTGCCAGTGTACAATGTTTCCTCTCTACCCATTTACATTATTGTGCAGCGGGAAGACCGGTCTTGGACAACAGTGTTGGAAAGGGAATAGTCGGCACCTTCTGTTACGTTTGTTAAATTCCAAATACCAGCTGACTGCCTCAGAGGCCAATTTATCATACTTCTGTTAATTAAAAATGTGGGTTTGACCATACAGGTGTATGGCAAGCGTGTGCACACCAAGAGAGCAATAGGAGCAGCAATGGCCACTCAAGTAATAGGCATGTCCCGTCAAGTTCTCAAAATCCTCCAGTAGCCCTAAAGCACTTTACCTGTGTAGGAATCCTTGGTGGTATTTATAAAAATGTGGCAAGACAACCCTTTTCTGATCTTTGGAGTTTTCAGATGATTGTAACAATATTTTAGGGGGTTTAAATCTTTCTAGATTTATACTCCAGGCACTGTCTGAAAAATCTCACTTTTTGGCTTTCAGTCCCACTCTTTGGGGCAGTAAATCTCAGTTTTTGGGATGGTCTCCCTTTGGCATCTCTGCCCATAGTATCCAAAGCATGTCTAGGCCCAGCCAACCCAGAGACTAGACATTCATTGGGGGAGGAAGGGAGCAGTGGAAGAAGAAGTAAAAGGAACTACTGGCCTTACCATAAGATAAGTGCCCCAGTCAGATCTGGGAAAAAGATGGTATTTCCCAGATTTGCACATCCCTCGTTCAGAGGGCATGAATGGTCTGTGCATATTTACTAAACCCCACGATAGTGATGTGGATTTGGGCCACACTACTAGATGCAAGGGGATGGAGAAAGGCATCCCCCTGAATTTAGCACTGTTCGCTGCATTAATACCTCCAAGGGGAGCAACCAGAGCCACCCACTGCGCTGGCAATAGTTGTTCCCTACCAAGTGCTGGCAATGCAGGCTTTCAAGGCCCATGCCCCCCACCCAGGCACCACCGAGATGCATGCCGCCTGCATGGTGCAGGTTTTTAGTGCAGGCCCTGTGCTACCAGTTTAGTAAATATGCTCCTTAGGTAGTGCTAGAGAAAGGATTAGAAGACTGTAAAATCTTTATCTGGAATTAGAGGAACAGAGAGTGAAAGAGTTTCTGTCTAGCTATGGGGGAGTAAGGAGAAGTACTCTCAAGGAGTTCCCTAGAGTGCTGAAGGAGAATCCACTGATAAAGCAAATTCTTAGTGAGGGGGAAGGAGTATTCTTCAGGAGGACTCTGGAGTGCTTTTGCTGACAGAAAGCTGTTTAAGCAGAAATCACATAGAAGAGTTTGACTGGTGCTATAAAAACACAGGAGTTGAAGTTTACGATAAGTGGGAGGCAGATTTGCATTTCTTACCGGACCCTGTTCTGCTTCTCCAATGGTAAATAGGGTTTCATTTTAGTCACACTAAAAAAGTTTTACTACCGTCTTTACAAGCACCTTTCTGCTGTAATAGTAAAAATGACTATGTCACCAGCAGTACTGAACTCCTCTACTGAGCTATAAATCCATCAAGACACGCATGTCTTTATGTCAAGTGCATTTTTATTTGTGATAATTTTCTTATAGGCTTTGTTAATGATTTACTTGCCCATCCCTGTGGTCTTGGAAA
This sequence comes from Ichthyophis bannanicus, assembly GCA_033557465.1. Taxonomy (NCBI): domain Eukaryota; kingdom Metazoa; phylum Chordata; class Amphibia; order Gymnophiona; family Ichthyophiidae; genus Ichthyophis; species Ichthyophis bannanicus. The sequence continues at coordinate 485,925,583 of CM066038.1, read as the reverse complement.
ATAGGCAATATTCTGAGCTGCCGTGCAGATTCAAGCCTCAGGTAAGATACTTAACTTCGTGTTCACAGACAGCACAGTTACTTACCTGTAACAGGTGATCTCTGGGAACAGCAGGAATAAGTCTTCACATATGGGTATCGTCGGTACAGACGGAGCCTGCGCGGGAACGCTCCCCAGCGTCCAATAAGAAAGCTTTTGGGAGCATCCCACGGCACCTGAGTGCTGCCTTCCCGCCTTTACCAACCGCCTCTCTCCAGTTCGAGTTTTAAAGCTGACACAAAGAGAGAGAGAGAGAGGGAAAGATAGATAGAGAGATACAACTCCTAGGGGAGGTGGGTGGGTTGTGAAGACTTATTCCTGCTGTTCCCAGAGATCACCTGTTACAGGTAAGTAACTGTGCTATCTCCAGGAACAAGCAGGAATGAGTCTTCACATATGGGGACTCCCTAGCTGCAGATGCCAGGGAGAGACCCCAGAGTTGTTTGTCCTTGAAAAGGACTCTACCTCCCCCCATGGATCTCTGGCATCCAACCAGGGTAGGTGGGTAGGAGTTGATTAGGAATGGAACAGGTGTTTGAGAACAGCCTGACCAAATGAGGCATCCCGGTGGGAGTCCTTGTCCAAACAGTAATGGGCTGTGAAGGTATGAATCGAGGCCCAGGTGGCCGCTCGACAGATCTGGTCGATGTACACAGAGTTTAGATGAGCCATTGAGGCTACCATGGCCCTGACATTGTGAGCTGTGACATGGCCCTCCAGAGACAGGTTCCTACTCTGGTAGGCGAAAGAAATACACTGAGCAATCCAGTTGGACAGTGTTCTCTTAGAAACTGGAAGTCCTAAATGAGAAGGATCCAAAGCAACAAAGAGTTGAGAAGACTTTCTATGTTGCTGTGTTCTTTGTAAGTAAAAGGCGAGAGCTCTTTTACAATCCAAAGTATGAAGATTTCTCTCTGCACTTGATGCATGAGGTCCTGGAAAAAAGACAGGTAAATATACCTCTTGGTTCAGATGAAAAGGCGAGACCACTTTGGGCATAAAGTGTGGATTGGTCCTAAGGACTACCTTATCAAGATGGAACCTTGTATAAGGTGGATTAGCCACCAATGCTTGCAATTCACTGATGCGGCGTGCTGAGGTGACTGCAATGAGAAAGATAACCTTCCAAGAAAGAAATTTCAAGGAGGTGGTGGCTAAAGGTTCAAAGTGGGGCTTCATAAGCTGGCCAAGAACCAGATTTAAATCCCATGCCACTGGAGGTGGTCTAATGGGAGGTTTAGTTAAAAGAAGGTCTCTCATGAATTTTGCTATAAGAGGATGAGAGGAAAACAGGCTGTCCATTGAGAGGCTTGAGGGATGCTGCAATAGCACTCAAATGGACTCTTACCGAATTCGTTTTGAGGCCTGCATGGGAAAGATGCAGAAGATACTCTAGTAAAGAATTCAAAGGTATTGCAAGAGGGTTAAGACCCTTCTCTGAACACCAAATGGTAAATCTTTTCCATTTGAAAGCATAGGAACATCTAGTGGAAGGCTTTCTAGAAGCATGAATAATATCTCTGACTTGCTGAGAGAGATGGAAAACTTGAAGGTCTAGGCCTTCAGCAACCAGGCCCTGAGATGGAGAGACTGGGGGTTTGGGTGCCACAACGTTCCGTTTTCCTGGGAGAGAAGATCTGGAGCAGAGCCCAACTCCAGTGACGGATCTTGAGAGATATGCAGAAGTAGAGGGTACCACACTTGGCGTGGCCAATGTGGTGCTATGAGGATCATAGAACCTCGGTCTCTCTGAAGCTTGAATAGTGTTTTGGGAATTAGGGGAATGGGTGGAAAGGCATAAAGGAAGTCTTGACCCCAGTGAAGGAGGAAGGCATCCTTGGCCTGAACTCCCTGACACGGAATCCTGGAACAGAACCGGGGAAGTTTGGCATTCCACGGACTTGCAAATAGGTCTATGTCCGGGGTTCCCCAAATTCGAAAAATCCTGGCTACCTGGTCCCTGTGAAGGGACCATTCGTGTGGAATCAGAACTCGACTGAGTCTGTCTGCCCAAGAGTTTTGAACGCCTGGAAGATATACTGCCAGAAGATGAATGTGACGCTCTCTGGCGAAGGCCCACAGTCACAAAGCTTCGTTGCAAAGCGACAGAGAGCCAGTTCCCCCCTGCTTGTTTACATAGAACATGGCTACTTGGTTGTCCATGTGAATGAGGACTGTCCTGTAGCTGAGCAGGGGATGGAACACTCTGAGAGCTAAGAAGATTGCTCTGAGCTCCAAGAGATTGATGTGGAAAGAAGTCTCCTGTGGAGAGCAGATGCCCTGGGTGGAGAGATCTTGCAGATGAGCTCCCCAACCCATTGGAGAAGCATCTGTTGTGAGGGTTGCTTGGGGTGGTGATGGTTGAAAAGGGGACCCCAACAACAGGTTTGGAGAGGACTTCCACCACTGGAGAGACCAAAAGAGGCAACTGGAGTTTACTATTTTGTCTGACAGGCAACCTGATGCCTGAGTCCATTGGGTGGACAAAGTCCATTGAGCTGCCCTCATGTGAAGGCGAGCATATGGAACCACATGCACAGTGGATGCCATGTGGCCTAAGAGTTGTAACATTTCTCGAGCAGTTAAATGGGGCTTTAACTGTATTTGGGAGGCTAACTGCACCAAGCATAGGCAACGGGCCTGAGGAAGATAGGCCCTTGCAGTTGTGGTATCCAACCAAGCCCCTATAAACTCGAGGGACTGAGTAGGGGTGAGATTGGATTTTGGGATGTTTATTACTAGTCCCAAATACTGAAGGACACGCATTGTGCAGGTTAGACAAGTCTTGGCCTCTGCTTGAGATGGAGCTCGAATGAGCCAGTCGTCCAGATATGGGAAGACGAATATTCCTAGAGTGCGTAGAAATGCAGCTACTACTGCCATGCATTTCGTGAACACCCTTAGTGCAGAGGCCAGACCAAAAGGAAGCACCCTGTATTGGTAGTGCTTTCCTTGAAAAAGGAACCGAAGGAACCTTCTGTGAGTTGGATGGATGAGGACATGGGTGTACGCATCCTTGAGATCTAGAGAACAAAGCCAGTCCTGACTCTGAAGGTATGGAAGCAGAGCACCGAGAGAAATCATCTTGAATTTCTCCTTGAATAGAAATTTGTTCAATTCTCTGAGATCTAAGATGGGTCTGTAGCCCCCTGTTTTCTTTGGGATAAGAAAATAAAGAGAGTAGAACCCTGTGCCTTGTTGAAGAAGAGGTACTTCTTCTATTGCCCCTTGGGCAAGAAGGATGGCAATCTCCTGACCTAGAAGGTTGAGGAGAGATGTTGGAGAATTGAACTGTTTCACCATGGTGTGAGGGGAAGGCTCAAGAAATGAAGCTTGTACCCTTCCCTTATGATGGAGAGTGTCCATTGCTCTGCTGTGATTTGCTCCCATCTGGGAGCAAAGTAAGTCAACCTTCCTGGGATGGTAAGGGGCTCTGGTCCTTCCAGAGCTAGAAAGGCTAAGTTCTCTAGTTGCAAGTCAAAGGCCCTGAGGAGGCTGAGGCTGCTGGGCCGTGGAAGGCCTAGCAGCCTTTGACTTGGCCTGTTTAGATGGTTCCTGACGCTTTGCAGCAAAACGACCTGCAGAAGATGCCTGTTGACCATAAGCAGGATAGTATCTTCCCTTTTTGGAAAAAGATGTCTTTTTGAACAATCTTTTCTTAACAGGAGCAGAGGTAGACTTTGAAAGTCGATCCAAAGCAGAGTTTTCAGCATCCATCTGAGTGGCCTTTGCTTGCCAATCCTTACCAAAAAGGTTTTCACCTGTACAAGGGAGGTTTCCCAATTCATCTTGGACCCAGAGCTCCAAATCAGAAGCTTGTAGCCAAGCAATTCTGCATGCCCCTATGGCAATAGCCGAAGCTCTGCTTACACACTCAAAAGAGTCAAAGGCTGCACGGTTGGAAAATTTGGAGACATCTTGGGTATGTTTGAGCCAAGTGAGAAACTCCTGTCTTTTATCCTCTGAAATGAAAGGGGTTAAAGTCTGCAGATGATCTGTGACTTCTTTTAGAAACATTCCTATATAGAGACTATAGGAATTGATCCTAGCAGCTAGCATAGCAGCTTGGAAATCCCTTCGGTCAAAAGCATCCAGGGTCCTGCATTCACGCCCTGGAGGATTAGATGAGTGTCTTTTTGCACTCTATCTTCCTCATGGCAGACTCTACCACAATAGAGTGGTGAGGAAGCTGAGTCTTGTGGAAGCCAGGACAAGAAGGGACACGATACATGGTGTCTAACCTGCGAGAATGAGGAGAGGTGGTGAGAGGTGTCTCCCACATCCTCAACATGAGATCATACAGAATCTCATGAACAGGTAAAGTAGCTGCCTCCTTAGGAGCTTTAGGATATTGTAAAATATCCAACTCCTTGGCTCTGGGTTCTGACTCAGTGGTCACTGTGATAGAGAGGCCCCTAGCCATTTCCCTAACAAAGTCTTGAAAAGACAAGTCTTCTGGAGGAGACATTCTTCGTTTAGGTGAAGAAGACTCCTGAGGAAGAAGTATCGATGCTTCTACAGAACCCTCAGACTCATCAGAGTCCTCAGAGGAATCTAAGTATCGCCTGTCTGGATGCTCCTGTAAAGCCCGATAACCGTATCGAGTGGGATCGACATCGGGAGTAATCGGTACCGGTTCAGTATCGATGGGCATCATAGGACAGGGTACCATTGCAGTCGACACCGAAGCCGATGTCGATGCAACCGGTACTGGTACCGGGAGTGATGCCGGTACTGGAGCCGGTACCAGCAACGGGGATTGTTGCGGTACCGGAGGCGTCACAGCCTGTATGAAAGCCGTTAATGCATGGTCAGAATCTTCTGATCCATCGATGCCACCAAAGTCTGGATGTCGGTACCAGTGGGAGCCACCGATACCCTAGAACACGGCAACAGGTGATCTGTCGAGGCTGAGCCATCAATGTCAACCTGTGACCCCATAGATAATGCTTTGGAAGCCGAAGCTTCCCGCCGGGATAACTTTGCCGGTGCGGAATCCTCGAGGGCAAGCCCGGAGGCATCTCGATGCTTGGAGGGAGATCTGTGCTTGGTTACCAGAGATCCATGGGGGGAGGAAGAAGAAGCCCTGGAAGACATCGATGCCACCGAAGCTGCATCAGAGGGAAACAGGGTACTGAGCTTGGCTGCTCGGTTCTGCCGACCTCTTTTAGACATCATGGTACAGGACATACAATCCGTGATGGAATGGTCAGGTCCCAAACACTTTAGACACCAGTCATGGGTGTCGGTGACAGAAATAGTACCGCCACATTTTGTGCATTTTTTAAACCCAGAAGCGGGCTTCTCCATGAGGAAAATATTTTTAGGCCTAGGGCCCAAAAACGGAAAATGCACAGTAAAGATAAAGCGTTTTTTTTTTGTTTTTTTTGAAAGAAAGAAAAGAAAGACCGGCGGTACCGGTCCGACGTCGAAGAAGGCAGACGCGACACAAAAGAATAAAGAAAAAATAAAGAACTTCTTCTGCGGTGACAGGAACACGACCTGTTGGCTCCGCGGAAAAGAAGAACTGGAGAGAGGCGGTTGGGAAAGGCGGGAAGGCAGCACGCAGGCGCCGTGGGATGCTCCCAAAAGTTTTCTTATTGGACGCTGGGGAGCGTTCCCGCGCAGGCTCCGTCGGTACCGACGATACCCATATGTGAAGACTCGTTCCTGCTTGTTCCTGGAGATTGTCTTCCTTCATCACTTTTAAGATCACAACTTCAACCTCTGTATCAATATATTTTGGAAATGATCAACTCTTCGCTTAATGATGGGCATCTTCCAATAGCCTGGAAAAAAGCGTCTGTTAAACTATTTTGAAAAAGGGATCTGTAGTTTCAGATCTAGTGGAGAATTATCGACTACTCTCTTCACTTACCTTTCTTGCAAAAATTGTACAGAAAATAGTATTTATTCAATTGAGAAAAGAAATATATCAGGGTTTAGATCCCATCATAGTACGGAAACATGTTAACATTTATGTTAAGCGGAATTAGTAAGTTTCTTGATACTGGACATGTGGCTCTTATAGTATAGAAGTAAGATTTCAGTTTGAATTTTTCAGTTTCCATTGTTCTGTTACAAGCCTGCTTCACAGGGTGTGGTTAATTAAATCAACTCTGCAACCTGACCAAGTTACCTGATCTAGTTCTGGTCATCACAGTTCCAAGAGACTACACAAAGCTAAGCTTTCAGACTTTACAATTGCCTGTTTTTTTAATATAAATTTTAACTCTTGGCTATAAGTTTTTAGGAATATTCAGACTGCCTACATTCCTTGCATAGCTTTTAAATCAGATATCTGAGAGTGCCCTCAGTTCATATAGGGCCCGATTCCATTGAAGACGTAGATCTCCTTTGTATGTCCGTGCTGACCCAGAAATACAACGGAGATCGTGATTCTGATCCTGCAGGACATGTCTAATCCTGCGGGACATGTCTAATCCTGCAGGATCAGAATTGCAAACAGCACTGTACGTGCAGGCTGGGACTGTGATTCAGTCCCGGCCTGCATGTACAGTGCTAGCCCAGCTAACTCAGCCAGGGCTTTTAAATGGAGCCGTGGTGCCATGGCATCCCATTGCCATGGCACCGCGGCTCTATTTAAAAGCCGCGATGCCAGCTGCTGCCCTACAAAGTTAATTCCCTGCAGCCTGACCCCCGATCCAGCCTCCTAAGGCCAGGGTCGGACTGCGGGGGGATTAACTTTGTCCTCCCCAGCCCCTTCCGTTCCCCGACACTATGAAAAAAAAGCATCCAGGGAAGTTATTCCACCCCAGGGTGGAATAACTTCCCCAGACATTTTGTCGGCCCTGGACGTACAGGGCCAACATTAGAATCGGCCCTGTAAGTCCAGGGCTGGCGACTGCCCACTGCCTGCCCACTCTCCGCCCCCGGGCTGCCTCTTCCCCACCCATGACTAACTTCTCCGCACAACCGGTTGGGAAGTTATTTGTGGGCCTGCAGCCGTTGGGATGTCCATCCCCGCTATTCGTGGTTCGGAATAACCCCCACAAGGTCTACTGGCCAGGAACACTTAACTTCTCACCCACCCTATTCCTCACCCCACTCACCCCAGGGTTGCATTGCCTATACAGTCATCATATATTGACATCTGTCCTTTAATTAGGTGTTACACCCACCTTTTCTCCTTCTCCTAGGACTGCTTTATAACAGTCTTAATCAGTAGGTCGTGTTTTCAATGGAATAACTGTGGTGCTTTCATTCTAAGAAGAATCATTTGGAATCTAAGAGCTTGCCCTATATGCCTCAAGTTAGCTGCTATGCATAAAGAATTGACTCTACTAAGGGAAGAATTAGCTGCAATTAAATACACCTCTTCTAGGGTACAAACTGAACAAAATCCACCACTGCTCCAACAAAGTGTCAAACAGCCCAGAACCAAATGGATAACAGTGGCCTCTGATAGGTTGCGACCTGTAACACAGACACCCTATACATCAAGAGATATCCCTGCATTATACCTTCTCTGCCTTGGATAAGGAGGGTGCCCGGTCCGTGGAAAATGAAGTGCCCTTAAATGAGAGAGTCAATGCCCAATCTAGTGATAATGCACCAAATATGAAGAAAAAATTACAAAACAGAAAACTACTACTGCTTGGAGATTCCATCATCAGAGGCACTAACTTGGGAATACAGTTCAAAGGAGAGAAGATGGTCAAATGCCTCCCAGGCTCTTCAGCCAGCAGGAATATGAACCAAATTGTTAGTATAGTTAGTGCAGAAAGTGAGCACTCTAAAATTGATGTTGTCATCCACTTGGGTACAAATGATCTGGCTAGAAACAGTGCCTCTGCAGTTTAAAGGGGCTTTCAGACTCTGGGAGAGAAATTCAAACCCATTGTTAACACTACGATATTCTCAGAAGTTCTACCTGTTCTTGGTAAGGGGGCAGAAAGGCTGCATCGCATAAACAACTTTAATACATGGCTTCAAACCTGATGCAAACAAGAAGGATTTAGATATATAGGCGACTGGGGAAGCAGATGGATCAACAAGAGACTATACTGTGCTGATGGACTATATCTCTTCGTCGAGGGAAAAGGATCCTAAGTGAAAAACTCAGACAGTATGTGGACAGGCATTTAAGCTAGATAAAGGGGGTGACAGATGGAGAAGGACCAGTTCAGTACGTCACTCTCAGCAAAAGCAAAACATTAGAAACAGCCACGCTTTTGAACAACACATCAATGGCAAGTGGGACGGGGCGTGTAGAACAAAATCCATGCAAAAAGCAGGCAAGCCATTCAACAAATGCTGGAAAGCAATCAGCACAAATACTCGAGGCCTAGCCAACAAAGTTCCTGATCTGGAAGCCCTAATGGTGGAAATGGACTTGGACATTGTGGCCATTACAGAAACATAGTTTAGGGAGTCGAATGAATGGGATATAACCATAGCTGGCTGAGATAGAGAGGGTAGAATAGGAGGAGGAGGAGCCCTATATGTCAAAAGCAACATTAAAGCTGATGAACTGCAGGGGACATGGGGAAAAGAAGAAGCGCTCTGGATTGTGTTGGAAAGAAGAGATGGCACTATCATCCATACTGGTGTGGTCTACAGGCCTCCAACTCAAACTGAAGAAATGGATAGCAAATTAATTGTTGATATTGCAAATTTAGCCATGAAGAGGGAAGTGATCATACTGGGTGACTTTAATCTACCCGATGTGGATTGGAGTGTTCCTTCTGCAAATCTGGAAAGAAGTAAAAATATTATGGATGCCCTCCAAGATGCGTTACTTAAACAAATGGTGATGGAATCGACCAGGGAGAGCTCCATGCTGGATTTAGTGCTCACCAATGAAGATAGCATGTCGAATATCCAGATGGGTGGCCATGTGAGCAGCAGCGATCATCACACAGTGTGGTCTGAGATAAAAGCCAAGGTTGAATCCAGTTATAACAAGCTCAAAGTCCTAGACTTCAAAAACACTGACTTCAGTAAAATGGCTAAGTACCCAAAGGAGGAATTGTTAGGGTGGGAGGGGATAAGGGAAGTGGAATTGCAATGGGCTAAACTAAAGGAGACAATAAAAGGTGCAACAGATACATACATAAGGAAAGTAAATAAAAACAAGAGAAAAAGGAAACCTATTTGGTTCTCCAAAGAAGTGGCTGCACAAATAAAGGCAAAAAACACAGCTTTCACAAAATTCAGAAGCTCGCAAACAGAGGAACACAGAAAAGAATACAAGATCGAACTAAAAGAGACAAAAAGAGAAATAAGGATAGCAAAATCAAAGGTAGAAGAAAAGATGGCTAAAGATGTGAAGTGTGGTGACAAAACCTTTTTCAGGTATATTCGGGAGAGGACAAAAATCAGAGGTGGAATTGCAGGACTCAAAAGTTCTGGGAGCAGATTCATGGAAAGTGATATTGGAAAAGTGAAAATGCTAAACAAATACTTCTGTTCTATTTTTACCAAAGAAAATCCTGGAGAAGGTCTGCCTGTGATTGACAAATATACAAATGGGAATGGAGTAGATATCACACCATTCACAAAAGATGATGTGTTAGAACAGCTTGCAAAACTGAAAGTGGACAAGTCTATGGGACCACAAGGGATATATTCCAGGATACCGAAAGAGCTCAGAGAGGTTCTGCTAGGGCCTTTAAAGGATGTTTTTAATAGATCCTTGGAGATAGGAGAAGTTCCAAAGGACTGGAGAAGGGCTGATGTGGTACCTCTCCACAAAAATGGTAATAGGGAAGAAATGTCAAACTACAGGCCAGTAAGCCTTACCTCGGTAGCGGGAAAAGTAATGGAGGTGCTCCTGAAAGAACGAATAGTGGATTTCCTCGATACCAACAGGTTGCATGATCCAAGGCAACATGGTTTTACCAAAGGACGATCTTGCCAAACAAATCTGATTGAGTTCTTTGACTGGGTGACCAGAGAACTAGATCAAGGGCATGCAATGGATGTGATCTACCTAGATTTCAGCAAAACCTTTGATACTGTTCCTTATATCAATAAACTCAATAGCTTGGGTATGGGTCCCAAGATGGTGAACTAGATCGGAAATTGGTTGCCTGACTGATGACAGAAGGTGACAGTAAATGGAATTCACTCAGATGAAAGGTAGGTGATTAGCGGTGTGCCCCAGGGTTCGATCCTGGGATCAGTACTGTTCAATATATTCATGAGTGATATTGCTGAATGGCTGAATGGAAAAGTCTGTCTTTTTGCAGATGACACCAACATTTGCAACAGGGTGGACTCTCCTGAGGGAGTGGAGAACATGAGGAAAGATCTACAAAAGCTGGAAGAATGGTCTATTGCTTGGCAGTTAAGATTTAATGTGAAGAAGTGCAGTGTCATGCACTCGGGAAGCAGAAATCCAAGGGAACTGTATGCGATAGGGGGCAAGAGATTGGTGTGGATGAACCAGGGGAAGGACCTCGGAGTGATTGTTTCTGACAATCTCAAAGTGGCGAAAGATTGTGACAAGGCTGTGGCAAAAGCCAGAAGGATGCTGGGTAGCATACAGAAAGGAATTACCAGCAGAAAGGAAGAGGTACTAATGCCACTGTACAAGTCACTGTTGAGGCCACACTTGGAATATTGTGTTCAGTTTTGGAGACCATATCTCGCAAAGGATATAAAAAGACTGGAAGCGGTTCAGAGGAAGGCAACCAAAATGATTTGGAGCCTGTGTCAGAAGACTTATGAGAAGTGACTTAAAGACTTAAATATGTACACTCTGGAGGAAAGGAGGGACAAGGGAGATATGATGCAGACTTTAAAGACTTAGGGTACTAATGGACAAACAAACCTCTTCCAAAGACGGGGAAGCTGTAAAACTAGAGAACATGACATGAAGAAGCAAGGGGGTAAACTGAAAGGCAAGGTCAGGAAATATGTTTTCACTGAAAGGGTGGTGGATGCTTAGAATGCCCTCCTGATGGAAGTGGTGGGGACAAATACAATGACAGAATTCCGAATGACATGGACAGACACAGTGGATCCCTTTATAGAAACAGGGTAAAATCAAAATAAACATAACTATCTCTTATATCTGAACAGAAAGGAGTGACTTACATGGAGCGGTGGGTACACCATTGAACAAAGGCATGGGGAGGGGTCAATGTTCCCTCTAATTTTCTATAGGCTGTGTGTGCATAAAATATCAGCTGTGCAGCTTTTGAAGGTAGGTTACATTTTTGTGCGCCACATAACGACACTCGGAGTTATATACTTTAAAATTTGACTACACATCAGAATACAGTATGTACACCACATTGATTGCACTAGAAAACATTGTAGAACTTGTGAAAACCGTAAATACATAAGAACTTTTAAATTTTAAGACGTCTGTATTGTTTTCTATCAGTATCAGAACCATAATTTTTGTGCGCTCTGTTGTAAAGTATGTGCGCTCGCTCGGTGAGGTGTGTGCGCGCGCACACGTGCACAGCTTAGAGGGAACAGTGGGAGGGGTGACTTGCATGGAGCGGCAAATGGACCTACTCTTGCCGCCTTGCTGTGCAGACTAGATGGACCATACTGGTCTTTATCTGCTGTCAAATACTATGTTACTATATTAACAAGCACAGAAATCAGTCCATTTCTGGCTAAGATAGTGAACAAAACACTACAACAAGGAATAATTCCTCCCAATCTTAAGACCTCTTCCATCCACCCTGCATTGAAAAAAACAAACTTAGACCCTACAGACACAGCATCAAACTGACCCAAAGCCAGCCTCCCATTTCTCGCTAAAGTCATAGAGAAAACGGTACAGTTACAACTTCAAAACCACATTGAAGAAAATAATCTACTGGATCTACAACAACATGGATTTTGCCCTTTACATGGTGTTGAAACCCTCTTGACCTGCCTCATTAACACCATAACAAAAGGAATTCAAGACCAAATACGAACCTACCTACTACTATTTTTGGATATCTCTTCTGCATTCGACACAGTCAACCACAAAATATTACTACAAAGACTTCAACTATTTGGTAACCTTACTTAAATGGTTCAAATCATACCTCACGGAAAGGAAACAACAAATAAAAATTGGCACAAACATATCTGAACCATACAGCCAAACACAGGGAGTACCCCAAGGATTCACCCACTCCGCACCCCTCTTTAACTTATACTTGCAACCCCTATGCTCAATAATCAGAAAACACAACATCCTGTATCACATATACACCGATGACATCATGCTGTACTGTCCACTCCTTTCCAGTCAACCAGATTACAAAAAAATATAAAGCTGCTTTACTGAAGTTGAGCATTGACTCTCATCCAACAACCTATCCATCAACTTAAAAAAGACAGAAGCCATGTTCATCACAAGAGACACCTCCTTCGCCTCCCCAACTACCATAGTACTGAACAACATAACAATAATTGTAAAATCCGAGCTGAAATATCTCAGAGTCATAATCGACCAACAACTTTTCTTCAAAACACAAATAACAATAACAGCAAGAACAATCTATTACAAAACCAAAAACTTACAAAGACTTAGCCCTCTTATAGAACCAAAAGACTTCAGATCTGCATTACAAACTCTCATGCAGATTTCTGTATCAACATATATCAAGGACACCTCAATCAACTCTCCTCCCACTGCAAACTGACCTTCACACGGTCACACGCATTACACAAAGTGCAAACAAATACGATCATATCACCCCCATCCTAAAGCAACTGCACTGCTTACCACTCACCAGCAGAATAAACTACAAATGCATTCTCCTCATACACAAAACAATTCGCTCCCAACAAAAAACATGTCTCAAATCAATAGTGCAAACACCTCAAACATCTAGACCATGAAGACAATCAACAATCTCAGCATACCACAAATGAAATGTAAATATAATCAACAAACCTGTCACAGGGCATTTGAGCTATACACCCCATCCCTATGGAACTCTCTCCCACACACCTTAAGAAACATCATCAACCTTCGAGCATTCTGCAAACTCCTAAAGACCTACCTATTCACAGAACACTTTGGTACGACATCCTACCTCCCTCAACATCATAATGCATCCCAAGAAACTCCACATATGTAAAAACAGTTTATATCAATTAAAAATCTTAATGAGATTTTGTTGTTAAAATGTTAAAAAAGTATTTTGACATAAGATTTGTAATGTTCAAAAGTTAAAATGTGTTCCTGTGTTAAAAAAAAAAAGGTCAATGTATAATGTTATGTTCCATGGAAACCTTTGACCTGGAGAAAAGCAATATATAAATACAGCTAACTAAATAAATAAAAATAGATAAAGAAGTGCAGTATCATTCACTTGGGAAGCAGAAATCTAAGGGAACTGTATGCGATAGGGGGCGAGAGATTGCTGTGCACGGACCAGGAGAAGTACCTCGGAGTGATTGTTTCTGAGGATCTCAAGGTAGCGAAACAGTGTGACAAGGCGGTGGCAAAAGCCAGAAGGATGCTGGGTTGCATACAAAGAGGAATTACCAACAGAAAGGAAGAGGTAGTAATACCACTGTACAAGTTGCTGGTGAGGCCTCACTTGGAATATTGTGTTCAGTTTGGAGACCATATCTCACAAAGGATAGAAAAAGACTGGAAAGGGTTAAGAGGAATGCAACCAAAATGATTTGGAGCCTGTGTCAGAAGCCTTATGAGAAGAGACTTGAAGACCTAAATATGTACACTCTGGAGGAGAGGAGGGACAGGGGAGAAATGATTCAGACCTTCAAATACTTAAGAAGTATTAATGAACAAACAAACCTCTTCCAAAGACAGGGAAGCTGTAAAACTAGAGGGCATAAGATGAAGCTGCAAGGGGGTAAACTGAAAGGCAATGTCAGGAAATGTTTTTCACTGAAAGGGTGGTGGATGCTTGGAATGCCCTCACGATGGAAGTGGTGGGGGCAAACACGGTGATGGAATTCAAAATGGCATGGGACAGACACAGTGGATCCCTTTATAGCAACAGGATACAATCAAAATAAACATAACTATCTCTTATATCTCAACAAATAAGGGTGCCCTACACGGAGCAGTGGGTACACCACTAAACAAAGGCATGGGGAGGGGTGACCTGCACAGAGCAGCAGGTGCACCTACTCTTGCCGCCTTGCTGGGCAGACTAGACGCACCATACTGGTCATTATCTGCCGTTATATACTGTGTTGCTATGTTTATATTTATGGGAAGACTTTGTCTAATTGATCATGATCTCTTGATTAAACGTTTAGTAGATATTGGTCTTTCTAATACTGTACAGTGTTAAGATGGTTTACATATTTCTTGTCTGACCGCTCTTTTTCAGTGCTACCCAATTCTTTTGGTTCAGCTTCGAGAAACCTGTGCTGTGGTGTGCCACAGGGCTCCACTCTGTCACTTTTGTTATTAAACATCTCTTTAGCCCCTTGAGCCTTGTTTTTCGGTCTCTTGGATCACTGGCTCATTTCTACACAGACGACATTCAACTTGTTGCGTGTCTCCATCCTCATCAGCTGGATCTACAGCCACTCAACCATTGTCTCTCGTCCATTTCAATTTGGCTGAAATCTAATCTGCTGAAATAAAACCTAGAGAAGTGTAAGGTTATGTGGGTGTCTTTTTAACTTTGTTCTATTTTGATTTCACCCACACTTGTGGCCGTTTCTTTGCTGTTAGTTTCTACATTGAAAATTTTAGGTTATACTTTTGATTTGGGATTAACATTTGGTCCTCAAGGTTCGGACACAGTGAAGGCCTGTTTTTTTGCCCTCAGTACATTAAGATCTGGTCTGGATAAATCCGCTTTTACAGCTTTAATTCTCTCATGGTTATAAGCAAGCATGATTACAAGTGTCCTGCCTCTGGAAGATGCCTTTTACTTGCAGCATCCACAGACAGAATAAGTAGAACATCATGGGATTTGGCAGGAACAATTTTCCTCACACACACATACACACACTCACTGCCCTACACAGAACATGGACGGCAGCAAACCACAGAGAGCAGGGACAACACAGGCAGTAGCAGCACAAGCTAGGCACAGACAGGATCATTTTATAAATTCCCCCGTAGTTAATGCACATTTTCCTGCACGTCAGTGGCACATAAATATTTTATAAACTCGTCTTTACATGATAATAGACTTCACATTTCTCTTCCCCCTGAGGCAAGGCTCGAATCCACCTATCACTCTGCGTTCTTTTTCTATGTTCCTGTTCTTTGGAATTCCTTACCTCTCTGCCTTCGTCTTGAACCCTTCTATCCTGTCTTCAAGACACAATTAAAAACTCTTCTCTTCTTACAGACTTTTGGAGCTTAGGTTGGCTAGGGGACCAGAAAGTCCTTTTCAGCTGTTCTCTCATTTCTGTTCTTTTTTGTTCTCTTTTCAGTTATTTTATGGTGTTCCTTTCCAAATCTTCCTAAATTTTTATTTGTAAACCATTTTGCCTTCAATAGAAAGGCGGTATATAACGTTTTTAATAAACACAAACATAAGTGTGCATCATTTATTCTACTTTATAATATAGATGCATAAATGCACATTAAATTTAGGCATGCACACTTACACCAGCCCTAAGGCTGCTATAAATGTCCACACCTAGATCTTTCAAAAACATGTGTAAATTAGAGTATTTTATAATTTATGCATGTAAATCTGCACTCCACCAAAAGTTCCATCCATGTACACGCTGTAAACGGGGGCGCTGGGCGTGAATGTCCACAGTCTTGGCAAAGGCAAAATACTATTATGACTTGCAAAGGATTGTGGGGGATGTAGTCCATTCATACCAGAATCAGCCATTCACAAAATAATGAGTTGTGTTGCTCGAGTGTAAGCAAAGAAAAATATATTTTATTCATGGGGTTAATTCTCCCACACAGATTTACTTGGTAACACAAAAGGACACTTGCTTTCAGTATTTTACTTAGGAAAAACAAATCATGATATAAGGTAACTGAACTTCTTAAGCAATCAAACAATAAAGACCTTGATGGGAAACAGAAAAGGTCTTTTTGAGGGCTCCTGCTAATAACTTTTAGCAGTGCTCCAAAAGCAAAAACAAAACCCAAAAGTAACAAAAACTGTTCTTTTTCAAGGATAACTTTCTTCTATTTACACGCAGAAACAGAAGTTTCCTTTCAGAGCTCACGTGCAATTGTGCATGGCTCAATTACCGATAATTAGCCAGCTGCAAACCCTTTTGCTGGTTCACTTTCTCTACGTGGCTCAAATCCTACCCAAAAGCTTTCTTGCAGACTTTTCTGGGTAGATAAAAGAACAAATTATAGTTCCTTTTGGTGGTTGTTGTATTAGTGAAAGTATTTTACCACAGCAGCCTAGTCAGAGAGCAATCCATGTATTCATTCTGATCATTTAAAATATCTCCCTCTTCTTCAAATATCATAGAATCAATATCATGGTCTGGCTCAGAGGAATTCCTTAATGGATCACTCTCAGGATAATATTTGTTTCCCTGCTGTCTTCCAGGTGAAGAGCTAGGGCATAGATCAGAGTTCATACCTGAGCTTCCTTTGCTGTTAGGTTTCCTCTCCAGATATCCTGGCCAGTAAGTAGTCCAGCTTTTATGTCCAGCCTTCCAATCAAGATCCCTGGACACTGGGTCTCTCTTCACATACCTTCTTGCACTGGTCTTAGGGCCCCTTCCAAATGCAGCCGTCTCCTTCAAAGGTGCCGTCTGGGAATTCCTGGCTCTGTAACCCCACTCCTCTGGCTTCCTCCAGTCCAATGGAGTATGCTTGCCTCTGGAATGACTCCCAACACACGTACTGCTGTGGGCTCCTTCTTTAGACCTCCAAGATGTCTTTCTCTTCTTCCTTCCACGTTGCTGCTGCTTCCTGATCTCGTCGCTCTCTCTGTCCTTGAGCTCTGAGTTCCTGTTCCTCCACTGATTCTGTGTAGAATATGTTTTACTTTTAATTTGCTTAGAGGGATACTCCACCCTAGCACAGCCCAGCTGTGCTGAATCAAACCCTGCCCTTGGAGATGAGTGATTGGGGATTACCTCATAGCTCTCCTGATTGAACACACGTTTCCCCACTTCAGCTCTTCTAGAGGCTGTTTGAAACCTGGTGCATTCTGGGACTGGTAGTCTTTTATGAAAACATTCTGTTTTAGTATTTCTACCAGCAAAGACAGGTTGCTTGTTCAGAGCCAATTCACCTCTTTTATAGCTCCTTCCTGAACTATGATAAGCTTCCTTATCACATACCCCCCTGCTTAAGTTATTACGGACTGGTGCAACTGGTGAAACTTCTTTTCTACAGTCCGTAATACCTACGAGAGTATTATCTTTTTGACGCTCACCTACTTCTTGGCTGGCTTCAGGGTCATTATTATTTACAGGCCTCTCCTTCCAAGATTTAAGTACATTAATGTGGTAGGTCTGTCTACGACCTCTTGCATTTTCTACCACACAAGATACTGGGCTCACTTGTCTAACAACCTTCCATGGCCCTTTCCACTGTACTTCAAATTTTGGGGCTGTACCTGCTACTTGAACCAAAACCTTTTCACCAATGCTTAATTGGCGGCTTTTGGCCTTCCTATCATACCACCCTTTCTGGCGTACTTGACTGTCCTGCAGGTTTTTCTCAGCAACCTGCGAGGTCCTTTTTAAACGTGCTCTCAAGTCACGTAGAAACTGTGGCACCTCCTGATTTTCTGGTTCAGGATCAATCCATTGTTCCCTCAAAATATCTAACAAACCACATGGAGCCCTACCATACATCAATTCATATGGAGTTACACCTAGGGACACCTGAATTCTTTCCCTGCAGGCATATAAGGCAAAGGGCAATAACATATCCCATTCTTTTACCTCTCCTGCTAACCCCCTTCTCAACATTTGTTTGAGAGTTTGGTTGAATCTCTCCACCAAACCGTTTGATTGAGGATGGTAAGCTGAGGTTTTCACGTGATGAATGCCAAAGCATCCCAGACCTGGGCCAAATATTTGGATACAAAATTGGACCCTCGGTCAGTCAACACCTCTCTTGGGAATCCCACTTCGCAAAACAATTTGACTAGCTCTAAAGCTATTGTTTTTGCAGAAACATTCCTCAATGGTATGGCCCAGGGAAACCTTGTTGCCTGATCTACCATAACTAGGATGTATTGGAAACCTCGGGGCGTTTTGACTAATGGGCCTACAATATCCATAGCAATGCGACCTATGGGGTCTGTGATAATTGGCGTGGGAATCAAAGGCACCAACGGTGGGTGAGTCGCTGTAACTCGCTGACACGCTGGACATGCAGCACAAAACTGGGCAGTTTCTTTGAAAATACCTGGCCAGTAAAAACGCATAAGTATTTGATCCAGCGTTCCTTGCATCCCTTTATGACCTCCAACTGGATGATCATGTGCTAATCTAAGTACTAGTCCTTTGAAAGTTGTGGGTACCACCAATTGTTTACGTATGGTCCCATTTCTGGGGTCCTGACTCTCTCTATATAATATTTCATTATCTAGTATGAATCTGGGCAACTCCTCCCTGACCTCCTGAGCATACTTAAAAGCTCGGGTGAGAGCTTGATCAGCTCGCTGTTTTTGTGGAAAGTTAGGAAACTTTGCCACCAACTCAGCTGGCACCCAGGGTAAACTTTGACCAGCCAACATCTCAGCCCTACCCTGTGCTCTGCAAAGTCTCTCACGACGCTTTTGTGCTTTCAACTTTCTTACTTTCCCAGATGGTGGAGTTATTAAATCATCATGAGAGGGTAAGTCTCCTAATAACTCTGCCTGCTCCCCCTCCTCCTTCTGGCTCTCTACCTTAGCCTGTGAGCGGGTGGATACAAGGCCCCTCTTCTTACCTATTTCCTTCTTTATAGTTTGGCCTTCTGGAAGCTTAACCATCTTTTTAGCTAGGGACTGAGGACTTCCAAACAAAGGCCCGGAAGCTATTACCATCATTCCTTCTCCCTCCTTCTTTCCTAGCCCTTTCACTAGTCCCTGCTTAAATCTTGGCCAGTCCCTTCCTAGAACCAAATCAAATGGAAGCCTAGGCACCACTGCCAAAAGAATTTCCTCTTGTTCCCCCAGGCACTTAACCATTAGCCTATAGGTGGGATATGATGTTGCAGCACCATGAATGCATCTGATGTGAATCTGGCTTTCAGGGGTTCTAGGCACAAATCCTTCTTGGGCCTCTATCCTCTTCCAAAGCCTCTTTGACAGCATACTCTGGTCTGCCCCAGAGTCTAACAGAGCATTTGTGGTAATTCCCTGCACATCAACCACCAAAAGGAATCCTTCTTTGGGCTGTTTTAAATCAACCCCCATCAAGCTAGTGTGTATCTGGCATCCCCTTTCCAAATGTCCCCATTTTCCACATTTGAAACATTTCTTTTTACTCCACTGTGTAATCTGAGTTGGCACAGTACAATTATTCTCAGAAACATTTTTAACCATTTTCTTTTCTGATACAGCACAGCTTGCCTCAGCACCAACCTTCAGAGGGCCACCCATTCTATGGCAAGCCTGCGTGGCTTCCAAGAATCTCTTTGCTAGCATGGTTGCCTCTCCAAGGTTCTGGCAATTTTGCTGTATAAGGAAAGTGTGCAAATCTTTAGGCACAGCAGACATAAATTGTTCAAGCATAATAATGTCTAATAACATTTCCACAGTCTTTCCCTCAGGCTCCAACCATTTTACAGCCAATCCTCTGATTCTCTGACTCAGAGCCCTGGGTGTTTCACCCACTCTTAATGCAGTAGCTCTAAACATTCGCCTATACTCTGAAATAGACAACCCTAGGCGATCTCTTATAGCAGCCTTTACATCTCTATAATTCAAAGCTAGAGCTGCTGGCATTGCCCTATAAGCTGTAAGAGCCTCCCCGGTTAATGAGGCTGCCAGCCTTACTGCCCACTAGGTCTCTGGCCATGCTAATGCTTGTGCCACTCTCTCAAAAGATTCAAGGAAATCATCAACATTATCATCTGGAGTCAGCTTCCCAAAACTAAATGCCCCAATTCCCTGATTGAGTCCCACATTGTCCACATGTGGTATACCAGTTGTTACTGCCGGTCTTGCATCCGGTCCACTTTGGTTATGAAGAGCAACTAAGGCTTCCACCAGATCAAGCACTGGCTTCTGCTGGTCCCTTAATGCTTTAATTGCAGTGTCCTGAGCCTGCTGCGCTAGCTCCTGTTGCCTGCTAAATTGGGCTGCCATCCAGCTGGCCAGTTCCCTTGGATCCATCTTGAATCCCTGCAAGAAAACAAAAGAAAAAAAAACACAGAGCAGCACCCTCCAAACAGGTGTTTTTTCTCCTAATTTTTTTTTCAATTACCCCTGTGCCTTACTCCCATCCACCACTAGACATGCCCAGGTACTTATTACCTTATGCCAGTGATGAATCCAGCTCACACAGGGTCTTTTCCTCCTGGGACAGCTCCTGGAGCAGCTACTTCTTTTTTTTCTCCAAAGTGTTGTTAAGGGAAAATCCTTTTTCCAGCTTTTAACTTGAACCTTTTTTCTTTCAGATTTCAGTTGTAATCCTTATATATCATGTAAATCCTTTGCGCAAAAGCAATCCGAAAAACTACACCAACTGTAAACGGGGGCGCTGGGCGTGAATGTCCACAGTCTTGGCAAAGGTAAAATACTATTATGACTTGCAAAGGATTGTGGGGGATGTAGTCCATTCATACCAGAATCAGCCGTTCACAAAATAATGAGTTGTGTTGCTCGAGTGTAAGCAAAGAAAAATATATTTTATTCATGGGGTTAATTCTCCCACACAGATTTACTTGGTAACACAAAAGGACACTTGCTTTCAGTATTGTACTTAGGAAAAACAAATCATGATATAAGGTAACTGAACTTCTTAAGCAATCAAACAATAAAGACCTTGATGGGAAACAGAAAAGGTCTTTTTGAGGGCTCCTGCTAATAACTTTTAGCAGTGCTCCAAAAGCAAAAACAAAACCCAAAAGTAATAAAAACTGTTCTTTTTCAAGGATAACTTTCTTCTATTTACACACACAAACAGAAGTTTCCTTTCAGAGCTCACGTGCAATTGTGCATGGCTCAATTACCGATAATTAGCCAGCTGCAAACCCTTTTGCTGGTTCACTTTCTCTACGTGGCTCAAATCCTACCCAAAAGCTTTCTTGCAGACTTTTCTGGGTAGATAAAAGAACAAATTATAGTTCCTTTTGGTGGTTGTTGTATTAGTGAAAGTATTTTACCACATCAGCCTAGTCAGAGAGCAATCCATGTATTCATTCTGATCATTTAAAATATCTCCCTCTTCTTCAAATATCATAGAATCAATATCATGGTCTGGCTCAGAGGAATTCCTTAATGGATCACTCTCAGGATAATATTTGTTTCCCTGCTGTCTTCCAGGTGAAGAGCTAGGGCATAGATCAGAGTTCATACCTGAGCTTCCTTTGCTGTTAGGTTTCCTCTCCAGATATCCTGGCCAGTAAGTAGTCCAGCTTTTATGTCCAACCTTCCAATCAAGATCCCTGGACACTGGGTCTCTCTTCACATACCTTCTTGCACTGGTCTTAGGGCCCCTTCCAAATGCAGCCGTCTCCTTCAAAGGTGCCGTCTGGGAATTCCTGGCTCTGTAACCCCACTCCTCTGGCTTCCTCCAGTCCAATGGAGTATGCTTGCCTCTGGAATGACTCCCAACACACGTACTGCTGTGGGCTCCTTCTTTAGACCTCCAAGATGTCTTTCTCTTCTTCCTTCCACGTTGCTGCTGCTTCCTGATCTCGTCGCTCTCTCTGTCCTTGAGCTTTGAGTTCCTGTTCCTCCACTGATTCTGTGTAGAATATGTTTTACTTTTAACTTGCTTAGAGGGATACTCCACCCTAGCACAGCCCAGCTGTGCTGAATCAAACCCTGCCCTTGGAGATGAGTGATTGGGGATTACCTCATAGCTCTCCTGATTGAACACACGTTTCCCCACTTCAGTTCTTCTAGAGGCTGTTTGAAACCTGGTGCATTTTGGGACTGGTAGTCTTTTATGAAAACATTCTGTTTTAGTATTTCTACCAGCAAAGACAGGTTGCTTGTTCAGAGCCAATTCACCTCTTTTATAGCTCCTTCCTGAACTATGATAAGCTTCCTTATCACAACGCCCACAGTGAAAGTATATGCGATCGACCCGATGTGCATATTTACAGAATTGCAACTGCCTAAAGCATTCATTGCTGCAGGTTAAGCCATTGAAATACATGCTTTTTGTGTGTAAATGATGTGTAGCTTTCCATGGCTCCCTTTGAAATTACCTCCCCCCCCCCCCCCCCGAGCAACCCTCACAGACAGAACCACACGTATACTTGTGTGTACACAGACACATTGTCCCACCACGGAATGGGTACCACAGCACAGGCGGCAGCACTAGCAACATCCCGCACACAATTCCTTGATGATGTGTCTCCGTCTTACTGTGGAGGGACCACCTCTAGGTGTAAAGGGTGCTGTACTTGGGCAGTTTTTGGCCACTCTGCTGCGACTGCCAACCGGGGTGCCAATTAATGCCAGATTGTGATGGTGTTTTTTTGGGAATGTGTCCCCTAGGACTAGAACACGAACAGCAACTCCTCTCTCATAGGCCTCTGGACGGCCTTCAGATAGCAATAACATTGATCACTACTGACCCGGGCTGGATTTGAACTGGTAACAGGGCTTCCTGAAAATCTACCTACCTTTTTTATTCCCAAGTCCTGTTTAGAACAGGCTCCACTGACAACTGAAAACTGTTGAGAGCTTTGCTTTCACAAATCTTCCTTTTGAAACATCCAGAATCAATTTATCAATTAAACTCTCGTAACACAATTGCTAAATTAGCTTTGCAATGTTATCATAACTATCCAATGGCATACGGACTGTGCAGAACAGCACAAATCATGTTGATGTGCTTTATTGTTTTAGCCCTGCATTTTTCACGATTTTCATCCAGAATCAAATTGTGTTTGTATATGGGGAAAAGCTTCCTTCATGGCATGATCAGATCAGCAGTACAGCCACGTTGACAAAACCAGTGGCTGGGGGCTCTTAGCATGAGCCCAAGGCTACAGACCTTTCAAAAGATGGTGAATCCCTCTGCCCACATTTCCGTTAATTTTGGCCTCGCATTCAGGAGAGGAAGCTGGGGGAGGGTTTGAGGCTCCCCCTGTTACTAACTCATTGCATGACCTTCAGCAGTTATCTGATCTCCCTAAATCACCTGCATTTGCCTTCATTTGGGTTTTCTGATCAACAAATTAAACACACACACACAGAGTTAAACGCTAGGGTGATATCTGCTGATGGAGAACTTTTGGAGAAATAATGAGGTTGGAGGGAGAATAAGGACATTTATGGAGAGATTTGCTGAGTGATCTTAATGTATCAAAATGAATGAAATACATAAATACTTACACGTGAACTGCAAACTGCAGAGGATCTATCCACAGAACATTTCCCCAGTCTATTTACTGAAACGTGCTTCAGGATGAGGTGAAACCGTCTGCAGCAATATCAAGTGATGTAACATGGGTCAAATGTGAGAAGATAAGGCGTGCCAGGCTGGGGCAGACCAATGGTCCATCGGGTCCAACATTCGGTCTCTGGCACTGGCTGGGTCACTTGGATTATCCATCAAATCCCAAATAGGAAAGACCAGTTCCCGTTGCTCTTTGCAAGAATGGAAGGTGGAAATACTTAGGGCTATGCAGCTAAATGATGCCTAATGGCTCTATCCTCCAGAAATATATCCAGACCCTTTTAAACATGTTTCACTCGAGCAAGACCGCATGTTGGAGGGGGGGGGGGGATTTTCATCTGTCTGTCTGTCCATCTGTCTTTACACATCTGTGTTTGTGTGTACATGGAGACACACACACACACAGCAAAAGCCAGGATTCACGAGGGTGGTGGGAAGGCCAGTAGGGGTCAGCAATGTGATAGGGAAGCCAGAGGAAGGGGACTGACCGCAGACGACAAAGTGGGGATGAAAAGCAACGTTCCCATGAAGCTCCATGGAGTCCTCTGCCCGTGCTGCTGCTGCTGGTAGGGGGAGGTGCTGCGAAGTCATGTTTTTAGTTACGAGCAGTAGGTAATTGCAGCACCTCCCCCTACTGGCAGCAGCGTGGGTGGAAGACCCTGTGGAGCTCTGCAGGAGCCCAGATCAGCCGCCTAAAAAACCAGGGCTTTGGCAGTCGAGAAAGTGAGGGCAGACTGAGTGACAAAAAATAAAGCAGCAACAGACCCAGAACAGTGGCAGAAGATGCAGTGGGGTGGTAGGGAGGGTAGAACATGCCACCTAAGGACATCCCACTGGGGGCGAGGAAGAGTGAGATTTTGGGGACAGATAGCTCAGGCCCCATTACCCATAGAGGAACTAGCAGAAGATGCAACGGATCTGATTTAAATGGAAGTAAAGTACGAGAGGTGTGAGCTGGGGTCGGGTGGGGAAGAGGTAAGGTGAAGAGTGCATGCTACAGTTCTGCATTACAAAACACACACACGCACACACATACACACACACACACACACGCGCACACATACACACACACATGCACACATACACACACATGCACACATACATACACACACACACACACACACATACACACACACGCACGCACACACACGCACACACACACGCACACACACACACACATACACGGACACACACACACACACACATGCGCACACACACACACACACACACATTCACGCACACACATACACACACACGCACACACGCACACACACGCACACACATACACACATACACACACGCACGCACACACACAGAAACACACACACACACACACATTTCCCACAGGCAACATCCCACCTGTCTTGCTTGTGCACCCGCACCTCCCAGCAGACCCCTCCATACACAAACAACATACTCTTGTCCTGCATGCATGTGCACGTGCAACACAAACACACAGCATTCCCCCATTCTGCTTGTGTACTCCCAAACACCCAGCACTCCTCATCCTGTATGTACAATATACATACCCCCCACTCACTCACATCCCACATGCAACACTGACACTTACACGCCTGTGCATGGCCTCTGCTACCTACCTACCTCTGCTCCACACACATGCTCTCCAGTCAACATCCTCATACCTACCAGCGCTCCCCTCCCCAAATACATATATGTCCTTGAACGTCTCCTGGCCCATACACATTCAGCTCCCTTCCCAGATGCAAGCAGACCACTAACGCTACATGTATCACCTCCGAGTCTCCAAAACAAGAAAGAGGACATATGACATTGTTGCACTGTAGCTTAAACTCCGCTAAATATCAGCCTAGACCTGTTGTCTGGCAGAAGAGTTCATTTTTCACTTATGCTAGGACTGAAAGAAATATTTTCTAGATTTGGTCTTATTCTGCTGCTCATTCTTCTCATGAAATGTCTCTTTACGGTGCTTTCTGTCAGTTTTTCTTCTGCAAACTGAAGACACCTATTGCTACTTCTACTATTTTATTTATTTAGTATACATTTGTATACCGCTACTTCCAGCGATCAGCAGCGGTTTGATTACAGATTGGAAATTGTCAAATCATGACAGGAAAATTTTTTTTTTTTTTGAGGTATAAACACATTGATTAGACAGGAAAGCACAGCACACAGAGAACTATTTTACAGGGAACATGGGCTATGGAGGGTTAAGTGGCTTGCCCAAGACCACAAGGAGCACCTGTGGGACTAGAAACCCCAGTCCTTCCAGCCCAAGGTTGCTGTCCTCTAGTGGGATTTGAACCCCCAACCTTCCGGCCCGAAGTACCTTGCCCCAACCACTAGGCCACTCCTCCACTCCATACTACTATTGAGCATTTATATAGCGCTACCAGTCGTACAGACATGTAAGAGAGAGTCCCTGCTCGTCAGAGCTTACAATCTAGTCAAGACAAAACACAGAGCTAAGATCTAGTCAGGGCAAAACACAGAATACGGTACTTACAATCTAGTCAAGACCTATCTGATGAGCCTTTTTGCACAGGGGGTCCATCCACATGTTTGTCACCTTTCTCAAGTTCCGCTATATCTTTTTTCAGAGGACTAGAATTACGCACAGTACAATAAGGATCAATACAGAGGTGTCACGGTATTCCCTGGAGTATTCTCCAGTCTTTTCGGTAGAATTCCCATTCTCCTAGGACAAGCAGGATTCGTCAGCCACACCAGGTGACGTCCCCCGACGGCGCCGTATACGGAAGTGCTCTCAGAGCTCATACCTTTCTGAGCATGAGCCAGAGACCCAACCCACGAGCCCGCCCCTAGCCAGCCAGTCTTTTTTCTTCCGCCGTGCCTTACACACGCGGATCCTGCTCTCTCTAGCCAGAGAAGATTTTTAAAGTCACTTACCAATGAGAAGATGCCATCTAAACCCGGTTTCAAGAAGTGTAGCCACTGCTCTAGGAAGATGAGCAGCTCAGATGATCATGATCACTGCGTGAGGTGCTTAGGAGCCAGCCATCAGGTACAGGATTGCCAGCACTGCTCCCGGATGTCCCCCAGAGCTCTAAAGTCCAGAGGCCACGCTCTTAAGGACTTCCTTGCTGCGCAGAACTCCGAGGGTCACAGGCCCCCCTCACCGACACGGGATGCGCCCCCCGGGGCCTCCATCCCCGGTCGCTCAGCCACGGACCCCTCTTCTGTCTCCGGAGCTCCCGACAAACATCAGCCTTCCTCCACGAGGACTTCTGACACCCGCGGCTCAAAAGGTACTGATCTGCCTGCCTCCGCGAAGCCTTCTGACTCACGCGGCTCAGGAGGCACTGAATTTAAAAAGCATAAACGCTCCATTGAGACCCCCCCAGGGAGACCCTCCATGCTCCAGTCACGTTTCCCCTGGAGGTGGCCATCTTATCGACCTCATCGCAGTGAGTCCCACCTCCCTCTGTCCCATTGGACAATGGCAGGGCTTCTCTAGCTCCTCCCATATGCTTCCTATTGGGCCATCTAGCCCCTCCCAGCCTCTATCTATTGGACATCAGTCTCCTCAATGTCACAGGGCTTCCCCCCATGTCGGCACTGACTCAGGCCCGCCCCTCCGCAACGGCTCCGTGTCTCCTGCTTCTCATCGGAGCCAGGACAGCCACCACAGGAGCGAAAGGAGCAGCGGCCATCAGAGAGGCAGACAATGCGATCGGAGCAGAGAACATGATCACTGCAGCAAGAGTCACACGAGGCACAAAGACAACTGCAAGTTGCATCAGCACAGACACCGGGACCGCAGCAAGCACAGCGAGTATGGCAGCCCCCGCAGTCCCGGTGCCTCCGGAAATGACCATTGCTCCCGTAAGCGGAAGCATCTCAGTCCCAGCCCCTTGTCCAGGGCAGCCAAGAGACCCTCAGATCCAGCAATACAAATCGCTGAGTCTGTCTCCCCCGCACCTACACTACCCAATCAAGGTGCCATTCTACAGCTACTGAACAACCTCACTGAACCTCTACGGGTTGGCTCCAACAGTCCCGCTGCCCAACTCCTTCCTGAGGGCACCCGGGAGTCTGCTACTCAGAATACAGTCTCAGCAGAGCCCACAGACCCTGGTGACCTGGAGCAAACCTTCACCAGCAGTGCCTCTGCAGATTACGCATCCTCCTCTTTCCTCAGCTCTGGGGAGGAGGATGAACTGACGCCTCTCAGATCCGAGCCACCTAAAACCCTAGCGGTCTCTAAACAGATCTCGGAATCACCATCCTCAGGGGCGTGCACCAGCACCGGAGCAGCACCCATTCCACCCCAGGAGGACCTCACATACCCCAAGTTCCTGCGCAAGGTGGCTGCCGCTCTCAACCTTTCAAACCTGGACCCTCAGCAGGATGGCCCTGAAGTCTTCAAGTACCTTGACGCTCCGAAGGCCCCCATTACCTTACCTATACATCAGTGCCTTCTGGATGCACGTACGAAACTATGGCAAAGCCCAGCTTCTTCGCCAGCATGCCCTAAGAGATTGGATGTAAAATACCAGGTCCAACAAGCCCCTGGATTTGGAAAGAGCCAGTTACCACATCACTCCATAGTGGTCTCCTCAGCCCTGAAGCACGTGAAATCCTCACGCAACCATGCTAACTCACCGCCTGGCAAAGACCCCAAACTTCTGGATGACGTTGGAAAGAAAGTCTTCCAAGGTGCCATGCTTAATGCGCGCATTACGGCGCACCAGTTTCAACAAGTGCTCTTCCAGGACGCCTTACTGGCGACTCTCAAGGACACTTTAGCATCTGTTCCAACCGAGGAGAAAGCGAAAGCGCTATCATTGATAGCTGACTTAAATGAATGCGGGAAACATCTCATCAGCACGGTACACGATGCGTTCGAAGTTGCTACGCGCACAGCAGGCACCGCCATCTCTACCAGGAGACTAGCATGGCTACGAGCCTCGGGCCTGCGTGAAGACACCCATGAGAGTATAGCAGATGCTCCCTGCAATGGAGAATCGCTCTTTGGTGACAAAGTTTCAGATACCGTCAACGACATGAAGGAACATTGTTCGACGCTACAGACACTCGCCGACGAAGGTCTGGAACGTCGGACCGGTAACAAAGGAACGTATAACCGCAAGTCCTACACCAGCCACCAAGGGTATCATTCACACCGCAAATGGCAGCCACCCCGCTACAAACAGGCTTCCTACAGACCCTCGTATGGGGCCCCACATCATCAGAAGCCACAGGACAGGAAACAAAAGAAAAGGCCGCCCCTCTCGGGCAAAAACACACTGTCTTTTTGACAATCAGCCTGCGACGCCACTATCAGTTCTACCGGTCGGGGACGATTAACCGCCTTCTGGGACTCCTGGCAACTTATTTTATCAGACACGTGGGTCCTACAAATCATTCGGGACGGCTACCGCCTGCGCTTCCAGTCCCGCCCCTATCAACAACGTGCGCCACCACCTCCCGACGACAGCATAACATCCCTTCCTCTGCACCCAGAATTACTGCACCTCCTGACAATCCAAGCCATCGAGCTGGTGCCTCCGGATCAAACCAATCTGGGATTCTACTCCCGCTTTTTTCTTGTTCCGAAGAAGTCGGGGGGGATGCGCCCTATCTTGGACCTGCGGAATTTAAACAAGTTCATCCTCAAGGAGAAGTTCCGCATGTATTCCCTGGACTCAATCCTACCTCTCCTCCAACCAGGAGATTGGATCGCCTCCCTGAACCTACAGGACGCGTACACACATGTCCCAATCCATCCTCAAGACAGGCAATACCTGTGTTTTCAAGTCCTTGGGAATCATTATCAGTACAAGGCACTCCCCTTCGGGCTTTCACCAGCACCCCGAGTGTTTACAAAGTGTGTAGGAGTCGCAGCGGCTCACCTACGGAAAAAGGGGATCCAGGTCTTCCCATACTTGGACGACTGGCTCCCCATCTCCACAGGAGACTCGCTGGGCCATCAAACGGACCATCCGCCTACTCTCTGCCTTCGGTTTCCTGGTGAACCACCAAAAGTCGCATCTTGTCCCCACTCAGTGTCTGGAGTTCATAGGGGCCGAAATAGATACCGTTGAGGCGAAGGCTTTTCTTCCAACCCAGAGGGCCAAAAGGTTGGCCTCTCTAGCCATGACGGCCTCTCTTCAAACGACTTCGACAGCCCGGTCCCTCCTATGCCTTCTGGGCCATATGGCTGCCACCACACACGTGCTGCCCGTAGCAAGACTGCACATGCGCACTCTTCAGTGGCGCCTACGTTCGTACCCTCTGTCTTGAAGGACTAGAAATGGGGACTGTTACTTCTGGAGAGAAATCTGCAACTGTGAGTATATACTTCTGGTAATTTTCTAAAAAGAATTCTTTGTATTAAAGCTACTTAATCTGTGAATCCACTGTTTTTTGTTGGATCAGTTCGGGCCTAGTAGCAGCAATTAAAGTTTGAATTTAAAACACAGAGGAGAGCTTTCTGGTTACATTTCATACCCAGCAGAGAGCTTGTAGTTTAAATTTAATAGTCACTCAGGGCCAAGTAACAGCAAAGTACTTTTAGTTTAAATTTAACACACAGAAGAGAGCTTTCTGGTTAAATTTAGTACCCAGCAGAGAGCTTGTAGTTTAACTTTCATAAGAAGTTAGAGCCTAGCAGCAGCTAAGAGCTATAATTTAAATCAAATCAGAATTTAGCTTACCTCAGCAGCACAAGACAGGGTACTGTGTAGCAGCCCTCTTTTAATAAGTGTTATTTCCCTCCCTCCCTCCCCTGGGATAATCATAGCTTTATAGGTAGTTACACATCTTAAAAGACAGGAGGTGCTTTCAGGTGAAGCTCATTACCCAAATCAGTCATACACTAAGGACCTGAGATTAATTAAGCTTCAGGTGAACAAGGTATATTAAACGTATTAGGTACAGTTTTATTGGTAAAAATACCCATAGCAACCCCTAGTAAGTAAGAACTTAAAGATCTAGACACAAACTTAAAACTAAGATGCAGACAGCAGTCCAGCAGCGGGATGGGGGCTTTCCAGTCTTTTGCATTGAGTGTCACATGTATGATTTTCTCCAAGTTGGTGAGAGGTCTTACGTGTGCACTAGGTGCAAGGAGTTCTTTTCTCTCAGGGAACAAGTCCGTTCTCTAGAGGCTAAAGTAGCAGACTTGGAAAACATAAGACAGACAGAGAGGTACATAGACGAGACCTACAGGGATATAGTCCTGAAGTCCCACCTCCAGTCTGGCAGCACCCCTGTTGCCATGGAGGAGAGAGGTCACGTGACAGGAGAGCATCACCCTGGTGTGGCAGGAAGTGATCCTGTAACTAGGACCTGTCCTCCAGGTGATGTAAAACCCTCTCGCACCGAGGAAGTTTCTCCAGGGCCATGTGCCCATGAGGGAAGGGTTAGGACAGCCGTTATAGTTGGTGATTCGATCATTAGGCATGTAGATAGCTGGGTGGCTGGTGGACGTGAGGATCGCCTGGTAACATGCCTGCCTGGTGCGAAGGTAGCGGACCTCACGCGCCACCTAGATAAGGTCTTAGATAGTGCTGGGGAGGGGTCTGCTGTCTTGGTACATGTCGGTACCAATGACATAGGAAAATGTGGTAGGGAGGTTCTGGAGGCAAAATTTAGGCTTTTAGGTAGGAAGTTGAACTCCAGAACTTCCAGGGTAGCATTCTCCGAAATGCTTCCTGTTCCACGCGCAGGACCCAAAAGGCAGGCAGAGCTCCGGAGTCTCAATGCGTGGATGAGACAATGGTGCAGAGATGAGGGTTTTGGATTTGTTAGGAACTGGGGAACATTCTGGGGAAAGGAGGGGCTCTTCCAAAGGGATGGGCTTCACCTTAACCGGGATGGAACCAGGCTGCTGGCATTAACCTTTAAAAAGGAGATAGAGCAGCTTTTAAACTAGATATTAGGGGAAAGCCGACAGTCGCCCAAGAGCGGATGGTTCGGAAGAATGTATCCTTGAAGGATACTACCAAAAGCAGAGAGGTTCCACAAAAGAGTAAAGTAGCCCAAATGCCCTCAAGTATGGAGCAGACAGAGCTTAAAGATCCCAATTTACCCATGTCTAACAATAGCCAAATTAACATGAATAAAATACATTCTCCAAAATGCTTGTATGCAAATGCTAGAAGTCTAAAGAATAAGATGGGAGAGTTAGAATATATAGCACTAAATGAAAGGTTAGATATGATTGGAATATCAGAGACATGGTGGAAGGAAGACAACCAGTGGGACACTGTGATACCTGGGTACAAACTATATCGTAATGATAGAACTGATCAAATTGGTGGAGGGGTTGCGCACTATGTTAGAGAGGGCATTGACTCAGAAAGGATTAAAGTTTTGCAGGAAACAAAATCTGCTGTAGAATCTATATGGATTGAAATTCCATATTAAAGGGGGAAGGCAATGGCAGTGGGGGTGTACTATCGACCACCTGGCCAGAATGACCAAATGGATGATGAAATGCTCAAAGAAATCAAGGAAGCTAACAAACGTTACAGCGCAGTAATAATAATGGGTGATTTCAATTATCCCGGTATCGACTGGGTCAGTGTCACGTCAGGACATGCTAGGGAGATAAAGTTCCTCGATGAAATAAATGACTGCTTCTTGGAGCAGCTGGTTCATGAACCGACCAGAGGGGAAGCCATATTAGACCTAGTCCTTAGTGGTACACCAGATCTAGTGCAAGAGATAAGGGTGTTGGGGCCACTTGGCAATAGTGATCATAGCATGATCGCCTTTGATTTAATTAGTGGAGGAGGGACAGTAAGGAAATCCACAGTACTACCTTTTAACTTTCGAAACGGAGACTATGATAAAATGAGGAAAACAGTTAAGAAAAAACTAAAAGGAGCAGTTGCGAAGGTTAAAGACGTACATCAAGCTTGGGTGTTGTTGAAAAATACTATCTTGGAAGCCCAGACCAGCTGTATTCCACGCTTTAAGAAAAGTGGAAGGAAGTCCAAAAAACTGCCAGCATGGTTTAAAGGTGAGGTCATAGAGGCTGTTGTTGCCAAAAAAGCATCTTTCAGGAAATGAAAAAAAGAGCCAAACGACGAAACCTGGAAACAGCACAAGCACTGGCAAGTCAAATGCAAGGCATTGATAAGGCAGGCAAAGGGAGAATTTGAGAAGAATCTTGCTGCGGAAGCAAAAACGCGAAATAAAGACCTTTTCAAGTACATTCGTAGCAAAAAAACTGTGAGAGAGTCAGTTGGTCCGTTAGATGATAAAGGGGTTAAAGGAGCACTAAGAGGCGACAAGGCGATAGCGGAGAGACTGAATGAATTCTTTGCTTCGGTCTTTACTGAGGAAGATGTAGGGATGTTACCCATGACTGAAGTGGTATTTAAAGGTGCGGAAGAATTGAAGGAAATATCGATACATCGGGAAGATGTCTTACAACTATTAGATAAACTGAAGAGTAGCAAATCACCTGGGCCGGATGGTATACATCCAAGGGTGTTGAAAGAACTGAAATATGAGATTGCAGACCTGCTATCAGTAATCTGTGAACTATCATTAAAATCATCTCTAATACCTGAAGATTGGAGGATCGCCAATGTAACACCAATTTTTAAAAAGGGTTCCAGGGGTGATCCGGGAAACTACAGACCGGTGAGCCTGACATCAGTACCGGGAAAAATGGTAGAAACCATCATAAAGAATAAAATTACTCAGCATGTAGATAGTCACAACCTAATGGGAGACAGCCAACATGGCTTTAGACAAGGAAGATCTTGTCTTACTAATCTGTTATGTTTTTTTGAAGGAGTGAATAAACAGGAGGACAAAGGTGAGTCGGTTGATATTGTGTATCTGGACTTTCAGAAAGCCTTTGACAAGGTCCCTCATCAGAGACTTTTGGCAAAACTAAAGAGTCATGGGATAGGAGGCAGTGTACTATTGTGGATCAGGAACTGGTTAAAAGATAGAAAGCAGAGGGTAGGGCTAAATGGCCAATTTTCCCAATGGAGAAAGGTGAATAGTGGTGTACCCCAGGGATCTGTGCTGGGTCCGCTGCTTTTTGACATATTCATAAATGACCTGGAAAGTGGAATAACGAGTGAGGTTATCAAATTTGCGGATGACAAAAAACTATTTAAAGTTGTTAAAACCCAAGAGGATTGTGAAAAATTGCAAGAGGATCTTGATAAATTGGAAAACTGGGCATCAAAATGGCAGATGAAATTTAATGTGGACAAATGCAAGGTTATGCACCTAGGGAAGAACAACCCAAACTATGGTTAAATGATGCAAGGTTCCACATTAGGAACCACCACCCAGGAAAAAGATTTAGGCGTCATTGTGGATACCATGTTAAAACCCTCGGTCCAGTGTGCAGCGGCGGCCAAGAGAGCAAATAGAATGCTAGGTATGATAAGGAAAGGAATGGAAAATAAAACAAAAGATATTATAATGCCTCTATATCGTTCCATGGTGAGACCGCACCTTGAATATTGTGTGCAATTCTGGTCGCCGTATCTTAAAAAGGATATAGCGATTTTAGAAAAGGTACAGAGAAGAGCCACCAAAATGGTAAAGGGGATGGAAGGATACTCCTATGAAGAAAGGCTAAAAAGTTAGGGCTCTTTAACCTGGAAAAGAGACGGCTGAGGGGAGATATGATAGAAGTCTATAAATTAATGAACGGAGTGGAACGGGTAAACGTAGATCGATTGTTTACCTTATCAGAATATAGAAAGACTAGGGGACATGCAATGAAGCTACAGGGTAAACTATTTAAGACTAATAAAAGAAAATATTTTTTCACTCAACGTGTAATCAAACTCTGGAATTTGTTACCGGAGGATGTAGTAAAGGCTGTTAGTGTAGCTGGGTTTAAAAAAGGTTTGGACAAGTTCCTGGAGGAAAGGTCCATAAACCATTATTAAGAAGTGACCGAAGATATCAATGCTTGACCCAGTACAAGCATTGTGGAACATGTGTCTCTTGGGGAAACTGCTAGGTACATATGACCTAGATTGGTCACTGTTGGAAACAGAATACTGGGCTTGATGGACCTTGGTCTGACCCAGTATGGCATATCTTATGTTCTTATGTTCTTATGTACTGGAACCAGCGCGCCCAGCTGCTCTCTGTCAAAATCATCCTCGACGCCCGCACCAAGAGGAGCCTTCGATGGTGGACAGTCAAACGAAACCTCATGATGGGGAAACGATTCCAACAACCCAGTCATCAAATCACCATCACTACCGATGCATCCCAGACTGGATGGGGAGCTCATATGTGCCACCTTCGCACGCAAGGGGCCTGGACGTCGGCAGAGAGGGACCTCCACATAAACCTCCTGGAACTCAGAGCCATACGGTATGCACTGCAGGCCTTTCAACCACATATCAAGGGCAAATCAGTTTTGATACTGACGGACAACAAGGTGGCCATGTTCTACATCAACAAGCAAGGAGAGACAGGCTCGCGACGCCTATGCAGGGAGGCGCTCAAGACATGGACGCTAGTTCTAACGAACCATTGCTGGATAAGAGCGTCTTACCTCCCGGGCGACCAGAACTCCCTGGCAGACAAATTGAGCCAACAGCTGAGCCCACACGAATGGACCCTGAGCCCGCAGGCCACCGCTCTCATCATCAAGCGCTGGGGCCAACCGGAGATCGACCTCTTTGCTACAGAGCAGAACAAGAAATGTCCCCTATTTTGTTCCAAACATCCGTCAGCCCTCAGCGTGGCGTCGTATGCCTTCGCCGTGTGCTGGGGGGAGTGGTCTCTTGCATACGCCTTCCCACCCACTCCCCTGATCTCCAGGACGCTGCAGAAAGTTGTTCAAGACAGAGCCCAGATTATCCTAGTGGCTCCATACTGGCCCAGACAGATGTGGTTTCCGACCCTGCTACGCCATTTGCAGGAACCACCCCTCCGCCTCCCTCTCCTTCAGTCCTTGCTGACCCAGGACGAGGGGCTCACGCTTCACCCCAACTTGGGGTCCCTGGCGCTGACAGCATGGAGATTGAGTGGATGTCTCTCTCGTCGTTGAGCGTTCCAGAGGAGGTACAACACATCATTTTGGCAGCCAGACGGCCGTCCACAAGAAAATCTTATGGCCTCAAGTGGAAACGCTTCAGCCTCATGTGCTCCTGGAGGACTCAACCCCTCTGACTGCCCGGTCCCTTGTGTCCTTCAATACCTGGCCTCGCTCTCAGAGCAAGGTCTCAAAACAAACTCTATCCGTGTACACCTGTCTGCCATTGCGGCATTGCACGAACGCACGGACAATGGATCAATCGCCTCATTTCCCTTAGTTGTGAGCTTCATGAAAGGACTGCACAACCTACGGCCTCCTATATGGGCCCCTGCCCCAGCCTGGGACCTGAACCTTGTTCTACAACAGCTGACCAAGCCGCCCTTCGAACCGTTGCTCACTGCCACCATGAAGTACCTGACATGGAAAACTCTGTTCCTGATCGCCATCACATCCCCACGCAGAATTAGTGAACTTCAGGCGCTGGTGGCCCATCCACCATACACCCAGTTGTAACAGGATAGAGCCACTCTTCGCACTCATCCCAGGTTCATCCCAAAGGTGTCCTCTGAGTTCCACATAAATCAAACCATCGAACTGCCAACGTTCTATCCGGAACCACACTCTTCTCCCGAGGAGGAGAGGTTGCACACTCTCGACTGCACCAGAGTCCTCCGAACCTATATCCTCAAGACAGGACCTATCCGGCAGAGCTCTCAGCTGTTCGTCTCCTACAACCTCAACAAGCCAGGGCGCCCGGTCTCTAAGCGCACTATGGCCCTCTGGATCTCGGCCTGTATCGGCTTCTGCCACGAAATGGCAGGCGCACACGTGGCTCCGAACGTAGGGCCACATCAGCTCAGAGAGCTTGCAGCCACTATAGCCAACCTGCGCTCCATCCCTCTTACCGAAATCTGCAGAGCCGCCACGTGGTCCTCCACTCACACCTTACAGAAACATTACTGTCTGGACTTGGACACACAAACGCGTTGCGCCTTCTTGCCACCGCTAACGGGACGTGACTTTGGTACAGTCACATAAAATCTTTCATTGACTTATGCTAGTCCCAGTTTTCTTTGGCCATGTTGGACTTATCGTACAGCCATGTTGGCCGGCATTCATCAGTGCTTGTGTAACCTGGCCATGTTGGCCACTGCTCATTAATGCTGTGTGACCTGGCCATGTTGACCACTGTTCTTTAGTGTGACCTGGCCATGTTGGCCACTGTTCATTAGTGCTTGTGTGACCTTCTAATATGGAATGTTTAACCTGTTGTTGTACTGAAAATAAAAGCTTTTTGCATCAGCCTCCCTCTCCACTGCTATTCCGCGCTATCGCGCAGCTAGGGAAGCACCAGGTGTGGCTGACGAATCCTGCTTGTCCTAGGAGAAAGCGTAGTTACTTACCTGTAACTGGAGTTCTCCGTGGACAGCAGGATGAGTCAGCCACACATTCCTGCCCACCTCCCCAGACCGAGGTCGACCTCCGCACGCCCCTAGCCACGGATATGCCGGGCACAGCTAGATACTCATTGGCTGGCTAGGGGCGGGCTCGTGGGTTGAGTCTCTGGCTCATGCTCAGAAAGGTCTGAGCTCTGAGAGCACTTCAGTATACGGCGCCGTCGGGGGACGTCACCAGGTGTGGCTGACTCATCCTGCTGTCCACGGAGAACTCCAGTTACAGGTAAGTAACTACGCTGTATTCTATTTACTTGTTTGGCTGCAGCCACCTGCTGTGCTGAGGATTTCAACATATTGTCCACAAAAAACACAAAATCCTTTTCCTGCGTACTGAAGCCTAATATAGCACCCAGCATTCTCTACTATAGTTTGAATTCTTTTCATTCTCTAGTTAGATCTCCAATTAGCCAGTCTCTTGAGGGCCTCCAATAATTCCCCCCAGCACCTCATTCATTGCTCCATTTTCCTGGTCATTAGTGAGTATGTTAATTAACACCGGTGCCGGCACAGATCCATGAGACACTCCAGCGTTTCTCTCTTCATTCTATCCTGTTTCCTACGGCACAGATCCATGAGACACTCCAGCATTTCTCTCTTCATTCTATCCTGTTTCCTAAGGCACAGATCCATGAGACACTCCAGCGTTTCACTCTTCATTCTATCCTGTTTCCTATGGCACAGATCCATGAGACACTCCAGTGTTTCTCTCTCTTCATTCTATCCTGTTTCCTACGGCACAGATCCATGAGACACTCCAGTGTCTCTCTCTCTTCATTCTATCCTGTTTCCTACGGCACAGATCCATGAGACACTCCAGTGTTTCTCTCTCTTCATTCTATCCTGTTTCCTACGGCACAGATCCATGAGACACTCCAGTGTCTCTCTCTCTTCATTCTATCCTGTTTCCTACGGCACAGATCCATGAGACACTCCAGTGTTCTCTCTCTTCATTCTATCCTGTTTCCTACGGCACAGATCCATCAGACACTCCAGTGTTCTCTCTCTTCATTCTATCCTGTTTCCTACGGCACAGATCCATCAGACACTCCAGTATTCTCTCTCTTCATTCTATCCTGTTTCCTACGGCACACATCCATGAGACACTCCAGCATTCCTCTCTACATTCTATCCTGTTTCCTACGGCACAGATCCATGAGACACTCCAGTGTCTCTCTCTCTTCATTCTATCCTGTTTCCTACGGCACAGATCCATGAGACACTCCAGCGTTTCTCTCTCTTCATTCTATCCTGTTTCCTATGGCACAGATCCATGAAACACTCCAGCGTTTCTCTCCCTTCATTCCATCCTGTTTCCTTTGGCACAGATCCATGAGACACTCCAGTGTTTCTCTCTATTCATTCTATCCTGTTTCCTATGGCACACATCCATGAGACACTCCAGTGTTCTCTCTCTTCATTCTATCCTGTTTCCTACGGCACAGATCCATGAGACACTCCAGCGTTTCTCTCTCTTCATTCTATCCTGTTTCCTACTCCAGCGTTTCTCTCTCTTCATTCTATCCTGTTTCCTACGGCACAGATCCAAGAGACACTCCAGCGTTTCTCTCTCTTCATTCTATCCTGTTTCCTACGGCACAGATCCATGAGACACTCCAGCGTTTCTCTCTCTTCATTCTATCCTGTTTCCTATGGCACAGATCCATGAGACACTCCAGCGTTTCTCTCTCTTCATTCTATCCTGTTTCCTACGGCACAGATCCATGAGACACTCCAGCGTTTCTCTCTCTTCATTCTATCCTGTTTCCTACGGCACAGATCCATGAGACACTCCAGCATTTCTCTCTTCATTCTATCCTGTTTCCTACTGCACAGATCCATGAGACACTCCAGCGTTTCTCTCTTCATTCTATCCTGTTTCCTACGGCACAGATCCATCAGACACTCCAGTGTTTCTCTCTCTTCATTCTATCCTGTTTCCTACAGCACAGATCCATGAGACACTCCAGCGTTTCTATCTCTTCATTCTATCCTGTTTCCTACGGCACAGATCCATGAGACACTCCAGCGTTTCTATCTCTTCATTCTATCCTGTTTCCTACGGCACAGATCCATGAGACACTGCAGCGTTTCTCTCTTCATTCTATCCTGTTTCCTACGGCAAAGATCCATGAGACACTCCAGCGTTTCTCTCTCTTCATTCTATCCTGTTACCTACGGCAAAGATCCATGAGACACTCCAGCGTTTCTCTCTTCATTCTATCCTGTTTCCTACGGCACAGATCCATCAGACACTCCAGTGTTTCTCTCTCTTCATTCTATCCTGTTTCCTACGGCACAGATCCATGAGACACTCCAGCGTTTCTCTCTTCATTCTATCCTATTTCCTACGGCACAGATCCATGAGACACTCCAGCGTTTTTCTCTTCATTCTATCCTATTTCCTACGGCACAGATCCATCAGACACTCCAGTGTTTCTCTCTCTTCATTCTATCCTGTTTCCTACGGCACAGATCCATGAGACACTCCAGCGTTTCTCTCTTCATTCTATCCTATTTCCTACGGCACAGATCCATGAGACACTCCAGCATTTCTCTCTTCATTCTATCCTGTTTCCTACGGCACAGATCCATCAGACACTCCAGTGTTTCTCTCTCTTCATTCTATCCTGTTTCCTACGGCACAGATCCATGAGACACTCCAGCGTTTCTCTCTTCATTCTATCCTATTTCCTACGGCACAGATCCATGAGACACTCCAGCGTTTTTCTCTTCATTCTATCCTATTTCCTATGGCACAGATCCATGAGACACTCCAGCGTTTCTCTCTCTTCATTCTATCCTGTTTCCTACGGCACAGATCCATGAGACACTCCAGCGTTTCTCTCTTCATTCTATCCTATTTCCTACGGCACAGATCCATGAGACACTCCAGCGTTTTTCTCTTCATTCTATCCTATTTCCTATGGCACAGATCCATGAGACACTCCAGCGTTTCTCTCTATTCATTCTATCCTGTTTCCTACGGCACAGATCCATGAGACACTCCAGTGTTTCTCTCTACATTCTATCCTGTTTCCTACAACACAGATCCATGAGACACTCCAGTGCTTCTCTCTTCATTCTATCCTGTTTCCTACGGCACAGATCCATGAGACACTCCAGTGATTCTCTCTCTTCATTCTATCCTGTTTCCTACGGCACAGATCCATGAGACACTCCAGTGTTTCTTTCTTCATTCTATCCTGTTTCCTATGGCACAGATCCATGAGACATTCCAGTGTTTCTCTCTTCATTCTATCCTGTTTCCTACAGCACAGATCCATGAGACATTCCAGCGTTTCTCTCTCTTCATTCCATCCTGTTTCCTATGGCAGAGATCCATGAGACACTCCAGTGTTTCTCTCTATTCATTCTATCCTGTTTCCTACGGCACACATCCATGAGACACTTCAGCTTTTCTCTCTACATTCTATCCTGTTTCCTACGGCACAGATCCATGAGACACTCCAGTGTTTCTCTCTCTTCCTTCTATCCTGTTTCCTACGGCACAGATCCATGAGACACTCCAGCGTTTCTCTCTCTTCATTCTATCCTGTTTCCTACAGCACATATCCATGAGACACTCCAGCGTTTCTCTCTTCATTCTATCCTATTTCCTACGGCACAGATCCATGAGACACTCCAGCGTTTTTCTCTTCATTCTATCCTATTTCCTATGGCACAGATCCATGAGACACTCCAGCGTTTCTCTCCCTTCATTCCATCCTGTTTCCTTTGGCACAGATCCATGAGACACTCCAGTGTTTCTCTCTATTCATTCTATCCTGTTTCCTATGGCACACATCCATGAGACACTCCAGTGTTTCTCTCTTCATTCTATCCTGTTTCCTACGGCACAGATCCATGAGACACTCCAGTGTTTCTCTCTCTTCATTCTATCCTGTTTCCTACGGCACAGATCCATGAGACACCCCAGCGTTTCTCTCTCTCCATGCTATCCTGTTTCCTACGGCACAGATCCATGAGACACTCTAGTGTTCCTCTCTTCGTTCTATCCTGTTTCCTACGGCACAGATCCATGAGACACTCCAGTGTTTCTCTCTCTTCATTCTATCCTGTTTCCTATGGCACAGATCCATGAGACACTCCAGTGTTTCTCTTTTCATTCTATCCTGTTTCCTATGGTGCAGATCCATGAGACACTCCAGTGTTTCTCTCTCTTCATTCTATCCTGTTTCCTACGGCACAGATCCATGAGACACTCCAGCGTTTCTCTCTACATTCTATCCTTTTTCCTACGGCACAGATCCATGAGATACTCCAATGTTTCTCTCTCTTCATTCTATCCTGTTTCCTATGGCACAGATTCATCAGACACTCCAGTGTTTCTCTCTCTTCATTCTATCCGGTTTCGTACGGCACAGATCCGTGAGACACTCCAGCGTTTCTCTTTTCATTCTATCCTGTTTCCTACGGCACAGATCCATGAGACATTCCAGTGTTTCTCTCTTCATTCTATCCTGTTTCCTACGGCACAGATCCATGAGACACTCCAGTGTTTCTCTCTCTTCATTCTATCCGGTTTCGTACGGCAT
Source organism: Ichthyophis bannanicus (assembly GCA_033557465.1). NCBI lineage: Eukaryota > Metazoa > Chordata > Amphibia > Gymnophiona > Ichthyophiidae > Ichthyophis > Ichthyophis bannanicus. The sequence continues at coordinate 485,884,112 of CM066038.1, read as the reverse complement.
AGATCCATGAGACACTCCAGCATTTCTCTCTTCATTCTATCGTGTTTCCTACGTGTTTTCACATCGTTTGAATAGATCAGAAGATTTTGATTTCTCAGCCTGCCTCTGAGTTATTCCTGCTGTTTTATATTGATTTTAGGTTGAGGAGGTAAATATTGTTTTGCTGTTTTTAACTTGTAAAGAATATTTTCTCACTTTTTACTATGTTTTTGTTTGATGGAATGATAATGTTTTTATTATCGTGGTTTTATTTGTTCTTTAACAATGTGTGTCTTTGAGTCAAGGTGACTCAGAAGCTCCTGGGCTTTCTTGGCATTGTGACCGAACTAGGTTGCCAGACCTTTCTTCTGAGGCAAGAAGGGTTTAGTCAGGGCCGGCCCGTCCACTAGACGAGCTAGGTGGCTGCCTAGGGTGGCTGGCCTGGGTGGGCAGCCGCAGTGACACACAAGACCAGCCATGCCACCCCCTAGCTGCTACTGATTCTGTTTAGGGGAGGAGGTGGGCAGAGGGCAGTGGCAATATTTCCAAAAGCAGCCTTTTGCCATCATTCTTTTGCCTGCAGCAGGCCATGTCCTTCAGCACACATGGCCTGCCGCTTCTGACCCCCCTCTGACTGTAAGTTGTGTTGGAAGGTGATGAGATACTGCCACTGCCTGCCTCCCCCTCCCAAGACAGAATTGGTGCCAGCTGGAGGGTGGGGGGGGTGAGGCTGGGGTTTCTGCTTAAGGTGGCAGAAACCCTTGGGCCGGCCCTGGGTTAAGTGACTTGCCTGAGGCCACAAGAAGTGCTAGTGGAAAGCGAACACAGTTCTCTTGGTTACCAAACAATGCTCTAAGCACTAGGCTACTCCTCCGCTCTGTTTGTAGCATAGTGAGATACTAAATGATGGCAGATGAAGACCAGCACGGCTCATCCAGTCTGCCCAGTAAAGTGCTTGTACTGTGTTGTAACATGCTGTTCCATGCCATGTGCCTTTATTTTGGGTTGTAAGTGCCTATCCCTCGGGACCTGCCTGTACCTCGTGATCCTAAGGGCAATCGATTGCAGCACCCCCTCCCATGGGAAGGACTCCCATGCAGCTTCAGCCCCTTAGCAGAAACATTACCTGTTAGCTCGTTCGTGATCCTCCTGTGCGTAACAGTATCTCCAAGTAGATACATCCAGCACATTTATTTATTTAACATTTCTTATATACTGCCTTTCATGATATCAATGCGGTTTACATTGAACAAACTGAAATTACATTGAACAGGGCTTTGTAACTTGCAGATAACTATTTACAGGGAACATGGGCAATGGAGGGTTAAGTGGCACATGCCCATGATCCAAATCTCTGCTCATCTGCTCACATTCATTTGGCATAATTTGCCTTTGGTAAAAACATGTTGGCAAGGCCTGCACTACCACTAGGTAGACTAGGCAATGACCTAGAGTGGCAGCCCTGCAGGGCATCGGCTTCTGACCATTACTGCTGCTGCCCTCTTTCAGGACTGACAGAAGTGGCCAATGGCCCTGAAGCTGCGACATGACACTTACCCACTGTCTCTGGAGCTGTGTCGCACTTTCTCTTGAAGAATCTACTGCTTCCATCCCCCTTCTGACACTGACTTCAGGTTTTGCAGATACTAGAAGTCAGCATCAGAGCAGGTGGAAATGGTAGATTTTGCAAGAGAGAAAGCGTGACATAGCCCCAGAGATGGTGGGTAAGTGCCGCATCATGGTTTCTGGGTCATTAATGCTGCTGCTGGCCCTGGAGAGGGGTGGTAGTGGTGGCAATGGGCACCGAAGATGGCAGGATGGATGCCCGCTCAGGGTACCTGCAGTTCTTGCATGAGCCCTGCATGTTGGCCTTTGATAAAACCATCCTTTAAGTTAAAAGCATTTGTGAAATGAAATTGTTAACTTCAGGGAGTAGCGAGTGACTCGTCTGTGTGTCTGTACATTGCTGCATGTATCTTGTAGTGTTATACAAATAACAGTAGCACTAGATATGGTAGCACTAATAGTCTTGCTGATGAATGGGTTGTCCCCTGTCCTTCTCCCATTAAAGAGACCTGGGACCATGCAGGTGCAACAGCTCTACTGCAGTCATCATCAAGCGCATGTCCACCACCAAGAAGAGTTTCTAGTCATGCAACTCTTGCAGCATTAGCCAAGGAAAAGCTACCCCGTGCCTGCAGCGCTATGACTGTTCTTCTGGGGAGAGAGCAGGGACAATGCACAACAGTAGATGAAAACTCTGAATGAATGAGACTCACTAGGTGCCCAAGGGTCGAGGCATGTACAGACTTCTAAAACATAGAACAAGCAAAGCTCTTTTAAAAATGGAGGAAAACGGCTGATGCATTTATGCATGAGTGCAGTGATTCAGAAAACAATTGCATTGGCAGGAATTATCCCTTTTCCCTTGCCTCTCCTTAATTCCTGCTGATGAATTAGAACTTTCCGTTTGTTTAGTGCCAGAGGCTATGAATTTCCTGCTCTTTCCCTGCAGCATTTTCTTATGCTACAGAGAGCAAATTCTGCTTAGCTGGAACATCTTTTGTTAGTTGCCTGTTTTAGTTAAGAGATTTTTGCATATGCAGAGAAGATTAAGCGTTTTAAGCTCATTGCCCCATGTTTTAATATTTATGGATTTGCTAACCACCTTTCATTAACAAAGAGGTGCAGAAAAGTAAAGTACCATGTTTTCAATCTGCCTCGATCTTCTGATAGGAAGCTTCTCTTCTCAGACCATTAGGGAACATGTGCCATAACGTGACACCTCCAAGCGAATTTTGGAGGTGAGAGACCATAAATAAAGGCCAAGCAGGGCTATAGAGAACAAGCATATTAACTAAATATTTGGAAAAGCTGGTCAAGAGATGTGTTAATAGCAATGGGCTTGGTATTCAAAAGCCCTTCTCCAGTTAAGCACGGAGGTTATCCTGATAAGGGCACTAAGAGGCATTCAGGTTCACTATCCGGAGAGTGCCTCGGAATATCTTCAAGACCATCCTGGCACTATCCAATTAGTTCACGGGTGCTCCATGGGTGGGATAGGGCAGTGCAGTCAGATCCCATTAGCAACCCATGTTTTGGCATATCTCACTACGATAGTACTCATATTATCCCTCGTTGCAAGGGGCCGCCCAGCCTCAGCCCCCTCAACCCCTTTCTCCCAGACCCACCGCCGCACAACAGCAGCTCTTTCAGAGCAGCTCCAATAATATGTCCCCACCTGATGAAGTCCCCAACAGTCCCCCTTTTCCCCCTTTTCCCCCGCTGCCACCCCCCTCTCCCCCTCCCTCACTTGATCCCCCCAGCAACAACCTAAGCTCTCCCCGCCCTTCCCACCCCTGCCCAGCCCCTTTAAAACATTCCCAGTGTAGTACCTCAGTTCTACGCCACTGAGGCCTAGTCCTAGCTAATGCCACAGGGATGCCTCGAAACGCACAAGAACTCACAAAATCAGAATTCCCCTCACCCCACATACCCTCTGTACAAATCACAATTAACATTTTACTGACAATTAGATCTCTCTATTCTGGCCATTTCCCCCACATTACCACACAGTCCATAATGGCGATTGTATTACTACTACTTCTCCGCATCGGGAGTTCAAGCCATAGGATCGCAATCTGCCACAGAGCAGGCACATGCGTCCATCAGGCCTGCACCCTAATCCATTTCTCTGTCCCAACATTGCCGAAGTGGCCGCTCCCTTCAACTCCAGTCTGCGATCGATTCCTCTTCCACCACCTTCGCCATCCGCTCCACTAATTGTTTGGCTGCCGCTACCGTCTCAAAGACGTGATTCTTGCCTTGGAACAGGACCCTCAGCGTTGCAGGAAAAGCCAGCGAAAAGCGCAGTTTGCGCTGAAATAGCTGTGAACACACCGGAGAAAATTCCCTCCGCCGTGCAGTTACCGCTGCCGAATAGTCCTGGAAGAGCAAAAGCTTCTGATTATCCAGACGGAGCTCAGCTTTCTTTCTATACGCCTGGAGCACTTGCATTTTGTGCTGAAAGTTGAGCACTCGCAGTATGACCACTCTCGGCCTATACCCCTCCTCCCGCCGAGGCCCGATGCGATGTGCTCTCTCAATTTTAAATTGTCCCGCCAAAGTCTCCAGGCCCAACTCTTCTGGCAGCCATTTTTCCAGCATGGGGAGAAGCGCACGCTCGGCGATGTTCCTCCGGGATCCCCACAATGCGCAAATTATTTCTTCGAGATCTGTTTTCAAGATCAGTATGCGAATTACATCCAATCCAAATTAACCAGAACAATTGCGGATTCATCACAAGCACCTCCTCAACTCAAGCAGTCTCAAGCACCACTCCTCAGTATCTCTCCTCCATCATCCAAAACCATTAAAGAACTAATTGCCAACTTGAATACCACTACTGCAGCCAACGACCCATGCCCAGCACACTGGATTAAATCAATGCGCTCCGAGCTTAGTCCATATATTGCCAAAATTGCAAACCTCTCCTACTCCACTGGAACTTTCCCTGCTGCTCTCAAGCAGACTTCAATACGTCCCCTATTAAAGAACAACCAGATCGACCCTAAAAAGGAAGAATCATACCGTCCAATCTCCAGCATCCCGCTTCTTGCCAAAATTCTGGAGAAAGAGACACAATGCCAAATTCAGCAATATATTGACACATTTTCCCCTCTTAATCCGTGCCAACATGGATTTAGGGAAATGCATGGAGTAGAGACTCTCATGACCACATTAATTAATTCGCTCATCTGTGGGATCAATAACATAAGATCTGGTTTCGCAATGATCTTCCTCGATATATCCACTGCGTTTGATTCGGTAGACCATAAGATTCTACTATCGCGACTCCACGAAAAGGGCATACAAGGTCTAGCATGGAACTGGTGTAAGTCATAACTCGAAGATCGCTGGCAACATGTTCGCATTGACTCCAAAACATCAGAACCATTCCTCCAAACGCAAGGGGTTCCACAAGGCTCCTCACTATCGGCGCTCCTCTTCAATATATATATGCAGCCAATTTGCCAAATCACCAAATCATTTAATGTATCCTGCCTCATTTACGCTGACGACGTGCTTATTTTCACCCCGATTGATATAATGAGTCCGAATTACACCAACTTAACCAACTGTTTCAATGCAATAGCAGATTGGCTTTTAGATCAAAACATGCGAATCAACTTCAAAAAGACTGAAGTTTTAATGGTCACAAGAAACAAGCTCTTCTCCCCCCCTGCATTCCTCAAGGTACGGGACGCTGAGCTCCCAATCAAGAATACAATCCGTTACCTAGGTGTGATCCTTGATCAACGACTGGATTTTACCTCTCACATAAAAAGCACGGTAAAAACTATTTACTTCAAGATAAAAACATTACGCCACCTAAAACCCATGCTAGAATACAACGGCTTCCGCTCAATATTTCAAGCAATAGTCACTCCACACTTTGACTATGCGAATATTGTATTACATGGTCTTCCAAAGAACACCATTAACCCCCTGCAACTAGCAATGAATGCTGCGGCCCGTATCCTAGTTGGAGCTTCAAAGAGAGACCATATCACACCAATCCTTAGGGACCTTCACTGGCTCCCTATAGAATGTAGAATTAGCTACAAAGCTCTCCTCATCACATTCAAGGCCTTAAATAACCTATCACCAGCAACGACTTCAGACCTCATCAGTCTACCTCCCAAAACTAGATCCAGGAGACCACTCGCTGAAAATACCCTAGTCATTCCCAGTGAATCTACAAATTGGTCCCAATCAACAATCAACAGAGCATTTAAATCTTATGCTCCTAGATGCTGGAACAAACTTAATCCAGATATCAGAGCATTACGAGACATGAAGCAGTTCAGGAAGGCTATCAAGCACTACCTATTCACTGAGTACTTCCAGCCACCATAATACAATTATAATATGTCATAAGACAGATTCATATGCATAACTACTCCATAAGACTTCATTCTAGAACTAAACATTTTTGATGTAATTACTCTGTTCATTAAAATATCGCTGCTAGCTGATTTTATGTAAATAGTTCAATCGTTATTGTAGATAGTTACCCTTTGTTACCCAAGTTTTTTGCCCTGTTATCTGTAACTCATACGTGTTTTCAAATGTACTGAGATTGTTTTGTTCCATGTAAACCGCGCTGATGCTAAAGAGTGCGGTATATAAGAAACTTTAAATAAATAAATAAATACAATAAGATCATCAATTTTAGTTTGCAACACAGCGATTTGCTTGTTTTGCTCCCGGAGCACCTTTTCTTGCTTTCCCCCCTCATCCTCGAGGCAGGCCACTCGATTCTCAATCTCTTCCACCCGCTTGCCAAACTCCGACATCGCTTCTCCCACTCCCTTGATCTTCTGCATGATCAGATCAAATTTAGAGTTCAACAATTTGACTACCTCTTTGGCCAGTTCCTCTGTTGCCGAGTCAGCGCTCTCAGCTCCAGGCGAGGCTGGCAGTATCTGTGCGGCAGATGGCGGCTGCGTAGGCTCCGATTTGCCAGCTCTCTCTCTGTCTCTTTTTACCGGCATCGGCATTGTAGGATTCTCTCCCTTCGTATTGCTCCCGATTTATTTCGCCAAGCCTATGTTCACGGCTAGACTGGCACTGAAAATTAGAGGTGTAGGGTGATATTTGACAGATTAATGCTCGAGGCAGCCCCGGAGCAAGTAAGGACACGTCCTCACTCACTCAAGCATCACGTGGACTCCCAGAAATGATATTTAAAGGTGATATATCAAAGGAATTAAAACAAATCTTGATAACGTTTCTGTTCTTGCACGAAGTTCCATGTAAACCGTCTTGACTTGTTGAAAGATGGTATAGAAAAACTGTAAAATAAAGCAAGAAATAGGGAAGATGTAATACATCTAATTGATAAACTAAAGAACAGCAAATCACCTCGACTGGATGGCATACATCCCAGGGTACAGAAAGAACTGAAATATGAGTGTAGAATTACTATTAGTAATCTGTGATCTATCATTAAAATCATCTGTAGTACCCGAAGACTGGAGAGTGGCCAATGTAACAGTTTTTAAAAAGGTTTCCAGGGGCGATCCGGGAAACTACAGACCAGGGAGCCTGACATCAATACCAGACAAAATGGTAGAAACCATTATAAAAAACAAAATTGTTTAACATGTAGATGTGATGGCTTAATAGCAGAAAGTCAACATGGATTTAGTAAAGGAAAGTCTTGTCTCTCTCATGTTTTTTTGAAGGTGTGAATAAACAGGTAGATAAAGGTGAGCCAGTTGATATAGTGTATCTCGATTTCCAGAAAGCCTTTGACAAAGTCCCTCTTGAAAGACTCTTAATTAAAAAGTCATGGGATAGAAGGCAATGTACTATTGTGGATGCGGAAATAATTGAAAGATAGAAAACAGAGAACAGGGCTAAATGGCCAATTTTCTCAATGGAGAAATGTAAACAGTGGAGTACCCCAGGGATCTGTGTTGAGATCGCTGCTTTTTTAACATATTCATACTGTAAATGACCTGGACATGGGAATAATGAGTGAGGTGATCAAATTTGCAGATGACACCAAATTATTCAAAGTTGTAAAAACACAAGAGGGTTATAAAAAATTGCAAGAGGACCTTGATAAATTTGGAAATTGGGCGTCCAAATGGCAGATGCCATTTAATGTGGACACGTGCAAATTTATGCACTTGGGGCCTGATTACCATCGGAGCACGTCTGACCCGCCCCGATGTCCAAAATCTGGATGGGCCAGTGGCACCCGATTCTGAACCCATGTAAACTATATGTTCCTGCGGGATCAGAATCGGGTGCAACAGGCCTGTTCCCCATACAAACCACCCAAGGCTCCTGAATGGGGCCGCGGTGTTGTGGCGTCCCACTACCATGGCACTGGGACGCCATGCAGGAGCCCCGATCAGCAGCAAGCAGTGCAAAATACCCTTTCCCTGGCACTCATCCATAAAGGGCCTGTCAAGGCTGGAATGGCAGTAGGGCTCCTATTGCCCCACTCACTTGGTCGATACTGGTCCTGCCGCCCTATCCACCAATGTCGGGGGGACTTATTCCACCTCTGAGGTGGAATAAGAAGGCAATCCCGGACGTATAGGGCCGTGACCGCAATCAGCCCTGTATGTCTGGGATCAGGGTCCCACCTCCATCCGCCCTTGCTCCTCCTCTGGCCCTCCCCCCACCCGCCCCCATCCAGAGTTCCCCGCACAACACCAATGTATGTGCGGTGAGCCTGGTATACAGCATTCGCTCCTTGCGAATAGCAGGGGTTGGATGTCCATACCGGACATCCACCCCTGCTATTCGCAGATCGGAATGACCTCCTTAGGGAAGAACAACCCAAACTACAGTTACATGATGTAAGTTTCCACATAAGGAACCACCACCCAGGAAAAGGATTTAGGCATCATCTTGGATAATACATTGAAACCCTCGGCCCAGTGTGCAGGGGCAGCCAAGATAGCAAATAGAATGCTAGGAATCATAAAGAAAGGAATGGAGAATAAAACAAAGGATATTATAATGTCTCTGTATCGCTCCATGGTGCAACCCCACCTTGAATATTGTGTGCAGTTCTGGTCACCAGATCATAAAAAGCTAGCAGAACTAGAAAAGCGTGACAAAATCGGTAAAGGGGTTGGAAGGATACCCCTACGAAGAAAGGCTTAAAAGCTTAGGGCTCTTCAAATTGGAAAAGAGATGGCTGGGGGGGAGATATGATTGAAGTCAATAAAATAATGAATGGAGTGGAACGTGTAAATGTAGAAAGTCTAGGGGACACACAATGAAGCTACAATGTAGCACATTTAAGACTAATCGGAGAAAACGATTTTTCACTCAACACCTAATGAAACTCTGGAATTCGTTACCAGAGGATGTAGTAAAAGCTGTTAGTGTAGCTGGATTTAAAAGAGGTTTGGACAAGTTCCCGGAGGAAAAGTTCATAAACCATAAAGAGGACTGGGGAAATCCACTGCTTACTCATTGGACAAGCAGCATGGAATCTGTATACCTTTTGAGAACCTGAAAAGTGCTTGTGACCTGGTTTGGCCACTATTGGAAATAGGATACTGGGCTTGATGGACAATTGGTCTGACCCAATATAACATATCTTATTATGTTCTTATGTAAAGTATTTTTGTTTGTCATTTTCTCTGTGGGAATCAGACTGGTCCTTGATGGATCTCCTCAGTCTGGTCACTAGTTAACAAAAGGCACCTTATCATGTTAGCTGGATTACACAAGAGAGAGTTGTGGAAAATGTTCTGATTAGAAATTCTTTTTAGCATGTATGGTAACACTGCAAAGTGAATCTTTTGTCTTCTGCGATGCAGTAATTACAGCTCGAGTCTTCTTTGAATTCATATGAACTTGAATCATGTAGATAACTCAGCAGGAAAAAATCTAACACGTTATTATGTGGCAATATCTCGGGAGGGGCTACTGGTCTGTAAGGAACTCTGAAAACCCCAGCTAATTTGCATAATAATCTACCCTGCCAAAGCAATTTCAATCTATTGAACTTTTCTCTGAAAAAACACTTCCTTGTTCAGTTTGAGGATGCCACTGGCACTTAAGTGCATATTTTATAAAAATGCACACAGGTACCTATTTTTACTGGAACATACCCACACACAGTTATACCTTCCTTGAAGCACGTGCAAATGTTTCCCTGTGCCTGCCTGTTTATGAAGGGACATGGGCTATATACCCCCAAGTGCCATGACAGCCTGATATAAAATTATCTCCCGTGTTTCGGAGGTGATATATGTGGAGGGGGATGTTAGTAGTTCACTTGTGTATATGGGGGGGAGTGTTTGTATTTATGTGGGGTGTCTGCGGCTGGAAGTGTGAGGGGGAACATGTATTTGGATACTTTGGTAGTGATAAGGATGCTGACTGTGGAGGGCAGAGAATTGTATGTGTGTGTCAGGGAGGGAGGTATCAAGGGGTATGTGTGTGCATGGGAGTGGGTGTGTATGTACTGTATAGTGTAGGGGATGTGTGTGTTGGTGTGTTGGGTAGGGAGGTATCAAGGGGTATGTGTGTGCAGGGGAGTGGGTGTGTATGTATTGTATGGTGTAGGGGTTGTGGGTGTGTGTGGGGGAGGGAGGTATCAAGGGGTATGTGTGTGCATGGTAGTGGGTGCGTATGTACTGTATGGTGTAGGGGATGTGTAGGGGGGAGGGAGGTAACAAGGGGTATCTGTGTGCATGGGAGTGGGCGTGTACATACTGTATGGTGTAGGGGATCTGTGTGTGTGTCAGGGAGGGAGGTATCAAGGGGTATGTGTGTGCATGGGAGTAGGTGTGTCTGTACTGTGTGGTGTAGGGGATGTGTGTGGGGGGAGGGAGGTAACAAGGGGTATGTGTGTGCATGGGAGTGGTTGTGTATGTACTGTGTGGTGTAGGGGATGTGTGTGTTTGTGTGTCGGGTAGGGAGGTATCAAGGGGTATGTGTGTGCATGGGAGTGGGTGTGTCTGTACTGTGTGGTGTAGGGGATGTGTGTGGGGGGAGGGAGGTAACAAGGGGTATGTGTGTGCATGGGAGTGGGTGTGTATGTACTTTATGGTGTAGGGGATGTGTGTGGGGAGAGGGAGGTAACAAGGGGTATGTGTGTGCAGGGGAGTGGGTGTGTATGTACTGTATGGTGTAGGGGATGTGTGTGTTTGTGTGTCGGGTAGGGAGGTATCAAGGGGTATGTGTGTGCATGGGAGTGGGTGTGTATGTACTGTATGGTGTAGGGGATGTGTGTGGGGGAGGGAGGTAACAAGGGGTATGTGTGTGCAGGGGAGTGGGTGTCTATGTACTGTATGGTGTAGGGGATGTGTGTGTTTGTGTGTCGGGTAGGGAGGTATCAAGGGGTATGTGTGTGCAGGGGAGTGGGTGTGTATGTACTGTGTGGTGTAGGGGATGTGGGTGTGTGGGGGGGAGGGAGGTAACAAGGGGTATGTGTGTGCATGGGAGTTGGTGTGTATGTACTGTATGGTGTAGGGAATGTGTGGGGGGAGGGAGGCATCAAGGGGTATGTGTGTGCATGGGAGTGGTTGTGTATGTACTGTGTGGTGTAGGGGATGTGTGTGTGTGTTGGGGAAGGGAGGTATCAAGGGGTATGTGTGTGCATGGGAGTGGGTGTATATGTACTGTATGGTGTAGGGGATGTATGTGTGTGTGTGTGTGTCGGGGGGAGGGAGGTATCAAGGGATATGTGTGTGCATGGGAGTGGGTGTTTATGTACTGTGTGTTGTAGGGGATGTGTGTGTGTGTGTTGGGGAGGGAGGTATCAATTATGTGTGTGCATGGGAGTGGGTATGTATGTACTGTATGGTGTAGGGGATCTGTGTGTGTGTTGGGGAGGGAGGTATCAAGGGGTATGTGTGTGCATGGGAGTGGGTGTGTATGTACTGTATGGTGTAGGGGATGTGTGTGTGTGTGTGGCGGGTAGGGAGGTATCAAGGGGTATGTGTGTGCATGGGAGTGGTTGTGTATGTACTGTGTAGTGTAGGGGATGTGTGTGTGTGGGGTGGGAGGGTATGTATGGACAGAGGCGTGTGTGTGCATGGGAGTGGGTGTGTATGTACTGTATGTTGTAGGGGATGTGTGTGGGGGGGCAGCGAGGTATCAAGGGATATGTGTGTGCATGGGAGTGGGTGTTTATGTACTGTATGGTGTAGGGGATGTGTGTGTGTGTGTGTGGCAGGGAGGGAGGTATCAAGGAATGTGTGTGCATGGGAGTGGGTGTGTATATACTGTATGTGTATATACTGTATGTGTGTGTGGAGGAGGGTATGTATGGACAGAGGCGTGTGTGTGCATGCAGGATGAGTATATGCCATGTGTGTTTCTGTGGTGTAGATCTCCCACTCCACCACTGCTTTTCCCTCCCTCCTGCACCCCTCTCCTAGCCTGCACTTTATCTTCTGCTCTCTCCGCCTTGGTTCCCCACCACCCATGGCCTCCATCTCTCTTGCTGCCAGCTCTCAGTTTCTTCTGCCACTGCTCCGCCTTTGCTCTCTGTCACTTTATATTATGTCACTCAGCTTGTCACTGCTTCATTCACTGCTGCTCCAACTTGCCTCTGGGTGGCAGGTCCTGGGTTCCCTTTGCTTTTGCTTTGGCTGCTGTTGTCCTTTGCTGCTCCTCGGAAGCTGCTCCCCTAGGAGACCATCTAGCTTTGCCTAATGGTTGGGTCAGTCCTGCACCTAGCCTTCCTGCCGCCCCACTGCTGCTACTGGTCCCTCTCTTCTGTAGCTGGAGGTACCTAGTCTGCCTGCTACCTTCATGTCTTCTGCCCTGTTCACATGCAAACAAACATGTATCGACAGATGGACAGACAGACCCAAATAAATTCCACTGCAGGATTAAAAAGTTCCCCCATGAATCAAAGGTTTAAAGTTCATGCTCTATTCTACTCATCAAGTTGAAAAACTGGCAGAATTGAAAAACATCTCTCACGTAGCAACACTGGAGATAAGATAGAAACAATTTTATTGCATGGAACTCATAAACTCAAAGGGCGTTCTCTTAAGTAAGGATTCTCTTGTTAGAATGCAGTGTGGAAGGATTTTTCATCTTCGTGAGGCGTGGAGTGACCATTAAAAAGAACACAGGAGAGGGGTCCCATGTGATGCATGAGCGAGTGAGAGGGATTCTCGGCTTGCTCCGGGGCTGCCCCGATATTATTCAGCAAATATTAGACATTGCCTCCGGATATAGCCACATAAAGTGATTAAGCTGACAAGGGAACCGAAGAGGAACCCATTAGTGGCGAGGTAAAGAAGAAAAATGCCTTTGCCAACACGGAGAGACCGAGAGAAGCCTCAGAAATCTGGGGCCTCAGCAGCGGTAGCTACAGCCACACTGTCACAGCCGATATCACCAGGAGGAGAGAGTATGGATTTGGCGTCGGAGGAGCTAGCGCGGGAGGTAGTCAAGCTCCTCGATCAAAAATTTGATTTAATCCTGAAAAAATTGGAGACTATGGGAAAAACATTAATGGAGTTTGGTCACAGTGGATGAGTTGGAGCATCGAGTGGTGGCAATCGAAGATGAAGAAGGAAAGCAGGCCCGAGAAGCGGAAACACTACGCCAGAAAGTAGAAGTCTTAATGGAAAAAGTGGATGACCTAGAAAATAGGTCAAGAAGGAACAATATACGGATTGTGGGAATCCCTGAGTCAAAAACAGAGGAAATGCTGATGACACTGGTTGAAAATTGGCTGCCACAGGAATTGGGGCTTGCAGCCTTGATAGGAGCCATAAAAGTAGAACGCGTGCATCGGCTGGGGCCTAAGATGGAGGCGCGTCAGCAACTTAGGGTGGTAATAGCAAGAATACTCAACTTCCAGCACAAGGTACAAATGCTTCAAGCTTTTCGAAGGAAGCGTGACTTGGTCCTGGATAACCAAAAAATCTTGCTCTTCCAAGACTATTCTGCAGCTGTGGCAGTGAAAAGAAAGGAATATACTCCTCTCTGTGCGAAGTTGTTCCAAAAGAAACTGCGTTTTACACTGGCCTTTCCGGTAACTTTGCGAGTGCTGTATGAGGAGAAAAATCACATCCTTACCTCGCTTGAGGCGGCAAAGAAATTTGTTGCGGACCTGGACAAGAGTGTGCAGGTGGAGAGCTCTTTGCCATGAGAAAGGACTAGATGGCTGGAGAGAATCGCTGGAGATTGCTGGAGATGCACAGGTGGAAAAAGATGGATAACGTGGTGGAAAGGAAAGGAATGTTAATGTTGTTGAATGTTGGAAATAGTTTTAGCCAGCAATGACAGTGAGATATATGTTGGATGAGTCCTAGTTCCATATGTGTTATTCTGTGCTGTTATGTACTATCAGGTACTCTTAGGTATTATGTTGTTTTACTGTAATTGAGAGATAAATATGGGCAGCAGGATACCTGGGGAGAGGTAGAGAACATGGCCGGGTTGGGCGGGGCAGCCTTGCAGCGCCTGAGGAGGGGACATTTCCTCAGCCAAGAGGAGCTGAGGGTTGAGAATGAGATTGTTTTATGAGGGGGAGGAAGGGGGGAGGGGTGGGGAGACAACAATGATGACATATATGTGGGTACGAAGGGGAAAGGGGGGGAAAATAGGGGGGGAAAATAGGGGGGGAGCAGAATGGGTGGTGGGGATAACAAGGTAAGCTGAGAGAGCGATTTGGGAACATAGAACTCGAGTAAGGAAATGCAAAACACTGGGGTACAAATGGTGTGAGGGGATTGGGCTGGGGGTTGAGGCTGGGCAACTCTCAGTAAGTGAGATGAAGAGTATCTACCGTTACTATGATGGTAGCCCAAGACAGAAGCCAGAATAGAATCTGAGTAGCGTTTCATCACGTGGAATGTTGGAGGTCTAAGCACTCCCACGAAGCGCACTAAAGTTCTGCAGGCGCTCAAAAATGAAAAAGCCCATGTGGCTGTGTTACAAGAGACCCATTTACATAGAAACATAGAAACATGATGACAGAAAAATACCACATGGCCTATCTAGTCTGTCCTTCCATAACAACTACAACAGTCCACTTTTTTCCTTTAGAGATCATCTATGTTTATCCCATGCTTTATTGAATTCAGTTACTGTCCTCATCTCTACCACCTCCACTGGGAGACTATTCCATGGATCCACTACTCTTTCCGTAAAGAAATATTTCCGCATATCACTCCTGAATCTATCTCCCTTCACCCTCATCCCATGTCCCCTCGTAGCAGAACTTGCTTTCAATTGAAAGAGGCTCTCTCCCTGAACATTTATGCAATGGAGGTATTTAAACATCTCAATCATATCACCTCTATCCCGCCTTTCCTCAAAGGTGTACATATTAAGATCCTTAAGTCTGTCCTCATATGCTTTATAATGAAGCCCATTAATCATTTTAGTAGCAACCCTCTGCACCGACTCCATCCTGTTCACATCCTTTTGAAGGTGCGGTCTCCAGAATTGCACACCATACTCCAAATGAGGTCGCACCAAAGACTTATACAGAGGCATTATCACCTCCTTTTTTCTGCTAGCCATTCCTCTCCGTATGCACCCAAGCATCCTTCTAGCTTTTGCCGTCGCCTTTTCTACCTGTTTAGCTACTTTAAGATCATCAGACACAACCACGCCTAGGTCCCGCTCTTCTTTAGTGGACAAAAGTACTTCACCTCCTATGCTGTATTGCTCCCTTGGATTGCTGCAGCCCAAATGCATGACCTTACATTTTTTAACATTAAATCCCAGCTGCCAAATTCTAGACCATTCTTCAAGCTTAGCTAGATCCCTCCTCATGTTATCTACACCTTACTGGGTGTCTACTCTATTGCAGATTTTGGTATCATCTGCAAAGAGGCAAACCTTACCCGACAGCCCTTCCGCTATATCACTAACAAAGATGTTAAAAAGAATCGGACCAAGGACAGATCCCTGGGGCACACCACTGGTAACATCCTTCTCCTCAGAGTGAGCTCCATTTACTTGTACTCTTTGTCGCCTCCCACCCAAACAATTTCTAACCCAAGCAGTAACTTTAGGGTTCATCCCTAGGGTGCTCAGTTTGTTTATAAGTCGCCTGTGAGGAACAGTGTCAAAGGCTTTACTGAAATCTAAATACACCACATCTAGAGCTCTCCCTCGGTCCAACTCCCTGGTCACCCAGTCAAAGAAATCAATCAGATTTGTCTGACAAGACCTGCCTCTGGTGAATCCATGCTGCCTCGGATCCTGTAATCCGCTGGACTCCAGAAACCTCACTATTTTCTCTTTCAGCAGCGTTTCCAATAATTTACTCACCACCGAAGTTAAACTAACCGGCCTGTAGTTTTCAACCACATCCTTACTTCCGCTTTTGTGTAAAGGCACCACATGAGCCTCTCTCCAGTCCTTTGGCACCACTCCCGACTCCAACGAGGCATTGAAAAGGTCAGTCAGTGGAGTTGCTAGAACGTCCCCAAGTTCCCTCAGTATTCTAGGGTGTATCCCATCCGGTCCCATCGCTTTGTCTACTTTAAGTTGAGCTAGTTTCTCACGAACACAGTCTTCTGAAAATTGTTCAAGATGTCCCTCGCTTCTGTTCTTATTTGTGGGTGTTTTCTGAGGTCCTGCTCCTGGTTCTTCATCTGTGAACACAGAACAAAAATATTTGTTAAGCAATTCCGCTTTATCCTTATCAGCTTCTACATATTCCCCCCCCTGCACCCTTGAGTCTGACAATACCACTTTTGCCCTTCCTCTTCTCACTAATATTTATTTATTTTATTTATTTAGCTGTATTTATATCCCGCTTTTCACCGGGTCAAAGTGGTCAATTGGGGGATACATTTAACACGAAGGGATATGAGACACATACACTAATACTTACAGGGAACATGGGCAATGGAGGGTTAAGTGGCTTGCCCAAGACCACAAGGAGTGCCTACAGGACTAGAAATCCCAGTCCCTCCGGCCTGAGATTGCTGTCCCCAGGTGGGACTTGAACCCCCGGCCCTCCGGCCTGAAGTACCTTGTCCTAACCACTAGACCACTCCTCCCTATCTGAAAAATGTCATATCCCCCCATTTTATTGCATTGGCTATTTCCTCCTCTTTTTGAATCTTTGCCTTCTTGACTACTTTGCTAGCTTCTCTAAGTTTTTCCAAATACAGATGCCTGTCTTCCTCTCTCTGATCTCTTGTATTTCATGAAGGCCTCCCTCTTTTTCTTCACTTTTTCAGCTACTTCCTTCGAAAACCATAGCGGTCTCCTGTTCCTTTTGCCTTTATTTACCATTTTAACAAAAAGGTTGGTTGCTTTTAAAATACCCCCTTTCAGTTGTGCCCACTGTTTTTCTACATCCCCCAGCTGTTCCCATCCCACTAACGACTCCCTGAGGTATTGGCCCATCTTCGCAAAGTTAGTCTTCCTAAAGTCTAAGATCCTCACCTTGGAATGGATTCTAACAGCCCTAGTCCTAATACTGAACCACACCATCTGGTGATCACTGGATGCAAAATGATCTCCCACTACAACATCAGAAACACTTTCACCATTGGTAAGTCCAGTATGGCCCCTTCACGTGTGGGGTCTGTTACCATTTGGCTGAATAGTTCTCCCTGTAGAGAATCCAGGATCTCCTTACTTCTAGAAGATACTGCAGCAGGAATGTGCCAATCAACATCTGGCATATTGAAATCTCCTATCAGTAGCACTTCCCCTTTCCTAGCAATGCTGCGTATGTCTTCAATTAACTCTCTGTCCACCTCTTCCTCTTGCCTCCTCTCTCCCTTTTAAGCTCTGTAATTCCAAAGCTTTAATAGTAGTTTTTACATATAGTGCCACTCCTCCTCCCCTTCTTCCTACCCTGTCCTTTCTGAATAAAGTATAGCCAGGTATAGTTACATCCCAGTCATGGTTTTCTGTGAACCATGTTTCTGTAACTGCCACTAAATCCAAGTCAGCCACTCCCACCAAAGCTTCAACTTCAGGGATCTTACTTCCCATGCTACGGGCATTAATACACACTGCTTTCCATATGTTACCCCTGTTACCCATTTCCATAAAGGTATTTAATGTATCACCTACCTGGGGGCTTTCACTTACCTGGGGGCTTTCTTCACCCATCCGCAATGAATCTAATTTAAAGCCCTCTTCAGTAGATTAGCCAGTCTACTACCAAAGATGCATTGACCTTTCTTGGACAGATGGATGCCATCTCTGCTCTGCAACCCTTGGAACAGCATCCCATGGTCTAGGAAACCAAAACGCTCTTGATGACACCATCCATGCAGCCATGTATTCATCTCCAGGATGCGAGCCTCTCTGCCTTGGCCTTTACCCTCAACAGGGAGGATTGAAGAGAACACCACCTGTGCACCTAACTGCTTCACCCTCTGTCCCAGAGCCATGAAGTCACTTTTGATACGTTCCGAGGTATACCTGGCAGTATCATTTGTTCCAACATGGATTAGCAACATTGGGTAATAGTCAGTGGGCTTGATGAGTCTCGGCAAACTCTCCGTAACATCTTGGATTTTGGCACCAGGCAGACAGCATACCTCTCTGGACATCAAGTCTGGTCGGCAGATGGACGCCTCATTACCCCTCAGAAGAGAGTCTCCAACCACCAGAGACTCTCTTCTGAGGGGTACTGAGGCGTGTTAATTTAAGTAATAAAGAGCATGTGAAGCTTAAAAAAGAGTGGGTGGGACAAGTATATGCTGCGGCGGCAGGTGGGCAAAAGAAGGGAGTAGCAATCCTAATTAGGAAAGGACTTCAGGTGGAGTTAATAAATATGGAGAATGACCCCCATGGGGAGATTTATACTAGTACATGTCCGGTTAAATGGAGAAGAAATTCTTATAGGGAATATTTATGCACCAAATGTTTATGACCATGCCTTCTTTAAGTCCCTATTACAGAGAATTGGCAGGGCGCCAAAGGTTCCAATAATAATAGCGGGGGACTTCAATTGCCCACATGACCCTGCACTGGATAAATTTAAAGGGTAAGGAGGGGAGAGGGGATGGAATAAGAGAGGAGTGAAATATTTGTGTCAAATGGGGGGGCTGGTAGATGTTTGGCGACTATTACATGGGGAAGAAAGAGACTACACACATCTGTCTAGAGCGCATCAAACGTGGTCCAGAATTGATTATATGTTGGTTTCGTGGGCCGGTTTTGGGAAGGTCCTAAATGCAGAGATTGGGCCTTTATTAATCTCGGATCACGCGATGGTGTGAATGGACTGGAAAGGTAAGAGGGCAGCCGGATATAAATGGTCCTTCCCTAGACATATGTGGAAATGTAGAGAGTTTCAGGATTATCTGCGGCAAAAGTGGGGGGAATATTTGGAATTTAATGAGGGAAGTGTTTCTTCGGTGGCGGCACTAAGGGAAGCTGGGAAGGCGGTGATGAGAGGGTATGTAATAGCGTTTGTAGCCAAAGAAAAACGAGCTATTAATGAAGACATTCTGTTACTAGTGCGAAAGCTCCAAAGCCGGCAAAGAGAGGCCTTGCGGCATTCAACAAATGAGAAGTTGCAGGCCTATTTAGAGGTTCAACGGAAATTAAATAACCGGCTTCAAGAGCGCGCAGTTTATGAGATGCAATATTATAGGCACCAGTTCTTTCATTTTGGGAATCACACTGGCAAGCTATTAGCGAGGCTGGTGAAAGATTGGAGTTGGACGAAGCTGGTAGCTGTCATCCGCGACGCCAAGGGGGCTAGGCAGACCGAGCCCAAGAAAATCGCGGAGGTCTTTCAACAATTTTATAGCGCACTGTACACCCCAGAGGCGGAAGATAGAGAACAGGAAAAGATTTTTTTGAATAAGATAAAGTTTCCACAGCTCACTCAGCAGGAATTGTTGGACATCAACAAGCAAATCTCAGGGAGGGAAATCCAAAAGGTTATTAGGGCAGGGAAACCCCATAAAGCTCCTGGTCCAGATGGGTACAGAACAGAGTTTTATAAAATGCTGGAGATATAGTTGTTTCCTACCTTAACAGCCGTATATGCGGAGGTATTGGACACTAAGAGTTTCCCGAGAGATATGCGGACGGCCTCCTTTTCTCTTATACACAAAGCGGGGAAGGACCCAGAAGATCCGGCGTCATATAGGCTGATTTCGTTAATCAACTACGATATGAAGATATTAGCTTTGATATTGGCTGAGTGGATACAGGCTATCCTATCGAGAATTATTGGACATCACCAGGCGGGATTTGTGAAAGGCAGAATGGCAGCCTCAATATAACTAAAGTTTTACTTGGTATGGAGAAGTGTACTCAGCAGGGCATCCCACTTCTATTAGCAAGCTTAGATGCCAAAAAGGCTTTCGATAGTTTCTTGGAATTATAAGTTTGAGATACTGCAGAGATTTGGTTTTGAAGGGGAGTTTGTGGGGTGGGTGCGAGCCCTCTACACCGACCCCCTGGCGTATATAGCAGTGCGGGGAGAAAATTCCGCTTCATTCCTGTTAAAAAGAGGGACTAGGAAGGATGCTCACTATTGCCTCTGCTGTTTGAGCTCCAATTAGAACCATTGTTAATAACGCTTTTGCAGCTAGAGGGAGTAACGGGCATAGAGTGGAAAAAAGGGGAGGGGGTAAAAGTCAGTGCTTTTGCGGATGATATGCTGCTGTGTTTAACAAACCCCCAGATTTCATTACAACTGGCGTTACAACATATAGAGAGCTTTGGAACATTTTCGGGATTGAGAATAAACAGAGCCAAGTCTTTGGGGTTAGATGTCGGGGGAAGAAGTTGGTTAATGTGGAAGGGTAGCTTCCCACTGGTGTGGGCTGACGGGCAGATTCGTTATTTAGGCATCCAAATCCCAGAATGGACAGCCCAGTTATATAAGGTAAACGTTAGACCTATGTTGGAGAAAACAATAGAACGTTTAAAGAAGTGGCGGGAACTTCCAATTTCATTGAAAGGCCGGATAGATCTATTTAATATGGTGGAGTTCCCGAGGTGGATGTATCTATTGAGGCATATCTCAGTGTGGCTTTTGAGAAGAGACATATGGGTATTGCAAGGGCACTTGTCGAGATTTCTCTGGAAAGGGCGTAGGGCCCGAATAGCATTAGAGGCACTGATGCAACCCAGAGAGCAAGGTGGGGCAGTGTTGCTATCACTGCAGGTCTATAATATATTGTGTCTGACCAGAACTCTGCGGGACATAGTGGAGGGAGCTGCAGACATGATGCCGATAGATATAATGGATGAGATGGCAGAACCGCAACATAGGGTATTTGTATTACATAGAACCCAAGGTGAGATACCAATCGCTTGTAAGGAATCGGGATATTGGCAGGCGCTCCGGCAGGCCTGGAAGAACCTATGTCGGTATAGGAAAACACAGTGGAATAGGACAGACTGTCTCCCGCTGGCAGGCAATGTGGATTTCTACCCGGGAAAGCAAGGCCAAATTGCTACGAGCTGGGGCAGAAGTGGAGTAAGGTATATTGGGCACTTGCGAATGGAAGGTGGGGGGGGGGGGGGGCCGTAGTGGATTCATTGCTCTCCTTGCAGGAGCGATATCAGCTGGGACCCCGAGATCAGTACTTCCACTTCCAGGCAAGGCATTATGTGAATAGCCTGATAAGGTGGAATAGTATGTTTTTAGCACCAGGGGGAATGCTAGATTTTTTCAGAGCCCTAGAAGGAAAAATCACGATGGGGGCACTGTGGGGGGAACTACACTTAGGAGGGGAGCGGGGGGTTAGAAGCCCTAGCGAGGAAATGGCAAAAGGATAAGGTGCCGGAGGGCACGGTGGAGAGACTGGAGAGGGATTTTCAGGCCATAAAAAACATTTCAGAATCAGTAGAAATGCAGGAAATACAATATAAGTTTCTGTGGCGTGCGTATGTGCATAATGTGTGGGCAGCCAGGACGGGGCTGGCTACGACAGATGTGTGTATACTCTGTGAAAAAAAAGGGGAACCTTTGCTCATCAGTTTTGGTTCTGCACCCGCATAAAGAGTTTTTGGGAGGAAATAGGCCAGCAACTAGGTAAATGGCTACTATGTCAGGTACCGATCTCCCCAGAGTGGTGTCTGTTTGGTTCCTACGAGGCAGCGTTAATTCTAAGAAGTGGGAAGCGACAGCTGTGTGAAAAAGGTTTTTTGATACTAAAGCAATGTATTTTAAGACAATGGATGACAGATGTTCCGCCCACAGTAAGGTGGTGGGAGAAGGCGATGGGGGAATTGAGGACTATGGAGCATCGCACGGCAAGGCTGCTCGAGGGCAATACCTTGGATAGGTATTCTCGAGTGTGGAGCCCATTTCAAAGTCATTCTTAAGCATGCAAAGAATGGGAAATGGGAGGAGCGTTGGCAGAAGATTAGGAGCAGATTAAAGGAAGAACACACTGGTCAACAAATTTTTACAAAAGTCCTGTTACTGAAATAAAAATAGTCATTTCTTATAAATTTTTATATGCTGAACACGAATATGACAGTGAAATTGCAAAGTTGGCTCTAGTTTTTTTGTAATCTACAAGAATTAATGTTTACATCACGAAATGCATGTCAGTAGTAAATATATAATAGGCCTTTGGTTAATACCTGTAAAAAACCAAGTCATAGACTACTTCTTAGATTTTTTCACCTGTCTCCTGTACAGCTGTTCGGGAGCTTCTCTGGGGAGTGTCCAGCAGTTGTCAGCCAGCATTGTAATGGACCATTTTCCCTGGTATCTTTGCTCCATCATTGCAATATCCTGGTGAAAACGTTCACCCTGTTCATCACTAACCATACCACAGTTGTCAGGAAAGAAATCGAGATGGGAATCAAGGAAATGGATCTTTAGAGACATATTGCAGCCAAGTTTCTGATACTGCATCAGCATGTCTTCTACTAGTTCCTTGTAGTTTTCTGCCCTAGCATTCCCGAGAAAGTTTGTTGACACTGGGCGAAAAACATTCCATGCTTGTTTCGCATCACCCTGCAGCAAGTTGTTGAACCGGTCATCTTTGAAGAGCTCTCAAATCTGAGGATCCACAAAAACTCCCTCTTTAATCTTTGCTTCGCTGAGTCGAGGAAATTTTTCATGCAGGTATCAGAAAGCTGGCGAAGTGCGGTCCATGGCTTTCACAAAGTTTTTCATCAAACCTAGTTTGATGTGAAGGGGTGGTCGCAGGATTTTGTGAGCCTCAACCAGAGCTGGGTGCTGGATATTCTTCTCTCCAACTGTTACATTTTGTCTGCAATTCCATTCCTTCCGCAAGTAGTGCCAATCCCTTGCTCGGCTATCCCACTCACATAAGAAACACATGTATTTTATATATCCCTGCAGTCCCATTAAAAGGGCAACTACCTTCAAGTCACCACAGAGGTGCCAGCTGTACTTGTTATAGTTAATGGAAGTCAGTAGATGCTTTAAGTTATCGTATGTCTCTTTCATGTGGATGGCATGCGCTACTGGAATAGATGGAAGACAGTTTCCATTGTTCAAAAGCACAGCCTTCAGACTCAGTTTTGAAGAGTCTATAAATAGTCTCCAGTCTTGTGGGTCATGAGTGATTTTTAAGGCATTCATGAGGCTTTCAATATCGGAACAGAATACCAGGTTACTTCCCTTTCCAACTTCAGCAGCCGTCTTGCAGTATTATTGCATTGCATCAGAAAATTACGCAATCAACTCTGGATGATGTGTGCATGCTGGTATTATGCAATGTGATGCAATATTACATCATTCAAGGCTTATTTGGGATGTTGTTGATATCCTACTGAATAAATTTACATGGTGAAACGTCAAAAATGAACCATGCAATATCTTCAAAACGAGAGCCAATAAATTTTTTTTAATGTTATATTCGTGTTCAGCTCACCTAGATACTACAGATTAGGGCCTTTTAAAGTCAGTAACGATTTCAATGTTGACCAGTGGGAGGGAAGGATGGGAGGGGGGTGCAGGGATGCTGGGAAGAAGGGAAGGGGTGAGGGTTGGACCCCGGGGAAGGGCGGAGAGGGAGGAGGAGGGGAAACATAGTTTGGGGTAATGTTTGATTGGAAGGCCGAAATGGAGGCTCCCAGTTAGGAGAGCAGAGCTGAGTTTAATTGCTGGGGCTCCATTAGTGTGCCAATGTATTCAATTCGGAGTTCAGTGTTGGTTAGGCATGATAAAGAATGTAAATAATGCAATGTTGTGCCTGGTAATACATTGTGAGTGGAGCAGAACGACCTTTGTGGTCAACTCCAGGGGCTCAGGAGGGTTATATTGTTATTTGTTATATTGTTTGTACTGTTGTAATATTGTTGTAAACCTGAAAAATTGAAATAAAAATGATATTCATTAAAAAGAACACAGGAATGAAAAGTAGTTTTCAAGACTAGGCAATGTACAGCAGAAAAGAGCTGGTCATCTCTGATGTGCTTTTGCTATCGCTGTCTACGGCCTTAGATTCTCGGGGTCCCAGTCTGCTGGAGATCGGTCTCCTAGTGGACTGGAGAATCAAACCAAAATGGCAGTTCACAAATACAATACATCAGTGTTTTTCAACCTTTTTTGTGCAAAGGCACACTTTTTTCATGAAAAAAATCACGAGGCACACCACCATTAGAAAATGTTAAAAAAATTTACCTCTGTGCCTATATTGACTATATATAAAGTAATTCTCTTGAATAGGAATCAAACACTCACACCAACCCCCCTCCCCTGCTGGTTCACACCAACCCCCTCCCCTGCTGGTTCACTCACACCACCCCTCCCCTCCACTGCTGGTTCACTCACCCACCCCCCTGTCACTTACTCACCGCTCCTGCTGGTTCAATAAATAAATTACCCCCCATCCACTGCTGGTTAACTCAAACCATCGCCCCCCCCCCCTTGCTGGTTCACTCACACCACCCCCCCCCTCCACTGCTGGTTCACTCACACTCCCTCCCCCTTGCTGGTTCACTCACACTCCCCCCCCCTTGCTGGTTCACTCACACACACACACACACACCCCCTCTGCCCAAGCCGCTGCTTCTGCTTTGTACAGAGCAGCGGCTGCACTACACTTACATTGAAAAGTAAAGAGAAACTGTGTCAGGAGCCCTCCGGTCATCGCAGAGCCCGAGGAAGTGATGTCATGGGGGTGGGCTCCTCACAGGCTGTCTTTCCTTTTCAAATTAACTTTATTGCAGCTAAAGTTAATTTGAAAAGGAAAGACAGCCTGTGAGGAGCCCGCCCCCATGACATCACTTCCTCGGGCTCTGCGATGACCGGAGGGCTCCTGACACAGTTTCTCTTTACTTTTCAATGTAAGTGTAGTGCAGCCGCTGCTCTGTACAAAGCAGAACCAGCGGCTGCACTGCTATAGGGAATCGCAATCGCGTTCGCGCCGCGGACTTCGGCACAAAAGCCGGTTTTTTGCTCTGGCCGCTCCCGATCTTGCGGCCAGAGCAAAAAACCGGCTTTTCAATGGCCAGTTTTACAACTGTGCCGGCAGCCGGCCCGGCCATGGAAAAACCGGCCAGGCCGGCTGAAAACCGGCCGGTTGGCAACCCTAATTTGTGAGCCGAGGCCACATGTTACGGATGAAATTGGAATTTTTCCCACGGCACACCAGACAATATCTCACGGCACACTAGTGTGCCGCGGCACAGTGGTTGAAAAACGCTGCAATACATGACTGAGTGGCTATTCCCGAGCTTTACGAGCAAGTCAAAGTCATCACTACAGTAGGTGTACTGTAGTTTCTTCTTTCCTAATCAGGGTCAAAATAAAGTGACAACATAAATGCAAAACGGAGAATACTGGACAACTGATGGAAGTATAGGTGAGACAGACTTCTTAGGCTTGTTGAGCAGGTATATGACAGTGAAACAAACTCTTCATTTCTGATTCAAAGGATTTCATTTTTGGTTGTGTAAATAGAAATATTATTTAATAAACAGTTCAAAAGCACTTATCTGGTTAGGAGCACCTGTGCTGGGGCGGTAAAGGAGACTCAGAATTGGGACGCGGCCAGCATCAGCGGTACTATACGGACAGCTAATGCAGATAGCTTAGGACAGCAAAGAGCTGTAATTGTGTTTTTCTATTCTTTAGTTTGTCTGTGAACTGCTTTGATACAGTTTTGCAAAGGCGGCACAGCAAAACGTTAATAATCAAAACTATATAGGGGGGTATTTTAAAAGCCCTATTTATGAGTTGGACATCTAAAAAGCGGCACTTGGACATGTAAAGATTGAAAATGTCCCTGGAGCCATTTTGGAAGCCGGGTATATAGATGTCCCCAGCACGAGAACATCCATATAGCAAGGGGTGTGGTAGAGGTGTGGCCTGGGCGGAGCAAAGGAGATGCACATCGTGGTGTGATTTCAGGACAGCACAAGCACCTCTGGCCCCGGTTGTCCATGCCTAAACCTCTCCAGACCATGAATAAGGTTCAAAAATGTTCATTTCATAGATGTATCTCTTCCAGGGGAAAAAACCTAGGGGTAGATTCTGACCCGCATTCAGCATGTGGGGAGCTCTGTACGGGGGCAGGCCGAGGGAGGAGCAAGGGCGGGCTAGAGGCGTGACCCCTAACCTGGACATACAGGGCCGATTCCGGGGTCGGTCCTGTACGTCTGGGGTCAGCCATTTGGATGGGGGACTTATTCCACCTCGGAGGTGGAATAAGTCCCCCTAGATGGCAGCCAACGCTCGCTCCAGGTAGGGAAAAGGAGGTAAGAGAGTGCAGGGGGTGCGCTGCAGCCCGATCCTGGCCATGGCAGGCCCAATCGGGGGTTGGGTGGCAGGGAAACAATCATTTTGTGATCTGCCGGGATCGTGGTTCTTGCATGGAGTTGGAGTTGCAGTGGCATGGCAACAGGACAACATGACACGATGACTCCATGCAGGAGCCTGGCTGGGCTAGCCTGGTAAGTGGCTGGATGTCTGGGGGCCCAGAATTGGGACACGGCCAGGCCATACAGGTTGGGTGAATCTGATTCTGATCCCATGGGGTCATCTAGCCCCTGTGAGATCAGAATTGAGTGTCAATCTGGCCCGTCCAGATTCTGGATGTCCGGACAGGCCAGAGGCACCGAGTTCTGAATTGGTCTCATAATGCGCTTATATCACCACAGTTATTTCCTGCCTGAAGAAACCTGAGCATCAACATATCACTGGCCCACCAGCACCACAGATATAAATATCTAAATTTACAGGCTGGGAAGTGCAAGTTTCATAGCATAGTCACCCCCTTCTGGGATACCCCTTCTGGCACATCCAAATACCTGGTTCTGAGACCCTGCAAATTGGGGATGTCCACATTTATGAAATGGCCACACGCATGCATTAACCTGGCCTTGCAACCTGTGTAAGCCCACCTCCATAACTGGTTACAAGAATAGTTATTTTTCGGGTGGAGATAGAGAGATTCCACCCCCCCCCCCCCACCCCAATGTTTGGACATTCTGCTCTGGACATTCCAGATTCTTACTAGACGTCCCTTCTAAAATTCCACTTGCAGTGGCCTTGAAAATGACCAGTATATGGACAGTGTTGGTGCGGGGCACTATGCAGATACTACCCTGAGTGCGCAGATATAATTTAGCAATAGCTAAATGCTGAGTGCAGCGGTTGCCTATTGTCCGGAACGTTCCTAGATCTCTGTCCGTGGTCTGGCTGCTGTCTCACTCAGTCACTGCTTATATTAATACAACCCAGTTTTCAGATTCATTTCTACAGTGGATTTTAGAGTTCACAAGGAGTTGTGGCTGGTCACATTTAGCAGTTAGCTCATAGTCAAAAGTTCTCTATGGTTAAAATCAGCTTCTAACGGAAAAAATCCAGCTGACTAAATATCTCTCTCCCCCCTTCTGTCTGGCTACATTTTGATGCACATTTTTGTAAATGTAATGTGTGCCTTTGTGCCCCAGCAGCTCCTGGGTTTTCTTGGCAGTGTCACTGGAAGTAGATTGCCAGGCCTTTCTTCTGAGGCAAAGGAGGGTTAAGTGACTTGCCCAAGGCCACAAGAGTGCTAGTGGGAATCAATCCCTGATTTCTTGGTTACCAAGCCAGTGCTCTAACCACTAGGCTACTCCTCCACCACATGTTCAGTTAGACAAAAAAAGTAGTCTGGTCAAGTCATGTCCAGGGTGGGCTTTTCAAATTTAGTCTGTTAGAAGAATCCTCAGATTGGATACATTTGTGTGGATAGCACCATCTACAAAAATGGCCACCCATATTTAACTGCAGAAGGTTTAACATAGTAACATAATATATGACAGCAGATAAAGACCAGTATGGTCTATCCAGTCTTCCCAGCAAGGTGGCAAGAGTAGGTGCACCTGCCGCTCCGTGCAGGTCACACCTCTCCATGCCTTTATTTAGGGGTGTACTCACCACTCTGTGCAGGTCACCCTTATTTGTTGAGATATAAGAGAGAGTTACGTTTATTTTGATTTTATCCTGTTGCAATAAAGGGATCCTCTGTGTCTGTCTCATGCCACTTTGAATTCTGTCACTGTATTTGCCCCCACCACTTCCATCGGGAGGGCATTCCAAGCATCCACCACCCTTCCAGTGAAAAAGTATTTCCTGACGTTGCCTTTCAGTTTACATCCTTGCAGCTTCATGTTATGCCCTCTAGTATTGCAGCTTCCCCGTCTTTGAAAAAAGGTTGGTTTGTTCATTGATACTCTAAGTATTTAAAGGTCCATATCATATCTCCCCTGTCTCTCCTCTCTTCCAGCATATACATATTTAGATCTTCAAGTCTCTTCTCATATGTGTTTGGGTGCAGGCTCCAAATCATTTTGGTCACCTCCCTCTGAACCGTTTCCAGTCTTTGTATATCCTTTGCGAGATACGGTCTCCAGAACTGAACACAATATTCCAAGAGAGGCCTCACCAGCGACTTGTACAGTGGCATTAGTACCTCCTCCTTTCTGCTGGTTTTGGAGGTGTTTTTTTCCCGATGTTTAGTGCCACATGATATTCTTTTCTTGACTTCCTCTTATAAGTGTCATTTGTCCGTTAATGTCTTGACATGTTTAGCAGAACTTCTGCAGCTTCAGCCAGGGAAACAGCTGATTACTTGGCAGATCAAATTTCTGTTGCAATTGTGCAAAGTGCTTAAATGACCTAAGGTCCAAATATTTTGAGACTCCCACACTTTCAACAAGTTTATTAAAGAGTCATTAATAAGGAATTTGGAGTTTTTCCAAATAGGTATTTTCTGTGCACAGGGAAGGAAGCCTTCTTTAATGAAAGCACCTCCTTGGAGGTGGAATAAGCGCTGGCCACCCCCCAGCAGCAACAGCGGCAAGCCGGGCGAGCTCCCACCACCTGATCCAGGCCCTGGCTGCCCCGTTGGGGGTCAGGTGGCAGGGAATTGGGGTCTGCACCACAGCAGCTGGATGTGCCATGGGGAGGATGTCCCCACTGCGATACCCTGCTTGACTGTCTCCCAGTGCCCGTTCCTGCACCTGCAGGAACATCTTGCTCCTGCAGTGCAGAATCGGGTGCTGATGGGCCCATCCTGTTTGGGGCCATCCAGACAACCCGGACGTGCCCCAACTGGGATCGGGCTCCACGGGGGTTATTTTAGAAGCCTTCTTCATGTGTTGCAGGTGCCAGCACATAGATGTGCAAATAGCCATTTTAGAAAGCTCAGTGTTTACATGTGGCTGTCCCAATCATGTCCAGTATACAAGGGGACATGCTTGGAGTGCCAGGAGTGGTCTGGGGAGGACATGTAAAACCAAAATTGTCCACCTCTGGTTTTACACCTGCTCCCTGGCATGGAGGGGTTTCCCTAGGTATTTCTTTTGGCATCCCTTTAAAGGAGGGATTAAGGGAGATATCCCCTTTAATCCCCAAATATTTAATAACCCCTCCTCCACTTGAAATGAGGAAAAGACTAAGCCCTCTGTGATTGATTAAGAGCGGCTGCATGTCCAGGTATGCAAAATGGCCGAGCTGCATGTGGATGCGGAACATTTACACACGTGTATTGTGAAATTCTGGCACTTACATGTGTATGTTATCGAAACTCCTTCATCGATTTTTCCCACCTGTACGTTGTAAAGTGGTGCTTCCTGCTGCATGTGGACATCCAGCCCGTGAGTCCTGGCACTTCCTTGCAAGACTTATAACTCGCATCCATTTTGAGCAGTGGTGCTCTGTCACGTTTGCATCAGCCTTACGCATGCACACTCTCTTTCTGAAATTCACATGGATTTGCAGACACTTTCATTTGGATATCAGTGCAACCACATAAACAACCTTTCTAAAACGGGCTTTCATGGGAAGTAGATGAAAGGGACATGCAAAATAGGTCGTCTTCTAGATGATGCCAAGCCAGCTTCTCTGCAGAGTCCGTGCATAAACCAGAAGCCTTCTTGCTTCAGAAGAAAGGTAATATACCAGCTACAAAAATCTTGAACCTAACCTAAGGGGTTTTGCTGTTCCTCAAAAATTTAGAGCGACATCTTCTATCTCACCTCTAATACATGGAGACTGGGAATACAATAGGGATCATGCTAAGAACATAATTAAGCCTTGGAGCAATGGTCATCTATATGGACTCCAGCCGACATCATCAGGAAAGATAGAGGGGACCATTTGGAAATTAGTTCATTCACTATAGAGAGCAGATAGCATTCTAAGTGATAGTTTCCTTATATGATTTGCCATAACTACTCTTCAATTTTTTATCTTTATTTGCCATTAGCTATACCATACCACACAAGAGTATCAGGATTTTTATTTATTTTCATTCTCTTATATACCACGCTATTCTTCATCAGTGCGGTTTATATTGAACAAACTGAAATTACATTGAACAGGGCATTATAACTTGGAGATAACTATTTTATAGGGAACATGGGCTATTGTGGGTTAAGTGGCTTGCCCAAGACCACAAGGAGCACCTGTGGGACTAGAAACCCCAGTCCTTCCGGCCCAAGGTTGTTGTCCTCTAGTGGGATTTGACCCACCAACCTTCCGGCCTGAAGTACCTTGCCCCAACCACTAGGCCACTCCTCCACTCCTGGTTTACAATAAAACATTGCTGCAGAAGCAAAAGAAAGAAAGGAATGTGAATTAAACCATAGGACACGAATAACAAGCACTCATGGGGAAAGAGAGTAGAGGGAGGGGAGGGAGTACAGAGGAGAGTGGAGATGGGACATGGACTAACATTCAGGTAGAGGGAGGTTGAAAGTTTGATGGAACAGGTGTGTTGTCAACATAGCCTTGAATTTATTGTAGGAGGACTCCAGGTGGAGTTAAGGAGGGAGGGAGGTCCAGAGGACGGGACTGAGGAAAAAGAAAGCAGAATTAGGAGTGAGTTGAAGGTGAGCATAGGAAGCCGGGGAGGGGGGAGGTGGGGGGGGGGGTAGAAACAGACGGCTGACATGAATGGAGTGCAAAATGTGGGAAGGGGCATGATGGTGGATGAGATCGGAGAGGTACTGTGGGCTGTCGGTTTGTATGATTTTATGGATGATGATAAGCAGCTTAAACTGAATTTCTGAATTTGAGTCTTAACAGGCAATCAGTGAAGTTGGATGAGGAGAGGGGTGACATGGTCAGTGCACTCAGTATGAGTGAGGATGCGGGCAGTGGTGTTTTGCAGAAGTTGGATTTGCTGTAGCTGATAGTGGGGGAGTCCAGCAAGGGCAATATTACAGTAGTCTATGCGAGTAGTGACTAGAGAAAGAATGAGTGTAGCGAGTGCGGATGAGGGCAGGAAAGGACGGGCCACACGAAGTTGCCTCAAGGATTGAAAGAACCTATGGATTAGGGAAGAGAGGTGCTCGTGGAAAGATAAGGAGGAATCTAATGTGACACCTAGATAGTGAAGAGAAGGGATCAGTGGAATAGGGATGCCTGAGAGCGAAGGAGCAAGAGTAGGAGGGGAATCGCTGAGGGAGAACTAGAGGGTGGCTGTCTTGGTGTAGTTAAGTTGAAGAAAATTAGAGGAGAGCCAAGAGCTAATCCGAGCGTTGTTGCATGAGGCGCGCCAGGGGAGTTATGAAGATGCTAAAGAGAAGGGGAACAAGCACAGAGCCTTGGGGAACATCACAGGGAAGAGGAGTGTTGGGAGAAGAGGAAGCACCTGAGAGAACAGAAAAGGTCCTGGAAGAAAGGAAAGAGTGAAACCAATGAAGAACAGGTCCACAAATACCAGCATCATGAAGGCAAGAGAGAAGGGTCAAGTAGTTGACTAGTTTGAAGGCAGAGGAAAGGTCAAGAGAAACAACCAAGGAAATATCGCCTCGCTCGTGGGAAATGTGCACCTCATTGAGAAAAGAAAGAAGGATGGTTTCCGTGCTGTGACCAGGATGAAAGCCAAATTGACGGGGGTTAAGAGTGTGAGTTGCATCAAGGTGGGAGGAGAGTTGTGCAAAGACAAGTTTCTCAAGAAGTTTGGACAAAAGGGGGAGATTAGAAACGGGGCGCCAATTGGCGGGAATGGAAGGGCCAAGGATGGTTTTTTTGAGAATATGGCGAATGAAGGTGTGTTTCATTTTGGTTGCCTTCCTCTGAACAGTTTCCAGTCTTTTTATATCCTTTGTGAGATATGATCTCCAAAACTGAACACAATGTTCCAAGTGAGGACTCACTAGCAACTTATACAGTGGCATTAGTACCTCTTCCTTTCTGTTGGTAATTCCTCTCTGTATGCAACCCAGCATCCTTCTGGCTTTTGCCACCACCTTGTTGCACTGTTTCGCCACCTTCAGATCCTCAGAAACAATCACTCCAAGGTCCTTCCTCTGGTCCGTGCACACCAACCTCTCGCCCCCTATCGCATTCAGTTCCCTTGGATTTCTGCTTCCCAAGTTCATGAACTGCACTTTTTCACATTAAATCTTTACTGCCAAGCATTAGATCATTCTTCCAGCTTTTGTAGATCTTTCCTCATGTTATCCACTCCTTCAGGGGAGTCCACACTTGCAAATTTTCGTGTCATCTGCAAAAAGACAGACTTTTCCATTCAGTCCCTCAGCAATATCATTCAAAAATACATTGAACAGTACCGGTCCCAGGACCGAATCCTGGGGCACACTGCTAATAACCTTTATTTCATCCAAGTGAGTTCAATTTACCATCACCTTCTGTCGTCTGTCAGTCAACCAATTTCTGATCCAGTTTACCACCTTGGGACCCATCCCCAAGTTGTTGAGTTTATTGATAAGCCTCCTATGAGGAACAGTATCCAAGGCTTTGCTGAAATCTAGATAGAGCACATCCATCGCATGCCCTTGATCTAGTTCTCTGGTCACCCAGTGAAAGAACTTAATCAGATTTGTTTGGCAAGATCATTCTTTGGTAAAACCATGTTGCCTCGGATCATGCAACCTGTTAGTTTTGAGAAAGTCCACTATTCTGTCTTTCAGGAGCGCCTCCATTACTTTTCCCGCCACCGAGGTAAGGCTCATTGGCCTGCAGTTTGACACTTCTTCCCTACTGCCACTTTTGTGAAGAGGTACCACATCAACCCTTCTCCAGTCCTGTGGCATCTACTCCATTCCTATTTGTATATTTGTCAATCACAGGTGGTCCTTCTCTAGGATTTTCTTTAGTAAACACCGAGCAGAAGTATTTGTTTAGCATTTTCGCATTTTCAATGTCACTTTCCACAAATCTGTTCCTAGCATTTTAGAGTCCTGCAATTCCATCTCTGATTTTTCTCCTCTCCCGAATATATCTGAAAAATGTTTTGTCGCCACACTTCACATCTTTAACCATATTTTCTTCTGCCTTGGATTTTGCTATCCTTATTTCTCTTTTTGTCTCTTTTAGTTTGATCCTGTATTCTTTTCTGTGTTCCTCTGTTTGCGAACCTCTGAATTTTGTAAAAGCTGAATTTTTTTGCCTTTATTTGTGCAGCCACTTCTTTGGAGAACCAAATAGGTTTCCTTTTCCTCTTGTTTTTATTTACCTTCCTTACATATGTATCTGTTACCCCTTTTATGCCTCCTTTAATTTAGCCCATTGCAATTCCATTTCCCTTATCCCCTTCCACCCTGACAACTCCTCCTTTAGGTACTTGGCCATTTTACTGAAGTCAGTGTTTTGAAGTCTAGGACTTTGAGCTTGCTGTGATTGGATTCCACCTTGACTTTTATCCCAAACTACACTGTGTGATGATCGCTGCTGCTCACATGGGCACCCACCCGGATATTTGACACACTATCTCCGTTGGTGAGCACTAAATCCAGCATTGAGATTTCCCTGGTCAGTTCCATCACCATTTGTCTAAGTAACGCATCTTGGAAGGCATCCACAATTTTTTTACTTTTTTCCAGATGTGCAGATGGAATACTCCAATCCACATCGAGTAGATTAAAGTCACCCAATATGATCAGTTTCCTCTTTATGGCTATCTTTGCAATATCAATAATCAATTTGCTATAAATTTCTTTGGTTTGAGTTGGAAGCCTGTAGACTACACCAGTATGGATGATAGTGCCATCTCCTCTTTCCAACACAATCCACAGCGCTTCTTCTTTTCCCCACATCCCCTACACTTCAGCAGCTTTAATACTGCTTTTGACATATAGGGCTATTCCTCCTCCTTTTCTATCCTCTCTATCTCTTCTAAATGGATTATAGCCAGTTTGGGTATATCCCATTCATGCGACTCGTTAAATCATGTTTCTGTAATGGCCACAATGTCCAAGTCCATTTCCACGATTAGGGCTTTTAAGTCAGGAACTTTGTTGGCTAGGATTTGAGCATTTGTGCTCATTGCTTTCCAACATTGGTTGACTTGCTTGCCTGTATTTTGCATGGATTTCATTCTACATGCCTCTTCCCACTTGTCATTGATGTGTGGTTTAAAAGTGCAGCTTTTTGCAATGTTATTATGCTTTTGCTGGGAGTGACGTCCTGAACGTGTCCTTTTCCATCGCGGACTCCCCAGGTACCCGGATACAGCTTCACAGATTTAAAGACGCTGCCTGCGGCGGTTCGCGCCGCGGCAGCGCGCGCCCAAGGAGCAGGTCCTGCTCCTTGGACGAGCTCCTTGGGGTGAGCAGAGGGCGAGCGCCAAAGTAACTTCCCCTCTGTTATCGACATCCTGCTGTTCTGCTTCCAAATTGCTTTTTCCTCGGAGTTACCTATCGTATTGTAACAGGTCAGTTTTATTTTCTTACTCTACCACTCTCCAGTCCTGTGCTTGGTTTCTATTTTCCTTTTATTTATGTCTTATGCTTTATGCTTCTCAGAATATGTCTGCAATTCCGGTTTTTTGGGGTCGGCGTCTTATGCCCCCGTCGTTGGCTCCTTCAGGTTCTTTGACACGTTGCCCCTCCAACCTGATTCTTTGTGCCTCCTCCACTTCCTGTTCCGCGCGCCCACTCTCCCCTAGCTTATTACCCGTGACCTCCATAAAACCACTTAATCTCGCTTTACTAAACTGCCGATCCCTCCGGTCGAAATCCCTCCTCATTCAGGATCTTGTCTCCTCTCACTCTCTTGATCTCTGTTTTCTTACAGAGACCTGGTTGAAGGAGGGTGACAACCCAATCCTCTCTAGTTCCCTTCCTTCTGGGTTTGTTGCGATTTCAACTCCCAGACTGGGAAAAAGTGGGGGTGGGCTAGCTGTACTCCATCGTGCATCCATTGATCTTGAAGAGGTGTCTTCTCCCTTTGTTCTGTACTCTGAATCTCTTCTCCTTCGTCTTCGCTCTTCCCCCCCCCCCTCTTTATTTTCTTCTTCTCTACCTCCCCCCTTCCTTGACAGCTGCCCGTTGGGATGCAGCTCTCCAAACCATCTCTGACATTACTGTCCAATTTTCTAACATAATTATACTAGGTGACTTCAATGTCCATGTTGACCATCCCAGTAGACAGAAAGATCGTGTCTTTCTTGATTTAGTGCATGATATTCCTCTGCAGCAACACGTACTTGGCCCTACCCATACAGCCAGTCATACACTAGATCTGATTCTCTCTCCCAACACGCTGCTACCAACAATTTCTCCCCCTACCATGATCAGTGTTCCCTGGTCTGACCATTTTTGCGTTTTCTTCTCAGTTTCCTCCCCCTCCTTGGTGCCTACAGATCCCATCCCACCTTCCTCTTCGGTCTCTCTTCGCCGTCGTATCACCTCTGATACTCTTAGGGCTTTCCCTCCTGCTTCTTCTCTTTTCCCGCCAAACTTTGCTACACTTTCTTCCGATGAACAAGTTTCCCTCTGGAATTCTCTTCTTTTAGGCACACTGGATGGCCTGGCCCCACTTCAGCCAGCCCCAAATCGGCATGGACCCCCTCGTTCCTCATGGTACACTCCTGCTCTCCGCCTCCAACGAGCCCAACTCCGGCATTTACAACGTCGGTGGGCTCGTCACCCCTCTCCTGAATTGCACCTTCACTTCCAGCAGCTTTTTTCTGAGTACCGCCAGGCGATTCAATCTGCTAAACGTGATTTTCATGAAACTGAAATTTCTGCTGCTGCGAGCTCTTCTAGGCAACTTTTTTCCATCTTGCGTAGACTTTCCGCTGTTGGCCCTGATCAGCAACGTTTAACCTTGGCCCCTAACCCTCAGTCTCTTGCTACCTTTTTTTCTGATAAAATTCTCCATCTTCGTTCATCCTTCTCACACCCCTCCCCCCCCGCCCCTGCCCCCACTTTGTTCTGCCCTGCCCCCCTCCCCGCCTAACCTTGCCTTAGCCCATTCCTGGTCTTCCTTCCATTCCGTCACTTCTGCTGAAGTCTTACAGGCACTAGCAAAATCTAATAAAACCACCTGCAAACTGGACCCAATTCCTTCTTCTTGGTTGTCTGAACCTTCTTTACAGCTCATACCTACTATTACCAGCATCATCAACACCAGTCTTTCTACCGGTTATTTTCCCTCATCTTGGAAATCAGCTATCGTTCGCCCTATCCTTAAACAGCCTTCTCTTGATCCCTCTGTTTTTTCTCACTGGCGTCCTGTCTCAAATCTTCCTTTCTTAGCTAAGCTCCTGGAACGTCTTGTCTTTGACCAACTTAATTCTCACACTGAATCTACTAATACTCTTCACCCTCGTCAAGCCGGCTTTCGTCACGGACACAGCACGGAAACAGTTCTCCTAGCACTCCTTAATGACTTGCATGTTGCACACGATCGCGGTGATATCTCTCTTTTGGTTTCTCTTGACCTTTCTGCGGCTTTTGATCTGATTGACCACCGTACTTTGCTCTCTCGTTTATTAGATGTGGGACTACAAGGCACAGTTTGGCAGTGGTTCTGTTCTTTTCTTACAGCTCGTTCTTTTTCGGTCCATTCTGGTAATCAGTCCTCTGCTTCT
Organism: Ichthyophis bannanicus; assembly: GCA_033557465.1. Lineage (NCBI taxonomy): Eukaryota > Metazoa > Chordata > Amphibia > Gymnophiona > Ichthyophiidae > Ichthyophis > Ichthyophis bannanicus. Next base: position 485,847,408 of record CM066038.1, on the reverse strand, counting down.
TTTCCTCTCACTTGTGGTGTTCCGCAAGGTTCTGTTCTCTCTCCTCTTCTGTTTAATATCTTTCTGGCTCCTTTATCATTGGTAATTCAATAGTTCCCTGTGTCATTTTATATGTATGCTGACAACATTATTCTACTGTTTCATATTTCTCCCCTAACGTTAGACATTACCCAGCTAAATCTCTGTCTTTCCCGGATCTCTTCTTGGTTATCTCAAAACTTTCTGCACCTGAATCCATCAAAATCCACAGCCATGTGGGTCTCATTGACTGGTTCTTGCCCTTCCCTGGCTCCCTTGATTGATTCTACTCCCCTCCCTCTTGTGTCATCCTTCCGCTATCTTGGTATAATTCTCGACCCTACGCTTTCTTTTCACCAATACCTTACTTCACTCATACGTCGATCCTTTGCTGCCCTGCGACAGATCAGGGCTGTCCGTTCCCTTCTCCCCTTCTCCTCCCTAGTCACCCTTGTCCTGGCCTTAGTCATTAGTCGCTTGGACTACTGTAATGTTTTTCTCGCTAATCTCCCAAAGTATCAACTCCTACGTCTTCAGCGCATTCAAAATGCTGCTGCCGTCTCGTCACATTCTCACACCGTTTTGACCATATCACACCTATTCTTCTCCGCTTGCACTGGTTACCTCTCTGCTTCCGTTTTCATTATAAGTTTCTTATTCTGATTCATCGTGCTCTTCATACCAATACTCCTCTATATCTTGCAGATCGGATCTCTCTTCACACCCCCTACCGTCAACTTCGCTCTCTCCATGCAAACCGTCTGTCTCTTCCCTTCCCGTCACAGGCACGCCTTGAGCAGACCCGTCACGCCGCTTTTTTCTTTTTAGGTCCAGTACTTTGGAATGCTTTACCCCCGTTTCTCCGTTTGGAACCCTCATATCCTCAATTTAAAACACTACTCAAAACCCATCTGTTTCAGCAAGCTTTTCACCTCTCTCCCGATGGTTCTCCCTGATGTTCTTTCAGTTGTTTGTCATTATGTCTGTCTTGTTCATATATTTGTTTAGTTGTGCATTCTGTCTACCCATAGTTTGTTTTGTCTTCCCCTTTTTTGGGCCTTTTATCATGTTTGATTTTTAAAAGTTTTGTTAATCTATGTTTTAATTACTGGCCCTTTGTTTTTGTTCTGTTTTTTAGTTTTTTGTTTCTCTATCTGTCTATGCTTTTATGCTTTTATACTTACTTTTCTGTTTTACTTTGGCGTTCCTTTCTTTGTCTTTGCATTGCCAACCTTTTATTGTACACCGCTTTATGTTTCGACGAAAAGCAGTTTATCAAATTTTAAATAAAGATAAAGATAAAGAAAGATAAAGATTCTGAGACATGAATAGCAGGGATGGATGTCCCATTGGGACGTCCATCCTTGCTATTCGTGCCCTCTCCCGATCCCGTCCGACTTCCCCACACATTGTATGGGAAAGTTAGATGGGACGGGAAAGGGGCGGATCGGGGGCAGCATTAGGGTGGGCAGTGGGCAGTTGTCAGCCCAAGACATACAGGGCCCATTCCAATGTTGGCCCTGTACATCTGGGGCCAGCAGTTTGAATGGGGAACTTGTTCCAGCTCAGAGGTGGAATAAGTTCCCTAATTCGGCGGGGGACAGCGGACCCGGGGCTCAGAAAGGGCAGGAGGGGACAGAGGACAATCCTCACCACCCGACCCTGGTCTTGAGAGCCCAGATCGGGGGTCAGGCTGTGGGGAAATCACTTTTTGAGTCGGCGGCCGGGGATCGCGGCTTTTGAATGGAGCCACAGTGCCATGGCAACCGGATGCCATGGCGCCGCAGCTCTAATGAAAAGCCCTGACAGAGTTAGCTGGGGAAGGCCTGTATGTGCAGGCCAGACTGAATCAGGGTCCTGGCCTGCATGTACAGGCCTGAACGCAATTCTGATCCCACAGGGCTAGACGTGCCCCATGGGATCAGAATCCCAGCTAACTTTGTGCATCTGGATACAACCGGACGCACAGAGGGCCAGGACATCCATGTTAGAATCGGCCCCAGTGTGACCCAGATTTTCTCATGGTTTACATAGTCAAAAGCCTTGTTGTAGTTGATAGAACACATATAGATATCCTTTTGATATTCTTTTGCCTTTTCAAGAATCCATCTCACAACCGCAATGATGTCTCTTGTTCCTCGCCCTGTCCTGAACCCTGCTTGCACTTCAAGCAGTTCTCGTTCCAGTTATAGTTGTAGTCTCTGCTGAATGATCTTGAGTAGAATCTTGCTGGCATGTGGAATGAGAGCGATTGTGCGATAATTTCCACTGTCGGTTGGATCACCTTTCTTCACTATTGGTATAAACACAGATCTTTTCCAGTCAGTTGGCCATGATGTTGTCTTCCAAATTTCCTGGCGGAGCCTTGTGAGCATGTTAACAGCTGCATCCGATTGCTGTCATACTTCAATGGGAATACATCAATGCCTGGTGCTTTGTTTTTTGATAAGGCTTTCAATGCTGCTTTGACTTCTTTCATTACCAATGGTTCTTGATCATAAGGTACAGGTTAAAATGGTTTTTGGTCCACTTGATCTTTATGGTATAATGACTCTGTATATTCTTTCTACCTTTTCTTGATCTTCTCAGAATCATTGAACAGAGATCCTTGAACATCTTGTAACATTCCAATTCGAGGCTGGAATTTTTTCTTTAACTCTCGTAGCTTTAGGAAAGCCAATCTTGTTCTTCCTCTAATAGTTTCTGCTTTTATTTCCTTGCATGTGTCATTGTAGTACTTTTCCTTGTCCTGTCTTGCTGCACATTGGAAATCTCTGTTGAGTTCTGCAATTGTCTTTCTTTCTTCTCTGGCTTTAGCTTCTCTGTGTTTCTGGGCAATTCAAGGTTTCTTCCGTCATCCAGTTTGGCCTTTTTTGCTTTTTCACCTTTTGTAGAGACTTCTCGCTTTCTTCCAACACAACCTTCTTGAAGTCATTCCATAACTCTTCCAGAGCTCTGTCATTTGTATCTAAAGCAGCAAATCGATTTTGCAGGCAGTCTTTAAATTCCAGTGGTATATTCTCAAGGTCATATTTTGCTACATTCATGAGTGACTTGCACTTTTTCAACTTTAGCTTGAGTTTGCATACTAGTAGTTGGTGATCTATACCACAGTCAGTTCCGGGTTTTGTCTTTGTTGATGTTATAGAGCGTTTCCATCGCTGAGTTCCACAGATGTAGTCAATTTGATTTTTGTACAATCCATTGGGTGAATTCTATGTGTACAGTCGCCGCTTGTGTTGCTGGAAGAAGGTGTTTGAGATGAATAGATCGTTGGTCTTGCAGAATTCTATCAGTCTTTCTCCAGCTTCATTTCTGTTGCCAAGTCCATATTTTCCAACCACTTTGCCTTCGTCTTTGTTGCCAACCTTTGCGTTCCAGTCACCCACGACTATCAGGATATCCTGTTTGTATGTTCTGTCAATTTCAGCTTGTACTTGTTCATAGAAATCATCAACCTCATCCTCTTCTGCAGCTGTTGTTGGGGCATATACTTTAATTATAGTTGTGCTGATGGGCATTCCTTGTAGACGAATAGAAATTAAGCGCTCACTGACTGCATTGTATTTCATTAGAGTTCTTGCAAGCTGATGAACATGTAGCTTCCTTCCTTCAATGTGTTTTGGAGACTCTGCTTCTATAAAATAACCATTTGGTTGCCAGCAACTTAAGAAATCCATTTGGTTCAATATTTATAGGTGAACATGTAGCTTTCTTTAAATATTGAATCAAATGGGTTTCTTAAGCTGCTGGCAACCAAATGGTTACTTTATAGAAGCAGAGTCTCTAAAAAAAATTTGAAGCACCTGGCTATTCTATGACAGACTACACTAGATGCAGAAAAAACTTATTACGAAGGCTCTAGATAAGTGAATTAAATCTGGTGCCCCACTCTCCCAAATTCCAGCCTACAGTCACACTTCTCCACACATACAACCGATCTTGAAGAGCATCATGAAGATAGCTGCAACCCCCAAGATCTCTACATGAGACTTATTACCCCATTCACCCACCACCTACCTAATAAATTCCTAGGGAGGAATCCTAGGACAGGCCTCATAGGAAGGGACCCCTTTCTATGGGGACCTTCCTGGCGAAAGGTTTAGAGATTCCTGCCAGGGAATTTAAAATATGTTTTTCTGAGCTGACTACAGTAGGTTCAGTCAGCTTATCTTAAATAGCAGTGCATTTGGAAACAAGGACAGGCTGCTTTCCTGGAGTGTTTCTTAGCTTTTTCTTAAATTTCCCAATCAGGAGTTCCAGTGACTTAATAATGCCTAGGAAATAAGAAAGTTCATATCTTCGTTAAGGGCAAAGTCTAACACCTAGACAGTTACAGTAGGGGTGAGGGGAGGGAGAATTTATCTTCAGCGTGTGAGTTATCAGTAGCCTTGTGTCACATTTGGCTTATGGACTGAGCCCTAAGGTTGTACCACATTGCTGACTAGAGGTACTCTGGGCATTATGACATACTCCACACAGATGTATGGAGTGGGGGCAGGGTGGGAAGATGTGAACAGCTGTCTTCCCTACACAATCTCGGGTATGCTTTCTTTTCTTTTCACCCGATTTACATAAACCCTGGCACTGTGCAAAGATAGAACATGCCAGAAAGTTGCAGCACAACGAGGTCTCTACTAAACATGGGACAAGCAGCAAGGATATCTGAGGGAGAGGGTGGTATTGTAGAACTTAGTAGTTGGTGTGGCTAGGCTTATAGTCTTTATCCACCCTCGATTTCTATGCTTCTAGGGAAATCGTCTGGCTTCCAGTGGGATAACTTCAACTCAAGGACCCTGAAGCAACAATTTCTGCAAGGGACTCCAGAGCAGAGGGAGTCTAACTTAAAAGATTTAGCAGTAGCTACAAGTGGTCTCCTGTCTTCCTTGCCCCCGGGCCCCACTCCTTGCACTTTTGGGCTGTTTGGGACAGCATTGATTTCCTCCTGAAATGCTCTGTGAGTAACCCCATAGAAGCAGCTCAGTTTCATGAGTAGCACCTGAATATTCATGTTGAAGAAAAGATATTAAAGACAAACATAAGTCCTGCAAAAGATCAGACTCTGGTACCGCATTAATTCTCTGTGGCTACCTTCTGGCCTATAGCACAGACCAATCAGCTTCCACTATACAAGTTGAGCAGAGGCTAAAAGTTGTGTTCAGGAGAGAGGACTGGAGAGGGGAAGAGAAGAGGAACAGGAAAGGAGCGTGCCAAATAAATGGAGAAATGGCAGATTCCTGCTGGATATAAAGATGCTTTGTCAGAGAGTTCCTAGTCAGGAAAATCACATAGGCGCATATATTATGCCTATTTTGGAGAGAATTTTAGAAACCTTAGGCATGTTTTAGAAAAAGAGCTATTTACTTCTGTATGGGGCAGATATTTAAAGCAGGCATATTCTGGGCGCAGTTTAGGGAAGTCCTTCAAAGTATATCTGTATCCGGTATTTTAGAACGGCAATGCATTTCTACCTTGGAACTGTTTTGCGTCACGCATGACCCCCAGCTAACTGCTCCTTTGGACCTGGGGTTTCCAGACAACCTCGTGGGGGAGGGGACATGATATTTATCTCCCTGGTGGAGAAAACCACCCCCCTTTGCAAAAGTGCAAGTTTTGCAGTTTATACTCCTAATCGGATCCTTGTGGACTTGCAGGTTTACAAAATCTGATATTTAGATGTGCAAATGGCAGCTGTGACACGTATAAGCTGTGAACGTCTGTCTTCTACGTATGTAGCACCTCCTAGTGGGGAAGTGCAAGGAAAAACAAAATTTCATTTCTTTTCCAGTTCGTTTTGCTCAATTTCCTGATTTTTTGGTGTTTTTCGGTTCATTTCACACATTTGTTTTAATAGTTTTTAGGCATATTAGAACTCTTTTGTGCATGCAGATTGATTCATAGATTCATACAGCTACCATCCATTTTCAGTAATAGATGCCCAAATGAACCAAATGCACAGTAACAAAGGCACAACTCCGCCTCTCTTTTTGGAACATGGGCTTTCCTGTCGTGACTGGTGCCAATGTCACAAGTTTCTTTGCTGGCATGATGCATATTTTATAAAATGCTTCATGTTCTCTCAGCCTTTTATAAAATACTGGCATACTTTCAAACCCACAAACCTAAACACACATTTTCCGACCTAGACAACCTATAGAGAACTAGATTGTAAGCCCTCTAGGGACATGAAAATACCAACTGTACCTGAATGTAACTCATCTTGAACTACTCTTAAAAATGTGTTGGCTAAAGCCAAATCCCCCCACCACCACCAAATATATGTGTCTTTCTAAACAGCCTCTGTGAAAACTCCCACACAAAGTCATAGAGAATCAACCCATATCCACGTAAAGTATTGCTGCTCCGCCTCTTCTTTGCCTATGCAGAAGTGACAGAAATGAAGGTGGAGAAACCCTTGTGAATTTCATAAGCCACTGCTTGAATGCATAAGATACTGCTCTATCGGCTCAAACCATTTATAAAACCCTGTGTACATTTCTATATTTGGAAAAACTTAGAGAAGCTAGCAAAATAGTCAGGAAAGCAAAGACTCAAAAAGAGGAGGAAATAGCCAATGCAATAAAATAGGGGGATAAGACATTTTTCAGATATGTTAGTGAGAGGAGGAAGGGCAAACGTGGAATTGTCAGACTCAAGGGTGAAGGGGAGGAATATGTAGAAGCTGATGAGGATAGAGTAGAATTGCTTAACAAATATTTCTCTTCTGTATTCACAGATGAAGAACCAGGAACAGGATTTCAGAAAATACCCACAAACAGGAACAGAAGCGAGAGACATCTTGAACAATTTTCAGAAGACTGTGTTCGTAAGGAACTAGCTCAACTTAAAGTAGGCAAAGCGATGGGACCAGATGGGATACATGCTAGAATACTGAGGGAACTTGGGGACGTTCTAGCAGCTCCACTGACTGACCTTTTCAATGCCTCATTGGAGTCAGGAGTGGTGCCAAAGGACTGGAGAGAGGCACATGTGGTCCCTTTACACAAAAACAAAAGTAAGGATGTGGTTGAAAAGTACCAACCGGTTAGTTTAACCTCGGTACTAAGTAAATTTTTGGAAGCGCTGCTGAAAGAGAATACAGTGAGGTTTATGCATTCCAACAGATACCGGATCTGAGGAAGCATGGATTCACCAGAGGCAGGTCTTGTCAGACAAATCTGATTGATTTCTTTGACTGGGTGACCAGGGAGTCAGACTGAGGGAGAGCCTTAGATGTGCATTTATATATCAATAAAGCCTTTGACACTTCCGCACAGGCAACTTATAAACAAACTGAGCACCTGGGGATGGACCCTAAAGTTACTGCTTGGGTTAGAAATTGGTTGACTGGGAAGCAACAAAGGGTACAGGTAAATGGAGCTCACTCTGAAGAGAAGGAGGTTACCAATGGTGTGCCCCAGGGATCTGTCCTTGGTCCGATTCTTTTTAACATTTTTGTTAGTGATATAGCGGAAGGGCTGTCGGGTAAGGTTTGCCTCTTTGCGAATGACACCAAAATCTGCAATAGAGTAGACACCCAGGAAGGTGTAGATAACATGAGGAGGGATCTAGCTAAGCTTGAAAAACGGTGTAGAATTTGGCAGCTGAGATTTAATGTTAAAAAATGCAATGTAATGCATTTGGGCTGCAGCAATTCAAGGGAGTGAGAAAGTATAGGGGGTGAAGTACTTCTGTCCAGAAAAGAAGTCCGATGATCTTAAAGTAGCTAAACAGGTAAAAAAGGCAATGGCAAAAGTCAGAAGGATACTTGGGTGCATAGGGAGAGGAATGGCCAGCAGAAGAAAGGAGGTGATAGTGCCTCTATTTAAGTCTTTGGTGTGACCTCATTTGGAGTATTGTGTGCAATTCTGGAGACTGCACCTTCAAAAGGATATAAACAGGTTGGAGTCGGTACAATAGGTGGCTACTAAAGTAGTTAGTGGTCTTTGTTATAAAGCATATGAGGACAGAATTAAGGATCTTAATATGTATACTTTAGAGGAAAGGCGGGATAGAGGTGATATTTATTTATTTATTTTATACCACGCTCTTTAGAATCAGTGCGGTTTACATGTATACTAACAGGTACTTTTTATTCCCTTGTCCCTGAAGGGCTCACAATCTAAGTGTACCTGAGGCAATGGAGGGTTAAGTGGCTTGCCCAAGGCCACAAGAAGTGGCCATGGGACTAGAGACCCCAGTCCCTCTGACTGAGAAGTTTAAATACCTCCGTGGCATAAATGCACAGGAGAAGAGCCTCTTTTGATTGAAAGCAAACCCTGCTACGAAGGGACATAGGATGAGAGTGAAAGAGGATAGACTCAGAAGTAATATGCAGAAATATTTCTTTACAGAAAGAGTGGTAGATGCGTGGGATAGTCTCCCAGTGGAGGTGGTAGAGATGAGGACAGTATGGGGCCGATTCAGATCTGGACATCCCAGCCCTCTTTGTGCCCAGTCAGAACTGGACACACAGAGTTAGCTGGGATTCTGATCCCGCAGGGACTGTCTAGCCCTGTGAAATCAGAATAGAGTCCAGGCCTGTGCATGCAGGCCAGGACTCCAATTCAAGTCGGTCTGCACATACAGGCCTTGCCCGGATAGCTCAGTCAGGGCTTTTGAATGGAGCCGTGGTGCCATGTGTCCGGTTGCCACGGCACCGCGGCTCCATTCAAAAGCCTCAGTCCCTGGCCGCCGGACAAAAATGTGCATTCCCCACAGCCCGACCTCTGATATGGCCTCCCAAGGCCAGGGTCAGGCTGTGTGGAATTTCCTCTGCCCCCTGCCACCTCTTTTGGGCCTCAGGCCTGCCTGATCCACCTGACTAGGGGAACTTATTCCACTTCAGAGGTGGAATAGGTTCCCTGTTCAGGCCGCCGGCCCCGGATGTACAGGGCCAACATTGGAATTGGCCCTGTACGTCCAGGGCCAGCGACCACCCACTGCCTGCTCTAACACCGCCCCTCTCCTCCCCTTTCCCACCCAGTCTAACTTCCCTGTACAACGAGTATTCTCTGTTGCTAAGATCATTTACTTTGGTGGTTTTAGGATAGCACAGCAGGGATCTGAAAGAAGGAGGGTTTCAGACACTGTAACATATTTTATGCATGACAAAACCTTTCTAGAACATTATTTAATTTTACAGACCCAGGAAACAACCTTTCAACTGCTAAGTGCATCGTACCATGGGCACCAGTCTCCCTGTTCTAGAAATGATTTCTGAGTAGCTAACTGTACTGTGGTTTTGATTTTATAGCCAGGCCTTGGAAAATCAGTTGCACTTCCTTGAAAGTCCAGGGCTGTAAAAGCAGAGATCTATGATCCCTCCTCCCCTGGTTTGTGCTCTTATATAGCTAGAGGGCATAATCTCATTTCTCTGTCCCTCAAGTTTATGGAGAACGAATCACCATGTTGGAGGAATCTCTAATACACTGACAATGGTTTCTTCCTCCACAATGGAGATGCCTTTCCTCCGATTATTTATTCTAGTTGCATTTTATTTACTTATACCAGATACTCGTGGGTAAGTAGTTTAAGGCTCTGGGACTGCGGTGGATTCAAAGCTGATTCTCATATTACTATGATGCATTTTAATAACTTTAACAATCAGATGAGGATTCAGTTTGGGGGTTCAAATGGATACAATCCCTATTTCATCTGGATCAGGTACAGTTACACTCGGACCAGGAAGATTTCAGTGGGGTTCAAGTGCAGTGGGGTTCAGTGGGGTTTCTTGGGTCTAAAAAAATATACACTTTGGATTTTCGGATTTATTTGTTGTCTCAACAGATGAAATGCTTTTCTCTTGATTTGTCTAAAATTAACTTTGAATGCCATTGTGTACCATTTAATCAAAGACATTTAAATATTTATTCACTACAATATGTACTGAGCAAATACTTAGTAATAACAAGCATAAAAATATACTCATGTAATGCTGCCTGGTGAGGGAGCAAGTCAGTCCATTGATCTGTTGCATGCATTTACTGTGTGCTCCTAAGTGACATGTGTATTTAGCATGACTGCCCAGAATAGGCATGTGCATTACTGCGGCTCTTCATAGGTTTGAGCGGACAGCACTATGTATTTTGCTAGTAGTTAAGAATGAAATAGCTGCAGTTTGTGAGTGTATTGAATGACCATGGCCCTCAGAGCCTTCCCACAGGTTCTGGTCACAGAAAAGTGACAATCCTACTAAGTGAGGAGGGTTATCCTGTGCTTGGGATCAAAATGTGTTTGCAGTTTGCTACACTCCAAAAAGACAAGCCTCCCTTGCAACAGCCATCAGTCGGAGGACTAGCCTTAGGGAGTATCTGAGTTGTAGCACACTGTTCAATACACTATCAGTATTTTAGCAACCTCTCTCTACAGCAAAAGTTCTCTTCTCAGTCTGGAATATATTTAGAGCTGGGTTGGTTACATTTTCATGAAATTTGAGTATTAAGATCTTGGCTAAATATCTGGGTAATTTCTTTCACATTCATGCTCTTCAGAGCTACTAAAACATATTTGTAAAAATAATTTTGAGAATCTCGGTGAAAGTATTGTGACTGCTATGAAGATGTAGAAATAAGGGTTAATAAAGAAGTTACAGATGAGGTGTTTTTATTGGACTAAGACAATGTAGCTTTCATGAGCCCTCGAGAGACATCAGACCTTCTTTAGCTTGGTGAAGCAACTTCCTTCACTGACCTATTGAAGCAAAACAGAGCTCTGGAAATCTGGTTAAAAATGTCTCCGATTTATTTATTTTATTTAACAACTCTTTTATACCACCATATGTACTAGTCACAGAACTGATAGGAACGTTACATACAACAGTTCTTAGCAAAGTAAACTAAACCAATTAAACTATAAAACATTTGGCAAGGCAACAGAGTAACAGTAGAATACAAACCTTAGAACCTTTGGTAAGAATGTACAATGTAATATGCAAAGTAGAGACAGCAGGGAAAGAGCTGTGGGTTGCTCTGTGGACTGTAAGGGTGATGTGCTTGTGGGCTTGGTGAAGAGCCTGGAGACCAGGTGTCAAGAGTTATTGTCATTGTCATAGTCACTGTTCTATGTATGAGGGGCTAGTCAGGTGTGGCTGAGCCAAAGGACTCCAGGAAGAGGAGTATCTTTAACTTTTGGAGAAAGTCTCAAATGTCTGTGAGGTAGCGAAGATCTGGGGGTAGTGAGTTCCAGATGATTGCAGTGTAGAAGTGGAAAGCTCTGTTGGAGGTAGAGGCGCTGGTGTGGGTGATTGAGGTTGGTACTGCGAGGAGAGAGTGCTGCATGCTTTTGCGCAATCTTTGGCATTGTCAAGTAAGGAGTGTAGAGAATCTGCAGAAAGCTGGAGGATTGTTCTGAAGACTGCCACCTTGTACCTCACTCTGTTGTGGATGGGGAGCCAGTGTTGCTGCTTCAGTATGGGGGATATGTGGTCATGACGGCTGCATCCTGTGAGAAATCTGGCTACTACATTCTGCGTGAGCTATAGAGGGTATAATGAGGATTTTGGGAAGCCCTGATAGATAATGTTAGCATAGTCAACGATGGGGGTGATGAGTACCTGGCCACCCCCATCTTTGCCTAATCCAATAACAAGGTCGCACCTACAACCTGCTCATTGACCTTTACTTCTGCATATTGAAGATGTGATGTGAAATACGGAGATACAGGTTGCTAAGATGCTTCCAGTCTGCAGCTGCGCTCTCCCTCACTATCCTTTCCAGATGCTGTAAATTAATTTTGCTGTTGTTATCACTTTTATATCATCTTCTCTCTTCATTCCTTTTTAACTTTGGCAATACACATCTAACGTGTCATGTTCATTTCAGTTTTTTAATCTAGTCTTTCTATAACAATACTCAAAACTGGTTGCAAAAATAGAAGATCAAGGGCTTGCAGTGGACATGGTCTCTTTAGATTTTGGCAAAGCTTTTGATACTATTCCTCAGTGGAAGCTTATGAATGAACTGAGGAGCCTGGGGATGGGTCCTGAGGTGGTTCACTGCACCAGAACTTGATTGACTGACAGATGGCAGAGGGGGTGATATATGAAACTCTCTCAGAAGGAAGGAACGAACGTGAGCAGTGGAGGGCCTCAGGGACACGTCATGGGACTGATACTGCTCTATCTCTTTGTAAGTGAGATTGCTGAAGGATTAAAAGGCAAAGTCTGCCTTTCTGCAGATGACACAAAGATTTGAAACATAGTGGGCACCTCAGAAGTAGTAGAAAACATGAGAACAGATCTAAAAAAAATAGAAGAATAGTCTAATACAGTGGTTCTTAACCCAGTCGTCTGAGACCCCCAGGCCAGTCAGGTTTTCAAGATATCCACAATGAATAGATATGCATACAATGGAAGCAGTGCATGCAGATCAATCTCATGCATACAGATAGGAATAACCAGCAGAAAGGAGGAGGTATTAATGCCACTGTACAAGTCATTTGTGAGGCTTCATATGGAATATTGTGTTCAGTTTTAGAGACTGTACCTTGCAAAGGATATAAAAAGACTTGAAGCGGTTCAGAGGAAGGTGACCAAAATGATACGGGGCCTGCACCAGAAGACATATGAGAAGAAACTTGAAGACCTAAATATGTATACCTTAGCGGAAATGTTATGTTACACGATGCAAGGTTCCACATTAGGAACCACCACCCAGGAAAAAGATTTAGGCGTCATTGTGGATACCATGTTAAAACCCTCGGCCCAGTGTGCAGCGGCGGCCAAGAGAGCAAATAGAATGCTAGGTATGATAAGGAAAGGAATGGAAAATAAAACAAAAGATATTATAATGCCTCTGTATCGTTCCATGGTGAGACCACACCTTGAATATTGTGTGCAATTCTGGTCGCCGTATCTTAAAAATGATATAGCGATTTTAGAAAAGGTTCAGAGAAGAGCCACCAAAATGGTAAAGGGGATGGAAGGATACTCCTATGAACAAAGGCTAAAAAGGTTAGGGCTCTTTAACCTGGAAAAGAGACGCCTGAGGGGAGATATGATAGAAGTCTATAAATTAATGAATGGAGTGGAACGGGTAAACGTAGATCGATTGTTTACCTTATCAGAATATAGAAAGACTAGGGGACATGCAATGAAGCTACAGGGTAAACTATTAAAGACTAATAAAAGAAAATATTTTTTCACTCAACGTGTAATCAAACTCTGGAATTTGTTACCGGAGGATGTAGTAAAGGCTGTTAGTGTAGCTGGGTTTAAAAAAGGTTTGGACAAGTTCCTGGAGGAAAGGTCCATAAACCATTATTAAGAAGGACTTGAACCAATACAAGCATTGTGGAACATGTGTCCCTTGGGGAAACTGCTAGGTATCTATGACCTAGATTGGCCACTGTTGGAAACAGGATACTGGGCTTGATGGACCTTGGTCTGACCCAGTATGGCTTATCTTATGTTCTTATGGAAAGGAGGGACAGGGGCGATATCATACAGACTTGTAAATACTTAAAGGATATTAATGAACAAACAAACCTTTTTCAAAGATGGGGAGCTATAGAACTAGAGGACATAACATGAAGCTGCAAGGAGGTAAACTCAAAAGCAATGTCAGGAAATACTTCTTCTCTGAAAGTGTGGTGGATGCCTGAAGGAGGTGGTGGGGGCAAAAACAGTGACGGATTTCCAAAAGGCTTGGGACAGACACAGAGGATCCCTTTATAGCAAGAGGACAGAATCAAAGCAAATTTCAATAACAATAGAGAGGGGTGACCTACAGTACATGGAGTGGCAGGAGCATCCCTAAACACGGGAGGGGGGGGGGGTAACCTACACAGAGCGGCAGATGCAGCTCTGCAACCCTCACCACCTCACTGGGCAGACTGAATGGGCTATACTGGTCTTTATCTGCCATCAGCCACTATGATACTATGTGGAAGATATGATTATGAATATCAGGCTTTTACAAAACATGACTATTTCTTTAGCTAGGCTTATACAACACTTTTCTACAAATCAAAGTGGTGTACATTCAGGTACTGTATATATATATATATATATATATTTCCCTTGTCCCTGAAGGGCTCACATCCTATGTTTTTGTGCCTGAGGCAATGGAGGATTAAGTGGAAATCTACAAAAATATAAACACATTTCAAACATAAATGCAATGTTAAGCCACTGGTGAACCACCCTAAGTGCTGGCAAATCCCAGTAATAAATACAAGCTCACTGCAGGCAAAATATAATAGTAGTCTGGTGACTGGCGCTCCTTGTGGCCTTGGGCAAGTCAGTTAACCCTCCATTCCTCAGGTACAAACTTAGATTGTAAGCCTTCCAAGGGCAGGGAAATATCTACAGTTTAACTGACAGGCATGATATAAATACTAAATTACATTATTATGAAGCGTGTATCAACAGATGGGGGAATAAGCTGCATACATGCTAACCTAATCTAGGCTCAGTTCTAGGCCCAATAAAGTGTCCTGAATCTGAATCTATATTTCATGATCTCTGTGGAATCACAGTCAATGTGCATTCTAGAAGATCTAACCAGGAACCACTGGATCCTAAACCGCTAAAAAGTGCGCACTCATAGAGGTGTGTTTCCCCTTCCTATATATATATCTAGTATTACCTCATGTTTTCTGCTTTGTGAATGGCTTTGGGTCTGAGATATCCAAGGAAGAAGGTATAGAAATATAGCATAATATTAAGAAAATATAAATTATACAAAAACGTCTTAAGACAACTTTTTATTTATAGCAAGTCTTATATCAAATTCCAAAGTATTATACAAAGCAGTAAAACCAAAGCCCAAAGTAGTGAATGAAGCTGAGCATTAAATCAATCCTCAGCCAGTTTCTAGCAGCTCACTGCCCGTCTCCTGGTTCCCTTCCAGTCTCCAGCAGCATTCACTCACCCCCCCCCCCCCCCCCCCACCCAGTCCTCAGTCAGTCCCCAGCACCTTTTTTTAGGGTGGCTGTGAATTCGGGCAGCCAGAAGTTCAAATCAGGAAATTAACATCCTGCTGTGCTTCAGGGGCAGCAGCAATGGGTTTAGCCTAATTTGGACAAAAGCTCATGAACATTGCAGCCTGTTATGCGTATAAGCTTTTGTCCAAAGCAGCCTCCAAACCTACTACTGCTTCCTCTCAGTTTTTGCCTGCGGGTCATGATCATTAGAAGAAACACTTTTTCGGGCATGCTCTGCTCAAGACTCAATGCTCCTCTCCTCACCCCAGGCTAGCCTCAGGAGACTGTTCGGGATAAGCATGCAGTCTGAGCTGACATGATCCCGAGGCAAGCAAACCAGCTGACTGCACTGGAGTAGATTATCCCAGTGGGCCATGGGAGGGCCAGGATGGGGGTCAGGACAGCTCAGTCAGAGATTCTCTAGTTGGAATCTCAGTTCATGCAAGATCAGGACCTTCACTGGAGCCAGCCATGCAATGTGATTCAGGAACAACAGTCAGTATGAGGGCAGATTGCTAGTCTGTGCTGGAAGGTTGGAACAACTCGGTACTCATCGTGATTTCTCCTTGGGGTGGGTGGGTCAGTGCTGGGCAGGGCCAGCCCAGAGTTGGTTCATGGCGTTAGCACCCTAGGCAAACAAACTTTATTCCCCTCTGGCTGTCAGAATCTATTGTTTAACTTTGAATGCCCTGCTCTTTGCTGCCGCTCGCAGAGGCTGCTGCCCCAGACAATCACCTAGTTTGCTTGATGGTTGGGTCTGCCCTGGTGCTGGGTCAGCTGCTAGTTGCATGGTATTGCAGTGATGGGGGCTGGCTTGGTTCTGGGGATCATGGGACCTAGGCCAGCAGGATGTGTGGATACCGGTGTGGAGAGTGGATTGACTTGCAGGCACCAGG
Source organism: Ichthyophis bannanicus (assembly GCA_033557465.1). NCBI lineage: Eukaryota > Metazoa > Chordata > Amphibia > Gymnophiona > Ichthyophiidae > Ichthyophis > Ichthyophis bannanicus. Next base: position 485,831,569 of record CM066038.1, on the reverse strand, counting down.
CCCAGAAGGTGAAATTAGACTTACCTGCTAATTGTTGTTCCTTGAGGAACTCCAGTCCAGTCCCGAACCTCTGGGTTTAGCACCTCCTCCAGCAGCTTGGAGACTGAGTAACGTCATTCTTTTGATGACACTGGTACTAATACCACAGGGACTGCCTCCTCGCTCCAGTAACCTATTGACAAAGCAGACTCACCAGAGCAACAATTAAGTAGCAGACATTATAATGCAATATTTCTATTAAGTTAAAGTATGGGCAAAAACATTTCCCATTCAAACACCTCCGAACACTTACGTGCTTTTACACTGTATAGGGCCACCCTCCCCCTTCCCAGAGGATCTTGACCCTTTCTGAACACCCATTTCCTTAACCTCCCCATATGGACCTTAAGCCTCACAGCTGCTTCTCCAGCTGCCCAAGTGAACTACAACCTCTCTTCGCTTCAGGCTATAGTCTATAGGAGCTTGTCATGGTGGCAGCCCCTAGTGGCCAAGGGTGGTAAGGGCATGCTCCATGATATATTTATTTTCCAGGAGCGTGGGGTCTATGTAAGGCAAAAATGGAGATTGGCCTTAGGTAGTTCAGCTCCTGGTGTGAACTCAATAATCAAGCCAAGAGTGTAGGGAAACAAGGCTTTTATTTCCCCTCTGTGCAAGGGTTCATTAAGACACAAGAAAATTAAAGAATGTCCTTTGTTTGTAAAGGTACCAGTATTAAACAGGTTAACTAATTGTTAGTATCTTCACAATTAGTGCCAAGGTTAACTGGAGGAATTCACTTCATTCCAAAGCAACATCAATTAAACAAGTTTCTTCTTATTTATACAGTGGCTATAGATTCTAGACTGGTGGCCATGCACAAACCACAATCCATATCTTCTGCCTGAGGAATGGGAATAGCATTTATATCTTCAATTTCCATAGATTCTGCTCCACTACATTCCCCCTCTGAGTAAATACTGTCGCTGGCTGTTACAGCTCTACGTGGACTGTCTCTAGGCTCTTGCCTCCAATAAGACTGTTTTAAGTTCTCTTGGTATTTCCTGAAACCACTCTGGTTTCTTCCTTCTTACAAACTGAATGCTTGTTTTAGCAGGGCTTCTAGGAGTTAAGCATTCCTTATCAGGAATAAAACTTTCATACCTTGAGTTTCTGTAGTTTGAAACCCTGGAGCTTTCTCTCCCAAGAACGTCTCTCTTGCAACAGGTTCTCTGCCCGTAGCCTCTGGGCAGGGCTGTGCTTTCTGGCAGCTTAGTAAAACCTGGTATGGATTCAACTCTATGCTTCAGTGATAAAGTAGCCTTGCTAAAAACTCCTTTTTCTCGAGTACCTGGTAAAACTTGTCTAGCAGGTTCCAGTGACTGCAGGTCTTCCTCCAAACCTGGTTCTCTAGTTCTCTGGATACGTCTCTCAGCTTTGGACTCAGGAACATTGCTTGAGCAAGGAGTGGCACACTCTCCAGCCTGACTGCTTTCCCCAGCAGACTCCCTCTGAACAGCTGCTCTCGTAGCTTGGCCCCTCTGAACCCTCTGTGAACTCTGTTCCTTTGGGCTTGCTCAAGGAGCATTCCTTCCCTCAGGTCTCTCCTTCTTTCCTTAGCCGTGCTCCTTGTTCCTTCTCCAAGTCCTTCTCCTTCTCTTACAGTTGCTCCTTCCCTCAGAGCTTTTCCTCTTTCTCCTGCCCTTGGAGCTGTTCCTCTTTCTCCTGCCCTTGGAGCTGTTCTTCCTTTGCTAGCATTCAGCTTCTGCTTATAAAGGAATCTTTCCTTTGAATCTCCCGGGCTCATTTCCAGGTGCAAGTAGTTAGCTCTCTTAGCCTCATTAGCTCCTGTATGATCACTCCTGCCCCCTCTAGCTGTGCTTTGCGGTAATTGCACATCTAGATCTCTCTTAGAAACAGGGTTTCTTTTCAACTTTGCATCTTTATTGATACCAGCCTCATGACACATCCCGCCCCCCCTTAAAATATTACAGGCTGAATATTTATCACTATTACAGCACGTAATCCTAGACATCGCATCGGCGTTGTAATGCAGCTTCCCTGCTCTGTGTTCTACTTTGAATTCATATGGCTGCAACGCCATGTACCACCTGGTCAAATGGCTATTATTGTTCCGCATCTGACTCAACTACTTGAGTGGGGCATGATCGGTAATGAGGATAAACTTCCTTCCCATTAGGTAGAACTTTAAAGATTCCACTGTCCATTTTATTGCTAAGCACTCCCGCTCGATTGTTGAGTACTTTTTTTCCGCCTGAGACAGCCTCCTGCTCAGGAACATGATGGGGTGTTCAGCACCCTCCTGCATCTGGGAAAGGACGGCACCTAGGCCGACTTCCGAGGAGTCTGTCTGGAGCAGAAATTGTTGGTGAAAGTCCACCCCTCGCAGTATTGAAGCTTTGCATAGCTTCTCTTTTAACTTCTTGAAGGCATCCTCTGCATCTGATGTCCAAGATAGCGTGTTCAGGGCGTTTTTCCGCAATATTTTAGTGAACAGGGCACTTTCCTCTGTGAAGTGTGGAATGAAGCATCTGTAGTACCCAATGAGCCCCAAAAAGCTTCGTAGTTGCTTCTTGTTCTGGGGTGCGGGAAAACTTCACACGCTTTCTATTTTATCCAACAAAGGACGGACCATACCCCGGCCTATAACATGTCCTAAGTACTTGACTTCGCAGGCAGCAAACAGGCATTTTCCTGGGTTTAAAGTTCAATCAGCCTGTCGCATTGCAGTTAACACTGCTCTTACTTGGAGCAAATGTTGGTTCCAAGTAGCGCTATGAATGACTATGTCATCCATATAAGCCGTAGTATAGTTTTGGTGAGGACGTAAAACTATGCCCATCAATCTTTGGCAGGTCGCGGCTGCTCCGTGTAGACCAAAAGGCATGCACCTAAATTGAAACAGCCCGACTGGCGTGGTAAAGGCTGTTTTAGGTCGCGCTTCTCTGGTCAGGGGCACCTGCCAATATCCTTTAGTCATGTCTAAGGTCGTGAGATATTTGGCTTGGCCTAGCCGGTCCAGGAGTTCTTCTATGCTTCAGTGATAAAGTAGCCTTGCTAAAAACTCCTTTTCCTCGAGTACCTGGTAAAACATGTCTAGCAGGTTCCAGTGACTGCAGGTCTTCCTCCAAACCTGGTTCTCTAGTTCTCTGGATATGTCTCTCAGCTTTGGATTCAGGAACGTTGCTTGAGCAGGGAGTGGCACACTCTCCAGCCTGACTGCTTTCCCCAGCAGACTCCCTCTGAACAGCTGCTCTCGTAGCTTGGCCCCTCTGAACTCTCCCTCTGTGAACTCTGTTCCTTTGGGCTTGCTCAAGGAGGATTCCTTCCCTCAGGTCTCTCCTTCTTTCCTTAGCCATGCTCCTTGTTCCTTCTCCAAGTCCTTCTCCTTCTCTTACAGTTGCTCCTTCCCTCAGAGCTTTTCCTCTTTCTCCTGCCCTTGGAGCTGTTCCTCTTTCTCCTGTCCTTGGAGCTGTTCCTCCTTTGCTAGCATTCAGCTTCTGCTTATAAAGGAATCTTTCCTTTGAATCTCCCGGGCTCATTTCCAGATGCAAGTAGTTAGCTCTCTTAGTCTCATTAGCTCCTGTATGATCACTCCTGCCCCCTCTAGCTGTGCTTTGCGGTAATTGCACATCTAGATCTCTCTTAGAAACAGGGTTTCTTTTCAACTTTGCATCTTTATTGATACCAGCCTCATGACAAGCTATAGACTATAGCCTGAATACACAGCTATAGGAGGAGTGGCCTAGTGGTTGGAGCAAGGTACGTCAGGCCAGAAGGTCGGGGGTTCAAATCCCACTAGAGGACCAGCAACCTTGGGCCGGAAGGACTGGGGTTTCTAGTCCCACAGGTGCTCCTTGTGGTCTTGGGCAAGCCACTTAACCCTCCATAGCCCATGTTCCCTGTAAAATAGTTATCTCCAAGTTATAATGCCCTGTTCAATGTAATTTCAGTTTGTTCAATGTAAACCACACTGATGCAGAATATCACAGTATATAAGAGAATATAAATAAATAGTCCAAATAAAACTACACTAGGGAGGGATACAGGACTGGACTGGAGTTCCTCAAAGAACAACAATTAGCAGGTAAGTCTAATTTCACCTTCCTTATCGTCCCTCCAGTCCAGTCCTGAACAGAACAGTGATAAAATTCAATGGGAGGGACCTGCTAGACCAGCCTGAAGCACTGTTGATCCAAAACAAGTATCCCTTTCCGCCTGAACATCCAGCCGGTAATGCTTGACAAAAGAATTTAAGGACGACCAAGCCTTACAAATTTCAACAGCCGGAACCAAACTGTACTCGGCCCATGACGCCGCTTGCACCCTAGTCAAATGAGCTCTAAGGCCTTCCGGTACTGCCTTACCCTTCAACATGTACGCTGACTCTATAGCCTCTTTGATCCATCTGGCAATGGAAGCTTTTGTAGCTGCTTCCCCTTTCCTGGTCCCCCCAAAGAGGACAAACAACCTATCTATTTTGCGGAAACCCGCCATTCTGCGCAAATACCTTTTCAACGCTCAGCGGATGTCTAGTAAATGCAACTTCTCCAAATGCTCATCTTTACTACCGGCTCTAAAAACCGGCAAAGACACTACTTGATTCACATGCAAAGCCGACACTACTTTGGGCAAAAAGGATGGTACTGGCCTCAATTCCACCTTGCTATCATAAAAGGCTTCTGGCAAGATAAAGTCTGTAATTCTGAAATCCTCCGAGCAGAACATATCGCCACTAGGAACACCACATTAAGTGTAAGGTCCTTTATCGATGTCCTTGACAGAGGCTCGAAAGGCTCGCATACCAATGCCTCTAGAACCAACTGAAGATCCCACATCAGAACCGACGGCCTACATGGCAGCCTCAAAAGAGACACCGCTCTCAAAAAAACGTTTAATATCTGGATGCGCTCCCAGCGCCTCCCCTTTTATTTTACCTCTAAAACAGGATAGCGCTGCCAACTGTACTCTCAATGTTGTTGACGCTAAACCATTATCAAAACCATCCTGCAGGAAGGCTAGAATCTGAGCAACCAAAGCTCTCAATGCTTCTACACCATGCCTCCAAAAACACGCCAGATACGAATATACACTAAAGAGGTAGATCTCCGCCTTGCCCTCAATAAGGTGAAAATCACCGCTGAAGAGTATCCTCTAACTGTCAGCCTTGCCCTTTCAAGAGCCAAGCCATAAGCGAGAATCAATCCACTTGAGGCATGCACAGCGGACCCTGGAACAATAGGTCCCTCCAAACTGGAAGATGCCATGGGCACTCCACTAAGAGTCGAATTAGATCCGCATACCATAGCTGCCTCGGCCAATCCATCGTGATCAAAATAACCTGTCCTCTGTGCACTTCTATTCTCTGTAGCACCCGACCTATCAACACCCAAGGGGGAAACACGTACAGGAGCTGTTCTTCCGGCCATCTTTGTATGAGAGCATCTAGACCTTCCAACTTTCTTTCTCTCCTTCTGCTGAAAAATCGATTGGCCTTTGCCGACTCAAAAGTCGCCATCAGATCCATTACTGATGTCCCCCAACGGCGCACCACCATCTTGAATACTTCCGGATGCAGAACCCATTCTCCCGGGTCCACTTTTACCCGACTCAGAAAATCGGCCTCCACATTGTCTACTCCCACCACATGTGACGCCGACAGGGCCGTCAGGGTTTGCTCGGCCTACTCGAACAGCTGTTTGGCCTCTGCCTCCAGAGATACACTGCTGGTGCCCCCTTGGCAATTGATGTAGGCCAGAGCGGTCGCGTTGACGGACAGCACTCGAATCGCCTTTCCCTAAAAACCAAGGTTGAAAGACTTGAAGTGCTAGCATTACCGCTCTCAACTCCAATCTGTTGATTGACCAAACCTTCTCCATTGCGGTCCACTGTCCTTGTGCGAAACGTCCTTCGAAGTGTGCTCCCCAGACTACGAGACTGGCATCCGTCGTTAGAGGTATCCAGGAGGGTGATTCCAAGGGCATTCCCTCTACCAGTCCCCCTGGACGCACCCACCATTAAAGGGCCTGACGTGTCTCCGGTGGACAGGGCAGTTTCTGAGACAGTGGGTCCTCTTGGTGCGACCACCTTCTGAGCAATGATCTCTGCAACGAACGCATGTGGGCCGTTGGCCACGGTACTAGCTTGAGCGTCGCTGTCATGGTACCGAGCAGCTGTAGATAATGCCATGCTGTGGGATTCGTCCTTCCCAGAAATCTGCAGACTAGCTTCCTTAACTCCTGCGCCCCCAGCTGTGGTAGAAATACCCTTCCTACGCTGGTATCGAAGTGCACGCCTAGGTATTCCAGACTCTGCAATGGGTTCAACCTGCTCTTTACCATATTGACTACCCAGCCAAGAGTCTGTAACAACTCTACCACTCTGGCTGAAGCCAACTCGCTCTCTCTTCTGGACTTCGCTCGAATCAACCAGTCATCCAGATAGGGGTGTACTAACACCCCCTCTTTTCTTAACGCTGCCACCACTACCACCATCGCCTTGATGAAGGTTCGTGGAGCTGTAGCTAACCCAGACGGCAACGCCCGGAACTGAAAATGTCCCATGGGAACCGCAAATCTGAGAAACTTCTGATGTTCCAGCCGAATCGGAATGTGCAGGTATGCTTCCGACAAATCCAGCGAAGTCAGAAACTCTCCTTTTCTTACCACTACGATGACCGATCTTAGAGTTTCCATATAAAAGTGAGTTACCCGGAGACAGCGATTTACTCTCTTGAGATCTAAAATTGGCCAATAGGAGCCTTCCTTTTTTGGTACCACAAAGTAAATGGAGTATCAACCGCAGCCGCACTGGTCCGGAGGTACTGGCACCACTGCGTTGAGGTCCAGTAGCCTGTCCAAGGTTTCCTGTACCGCCTCGTATTTGCCACGGGCTTTGCAAGGGGATTGAACGTAAGAATCGATCACCGGGCATTGAAACTCTAGCGCATATCCTTCTCGAATAACCTCCAACACCCACTGATCTGATGTGATTTGGACCCAGGCCAGATAAAAATCCCGTAGCCAACCCCCCACGGGCATCTGCCCTACCTGTGTCCCCCTGGCTTCATTGCGACTTTCTAAGGTTCGAGGAGGCGGAGGCCGCAAATCCTCTGCCTGCTCTACGAAATCCTCAAAATCCCTGATTCTTATAAGGGATGCGTCCTCTTTGAAATTGTCCGAATTGTGGGGAACGAAAACGGCGAAACTCCCTCTGCTGACCCTTGTTCACCGGGATTGGATGCCCCTGCTTCTGCTTGTCCTCAGGCAGCCTTCCGCCCTTGGACTCTCCTAGATCCTTTACCAATTTTTCCAAATCCTCTCCAAAAAGTAGCTTACCCCTGAAAGGAAGCTTACCAAGTCTTGCCTTGGAGGAACCATCTGCCGCCCAATTGCAAAGCCAAAGATACCGTCTTGCTGCTATTACAGATGCCATACTTTTTGATAAACCTCAAATGAGGTCATAATGAATGTCAGCCAAATAAGCAGCCCCGGATTCCAACCTGGCCGCCTCTCCGGTCGACTCCTCCATCTGCTCTCCACTAATCCACTGAGACCAGCAAAGACAGGCTCTAGCTACCCATGCTCCACAAATAGATGCTTGCATGGATAGAGCATTGACATAAAAAACCTGCTTCAACCAGGTGTCGTGCTTCCTGTCTTGTGTATCCTTGAGAGTGGCACTACCTTCCACCAGTATTGTGGTCTTCTTGGTAACAGCCGAGACTGCTGCATCTACCTTTGGAGACCTAAATAGTTCGCGATCCTGGTCCACTAAAGGGTAAAGGCATGCCATAACTCTGGACCCCTTAAGACCTGCCTTGGGCATGTCCCATTCCTCCTGGATCATTTCCCGCACTACTCTGTGCACCGGGAAGGCCTTTTGGGTCTTCCAAAAAGCCTACAACAATGGATCTTCCAAGGTGGCATCCTCTGCTGGGCCCATGGATGGCATATTAAGCGCCTTAAGCGTTTCTGCAATCAGCGCCAGTAATTCGTCCCGCCTTAACACGTGAACCACTCTAGCTTGATCTTCCTGCTCCATTAGCTCTCCTTCTTCTAACTCGTCTTCTATCTCTAAGTCTGGATCCACTTCCTCCGAGAGGAAGTCTTCTGATACCTCCGAGGGCTCCAGCCGCTCCTTAACAGTCCTAGGCTTTTTACAAAGGACTGCACCAATCCCTAATCCTAAGGGTGTCCCCGGACATTTTCCACCCGGTTCCCCCTTTGCAGGACCACTTCCTGGCCCTTTCTGAACACCACCGAAGGCCTGCTGAAGCAGTGACACAAACTGGAGAAAACAACGCTGCCAATCCCCCTGGCAAGAGTGATGGAGAAGGGGCGAGATCCGGAGCGGAGGAAGGCTCTGCCACCACCTGTAGAGGTGGTAAAGGAGGGGAAACCGGCTCCGGGTGGGCTAAGGTTGCCTCTTTCTGATTCTCTACACCTACGTCCAAGGCCTGCTCCATCGAAGTTGCCTCTTGGACGCACCCCCTACACACGCCGGTATCTGATGCCGCTCCCCTTCGAGTGCCACAGACCAATCACTGTGGCTTAGAAGGCATCCCGTTTAGGTGATCCCTCTCTCTTGCCACACTGCCTCTTAACTTGAGGATCTGAAGATCTAACAAACTGAAGCTTCTCAAAAGCAGTACTGTTAGATTCTGCTGCGGCCAAAAAAGGGAAACTTTTCTTTTTCTAAAAACACTTAAATTTACGTGGAGCCTACTTCACAGCCCCCTCCCCCCCCCCCCCAGCTGAAATCCACTAGCCAAATCAAAAAACGAAGCTTCCACAGCCACTGGGCCCTTCTTTAAGTCCCAAACTGAAAGAAACGGAAACCGCCACTTCCCGCACTTTTACCACGCATCTCGGCCTGTGCTAATGAACGGCCCGAACAAGCACTTCACCTCACGGCTGCAACTGCTGGACTTAGACCTCCCTTACCTCACTCTGGCTGTCATGGATGCGTCCTGCTCTCCCCGCGCTCGGCCAGAATAGTGGCATCAGTGTCGGGCGAGAAACACAGACTGGAGGAGCAACTGCTGCAGCGAACGCCGGTCTCTCCACCCGTTCACACGGGGAGTCACACAGCGCGCTGCGATCCTCAGAGCACCAGCTCCTCACCCATTAAAGTGGATTCGGGAGCCGGAGCACCTCTTCTGATCTCTTCTTGATGTCCTGTCCGCTACCGAACACCAGGAGAAGGGGAGGAATGGGGGGCGCCCTTCAGCACAGAATGCTCTTAAGCCTGACTTGGGAAAATCCTTTCTCTTTTTTTTATTTTTTTAATTACTTCAAACTTAAACCAAATTAAACCAAACTATCTAAACTATCTAGACTCCTTAATCGTCCCTCAAGTGAGCCCTGAACCTCTGGGCTCATCACCCTCCAGCTGCTTGGAGACTGAGATAACTGGAGCGAGGAGGCGATCCCTGTGGTATTAGTACCAGTGTCATCAAAAGAATGACGTTACTCAGTCTCCAAGCTGCTGGAGGAGGTGCTAAACCCAGAGGTTCGTGACTGGTCTGGAGGGATGATAAGGAAGTGTGTATTCAGTGTAGACAAGTGCAGGGAAACTAGTGTGCAGTAAAGCGCAGGATGACCACCATGCAGTGAATGCTTCCACAGTATGTGTTGCTTATCTGTGGCCATGCAAGTTAGGAATAAAATCTTGTAACATGATTTGTTCAAGGGTAATCAATGCTCAACTGGACAATGCAGTGTCTAGTCACAACTTGTAACCAACCACTATACAAATGTCAGAGAAACTGGACTGTCTGGTCCAAAACTAGGCAGCTGGTCACCCTACTCCTACTGGCTCTTCATCCTCTTCATCCTTGGAGGGGGAGGGGGGCATAGGCATCTGTCTGTGTTATGCATGCAAAATTTACCAAGCTGGCTGGACCTTCAACAATAGGCACTATGGCACTGTAAATATGGGGGAGGGGGCATATGTATTTGTGTGCAAAATACTTTTCACCAAACTTCCTTTGAACTTAGGTGCACAAAAACATTTAACTAAATTCTTTTCTTTGTAGGGAATACCAGAGGAGTCGCAGAGATGACTTAGTCATCTGGAACCCAGGAGCAGGTAAATATCTGACAAATGAGCCAAAGGTCTTTAGAAGGGCTTTTTTTGAAAGGTATGGAGTGATACAGGATACCAGCACCGTTTCCATTGCCTGCTAGACTGACCCATGGTCCTCATGTATTCATGAAAGAGCCCTGGCACTCGGCCTTCAGCTGCTCTCACTGTGTTTCTCTTTGAAGCCCTCTAATAAAAAACTGATTCAGTGGCATATTCCACTGAGTGATGCCACTGGAAAACTCCTCCATGTAAAGTTATACTGCTACGCAGGCGTTTTGTACTGAAAAGCTTAAGCTATCCATTCCGCGGCTGAATTGCATCGCAAAGCGCCTAACTTTCAACACTTCCTTCTGCCCATTCCAAACCATGCTTGAATTTTTTAAAATGGATAACTTTTGGCATTTAGGCATTTAAATAGAAAAGGCTGTGTGTATTAACAGTGCAAAGATTTAAAAAAGAAAAGCCCTTATGTAGTTACCGCCACTGCCATCACCACACAGTCGCCACTGACTGCATACTTTCAATTTGATTTGATTCGATTGATTGATTTTTGTATAGCATTTACCATCAAAGCATGAAGCACTTCAGAATATCAGCCTGATTATTTTTACACGGCAACGAATCAGTTCTAACATATACATAGTACGAGCACCATAGAAACCACGTTACATAATAAGCCCTAAAGTTAGAGCACATCCTACTATGTGAACATGTGTATGAGCTCTCCAGACCACGTCAAGATCATCAGAGGAAGGAAACTTTATGGTCTTGAAAGTTCATTGACTAAAATAACCTTTGGGCCCTTTAGCAGGTGTCACGATCTACAAAGACTCACGTTTTCTCCAGGACCAGTGTGACCACAAGACCTCTGTACTGAATAATGGGTTACTTTTAATCTTTTATTTTGCCAATGTTCCCGTGAAGCTGTGCTGCCGCCGACAGGAGGAGGTACTGGGATATCACGATGCGAGGAGCACGTTGATTGTGACTAAAGGCTCAGTATCGCAGCACCTCTCCCTACTGGTAGCTTTATGGGAACATTGAAACTTATATCCATTGACCGTTCATGAAATAAACTGCAGAAAGATTCATTGCATCTTTCCTGGGTTTCAGATTATCTCACCAAATGTGATTTTAATAACAATTCAAAGCCATTCTGTGACTGGCAACAAGTGTGTGGAGAAGACCAAGGAGACTGGATCAGAACCAAGCATGCGACGCCAACACCAGAAACGGGTCCAGATGAGGATTTCCCAGACGGAAGTAGGAGCTTGTTTTATTCAATTGTTATTTTACTGCACAGTTAATGAGCCACTAGGGAAGCAATAAACTATAAAGGGAAAGAAAAATTACCTTTTTCGGTGCAGAATCTAGCACCAGAAACTGAAGAGTACAAAAAAGATCATTTTAGTCTATGATTTTCAGTAAAAATTCCCCAGTGAGACAGAGGCGTTCTTGGTACCTGCCAGGGAGACATGCGCATTCTGTACATTGTGAGCTGTATTTCCCACTTTGGATTTTGGAACTGAAAATGGGTCAGTTATCCTTATTCCCTGGTTGATGGGGGCTTAGCCAGAATGTCTCCCTGACTCGTTTTTGGTGCTGCGCAGGTTTGCTTGGGTGTTTTGGTGTGGGTAGGACTTTGCTGGCCCGGTGAAAATGATAGAGGCTGTGGTTCTGCTTACTATTATTTATAGGCATGTAGAATATAATCACCAATTTTTTTGCAATGTATTCCCACATGTGCAGAGAATGGTCACAGTGAGACTGATAACTGGACTACAAAATGCACTGTGTGAAGAAACATCCATGCAGACCATATGCTCTACTCATCCAAAATCTCTGGTAGTCTGTGGGGAAGAGGGGGGTTCACCAGCACCAAACATCAGCCTGGTGCATCAGACCGCTAATAGGTGGCCCAATGCTCTAGGACACAATCTTAAAGAGGCCGTGCTGTTGAAATAAAACCAACAGTCCAGAGAGTCCCTTATCCCCTAGCATCATCCATCAGTCCAAGCCCCCCAGAAATCCTTCCCTCCCCACTGAGACCCTAGCACTCCTCCTGAGCCCCAGTAGAGGGATCTGCCAAAGGATCCCCCATCCCCTGGATCCCAATTTCACCTTCTCCCAACCCTGAAAATGAACCCCGTTCGCTGAAGACCACCAGAGCCTCTCTAAGTCTTTGTTGGTGTAAGGGTAAACCGGCAGGAGTGATTCTCTCTTTCTCCTGCCAGTGTCAATACCAGCTTCAAAATGGCACCGCCAATGGATCATGAGTGTCATGTTGAACCCAGCACCAGTGCCGGCAGGCGCAAAAGGGGATAGCTCCTGCTGGCCTACACCAAGATCACCAGGAACTTAGAGGATGGCCAGACCGCTGGTTTTATTCCAATAGTGCAGCCTCCTTAAAACTGTGGCCTGGAGAATCCGGCTGTATCTTAGCTGGCGTTACTTTTCCAAGAATAACGCAGCTTGCGGTGATCACTTCAAGCTTCGCTATTCAACTTGCATGATTTGCATCTCATTATTCCATGTGCAGCTGCAGTGCAAAATTGTATGTCACGGTAAAATAATGCAAATTGTTGTCCTTTACCATGTGGTAAATGGCAAAAATTGTGTTATTCCCATAATACACTTTAGTAACTATCTGCCCTGAGATGGTAATTTTATAACGGGTCACCTAGTTCAGGAGGTCAAGTAGGTGTCTATTTCAAGCCTATTTTATAACGACACACAAGCGTCTGTGTTTTTTATAGAATGACAGCACAAAAGTAGCTGAAATCACAGTTAAAATGTGATATTGATTTATACCACAGGCACCTATGCGGGGCACATTCAAGACAGTTTAAGCAGTTAAAGCATGCTCAGTAGGCTCTTCAGTAGCACTCACCATTTAGTAGTGCTGGACATCCCCTGCTGCTCAGTTTGTATGCTCTGATGCTAACTGTACAGTTTCGGGGTATTCTGAGGGCACCAGCAATACTGCGCCTCTGCCTGATTAACCCTAAAGCTGGCCTAACTTTAGCTATCTGGCCAGCGGCTCAATATTGCCACTGACTGGATACGTAGCCAATCATCCATGTGGCCAAACCAGATATTCAATACTAGTGGCCATCCAGGTCTAAGTTAAAGCCGCGATGGCCAGCCACTAGACTCTGACTGACTGCCGCTGCTAAAAATACCCTCCCTATGTGTCTATAGCATAGCACCTAAATAGGTGCCCACTTGACCCTTTAAACTATCTCTCTGAAGAATCTCAAAGTCTCTTTCATATTCTTCACCCTTATCCACTCCGGAAGCCGTCCTCTGGAGCGCTCTGCGATTTCACCCTAATCATATTACATTATTGCTATAGCCCTTAAGCATTTATACATCTGCACTTATGGATGAAGCGTTTCCTCTAGGAAAGAAACTTAAGTGATCTTTAGAACTTTTCTCGTTCAACAAATTTGCAGCAATGTTTTATTTCACCCTTTTTTGCTACATCCACACTGTGCTGAAAAGTTTGAGATTTGCGTTTATTTTCTTCTGAATCATCTCTGTGCACGTTCCATTTTCTTTAACCTTAAGCTAATTTATTTTCTTCCAAATCATTAATAGATATTTTGCCTATCTATTTTCGCCGTATTTAAGCAACGGGAAGCAGGGTTGTGCGAGTGGTGGGGATGCATAGGGGGATGTACAGAAGGGGCGCTGATGTCATCACTGGGCTTCGACGAAGCCCGACGAGTGAGTTCTTATGTGTGGTGGGTGGGAGAGGGGGCGCCAGGCTCGCGATCTGCCTAGGGTGGCCTTCCTGATGGGAATCATTGTCCCTCAAAAGGGGCTTGTGTGGTAAGGAAATCATTTTATATGGTCATTAATGGCACATGTACAAATTAATACGCTCTTACAAAATGCCAACCAGCGTAAAATACGCGCATTAGCATGAGCGCACAAACTTTGTCAGTAGGTGTAGCCAAGGACATAGTCTGGGTAGCGTTTGCAAGTACGCCACACACTGGTTAGGAGGTTGGCAAAGACGGCACGTCTGAGGGAGGGATTCTATTTATTCATTTAACTACTTTTCTATACCGCTGTGTCTACAAGTCTAAGCGATTTACTGTACATGAAACAACATAGCTCAACGGCACATTACATGGAATATAATAACAGGACAGGCTACTGTATAGGAACATGGAACTAGGTAACTGAGCATGCAACGAGGGATCGAAAGAACTTTACCACTCACACAGCCCTTGGTTCGGCCCCGATTCCCATTGCTTAAATACAGGGAAAATAGATTGGCAAAATATCTGTAAAGAATTTGGAAGAAAAGAAATGAACATAAGGTTAAATGATGATGATTAGCAACATTGTAATTGCTGTTTTAGTATTTCTGTTTGTTCCTGTTTGTCTGTATGTACGTTTAATTGTAAATCTCCAAGGAAGTGGGATTGATGGGCTATAAATACGTTAACTAAGCAAATAAATAAAATGCTTTAAAATTTACACACATACTTGTAACTATTTACACCTGCTTCTAAGGCATGATCCCTGCCACTTACGTTACTATCTTATGGACACAAATAGACACCGATATGTCTTTTTAAAAGAGACTTAAAATAGGCGCTTCTTTACCCTCTTATCTTAGGCGCCCCAACAGGGTAATTTTCTAACAGGTCACCTAGTTTGGGAGGCCAACTAGGCACCTGTTTTAAGTCTAATTTCTGAAGATACATCGTGTCTATTTGCTTCTGTAAAATACCAGCACAAAAGCAGCGGAAGCTGTGTCTGAAATGCACCTGTGAACGTTTAGAGCAGCTCGGGAGCAGGAACCAAAGAATGCAGCTGAAGCATGTGCGCAGGTTGTTGTTGTTAAGTGCCGTCGAGTCGGAGTCAACTCATGGCGACCCTCTGGATAGCTATCCTAAATTGTGTTCGGTCTTCAGTCAGGTGGCTCATTGTTGACAGCCTGGTACCCGTAGTCGCTGTTATTGTATCGATCCATCTCATTGCTGGCCTTCCTCTTTTGCGTTGACCTTATAAGAACATAAGAACATAAGATATGCCATACTGGGTCAGACCAAGGTCCATCAAGCCCAGTATTCTGTTTCCAACAGTGGCCAATCTAGGTCATATGTACCTAGCAGTTTCCCCTTCTATCTTGCCAAGCATGATGTCTTTTTCTAATGATCTCTCTCTTCGCATGATGTGTCCAAAGTATGAAAGTCGAAGTCTTGTCATCTGAGCTTCTAAAGAAAGCTTAGGTATTACTACATAAATTATGTTTATACTTCAAGACTGCCACAGCTCCTCCCCTGAACATGCTCACATCAAGCTTGCATACAATATGCACCTACTTGTCATAGTGAGCATTTATACACATGGGGAGGGGGGGGTAAATTAATAGAGGCAAAATCCCCTGTATAAAATTACCCCTAAAACTTTTCTCCATCACTGGGTCTATGGAAAAATGCTTTGAACAAAGAGCCTTTAGTCTGACACTACTGAAAATATGTCCTTAAAGTCAACATATTCTTATTTTCTGCAGAGGGATATTTTATTTACCAAGAAGCCAGCAATCTCATCCCGCTGGATGCCGTTCGACTCGAAAGTCCCAGCATTAATGTCCTTGGTGCTGTGTGTATAGACTTCTGGTATCACATGTTGGGTTCAGAAGACCAGAATGAGTTGAAAGTGATCGTTAAAGACAGCACAAATGAATCAGACGTGTGGAGTAAAAAGGGAAACCAGAGCTCTGCCTGGTTATATGACTCAGTCACTGTTTCATTTCTGAGAGAGCAGACGATAAAGGTAAGACAATAAGCATGCAGATCACATTTATTTGCATTGTGGATGGATTTATTGCAGACAAGTTAAAGATAATCAAGGTTTTGAAACAGCAGTGTTTGCAGAAAATGAAATCTTTCTACGACAAAGATGGATGGCACCAGCAGATAAGGGGCTCTGGGTAAAATCTTGTATGCAAGTCATTACATAAGTTTCCAGGTAGCAGGAGCGCTTTATATCTGAATTCTTATCCATGAGCATAGGGGCAAGTTTACTGTCTGTTAACGCGACAGATAGCACTTACCAAAGATGCCACGTTAACAGCTAACATGGGGCAAATGCAGATAGCGCAGCTGCTGTTTTCTGCACCCTCTGCAGACTGCGTGTTAGCTGCGCAGGCGGAGCGAGGGCAGCATGTGGGCGGAGAGCAGGCATGTCTGCAATGTGCGAGTGTCAACAGTGGAATAAGTCCCCCGAACAAATGGCTGACCCCGAACATACAAGGCTGACCTCTTAATCGGCCCTATATGTCTGTGGTCATGGTGCTGCCCACAGCCTGCCCTCGCTCCGCCTGCAGCCTGCCCCCTTGCACCCACAAACAGAGCTCCTGCACAGCTCAGATCTACATGCAGGGAGCTGTGTTTCCAGGATGCAGGCTGGCGTTTAGCAGGGCTGGATGTCTGGATCGGACGTCCAGACCTGCTAAACATGGTTCAGAATGACCCCCATAGTATATGATGTCAGATAAAGACCAGTATGGTTCATCTAGTCTGCCCAGCAAGATGGCAAGAGTAGGTGCACCTGCCTTTCAATGCAGGTCACCCCTTCCCATGCCTTTGTTTAGGGGTGTCCCACCGCTCTGTGCAGGTCACCTCTATTTATTCAGATATGAGATAGTTATGCTTATTTTGATTTTATCCTGTTGCTATAAAGGGATCCACTGTGTCTGTCCCATGCCATTTGTAATTCTATCACTGTATTTGCCCCCACCACTTCCAACGGGAGGGCATTCCAAGCATCCACCACCCCTTCAGTGACATTGCCTTTCAGTTTACCCCCTTGCAGCTTCATGTTATGCCCTCTAGGTTTGTTTGTTCATTAATACCCTTTAAGTATTTGAAGGTCTGTATCATATCTCCCCTGTCCCTGCTCTGCTCTAGCAGATACATATTTAGGACTTCAAGTCTCTTCTTATATATCTTCTGGCACAGGCTCCAAATCATTTTGGTCATTTCCTCTGAACCATTTCAGATCTTTTTATATCCTTTGTGAGATATGGACTCCAAAACTGAACAGAATACTCCAAATGAGCCTCACCAACAACTTGTACAGTGGCATCAATATCTCCTCCTATCTGCTGGTAATTCCTTTCTGTATGCAACCCAGCATCCTTCTGGCTTTGGCCATCGCCTTGTCACACTATTTTGACACCTTGAGATTTTATGTATTTATTTAGACAGATTTGTATATCACCTTATCCTACAATCAAAGTGGTTACATCACATTGGAAGGTTACATTTAACATGTGGGTACTTTACAACATTTAACATGAGGGTATTTAGCAACATTTAGGCAGCACAATTGGTGGATTACAATTAGCATGAGTGTACTTAACAACATTATGGAGGGTTACATTTAGCATGAGGGTGCTTCACAACACTTTACACTGAACACCTAAGTCTAGTTGGAATGATTGGGTATTGAGTTGGAGGGGGTAGTTGCAGTGCCGTTTGTGTTATCTGTTTGCTCATACGTTTCTGTAAAGAGTAGTGTTTTAAGGGCCTTGCGGAAGTCTGTGATGTCTTCTAATGCCCTCAGGCTCGTTGGGAGGGAGTTCCATAGTGTGGATGCTGTTAGTGATGGGGCTCTTCTTGAGGTATTTTGTTTAGTCTTGTGGTATCCTGCAGGCGTGCCGATCATGTTGTCATTATTTGTCCTTCTTGGTCTATTACTGATATCCCTTGTTATGATATCTTGGAGTGCATTTGCAGAGAGATGGTGAATGATTTTGAAGATGATCAGGATCATTCCAAGGTCCTTCTCTTGGTCCATGACCCCTATCACAGACAATTCCCTTGGAATTTTGCATCCCAAGTGCCTGACACTGCACTTCTTCACATTAAATCTTAACTGCCAAGCATTAGACCATTCTTCCAGCTTTTGTAGATCTTTCCTCATATTATCCATTCCCTCAGAGGAATCTACACTGTTGCAAATTTTCATGTCATCTGCAAAAAGACTGAATTCTCCATTCAGTCCTTCAGCAATATCACTCACAAATACATTGAACAGTACTGGTCCCAGGATCAATTTCTGGGGAACGCCAATACTCACCTTCCTTTTATCCCAGTGAATTCCGTTTACCATCACCTTCTGTTGTCTGTCAGTCAACCAATTTCTGATCTAGTTCACCACCTTGGGACCCATCCTCAGGCTGTTCAGTTTATTGATAATGATAAGTCTCCTATGAGGAACAGTATCAAAGGCTTTGCTGAAATCTTGGTAGATCACGTGCCATTGATCTAGTTCTCTGGTCATCCAGTCAAAGAACTCAATCAGATTTGTTTGGCAAGATCGTCCTTTGGTAAAACCATGTTGCCTCAGATCATGCAACCTATTAAGAACATAAGAACATAAAAACATAAGATATGCCATACTGGGTCAGACCAAGGTCCATGAAGCCCAGTATCCTGTTTCCAACAGTGGCCAATCTAGGTCACAAGTACCTAGCAGTTTCCCCAAAAGACACAGGTTCCACAATGCTTGTATTGGGTCAAGCAGTGGATATTCTCTTTCAGGTGCGCCTCCATTCCTTTTCCCGCCACCGAGTAAGGCTTACTGGCCTGTAGTTTGTCACTTCTTCCTTATTACCACTATATGCATCTATAAGTATATGCATTGAGAAGATGGTACATGCTTAAAGGTGCGCTGTTCAAAGGTATTCTCAGGGGCGTAGTTTGCACAGAGTTGTAAGGCACCTTCAGAGCAGGTGTAAATTTGCATCTGTGAATTTCTGCGCTGTTGGATGCCTATTTTATAAAGACTCAGAGTTACTTATGTTGCCTTTTTAACATAGGAATAGAATAGGCATCTTTCTGGACTTTCCACATAGGTGTCCTCTTATAAAATGACCCTGCTATGCATAACATTCCTAGAACTGAGCAGAGGTGCTCCCAGGGGAGGGGATGGTGAATAGTTAATACATGCATATGCACGCCAGATAAGCGGGGAAATCTGTAAATACCCAGTAGCAGGTATAGATGTGTGTACTCATATGTAGCTTTTCAGTAGAGTAATTCTCAGAGGGAAAGTATGCTCCTATTTTCCTTTAAAAGGGAGCCATTTTCTGAAAGATTTAGCCAGCTAAGAAAGGAATTAGTTGACTAAGGGCCACTTTTGCTAAAACTCGCTAAGTCAGGGGCATGACCAGCATCTTCCTGGCAGTTAACGTGCGGCAGGTTACCTTAGCGTGCAGCATACTAACATGGGTGCACCTAATGACGCTCACAGAGATGTTGTTTGGTGCACTCACACTAACTGCCACGTTGTCACTGAGCACGTGGTAAGTGCCTTTGAGCTTGCAATCATTTACTCTTCACGCCAACACTCCGCTCAAACCCAGTCAATTACCCTGTGATTTATCTTGTGATCGCTGGCAGGCCCCCACTTTAGTTCCCGGCTGCCAGTTGCCACGCATTAAAACTCATGTTAACTGGCTACCGAGCTTTAATAAAAGGGGTCTTAAAGGTTTTGAAAATGTTCTTATGTAGAATGGGTGAATATAGCTGCCTATTCTTACTATGGAGATAATATTGCAGCAGGGCCCCTGGGTAGGGAAGGCACAGAGACACAATTTTATAAAGACATATCAAATACAGACAAACATAAACATAAAAACAAAATAAAAAGACTGAGAAATGATGAAAAATGATGTGTTCATACAAACACAATTCACAACGTATTGCAGGAAATTCAATTTATATATATAATTATCACACCTCATGAATAGAGTAATGAACCTCTGAAGTCCATCAATTTTATGTTTGTTTGTGAAAAAATTGTACAAGCATATATCAAAAGGAGGGCCAAGTCTGACTTGTCTTCTCTAAAGTGAGTCTTTCATTCCCCAATTGTGTCCAAAAGTCAGCATAATCACCCATTCCAGAAAGTGGAATTTAACTTATTTTCCCCAAATCCAGAATGTTAGTGTCAATCTTACTCTGAAAGAACAAAGACATTTCTAAGGCTCAGAGTACCGACATGTAGTTTCCACTATATAGAGCCAAGCAGCGTAGCAAAATTGCACAGAAAGTTTTGCTACTGAGCTTGCCTGAAAAAAACGTAACTATGCCTCATATATATTTTACTAAAACAAACTTGCCATTTTTCATGTGCACGGTTTTGCTAAATTAAAAATCACTGAGCTGCTTCGCATAATTTTGTGTCGCAGTGGCTCATTCATTTTAAATCTACATAAATTTTCAAGCGTAGCAGAAGATTTATTTTACCAGCTATCTATATCGCCTTATCCTTCAATCAAAGCAATTTACATTATGTAATCACTACAAACAGGTACTGGATACATTCCCTTGTCCCCAAAGGGCTCTCCATCTATGTGTACCCGAGGCAACAGAGGGTTAAGTGGCTTGCCCAAGGCATCTCTATAGGACTAGAAACCCTAGACCCTCTGGACTGAGATTGCTTTCCCCAGGTGGGATTTGAACCCTTGGCCCTCTGGTACCGTGTCCTAACCACTAGACCATTCTTCCCTGTTATGTGTGAAAAGTTGATTATGAGGAAAGAAAAAGTTATGAAAACCTTTGCAAAAGTGGCAAGCAACTGCAGCGTTTTCATGCGCGCTTTGCGGAGGTTTCCACAATTGAATGCTTTGGAAATGAAGTAGGTGCTTTCATGTGCCCCTGCAGGTCGTTTTTGAGGCGGTTCGAGGACTCACAGAGTTTGGTGACACAGCCGTAGATAATGTCGCAGTCAGGAGAGGTCCCTGCGGTAAGTAGTTTTCCCTGGTTATTATCTATTCAAAGTTCATTGCTATAGTCACTGATATTTTGAACTGAATGCTTCTCACTATTGTTTCCGTGCGTCTGTGCAGGAGCCCTCTGCCCGTGCTGCTGCGATATCTTGCTTTTAGTTGCCAGGAGCAGACAGAGTGGGTGGACGACTCCCACATAGCTTTGCAGGGAAGTTGCCCATGACCAACATTCCCTCAGAGTAGAGCAGTAGGTGTTTTGTGCATACTATGACAGTCATGGAGCTTGGAGTGAGGTTCATGAGAAATTGCCCCTCGAGCATGATTCCATGGGTTGTCTAAGTAATGCATAATATGGGGACGTGTGAGGTGCTCAGTCTTTCTTTATTTTTTTGTTTCATTTCATTTGAATTTAGTGTGCAGTAGTTTACTGTACAATAGTGCACACTAATATTCTTCGGTGCTACTGGCAGCGTGCAAAAAGCAAAACCTGCACTTTAAGCTAAGTCCTCCTTCTCCTTCTACTACTACGTCCCACTTGTATATTGCTACAAGGCATACACAGCGCTGCACATATACATTAAGAGACAGTCCCTGCTCCTAAGAGCTTACAGTAGAATCAAGACAGACATCACAACTGGGACGAGGGTAAATCTAGGGGAATATAGGTGGTACATAAGAGAATAAGGAGAAAGCAGCCCACCCCTCTGCCCATTCTTCCACCTTCTGGTCCCCTTTCCCATATCTTAGCCCATCCTGGGTGTAAAAAGGAATTAGAGTGAATGGTGGCAACTGACCCGTGACCAGCACTATTTTCGATGACATCATTAGTAGGGCAGGAGGGACTGGCTATCACTCGGCTCCTGCTCCCTTTTCAGCCCCCGATGGGGGAGGAGGGATCTGGTGAGAAGGTCTAGGGGAGAGGGAGGAGATTTCTTTTTGTGGGCTGGGGCAGGGTCTGAATCTTTAAAGTGAAACTCATGGAATTTGTTTTGCTCTTTTTTGTTTCATGTTCAAAAGGAAAGGAAACATAATAGGAAATTTCCTGTTTCATTTCCATGAACAGCACATCCCTTAGTATACTGTACACTACTGGCATTTACTGTTGGTTGGGTGGGAGGTGGGAAATCTTTACATTTGCTGACTGTATATTCCCTGGTCATGTGTCATGTGTAAAACTGGGTGGGAGATGTCATGATTGATGGGTGAATAAATCAAGCAAACACTGCTATGTGGATGAGCACAATGCAGAAAGATTTGGTTCATTTTTTATTTATTTGCGTCTTGATTTTCATGCTTTTAAAAGTTCATTTTTTACTTTTGCTTTACTAAACATTTTATGTGTGAAAACTGACAACGCACATACAGTAAATTCAAAGGTTACGCGTGGTAAGTCAATTTAGTGTGCAACAAATATTTAGAGGTACTCTAATGAATCAAATACATGCTAATAAATGCACATCCCTAGAAAAGAGACATAATGGGGCCCTACAAGACTATCTTCAGTCAGCACAATGGCTTTTTCCATGCCAAATGGACTGGGGAAATGAATAGAATCTTTAAATGTAAAGAAATGAACTGAAATGGTTGTAAAGGGTCACACTTTCAGCCTGATGCAGAGCATCTAACTTAGCTGGCCATTGCAGATGGCTGCGTTAAGTTCACTTTCAACTACAATCTAACCAGTTTAATCCAGTTGGCTAAAATGTAGATTTCAGCCTGCAGTGTGTATGTGCTCGGTGCTAGCTGGTTATGTTCTCCCCGATTCCGGGAATATCTCCAAGACTGTCCACTTTTTAGGCTCTGGAATTTAACCACCTAGTGAAACCCTTAGCTAGTTGACTAGAACCTACCACCTTGCAGTCACATTGCTCTTTTCTACACTATATACCCAGAATTTGTTCTAAACCCTGTATTTCGGTAAACCAATCCATAAAGTTTAAAAAAACACAGGAATTACTGTAATGACAAAATGAATATTATATGTACAGTACATTTGTGACAGAGCGAGTATCTGTAGATGTGCAGCTACATATAATGGTTTACGCCTGGGCTGGGAAAGCGACGTCTGCATATTTGCAGCAGCTGCATTGCACACCCTGCTGGGAGACCGGCAATCATGCCGCCTAAGCACAGAGGCTGGAACTTGGCATTGCAGGGAATTGTTGGCATCTGGCCTGTGAGGCTGGTGGATGCAGCAACCAGCTGTGTCCGTTACCTGGGATGCAGGGGGGCAATGGCCATGGTAGGAAGAGGGAAGGGCTGGAGGACCAAGTACTGGTGTTGGGTTGGGAAGGGGCTACGCAACTATATACCACTTCCCCCTGTACAAGTATTACAGGCATCAGCTAATAATTATGTCATAACTTTTTTTTGTAGACCCAATGTCCACCACAGATCCTACAGAGGAGCCCTGGACCGTAACGGGTTTTAGCACTGAATCACAAACAACAGAAGAGCCAGAGACAACCACATCCTTAGCCGCAGATTCACTAACAACAACAAATTCTCAACCAACAGGTGAGGTCCCAGGAAGTGCTTCTGCCTGCCTACGCTTATTCCTGGAAGCAGGCTGGGGAGGGAGAAGAGCAGGAAAAAGTCACGACCAAAGGGAAGAGAATCTGAACAGATAGAGAGTAAAAGAAAAGGGAACAGACTGCAAAGGAGGGGAGAATGATGAGAGACTGAGGTGGGAAAGGGGGTAGAGCGGTAGGAGGGAGGGAAGGGAAAGAGAAAGAGAAAGGCGGGAGACATTCCCGATTGGGGATAATGAAAGGAGTTTAGAGTAAAGGAAAAGAGACGGCTTGCAG
This sequence comes from Ichthyophis bannanicus, assembly GCA_033557465.1. Classification (NCBI taxonomy): domain Eukaryota; kingdom Metazoa; phylum Chordata; class Amphibia; order Gymnophiona; family Ichthyophiidae; genus Ichthyophis; species Ichthyophis bannanicus. The sequence continues at coordinate 485,807,914 of CM066038.1, read as the reverse complement.
TGAGAGAGAAGACAGCGCTTTGGGAAGAGAGGAAGAATGGTTTGGGATGGGATGCTTGAGAGAAGATCTCAGGCCTTGTTCAGTAGTAGCTCAGGTACTGTCGTGTCCCCAGAGGGCTTGTACCTGAGCCAATGGAAGGTTAAATAACTTGCAGCACTGGTGGGATTTGAACCCTTGCTTCACTGGTGCTTAGACTGCTGCTCTGATCATTAGACTTCAGTAGGAGTACTTAAAAGGGGTAAGGGAAAAAGAGACAACTGACTTGAATGGGAAAGGAGAGTCAGGAGAAAGGTACTTTACAGGAGTGGGAAGAATTGCTTTAGAGACAGATAAAAGTGGATGGATTCTAAGTGCAAAATGTTGCATATTGCAGTAAAATGCACAGCTTAGAGGATAAGTGATAGATAAGGAGACAAAAAAAGGGGAGTTGGAATAAAACATGAGAATGGAAAGAAATAATGAGAAATGAAACATAAATGAAGAAACTAGATAACACAAAAAGCTGGGAAAAGTTGTGTTCTGAAAGGAAACATTGAAAAAGGGAAGGTTATGAATAAAAGTCACATCTACGCACACCGTATAATGTAACATGGGATATGCAAATGTATGTAAATATGTCACAGAACTCCCTTTGGCTCTTGAAAACTGTGCCAGAAAATTCCCCAGCACTGGTTGGAGCGTCTCTGAGTTGCCAAATTAAATCAGGAGCCTTGGGTATACAGAGCCCACCACCAGAGTAGGACATAAACATTGCAGCAAACCTCTCAGCCCACACCACAGTATCAAAAATGCCTTCATTTTTCCACAGAAGCGACTTGCAGCGTGCATGGCGACCCACATTACCACACATTCGACAAGCAGACCCATACCTTCATGGGAAACTGCACATACACGTTATCAAAACTATGTGAAGCTGACGGCAGTTTACCCTACTTCAACGTTGAAGCCGCCAATGAACACATAGGAGGCAACACCCATGTTTCCTACGTAAAGCATGTGGACATGGAGGTGTATGGAAACAGGATAACCCTGGAGAGGGAGCAGGTTAAGGTAAGAAGGCTAGAAAAGCAAGATTAATCCTTCTTTCAGCCTGTGTGTAGGTTTATTTAATTGGGGATTATCCACTGCAAATGAGAAATAGCGGAGTACATGACATCAACATAACAGAAAAATATATTGATTAGTTACAATGCTTGTTATTTTATTACTGTTGATCGTTGCATTATTTTTTTCTTATTTAGGGAATTGTTGCATTTATAATTATTGGTTATATAAGAATGTATTCATTACAATCAGTTTTATAATTTTATTTGTCCTTGTTTTATGTTGTGCTTTTTATTTTTTTAATTGTTTTATGCTTGTATACACCACCTTGGATATTTTGTTTTTCCTGGAAAGGTGGTTAACAGCCTATAAATGATTAGGGTCTCCATTTACTAAAATGTGCTACAGGTTTGCACTTAGTGTGTGTTAACAGTCAATGTTAAGGCATGGTAATTTTAAAACCTCTATAGTAACTATTGAGGACCTTCCTAGCCATCCATTTTTTTGGCACAGAGAAGGCAGCTATGTCATAAAAAAGGAGGCCTAACTTTATGTGGTCTGGCTATCCAGGTGGAGCGTGATTACATAATGTGCTCGTCCAGTCTGTGGACACGTCTAAACCAAAAACGGGTCCCCTTTGAATCTAATTCCGCATCCGCGAGTCTGGATGTGCCTGCAGATCCAGAATCGTGGAGACAAATGTGTTCGGCATGGCACGTGCAAGCACTATTCAGCTGACCCGTGCCTCAGACGCGGGTAACTATTTTAGATGTCCTCATGCCCACCGTATTCTGAAAAGTTACATGTTTCAGATCCTGCCTGTTCCCACAATTTACCTTTACACACCACACCCTTCAGGAAAAACGTGCATCTCCTAAGCTGCTCATCACACACAGTAGTTTGCTGATGCTCACCAGATATAAATACCGATGAGCACTACAAGACTGTACAAACATATAAAGAAGAGCATACAATCCAATTAAGACAGGCAGAACAATATAAGAGAAATAAGGGGGTTCAAATAGGGAAGGAGAACAAGGGAAGAGGATCCAAATGCCGCCTCAAAGAGGTAAGCCTTTAGCACGGATTTGAAGAGGGGGAGAAAAGAGACTTGACGTAAAGATAGGGGAAGTTTGTTCCATGCATAAGGAGCAGCAAGGTGAAAAGCTCGAAGTCTGGAGTTTGCAGAAGAAGAAAAGGCCATAGAGAGAAGAAAGCCAGAAGAGGAGTGGAGTTCACGAGGAGGGCTGTAGGGAGAGAGGAGAGAGGAAAGGTAATGAGGGGCAATAGAGTGAATGCATTTATATATTAGAAGGAGAAGTTTGAATTGGATACGGAAATGGAAGGGGAGCCAGTGAAGTGATTTTAGAAGAGGGGTTATATGAGTGCATCGAGGCTGGTGAAGATTAGCCGCGCAGCAGAGTTCTGGATAGACTGAAGTGGAGAGAGATGACACTGAGGAAGACCAGCACGGAGGAGGTTGCAATAGTCAAGACGGGAGGTGACCATAGAGTGGATAAAAGCCTTAGTAGTGTGTTCAGAGAGGAAAGGATGAATTTTAGAGAAAGAAACAACAGGTTATATGTAGAGAAGGAAAAGAAGGAGTCAAAGATGACCCCAAGTTTGCAGGCCGAGGAACCAGGAAGAAGAGGAGGTTTATCAACAGTGATAGAGAAAGGAGGAAGGAGGGAGGAGGGTTTAGGGGGAAAAATAAGAAGTTCAGTTTTAGCCATATTCAATTTTAGGTGGTGGTGAGACATTCAGGTGGCGATGTCAGATAAGCAAGTAGAGATACGAGTTTGGAGCGATGGAGAGATGTCAGGTATAGATAGATAGATAGATTTGAGAGTCATCAGCATAAAAATGATACTGAAAGCCATGGGAAGAGATAAGGCCAGCAGGGGACTGGATATAAAGAGAGAAAAGAAGAGGGCCCAGAATAGACTCTTGAGGTACACCAACTGAGAGAGGAATGCCAGAAGAGAAGAAACCTCGAGAGCAAATACTGAAAGAGCAAATGGAGAGTTAAGAAGAGAACCAAGACAGTACAGGGCCTCTAAAACCAAGTGAAGATAAAGTGTCAAGGAAGAGGAGGTTGTCAAAAGTATCAAAAACAGCATAAAGATGGAAAAGAATGAGAACTGAGTAAAGGCCTTTGGACTTAGTGAGAAACAGATCACTGGAGACTTTGGCAAGAGCCATTTCAGTAGAATGAAATGGACGAAAACCAGATTGAAGTGGATCAAGGAGGGCTTGAGAGGAGAGAAATTCGAGACAGCGGTGGAGAACTATACATTCAAGAATTTTGGAAATGAATGGGAGAGGGGAGATGGGTTGATAATTTAGAAGGACAAGTAGGGTCAAATGAGGGTTTTTTGAAGAGAGGAGTGATTACAGCATGCTTGAAGCTTGCAGTGGAAAGCGAAAGGTTGAGATTATGTGAGATGAAAGGGAAGACGGAGGAGGAGATGGAGTTGAGGAGATGGGTGGGGATAGAATCAGAGGAACAGGCAGTGAGTTTAGAGGAGGGAAGAAGAAGAGAGGTTTCCTCAATAGAGATTTTAGAAAAGGATGAAAGGGTGATAGAGGATGAGGGGAAAGTTGGTAATGGAAAAGGGGAAGAGGGGGTGAAGAAGATTTTGCAGGGATTTGACGAGTAATCTTATGCAATTTGTCAGGTAATAGTCTGCTAGGGTTTGGGCAGAGAGAGAAGGAGGGATTGGAGGTGAAGGTGCCTTAAGAAGAGAACTGAGAGTAGAAAACAGACAGCAAGGATTAGGTGCAAGACAGTTAGTCAGATGGAGAAAATAGTTTTGCTTAGTGAGTGCAATGGCAGACTGGAAAGAAGAAAGCATGAATATGAAGTGAAGAAAGTCAGAGAGAGAGCAGGATTGAAGCCAGGTGCACTTAGCTGAGTGGGCACAGGAACGTAGGTCGTGGTTAGTTGAAGACAACCAGGGCTGAGATGAGGGGCACCTCACAGGACGTGGAATGGGTATGTCAGGGCATACCTTGCATCAAATGGTACGTGGTATTAGGAACTGGCCCTAGTGATTCCTGCCCCTGTCATCTCTATAAACACGCCTTAAACTGCTAGAGATGGACCCTCACCATGTGTTCAAAACTCCAAACTAATCTTGCAGTGGATGCTAAGCAACAAACGTATGCCTTTTTCGTGCCTATGGCCTATATGTGCACTCATTCTGCTGCTCCACACTACTATTCCCCTCTTACCCCTCCCTGGGAACTCCACTCTTCTGTCAGATTGCTTCTATCTGTGCCCTTGTCTTCCAATCCAGACGTCGCTCCTTTCACATTACTGCTCCTTATGCCTGGAACAAACTACCTGAGCCTATACATCAGGATTCGTCTCTGGCCCCTCTCAAATCCATGCTGAGTGCTCATCTTATCATTGCTGCTGCTGGATCTGATCCGCCTAAGCTCCCTTGTGTTTCCTGACCATTCCTCCTGGATGTATCCTATCCACAGCTGCTCTTTTTGTCTGTCTAAACTAGATTGCAAGCTCCGCTGAGCAGGGACTATTTTTTATGTGTGTCTGTGCAGCGCTGCGTACGCCTTGTAGCGCTATACAAATGATCAGTAGTAGTATTAGTAGTAGGGTCTTATGGCTATTGCATCTGAGGCCCACCTATGAAGCCCACAGCAGCTACACCTGTCCCATCATGGTGTATGTCAGTCTGTATACATCTGTTATCTTATTTATTTATTTATTTATTTAACAAGTTTTTTATACCGCCTTTTCCTTCAATCAAAGCGGTCACAAGAAATACAAGGTATAAACAAGGGAAACATAAACAGTATAGACATGACAACATATGGTAATGTAGGAAAAATAACAAGGGTTAACAATATAGTGGATTATTTATAAAATATATACAATAGTGCTCAATGAAAAGTAAAGTTTTTAATTGCTTACAAAAGTCACTTAAAACATCAATTGCACGTTATCTGTGGGGCAACCCTGTCTGCCTTCCAACAGTCAGCTTTGTGGCACTGCTCCTCTGGTCAGGTCTGTGTGGGCATGGGAGGGGGATCCCTGTGCTATCACATCAAGTAGCTAGACTCCAGTTATATCACCACTCTCACAACTCTCATTGATCCTGGCCTGGGTAGGGATGTAGGCCACATGGGACAATCTGGGGAATGTTGGTACTACATCAGTCGTGTCTCCAAGTGCCTGGCACAGCGGATGTATGGCTTCCCTATCACACTGCCAACAATATCTGATCTTAGAATACCCTATGTAAAATAATCCAGAAGGAATCAGCATGGGTTCCCTATGGTTAAATGTCAAAACATATCCCCGTCAATAATAGGGACCCTCAGAATAAGGACTTCAGCAGTGCAAATGGCACTAATACATGCTCAACAGCAACACCACTGGTCCTACAAAATGTGCATTATGGGCATGCATTAGTGCAGTTTTTACTGGTAAGTGTCCTTATTCTGAAGACCCTTATTTTTCATAGGGATATGTTTTATTATTAAATCTTTATTTAGGTTTTTTGCTTAATTACATATGAAAAAAAAGGCAATATACATAATCCATAACAACATCCAAAAGCAAAATAAAGTATGAAACCCATCATAAAAAAACTCATCAAGAGAAAAGATCCTTGAACCACAAGAAATAGAAAAATACAAAAGGCAAAAAAGAGTGTGTTACACTCCAAGGGGATATGTTTTGACATTTAGCTTTAGTGACCCCTCTCTGAGTTTGACTGCCCAATCACACTGACACCTGGTGGCACTGTGGTCATCCATATTGTCCAGGTACTGGCCAGACTTTCATGAAATGCAGATGAACACAGCAGATCCCCCCTTGCACCCCTCAAGCCACACATACACACACACTTTCTTTCACAAAAACATGATTCTGCCAAAAAGATGCCCTGAACCTATACATAACAGCTATGATATAACAAAATAGCATGGAGTACCAGGACTATATATATGATCTCCGTTTCTCACCCAAAAAGAATCCTTTCCCTGCTCAAACCCATAGTATCCCTGCATCAGCAGTCACATTTTTCAGAACATAGGAATTGTTAGGGTCCCATAGATTGACTCCTTTAGCACAAACAGCACATTAGTGCATAGTCTGAATAAACACTATTGTTCTTCTTAATATTTCTTTAAGGGTGTATATTAATGTGTCTAGACCTTCCAACATTCCCTTACCTCTGCTCTCTGTACCTTAAAACTACATCTTGTGTTTTTCCAGACTGCAGTCACACCAGTTCAAAACATACTCATCACAACCATTCTTCAATATGGGCTGCATTGCAGAGAAGAGCAGAAATTTTTCTGTCATAGCCTTATTCCATGTTTCACCAGCAATAACGTGGACTTTTCCGGGAAACACTTAATATTCACTCGGGCCTTTCCAGAATACACTTTCTGTGTCTCCGCAGCTGATCATGCTCCCATTCTGCCACTTCTGGGCATGTTCTATGATCCCAGTACTAGCACTGTGGACGTGCATGTCAGCAGTGTTTCAGAATATGGTCTGGGACATTTTCAGAACATAAACGTCCCTGCTGCATGTACAAACCCCTTATTCGTGTTCTGGAATGATCTCCATAATGTCCTGATTGTTGCCGCTCTCTGGATAGCCAGTGGTGGTCACTGCTTGAAACTGCAGAGGTCACTATCTGGCTGCATTTTTGCCTGTGGCAGCCGGTGCTTTAAAGACGCTGACCATCATGGGCTGAATATTGAGTTCAAAGTGTAGAGTTTTATTAATCGCGTTGGCAGTGGACCTGTGATCAGTCATTACAACACTACTTTATGTTCGTTCAGTGAGTCAGGGAATGAAGGTGATGCTAATTTGCTCACTGTTGTTTCCTGAGAAAGATCTGTGTGATAGGGGTTGCCCTTTTAAGGGTAGTTCTCAAGGACTTCAAGACCTATGGTGCATGATAGACTTGTGTAACTATTATTTTCAGGGCATTTCCTGTCAAGACAAAGGATCCACCGTCATAGTCTACAGTATAAGACAATGCAACTGACTGCAGCGTCTGGAATTCAGGTTTTTGGGATCTGAACAGCAATAACTGTAAGGCCACTTAGGGGACCACACATTCAAACTCTAAAAAAAAGATAGTCCACACCTGGTTGTGTTTGTTTCAAACCGAAATGAAAGGGCCAATATTCAGAGCACCAGATATTCAAAGCCGTGGCAGTTACATAGCTTCCGGATAATCAGCGGCAGAATCCAGATGCTAGATGCCACAGAATATCCGGATTGTGCAGCCACTATCCGGATAATCGCCACCATCCTCCTCTGATAACATGGGAGCAGTTCAGCTGATATCAAGGACTTCAGATTAATCACAACCAATGTCATTGACAACAGCTGAATTGCTGCTAGGTGATGATGATGATGGAAAGAGGAACTCAGCTGAAGCTTCCATGGGACCTGGTAAGGGGGAGAGGGGCGCATGCTGGAGATTTGTGAACTATCTGATCAAGGGCCTCCTGTGCTAGGGGCCTGGTCTGGGGTGTGCTGGCATGGGTCCTTATCTCAGGGCATCCCGGGACAGGCATTGCCTGAACCAGAAAGCCTCTGATGTTAAAACAAAAATATAGTTACCTTTAACTTTATTTCCATTTTAATTCTGAAGTTAAAATGGAAGTAAAATACAATTTATTTGAAAGTTCAGAGTTGTTTTAACACATCACATCTAGTTCAACAATCTTTTAAAAATTATCTACCTTTTCAGCGTGGCTTTACTTTACTGCATTTGCATATAGCTTATTACACGGGAAGTAAAGAAAAATATTAGTGTAGATGAAAAAAACTGTTAAAAATCTAATGCAGAAGTTTAATACAATTTTATTACATGAGGCTAAAAGATTGCATATTTTAGGTGTTGATGCAGTTTCCTAAGAAGATCAGCAGGTGACAGCACCATATAGCTATAGCATAAACAGAGACTAAGGGGCTCCGATAACAATCGGAAACCGCTACCGCGGCATTGTAAACAAGCCCCTAAGTATAGAGAACAGCGATATAGCATAAAATCTTTGTTATGACAGGAAATTAATGCACTTGAAATCCACTTGTCAAGCTTCCTAAACACCGCAGCCTTGGGCTTCCTAAGTTTCCCTATGGGATTTTTTTTTCACCCTTGAGAACCACAGAAACTGCAGTTCTCCTCTCTTTTTAAGATAAAAGTCACATCAAATAACTTGATGGTTATAAACACTGTGGGCCCAATTCCGTCCCGGACGTAGATCCCCTCTGTGCGTCCGGTCTGAACCAGACGCATAGAGGGGATTGTGATTCTGATCTGTGGGGCACGTTTAGCCCTGCAGGATCAGAATCGCAAACAGCAATGTACGTGCAGACCGGGACTGCGATTCAGTCTGGCCTGCATGTACATTAGTAGCCCAGTCAGGGTTTTCAAATGGAGCCTCAGTACCATGGCGTCCTGTTGCCATGGCACTGTGGCTCCATTAAAAAGCCGTGATGCTGGCCGCCAAAAAAAAAGAGTTTATTTCCCGCAGCCTGACCCCCGATCTGGCCTCCTAAGGCCAGGGTATGACTGCGGGGAATAAACCCTGGCACCCCCTGCCCCATCCGCGCCCCGGGCCTTCCAAAAAGAAACATCCAGGGAAGTTATTGCACCTCAGAGGTGGAATAACTTCCCCGGACATATCGCTGGTCCCGGATGTACAGGGTCGACATTAGAATCGGCCCTCCACGTCCAGGGTCAGCGACCGCCCACTGCCCACCCACTCTCCTCCCCCGTGCCACCCGTTCCCCGCCACTGTCTAACTTCCCCGCACAATCGGGCTGCTATCCCCACTATCCGTGGCTCAGAATAACCCCCTGTGAGAACAGTTCTCCCTGCCATCTGGCAATATTGACCCTCTCGGGTATTGCCAGGAAAAGTCTCTCCTGTATTCCCTACAAGCTGTAGAAGGACAGAAACCCTCTCTCCAAGTGAAAAAAAGAAAAACACTGCTTTTCTCCACCCTGCAGCCCCCTGTTGCCTTCCACCTACTCCTTGATCGATGACTCTCCTCAAGATGCTGTGAGCCCTCACGGATGGATGGCCCCCTCTCTATATCACGTCACAATACAGGAAGCTACCCAGTTCTGGAAAATTTCCAGACAAAATAATACCTTAGCAGTGCCCTAGGGAGTCTCTACACTTGCAAGAGACAAGCAGAAGGGAAGAAGCTCAACCAATGACACGGGAAGGAGGACTGAGAGTAGAGCTTAAGCCCACTCAACCTAACAGCATAGCTAGCATTGAACGTTTGGTGGGCACTAGGCAGTGGGAATGTTGACACCGCCTCTTGTTCTCCTCTTGTTGGCCTGTGCCACTGCAGCTGACTGGATGGTCCAGACTTCAGTGTGTGTTTGTTAGGGTTGCCAACTGGCTCCAGATGCGGTGACAGGTTTGATCCAGTCCTGGGTTTACCTCATTGCATGCAGGGATATGTAGTTCTGATTTCTCCATGGCACCCAATAAGAAAAGAAAAACTACAAGTCACTGCATGCCATGCGGTAAACCCAGGACTGAATCAAGGATGTCAGGCGCATCTGGAGCCAGTTGGCAACCTTAGTGTTTGTGGGGGCCATGGCCTACCCAGGCCCACCCATGGCTACACCCTGGACTGAACTGCAGGACCGGATTTAAAATGATTACATCAAGAGGCATGTTTGGAGAACAGTGGGAAGAGGCTTCTCCCCCAGAGATCAGAGAACACAGCCCTAAAGCATGTAAAATTAGGTTTCTGTTTAGGCCTTTTATTTGGTGCATTCAAAATTTGTCATCCTAGGCAATTTCCTATGTTGCCTATGCCTGAATCCAGGCCGCTCGACTGTGTGTGTGCATAAGCACTAATAACATCTGGTTATCAGCATAGAAAGCTTGAATATAATAATAATAACTGGAAAAGAAAAGGGACGGATGCTCTGAGCTACCTAATAAGGCACAAAGGACCAGATTTACCAAGCCTCTGTAAATGAGACTCTTTATACAGGCTTTCTTAAAGAAAATGCTTTATGTGTTTGCTGGTGGGTGGAAAATGTACAACTTGCTTATTCATAAATATCCGATGCTTCTTTGTAGAAAATTGGGCAGTTAAACTCTTTAAATGGCCAGATTTAACCTGGCATTTGGGTGATGGGAGAGCGACCCAACATTTAGCAGTAATATGCGACCGCTAAACAGATAAGTTATACATTTAAAGTTAGGCCTGAAAGAATGGCAGCTTTAATGTGCTGACGTTTGCCGTTGGCATTTCCGTACATATTTGGTGCCCCATTTAAACAGACAATGACACTGAGTGTAAGGAACAAGCTAAGGACAGCACAATCTTATCTGCTGGTCAAACCGGCTGAAAATCCGGCCTATGGCTTTTGGTTAATGAAGTGTGCATTTCACCTTTGCTCATACTGGTCTTGTGCAAACATGGTGACTTTTGTCAAAAATGTCTCTTAAGTAATAAAGCATATGTAGTAAAAGGTTTTGCTCTTCTCATTTCAGGTGAATGGTTTTGTGCAGAAAGTGCCTCTTAATTTGAATCCAGATGTAACTATTGGTTTGAGTGGACGATATTTCATGGTGACCACTGGCTTTGGAATGAGAGTAAAATTTGATAGAAATTACAGAGCTGAAGTGACCCTTCCCAACACATTTAGAGGAAAAGTATGTGGGATGTGTGGAAATTACAATGAGAAGCCAGAAGATGACTTCCTTAATCCCAGTGGCGAAATGGAGTCTGATTCTGTCAGCTTGGGCAACAGCTGGCAAGTTTACAATGACTCAAGGTAGGGCATCGCCTCTTGTTGCAGTCAGACCCTACTGAAGCATTTTCCAGTAGGACTGTAATGAGGACACGCTCAGATGCTGATAAGCGGGATATTATTGGATGTTACGGACGGGGCCCTTTTACTAAAGAGTACTAAGCAGCTAACGTGCATTCTCGTGTGTGGTAACAGTGATACCACGGGGCATGACAGTCACCGCGTGCTGATTTATGCGCTGCCACCTCCGCTTTACGGCACTCAATGGGCATATTTGGAAGTAGATTTTAGGTGGAATATGGGTGGAGTCCAATGTTCCCTCTAATTTTCTGTAGGCTGTGTGCGCATAAAATATCAGCTGTGCAGCTTTTGAAGGAAGGTTAAATTTTTGTGCGCCACATAACAATACTTGGAGTTACATACTTTAAAATTTGACTACACGTCAGAATACAGTATGTACACCACATTGATTTTAATCAAATTAAATGACAATAGACGATTACTAAATGAAGCGGGAAATTTCTAGTAATTACAATCATAACTTTTAAATTTTAAGACGTCTGTGTTGTTTTCTATCAGAATCAGAGCCGTAATTTTTGTGCGCTCTGTTGTAAAGTATGTGCGCTCGCTTGGTGAGGTGTGTGTGTGCGCACACGTGCACAGCTTAGAGGGAACAGTGGCGGAGTCGCGATTTATGCATATTCTTGCAAAGTATGTTTACATCCGCTCCTGTGCTGCTGTGAATATTTGTGTCTTCATTTTAGCTGACGTTTCTGCAGGTTTTGTGGGACAATTTTATGAAGATGCACAGGGACCTTTTACTAAAGCACAGTAACCGATTAACATGTGTTTTAATGCGTGGCAAATGGCAGCCGGGAACGCGAAACCAGCAACTGCGCGTTAAAGTGCACAGTAGTTCAATAGATAAATGTAGTTTACTCCCACTAACTCAGCTCCACCTTCAAAAACACTCATTTTTTGTGTTTAAAAATAGCCCTCAGCAAGGGTTAGTTTTCAAAACCCCTGCTCTAATTGCCTAACCCCGTAGATTTCCAGCTAGATGGTTCTGAAAAGTGCCTTCTGGACTGTCATGGTATAAGGGAGCGGGAACTTTTCTATCTGTGAAACTTGTTGCTTATTTTTAAAAGGAAAACTCTTGAGTAGTTTCCTTTGAAAATTTCATGCAAGGTGCACAAGTGGAATGAGCACATACCAGGCAATTCTTTTTCTGTGGGTGGCTAGAGACAAAACACTTTCCTTCAGTTTGAAAAGCAAATCTGTTCATAATGTTTCAATTCAAAAATATAAATCAACATGTGTTTTTTCAATAAACTATATACTCTGAGGTGGCACAAAGATGACGAAAGGATGTAGCAACAGCAGAACTCACAAGGACTCCACAGACTACAATTCCCACTAACACTTAAATATAAACAAGCTGATATTCAAAAAGTATATGTTCCCCAGCAGTCTATGGAGTCCTTTTATTAACGATAAGTGAAAACCTCTGCATTAGCTGTCGGGGGTGTGACCAGCATGTTCCCGGCTGTTAACGCATGACTGAGTACCTTAACGTGCTGCACACTTAACGCAGGTACACCTAATGACTGCACTGTTGTCACTCAGTGCATGGCAGTTGCCCTTGCGCTTGCAGCAATGTGCTCTCCACGCCCAGACTTCACCCATTTCCCGCCTTGGCATGCAACAGCCGATTTTTAAATACAGGAGCAGAGGTTTTCCTGTGTCAATCCATCCACGGTGCACAGATAAAGACTGTCTCCAGAGTGTCGCATTTTTCCCTTTTCCCTCAGTAACTGGGATCATGACTATGATCCCAGTTTAAGTCCAGTTCCAATAAAAATCTAAGAACTCTGCATTAATGAAATAGTATTCTGTTAAAACATATAGAAATAAAAAGCCAAGAAAGATTGAGAGTCTCCTGGTGCTACAAGTATGAATCACAGCATTTTTTTTATCTTTCCTTTTGAAAGCTGTACACCAGACTCTGGCCACAGCCCAAACTGCACCACTGATGAAAAACAGATTATCCAAAGCTCTGCTTACTGTGGCCTGATCACGGATACCAGTGGCCCATTTTATCGGTGTCACCTCCTGGTGGATGCACAGAGCTACTTTAAAGACTGCACTTACGATCTTTGTGAACTTGGCACAGAGTCAGAAGCACTCTGCAGAAATCTTCAGGCCTATGCAGACGCTTGTCAGGCTGCGGGGGTTAGCCTGCAACCATGGAGGAACACCACCTTCTGCCGTATGTATCAAAGCACATAGCCAAGCAGCAAGAACATATACAATTCAAATAGGTTTTGGCATCAGCTGATAGATTTTAAAATAATTACCTTGGCCAGTTCTGAGTGCATTTTTCCTGTTATTGGTAGATACTTGAATCAGTTACATTTTAATCATTTGTTGGTAGATAAACTGAGCTTAGTCATTTGATAGGAATACGTTTTGAGAGTGCTGCTGCTGATCTAGAGGAATTTGCACTGGGCAAATGCTGGGAGTTTTTTAAACTTGAGGGTATTCTGTTTGCTGAGAGGAGCGTGCATAAACTATAATTAGACCGCTGGAAATCTGTAGGTTTATAAAAGTTAAATTTGACCCTAGAGGACATTTTGGGGTATGTTTACTGAGCCGACCTAATAGCTAACCCGGGCTATCTGCAACAAGATCCCATGTTTTTCGATGGGACCTAGTTGTAGATAGCCCGGGTTAACCATTAGCCTGGCTTAGTAGACATACCCCTTTATTTACAAATCTATTTATACATATATATATTTACCAATTCTTTTATGCTTCTAATCCAGGTAAAACCTGGCTCAGGGTGGTGAAGAGAACAACAGATATGGGCATGTTTACTAAAGTGCTTTAACAGTGCACATTTTGGCGTGCAGTAACTGTTAGCATAGGCCTACGGTAATGGTCAGTTCATGTGAAAGTGACCAGCACTGTAAAACTCACGCTAACTACCTAGCACATGATGAGGAGGGGACAGGGTGTGTTATGGGGCAGAGTGCACGTGGACTGCTCATTACGGTTAGCACACGGTACTTACCACTCTTTCAATTGTGCAGTTAGCGTGGGTGCACTTAATGACGTGCACCTGTGTTAATTGCAAATGTGCAATAAGGAACTTTTCAGTGCTGTAACTGTAGGGAACACGCTGCTTACTCCCCCCCCCCCCCCCCCGGCATGGGCTTTGCACTTACTGCGCTTTAGCAAGCATGCCCCTTAGCATGTTGTGTGTTTCCTCTCACCCACCTCAATCTTACATCTGGTATATAGAGACCACTGCCCAATTAAGGGCAATAAAAATTGTGGACAATAGGGGTCAATTTAGTGACATCACATAAATGTAAAAAAATAACCCTGCCATAAAATTGGCAAATAAAGTAAACAACTAAATCCCAAATAAATCTAAGGAACCTAAATTTTTAGAATAAATTTTAAAACATATAGTCCAGCAGTGAGACGGGGGCTATCTGTCCTTTTGCACAAAGTGTCACATGTATAATTATCCATCTGTTGGATTGAGGTCATGTGTATGTGCCTGGTGCAAAGAGGCAGACCTGGAGGAGCTTAGGCAGGCACATGAATATATAGAGAAGACCTTTATTTATTTATTTCAACTTATAAACCATATTCACAACTGTTCCATGCGGACAGGGCAGAGCAGTTCCACCTCCACTCTGGCTGCTTGTGTGCATCATTTGAGAAGCAAGGTCTCTAATAAGAAAAGCATCACCAAGGTGTGGGACGAAGTGATCCTCTGTCTATGACCTGTTCTCCAGGTGATGAATTATCCTCTAGCACTGAGGACATGTCTCCTCTAGGGATGTGTGTCCAGGTGGGAAGGAATAGGACTGTGATTATTGGCGACTCAATAATTAGAAATATAGGGCCCGATATTCAGCAGCGACGGCTAACACTTCTGAAGTGCATAGTCATTGCTGCTGAACCTTAACTTCAAGAATTTCAATGCTGAGGCTATATCTGGCACCAGCACAGATATCCAGGTCTGCCGCATGGCATGGAAGTCAACCAAGCAATGGCTATTCCTGCACCTATCTTTACCCACAAGTCACCGACCGGGCAGCATTTCAATATTGCTGTTGCTTGGTTAGCGATGGGTAGCACTTCCACTCTGTCCTGGTGGTACACGGTTAGCATCGGGGCGTGTAGTGGCAGAATCTGCAGATATTCTGTGGCCCTGTGTTAGTGCCGCTAAGCGGCATGTGCATGGTCTACAGGTCTGCAAACCATGTAAATGCCTTTGAATATCGAGCCCATAGATATTTTTTTATTTTTTTTATTTATTTAGTATACATTTGTATACCGCTACTTCCAGCGATCAGCAGCGGTTTGATTACAGATTGGAAATTGTCAAATCATGACAGGAAATTTTTTTTTGAGGTATAAACACATTGATTAGACAGGAAAGCACAGCACACACAGAGAACTATTTTACAGGGAGCATGGGCTATGGAGGGTTAAGTGGCTTGCCCAAGACCACAAGGAGCACCTGTGGGACTAGAAACCCCAGTCCTTCCAGCCCAAGGTTGCTGTCCTCTAGTGGGATTTGAACCCCTGACCTTCTGGCCCGAAGCACCTTGCCCCAACCACTAGGCCACTCCTCCACTCATATCTGGATGGCTAGTGGGTTAGTGGGTATGAGGATCCCTTGGTACTGTATCTTCCTTGCCTGGGGTCAAGGTAGTGAACCTCATGTGTCAGAAAGTTCTGGGGAGGAGCTGATTGCCATGGTAGATACGGATTCCAACCAGACAGAAAGCCAAATTCAGGGTTTTAGGTAGGAGATAGAAATCTAGAACCTTCAGGGCAACAATCTCAGAAATGCCCCCAATTGCACATGCTGGACCTCAGAGGCAGACTGAGTTATGAAGTTAGTGTGTGGATGAAACAATGGAGCAGAGAAGAGGAACTGGAAAACATTTTGGGGAAGAGGGAGTCTTATTATGAAAGAGCCACCCTAGTTAATGTAGATTCTGTCCTAACAGTCAAAAATGAGATAGGACAGCTTTAAGACTAGATCATGAGGAAAAGCTGAGGTTTTGGAAATAGCTGTGGTAGCTGAGATGAATTTAAACACAGTACAGACAAATATGAATGATTCTAGATTTTTCTGCATTAACTATAAGCGGGTGGCCAACAAAAATGGAGACCATACTTTTAGTTGTTTGTATGAAAATGCTAGGAGTCTAAAAAATAAGATTGGAGAATTCGAATATATGGCACTAAATGAAAATATAGACATAATAGGAATCTTAGAGACCTGGCGGTGAGAGGGCAACCAATTGGACACTATAATGGTTACAAACTGTATCAAAGTGACAGAGCAGATCAAATTTATGGAGAGGTTGCACCACATATTAAGTTCAAGTTTTGCAGGAAGCAAAATGCACTTTATGAATAATAGAAGAGTATAATAGTGGGGGTATACTTCTATCTGCCTTGCCAGGATGGTGAAACAGACTGTGAAATACTCACTGAGATTAGACAGGAAAATAAAACTGGCAACACAATAATAGTGGGTGATTTCAATTGTCCTGATATTGATCGAGTAATGTTTCTTCAGGACATGCTAGGCAGGTAAAGATTCTAGATGCCATAAATGACTACTTCACGGAGCAAGTAGTACAGGAATAGACAAGAGATCTAGTTCTCAGTGGAATCTATATTTTCAATCTGCACCTAACTGGTAATTTGACATGGATTTGGGCACATTTGGAGACAGGTTGCTAGGCTTGAAGGATCTTTTGTCTGATCTAACATGGCACATTTTATGTTCTTATACTCTTATAAAAATTGTTTATTCAAATTAGGAATTTTCATTTTACAGCAATGTCTTGTGCCCCCAACAGTCACCATGAACTGTGTGGCTCAGCTTGCCCTGCTACTTGTGTGAATCCAAGTGCCCCTTCTTCTTGCCACTTGCCATGTGTTGAAAGCTGTGTCTGCGACAAAGGTTTTGTTCTCTACAATGATAAGTGTGTTCCCAATAACCAATGCGGATGCTGGGAAGATGGTGTTCACTATCCTGTGGGATCTTACTTCTGGACAGATGACTCCTGTTCAACAAAATGCAGCTGTCCCTCACGAGGAAGCAATCTTGAATGCAATAATGCAACGTGTGAAAAAGACCAATACTGTGGAATTTCCAACGGAGTCCCTGGATGCTATTGGCACACGTATGGGATTTGCCGTGTGCACAATGATCCTTACTACAACACATTTGACAAAGAGACGCATAGCTTCATGGGCAACTGCACCTATACACTGGCCAAACTCTGTACTAATTCCACTTCTCTGCCATATTTCAACATTGAAGCTAAGAACGAAAATCGTGGAAACTCAAGAGTGTCCTATGTTCAAATGGTTTATGTTGACGTCTATAATTACAAAATTGTGCTTATTAAAATGGAATCACATCGTGTTTTGGTGAGTACCACATCATAATGTTATTACTTCTTTTCCCAATTTTTGACTCTTTGTTTTAACCCCCTATCCTCCAACCCCAGATGGCATACAAAAGTAGAGCAGTTACTCTTGCCTGCCCTGAGAGCTCAAGGGAAGTCTCTTCCAAGTGTGTACCCCCCCCCCCCCCTGTCTAGTGGGCAGTAGGTGCAGCTGTATTCCCTCCTTTCCAGAGTTCAGGATCATTTCCTTAATAGCATGCCCCAGCCTTGCCAGCCCCACCAGACAATCAGCTTGAGCATGAGCACATAGGGCTATGGCTGGCAGATATTGATTAGTTGTCTTATAACGATTTAAAACAAAACTGCTGTAAATGACATTTATTGCATACCTAGAGAGGAGCTATGCTATAAGAGTTGCACAAGAACAGCTCCTCTAGGACCAGGCTTATATAGAATACACTTGTTTTACAGACCAATTGATCCATTCAGAGGTCTTTGGTTCTCTGCCATCTCGGGTAGATCAGAATACAAGTTCTCATGCTTAACTAAACACTCTCCCCCATGTTTTACCAGAACTAGCAAGGCTGTTTCCTGAACATCTGTCTGCAGGCATTTTTTTCAGGGCTTCAACATGCAGAATTATTTTATTTTGATGAATTTAATATTTTATTATGTTTGCTTATTTTTATTTGTTGTTAAGTGCTGTCGAGTCAATACTTCTAGATGGTTGTCCTAAACTATGTTCTGTCTTCAATAAGGTGGCTTATTGTTGATAGAGTGGCATCCATAGCTGCTGTTCTTGTATCAGTCATTTTCTACGCTCTTTCGAGCTTCTAGTTGAATTGGAACATCCATTGAGATTCAGTGCTATGAACCTTTCATTTAGAATTACCCAGGGATTCTTCTCCTATTTTATGCCCCTTAAATATCTATTCAGCCCACTCAATGCAGTGATAGTCCTTGTCTAGGGGTAAAGGAGAGACAGACAGCAGGACTCCTTTAGGAGAGAAGCCTCCTTCCAAGGGCTAAAGAACATTACCTTTGCAGTCTCCCAAGCCCAAGCTGGACTAAAAAACAGAGGACTTGACCTGGGGAATCAAACCCATGTCCTCTTCCTGGCAGTGTCCACTGCTGGCATTGAGCCATCAGGCTTGCCCATGTTTTTTTGACCACACCAATGAAACTCTGCTCTCCTTTCCTATAGGTTGATAAACTATGGACAAATCTGCCAGTAACACTGGCTGGTGGTTCTCTTAAAATAACCAGAAGTGGCCGATATGTTGTTCTGGAAACTGATTTCAGACTGAGAGTTTCCTATGACACTGACCATTCTGTGGAAGTGAAGGTCCCCACCACCTATTTCAACCTGATGTGTGGGATGTGTGGTAACTTCAATAATCGGAGGCAGGATGATTACATGATGCCCAATGGACAGCAAGCTCAGAACTCAATTCAGCTGGGAAATAGCTGGACAACAGATGAGGATCCCTCATGTATGATCCCTGATCCTACACCAGAAACTCCTCTTCCATGTGAAATAGAAAAACTCTGTGAATTGTTAACAAGCAAAGATGCACCTTTCAGTGTTTGTCATTCAGTGATTAACCCCAAGAGCTTCTACGATACCTGTGTCCTTGAGCACTGTGCTGGGAACCGAGTGTTGTGCCAAGCTTTAGAGGTCTATTCTGATGCCTGTCAGCGGGAAGGAGTCAGTATTCCCTCCTGGCGAAACAGTACTTTCTGCCGTGAGTATCTTTTTGGAGTTTTGTATATAGGGGAACACAATTCTATGTCCCTAAAAAGTTATTTCTACCCAAATTGTGGCCATTCAGATTGGCTATATTTTAAAGAAAGTAACTATGTTTTCTCAATAGCACAGAATACAGCCCAACCATTCAGTCTAAGGGAAGACTAACTCCAGGTCATTGGCATCATGCCCTGTTGTACATATGGCCCTGTAGTTCTGTTTTTCCTAGGAAATTAGAATTACAAGTCCGTAGTGACACCAGTCCTAGCATGAATTTTCAGCTGAAAACCTAGGCTCCTAAATGTGGCTGAAAATAGGTACAAACATAGGAGTCTAACTTAAGAGTTTAAATATAGGAGCTCAGCTTTTTTTGAATATCAGACTCTAACTAATTTATTGTGAAATGGGAAATACACATCTAATACTATGGCCCACCTAAATCATGCCCAAAACACCCCCTTTAAATCTGTGTATCCTGAAATCACCATTTACACATGTATGCAGTCTACACTACACACATGAGGTGCCAGTGAAGGAGTAGCCTGGTGGCTAGAGCACTGGCTTTGTAACCGAGAGGCAGCGTTTCAATTCCCACTGGCATTCTTTGTGGCTTTGGCAAGGGAAGTGCGGGGCCATGTGCGGTGACTCATTGCAGGGTCTCATTTGCATAATATTAACATGTGCTAAATTTTCGTAAACATGCCTCTTAATGAGTGTCTAGATAAAGAAAACTACGAGATTTCTACATTACTATACTCCAGTGCCAACCGCCAGGCACATTAGGAAGTACTATATACACTGACCATTTAGAACCCATAGCAAACCTGCCGTACCATAAGAGAACTACGAACACTCACAAAGCACCAAACCATACCTATCAAAAGGCAACACTGCAAATATTAAACCAATACATCTCAGAGAAACCAATACATCTACTGTGGAAAGAGAACAAGTGACACTGTCAAATAAAAACTACCAGGCTCATTCTATCCCGGATGTACACCCCCTCTCTACATCCGGTTTGACTGGACATACAGAGGGGGGTCATGATTCTGATCCCGCAAAGCTAGATGTGCCCCACAGGATCAGAATCGCGATCAGGCCTGTACGTGCAGGCCAGGACTGCGAGTCAGCCCAGCCTGCACATACAGACACTGCCCGATTAACTCAATCAGGGCTTTTAAATGGAGCCACGGCACCATGGCGTCCAGTTGCCATGGCACCACGGCTCCATTTAAAAGCCGCAATGCTGGCTGCCGGAACAAACAGTTTATTCACCACAGCCCGACTCCTGATTTGGCCTCCCAGGGCCAGGGTCAGGCTGTGGGGAATGCTTTCTGCCCCCTGCTACCCTTTCCCGACATCCAGGGAAGTTATTCCACCATGGAGGTGGAATAACTGCCCTGTTCAGGTCACCAGCCTTGGATGTACAGTGCCGACATTAGAATTGGCACTGTATATCCGGAGCCGGCAACTGCCCACTGCCCACACTAACGCCGCCCCCGATCCTCTCTTTTCTCACCCCCGTCTAGCTTCCCCATACAACTGGCAGGAAAGCGAGACATCGGCGGGAGGGGACACGAATAGCGGGATGTCCATCCCCTCTATTTGTGAGACAGAATAACCCCCTTCATGAACAGAATACCTTAGCTCGGTTACACATGCAGAACATAGACCATCACCAAACAAAGAACAAAGGATCACAATTTAGAAATAGGAAGACAATAGTTAAATTGAGAACCCCAAAAAGCTAAACTTAGAATGTACAACAACACTGGAAAAATAAAACTATAAATTAATTTCCTCTTGTACTAAACAAAAACGCAAAGACGTTAGTGATACACATTTCCCAGAGCTGACATATTCCAGTTAATAAATTCAAAATAAAAAAGTATTTTTCTACCTTTTGTTTGGGCATTTTATTTTTCAATTGCAATTCCTCCAGTCAACTTTCTTCTGGTTTCTTTGTGCCTTCTGCTAGCTGTCCATTTGTCTTCTCTTCTAGAGTTTTTCCTTTCTCTCTCTACATCTGCTTTAACATACTGATCTTTCCCCTTTTGCTCTTTCCTCCATTTCTTTCTTTATTCCTTTATCATCCACTCAAATTTCACTCTTCCACCCTCAATCCCCACTTATTCTCCCAATATCCAGCCAAACATAGATTTTTCTTCCCTTCCACACAAATTATCTTTTCCCCTCTCCATCCTCATTTCCTCAGCCCCATCCCTTTCTAGTCCTCCCCCAACATCAGCTCCTTTCTAGTTCCACCCCACTCAGCATCTGCTCCCTTCTAGTCCCATTCTCCCATGCATCCACATCAGCCCATTTCCAGTCCTAGCCCCCCATCAGCCCATTTCCAATCCTAGCCCCCCCTCCATCAGCCATTTCCAGTCCTATCCTAGTCCCCCATCAGTCCATTTCCAATCCTAGCTCCTCCATCAGCCATTTGTAGTCCTATTCTAGACCCCCTGAAGAGCCCCATGCCTGTCTAAGTGACTTCAGAAGGAGCCAGGGAAATCCGCCTGAGGCCCTGGCTCACCTCTGCAGAGCCGTTATTGTGAAGAGCAGCGTTTTCCCTCAAGCTGGCAGCTGTGTTCTAGTGAAGTGCTCTGAATGCCGGGAAAGGTTAAAGAGCATTTCCCGGTGCTCGCGCGCTTTACAAGAACACAGCTGCAAGCGTGAGGGAAAACACTGCTCTTCACGCTGGTAGCTGTGCAGAGGAGAGCCGGGGGCCTGGGGCGGGCTTCCCTGGCTCCTCTGAAGCTGGCATTTCAAAGAGCACCACCGTGTGAGAATGAAGTTCGCACGGGGCCCCCTGAAGTGCGGGGCCCTGTGTGAACAACATTCTCACACAAGGGACGGGCCGGCCCTGGGCTTTGGGCAAATCACTTCACCCTCCATTTCAGAAGAAAGGCTGGCAATCTACTTCTGGTTTTACTGCCAAGAAAATCCAGGAGCTGCACCAATCCTGACCAGCCAAATTATTTCTTTTTATCAAATAGAAATTTCTCTCAGTGAGATACATTCTGGAACACAAAAGTATCCCCCTGCAAGGGAACCTCAGATAAAAAGTAACCCCCAAAGCTAATACCTGAGACTTTAAATCTAGAAATCATTTTGTATGAAGCTATGTACTACTTGTAACATCAGGAAATACAGTCCACTTCTGTCTACAGAACAAAAAATCCTTATTTTTAAAGAAGGCTTTGAGAACCTTAAGCTTAACTGCATCAGAAGAGAAAGGAACCGAGAACGTAGCTCGTCTAGAAATGGTGGAATCTTCAAGAAAAGCAATAGATGGTTTAATTACATCTAAACCCCCCTCCATAGGATTAACACCCCATGACCTACTAGGTATATAATAAGCATGTAATATATCAGTAACATCAGAAAATTTCAGAGCTTCAAGAAAATATTTCTTTAAGAGTATCTCAGGAGAGAGCAAATGAGTACAGGGAAAGTTAAGGAATCTTAAGCTCCTAGCACGGAACCAGTTCTCAAGAGCTTTCAGCTTATAGTGTATCGAAAGAGAATCTTTAATATGGGATACATCAATTTGCTGGAGAGCCTGCACCTGAGAATCAATCCTCTGCAAGGACTTGTCAATCAAAAGCACATTTCTATCCATTTTTTGTAGTTTAACCACTGTCTCTTGGGAAGAAGAACACAAAGACATCACAGTGGAACTTAACTTAGAACCAATACATCTAATAGCCACCCGCAAGAGTGACATCCTCATCCGGGAGGATAGCAGGGAACAATGGAGACTCCTGAGAATCCCAAGGCATAACTGGCTTAGGAATCATCATCGCATGTGGATTCCCTTCAAACGCCACAATAGAAGTGTTTCCCACTGTCAAAAAGATGACATAAGGGGCTGCGGGTGAGGAGTGGGGGGGGGGGGGTCCGCGGATCTTAAAGAAGCTCCTTCTAGAGAGGCTTGAGCCACTAGTATCAACACAACATATTTATCTAACGGTTCACCAGTCTTTGCAGGTGGCATAGCTAAAGACTGTGACTTCATGATGTCTTTGTTCTTTCTCTTCACTAAATGGGGGCACTCATCTCGATGTTTCAAGTGTTACAAAGTATGCAAACAGGTCCTCCGCCAATGTCTGCTGGTGCTCTTAAAGGGCTCCAAAGGGGCATGACCTGCCCCTTTGGGCATGCTCCTTTGGGCTGTGACTCATGGCCATGTGTTGTGGCAGCACTTTCTCTTATGGATTCTTTGAGTTCTTTTGCTGATGTCACAAAGGGTGTCTGTTGTGCCTGCACCACAGGCTTGATCACTGCCCCATGGGCGCAAACACCACTGAAACTAGTGCCTTTCCACTCAGGCCAATGGTAAGGGTCTTAGAATGCTCTCTACCTCTTAGATGCCGACTTCCGCTCCACCAAGGCAGCGCTTGGTCTTATGGATTTCTTGGGTCTTTACGCTGACGTCATGGAGGGTGTCTGTTGTGCCTGCACTGTGGGCTCAATCACTGCCCTGCGGGCTCAAACACCACTGGAACTGGTGCTTCTCCATTCGGGCCAATGGTAAGGGTCTTAGGACCTCATCTCTTAGATGCCGGCTTCTGCTCCACCAAGGCAGTGCTTACTCTTATGGACCACTTGGGTCCTTATGCTGATGTCATGGAGGATGTCTGTTGTGCTTGTACTGTGGGCTTGATCACTGCCCTGTGGGCTCAAATACCACTGGACTGGTGCCTCTCCACTCGGGCAAATGGTAAGGGCCTTAGGATGCTCTCCACCTCTTAGATGCCAGTTTCCCAGCTCCAGCCTACTAAAATAACCTCCTTAAACTATAATTGCAAAACATGCCCAAACTATGCCAGCGAAGTAGGTGAAAACCAGAAAGTTATTTCTTGAACAAACTTGCTTGAGTGTCATTGCAAGATGTCAAACTAGACAATGCTCCATGAAAATCGTAGTCTTTCATTTTACCCTCATCCTAATTATTAGGACTTAAAATAAACATTTTTGTTCCCAATCTATCTATCTGTACAAGTATTGCCAGTTCTACTAACAGTCATTAATAACTCCAGGGACTGAAATGAATTGCTGATAGTTTTCCTTTATTAGTGGACAATCTACATAATATGACTTGGTTTGAGTTTTATAAACTGAGCATGGTCAGACTTCATGATAACATGAGCACTCGAGCTCAAGGAAAGTTCGGGTTTCCATATCCATTAGAACAAGATATGCCATACTGGGTCAGACCAAGGTCCATCAAGCCCAGTATCCTGTTTCCAACAGTGGCCAATCTAGGTCATATGTACCTAGCAGTTTCCCCAAAAGACACAGGTTCCTCAATGCTTGTATTGGGACAAGCATTGATATCATGGGTCCCTTTTTAATAATGGTTTATGGACCTTTCCAGGAACTTGTCCAAACCTTTTTTAAACCCAGCTACACTAACAGCCTTTACTACATCCTCCGGTAACAAATTCCAGGGTTTGATTACACATTGAGTGAAAAAATATTTTCTCTTATTAGTCTTAAATAGTTTATCCTGTAAGCTTCATTGCATGTCCCCTAGTATTTCTATATTCTGATAACGTAAACAATCAATCTACGTTTACCCGTTCCACTCCGTTCATTAATTTATAGACTTTTATCATATCTCCCCTCAGCCATCTCTTTTCCAGGTTAAAGAGCCCTAACCTTTCTAGCCTTTCTTCATAGGAGTATCCTTCCATCCCCTTTACCATTTTGGTGGCTCTTCTCTGAACCTTTTCTAATAACACTATATCCTTTTTAAGATACGGCGACCAGAATTGCACACAATATTCAAGGTGCGGTAGCACCATGGAATGATACAGAGGCATTATAATATCCTTTGTTTTATTTTCCATTCCTTTCCTTATGATACCTAGCAGTCTATTTGCTCTCTTGGCTGCCGCTGCACACTGGGCGTAGGGTTTTAACATGGTATCCACAATGACGCCTAAATCTTTTTCCTGGGTGGTGGTTCCTAATGTGGAATCTTGCATCGTGTAACCATAGTTTGGGTTGTTCTTCCCTAGGTGCATAACTTTGCACTTGTCCACATTAAATTTCATTTGCCATTTTGATGCCCAGTCTTCCAATTTATCAAGATCCTCTTGCAATTTTCCACAATCCTGCAAATTTGATAACCTCGCTCGTTATTCCCTTTTCCAGGTCATTTATGACTTTATCAAAAAGCAGTGGACCCAGCACAGATCCCTGGGGTACACCACTATTCACCTTTCTCTGCTTTCTATCTTTTAACCAGTTCCTGATCCACAGTAGTACACTGCCTCCTATCCCATGACTCTTTAGTCTTGCCAAAAGTCTCTGATGAGCGACTTTGTCAAAGGCTTTCTGAAAGTCCAGATACACTATATCAACTGACTCACCTTTGTCTACCTGTTTATTCACTCCTTCAAAAAAACATAACAGATTAGTAAGACAAGATCTTCCTTGTCTAAAGCCATGTTGGCTGTCCCCCTTTAAGCCATGACTATCTACATGTTCTCTGGCTCTGCCCTTTGAAGATTCAAGTTTTCGACTACAAGCCCTAATATGCCTGATGCAGGGTCAAAAGTCTGTTAGACCCGAAACGTGTCATGTTGTTTATTTTGGTCTTTGTGGTGAAAAGTAGTTCGAGGCAGTTTGTAGCATGTACTTTGGTTCCTGTGGCAAAAAGGAGCTTCAAGCAGATTGTAGCTAAGTGATATAGTTTAATTACATAGTTTATTTTTCAAATTATTAAAATGGAGTGACCACAGCGAGAGGGTGGTTTTGTTTTTCCCCCCTCTTGGGTATGTTTTACTCCGACAAAAAGAGAGGGTCTTCTCACTAAAAACTTTTTTCAGAGTTCAACTGTTGCATATCTTCATGTTCAGCAATTTGGCTCTTTTTTCCATTTCTTGAAAGATGCTTTTTTGGCAACAACAGCCTCTCTGACCTCACCCTTAAACCATGCTGGCAGTTTTTTGGACTTCCTTCCACTTTTCTTAACATGTGGAATATAGCTGGTCTGGGCTTCCAAGATAGTATTTTTCAACAACACCCAAGCTTGATGTAAGTCTTTAACCTTTGCAACTGCTCCTTTTAGTTTCTTCTTAACTATTTTCCTCATTTTATCATAATCTCCCTTTTGAAAGTTAAAAGGTAGTACTGTGGATTTCCTAACCATCCCTCCTCCACTAATTAAATCAAACACAATCATGCTATGATCACTATTGCTAAGTGGCCCCAACACCCTTATCTCTTGCACCAAATCTGGTGTTCCACTAAGGACTAGGTCCAATATGGCTTCCCTTCTGGTCAGTTCATGAACCAGCTGCTCCAAGAAGCAGTCATTTATTTCATTAGGAACTTTATCTCCCTAGCACGTCCTGTTGTGACATTGACCCAGTCGATACTGGGGTAATTGAAATCACCCATTATTATTACTGTGCTATAACGTTTGTTAGCTTTCTTGATTTCTTTGAGCATTTCATCATCCATTTGTTCATTCTGGCCAGGCAGTCGATAGTACACCCCCACTGCCATCGCCTTCCCCTTTTTACATAGAATTTCAATCCATAGAGATTCTACAGCAAATTTTGTTTCCTGCAAAACTTTAATCCTTTCTGACTCAATGCCCTCCCTAACATAGAGCGCAACCCCTCCACCAATTTGATCAGCTGTATCATTACAATATAGTTTGTACCCAGGTATCACAGTGTCCCACTGGTTGTCCTCCTTCCACCATGTCTCTGAGATTCCAATCATATCTAACCTCTCATTTAGTGCTATATATTCTAACTCTCCCATCTTATTTTTTAGACTTCTAGCATTTGCATACAAGCATTTTAGAGACTGTATTTTATTCATATTAATCTGGCTATTGGTAGGCATGGGTAATTTGGAATCTTTAAGCTCTGTCTGCTCCATACTCAAGGGCATTTGGGCTACTTTACTCTTTTTTGGAAGCTCTCTGCTTTTAGTAGTATCCTTCAAGGATACATTCTTCCAAACCATGCACTCTTGTGCGACTCTCGGCTTTCCCCTATTATCTAGTTTAAAAGCTGCTCTATCTCCTTTTTAAAGGTTAATGCCAGCAGCCTGGTTCCATCCCGGTTAAGGTGAAGCACATCCCTTCGGAAGAGCCCCTCCTTTCCCCAGAATGTTCCCCAGTTCCTAACAAATCCAAAACCCTCATCCTTGCGCCATTGTCTCATCCACGCATTGAAACTCAGGAGCTCTGCCTGCCTTTTGGGTCCTGTGCGTGGAACGGGAAGCATTTTGGAGAACGCTACCCTGGAAGTTCTGGATTTCAACTTCCTACCTAAAAGCCTAAATTTAGCCTCCAGAACCCCCCTACCACATTTTCTATGTCATTGGTACTGACATGTACCAAGACAGCAGACTCCTCCCTAGCACTATCTAAGACCATATCTAGGTGGCGCGTGAGGTCCGCTACCTTCGCACCAGGCAGGCATGTTACTAGGTGATCCTCACGTCCACCAGCCACCCGGCTATCTATATGCCTAATGATCGAATCACCAACTATAACGGCTGTCCTAACCCTTCCCTCATGGGCACTTGGCCCTGGAGAAACTTCCTCGGTGCGAGAGGGTTTTACATCACCTGGAGGACAGGTCCTAGTTACAGGATCACTTCCTGCCACACCAGGGTGATGCTCTCCTGTCACGTGACCTCTCTCCTCCATGGCAACAGGGATGCTGCCAGACTGGAGGTGGGACTTCAGGATTATATCCCTGTAAGTCTCGTCTATGTACCTCTCTGTCTTCCTTATGTCTTCCAAGTCTGCTACTCTAGCCTCTAGAGAACGAACTCGTTCCCTGAGAGCAAAGAGCTCCTTGCACCTAGTGTACACGTAAGACCTCTTACCAACTGGGAGAAAATCATATATGTGACACTCAATGCAAAAGACTGGAAAGCCCCCATCTCGCTGCTGGACTGCTGTCTGCATCTTAGTTTTAAGCTTGTATTTAGATCTTTAAGTTCTTTACTTACTAAGGGTTGCTGTGGATACTTATACTAATAAAAGTGTACCTAATGCATTTAATATACCTTATTCACCTGAAGCTTAATTAATCTCAGGTCCTTAATGTATGACTGATTTGGATAAAGAGCTGCACCTGAGAGCAGCTCCTTTCCTTTAAGATTTGTAAGTACCTATAAAGCTGCGATTATCCCAGGAGTGTGTGGGTGTGCAGGATTTACAACTTCTGTAACAAGAAGGGTATGTTTACTAAGCCGGGCTAAAGCTATTTGCATTATATTCAATGGGACCTAGTTACAAATAGCACAGGTTAACCGTTAGTCTGGCTTGGTAAGCATACCCCAAAGTGAAAACTGAGCAACAAAGTGTTGTGTAACAATTATTGGTAAACAATATATTTCCAGTCTTTTGCCATAGTATAGACATCAGTTAAATATGACTTATGGTAAGATGGTCGTCTTCTTCCCCAATAGATGTTTCAGATCGACCACTACAATTCTTATATTTTGGTAGATATTATCATGTCCCAGCCAGCTACTCAACTGATCTTTTTCCTTTCCTATATGATATGAAGCCCCATTTTGCATCGAACATCAAGGAATTGGATCATCTAGTTTGAGACACTCACAATTCTCCCAGTATTTTACAAAAGACTCTGCTGAATGCAGTTTGTAAAATACCCATAAAACTGTGCGGGAGAGCAGTATGGCCAGCGCATCCATTTTACAGGACTACTTGTGCAGAAAGAGCGATATTATTCAAGAGCTTTGCACGTGTGAACAACACATCAACACATGTACTTCGCAGTGTTTATACGTGAATCTGCTGGCTTTTAAGAAGCTGTTTGAACAAGAGGAGCCAATTAAGGACACCTTTATTGTTTAACTTAGGTTACTTTCCTATCACATTTTGGAGTCCCTTTCCTGCTCTTATTGGATTTTAAAAGCTTGTAAACTGCTCTGCCTGTTAACAAACAAAGAGCGGTATATCAAATACAATAAACTATATACCTATGAGAGGAGCACATTCTTCTGTGCTTTTAAGGTGGTGCTAGACACAACAGAGGTTTGTACAATTGTCTTCTGATTCATTGTTCGAAATCCCAAGTCCCAAAGATAGCTGAGATTTGTGCGTGCCTTGGAGAACATGCAAAACTTGACATAAACATTTCTGAAACTATGGGTCTCTTTTACTAACACATAAATCGAGCTATCTGCCACAGCCTTAGAAATAAAGAGTCAAGCACGAGATAGTGTGAGCTAAGGGGTATGTTTACTAAACAGCAGTAGCGGCTTCCATGCGATATCGGAGCTGCGGCCCTATTGAATTTGATGCGATATCACACGGAAACCACAACCACTCTTTAGTAAACATACCCCTAAGTGTTACTACGGAACCCTATATGTGTATTCCCATTATATGCACATGTCTTCAATCCCTTCAAACTATGCCCAAAGCATGTCCACTGAAAATCTCTGCACGGCCATTCACGTATGTAAATAGCATTGTTTACATGTCTATGCGATTTACATGTGTAAATACTGCTATGTAGATCTGTACATGCTTGTAAAAGGATTTCCATACTCTCTTTAAAGCAATATTTTTCAACTGATTAGTCATAATTTGTTAAATCTAGAAACCAGGGCAGCTCCATGATTACATCATGGTGTTGTGCCCTGTTCTGAGGAGACTTGGGCCTCGATTCTCTTGTATGGCTGGGTTAGCAGGCCCTGGAGTTTGCTGGGAAGATGATGACTGATGGTTTGGGATTTAGGTTCAGAAAACTTTTAGGTGTGTCAAGAACTGACACTGTCAACTTCACACACATTAACCTCCAAATTAATATACATAAAGTCAATTTATGTGTGTTAGAAAATTACAGACATTAATTCCTGAAATCTCTGGAAAATGTCCGAAAATGATGCTAAAACAAACTAAACATTTGTTTCATGCACATCCCAAATGATGATCTCAAGATTTGTGGAGGGAAGGTCTCTTGCAGGAGACTACCTCCAAAACCCTTGGGCATTTCATCTGAGACGGTTATAAAATACAGAAAAAGTGAGAACAGGATCCAAACAAAACAAAAAATATAGAAATAAATTCCTACAACATCTTTGGAATTTGCAGCATGGATCACAAAAACAATGTAAACGATTCTTAATTTCTTGATTGCCTTCTCTGGTTCACAGCAATGCCTTGCCCTGCCAACAGTCACTATAACATTTGCTCCAGTGCCTGTCCTGCAACCTGCTTGGACCAACTCGCACCAAACAACTGCAGCAGGCCTTGTGTGGAGGAGTGTGAATGCAATGATGGGTTTGTTCACAGTGGAGAAAATTGTGTTCCTGTCAAAGACTGTGGATGCCTCTATGACAACAGATATTATGAGGTGAGTATTAATAAGCTTGTAGGTCATAGGAAACTGCTTCATAATAATTCTTTCATAACAAATATGGGACCTTATCCTAGAGCACTCGTAAAAAAAGCCAGTAGTCAAGAACACAATAGCAAAAAGTCGCTAGAGCTCATTTTGTTGATCTAATTATCATTATTCATAAAATGATGGACCCTGACTCAGCTTTGTTGGAAGGAGTTGGAAATTTGGGTGCCTGTGCGTCACGCCACCACTGTTACTCCTTTTTTTGCACATAGAATCCAAAATGACTGAAAATAATATACTGTATGTTCAGACTGCATTTATATTCTTTGAAAGTTCATGCTTCCACACGCAAACAACTTATCTGCATCCAGAACCGGAGCTACCATTAGATGAACTAGATGGTTGTCTAGAGCACTGACCCACCAGGGAGTACCCATTGCCACTGATATCGCCCCTCTCTGGGACCGACAGTGGTGGCAATAGCCGCAAACAACCCTGCGGAGCTTACCTTCAAGGTTTGGTGCCGTAGGGCTGTTCGCTTCTGCCCCTCTCCGATTCTCAATGCCAACTTCCTGTTTGCATGGGAAGACGGCATCAGGCGGAAGCAAACAACCTGCGGCGCTAAAGCCTGAAGGTAAGCTCCGTGGGGCTATTTGTGGCTATTGCCACCGCTGTTGGTCCCAGGGAGGGGTGGCAGCTGTGGCAATGAGTGGTGCCACGGGGTTGGCACCACACAGGGAAGCGGAGCACAAGGCATGAGATTTGCCTAGCCACTTCATCTCCTTGCGCTGGCCCTGTCTGCATCAGGGATTCACCAAAAAACTCTTTACCAATAGGTTCCATTGTGTTTCAATCATTTTGGACTCTATGCAAAAAAAGCAAATTTAGCTCTGGGTAATGGAACATATGATGGACTGATGATGACATCAGAGCAATGCTGGCTTAAGTTGCTGGAAGCTGTGTGGGCTCTATACATATGAGGTCTTATTCTTGAGGCAGCAAATGAGACAGGCAGGTTAGGGAGTCTCAAGAAAGAGGAGAATAACTCTGGAATAGCGAAGAGGCAATATGGAAGATCAGTTAACATTTCAGTCCAAAATATGACCACCCTTCTTCTGCTGCAGCTTATTACAAAGAACTCTACACCACATCCAGGCCTTACTGTGTTAATCTGTTTTTCACAGAAAGGTGAGAGTTTCTGGGAACAAAACTGTCAAAGCCGATGCAACTGCGTAGGAAACAACATCACATACTGCAATCCAGCATCGTGTAAGCTCGACCAAGTGTGCAAGGTTCTAAATGGAATCCTGGGCTGTTATCCAGCAGACACAGCCACCTGCCACGTCTTTGGTGACCCGCACTACGTAACCTATGATGGGAAATTGTACCATTTCCAAGGCGCCTGCAACTATACAGTTGTTGAAACCTGCAGAAACGCCTCCGTACAGTTCTCAGTCACAACCAGGAATGAACACAGAGGGAGCCCAACATGGTCTGTGATAAATTCTGTGGCTGTCAAAATGAAAAGCCTTCACATTGCCTTGAGAAAAAACAAACATGTTTATGTAAGTCTCCAGATGATAGGAAAAAATAGCCATGCTGTATTTTCCAAGCTGCCAAATGAAGGTTGTGTTGATAGTAGTCACAATCTGAAAGAAGTTCTTAATGTTCTTTTTGTCTCGTCTAGTTGAACGACGTTCCTGTTGTCCTGCCAGTGACACCAGTTCACGGTTTAACCATAGCTTTAAAGGGAACCTATGTTGTTTTGGTAGCGGATTTTGGCCTTCATCTTAAATTTAATGGTGATGAAGACCTTTTTGTGCAAGTTAACGAAAAGCTGAAAGGAGAGCTGTGTGGTCTTTGTGGCACCTACAATGATAACCAGTTGGATGATTTTCTTAGGCCTGATGGCATCCTAGCTCGTGATTCCAATGAATTTGGAAACAGCTGGCGCGTTCAGGATGATGAATGGCTGTAAGTATCAATTAATCTTCTATGAGGTCACAAAACAGATTTATTTTTCACCATCTTCATTTTCACATCTATTCCAAGTAAATCGAGTTTCCCTTGAAGCATCCTGAGTGCTTCCCTTACCTTGGCCAGCAGGCTTAATCTGCAAATCATGTAAATGCTACTCAGTGGGATATTCAGTGGCACTAATATCCGTGGTGCTGAATATCCGTGGTGCTGCCGCTGCCTGTCCCAATGCTAGCCAGTTAACATCGGGGTGTTCCAGGACTGCGTCTATTCATAACTGGACAGCGACAATCTTGAGCTGCTGCCCGGATATGGCTACACAGTGAAAGCAAAGTGCAACAAAGGCTGGCCTAACCTTTGCCGTGGAAACTAACCAGGCAGTGGCTGAATATCCTGCAAATGTGGGCAACCTGGATATGGCCCCGTCATTGAATATCCGAGGCTATTGTTCAGCGGCGGCAGGTGCCACTGCTAAATATGGGGCCCTTAGCTTACTATAGTATGTAATAAGCTAATAGTATGCAAATAAGCCCCATGTTAAAAAAGCCAAGCTAAACATTTAGTAAAAACTATGCTAAATGCAAATTAAAAGTAAAAACTTTGTGGTAATCTTGACTTCCACGCCAAAATCCGAAGTAAAGTTTACTGCATTTAAATCCAAACGAATACTGTCTACTTTTTTTATTAGCTTGAGAGACTTTTCTCAGGAGACAGCTGGTAGTGCTACGAGTGTCTTTTATCCCTAATTCACTTTTACAGTTTTTGGACATGCTCTCTGTCACCTGAAACCTTCTCCACAGAACTGCTTTGACTGCTAGCTGGAGATAGGCGAGTACAGGACTCGCGTGGGGAGGACAGGATTTGTTGGGTTGGGATTCCAGTGCTGTCTTGTTAACTCCCACATTAAAATCTTTACTTTCCCTTCTAGAGCTAGGATAGAGAGTCAGTGCTAAGCAGAAATTTAAAAGGTACTAAAATTTAGGGTGGTTTATTACATTCAGACTAAGGGGCCCTTTTAGTAAAGTGCAGTATTTTTTTGCCCTTAATGTGCATGTTGAGTCAAAATAGATGTGCGTTAGGGCAATTGGTAATTGCCGAAGGTATGGTTAGTATTTGCCATACAGTTACTGTGAAGGCAACCCTTTAGCTTGCAGTCCAGTCATTGGCAGTTACTACAGATGCACCTTCCAACACCTACTGAAGTGGTGATACGGGCACTCGTGTTAACGGCAACATTCGCCATTGGTGTGTGCTGCTGATGACCACCCTAATTGCAATGTGTAGTCCATGTCCACTTTCTGCTGTCTGTGCAGTAACAATTACCATGGGCTCATGAAAGCTGCTAATGTGCACTGAAATGCCCGCTAACTGAATAATGCACTTCATTAAAAGGACCCTTAAATCTGTATTCAGCTCATTTGCCTACATTTAATTACTCACTGCATTTAACCTTAGCACAGAGGTTTTTTTCCTGTGCTAAAACCTTTATTACATTAGGTAGTAGTCTTTGAGCAGCAAAATTTCACTCTAAAGCAGAGCAGTCTACTGTGCTAAAGGGAACGTGGCTTATTATATTCAGGCCCTAGAGGTGAAAGCGGGGTCTGAGTTCATATCTAGTGTATGTTCGTCTACTGTTCTATGGACCTTTAGGTTAGTCAAGTTCTTAAAAATTAATGAAAATATAAATAACGGTAATGCAGAGTTATACATATGCACATTTAG
Organism: Ichthyophis bannanicus; assembly: GCA_033557465.1. Taxonomy (NCBI): domain Eukaryota; kingdom Metazoa; phylum Chordata; class Amphibia; order Gymnophiona; family Ichthyophiidae; genus Ichthyophis; species Ichthyophis bannanicus. Next base: position 485,773,813 of record CM066038.1, on the reverse strand, counting down.
TCATTTGTTTCACAGTCTCAGATCAAAATGTGTCCATGCAAGGCGTATGTACTAAAAATAATATATTTTGCTGCAGATGTAACCCGGACATTATTAACCCACCGCCATGTGACCTTGCTACAGAAGAGCAGTATACGGAAATCTGTAAAATCATTTTGTCCAATAATGGTCCCTTTGGAGGTTGCCATTGGTATGTCCCCCCTCAGCTGTATTTTGAAAGCTGTGTCTACGATCAATGTGCCACAGGAGGGAGCTCGGATCAGTTCTGCAGGGCGCTAGAGGCTTACGCTGCTGCATGTGAAGTTGGAGGCGTAAACCTGGGAGACTGGAGAGCAGGCACCGTATGCGGTAAGAACAGCATAATAGGCGCGCATGTTTCATTCTGGGAGGGGGTACTAGAATATGTTAACATTATAATCCTAGCATCTGGAACCACAGTGAACTCATCTGAAATGCACTAAGACAGGTCTGAGGCTTCAGCTGTGATGTCGTCTTCTGTTTTTAACACTGCCTAGCTACTACCTTGAATTCTAAAGGCAAGGGAAAAATGGTGGAAAAGTGGAGTTGGTAACTCTGCCTTTTAGCTAGCTAATTCCTTCAGAAATCAGACTATATTGTTGGTGGGTTATGTCCGGGGCCCCTCAAAATGTGGATCAGTATTGAAATTTAATTCCTAAATATTTTTTCAGGACTTCACTAATACAGGATCCCACTCCAATAAGCAATCTGATGGTAATTTTCTAAGGTCATGTAGGTACCTATGGGGGTCATTCCAAACAATGAATAATGGGGATGTATGTCTGGTTTGGATGTACAACCCCTGATATTTTCTGGGGGCCTATTCTGGCCCAAAAGCTCCCTGCATGAAAAGGGCCCTGTGTGCAAAGAGCTCCAGACGGGGGCAGGAAGGGGCAGCAACAGGGTGGAGAGTGGGCAGGATGGGGCGGGCTGTACAACCCAGATGTACAGGGCCAATTCAGGTCACAGCCCTGTATGTCCGGCAGGGGAACAATGGATGTCGGACTTATTCCACCTTAGCATCTCTCCTTCCCTTCCCAGCCCTCTCCCAAGCATCCAGCATCTCCACTTCCCTATCTCCCCCCAGCTCCTTAGCATCTCTCCTTCCCTTCCCAGCCCTCTCCCAAGCATCCAGCATCTCCACTTCCCTATCTCCCCCCAGCTCCTTAGCATCTCTCCTTCCCTTCCCAGCCCTCTCCCAAGCATCCAGCATCTCCACTTCCCTATCTCCCCCAGCTCCTTAGCATCTCTCCTTCCCTTCCCAGCCCTCTCCCAAGCATCCAGCATCTCCATTTCCCTATCTCCCCCAGCTCCTTAGCATCTCTCCTTCCCTTCCCAGCCCTCTCCAAGCATCCAGCATCTCCACTTCCCTATCTCCCCCAGCTCCTTAGCATCTCTCCTTCCCTTCCCAGCCCTCTCCCAAGCATCCAGCATCTCCACTTCCCTATCTCCCCCCAGCTCCTTAGCATCTCTCCTTCCCTTCCCAGCCCTCTCCAAATCATCCAGCATCTCCACTTCCCTATCTCCCCCCAGCTCCTTAGCATCTCTCCTTCCCTTCCCAGCCCTCTCCCAAGCATCCAGCATCTCCACTTCCCTATCTCTTCCCAGCTCCTTAGCACCTCTCCTTCCCTTCCCAGCCCTCTCTCAAGCATCGAGCATCTCCACTTCCCTATCTCCCCCCAGCTCCTTAGCATCTCTCCTTCCCTTCCCAACCCTCTCCCAAGCATCCAGCATCTCCACTTCCCTATCACCCCCCAGCTCCTTAGCATCTCTCCTTCCCTTCCCAGCCCTCTCCCAAGCATCCAGCATCTCCACTTCCCTATCTCCCCCCAGCTCCTTAGCATCTCTCCTTCCCTTCCTAGCCCTCTCCCAAGCATCCAGCATCTCCACTTCCCTATCTCCCCCCAGCTCCTTAACATCTCTCCTTCCCTTCCCAGCCCTCTCTCAAGCATCCAGCATCTCCACTTCCCTATCTCTTCACAGCTCCTTAGCATCTCTCCTTCCCTTCCCAGCCCTCTCCCAAGCATCCAGCATCTCCACTTCCCTATCTCTTCCCAGCTCCTTAGCATCTCTCCTTCCCTTCCCAGCCCTCTCCCAAGCATCCAGCATCTCCACTTCCCTATCTCTTCCCAGCTCCTTAGCATCTCTCCTTCCCTTCCCAGCCCTCTCCAAGCATCCAGCATCTCCATTTCCCTATCTCCCCCAGCTCCTTAGCATCTCTCCTTCCCTTCCCAGCCCTCTCCCAAGCATCCAGCATCTCCACTTCCCTATCTCAACCCAGCTCCTTAGCATCTCTCCTTCCCTTCCCAGACCTCTCCCAAGCATCCAGCATCTCCACTTCCCTATCTCCCCCCAGCTCCTTAGCATCTCTCCTTCCCTTCCCAGCCCTCTCCCAAGCATCCAGCATCTCCACTTCCCTATCTCCCCCCAGCTCCTTAGCATCTCTCCTTCCCTTCCCAGCCCTCTCCCAAGCATCCAGCATCTCCACTTCCCTATCTCCCCCAGCTCCTTAGCATCTCCTTCCCTTCCCAGCCCTCTCCCAAGCATCCAGCATCTCCACTTCCCTATCTCCCCCCAGCTCCTTAGCATCTCTCCTTCCCTTCCCAGCCTTCTCCCAAGCATCCAGCATCTCCACTTCCCTATCTCCCCCCAGCTCCTTAGCATCTCTCCTTCCCTTCCCAGCCCTCTCTCAAGCATCCAGCATCTCCACTTCCCTATCTCTTCCCAGCTCCTTAGCATCTCTCCTTCCCTTCCCAGCCCTCTCCCAAGCATCCAGCATCTCCACTTCCCTATCTCCCCCAGCTCCTTAGCATCTCTCCTTCCCTTCCCAGCCCTCTCCCAAGCATCCAGCATCTCCACTTCCCTATCTCCCCCAGCTCCTTAGCATCTCTCCTTCCCTTCCCAGCCCTCTCCCAAGCATCCAGCATCTCCACTTCCCCCAGCTTTTTAGCATCACCCCTTCCCTATCCACCATCTCTCTCATTCCCTCCTCCACCCGGTGTCCAGCATCTCCTCCTCTCTTTCTTCTCCCTGCCACCGCTGCTCCTGAAGCCTGCCGCCTGAGTTGGATGCCTAGCCTGCCTCAAGTTTGAGCCGGCCCTGAGCGTAAGAGGTCAGATTCCATGCACAATCCACTTACACTAGAGTAAATGTCATGTCTAGAGTTTTCAGGAATGCACTTAAGAGTATTTTTAAATGAATCTGTGTAGTTTTGTATCCTGCCAACACTCTGTTCAAACTCTGCCCGTGTGTATGCCCACAGTGAAAGTACATGCCATTGGGGGAGGAGTGGCCTAGTGGTTAGGACAAGGTACTTCGGGCCGGAGGGCCGGGGGTTCAAGTCCCACCTGGAGACAGCAATCTCAGGCCAGAGGGACTGGAATTTCTCCAGGACCAAGCAGAAAGTCAGTCCTCACATATGGGTGACGTCGGCGCCGACGGAGCCCTCGCAGAGCAATTTTCCCCAGCTTTCGAAGAAAGCCTTTGGGAATTGCAGCGCGCATGCGCGGTCCCCTTCCCGCCCAAGGGTGCCATCTTGCTCAGTCTTCTTTTTTCCGCGGAGCCCTACAGACGTAGTTTGTGATCGCCGCTGAAAAAGTTGATTTTTTCGTTTTGTTTTTCTCGGTTCGACGCCGTCTCCTTTTCCCGCCCGGCCTCGATACTCCGGTATCGAGTCCGTTCACTATTTTTCAGTTTTTGTCCTTAGTGACTGGCGTTCCCGCCACTTTTTTCTTTCTCTCTGGCAGCACGGTCTTTTGACCTCGCAGAGGCCCTTTTTCCCCCGATGGCTGCCAGCGGGTTTAAAAAGTGTGACCGGTGTACGAGACTTATGTCTCTTACCGACACACACGACTGCTGCCTCCATTGCCTCGGACCCAATCATGACCCGATGATTTGTGGTCCGTGCAACAAAATGTCCTCGAAGGCGTTGAGGAGTCGGCAGTCTCAAAAGGAGCGAATCTTCTCTGACTCCGCGTCCGGTCAGACCCGGACCTCGTCAGAGGCTTCAACGTCTCGTGACTCCGGCCCCGAGCATCGTCAGAGTTCCTCTGAGCGGAGGTCTCCCGCCCAGGAACATCGTCGGAAGAAGAAACCCGCGAGGGCGGCATCGGAGGACGCTCCTGGTCCCTCGAGGGCCAGGTCACATAGCCCCGTCAGCCGCCCCGGGTCCTCGGAGGCGGAGAGGCCTTCGAAGCATCCTCGTCTCAAAGTGGAGTCTCCTGGACACATGAGTACTGTAGTCCTCGTGGACTCGCCTCCGAAGGAGCCGACGTCGGGCCCGACACCGTCGGGGCCCGAGTCGGGCGCTGCTGGGTTTCCTGAGTTTGGACTCAGGTTGACGGCCTTGGAGAGCAGTCTCGCTGCCTTCATGGACCAGCAGCGGGCATTGATCGCTGGCCTCGCCGGTGTAAATGCCCCGACCACCGGGTCGTCGACGTCCAAATCGACCCCGGAGGCCGAGTCGATCCTCGAGTCCATACGGGCTCGAGTCGATCCTCGGCCACGGTCTCCCTCGGCCTCCCGTTCGGGACCGAGGTCATCGACGCCGGCCTCGGCACCCGCCCGCACGGAGCCGCTCGATTCCTCCACGGAGGAGTCGGGCTGGGACATGGAGGAGGAGTCACCCGGTTCTTTTCAGACTCGGTGCATCCCCTCCGACTTGCCCGAGTCTGAGCCTCAGAGACGATCCCCCCCCCCCCCCCCCGGAGGATACCTGGTTCTCCAACTTCGTGCGGGATATGGCCAAGGCTTTGGCCTTCCCCGCGGATCCGGACGAGGAGCCTCGAGCCGAGGAGCTCGAGGCCCTCCAGTATGACTCTCCCCCAAAGGAGGCCTTTACTGTACCGGTTCCTCCGATGCTGGAAAGACTTCTCTTCCGCATGTGGGAAAGCCCGGCATCGACGCCGGTGTTAAGCAAGCCGGTCGATTCCATGTATCGAGTCCGCAAGAGCCCCGGGTTCCAGAAAGCACAACTACCGCACCATTCCATGGTGGTGGAATCGGCCATGCATCGCCTCAAGAGTCAAAAGATGCACTCCTCCGTGCCTCCGGGTAAGGAGGCCCAGAACCTGGATGCCCTCGGTAGAAAGTGCTTCCAGGGCTCTATGCTTGCTTGTCGAGTCCAGACATACCAGCTCTATATGGGCATGTATCTCCGGGACCTGGCAAAGGAAATTGCCGGGTTCTCTGCTGGTCTCTCCGAGGAACCTTTGCAGAGATTCCAGGCCTTGTCCACTGGTATTCGAGAGTGCTCGAAGTTTATTTCTCGAACAGCCTACGATGGCTTCGAAGCATCGGCTAGAGTAGCCGGGACCGGCATAGGTGCTCGCTGACAGGCTTGGCTTCAGTCATCCAACCTCGAACCATGGGTGCAGGACAAGTTGGTCGATGTCCCCTGCAGAGGTGAAAACCTCTTTGGCAAGCCCATGGCTGATAAGGCTGCAGAACTCGAGTCCGAGACTCTAACCAGGACTCGCCTGTCCAGGAAGACCTCTGCCCCTTCACAAAAAAGGAAGGGCTCGGGGAAAAAAGCCCTTTTACCCGAGGAAGGTGTCTGCCTATAAACAACACCACCCACCATATCAAGCCTCAGCAGCTCCCCATCAGGGTCAGCAGGCTAAGGGACAGGGTAATGGGTCCCGTAGGCAGAAGGCCCCCAAGCCCATTACACCGGCCCCTGCTCAGCAGGGTGGGGGGTTTTGACTCCGTAAGCATAGCCTCTCCACCCCCGCTGGCTTCTCTCAGCACGGGAGGCCGGCTGGCCCACTTCGCCCACAGGTGGTCAGCCATAACATCAGATGCCTGGGTGCTTCAGGTAATTCAAGAGGGCTACCTTTTGCATTTCCACCAGGTACCTCCCTCCTACTTTCCAGGGGAGCCTCCAAGACCCCCTCTGCACAGGGACTTACTCCTTCAGGAGTTGGCAAGTCTTCTTCAGGAACAGGCTGTGGAACCGGTGCCCCACCACCTGAGAGGTCACGGCTTTCATTCCAGGTACTTTCTGATACCAAAAAGAACAGGAGGCCTCAGACCCATCCTGGACTTGTGCAACCTCAACAAGTTCCTGCAAAGGGAAAAGTTCAAGATGCTTACCCTTGGAATCCTGCTGCCCTACCTCCAGCAGGGAGATTGGCTATGCTCCTTGGATCTAAAGGATGCTTATACTCACATCCTTATCCATCCGGATCACCGGCAATATCTAAGATTTGTTCTGGCAGGGAATCATTATCAGTACCGGGTACTGCCCTTTGGCCTAGCCTCTGCTCCCAGGGTGTTCACCAAATGCCTGGCAGTGGTGGCAGCCTTTCTGAGACTTCAAGACCTCTTCGTCTTTCCCTACCTGGACGACTGGCTCATCCGAGCAGTCTTCCCTAGGGGTCACTCAGGCCACTCAATGTACAGTAGCTCTGCTTCAGCACTTGGGATTTGTCATAAACTTCACAAAGTCCACTTTGCTCCCCTCTCAAGATCTCGAATTCATAGGAGCACGGTTGGACACTTTGCAGGCTCGAGCCTTCCTGCCTCTGGAACGGGCCAACCGGCTCAGAGCTCTGGCCAGCAGGTTTCACAGCACTTCCCTGGTCTCTGCCAGGCAATTCCTGCAACTGCTCGGCCATATGGCTTCCACGGTCCATGTCACTCTGAATGCCCGTCTACATATGAGGCCTGCTCAGTGAAGCCTTCACACTCAATGGTATCAAGCCACAGGGAGCCTTGCGGACTTAGTACAGATCTCCGACCGCCTGGTCTCCTCTCTGCAATGGTGGCTTCATCTGCCCAATCTGGTACTCGGCATGACCTTTCAGTCTCCTATGCCTTCCCAAGTGCTAACGACAGATGCCTCTCTTCTGGGATGGGGAGCACATTGTCAAGGGACATGTACTCAAGGCCTTTGGACCCCTTGGGAGGCTGCTCAGCAGATAAACTTCCTGGAGCTCAGGGCGATCCGCCTAGCTCTACGGACCTTCTCTCACCTCACTTCTCATCAGTCTGTACTGGTCCAGATGGACAATCAGGTTGCCATGTTCTATGTGAACAAACAGGGGGGCACCGGCTCCCTCCTTCTATGTCAAGAAGCTTGGAGACTGTGCTCTTGGGCGGTCGACCATGGCATCCTCCTCAAAGCTGTTTACCTGCCAGGACAGGAAAATCTCCTGGCCGACAAACTGAGCAGGATTCTGCAGCCACACGAGTGGAAGTTGGACCCGCTGGTGGTTCAGCGGATCTTCCTCCGGTGGGGCCTCCACACCATGGATCTTTTTGCCAGTCCTCTGAACCGGCAGCTTCCCAGGTTCTGCTCCAGACACCCGCATCCTCTCCGAGTAGCGGCGGATGTTTTCCTCATCCCGTGGTCCACGGGCCTACTGTATGCCTTTCCTCCCACGCCACTTGTGTCCCAGACGCTTTTCAAAGTTCTCCGGGACAAGGCCTCGGTAATCCTGGTAGCGCCCAGGTGGCCGAGACAGCCCTGGTTCCCGCTCCTGCTACAACTGGCGGTGGACACCCCTCTTCCCCTGGGGTTTCAGCCCGATCTCCTGACTCAGGATCAAGGCACACTCCTCCACCCCAACCTCCGGGCCCTGCATCTGATGGCCTGGCTGCTGAAATGGTAGTCCTAGCTCTGCTCCTACTACCTCCAGAGGTGGAAGCAGTCGTCCTGGCGTCTAGGCGACCATCCACCCGGAAATCTTACGCCCTTAAATGGTGTCGCTTCTCCGCCTGGTGTTCTCAGCAGTCTGAGAACCCCTTCTCCTGTTTGGTATCAGTGGTACTACAATACTTGCTTCACCTTTCCAATCTAGGCCTCAAGTCCAACTCTGTCAGGGTCCACCTCAGTGCTCTCTCTGCACATCACTCACCGGTGGACGGCAAACCTCTTTCCGCACACCCATTGGTGGTGCATTTTCTGAGAGGTCTCCTTCTGCTTAAGCCTCTTTTATGCCCTCCAGCCCCTGACTGGGATCTCAATGTGGTCCTACAGCGGATTACCTGTCCGCCTTTTGAACCTATGGCTACCTGCCCTCTTAGTTTCCTTTCCTGGAAAACTCTCTTCTTGGTAGCCCTTACATCCGCTAGGCGCATTAGTGAACTGCAGGCCCTAGTGTCTGAGCCTCCTTACACTAGGTTCTACTCGAATAGGGTGGTCTTGCGGACTCACCCTAAGTTTCTTCCAAAGGTGGTTTCCCCTTTTCATCTCAACCAAGAGGTGGTTCTTCCAACCTTCTTTCCCAGGCCCCATGCCAGCCGGGCTGAAACAGTTCTGCATACCCTGGACTGTAGGAGGGCCTTATCCTTCTACCTTGACCGTACGCGGGAGCATCGAAAGGCTGTCCAGCTTTTCATCTCTTTTGACCCCAATTGGTTGGGGGTTCCTGTCTCCAAGCGTACTTTGTACATCTGGGTAGCTGACTGTATCGCCTGGGCTTATGGGGCAGCCGGCCTCTCCTTAGAGAGTCGAGTCACGGCTCACCGTGTCAGGGCGAAGGCTGCGTCAGTGGCTCATCTCCGCTCTGTTCCGTTGGCAGACATCTGCTGGGCCGCTACTTGGTCTTCAAGCCAGACTTTTGCGGCTCATTACTGCCTGGAGAGGGAGTCCCGCAGGGACAGTGCTTTCGGACAGGCAGTCCTCAACAATCTCTTCGAGGTTTAGGCAACTCCTACCCTCCGGCCTGGGTGTTGGGCTACCGGCCGGATTCGTATTCAGAGAAGATTCCTTCCTTCTGTACTGCTGAGCTAGAGGGAGCTCATTTTTCGGCTTGAGGTCTCCGGTAGCCTTAAGCTTGGGAGTCCCATATGTGAGGACTGACTTCCTGCTTGGTCCTGGAGAAAGAGTAGTTACTCACCTGTAACAGGTGTTCTCCAGGAGCAGCAGGAATCAGTCCTCACAACCCTCCCTCCTCCCCTTGGAGTTGCAGTCATTCTTATCCATTGTTTTTGCTAACTTTTTGCTGTCTTTTCGCTATGTCATCAGACTGAGCAAGATGGCACCCTTGGGCGGGAAGGGGACCACGCATGCGCGCTGCAATTCCCAAAGGCTTTCTTCGAAAGCTGGGGAAAATTGCTCCGCGAGGGCTCCGTCGGCACCGATTTCACCCATATGTGAGGAATGATTCCTGCTGCTCCTGGAGAACACCTGTTACAGGTGAGTAACTACTCTTTCTAGTCCTATAGGCACTCCTTGTGGTCTTGGGCAAGCCACTTAACCCTCCATTGCCCATGTTCCCTGTAAGTATTAGCGTATGTGTGTCATATCCCCTCGTGTTAAATGTATCTCCTAATTGACCGCTTTGACCCGGTGAAAAGCGGGATATAAATACAGCTTAAATAAATAAATAAATAATAAATAAATAAATAAAATAATTGCGTTTATGCACATTTTTACAGAATGGGGCGCAGCTGGAGTATGCTCATTTATGCATACAAATGGCTAAAATACCTCATTTGTGCATGTTCTTGCTGCCTAAATATAGACAACTTCTTATAAAATTGCTCCCAAAATGCTTATTTATACAAGTAAAAGGCCTTTTATAAAATTATATCACGCCTAAAAGTATGCACAGTGCCAGGTGGTGCATATTTGTAGAGTAAGCATACTCGTGGGTGGAGCTTGGATACAGCATGGGCGGAGTCATGATTTACATGCATATTTTGGAAAATACACATGTACACGCACAGTTAATGTTAGCTCCTGAGCATGTGTATATGTCTGCACCTTCAGTGAAGCTGAAATTTCTGCAGGATCTGAGGTAATAAAAACACATAGACACATATTTGTCTTCCTAAACTAGGTGAAAACTAGGTAGCTTCCTGACCACTTTAACTAGGCAAACTTATATAAAATTACACTCTATAACATGTATACTCACAGTTTATGGAACATTAGATGTGGGGGACAATTTTCAAACAGATATCCATGACTACACAAGCATGTACCCGTGGAAAAAAGCCTTTGAAATGTCCACCACCCTCACCGTGAAGGGAAAAGAATGTGTGTCGTCTAAACGGTGGGCTGAGGTATTCCTTACCCCTCCTTAACTTAAGAAATTTTCCCCTCTAAAGAACATGGGGTAAAGACCCCCTGCAGCTGAGATTTTCAACGGGAAGGGAGTTTGAAAACAGCTCTCCTTGTGATATGGAGCAAAAGACAACAGACACATTGTTAAATTTGCATGTTAAACATGCTAAAGTTGCATAAGAGTTTCCTTAAGTCTTTTTCTGTTTCTGTTTTAGAAGCTTCTTCTGTTTCACCTCCATCGGCCACCACCATGACGGGTATGTACTGTACATTAGATTTTATGATATAAATATATGGGGCAAAGGTGACTGATCAGGACAGTGTGAAATATTGGTCACATTTATGATTATTTTTCTGTTTTAGACATTTCATCTGCACCGACCACTGCCAGCACAGGTGGGTACTATGCATTGCCTTGAGGGGCGTGTTTACTAATGTGCTCTAATGGTTAATGGGTAGTTGCCAGGACATATAGCTGGGCAGAATCATGCCCCAGCCTGCACGTCCAGGCACTAGACCCGATTCTGACCCCACAGGAACTGCAGGATCAGAATTGGGTCTAACTTTGCACGGCCCGATTCTGCCTGGCCATACAGGGGCTGCACGGCCTGAATAGAATAGGCCTTTATATTAGGGAATTGTTTTTTATTTTCAGAAGTTTCATCTGCACCTACCACTATCAACACAGGTGTGTAACATGCATTGCACTTAATAATAGATTTAAATATATATATATATATATATAAGAAAAATGATCACGACTGTATGAAATATTTGTCGCAGAATGTTATATTAGGGAATTGTTTTTTTATTTTCAGAAGTTTCATCTGCACCTACCACTATCAACACAGGTGTGTAATATGCACTGCACTTAATAATAGATTTAAATATATATATATATATATAAGAAAAATGATCACGACTGTATGAAATACTTGTTGCTGAATGATAAATTAATGGAATTTATTTTCTATTTTAGATGTTTCATCTGTGCCTACCACTATCAGCACAGGTGTGTAATATGCATTATACTTAATAATAGATTTAAATGATTTTAGAACTATAATGCAAGCAATGATATTACCACATATAGACTATTGTAACGGTGTACTTCATGAACTACCTAAGATACCCCTGCACCCTCTCATAATGGCACAACATACAGCAGCCCGTATCCTCCACAATTCGTGTCTGATCGATCACATAACACCAATCTTACATGATTTACATTGGTTACCCATTCAAAGCCGCATAAAATACAAGTTATTAATGACAACTTTCAAAATCATTAGAAAGATTGCTCCCCCAACCCTATCACAATTAATCAAAGTGGCACCCAACGATCACCAACTAAGAGGGCAAATGAGCAATACCCTCACTACCCCATCAGAATACTGAAAAACTAAACAATGCACTAGCAACAGAGCATTTGAATAAATTTCCCCAATGCCCTAGAACACGTTGCCAATGACCCTCCGAAACATTACCGACCTATCCTCCTTCTGTTCACATCTCAAAACACACCTCTTCATTCAACATTTTGGTCAGAATGATACTATAACCTATTCAGACCATACTTAAATAACCACCCCCTTCTCTAACTAACCTCCCTTACCTTTTAATATTGCTATCACCCTCCTTTGAACTTACCATAAATTTTGAATGACATTTTCATTCGTTTGAATTGTAAATAAGTTTTATGTCTAATATTTCTAATGGATTGGAGGAGTGGCCTAGTGGTTGGGGCAAGGTACTTCAGGCCAGAAGGTTGGGGATTCAAATCCCACTAGAGGACAGCAACCTTGGGCCGAATGGACTGGGGTTTCTAGTCCCACAGGTGCTCCTTGTGGTCTTGGGCAAGCCACTTAACCCTCCATAGCCCATGTTCCCTGTAAAATAGTTATCTCCAAGTTATAATGCCCTGTTCAATGTAATTTCAGTTTCTTCAATGTAAACCGCACTGATGCAAAATAGCGCAGTATATAAGAGAATGTAAATAAATAATATTATGTAAATGTTTTGATTACCTTTCAGTACCAGTTATATTGTTAAAATGTTTAATGTACCTATTGTTATAACTGTAAACAGCTACGATTACCTGATATAGCGGTATATGAAACACACACACAAATAAATAAACCACCCATTTGGGCAGCAGCAGAATGGGAAAGTGTTGGCGGTGGAGGATCAAATTTCTGTGACAACGGCAACAACACTAAACTTAAACTGCGTGGAAGAAAGGCCCGGCAATCTACTTCTGTATCTTGCCATAAAAACCCAATGGATAGTCACAACAAAACAAATTGCACTATAGTGCTGGAAGTTGAGATCCCCAGGTCGGAAGGCATTCAACTAGCTACTGGGGAGGAGCTGAAGACTTTTCAGAACAAAGTCAGCATTTATGATTTGGTTGGATCAAAGCCCTCGGGAAGTCTGACTGCTGATGTAGCTGTGAATGAAATGAGAGTCAGAAGCTGTAAAGATGTCTTACATATTGGGACATGGAACACACGAAGCATGAACCAAGGGAAGTTGGAGGTGGTCAAGAATGAAATGGAACGTGTACAACTTGATCTGTTGGTTGTCAGCAAACTGAAATAGACTAGCATCGGGCACTTTGCATCAGATGATCACATGGACTACTATGCTGGAAATGAAAGACAAAGAAGAAATGGTGTTGCAATTATAATAAAGAAGAAACTTGCAAGAACTGTAATGAAATATAATGCAGTCAGTGAATGCTTAATCTCTATTAGTCTATGAGGAATGCCTATCAACACAACTATAATTCAAGTATATGCCCCAACAACAGCTGCAGAAGAGAATGAAATTGATGAGTTTTATGAACAAGTACAAGCTGAAATTGACAGAACATGCAAACAGGATATCCTGATAGTCATGGGTGACTAGATCGCAAAAGTTGGCAACAAAGAAGGCAAAGTGGTTGGAAAATATGGACTTGGCAACAGAAATGAAGCTGGAGAAAGACTGATAGAATTCTGCAAGACCAACGATCTATTTATCTCAAATATCTTCTTCCAGCAACACAAGCAGCAACTGTACACATGGACTTCACCCAATGGATTGTACAAAAATCAAATTGACTACATCTGTGGAAGTCAGCGATGAAAAAGCTCTATAACATCAACAAAGACAAAATCTAGAGCTGACTGTGCTACAAATCACCAACTAGTAGTATGCAAACTCAAGCTAAAGTTGAAAAAGAGCAAACTACTCATGAATGCAGCAAAATATGACCTTGAGAATATACCACTGGAATTTAAAGACTGCCTGCAAAATCGATTTGCTGCTTTAGATACAAATGACAGAGCTCCAGAAGAGTTATGGAATGACAACAAGAAGGTTGTGTTGGAAGAAAGCGAGAAGTCTCTACAAAAGGTGAAAAAGCAAAAGCGGCCAAAATGGATGATGGAAGAAACTCTGAAAATTGCCCAGAAACGCAGAGAAGCTAAAGCCAGAGGAGAAAGAAAGACAATCACAGAACTCAACAGAGATTTCCAATGTGCAGCAAGACAGGACAAGGAAAAGTACTACAATGACACATGCAAGGAAATAAAAGCAGAAATTATTAGAGGAAGAACAAGATTGGCTTTCCTAAAGCTACAAGAGTTAAAGAAAAAATTCCAGCCTCGAATTGTAATGTTACAAGATGCTCAAGGTTATATGTTGAATGATACTGAGAAGATCAAGAAAAGGTAGAAAGAATACACAGAGTTTTTAAATGATAAAGATCAAGTGGACCAACAGCTGTTTCAACCTGTACCTTATGATCTGGAACCAATGGTGATGAAAGAAGACATCAAAGCAGCATTGAAAGCCTTATCAAAGAACAAAGCACCAGGCATTGATGGCATTTCCATAGAAGTATTGCAGCAATCTCATGCAGCTTTTACCATACTTACAAGGCTCTGCCAAGAAATTTGGAAGACAACATCATGGGCAACTGACTGGAAAAGATCTGTGTTTATACCAATAGTAAAGAAAGGTGATCCAACTAACTGTGGAAATTATTGCACAATCGCTCTGATCACACATGTCAGCAAGTGCAAGCAGGGTTCAGGAAAGGGCGAGGAACAAGAGACATCACCGCGGATGTGAGATGGATCCTTGAAAAGACTAAAGAATACAAAAAGGATATCTATTTGTGCTTTATCGACTATAGCACGGCTTTTGACTGTGTAAACCATGAGAAACTCTGGGCCACATTAAGAAGCATGGGTATACCGGAACACCTGATCGTTCTCTTGCACAATCTGTACATTGATCAAGAAGCAACAGTTCAAACGGAACAAGGAGAAACAGAATGGTTTAAAATAAGCAAAGGTGTAAGACAAGGCTGCATACTTTCCCCCTACCTGTTTAATTTATATGCAGAACAAATCATCAGAGAAGCAGGATTGTATGAAGACAACAGAGGTGTGAAGATTGGTGGAAGACTCATCAACAACCTTCGCTATGCTGATGATACCACATTACTGGCTGAAAGTGAAGATGATCTGAAACATTTGCTTCTCATGATCAAGGAACATAGTCTTAAAATGGTCCTGCACCTTAATGTAAAGAAGACAAAGATCACGACAACTGGCAAAATCAATAAGTTAATCGTTGAAGGAGAAGAAATTGAAATCATGGACAACTTTAACCTACTTGGATCAACTATCAATAAAGAAACATAGAAACATAGAAATATGATGACAGAAAAAGACCACATGGCCTATCTAGCTTGTCCTTCCATAACAACAACTACAACAGTCCACTTTTTACCTTTAGAGATCCTTTGTGTTGGTCCCATGCTTTTTTGAATTCAGTTACTGTCCTCATCTCTACCACCTCCACTGGGAGACTATTCCACGGATCCACTACTCTTTCCGTAAAGAAATGTTTCCGCATATCACTCCTGAATCTATCTCCCTTCACCCTCATCCCATGTCCCCTCGTAGCAGAACTTGCTTTCAATTGAAAGAGGCTCTCTCCCTGAACATTTATGCCACGGAGGTATTTGAACATCTCAATCATATCACCTCTATCCCGCCTTTCCTCTAAGGTGTACATATTAAGATCCTTAAGTCTGTCCTCATATGCTTTATAATGAAGCCCATTAATCATTTTAGTAGCAACCCTCTGCACTGACTCCATCCTGTTCACATCCTTTTGAAGGTGCGGTCTCCAGAATTGCACACCATACTCCAAATGAGGTCGCATCAAAGACTTATACAGAGGCATTATCACCTCCTTTTTTCTGCTAGCCATTCCTCTCCGTATGCACCCAAGCATCCTTCTAGCTTTTGCCGTCGCCTTTTCTACCTGTTTAGCTACTTTAAGATCATCAGACACAACCACGCCTAGGTCCCGCTCTTCTTTAGTGGACAAAAGTACTTCACCTCCTATACTGTATTGCTCCCTTGGATTGCTGCAGCCCAAATGCATGACCTTACATTTTTTAACATTAAATCCCAGCTGCCAAATTCTAGACCATTCTTCAAGCTTAGCTAGATCCCTCCTCATGTTATCTACACCTTCCTGAGTGTCTACTCTATTGCAGATTTTGGTATCATCCGCAAAGAGGCAAACCTTACCCGACAGCCCTTCCGCTATATCACTAATAAAGATGTTAAAAAGAATCGGACCAAGGACAGATCCCTGGGGCACACCACTGGTAACATCCTTCTCCTCAGAGTGAGCTCCATTTACTTGTACTCTTTGTCGCCTCCCACCCAACCAATTTCTAACCCAAGCAGTAACTTTAGGGTCCATCCCTAGGGTGCTCAGTTTGTTTATAAGTCGCCTGTGAGGAACAGTGTCAAAGGCTTTACTGAAATCTAAATACACCACATCTAGAGCTCTCCCTCGGTCCAACTCCCTGGTCACCCAGTCAAAGAAATCAATCAGATTTGTCTGACAAGACCTGCCTCTGGTGAATCCATGCTGCCTCGGATCCTGTAATCCGCTGGACTCCAGAAACCTCACTATTTTCTCTTTCAGCAGCGTTTCCAATAATTTACTCACCACTGAAGTTAAACTAACCGGCCTGTAGTTTTCAACCACATCCTTACTTCCGCTTTTGTGTAAAGGCACCACATGAGCCTCTCTCCTGTCCTTTGGCACCACTCCCGACTCCAACGAGGCATTGAAAAGGTCAGTCAGTGGAGTTGCTAGAACGTCCCCAAGTTCCCTCAGTATTCTAGGGTGTATCCCATCCGGTCCCATCGCTTTGTCTACTTTAAGTTGAGCTAGTTTCTCACGAACACAGTCTTCTGAAAATTGTTCAAGATGTCCCTCGCTTCTCTTCTTATTTGTGGGTGTTTTCTGAGGTCCTGCTCCTGGTTCTTCATCTGTGAACACCGAACAAAAATATTTGTTAAACAATTCCGCTTTATCCTTATCAGCTTCTACATATTCCCCCCCTGCACCCTTGAGTCTGACAATACCACTTTTGCCCTTCCTCTTCTCACTAATATATCTGAAAAATGTCTTATCCCCCCATTTTATTGCATTGGCTTTTTCCTCCTCCTTTTGAATCTTTGCCTTCTTGACTACTTTGCTAGCTTCTCTACGTTTTTCCAAATACAGATGCCTGTCTTCCTCTCTCTGTGATCTTTTGTATTTCATGAAGGCCTCCCTCTTTTTCTTCACTTTTTCAGCTACTTCCTTCGAAAACCATAGCGGTCTCCTGTTCCTTTTGCCTTTATTTACCATTTTAACAAAAAGGTTGGTTGCCTTTAAAATACCCCCTTTCAGTTTTGCCCACTGTTTTTCTACATCCCCCAGCTGTTCCCATCCCACTAACGACTCCCTGAGATATTGGCCCATCTTCGCAAAGTTAGTCTTCCTAAAGTCTAAGATCTTCACCTTGGAATGGATTCTAACAGCCCTAGTCCTAATACTGAACCACACCATCTGGTGATCACTGGATGCAAAATGATCTCCCACTACAACATCAGAAACACTTTCACCATTGGTAAGCACCAAGTCCAGTATGGCCCCTTCACGTGTGGGGTCTGTTACTAATTGCCTGAATAGTTTTCCCTGTAGAGAATCCAGGATCTCCTTACTTCTAGATGATACTGCAGCAGGAATGTGCCAATCAACATCTGGCATATTGAAATCTCCTAGCATTAGCACTTCCCCTTTCCTAGCAATGCTGCGTATGTCTTCAATTAACTCTCTGTCCACTTCTTCCTCTTGTGAGGGAGGTCTGTATATCACACCAATGCAAATAGATTTCTCTTTCCCTCTTTCTAGTTTAACCCACAATGCCTCCTCTCTCCCTTTTAAGCTCTGTAATTCCAAAGCTTTAATAGTAGTTTTTACATATAGTGCCACTCCTCCTCCCCTTCTTCCTACCCTGTCCTTTCTGAATAAAGTATAGCCAGGTATAGTTACATCCCAGTCATGGTTTTCTGTGAACCATGTTTCTGTAACTGCCACTAAATCCAAGTCAGCCACTCCCACCAAAGCTTCAACTTCGGGGATCTTATTTCCCATGCTACGGGCATTAATACACACTGCTTTCCATATGTTACCCCTGTTACCCATTTCCATAAAGGTATTTAATGTATCACCTACCTGGGGGCTTTCACTTACCTGGGGGCTTTCTTCACCCATCCCCAACGAATCTAGTTTAAAGCCCTCTTCAGTAGTTTAGCCAGTCTACTACCAAAGATGCGTTGACCTTTCTTGGACAGATGGATGCCATCTCTGCTCTGCTACCCTTGGAACAGCATCCCATGGTCTAGGAAACCAAAACTTTTAACAGTCTTAATCGATACACTCCTTAAAGGGATTGATAATCACAAAAAAGCATTCATACTCCTATTTATTGACATATCAGCTGCATTCGATAGTGTACATCACACTATAATGCTTAATAACCTAAAACAAATAGGTATAAATGCCACGGTACACAAATGGTTCACCTCATATTTACATAAAAGAACGCAAAATGTAAGAATAGCTAATCAAACATCTACCATATATAAACAAGAAATCGGTCTCCCACAAGGCTCGGCACTATCAGCCCTCCTATTTAATATATATATAAAACCAGTTTGTGACATTTTCAAAAAATTCGGTGTACTCTATCATCTATACGCAGATGATATTATGTTATACATTCCATTCACCATCCCTGATGTACCGATAAAACTCCTAACAGATTGCCTTAACGAAGTCACAACCTGGCTAAAAGCGAAAAACCTCCACATAAACCATTCAAAAACAGAAGTATTAATTGTAACAAAAAACCATTCATACGTCCCTCCAACCCACATAACAATACAAAACCATGACATCGTAATAAAAAATGAAATAAGATACCTAGGAGTCATATTAGATACACACCTTACGATGAACACTCACATTAGAAACACTATAAAGAAAATCTACTTCAAACTCAAAATACTCAAGCAACTACGCCCCTTAGTACACTTACAAGATTTCATTAATATAATACAAGCAACCATAACCCCGCACTTTGATTTTTCCAACCTAATCCTCTTAGGTATAACGAAACAAAACATCAAAAGAATACAACTAGCACAGAACGCAGCAGCTAGAATCGTAATGAAAGCACACTCATTCCAGCATATTACTCCAATATTAGCAACCCTGCACTGGCTGCCAATACAAAGCAGGATAATATATAAGACCACAATAACCACATTTAAAGCTCTCAATGGCATGGCTCCAATCCCATTAAGCAAACTTATAAGCAAGGAATCTCAAAAAGTCACTCACAGAAAAGGACACTCAAATAAATTAAGGACTCCTAATGATTTTATAAAAGCAAACAAACTAACTAATAACAGAGCCTTCTCACATGCGGCCCCCCTCATCTGGAACTCCATCCCGGAGGACCTACAATCTACAACAGAAATTATAGAATTCCGCAAAAAACTGAAAACCTATCTCTTTACCATGCACTACAACATCATAGATAATCCATTGATCATCCCAGAAAAAGGCTAAATTACACTCAACTAAGTAAAGCTAAACCTCATAACTTAACAGATATTACACCCACTTGTAAATAACTATGATTTAAATCTAAAGAGCTTACAAACCTGTAATTGTACATAGTTCTTAACCTTGTTCTTGTTCTGTTATGTATTTAACCATTACATTGTTCTGTTATTTATTTAACCATTACATTGTTCTGTTATGTATTTAACTATTACATTGTTTACTGTCAAAAATTGTTCCATGTAAAACAAGCCCTTGCTTTGTTGACTGTTGTTCAATTGTAAACCGCATCTGAACTCTGGAAGATGCGGGATATAAATGATTGTTAAATAAAAATAAATAAATAAATAAAATAAATAAACGCTCTCGAAGACACCATCCACGCAGCCATGCATTCATCTCCAGGATGCGAGCCTCTCTGCCTTGGCCTTTACCCTCAACAGGGAGGATTGAAGAGAACACCAACTGTGCACCTAACTGCTTCACCCTCTGTCCCAGAGCCATGAAGTCACTTTTGATACATTCCGAGGTATACCTGGCAGTATCATTTGTTCCAACATGGATTAGCAACATTGGGTAATAGTCAGTGGGCTTGATGAGTCTCGGCAAACTCTCCGTAACATCTTGGATCTTGGCACCAGGCAGACAGCATACCTCTCTGGACCTTGGCACCAGGCAGACAGCATACCTCTCTGGCTCTGAAGAAGCAACAAGCAGTCAAGAAATCCGACAACGCATTGCTCTTGGCAGAATGGCTATGAAAGACCTTGACAAGATTCTCAAGAGCAGAGATGTCTCTCCATACAAAGATTTGACTCATTCAAGCCATGGTATTTTCAATAACATCATATGGATGTGAAAGCTAGACAGTGAAAAAGATAGACAGGAAGAAAATTGATGCCTTTGAATTATGGTGCTGGCGGCAGACACTGCGTATACCATGGACTGCCCGAAGAACAAACCAGTCAGTACTAGAGGAGATCAAACCTAAGCGTTCTTTAGAAACTCAGATGACAAGACTTCGACTTTCTTACTTTGGACACATCATGCGAAGAGAGAGATCATTAGAGAAAGACATCATGCTTGGCAAGATAGAAGGTCAACACAAAAGAGGAAGGCCAGCAATGAGATGGATCGATACAATAACAGCAGCTATGGGTACCAGTCTGTCAACAATGAGCTGCCTGACTGAAGACTGAACACAATTTAGGACAACTATCCAGAGGGTCACCATGAGTCGACACCGACTCAATGGCACTAAACAACAACAACAACATACAACATACCAGTCCCCTGACACATAGCCTTTCCAGCTGTCGTTGCTGTTTGTCATCTGCCTCTAACTGTTCTGTTTTTAGCATGTATGACCGAGTTCCTGTCCTATCCCACCATTATAGTTCCTTTCTTATAAACTGCTCTGCTGTGCTTTTATTGAAGGGCGGTCAATCAAATCAAATAAACCAGAAACCCTACTACCACTAGTGGTCAAGCTGCAGGGATTGTCTTTCTCCCTCAAAGATTACTGTTCTTAGGTTGATCACCTGCACGATAGATCTCAGTTCCAGACATTAAGTGATCATATAGTCTTTGACAGTTTAATGTAACTGTACTTCTCCTTTTAGCCCTTCTTGTTTCAGCAGTCAGCACATAATGACAGCAGTTAAGCCACATGTGCAGTGAATACAAAAAGCCCTGAAGAGTGATGGGCCTCATTTCCAACAAGGCCGGTGTTGAAATGCCACGGTGGTTGGCTGAATCGCTTAAATATTAGCCATTCAGATAAGGGCTTTGAATATTGGGCTGTATGTGACTTAACAGAAATAATGTTTCTTCTGAATGTCCTACTGTGATATATATTATTATTTCTTTTCTGTTTGCAGTTGGTCCTTGTCCCTTATCTTGTTCATTTGATGATGACCTTTGTCGCTGGACACAATCAGTTGATGACAACTTTGACTGGAGACGTCACAAGGGGCCCACACCAAGTTCTTTAACAGGACCTTCATTTGACCACACTAGTGGAGGTAGGTGCAACATACGCAACATTATACCAAATTAAGGCTCATCTGCTTATTTTTGCTCCAAATATTGAAAGTTTTGATTTCAGTCTCTTCACTCAGCTGCCTTCTGTTTTTGTTTTGATCTAGACCGACATATTACTCTCTACTAGTAGGCTGTGTCCTGTGGACATGGCCCCATGGGATATGGTAAATACAAGAAACTAGGGAAGATCTGAGGAGAACTTCTTCTGAATCATTTTTACAGTATTTCCTGTCACAGAGTTTTACATCCATTGCCTTGTTCACACCTGCTACAGAGCCCTTATTGATAGCTGAGAGAAGAGATTGTGTTTAATTTATTACTAAATGCCAGTATAAAATACCCTTTTTGTTTTACAACTGCATGAAAATCCAGTGTATAGCGGTCATTCTTTTGGCTCATTCGCCCTCTTGTGTCCTGTTGTTTATAGTGGTTGTCATAGATTGGAGTGCAGCCTTTTCACAACGATATTGCCACAGTAAGTGAAAAGAAACGTAATGTCTTCTTCTCTTTTAGATGGTTACTACATCTATATTGAAGGGAACGATGCCGGCAATGGAGCTGTAGCTCGGCTCCTCAGTCCTCGGTGCCATTCCCAGGGGCCTCATTGTTTTCACTTCTGGTATCACATGTTTGGTGTCACTCAATCAATGGCGCTAAAGGTGTCTGTGCTACAGAATGGAGTCCTTCAGCATGTGTGGTCGGAGTTTGGCAATAAGGGAGACAAGTGGTATGTTGGAGAGGTCCTTCTGTTTCTCTCAGGTGATACACAGGTAGGTCAACTGTGTGCGGTGTAGAAGGAAATATGTTTATTCTTCTTTCATAGATGTTTCATGCAAAAGCACATGAAGGGAATCACAAAATATAACTAAACATATATACGCCTGCTATAGACTGTCAGATGCTCAGTGGACACTTAGTGCGCTTAGAAAGAAGGCGATATTTATGAGGCTGATATACTATGCTGCCAAAAAAAATTTCATAGCTTAGTGGCCATATTTTCCAAAATTTAATTATAGAATGCAAATGAGCTTTTAGCTCTTTTAATACCCATAGCTAAATTTCAGAAGAAATTTTTTATGTGTTACCAGCCATGACAAAGCTGTTAAAAGAAGTTAAAAGGAATTATTTTCCCTTTAATGTGGTGTCAGTAAAACGTTGGCTTAGTGTGCCTTTACATGGTCTGGGATTCAATAGTCATACTCCTCCTGCAAGACCCTCCTATGTCTTCTCATCCCTCACCCCAACTCAATCCAGAGTGATCAAATTCAAAAGGGAACAGCACTTATCTCAGATTTTCCATCCCATGTTTTTACTTCCATTTCTAAACAAAGTCCATGCCATCACCCTTCATAAGCAGGGGTGGCCCAAGTGTGATGAGAGGCCCTGTGCGGATACTCATTGTGGGGCCACATTTACATATCCACTGGACCTCATTTGCATAAATTTAATTATTTTATTTTAAAATGTGTATGTTGCTCATCTAAAATTTTAGGTGGTTTTCAAAGGAGACCTTCGCAAGCCTCTTGTTTTGACTGGAAATGACTTAAGGGCATGTTTACTAAATATTAATGTGCGTTAAGTGCAGGAAGACCCATTTATTTCTACCAGTACAGTGGGTACTGGTAGAAATAAATGGGTCTTCCTGCACTTAACGCACATTAATATTTCTAATGCGCATTAATGTTTAGTAAACATGCCTCTTAATGAGTTTGAAATACTATTTGCAAGGACAATGAGGATAAAAAAAAGACTACCGTATTTCTGCATTACTATACTCCGGTGCCAACCGCCAGGCACATTAGGAAGTACTATAAACCCTGCTCATTTGGATCCAATAGCAAACCCGCCATATCATAACAGCACTACAAATAATCACAGAGCACCAAACCCTGCCTATCCAAAGGCAACACTGCAAATATTAAACCAATACATCTCAGAGAATACGAATACATCTCCTACTGGGGAAAGAGAACAAGTGGCACTGTCAAATAGAAACATAAACACAGAGGGAGCTTGACCCTCGCAAAGGTAAACAGGAACGACACAGCAAGCGAGAGATGAGTGAGGTCACAGGTGCTTATTTATTGAAAAAAACCCTACGCGTTTCGGCAACACGCCTTCTTCAGGGGATACGTATCTTAAAAACATGAAACACAAACATATGGTACATATGACCTAGATTGGCCACTGTTGGAAACAGAATACTGGGCTTGATGGACCTTGGTCTGACCCAGTATGGCATATCTTATGTTCTTATGTTCTTATGTACATAAATAAGCAAGGTAATAATATACTAAAATATATAAAATATTTAAATTCAAATGCAAATAGTACTAACAATAAAATCTTATATATATTAAAAAATAATAAATAAATAAACGATGTAACGTTTATTCAATCTTAAAAAACGATGCTAAAAAATATATGTGTTAAGTAAACAATAAATACAAGGACCACAATTAAACCGTGTATAGAAACACACATAATGATAATCATAAAAATTAAACATATTTGAAAGCACATAGTATACATGTTAACGAAAAGATCCAAAGAGACGAGGAAGATGTTGTACTTACAAAGGCACCTTGTGAATGAGTAGTCTTTAAAAAGATGCCAATCAGTCTGATGCTTGAAAGCTAAAAATATACAGAGCATAATATGATAATCATGCCCCAGAGCCAGAAAAAGAGAAAATGAGTTATGTATTGTAAATATGGTAAAGCTTATTGCAAGTATTTATAAAAAGAGTGGGAGGATAAAAATGAAATAAAAATAAAAGTACAAATGTACCGTATGTAACAGAGATGTGCTAACATGTGGAATCTGAAAAGTCAAAACTGTGGAGAGTACCGTGAATTAAAAGACAAAGCAAGTATTTCCCCCCCAAAAAAATAAAAATAAATAAAGATAAAAAATAAAAAATAAAACCTATCTCATTATTAATTATATTTTAAATCTAGGGAAGAAACATCTTGTTCAGTGTAATAGACTGCTTTGGAACTTAGTTGCTGGGCATTCAAAACCGGAGAGTGGAGGACGTAGCCATTTAAAGTGCTAAATGTTTAAAAGATTGTTGGAAAGTACTATATAAAACAAAGCATATGCATTTAAATGTTTGAGCTTGTGTAAAAAACCTCCTGAGGGAAATACACTGTCTGAGTGTGAGAGCAACATGTAATCGACTAAAACCGTAAATATCAGGACTAAATCCAGTGAACTGTAAGAACAGTAATCAAATTGTGCCGTTTGTGAAAGGACTACATGAAAGCCAAAATATGAACTTACCCGAGTGATGAAAGCAGTATGTGGTAGACATAAAAACTTATTTAAAACCGGAGAAACTCCTGGAGGCTTAGTATATAAGGAGCGTGTCCCGACGGCGTCCTTTTGTGTCCTGTACTTTCACGCCCAATTCAATCCAATTAGCATGAAACCACGCATAGCAGTGAACTAGGTAAAAGATTGTGTCAAGTGAGATGTTGTCTAAAAGGTAATCTCCTAGGGCTGTGCTATGGTGCAGAAGAACGTACTGTGGTAACCAAGGATAGTGGACGTGGTGCACCCCTCTCCCAACCCCCAACCCTCCCTCACCCCCCAAGCCCCTTTAATAACCACAATACAACAATAATGGGAATTCAACTGGTCGCAGCTTTATTAATAATAACACAACTTTATCCAACAACATTTCACATTCCTCATCCTAGCCATCCCATCCGCGGCTCCAGGCATCACCAGCCATATGATTAGCAAAGTGACTTCCTTTTGCTTCGGCTGCGGACAGCCCAACAGCTATCTTCAATACCCACCCCTTCTTCCTGCTTCACCATATTACTAGCAAAAGCCCTCCAGGAGTTATCCGGGTCAGGGGTACCCCACCCCCACCCTAGGTATTGCCCAAAGCTCCGGGATCCCGCCTCCCCCCCCCCCAGCTGCGACACCCCCAGCATAAGCCCCTATCCCCCTTAAGGGTGGGCAGGTGGGACGCCGTCTCGACCTCCCGCCGCTCACCAGCACACTGATTCCCTGCCAGCCCCCATGCTCCACAAGCCCTTGCTCCTCTGCTTCTCATTGGCTCCCGCGTGCCTCCATCAACCGCGGGAGCCAATTGATTTAAATGATGTCGCCTGTCACCTTCGTCCCTCTCCCCCCACCACGACTCCCTCTTGCCATCACAACATGCCGCCGGAAGAAGCCCGGTTACACATGGCCAGCGAGTACGTGGCCCCACGGCCATTCCTTAACCGAGGATAATGGACGTGGTGCACCCCTCCCCCAACCCCCAACCGTCCTTCACTCCCCACACCCCTTTAATAACCACAATACAACAATAATGGGAATTCAACTGGTCGCAGCTTTATTAATAATAACACAACTTTATCCAACAACATTTCACATCCCTCATCCTAGCCATCCCATCCGCGGCTCCAGGCATCACCAGCCATATGATTAGCAAACATTAGCGGACAGCCCAACAGCTATCTTCAATACCCACCCCTTCTTCCGGCTTCGCCATATTACTAGCAAAAGCCCCCCAGGGGTTATCCGGGTCAGGGGTACCCCACCCCCACCCTAGGTATTGCCCAAGGCTCCGGACCCCGGAAACCTCTGGGATCCCACCACCGGCTCAGCGGACTCTCGTCTCTGAGCCACCCCCCCCCCCCCCAACGGCTAAGCTGCGACCAGCAAACCCTCCTAACCTCTACTACACAAAACATACTCCAAAGCCTCTTGCCAATCATTCAGGAGCAAGTCTAACCCTATCGGGGATAAATGTATCCATCTTGCCGGAATAAACCCACACAAGCCACCTCCCCCCCACGGATGTAAGATTTGGTATCCCCCATGCTCAGATATCCAGCAGCCAATCTGGCGATTGATTTTTATCAATCCCCTTGACCACCGTCGCTGAGCCCAGCAAGCAGGCCTTGGAATAATGTCTGACCATAATAACATTACCTCATTAAACATTAGTAAAACCTCCCCCAAATCACGCTTTGCAGCTCGAAGCATTTGTTTACATGTCCATGCGCTGAGATCATTGTCTCCCAAATGTAGCAATATCATTGCCGGGAGTCTCTGATTGCGCCCATGGTGCCGAAGCAAAGGCAACAACTGCGTCCATCGAAGACCGCATTCACCCAGCCATAAGACGGTCACCTCTTTGTCATCCAGTCCAATATTAGGCCCCATCGGCCGTCGCACTGCTCGTTGCCCAGCCCAATGAACAAATGAATGGCCAATCAACCAGCAAACACGCGGACTGCTTCCCCCATCTGAAAGAAAATTCACAGTTAGCAGCTAATAAGCCATCCCTTTGTCCAGACACACATACCCTTGGAATGCCCGCGACCGCCACCTACCTATCCGCTGTATCTCTTGCTCCTCAAAACCCGCCACTGCTGCACTGGTTGCTGCACCAATGCGAAAGGAGTGGGGTGCATACTGTCGTGGATCCACACCTATGTTGCCCAGTGCCAACCGCAAAACCGTTGAAAACTGATAACGCGTCAGCGGGCATGCGTCCGCATGCACAAAGAGCCCACCCTCTCCTATCGGCTGCACTCTCAAGTACGCTTTCAGTGCCAACACCGGACAAGTGGAAGCCCCATCCACCGCCCTTAGCACCACCCATGTTCCCTTTCCCAGCTGATCCGTCTTGGATCATGTCAGCCATATCCTGAGCTCCACACCCCCCAAGCTCACATGCTGCTGCCGCATACCTTCTCCCTTCCCTGTCCTACTAGATTCTGCCACAAGCTTGCCAATGCGGAACGCTCCAAAAAACGCCACACAAAACACCGCCTGAAAAAGGATGCCTTCATATTTCGAAGTCGCCACTCCGCCACTAGGGGCAACGCGGCACACAACCTCACGAGCACAGCATGCATAATTGGTCGTCTGCCATCACCTGGGATGGGGCACGACCGCTCCGAGCCATGTAATAACCGGTGAGTCAGAAACCCACCAACCGGGATGCTCCAACTGCACGCTCTGGCGAAGAAAGCAAACCCCGCCAGATGCGTCCGCACCGTTGCTCTGGATACCCCCCCCAAATTGGCCGCCACCACATATTGTCCCAAGAGCTGATCAGACATCCTTCCGCACTGCCAACCATGGGCTCTCAAGAAGTCCGTCACTCTGCTGTATCCTTGTCGGTAGGCCACCCAGGTCGCCGGTGACACTGAACTCCGCAGCAAAGACATCATTTCTTAAGGTCAATCTGCCATAAGTAGTCAGGGACCGTTGCTCCCTCGATGTCCACCTCTGGTGCGAGAGTCCAAAAAATATCCCACTTGAAACGGGAAAGAACATCCGCAATTCTGTTAGTACAACCTGGAATGTGCCGCGCTCTAACTACTACATTCAAATGTAAACATGCGAGCACTAACTCTCTCATCAATGCCACTACTTGGAGGCAACGAGGCGCATACCTGTTAACGACACTAACTACCGCCTCATTGTCGCAACACCAGACTACTTTGCGATTGCGCAACCTCTCCAGCCACAATTCCAACACTACCAACATTGGAAACAGCTCTAAAAATGCTATGTTAGCTGTTAATCTCTCCTCACGCCACCCCTGCGGCCAGGCTTCCGCACACCACACACCCCCAAAGTAGATCTCCAATCCCAGCCCCCCGCCACATCCGTGAATAGCTGCAAGTCAAAACTGGAAATCTCTGCCTCCCTCAGGACCGTCGTTCCATTAAACTCTTCCAAAAACACAGCCCACACTCCCAAATCGGCCCGCAGTTCCTTTGCTAGCCGTATATGATGATGAGGTTTTCTCACACCCGCCGTAGCCGCCGATAATCGCCGTAAAAACACGCGGCCCATCAGAATAATTCGGCAAGCAAAATTTAAAGAACCAATCAAGGCCTGCCTCTCCTAAAGCGTTATCCTGCGTGATCCCAATACATCAGCCACTAACACGCGCAGCCGACCCACCTTCTCCACCAGCAAGCGGGCCTCCATTATTCCCGTATCCAGCACCACACCTAAAAACGTAATACACGTCGACGGGCCCTCTGTTTTCTCTGCAGCCAGTGGTATGCCCCAGTCATGGGACAATTCCACGAATCCCTTCAGTAACTCCTGGCATTTTTCTGACTTAGCCTCCCCAACAAAAAGAAAGTCATCCAGGTAATGCACTACATTCACGTATCCGACCAGCTCAACCAGTGCCCAATGCAGGAAGGTACTGAATTTTTCAAAATATGCACAGGAAATCGAACAGCCCATCGGCATACATTTATCAAAATAACCATTACCCTCAACACGGAACCCCAACAAATGAAACAATGATGGGTGCACTGGGAGTAACCGAAAAGCAGATTCAATGTCCACCTTTGCCATCAGGCAACCGGGACCACATCTTCTCACCAAGTCTACCGCCACATCAAAGGAAGCATAATGAACCGTACACAATTCCCTCGGTATGTGATCGTTCACTGACGCTCCCGCTGGGCTAGATAGGTTATGAATCAGCCTGAATATCCCAGGCTCTTTTTTCGGTATGATTCCCAATGGGGAAACCACAAAGTTCGAGAACGGCGCTGCCGAAAATGGGCCTGCAATCCGGCCCAATTCTAACTCTACCCGCAACTTTTTCCTCACCATGTTAGAAAAGCGCCGCACCGAGGCCGAATTCCGAACCTGTCCCAGTAAACCACTCCCCTCCGCAGGTATGACAAAACCCTCTTTGAACCCTTTTTCCAACAACTCCCTGTCCTTTTGCTATGGATACCGCTTGAGCCATCTGTAGCGTCTCACACCGTCAAGGCAAGGCTCCACAATTCATTGCTGCTTGGATCGCAATGAGGGGGTGGGGAATGGTCCTTTTTTAACACACTTGATTGCTGCGTGTCCCCCATTACAGATGGAACAAGCATGTCGGAACTTACAGTCTGGAAATGGACATGATGCTTTGTTGAATCGCCAGCAGACGTCGCCCACCCTACCACTGGCCGGTCACTGCAGGTGCGAAGGTCCCCCTGCTCGAAAGGACCGCCCCATCCCTGTCCCTCCCAGTGCCCCAGTCTTAACACCACTTCCTCCCCCGGTCCCTGACCTCACTGACATTTGTGTTAGCCATAAATTAATATCCTGTGTCCTCCACGATAATGAGTTATTCTCCTCCATTTTATCTCGGAACTTCTCATCATAGTTGAGCCATGCCCAACCCTCATGTGTCTGCGCCGCCTCTAAAATGGAATCCGCATAGGCCAGCAACATACCGTAATGCTCAGGATGGTGATGGCCCCACACACTAGCTAAACACAAGAAGGCTCTCATCCAGTTGAGGACATTACGCGTCACCTTTCTGACCCTCCCAGCCTTCTTGTCCTCCTTCCTCTTCTTTCTACTCTCCCCCGACCTCTTCCTACCTTCCAACAGCCGAAAAATATCGATGTAACGTCTTTTACGAATCTTCCTGCGCAGCTTCTTTGGAACACCTTCCCATAATTCGGCAAATGAGGCTAGCGTAGGTGTCCCCCCCCCCCCGGACCCTCCCTTTCCCGCCCCACCGGTGCCCCCCACCCTGACTTGTAGCACTATATAAATGCTCAGCTGTAGTAGTAGTAGATCAGGAGAACATCGTCAATATATTGCTTCCAAAGTTTAATTTGTGCTGTAAAGGGGTGATTGGTCAAAAACGTTTGTTCAAAGTTAGCAACATATAAGTTAGCCACATCTGGAGCCATTCAGGATCCCATAGCCACTCTTTTGAACTGTTTGTAAAAGACGCCTCTAAAACAGAAAAGGTTTTCAGTCATAGCTAGGCTTGTTGTCTGGAGCAAGAAAAAGGATGGGATGCGTACAGGTCTCTCCCTACAGAAAAGCGTATTTCCAATTATATTCAAGGCAGCTTTCTGGGGAATGTTGGTATATAAAGACGATATGTCAAGAGTAACTAAAATCAACTGGTCATGATAACCTTCAAAATCATGTAGAATATTAATAATGTGGGAGGAGTCATGAACATAAGAACTGACCTGGGTCACAAAAGGCCTCAGGGAAATGTCTAAAAATTTTGAGAGCGGTTCTAAAAGCGAGCCTATGGCAGACACAATAGGGCATCCTGGAGGGTTATCAATGGATTTGTGTATTTTAGGCAACATAAATATAGTAGGAGTAACTGCATGCTGTACTGTGAGAAAATAAATTTCTTTTTTGGTGAGGTATCCTGCTTGTTGTCCTATATAGATTAAAAGGGTACAATTAGGGAAAGGTAGTT
This sequence comes from Ichthyophis bannanicus, assembly GCA_033557465.1. Lineage (NCBI taxonomy): Eukaryota > Metazoa > Chordata > Amphibia > Gymnophiona > Ichthyophiidae > Ichthyophis > Ichthyophis bannanicus. The sequence continues at coordinate 485,743,517 of CM066038.1, read as the reverse complement.
CCTTTGGAAAATCCCAGATAAGTCCCTAACGCATCCAGATGCTATGTGGTTATCATCGGGGTGTGTTGGGGCATTCCGGGAAGGAATGGGGTCGGAGGTTTTTCTCGCCTATCTTTCAGGTACAGAGGCTAAGCGGGTAGCATCGAAAATCGGTTACCTTTTTAGCCTTGGTGGCTGCCGCACATCCAAACAAACCCGGATTTAATCCGGGTTAAGGGGATCAGCAGGCAGGCCATGCACCGACGTGGAACATAGCTGGCCTAACTGAAAATCAGGCTCAAGGAGAACAAGTGATCAGGATCCAAAAATCAGTCACAAAGAGGCGCGCCTTTTGCATGGATTTGAAAAGGGGGAGAGGTGAAGCCCAACGTACACATGTGGATAGTTTGTTCCAAGCATAAGGAGCCACAAGGTGAAAGGATCAAAGTTTGGAGTTGGCAGTGGAGGAAAATGGCATAGAGTGAAGGGAGCCAGTGGAAGAGCAGAGTTCATGAGGAGCGATATAGGGAGAGAGGAGAGAAGAAAGGTAGTGAGGAGCAATAGAATGAATGCATTTAAGGGTCAAAAGGAGAAGTTTGAATTGGATACGGAAACGGAGCAAATGAAGTGCGGTATCCCTCAAGGGTCTGTCCTCGCTCCTCTCCTGTTCAATATTTTCCCGACTCCCTTAACACTCCTGGTTCAACAATTTGGTATCTCCGTGTACTATTACGCAGATGATATCATTCTTCTTCACCATATTGATTCCTCCACCCCTGACATCACACCCCTCAAATCCAGCCTTTCCTGCATCGTCTCGTGGATGTCCTCTAACTACCTCCATGTCAACCTTTCCAAAACCATGGCTATCTGGTTCACCTTTGGTGGTCCCACACCTGCTATCACCTCCTTGCTTTCTTCTTACCCCATCCCCATTGTTTCTACCCTACGCTTCCTCAATGTCACTCTGATTCCCCTTGTCATTTCAGGATCACATCTCATCTTTAGTACAATGTTCATTTCATTTAAGACAAATTCATTCTGTCCGTCCCTTCCTCCCTATCTCCTTCCTGACTACTCTGCTCCTCTCCCTTGTTGTGTCTAATCTGGACTACTGTAATGTCTCTATAGCTGGCTTCCCTCATTATCAACTGCACAGACTTCAACTTGTACAGAACACGGCGGCCCGCATCCTCACCCACGCCACCCACTTAGGTCATGTCACCCCCTTCTTATCCATCTCCATTGGCTCCCTGTAGCTTTCAGGAGGAGGAGGAGTGGCCTAGTGGTTGGGGCAAGGTACTTCAGGCCGGAAGGTTGGGGGTTCAAATCCCACTAGAGGACAGCAACCTTGGGCCGGAAGGACTGGGGTTTCTAGTCCAACAGGTGCTCCTTGTGGTCTTGGGCAAGCCACTTAACCCTCCATAGCCCATGTTCCCTGTAAAATAGTTATCTCCAAGTTATAATACCCTGTTCAATGTAATTTCAGTTTGTTCAATGTAAACCGCACTGATGCAGAATAGCACAGTATATAAGAGAATGTAAATAAATATAAAATACTCACCTTCATCCACAAAGCAATTCACACTGGACTGCCTCAATACCTTTCCAATCTGGTTCGCCTAAACACTCCCCAGTGCTCACTCAGGTCCATTCACTCTAACCGCATGTCACTCCCTTCCCCTCTCAGGCCCACCTAGAGTCCACCCTGTCCTCTGCCTTCTTGTTCCTTGGCCCCAGGCTCTGGAACTCGCTCCCATCAGTCTTCCGCTTGGAGCCCTCATTTAACAGTTTTAAAGCAAGGCTAAAGACTCCCCATTTCTATACCGCCTTTGACCTAATCCCCCCATCCTCTCCTCCCCATTTCCCTCCCTAGAGACGTCATATCCCCCCTACCTAAGGCCTCCCTGTTAGCTCTTTCTTTCTACTGTATCTCTTTCCTGTCCGGCCACTGGCATGCTCTTTCTTTTTCTAGCAGCCTTAATCATGTATTGTACACTGCTCTAATACTCACGTGTAGGCGGTATATTAAGTGATGAATAATGATAAAGATAAACGATAAAGATTTGAGAAGATGGGTTATAGGAGTATACCGGGACTGGTGGAAGGTTAGCCATGCAGCGGAGTTCTGAACTGATTAAAGGGGAGATGACTGAGAGGGAGACTACCAAAGAGGAGGTTGCAAATCCAACATTTCTATTTTGTTCATTTTAATTGACATTTTACAAATGAAGCCCAAGTGCAATCTGAGACGTCCAAACCAGAACGTCTGAAAAAGAGGCACATCCAAGTTCAGATGATTTCACAAATGTAGAAGTGCCTGATTCGGACATCTGTGGTGGCGTCTACATAGACATCCCCAGAATAGTACTGCAGATGGGGGATATCTAGGAATAGCCTAATGGTTAGAGCAGTGGGCTGGAAGCAGGGTTCAAATCCCAATGCTGCTATCATAGTGACCGTGCAGAATACTGGGGATCATGGAGTGCCATATTCCTTACACCCTTTGGATATTTTAGGGCCAAAACAAGCACTTTCCTGGTGTCTCTTTGTGCATGGAGCAGTTCTAAACTTGGACAGGGTCACGGACATCCCCAATGTTTCCAAAATCAAGCTGGGACATCTAAGTCCATTGCACCGTCCCAGACACACCTCCACCTGCCTGTTTGGATGTCCCTGCATTGGAGACTTCTTTAAAAGCTGGTTGTAAAATGGCTTCAGGAACGTTTGCGTGATTTGGATGTCTGCATGAATGTTTTCGGACATCCAAATTGTGACTAAGGCTTTTAAAATGACCCCCTTTATTTTTAAAAGGACATTAAAAATTAATTAAATAGCTTCCAATTTGTTTTCCTATAAAGAGCCTTGCCCCCTCTGTAACAACACAAAATCAAAAGTGGACCATCTTCCCATTCCCCAGTCCTCATTCTCCTCTCCCTTATTCTCACCCCATCCTGGTTGAAAGCGGGGCAGGAACGTTTGCCAACTCCTCCTGACCTGCTGGTGAAGCAATCAAAAATGATTCATTCAAAATGTATCTCATTAAAATAACTTCATGTTTATGGTAAATAGTTAACACCCACATCTAATCTTCCATAGATCATTCTAGAAGGTGTGAGGGGCAATGACTACCGCAGTGATGTTGCCGTGGACGATATTTCCATAGCGCGAGGATACTGCCCAGGTGAGCAAGACGTTCTGTGTTATATCATCTTGTCTACTTCTAGAAGTAATGCACCTCATTATATCACTGGTTGTATGACCACTTACCTGCACCAGAGAAACTGGGACAATACACAGCATTCCAGGAATTATTTACAGTTCAAATTTAACTCATTGTGGCTCTGATTTTATAACAGGTTGCCTATATGTGAGGTCTAAAAAAATTGTCTATTTTAAGCCCATTTTATAAAGCAAACATAGGTGCCTAAGTGACTTTATAGAAAAGATTCCCGGATTCAGCCCCAACAGTGTAGAAATGCTGATGACACAATTGCACCAGCTCCAAATCTGGTATAATTGTGTGCATGAAATATACGAGTATATCCAGTTATTTTGTATAATACGGTAACCCGATAACATAATGAATTACAGCAGACAATGATCAGCATGGTCCATCTAGACTGTCCCGTGAGCAGTTTTCCTGTTAAGCAGCTTGAAGTTGTGCGGGAGTCCCCTACGGACATCCCTGCCGGTGGGGGGAGATGCAACGCGATAAGGTTTAAAATTGTGAGGCAAATACAGGATCTGAAAGATGGGCAGGTCAACAACATTTCCTTTTTCATTTCTAGTGATCTTCATTACTTTTAATGGTTGGCCTAGAGCTTAAATGTTCTTGAGCTCTGTGGGAAAATCTTCCTGGAATTTTTGCCTTTTTAATCTATTGACTCCTTTACTAAAGGCTTATTCGGGCTGTCCTGTCCACTAGGCAAAATAGGTGGTGCCTAGGGAGGCAGACCCTGGAAGGGGAATCAATACCTGTCCATGAAGTGGTGCAAAACTGCCACTTCAGCGCTGCAGCAAACTTACATAAGAACATAAGAAATGGCATACTGGGTCAGACCAAGGTACGGTACGTCAAGCTCAGCGTCCTCTTTCCAACAGTGGCCAATCCAGATGACACGTATCTGGCAGGTTCCCAAAGAGGCACACGGGTTCCACAATGCTTGTTCCGGGGCAAGCAGTGGATTTCCCAATTCCTCTTTAATAATGGTAAATGGATGTTTCCTCCAGGAACTTCTCCAACCATCTTTAAACCCAGCTACGCTAACAACTTTTACTACATCCTCCGGTAATGAATTCCAGAGCTTGTTTACACATTGAGTTAAAAAATATTTTCTCTTATTATTCTTAAATGGGTTGTATGACACATAAGTCATCTAGTCTTTCTACTTTTTGATGGCATAAACAACCAATCTATGTTTAGCCCTTCCATTCCATTCATTGATTTATTGACTTCTATCTTACCCCCCTCAGCCTTCCCTTTCAAAGTTGGAGCCCTAACCTTTTAAGCCTCTCCTCATAGGGGTATCTTTCCATTCCCTTTACCATTTTTGTCTCTCTTCTCTGTACCTTTTCTAATTCAGCTGTATCTTTTTTAAGATATGGCGACCAGAATTGCACACAATATTTTCTTTAAAATGTTTGCACGCTTGTGCATGGTTATGGCTTGCCGCTCCTGCCCCCTTCAAGGATGCTGTGTCGGAGTGGGGCAAGTGAAGCAGACCATGAGCAAACATGCGTGCGGCACTTTAAGTTCCAATGACTCCCTGAACCTCCCCCTTAGAGACCCCAACTCACCCTCTCTAGCCAACTCTAACTGTGTAAATAGTTTTGAGGCCTTATTTTATTTATTTAACAATTTTTCTTTGTCCAAAAACGATTTACATCGAACAACATAACATAGTCTCAATGGATTTGTTTTACAATAAATAGGGAGAAATAACTTGGAGATAAATATGGGGTTAACAAAAAAACAGGGAGGGAATAGGTTACAGTTGGACAATGGGTCGAATAAGTGGGGGAAGAACATTTATATTACAGGGGGAGATCATGTAAACCATTTTGACTGGTAGAAAAATGGCATAGGAAAACCTGTGAAATAAATAATAAATACATGAATAGAAACAGTACTGAAGAGGTAGTTCAGCCACTGCTTCAGCACAAGGAAAATGTGGGTGCTGGGGGGGCAGCATGGTGGGCCAGGTGGTGGTACAGTCCTGGGAGGGTCAGTACAGAGGAGGGTCCGTCTAGAGTGACAGAAACTCAAGGACTAGCAGTGGGCATACTCCAAAGACTTTTCTTTTGCAGTGTTTTTGTGCCAGAAATTCTGTGAAAACATGTCTAAGTATGCTATCAGAAACATTTACCAAGCCTAAACCTGATCCTCCTTGTCCAATCTCCAGGCCGCTCAGTTTATTCATAAACCTCCTACGACAAACAGTATCAAATGCTTTGTTGACATCTAAGTAGACCACAGGAATGGAGGAGGAGGCTGAAGGTTAGAGCACCAGGTTAGAGCACCAGGGTTCAATTCCCACTAGCACTCCTTGTGGCTTTGGCAAGTCACGTTACCTTCCATTGCCTCAGAAGAAAGGCCTGGCAATCTACTTCTGGCCATACTGACAAGAAATTCCAGTTGCAGTTGGGTCCTTTAAAGGTCCCACCAGAACCTCTCTGAGCTCTCTCAGTATCTCGGATGACTCATCATTGCACATAATCTTATAGGGAGGTAACTCTTACGAGTGCAGCCCTTGCATGCCTAAAAATGCAAATACATCAAGAAACTGCTTTGGAAGGGTCTATAGCAGGGTACTCAAACCGGTCCTTGAGCTCCATACAAGAGATCTTGTTTTCACATATTCACAGTGAATACTATTTCCATAGATTTGACCTCAAAATCAAGTGAATTTGCATATTCTGGTTATTTTGAAGACCGGCCTTTTGATGAATTCTGAAGACAAGATGTGCAACCCTGGGACACAATGTTACTATTAGTTGATTGAGAACTGAATAAACATTTTATTAAACAAAGTCGAATGAATGTCTACATCAGTGGTTCTCAACCCAATCCTCTGGGACTCCCAGGCCAGTCAGGTTTTCATGGGATAGATCTGCATACAATGGAAGCAGTGAATGCAGATCTATCTCATGTATATTCATTGTGGATATGCTGAAAACCTGAAAGGCCTGGAGGCCCCAGAGGACTGGGTTAAGAACCACTGGTCTACATAAACACTATGGTTTGTGAAACTATCACTAAAAACCTAGAATTAAATGTAGTTAAATCACTAAAGAACTGATGAATTTATACAATTATGAATCGTGTTTTCCATATACAGGACCAATTCCAACCACAACTCCAACGACTTCTACAGCAACAGTACATCTCACTTCAGGTAATTATCAGTGAAAGAGCTTCTTCCAGGATCTTTACTAATTACATCACTAGTGGGAGCTGGAAATGTTTACATCATTTCTAATAAGAAAAATATAACTCTATTTAGCTTAGTTAGAAGAAAGTGTCCACATTAGCGTCATTTGTGTAGTAGTTGCTTTGAGTGTAAGAGGCTCTGCTTCAACCTTTTTTTTAAAGTTTGCTATGCATTTATGTAGTATGAAATACAGGTACTTATTCTATGAAAATCTTGATATAGGGGTGAAAACTATTCAGCTACAGCTCACAAGCTAAAAGAAATCTGACCGACCCAGTGATCCGGCAAGACAAATAATTCCTGCATCCATTTCCCTCCTTCCTTTCCTTTTGCAGCTTCTTGTGTGGTTGAAGGCGACCCTCATTACTACACCTTTGACAAGCAAGTCCATCATTTCATGGGAACCTGCAAATACACATTATCTCAGCTGTGTAATGATACCAGTCTGCCATACTTCAACGTTGAAGCAGCAAATGAATACCGAGGAGGCAACACGCATGTTTCCTATGTCAAATATGTCGACATTGATGTGCATGGCTACATGATCACACTGGACAAGAACAGAGGCGTTAAAGTAAGCAGGATAGACTGATTACACAGGTACACTAAAAAAAATTTTTTTTAAACTGCCTCTAATGTTTTGATTGATTTTTACGTTTTTTGGTGCGCTGAATCCAAATCTGGTAACCAATTTGCTCCATCACGTACAGATTTTTTGCTACATTGGGTTAGCAGTTTGAGGTGAACGTTTCAGATTGAGTGCGATCGAGATAAAAGTTTCTTGGATGAATTCTTTATGCTAATTGTTTAGTAGTTATTCAAATAAGAATAAAGAAAATTGTAACAAGGCAGCACATAAGAATAGAGTAGAGTAATGTCAACAAAACACACTGTGATGGTAGCAAAATTGTCTGCACTTAAAACAGCCACATACATGTGCACAAACATTGAGCATATAAGAGCGAGGTTAGACACAAAGCAAAGCAAAGAAATGTGCAAAAAATGTTGTACAGGTATGTATGTAAGAATAGAAAACGCAAACCGCACCATTGCAATACATGAAGACAAACACCCGATGGTGTGAAAATAAAATTCTAATAAATGAGATCCGACACTGTGGTAATAACTAGCAAATTTTTATTTCAAAGTTTAGTAAAAACACGATATTTGTCAACACAGTTTAGATTTTAAAGTCATTCTTGGGTCAATCAATCTCCTGGTGGGCCCGTTTCTTCTTCCCCCGAATGCTTCTCTTGGTGCGCTGCTTGGCGTATTTTTCATCTGGGGTTTCCCGCAGCAGCAACCAGCAGAAATCAGCCATCATAGTGGTGTTCCATCTTCCTTGGTACCTTCTCTCTGCGTCCTTGATGTCCTGGTGAAACCTTTCACCTTGTTCTTCACTGTACGCCCCCAAGTTTTCGGGAAAGTAGTTCACATGGGAGTGCAAGAAATGGACTTTCAGGCTCATGTTACAGCCTTGTTCTTTGAAGGCATTGAGCATCCTGGCAACAATATCCTTATAGTTCTCATCCCGCCTGTTCCCCAAGAATTTGAGAACAACATCCTTGAAGGAATCCCAGGCTTCTTTTTCCTTCTCAGACATCGTTTCAGCGAATGCTCCATCTGAAATGAGTTTCCTTATATCAGGGCCAACAAACACTCCTTCCTTTAGCTTTGCTTCAGAAAGTCGGGGGAACTTTGAGCAAAGGTACCGAAAGCACTCACCATCTTTTGGAAGGGACTTGATGAATTGCTTAATGAGACCCAACTTAATGTGGAGAGGTGGTAATAGAATTTTATCACGAGGTACCAAGCTCTCATGAAGAACATTTTTCTCACCGGGTCTCAAATACTCCCGAATTGGCCAGTCTTTTTTCCCCCAGTGTAGGTCGCGGGCCCGGCTATCCCACAAGCAAAGGAAGCAGGGATATTTGGTGAAACCGGATTGCTGCCCTAATAGCATGGATAGAATTTTAAAGTCTCCACAAATCATCCACTTATGCTCATCATAACGAATCTTCTGAAGAATCGGGGCCAAATTCTCATATTTTTCTTGGAGAATAACAGAGTGAGCAATAGGAACTGAAGCAAATGTGTTGCCATTATGAAGAAGAACACCTTTTATGCTGTCTTTTGACGAATCAATGAACAGCCGCCATTCAGCAGGATCATACTTGAGTTTAAACTTTTCCATCACTCCGTATATATCGTTGCAAAATACCAAATCTTCCTCTTTGCTGAAATACTTCAAAAATTGTGTCTCGCGGTTGCGGTACCAATAAAAAGTTGTTCCTGGTGACAATAGATTTTTCTGTTTAAGCCGAGAACCTAGCAGTTGGGCAGCATCTTTTGGGAGTCCTAAATCCCGGACTAAATCATTCAATTCAGCTTGAGAGAAAAGTTCAGGTTTCGGATCTGGTTCAGTTTCAAACTCGGAAGTACTGGACTCATCGGGAAAAGCCATCTGATGAGTCTCATCATGATCAGAACCATCCACACAAATATGATCCAAAGATTTTGGTGGTTCAGGCACAGGTACTTCGTTGCTATGAGGCATAGGCCTAATTGCTGAGGGAAGGTTGGGGTAACTTATTACGTTCTTATTTTTTAAGTTGTATACCTTCACAATGCAAGAGCAAAAATAGCAGTCATTGCTGTGGTCTCTTTGTTCACGCCACATCATAGGTATTCCGAAACGAAATGCTTGTTTTTTACCTTTCATCCATAAGCGTAGATCTTCCTCACATGTCTTGCACACTTTGTGAGGAGCCCACGGTTTGTCTTGATCGCCTAACTTCAAACCGAAATAGGCGAAATATACTTTTTTAATAAATGCAGAAATGTTCCTCTGCCGCTTTTTCACGGTATATTCCCCACAAATAAAACAAAAACTGTCCGGAGAGTTGACGCAACCTCTGGCTCTGTGAGCCATCACAAATACACAGCACTGCAAACTACAACTGTAGTGAACCACTTCGGAATAAAGCTGGATTATGACTGAGCAAACAAAGGTAATAATGAACTTGCAAGAAACTGAAATTTGATAGGAACGTTCATGTCGCAACCACCGTGTTTGAGCGAGCGAACGAGGCGAGGCGAACAGGAAAGAACATGCGCCAGCGCGAGTACTGGATTTAGCCCCCCGCCTCCCAATTGTCCTGTTAATGTATAAAATGAATACAAAACACTCTAAAATATCATGAGGGAGTGTTTCTAGTTAGTTAACCATTACAACCTCTATTTTGGGCCAAGAAAATAAACTGCAGTCGGCTAAAAAGAAATTATGTGAACATTCCTTATATGGGTAAGAAATCTAATTTTGCAAGAAAACGTGACGTGATGGAACATTTTGGCTATTTTTCCTGGATTCAGCACCCCAAAATCTATAGGAATCAGTTGCAAAACTGGAGGCAGTTTTTTGGTAGTGTACCTGTGTTATTAGTTGTAATAAGAAGCCGTGAGAAATGTGTTTGATCATGAGCAAATTATTCCAATGAGACATTTGTATCTACAGGTTAATGGAAAATCAGAAATTCTGCCTATAAACTACTTACCAGGTGTTCAGGTTTTCCTGAGTGGACAGTACGTTCTTCTGACCACAGACTTTGGACTGAAAGTGAGATTTGACGGCAATCACAGAGTAGAAGTGACTCTTCCCAGCAACTACCAAGGCAAAGTTTGTGGAATGTGTGGAAATTATAATGGCAACCATCTCGATGACTTCTTAAATCCAGATGGACAAGTCGAACCAGATTCTGTCAGTCTTGGTAACAGCTGGCAGGTTGCAAATGATACCAGGTTGGTTGCCTATTGCAGAAAATCCTATTTCTGCAGAGAATTATGCAAAGAATTTATAAGAAATGCTGCCTTTATGAGGAGAACATCCCAAGCACAAGACTCAAAATATAGGAGCATAGTCAGACATTGAGAAAAACACTTCTTTAGCAATCCGCACACATATAAGTGTTGGGTTTTGTAAAATGTAGATGGTGATTTTATTACCGGGCATCTAGGTTTAGCAAGCAGATATACACCTATTTTATGTCTAGTTTATATAATCAAGTATGGGCATGCTGACCTTTATAAAATAAAACAAAAGAAATTGTCAGATCAAACAGGCTGACATGCAAATCACAGAAATTCTGTGGGAAACTGGCACTGTTCCCATCCTTATAAGGAACTTTAATTGGGAGATTCCACAAAGCAGAATATTAAATTTGTTAGCTATTCAACACTCAGCAAAGCACAAAAAAAAATCAATACTAGCACCATCTCCAAGGGTCTCTTTTCATTCCTTGCAGCTGTTCTCCTGGATATGACCATGAGCCAAACTGTACTGCGGAGGAGAAACATATCATTGAAAGCAGCAGCTTCTGTGGAATCCTCACTGATAAAAATGGGCCTTTCAAGTGGTGCCATCCTGTCTTACCCCCAGGCACTTACCTCTCAAACTGTATTTATGACTCGTGTGAACTGCAGATGGATCCCGACTCACTGTGCCGGAGTCTGCAGTCTTATGCTGACGCGTGCCAAGCACATGGAGTGAAGCTAGAGCCCTGGAGGAATGCAACCTTCTGTCGTACGTACAGAAATAGCCACTCTCCTCGTCCATTCTTTACTAATCATTAATTTAATAAATGATTGATCTTCTTCTAGCACAGGGGTTCTCAACCCAGTCCTAGAAACACACAACCAGTCATGTTTTCAGGATAACTATAATGAATATGCATGAGAGAGACTTGCTTGCCCTGCCTCCGTTGTATGCAAAGCTCTCTCATGCATATTGTCACACCTCATCCGCCCCAGCCTTGACTGCTGGTATGGTTTGGCTCATGAGGGTGGTAGTTGTGCCGTGCTTGTATCTATACAAATCACACATAAGACTTTCTCTTCTTTCAGGGTTTTATTCCCCGTCCCTTTGAGGTTTTCTTCTTTAACAACAGAAAGTAATAGCCTAACTTGGCTTATAACATAAAGTAACTGGATAACACAAATAGCTTTCTTCAGCATATAACGTCAAACAAAGGAAAAGAACAAACAGCCTACTTTGTCTGTTTGGCTAGGGAGAGAGAGAGAGTTTGTAGCCTTTGCTACCTGCCTATGGAATTAAGGTTACACAAACCTTTACCTTAAGGAGTATTCAGGTTCTTTTGTAGTAAGAGAACATTCCATTAATTCTGTATCTTCTAATGCACCAGAATCTTCATATTCCATCAATTCTGGTCCGGAGGAATCTGCATTGCTCACTTCTAATGTGGAATAAAAGTATGGCAGATTTGCCTCGTTAGTTAGGAAGTTCCTCTTCCTCTGAGTAGCACTGCTTCCCTGGGGAAGGTCACCAAACTCTGTATGCTGTTTTCTAGAACCCTGCCCCCGCTGGTGCTTCAGTGGATAGCTCAGGTCTCTGTTTAGCTTGCTAGCTGAGTAATTGTGATACGCTCCCTGCTGGGTCTGCCTCAGCTCTCCCGGCTCAGCTGTACCCGATTGCAAACTGTGTAACGGCGTTTCTCTTGGAGCTAAGAGTTCACTGTAATAAGGGATTTCTTCTGCTTCTCTCGGTAGGTGAAATTCCCTTCTTTTAATACTTTTATAAACAGGAGAAAACTTGCTATCAGCCTCTGAACGTCCAGGCTTTGTAAGGGTATTTTTATGCCTCCAAGACTCTTCCCTTTTTGAGGGCAAATATCCCTTATATCCCTTCTTTTCCCCTGTATCTGCTATTGCAGCTTTCTTATATTTCACTTGCCTTCTCTCAGAGCCACACAGGTCTCTGGACTCTTTCCACAATTCTTCTCTCCAGGATTGCCTACTCGGCTCCTCTCTCCAAGATTGTCTGTAAGAACGCCTCTCTCTCCAAGGCTGTCTCTCTCTCCAAGGTTGCCTGTCTCTCCAAGCTTGCCTCTCTCTCCAAGCTTGCCTCTCTCTCCAAGGTAGCCTCTCTCTCCAAGGTAGCCTACCTCTGAATGTTTGGTAGTCCATTTTATCTATGTGTTTTCTGACTACACCTTTCTTCAGCTGCGCTTCATTAGGTGAAGCAGAGTCCCGTGCCTTACTCCCGGGGTGTGTCTCTCTGGGCTCTGGGCACGTGTGCTTTCGTTGTCCCTGGCAACTGTCAAGCATTCTTTCATTCATCCTGTCACTTTTTCCTTGATCATTCATACTGCCCTGCATTCTCTCATGCCGCCCTAGGTCCACCCTGTGACAATATTCATTGTGGTTATCCTGAACACCTGACTGGCTAGGTGTGTCCTGAGCACTGGTTTAAAACTCCTGTTCTAGCGCTACCACGGAATTGCAGTTGATCCATTTGAATTGATTTAACTAGAATATTCGAATGTGAGTTTGCTGAGTCAGAAATTCTTTTCATTTCACAGCAATCCAATGTCCATCCAACAGTCATTATGAACTGTGCGGCTCGGCCTGCCCTGCTACCTGTGTGAATCCAAGTGCCCCTTCCTCTTGCCTATTGCAATGCGTTGAAGGCTGTGTCTGCAACAATGGATTTGCTCTCTACAATGATAAATGTGTTCCCAATAACCAGTGTGGGTGCTGGGAAGACGGTGTTCACTATCCTGTGGGATCATCCTTCTGGACCGATGACACCTGCTCAACAAAATGCAGCTGCCCCTCACGAGGAAGCAACCTTAAATGTAATAATTACACAACGTGTCCAGCAGAACAGTACTGTGGAATTTCCAACGGAGTCCCTGGCTGCTATCCACACACGTACGGGATCTGTCGTGTGCACAATGACCCCTACTACAACACATTTGACAAAGAGACTCACAGCTTCATGGGCATCTGCACCTACACACTGGCCAAACTCTGTACTAATTCCACTTCTCTGCCGTATTTCAACATTGAAGCTAAGAATGAAAATCGCGGAAACTCAAGAGTGTCCTATGTTCAAAAGGTTTTTGTTGAAGTCTATGATCACAAAATTGTGATCATGAAAAGAGAGTCCTCTCGCATTTTGGTAAGGGCTACATAGTTACTTTATGTTTTTGCCTATTTCCCTTTCAAATTTTTTATCATTATTCCAAATTCTCCACCCCTCCACATGACATGTCCAGCCCCGAGGGCTTACGGGAAGTCTCTATCTAGATGATTCACAGCAGTTGATGCCATCTCCCTTTGTCCCAGACTTCAGATACCTTACCTAGGTAGCACGTATAAGCCCTGCCAGCCCTATCAGAAGGCAAAGCAGGCATGAGCACAGAGTAAAATTGTAAGTCCTGAGCCATGAGTTCGGGAGATTGATGAGTGGCCTATTAATTAAGCGCGGATGAACTTCTGGAGATGACAGTTATTGCATGCCTAGAGAGGAGCTATGCTTCCAGATGATTCCCTGAAGCAGCCCTTGGAGAATATGCTTATATTACATGGTTACCCGCCAGATTATAAACCTGCATAGGTCGACTATGTAGGATAAGCAATGTCTAATTCGGGATGGGGAGTGCATTTCCACTGCAGAATAGCAAACATATGCTTCCTTTCCAGGCCTGCCAAACCAGGCCAAAAATCATGCCCTGTTCAAAGTGGGCATGTCATGAGTCTCTGTGTGTAAGTAACAGCGTTTCTAAACTCACTGTTTACATGTTTATAGTAATTTATATATGCTAATCAGTTTCTCACACTTGTTAATGGTGCTTAACCCTTCTGAAATGACCTCCTATGTCAGATAAGGTTCAGTTGGCTGACCCACTTCTTTTCCAGTAAGTCAAGATTTTCTCTTCCTCTGGTTCTTACGGATGTCCATGGGCAAAAGCAAGTTAGTGCAAATGCAGATTTTGCAAACTTTTCCAATTTTTGTTGGGGTTTATTTTCCTTCTTTTCTGCTCATTTACTTGTATGCATGCTAGGAGTCTTAAAATGATTGTACACCCATTAATTCATAGGTATACACATGTGCAAGTGATTTGCATGTACTTAAAAGCGTTAGTCCCCAAAGGAATGAAATTAGTGATCCCGAATACCAACCCCTATTGCCATTCAGGATGGAAACATAGAAACAGAGAAGACGATGTCAGATAAAGATCCTACAGCCTATCCAGTCTACCCATCCATAAGCGCTATTTATTTCGACCATTCCTTCCTCTCCCTCAGAGAACTTCTGCTTTCTTGAATTCATATTTATTTATTTAGACAGTTTTGTATACCACCTTAACCTTCAATTAAAGTGGTCATCTACGATCCTTGTCTCCACCGCCTTGATTGATTACATAAAAGTGGTATATCAAATTAAACAAATCTACTATAACCAGAACTACTGCTGCTGGGAGCCTTTTCCATGCTCCACCACCCTTTTCCTAAAGAAATATTTCCTCAGATTACTCCTGAGTCTATCCCCTTTCACCTTCATCTTATTACACTTCATTCCAGAGTTTCCTTTCACCTGGAAGAGGCTACCTCCTTTTCATTTATTCCATGGAGGTATTTAAATACCTCTTTCAAATCACCCCTCTACCACCTTTCCTCCAAAATATGCATATTGAAATCTTTAAGCCTATCGTCATATACCATATGATGAAGACAACTGACCATCCTCTGGACTGACTCTATCCTGTTTATCTGTTTGAAGGCATGATGTCCAGAATTGTACACAGTACTCCAAATAAGGTCTCACTAGACTAGAGACTTGTACAAAGGCACTATTATCTCTTTCCAACTCATCCTGTAGATCAGTCCAGACTAGGGGGTTATCTCTCCCTGCCAGCTGATGATGGACACAGAAAAATCCAGAAGCTCCTCCAGGAACTTGTCCAAACCTTTTTTAAACCCATTTACACTAACAGCCTTTACTACATCCTCCAGTAACAAATTCCAGAGTTTGATTACACGTTGAGTGAAAAAATATTTTCTCTTATTTGTCTTAAATAGTTTACCCTGTAGCTTCATTGCATGTCCCCTAGTCTTTCTATATTCTGATAACGTAAACAATCGATCTACGTTTACCCGTTCCACTCCATTCATTAATTTATAGACCTCTATCATATCTCCCCTCAGTCGTCTCTTTTCCAGGTTGAAGAGCCCTAACCTTTGTAGCCTCTGTTCATAGGAGTAGCCTTCCATCACCTTTACCATTTTGGTGGCTCTTTTCTGTACCTTTTCTAATAACGCTATATCCTTTTTAAGATACGGCGACCAGAATTGCACACAATATTCAAGGTGCAGTCGTACCATGGAACGATACAGAGGCATTATAATATCCTTTGTTTTATTTTCCATTCCTTTCCTTATGATACCTAGCCTTCTATTTGCTTTCTTGGCTGCCGCTGCACACTAGGCGGAGGGTTTTAACATGTTATTCACGATGATTCCTAAATCTTTTTCCTGGGTGGTGGTTCCCAATGTGGAACCTTGCATGGTGTAACCATAGTATGGGTTGTTCTTTCCTAGGTGCATAACTTTGCACTTGTCTACATTAAATTTCATCTGCCATTTGGATGCCCAGTCTTCCAATTTATCCAGATCCTCCTGCAGTTTTCCACAGTCCTCTTGGGTTTTAACAACTTTAAACAGCTTTGTGTCGTCTGCAAATTTGATAACCTCACTCGTTATTCCCTTTTCCAGGTCATTTATGAATATGTCAAAAAGTAGCGGACCCAGTACAGATCCCTGGGGTACTCCACTAGTCACCTTTTTCCATTGGGAAAATTGGCCATTTAGCCCTACCCTCTGCTTTCTATCTTTTAACCAGTTCCCGAACCACAATCGTACACTGCCTGCTATCCCATGACTTTGTAGTTTTGCTAAAAGTCTCTGATGAGGGACCTTGTCAAAGGCTTTCTGAAAGTCCAGATACACTATATCAACTGACTCACCATTGTCTACCTGTTTATTCACACCTTCAGATTAGTGAGACAAGATCTTCCTTGTCTAAAGCCATGTTGGCTGTCTCCCATTAGGCCATGACTATCCACATGCTGTGTAATTTTGTTCTTTATGATAGTTTCTACCATTTTCCCCGGTACTGATGTCAGGATCACCGGTCTGTAATTTCCTGTAGCACCCCTGGAACCCTTTTTAAAAATTGGCGTTACATTAGCGATCTTCCAATCTTCAGGTATTACAGATGATTTTAATGAAAGTTCACAGATTACTAATAGCAGGTCTGCAATCTCATATTTCAGTTCTTTCAACACTCTTGGATGTATACCATCCAGTCCAGGTGATTTGCTACTATTCAGTTTATCAAATAGTTGTAATACATCTTCCCGGTGTAGTGATATTTCTCTCAATTCCTCTGCAGTATCACCTTTAAATACCACATCGGTCTTGGTTAATATCCCTACATCTTCCTCAGTAAAGACCGAAGCAAAGAATTCATTCAGTCTCTCTGCTATAGCCTTGTCTCCTTTTACTGCCCCTTTTACCCCTCTGTCATCTAATGGTCCAATTGACTCTCTCACAGGCCTTTTGCTACGAATGTACTTGAAAAAGACTTTGTTTCGTGTTTTTGCTTCTGTAGCAAGTTCCTTCTCAAATTCTCGCTTTGCCTGCCTTATCAATGCTTTGCATTTAACTTGCCAGTGCTTCTGCTGTTTCCAGTTTTCTTCGTTTGGCTCTTTTTTCCATTTCCTGAAAGATGCTTTTTTGGCAGCAACAGCCTCTCTGACCTCCCTTTTAAACCATGCTGGCAGTTTTTTGGACTTTCTTCCACTCTTCTTAATGTGTGGAATACAGCTGGTCTGGGCTTCCAGGATAGTATTTTTAAACAACACCCAAGCTTGATGCAAGTCTTTAAACATTGCAACTGCTCCTTTTAGTTTTTTCTTAACTGTATTCCTCATTTTACCATAGTCTCCCTTTCGAAAGTTGAATGGTAGTACTGTGGATTTCTTTACTATCCCTCCTCCACTAATTAAATCAAACACGATCATGCTATGATCACTATTGCCAAGTGGTCCCAACACCCTTATTTCTTGCACCAGATCTGGTGTTCCACTAAGGACTAGATCCAGTATGGCTGCCCCTCTGGTCAGTTCATGAACCAGCTGCTCCAAGAAGCAGTCATTTATTTCATCTAGAAACTTTATCTCCCTAGCATGTCCTGCCGTGACACTGAGCCAGTCGATACTGGGGTAATTGAAATCGCCCATTATCACTACTCTTCTGTAACTTTTGTTAGCTTCCTTGATCTCTTTAAGCATTTCATCATCCATTTGTTCATTCTGGCCAGGCGGTCGATAGTACACCCCCACTGCCATCACCTTCCCCTTCATACATGGAATTTCAATCCATAGAGATTCTACAGCAAATTTTGTTTCCTGCAAAACTTTAATCCTTTCTGATTCAATGCCCTCTCTAACATAGAGCGCAACCCCTCCTACAATTTGATCAGTTCTATCATTACGATATACTTTGTATCCAGATATCACAGTGTCCCACTGCTTGTCCTCCTTCCACCATGTCTCTGAGATTGCAATCATATCTAACCTCTCATTTAGTGCTATATATTCTAACTCTCCCATCTTATTGTGTAAACTTCTAGCATTTGCATACAAGCATTTCAGAGACTGTATTTTATTAATATTAATCTGGCTATTGGTAGGCATGGGTAATTTGGAATCTTTACGCTCTGTCTGCACCATACTCAAGGGCATTTGGGTTACTTTACTCTTTTTTGGAACCTCACTGCTTTCGGTAGTATCCTTCAAGGATACCGTCTTCTGAACCATGCGCTCTTGGGCGACTGTTGGCTTTCCCCTATTTTCTAGTTTAAAAGCTTCTCTATTTCCTTTTTAAAGGTTAATGCCAGCAGCCTGGTTCCATCCCGGTTAAGGTGAAGGCCATCCCTTCGGAAGAGCCCCTCCTTTTACCAGAATGTTCCCCAGTTCCTAACAAATCCAAAACCCTCATCCTTGCACCATTGTCTCATCCACGCATTGAGACTCCGGAGCTCTGCCTGCCTTTTGGGTCCTGCACGTGGAACAGGAAGCATTTCGGAGAATGCTACCCTGGATGTTCTGGATTTCAACTTCCTACCTAAAAGCTTAAATTTAGCCTCGAGAACTTCCCTACCACATTTTCCTATGTCATTGGTACCGACATGTACCAAGACAGCAGACTCCTCCCCAGCACTATCTAAGATCCTATCTAGGCGGTGCGTGAGGTCCGCTACCTTCGCACCAGGCAGGCATGTTACCAGGCGATCCTCACGTCCACCAGCCACCCAGCTGTCTACATGCCTAATGATCAAATCACCAAATATAACAGCTATCCTAACCCTCCCCTCATGGACACATGGCCCTGGAGAAACGTCCTCGGTGCGAGAGGGTTTTACTTCACCTGGAGGACAGCTCCTGGTTACAGGATCACGTCCTGCCACACCAGGGTGATGCTGTCCTGTCACGTGACCTCTCTCCTCCATGGCAACAGGGATGCTGCCAGACTGGAGGTGGGACTGCAGGACTATATCCCTATAGATCTCGTCCATGTACTTCCCTGTCTTTCTTATGTCTTCCAGGTCTGCTACTCTAGCCTCTAGAGAACGGACCTGTTCCCTGAGAGCAAAGAGCTCCTTGCACTTAGTGCATATGTAAGACCTCTCACCAACTGGGAGAAAATCATACATGTGACACTCAGTGTAAAAGACTGGAAAGCCCCCATCCCGCTGCTGGACTGCTGTCTGCATCTTAGTTTAAAGCTTGTATTTAGGTCTTAAAATTCTGTATTCACTAAGAGTTGGTGTAGGTGCTTATACTAATAAAGGTGTATCTAATACCTCTAATATACCTTGTTCACCTGAAGCTTAATTAATCTCAGGTCTTCAATGTATGACTGATTTGGATAATGGTTTTGGCTCCAGTGCCGGCCCTGCAGCATTGTCTCGCCTGCGGCTGTAAATGCCGCCAACTCCGACCGCATGTGTTCTGCTTGTGCAGTGGATCAAGGTGATCTTTCCATGGCAGTTTCCACCGCACCTGCACAGGATACAGCTGATTCAGCCAGGCAGATGCCTGGGACTCCTACTAGTCCTTTGTGTACAGATGCCCCTTCTCCTACTCTCTGAACCGGCTCAAAACAGTCTGCTTCACAGAATCAGATGCCTTCAATACCCTCTTCTCAGCAGCCTGATGCTCAGGGTGTTCAGTTTATGAGGCTATTATAGTAACATAGTGAATGACGGCAGAAAAAGATCAGTATGGTCCATCTAGTCTGCCGAGTAACATGGCAGGAGTAGGTGCACTCCTCCCCATGTCTTTGTTTAGGGGTGAACCCACTGCTCCATGTAAGACACCCCTATTTGTTGAGAAATTATAATGGTTCAGTTTATTTTGATTTTATCCTGTTGCTGTAAAGTGATCCACTGTGTCTGTCCCATGCCATTTTGAATTCCGTCACTGTGTTTGCCCCCACCACTTCCATCGGGAGGGCATTCCAAGCATCCACCACCCTTCAGTGAAAAAGGATTTCCTGACATTGCCTTTCAATTTACCCCCTTGCAGCTTCATGTTATGCCCTGTAGTTTTACAGCTTCCCCGTCTTTGGAAGAGGTTTGTTTGTTCATTATTTCTCTTTAAGTATTTAAAGGTCTGAATCATATCTCCCCTATCCCTCCTTTCCTCCAAAGTGTACATATTTAGGTCTTCAAGTCTCTTCTCATAAGGTTTCTGAAGCAGGCTCCAAATCATTTTGGTCGCCTTCCTCTGAAAAGTTTCCATTCTTTTTACATCCTTTGCAACATATGGTCTCCAAAACTGAACACAGTATTCCAAGTGAGGCCTCACCAGTGATTTATACAGTGACAATAGTACCTCTTCCTTTCTGCTGGTAATTCCTCTTCGTATGCAGCCCAACATCCTCCTGGCTTTTGCCACCGCCTTGTTGCACTGTTTTGCCACCTTGAGATCTACAGAAATAATCACACCAAGGACTTTCTCCTGCTCCATGCACACCAACCTCTCGCCCCCTATCGCGTACATTTCCCTTGGATTTCTGCTACCCAAGTGCATGATACTGCACTTCTTTGCATTAAATCTTAATTGCCAAGCATTAGACCATTCTTCCAGCTTTTGTAGATCTTTCCTCATGTTAATCACTCCCTCGGGGGAGTCCACTCTGTTGCAAATTTTCGTGTCATCTGCAAAAAGACAGAGCTTTCCATTCAGTCTTTCAGCAATATCACTCACAAATACATTGAATAGTGCCGGGCCCAGGACCGAACCCTGGGGCACCCCGCTAATCACCTTCCTTTCATCCGAGTAAGATCCATTTAACATCACCTTCTATCATCTGTCAGTCAACCAATTTCTGATCCAGTTTACCACCTTGGGACCCATCCCCAAACTACGGAGTTTATTGATAAGCCTCCTATGAGGAACAGTATGAAAGGCTTTTCTGAAATCCAGGTAGATGACGTCCATCGCATGCCCCTGATCTAGTTCTCTGGTCACTCAGTCAAAGAACTCAATCAGATTTGTTTGGCAAGATCGTCCAATTTATTAAAGCAGGCCTGGGATTTAAGGAGTGCAGGTCCTGCCTCCCCTACACCAGAGACTATTGCAACTGCAACACCACCATCAAGGAAGCATGCATTATAGGCCACAGCTTCTCAGCATTAGATGCAGCCTCGTGAGGTTACCTTTTCTGTGGGTGATTGGTCTTCCCTTGCAGATGATGGGGAGGCTCTTTCCAAGGACTGCAGTGTGAGCAGTGGTACTGAACGACAGGACGGAGAATTGTCTCCTTGAGAGGAAGATCTGGATGACCAGGATGATGGTCAGGACGTCTGTTTATTCCATAAAGCTGAGCTTCCTGCCTTAATCATGCATTCTGTGGAGTCTCTTCATCTCTCCAACCCTCCAGCATCAAAGGACCCTGTTCAGTCCACAGCCCAAATGGACCCTATTACTGTCTTTGAGAGCCTTTCCATTTCCCATGGAAATTCAGCAGATTGTATCCCTGGAATGGGATTTGTCAGATGCTTTGTTGCGCTTGGGCACCGGTTTGGTCACTTTTATGCCTGGTCCCCTGCCAATCTGGATTGATGGCTTCTTTTCCTGAAGATGGATGCTGTCATGACCATGGTCACAAAGCACACCTCCATTCCAGTTGAAGGGGTACAGCCCTCTGGGATCAGCAGGATTGTCAGGATGAGGGACTCCTGAAGACGGCCTTTTTTTCTTTGGCTCTTGCCTTGCAGGTATACATATTTGGTGGTTTAGTGATGCACACCTTGCTCCGCTGGATTCAGCTTCTGCTGAAGGATCCAGCCTTAGTGTGCTTGGAATCTACTACAGCTTTCCTGGCTGATGCGCTGTATGACCTTTTGCATTGGGCATCTTCGTCTGTTGCTGCAGTCACAGTGGTACATTGGTGGTTGTTGCTCCACCATTGAAATACAGATGTGACTTCCAAGGGCCGGCTTTTGTTAGGAACGATCTTGAGGAACTGGTTAATGACTTGGGTTAGGTTAAGCCTCAATGCTTGCTGGAGAATAAACTCAAGTCCAGTTCAGAGCAGCCTGCTATGGGAGCTTCGTCGTCCTCATCTCCAAAGACCCGTTTTCGAGACTCTCGCCGCTCCAGGCCCAGGAAAGGTTCCTCTTCTTTGGGTAAGTCAAGCTCCAAACCGCAGGCCTTTTGGGGGTTCCTTCACTTGCAGGACAACTTCTCGTCCTCCAACAAGTTCTCTGGAACCATGCACTCCTCCCACTGACGGGACCTGGGTCCATTCTGGGGTGCCACAGATCGGAGGTTGGCTATGTCTTTCTTCCCACAAATGGGCCCAAATCACCTCAGACAGCTGTTTCTCAATGTAGTGATGCATGGCTATGTCCTCTATGATCCCTTCCTTCCTTTCTGCCCAGCCCCTGGTAGATTACTTCCATGACAAAATCCACAAAATCACACTCTAATTCTGCATGAGGTCAGCTACTTCCCCTCCTCTTCACTCTCAACCCCCCTCCCCCCGACCTCTGCTATTCTTTCTTCCTTTTCTATAATCTCTGAGGAGGAAATCACTCAACTTCTTTCCTCATCCAAACTCACTACCTGTTCCTCAGATCCTATTCCCTCCTTAGCTCCATCTCCTCCACTGTAGTCCCTTCCATCTCTCATATTCTCAACCTATCGCTCTCCACTGCAACTTTCCCTGCTGCCTTCAAGTATGCTGTGGTCACTCCTCTCCTCAAGAAATCCTCATTAGACCCTTCTCACTATCGACCCATCGCCCTCCTCCCCTTCCTTTCTAAACTACTTAAACATGCGGTTCATCGCCATTACCTCAACTTTCTCTCCTTTCAAGCCCTTTTGGATACTCTACAAATGAGCTTTCATCCATAACATTCAACTGGAACGGCTCTTGCCAAAGTTTCCAGTAACCTGTTCCTAGCAAAATCCAAGATCCTTTACTCAATCCTCATCCTTCTTGACCTTTCTGTTGCTTTTGACACTGCTGACCACAACCTTTTCCTCGATACCTTGCCCTCGCTTGGCTTTAAGGGCTCTGTGCTATCCTGGTTCTCTTCTTATCTTTCCCATCGCTCTTTCAGTGTTTGTTCTGGTGGATCCTCCTCTGCTGCTATTCCACTCTCAGTCGGTATCTGCCTTCACATACCGCAGTTCCGCATGGAGACTCTGAAGTCTGTCATAGAAGCTATTCAACCAGGGGAACTTTTGGCATCCTTGGACCTGACTGAGAACTATTTCCACATCCCGATCAAGAAATATCAGTACCTGTTCCTCTGTTTCGTCATTCTGGGCAACCAATATCAGTTTAGAGCTCTCTCGTTCATAGTGCCTCGCACCTTTTCCAAGGTCATCATGGTGGTGGTGGCAGTACTGTGTCGCCAAGATGTTCGAGTCCACCCCTACCAGAACGACTGGCTTATGCGAGCAAAGTCTTTCGAGGAGGCGCTCTCTGCAGTTTTCTGGGTAGTGAACTAACTGGAACATCTCGGCTGGGTAGTCAATCATGCCAAGAACTATTTTCAGCATGTTTAGTCACTCAAATTTCTTGGGGCTCGGTTCAACACGAGGGTCTGCTGCGTATTCCTCCATGCTGGACAGATACTGAAAAATGCGTGCGGCTCCATGTCCTCTGGTGCTTGAAAGGTCCCAGAGCATGGGATTACCTTTAAGTCCTCAGTACCATGGCAGCCATCTTAGACATAGTACCCTGGCTTATATGCATCCCTTACAGCGAACCCTCCTGTCCCACTGGTCCCCCCACTCAGGATTACAAGGTATGGATTTCTCTCCCTTTCAAAGCCTGCTGCAGCCTTCAGTGGTCCCTCTCTGGACCCTCTTGATGACCAATGCCAGTCTTTTCGGCTGGAGGGCACACTGCCTTGGAAGGATTGCTTAGGGCACTTGGTCTCGCTTGGAGGCCGGTTGGCTCATCAATGGCCTGGAGGCTCACATGGTATGGCTAGTGCAGTGGCGCTTCAATCCTCTGCTCTCTCTCAGGCTGTCCATGTACTCTCAATCAATGACACCACAGTGGCCTATCTCAATAGGCAGGGCAGTACCAAGTGTCTGGAGATGATCCTAGAGATGAGCCTTCTCTTCTCCCACGCAGAACATCATCTACAAGCACTGATGGTGCAGCACATTGTGGGAGTGGAGAATGTGAAAGCGGATTTTTCTCAGTCTCTATGCACTGGACCCCGGAGAATGGGAGCTCACTTCTTCGGCATTCGATCGCATTGTTAATCAATAGGCATGACCATCCCTAGATCTGATGGCCTGCCAATTCCTAAGTGACAGACTTTTTCAGCCAGCGTAAGGAACCGAGGTCGCAGAGTCTGGATGCCCTAATCCAACACTGGCCTCCGTCCCAGCTTCCCTCTTGGGCTATGATAGTCTGAGTTCTCCAATGCACAGAGGCACATCTGGGACAAGTCATTCTGATCACATCAGACTGGCTACATCGCCCTTGGTATGCCGATCTCATTCGGCTGTTGGTGTCAGCGCCGATCGCTCTTAGATCTCCTCCGTTA
This sequence comes from Ichthyophis bannanicus, assembly GCA_033557465.1. Classification (NCBI taxonomy): domain Eukaryota; kingdom Metazoa; phylum Chordata; class Amphibia; order Gymnophiona; family Ichthyophiidae; genus Ichthyophis; species Ichthyophis bannanicus. The sequence continues at coordinate 485,719,157 of CM066038.1, read as the reverse complement.
GGGTCCAGTCGTCTTTGACGACCCTGCTCCCTACTCGCTTACGGCCTGGATCATGAGAGGCACTGTTTTATTCACAAGGGTTACTCATATTCGGTGGTGGCCACCTTACTTAAATGATGGTGCCCCTCTACTTCTTGGGCTTATGCCCGCAGTTGGTGGCTTTTTGAGTCTTGCTGTGCCTGGCTGTCCCTTTCTCCATGGAAAGTACAAATGCTGGACATCCTTGCCTTCTTTCAAGACAGGTTTGACAACGGTCTCGCCATGAATTCCTTGAGGGCTCATGTGACGGCTTTAATCTGCTTTCAGGGGCCCCTTCGTGGGCGCTCCCTTGCCTCCCATGCAGATGTCACTCATTTTCTCCATGGGGTCCATGCTTTATGGCCTCTGATTCAGCCAATGGTGCTATCTTGGGATCTTTCTCTGGTCCTTCACGCACTCAGCAGTGTCCCCTTTGAGCCCTTAAAGAGGGCCATTTTCAAGGACCTGACACTTAGCCATTACTTCCACCTAGCGTCTTTCCGAGCTACAAGCCTTGTTGGGCTGGGACCCATTCTTATCATTTCACCAGAAGGGGTCAACTTGCAGACAGTCTCGTCCTTTTTACCAAAGGCATTGTCCGAATTTCATGTCAATCAGTCCATTTCGCTTCCCTCCTTTACGGAGGAGCAGTGCTCAGGACATGATTCGCACCTCCGCTTTCTCAATGTCCACAGCAAGTTGTATCAGTATCTCAAGGTCACCAAACCTTTTTGCCTGTCCTATCATTAAAATCATCTGTAATACCTGAAGAATGGAGGATGGCCAATGTAACACCAATTTTTAAAAAGGGTTCCAGGGGTGATCCAGGAAACTACAGACTAGTGATCCTGACAGTCAGTACCGGGAAAAATGGTAGAACAAAATTACTGAACATGGCTTAATTGGAGACAGCCAACATGGCTTTAGCCAAGGAAGGTCTTGTCTTACTAATGTTATATTTTTTTGAAGGTGTGAATAAACAGGTAGACAAAGGTTAGTTGGTTGATATAGTGTATCTGGATTTTCAGAAAGCCTTTTACAAGGTCCCTCATGAGAGACTCTTGGTGAAATTAAAAAGTCATGGGATAGGAGGCAGTATAGTCTTGTGGATCAGGAACTGGTGAAAAGATAGAAAGCAGAGTATAGGGCTAAAAGGCCAATTTTCCCAATGGAGAAAGGTGAATAGTGGAGTACCCCAGGGATCTGTGCTGGATCCGCTGCTTTTTAACATATTCGTAACTAACCTGGAAATGGGAATATCGAGTGAGGTAATCATATTTGCAGATGATACGAAATTATTCAAAGTTGTTAAAATCCAAGAGGATTGTGAAAAATTGCAAGGGGACCTTGAGAAACTGGAAGACTGGATGTTGAAATGGCAGATGAAATTTAATCTGGACAAGTGCAAATTATGCACCTAGAAAAGAACAACCCAAACACAATGCAAGGTTCCATATTAGGAACCACCACCAAGGAAAAAGATTTAGGCATCTTTGTGGATAATATGTTGAAAACCTCTACTCAGTGTATGGTGGCGGCCAAGAAAGCAAATAGAATGCTAAGAACATAAGGAAAGGAATGGAAAATAAAAGAAACGATATTATAATGCCTCTGTATCGTTCCATGATGCGACCACCCCTTGAATATTATGTGCAATTCTGGTCGCTGTATCTTAAAAAGGATATAACGTTATTAGAATAGGTACAGAGAAGAGCCACCAAAATGGTAAAGGGGGTGAAGGATACCCCTATGAGGAGAAGCTAAAAATATTAGGACTCTTCAACACGGAAAAGAGACGTCTGAGGGGAGATATGATAGAGGTCTATAAATTAATGAATGAAGTGGAACGGGTAAACATAGATCGATTGTTTACCCCATCAAAATATAGAAAGACTAGGGGGTATGCAATGAAGCTACAGGGTAAACTATTTAAGGCTAATAAGAGAAAATATTTTTTCACTCAACGCGTAATCAAACTCCGGAATTCCGGAGGATGTAGTAAAAGCTGTTAGTGTAACTGGGTTTAAAAAAGGTTTGGACAAGTTCCTTTTGGCTTTTGCTGTTGCCTTTTCAATCTGTTTGGCCACTTTAAGATAATCTCATATAATCACCCCCAGATCCCACTCTTTTTTCATGCACTGGAGTTCTTCACTTCCTATACTGTATACTCTTTGGGTTTTTCATTTCAAATGCATGTCCTTACATTTTTTAGCATGAAATCTTAGCTGCCAAATTCTCGCCCATTCTTTATGCTATCCACACCTTCCAGGGTATCTACCCTGTTGCATATTTTTGTATTATCTGCAAGGAGACATATCCACCTTGACAGACCTTCTGTAATATCTCCTACAAAAATATAAAAAAGAACAGGACCACAGACTGATCCCTGAGGAACGCTGCTGGCAACACCCCTATCATTAAAGTGAACTCCGTTTACTACTACCTTCTTTGGGCCTCCCACTCAACCAGTTTCTTACCCAGTCAGTCACTTTAGGTCCCATCGTAAGGCCACTCAATTTATAAGTTATGGATGAAGAATCATGCCAAAAGCTTTGCTGAAATCTAAATATATCACATTCAATTCTCTGGTCACCTAGTCCAAGAAATCAGTTTCATCTGACAAAATGTACCTCTAGTAAAGCCATTCTCTCAGATCCTATCATCCCTTGGATTCTGGAAGCTGCACCACCCTCTGTTTTAGCAGCGTTTCCATTAATTTACGACTCCTTGAGGTATTCCACCATCTTTGCAAAGTTAGTTTTCCTGAAGTCTAGGACCCTCACTATTGAATGAACCATCCTCACTACTTTCTTTATATTGAAGTTCACCATCAAGTGATCACTGCACACCAGATGATCACCCACTACATTAGAAAGACTCTCCACTTGTAAGCACCAAGTCTAGTATCGCCCGTCCCGCGTTTGTTCTGTTTCCAGTTGCTGGAACTGCTCTCCCTGTAGAGAATCTGTGTCTATACCCTTCCTCCATCCCAGGAAGCGTAAGCATTGCCACTTCACAAAGAATTAATTATTTTCTTTCAAGAATTACCTTAGGACCCTATTTGTCTGTCTTTGAACAGATTGTAAGCTCTCTGGAACAGGGACTGTATCTTACATATCTGTGTACAGTGCTACATTGTCCTAAAAGCAATATACATATGGTAAGTAGTAGGACTTCAGAATTTGCTGGAGTGGAAGAACAGAAGATCTGACCCGGGAACAGCAGACAGGATCTCCTCATGGTACTCGATAATGCAATGCGAGGCCTAGGTTTGCTTTTTTGATCACAGAATTGAAACTCTGCTCTCTTTTTTCATAGGTTAATGAAAGATGGACAAATCTGCCAGTAACACTGGCTAGTGGCTCGCTTAAGATAACCAGGAGTGGCCGATATGTTGTTCTGGAAACTGATTTCAGACTGAGAGTTTCCTATGACACTGACCATTCTGTGGAAGTGAAGGTCCCCACCACCTATTTCAACCTGACGTGTGGCATGTGTGGCAACTTCAATAATCGGAGGCAGGATGATTACATGATGCCCAATGGACAGCAAGCTCAGAACTCAATTCAGCTGGGAAACAGCTGGACAACAGATGACAATGATTCATCATGTAAGGTGGATCCTCCTCCAACCCAACCTCCATGTCCATTGGAAGACCTCTACAAAAGTGATGTTTACTGTGGCCTGTTAACAAGCAAAGATTCACCTTTCAGTGTCTGTCATTCAGTGATTAACCCTGAGAGCTTCTTCGATACCTGTGTCCTCGAGCACTGTGCTGGGAACCAAGCTTTGTGCCAAGCTTTGGGAGTTTATGCTGATGCTTGTCAGGCAGAAGGAGTCAGTATTCTGCCCTGGAGAAACAGTACTTTCTGCCGTGAGTATTCCCAAGCTATTGCTGCAGCATTGAGCACATGTATTCAGCAGTTTTCCATAGACATATGTAGGGTACGTTTATAAACTAACGCCTTGTTAGCCTGCATATTCACGCATGTACTTTATGCCTGTTTTATAAAGTCAGGTATGCACTATAAAATACATTTTAAGTACACAGAATGCATGTATGCTAAGGCACAATCACTAGAGCATCTGTAAGTTATTATGCGTACTTTTTGCAAGTACGTATGCAGATTAACGAGTGCTTAATCTATGCGCATAATTCCCTGCACCAACCATATTCCGTGCATGTACTAGCAAAGTATGCACATACTATAACGCTAGTTGGTATTTTATAAGAGGTTATTTACACATATAAGTCACCAGTTTTGTATATAAAAGATTAACATATCAGAATTTACACACAGAGGTCCATTCCAATCATGGCCCGTCCAGGCCGTCCGAACATCCAAAAACTGGACATCCCAGATTTGAACCCGACTCTGCACCCGCAGGAGCTAGACATTCCCGCGGGTACAGAATCAGGCACTACGACAGGCCGGACGTGCCATGATTTTGAGGACCAAAATGTGCAGCAACCTCCCTGGTTAGCCTGCCCTATGCTCCTGCTGGAGCCTCGGTGCCTTAGCATCCCGTCGCCATGGCGCCTTGAAAGGCCAGCAGGAGCACAGACACCCCTACTCTGGTCCTGCGCTTCTTTCTCCACCACCCGGCCCTCGGCAGGGGCATCCAGGGTCAGGATCAGGCAGCGGGGCCTTACCAACAGTCCCCCTTTGACTTCTGGGAGTCTGTTCTTTGTAATCACTGAGCCGCATGGAATAAGTCCCCATCCATCTTCCCATCACCGGATGTACAGGGCCGTGACCGGAATCAGCCCTGTACATCCAGGTGAGTTGGGCTGCCTTCACTCCGCCCATTCTCCGCCCTGTGCCGCCCCCATCTGGAGCTCCCTGCACAAAGGCCCTACATGTGCAGGGAGCTATCGGGCCAGAATAGGCCCCAGTGAATAGCAGGGTTGTACATCCAAACCAGACGTACATCCCCGCTAATCGCTGTTTCCAATGACCCCGATGGTGTTTCTGTGTAAATTACTACTATCTGCCATTACTACTGGTCATTTCTATAGCGCTACAAGGCATATACAGTACAGTGCTGTACAGATACACGTAAGAGGCAATCACTGCTTATCAGAGCTAAACATGCAACACAACACTGAGGACAAGGATACATCCAAGAGAATGGTGAGGAAACACATAGCAGTCTAACCGGATCAGGATCCAAAGGTGGCAGTGAAGAGGTGAGTTTTCAGCCTGGATTTTAAAATGGCCAGAGATGAAGCCTGACGTACAGACACAGGTAGTTTGTTCCAGGCATAAGGAGCAGCAAGATGAAAGGATTGGAGTTGGCAATAGAAGAGAAGGGCACATATAGAAGTGATTAGCTAGAAGAGCAGAGATCCTGAGGAGGAGTGTAGGGAGAGATAAGAGAGGAAAGGTAGTGAGGGGCAGCAGAATGAGGCACTTATAGGTCAGTAGGAGAAAATTGAACTGAATATGGAAATCAATAGGGAGCCAGTGAAGCAATTTGAGAAAGGAGTCATATGAGCATATCAAAGTTAGTGGAAGATTAGCTGCGCTGCTGGGTTTTGAACAGATAGAAGGGGTGCAAGATGACTCAGAGGCAGACCAGTAAGGAGGAGGTTGCAATAGTCTAGATGGGAGGTGACTAAAGAGTGGATAAACATCTTAGCAGTGTTTTCGGAAGGGAAGGGGCAAATTTTGCTGATGTTATAGAGAAAGAAGTGATAGGTTTTAGCTATCAATTGGATGTATGTGGAGGAGAGGGAGCAGTCAAAGACAACCCCAAGTTTGCAAGCCGAGGAAACGGAATAGTAGAATGTTATCCACAGAAATTGCAAAAGAAGAAAGTGGGAGGTGGATTTAGGGGGGAAAATAAGAAGCTCGGTTTTGGCCATGTTTAATTTAAATCTAGGTAGCTCCTTATGAAATTAGCCCAAACAGACCGAGGTAATAAAGGGTTCTCCCATGCTATGTCCATGGGAAACTGCTCACTACTATACCACATGCTATAGTCACAGGTCTGTAGATCGACCTTTAAAGGATGAAGCCTGGCTTTAGTAAGCAAATATTTCTCTCAGTGTCAATTACATGTATGATTAGTTTGTTTATCCTCCTTAGAAGCTAATAAGATTGTGTTTGCTGGAAAGGTAAGAAACAGTTGGAAAAGAAGAAGAACAACAATTGTGATTCCCAATGTATTACAAATTGAAATTTAGTTTTCTATTTGAATTATTAGCTGTGCATTGATTATTATAAGGATACAAAATAATATAACCAAAGTATTTAATCATTCCTCCGCCACATCTATTCCGTGGAAAGCTACAGTAGAAATCTTACCATGAACATAGATCTCTAGCGCTCTACTCCCCCATGTGCCTTTCATGCCTTCCAATTACTAATCAAGAACTGCTTCTATTTTAGCAATGTTATGCCCATCCAACAGCCACTACAATGCTTGTATGACTGCCTGTCCTGCAACTTGTGCTGACCCGTCTGCCCCAGATAACTGCAGTAATCCCTGCATTGAGGGCTGTGAATGTGATGATGGACATGTGCTCAGTGGACAATCCTGTGTCTCTCGGGCCGACTGTGGATGCTGGTACACGGACAAATACTATGCTGTGAGTGGAAAGGCTTTCCTACAGAGTATTAAGTTCACTTTCCTAGATGTCTAGTTACTTGAAGACATTTCGATCTTTGTGTTTCTTTTGCAGAAAGGAGAGAGCTTCATGGAAGGAAACTGTGAGAGACGCTGCCAGTGTAAGGGAAATAACCAGGTGGAGTGTGTTACCGTAACTTGTGGACCAGATGAAATCTGTAAAGTCCAAAATGGGCTCCTGGGATGTTACACTGCGAGCACCTCTACCTGCCACATCTACGGTGACCCACATTATACAACGTTTGATGGGAAACTTCACCACTTCCAGGGTTCCTGCAATTACACAGTGACTGAGACGTGTGGAAACACTTCTGTCCGCTTTAGCGTTACAACAAGGAATGAACATCGGGGCAGCCCAAGCTGGACAGCCCTTAATTCTGTCGCTCTTACAGTGAACGGCATTCACATTGCACTCAGAAAGCACAACCAGGTCTACGTAAGTCAATTTCTTGGTTTATTTTACATTACTGTGGCCCTATTTCTACAAATTAGCAAATAAAGCACTTAGACAAATTGAGAAGTCTTGGTTGCGAGAAAATGTATATTTCACGAGACTGCTTCATTCAACATTTGAGATCTGTAAAACTGACGAGTGGGAGACTGTAAGCTCTGGTGAGCAGGGACTCTATAGTTAATCTATATTTACAGTGCTGCATAGGCCTTGAAGAGTTATTCAAATGATAACTACTACCAGTACTTATCAGCTATATTCCAGGTTATAAAGAAGTGAAACATCACCCTACTTTACAGACTCTCAGCCAGTAGAAGGCTCATATTGAGGCCACCGTATATTACAGGATTACTATCTAATGAATGCAGGACTTCTCCCTTAATGCTTAGGAATCCCTTTGGCACGTAAAGTGAGGGCTAATGCTAGAGATGTATGTATGCAGGTGTTGTGCATAAATGCATATACAAGAGACAGACGTTCTTTTCCAATCCTCTATTATCAATCTCTTTTTCCTCTCTCAGGAACGTCTTACAATTGTATTGTTCTAACTGAACCATTAGAGCTGCAACAAAATAATCCAAAATCCCCAAAGATGAAGAAAAAGTGTTCAGAATATGTACCCCCTCCCACTCAGTCCCATAATGAGGGTAATTATATAACAGGGCACCCAGACTATGAAGGGATATCCATAAATATGTTGTGCCAATGTGCCCTTATCAAATAGCCCCTCAGAAAGGAGGATATTGTAGATTTTGAGTGGGGTGTAAATGGTCCACCCAGATTTATGTGGCTACACATATGTTTTAGAATACATGTGTGTACCTCTGCCCCCAGCATGTCTAAAAGTGATGTGCTTTCATCTGCATGAATTTGGTTCACTGGCATGCCTTAAAAAATTTCATGCACACTGAATCAGTTTACACTCGCAAACTTGATTTGCACAAATTGAAATAGTCTACTAAATGTTTGAAACAACAAGAAAACGATCTAAGATTTGGGAGGAAAGGCCAAATGAACTGAAAATTAACAAAAATTCTTTCTTTCCTCATATTCCTACCTCCGAAGCTCCTTTCTGGAGAATGCACGTGTTGGTCTCATGTAAAATATGCACTATGTATAAGTAGCACATATCTATATGCGTGAAAAGCTTTATAAAATGATTTCCCATCTTATATATTAAAAGTCATTTTTATCACTACATGCTTCTAAACTAGGGTCTAACAGTGTAAAATACATGATACAAAATAACTTCCTTCTGTTTCATCTCTTTCCTTCTGTTTATCTTCAGGTTAATAATGGATTACTGACTGTCTTCCCTGCCAGTCCTACCCCTGGAGTAGTAATTTCATATACTCAAACACGTACGGTCATCAGCACAAACTTTGGCCTTCAGCTCCAGTTTGATGGTGACCAGGAGCTCTTTGTAAGAGTGAAGGAATACTACAAAGGGGCATTGTGTGGTCTATGTGGGACCTACACTAACAATCAACAGGATGATTTCATGAGACCAGATGGAGTGGTGGTTCAAGATTTCAATGAGTTTGGAAACAGCTGGAGGATTCGTGATGATGAATGGCTGTAAGTAGCCTGGATCCTTATTCATTTTATGATAAAACATTACAAAGCACTAAATAATAAGAGAGTTCTTTTAGAAGCCTTATTTGAGATTTCCAAATGAAAATTCAGGTTCTAGTGGAAATGATATAATTGTGTAAATGTCATTTTTAGGAAGCGCTAAAGTTACACAGATGGCACTAAAATGTAGGAACTGCAAGAGCAGGCATGTTGGAGCATGTTTTGTGCATGGCCAGGGAGGATCAAAAATCTACACGGCACATTTTAGGAAGGCCATTTAAGTGGCTGTAGCGATGTGAAAGCGAAATCATCTGAAAATCTATGCGAATTCTGAAGATGGATATCACTATAGGCCCAGGCAGAGGGGATTGCTATCCTTGTGCAGGGGAAAGAGCAATGCCAGAAACATACGTGTGGGAAATATCGATGGCGGGAACTCGGCAACTTACAGCCATCCTGCAAACACAGACAGGCAGCCTCCTTCAGTCCCTTACTGAAGCCTCTATTTTTACATCATTTTAATTTGTAGGGGGAAACCGGCCCTGGTTACACACGCTTAGTCACGCATGTGCAGCCCTTACACGTGGAAGCTGAGTTCCTTCCACTGATTTTTCCCACATGTAGGTTTGTAAAATGGTCCCTCCTGCTGTACGTGGGCACCAAGCCACACGCACACCCGCCCTGCCTTACACGCATTTTACATAAATCTCGCAGTATGGCAGAGACTCTTCTATAATACAAGTGTAATTGTGTATCTCGTGATCTAGAAGTCTCAATCGCGATCTCCATATACTAACATGTGTCTCTCCATGTACTAGACACATCTTCATTACTGTAATAGTTGCCTAAGTTTACACAATTTTCTTTCTTTCTCTTTACATTACTCACACTATGGAAATAATTTGTACCAGAAGAATTTGTTCCAGAGATTCTGCCTACCCAGACTGGTCAATACTACAGTATAAGTTGTTTCCAGTATAACCTGTAATAAAAGTTGTGATGATAAATATCTATATTACTCAAGTTCTGAAAAGTAGCTTCCTCACACTCTGTCAAGTGTGTTTAGGGTAATTTGTTGCCTCCTGTAATTCCATAACTCCCAGTAAGCAATGCTCCATTGCCATTTTGTAGAATTTATTATATCATCTGCTCTCTTATCAATACCTCCTTCACTTGAGTTCATCATTAAATATATCTTAATATTTTCTAGCTGCAATTCAACAAGTAATCCCAAACCATGTCCACCAGCCCTACAGCAAACAGCTGAAGAACGTTGTAAAATCCTAATAACCACCAATGGCCCATTCCGACCCTGCCATCTATACATCCCAGCAAATGTGTACTTCGAGAGCTGCGTCTATGACCAGTGCGCCACAGGGGGGAGTTCTGAACAGCTCTGCGTTATCCTAGCATCCTATGCGGCGGCGTGTGAAGCTGCTGGAGTACATCTCAGTGACTGGAAGAATGGGACCATATGCGGTAAAGTTCGTTAATCGTTACTATAAATAATTAACCAGCATCATTGGGTTCCTTTTTCTTTCCTAGATCATTTAGGGATATTGTAACTAAATAACCAACTTCAAATGAAAAATCAAGTCTCAAAATATCCCAGTTACCATTCAGACAAAGCAAACACACCGTTGAAGCCTAAAAATAAACAAAATAACCAAAATAATAAAAATACAAATGAAAAACTAAAAATGATTAAAAAAAATCATAACCTACACCACACCATGATAGTTCTGTACTCTCACAAAGGAAACCCTAGATCCAAAGGCGACAGACCTATTTCATTTGATAAAAAATATATAATATGATAATGAATACCTCATTTTTAATTGTGTATGGATTTATCCATGAAGTCTATATAAAGATAGAGCCCATAACCATTTATAGCTACCTATCTATCTAGAGTGTCACATTCTTCCATACCCGAATGACTCTTCACAAATAGTCACCAGGAAAATTCTACATCAGGGCACAGAATTCCATGTCAGAAACGTAAAAGATCTGTGCATCCTCACCAAAGAGAGTTAAAACTAAAGCCCGGCAAAAATAATAATCTCCATAGAGCTGGAAAACCTGAAGATGACTATATGGAGTCCCCATAAAAGATAAGCACATGCAATTACTGCACAGGAGATATTTAAAATGTCACACTCAAAAATAGTAATAACTGAAAAAAACAAAGGTTAGATGTTAATATAAAAGGAGAACTGAAAACAAAGGGAAGACCGTACCATGCTGGGATGTTAACAAGTCAGCTAAAAAACACTTCCTACATTAATTCCAGTGGGAAGCACAAGCCCAAAGGAAGCAATAGAAAATTCATGGGGTTGACGTCTAGTGGTAGCTGTGTCACTCCTTTACTCAGGGAGCTGTAACATGCGGACCTCAATCACTGCAGGTTGGTGACTTCTGCAGTAGACTAAGCTGTAGTGAAAGAGCCTGAATTTGCCTCAGCTTATTAACTACCCCCCACCTTACTGTTAGATTCCTCCTCTCCTTTGATCTTCCTTTTCCCATAGTCAGCCCAAAACTGCCACAGTCACTCCACATGGGTGCTGAATTCAAAAAGCCCTGAAGAATGATGTGAGTTAACTGAACTAATGTTTTCACCCGAATGTCTTATTGTAACTTACAATATTATTGCTGTTCTATTTACAGATACGTCTTGTCGCTTATCTTGTTCATTTGATGATGACCTTTGTTACTGGACACAATCTGCTGATGACGACTTTGACTGGAGACGTCACAAGGGGCCCACACCAAGTTCTTTAACAGGACCTTCATTTGACCACACTACTGGAGGTAGGTGCAAAATAAACAACATTAGACTAAATTAAGGTTCATCTGTTTATTTTGCTCCAGAAATTGCAAATCTTGGTTCATTATTTCGGTGGCTTCTCTCAGCTGCCTTTTATTTTACTTTTGATCTCTGGGGGGCCCTGGGATAACAGCAATACATAAAAACATAAGATATCCCATACTGGATCCGACCAAGGGTCCATCAAGCCCAGATCCTGTTTCCAGCAGTGGCTAGTCCAGATCTCAAATACCTGTCAGGTTCCCAAAGGTATAGACATTCCATGACATTTCATGTCATTTAAAATTGGTTTAAAAGTTATTTGCCTAACAAGAAAGATCTGAAAGTGAATTTCTTCTGAGTCATATATTACAGTGTTTCTCGTCACTGATTTTTCCATCCATTGCCTTCTTCACCCTTGCTACAGAGCTCTTATTGATAGCTGAGAGAAGAGATTGGGGGTCATTCAGTGGTACGAATAGTGAGAATGGACGTCCAGATTGGATATCCGTCCCCGCTATTTGCTCCTCTGCTGTCCCTGGCTAATGCCTCCCTGTATGAAAAGCTTGTTCATTCGGAGGGGCTTATACCGGGTCGAGAGTGGGCATATCTGAGGCAGAGCGAGGGCAGGGCATAGGCGGACCCTGACCCCGGACATCCAGAGCTGATTCTGAAGTCAGCCCTGTACGTCCAGGGCTGTGAACATGGACGGTGAAATAAGTCCCCCTGATCGTCAAGGCATCATGCCGCCAGGCCGGGTCAAAGAGGTAGGGGGTTCCCCACAGCTGGACCCTGGCCATGGAAGGCCGGATCGAGAGTCCGGCTGCGGAGAAAGAAGAGTGTCAGTGGCAGCCAGCATTTGCGGCTCCTGAATGGAGCCGCGGTGCTAGGGCAATGGGACGACATGGCACTGTGGCTCCATTCAGCAGCCTGGCAGAGGTAGCCGGGGATCTGCTATTCATGCAGGCTTACCAGAATCGGGGCCCGGCCTATACGTTCGGGCCATCGACCAGTTTCTGATCCCGTGGGCATGTGAAGGCCCCGCAGGATCAGAATCGGATCTAATTCTAGGTGTCCCACATCTGGGGCTGCACAGGGGGCTGGAAAGCCAATTTAGAATGTGCTTTTTTATTTTACCACTGTATGAAAATCCAGTGTATAGCGGTCATTCTTTTGGCTCATTCGCCCTCCTGTGTCCTGTTGTTTATAGTGGTTGTCATAGATTGGAGTGCAGGCTTTTCACAACGATATTGCCACAGTAAATGAAAAGAAACGTAATGTGTTCTTCTCTTTTAGATGGTTACTACATCTATATTGAAGGGAACGATGCCGGCAATGGAGCTGTAGCTCGGCTCCTCAGTCCTCGGTGCCATTCCCAGGGGCCTCATTGTTTTCACTTCTGGTATCACATGTTTGGTGTCACTCAATCAATGGCGCTAAAGGTGTCTGTGCTACAGAATGGAGTCCTTCAGCATGTGTGGTCGGAGTTTGGCAATAAGGGAGACAAGTGGTATGTTGGAGAGGTCCTTCTGTTTCTCTCAGGTGATACACAGGTAGGTCAACTGTGTGCGGTGTAGAAGGAAATATGTTTATTCTTCCTTCATAGATGTTTCATGCAAAAGCACATAAAGGGAATCACAAAATATAACTAAACATATATACGCCTGCTATAGACTGTCAGATGCTCAGTGGACACTTAGTGCGCTTAGAAAGAAGGCGATATTTATGAGGCTCATATACTATGCTGCCAAAAAAATAAAACTTCATACCTTAGTGGCCAAATTTTGCAAAATTTAAGCATAGGCTGCAAATGAGCTTTTAGCTCTTTTAATACCCATAGCGAAATTTCAGAAGAAACGTTTTGTGTGCTACCATCCATGACAATGCACCAGAAGTTAAAAATAAATTATTTTCCCTTTCATAGAAGCATATAAACATAGAAAAATGAAGACAGAAAAAGACCACATGATCTATCTAGTCTGTCCTTCCATATCAACAACTACAAGAGTCCCCATTTTCACTTTAGAGATCCTCTGTGTTTGTCCCATGCTTTTTTAAATTCAGTTACTGTCCTCATCTCTACCACCTCCAAAAATGCAATGTGTGCCTTCGAGCCACCTCCACTGGGAGACTATTCCACGGATCCACCACTCTTTCCGTAAAGAAATATTTCCGCATATCATTCCTGAATCTATCCCCCTTCACCCTCATCCCATGTCCCCTCATAGCAGAACTTGCTTTCAATTGAAAGAGGCTCTCCCCCTGAACATTTATACCATGGAGGTATTTAAACATCTCAATCATATCACCTCTATCCCGCCTTTCCTCTAAGGTGTACATATTAAGATCCTTAAGTATGTCCTCATACTTTATAATGAAGACCACTAATCATTTTAGTAGCCACCCTCTGCACCGACTCCATCCTGTTCACATCCTTTTGAAGGTGCGATCTCCAGAATTGCACACTATACTCCAAATGAGGTCGCACCAAAGACTTATACAGAGGTACTATCACCTCCTTTTTTCTGCTAGCCATTCCTCTCCCTATGCATCCAAGCATACTTCTAACTTTTGCTGTCGCCTTTTCTACCTGTTTAGCTACTTTAAGATCATCAGACACAACCAAGCCTAGGTCCCGCTCTTCTTTAGTGGACAAAAGTACTTCACCCCCTATACTGTATTGCTCCCTTGGATTGCTGCAGCCCAAATGCATGACCTTACATTTTTTAACATTAAATCCCAGATGCCAAATTCTAGACCATACTTCAAGCTTAGCTAGATCCCTCTTCATGTTATCTACACCTTCCTGGATGTCTACTCTATTGCAGATTTTGGTATCATTCACAAGGAGGCAAACCTTACCCGACAGCCCTTCCACTATATCACTAACAAAGATGTTAAAAAGAATCGGACCAAGGACAGATCCTTGGGGCACACCACTGGTAACTTCCTTCTCCTCAGAGTGAGCTCCATTTACCTGTACCCTTTGTCACCTCCCACTCAACCAATTTCTAACCCAAGCAGTAACTTTAGGGTCCTTCGCCTGTGAGGAACGATGTCAAAGGCTTTACTGAAATCTATATACACCACATCTAGGTCTCTCCCTCGGTCCAACTCCCTGGTCACCCAGTCAAAGAAATCAATCAGATTTTCATGACAAGACCTGCCTCTGGTGAATCCATGCTGCCTCTGATCCTGTAATCCGCTGGACTCCAGAAACCTCACTATTTTCTCTTTCAGCAGCGTTTCCAATAATTTACTCACGACCGAAGTTAAACTAACCGGCCTGTAGTTTACAACCACATCCTTACTTCTGCTTTTGTGTAAAGGGACTACATGAGCTTCTCTCCAGTCCTTTGGCACCATTCCCAACTCCAGTGAGACATTGGAAAGGTCAGTCAGTGGAGCTGCTAGAACGTCCCCAGGTTCCCTCAGTATTTTAGGGTGTATCCCATCCGGTCCCATCGCTTTGTCTACTTTAAGTTTAGCTAGTTTCTCACGAACACAGTCTTCTGAAAATTGTTCAAGATGCCCCTCGTTTCTGTTCCTGTTTGTGGGTGTTTTCTGAGGTCCTGTTCCTGGTTCTTCATCTGTGAACACAGAACAGAAATACTTATTTAGCAATTCTGCTTTATCCTCATCAGCTTCTACATATTCCTCCCCTTCATCCTTGAATCTGACAATACCACTTTTCCCTTTCCTCTTCTCAGTAACATACCTAAAAAATCTTTGCTTTCCTGACTACTTTGCTAGCTTCTCTAAGTTTTTCCAAATATAGATGCCTATCTTCCTCTCTCTGTGATCTCTGGTATTTCATGAAGGCCTCCCTCTTTTTCTTCACCTTTTCAGCTACTTCTTTCGAAAACCATAGTGGTCTCCTTTTCCTTTTACCTTTATTTACCATTTTAACAAAAAGGTTGGTTGCCCTTAAAATATCCCCTTTTAATTTTGCCCACTGTTTTTCTACATCCCCCAGCTGTTCCCATCCTGCTAAGGACTCCCTGAGGTGTTGGCCCATCTTGGCAAAGTTAGTTTTACTAAAGTCTAAGACCCTTGCTTTTGAATGGATTCTAACTGCCCTAGTCCTAATACTGAACCACACCATCTGGTGATCACTTGATGCAAAATGATCTCCCACTATAACATCAGAAACACTTTCACCATTGCTGACCACCAAATCCAGTATGGCTGTTTCACATGTGGGTTCTGTTACCAGTTGCCTGAATGGTTCTCCCTGTAAAGAGTCCAGGATCTCCTTACTTCTAGATGATACTGCAGCAGGAATGTGCCAATCAACATCCGGCATATTGAAATCCCCTATCAATAGCACTTCCCCATTCTTAGCAATGCTGAATATGTCTTCAATTAACTCTCCATCCACCTCTTCCTCTTGTGAGGGAGGCCTGTATACCACGCCAATGCAAATAGATTTCTCTTTCCCTCTTTCTAGTTTAACCCACATTGCCTTCTCTCTCCCTTTTAAGCTCTGTAATTCCAAAGCTTTAATATTATTTTTTACATATAGTGCCACTCCTCCTCCCCTTCTTCCTACCCTGTCCTTTCTGAATAAAGTATAGCCTGGTATAGTTACATCCCAGTCATGGTTTTCTGTGAACCATGTTTCTGTAACTGCCACTAAATCCAGGTCAGTCACTCAAATTAAAGCTTCAACATCTGGGATCTTATTTCCCATGCTACACACTGCTTTCTATATGTTGCCCCTTTTACCCATTTCCATAAAGGTATTTAATGTTTCACTTATCTGAGGGCTTCCACTTACCTGGGGGTTTTCTTCACCCATCCCAAATGAATCTAGGTTAAAGCCCTCTTCAGTAGATTAGGCAGTCTACCGCTGAAGACGTGTTGACCTTTCTTGTCTTCAGTCAAACGTTGGCTTAGTGGGCCTTTACATGGTCTGAGATTCAATAGTCATACTCCTCCTGCAAGACCCTCCTATGTCTTCTCATCCCTCACCCCAATTCAATCCAGAGTGATCAAATTCAACAGGGAACAGCAGTGATCTCAGATTTTCCGTCCCATGTCTTTACTTCCATTTCTAAACAAGATAATGGAAATAAAGACAGAGGATGAAAATTCAGCACTATAGAAAAGTCCATGCCATCACCCTTCATAAGCAGGGGCAGCCCAAGAGTGATGAGGAGACTCATTCTGGGGTCTCATTTGCATATCTATTGGACATCATTTGCATACATTTAATTATTGTATTTTGAAATGTATATGTTGCCCTTATAAAATTTTAGGTGGCTTTCAAAGGAGCCCTTCACATGCTTCTTTTTTCTCCTGGTAATGACTAAGGAGGATGTCGACTAAATATTAATATGCGTTAAGTGCCACTGTGCCAGTAGAAATAAATGGGTCTTCCAGCCCTTAATGCACATGAACATTTGTGAATGCACAATAACATTTAGTAAACATGCCTCTTAATGAGTGTCTAAATATCATTTGCATGGGCAGTGAGGATAAAGAAAGACTACCAAATTTCTACATTACTATACTCCAGTGCCAACCGCCAGGCACATTAGGAAGTACTATAAACCCTGCCCATTTAGAACCCATAAGAAAAGATCACCCTGTGCGCAGTGCACCACACTATTATTTTTGTCTTGCCAGAAGGTCAGAAGAAGGTTACAAACATTCCCCCTCTCAGATGACCATAACGTCCCCTTTTATTCAAATGTCCCTCTTTATTCAAATGTAAAGTAAAATATCTTCACTTATCTGAAAGGCAGTCCAAACAGCGTTAAAGGAAATTTTTGACATGAAAATGATCATCCAAGTTCTACATCACATGACATGCATGTTTCGAGCCCGCTTCCGGCTCTGTATCAAGTGTGTTCAGTGTTTCTTCAGCAGGATCACCAAACACTCTGCCAAACATAGAACTGCCGCTGCAACTGCCAAACATTTAAAAGTGTCTTTACAGCATTTCATAGAATAACCAATCAGAATGCAGGGAATACCCCACAGAATCGGGGAAACCCTGTAGTGATTGGTTAAGACTCAGATAAGACTAAGCCACTCATTTTCCATCTTTAAACCACAGGGACTAACAGTGTTTAAAGCAAAAATCCACTTTTGTTCCAACCACTGCTGTCTATAGGTACGATCCTCTCCACGAGGATCTCTAGGAGCATAATCGATGACTCTCCATCATAGATCACAAAATGTGTGGCCCTGTGATAGACAATGTTCAACCACAGGGGCAAAACGAGTAGATGTCCGAATTCTGGAAGCATGTTCCCCCTGCCATGTTTCAAAAGAATGAATAGTACGGCCAATATACAATAAAGCACAAGGGCACTGTAAAAAATACACAACAAAACTGGTAGAACAACTGCTGCGCCAAAAGAATTTATAGAACAGGCCTGAAACATGGTAATGCCAAGTATCACCTTCCATGGTAGTATGGCAATATAGGCAAGGACCACAAGCAAAATGAACAGGAGTAATTCCAGCCCTTATTTCAATGCCATTAGTATTATTGTGATCACCTTGTTTTTATTATTTTATTTATTTATTTATATTATTTCTATACCGCGCTCTTTAAAATCAGCGCGGTTTACATTTAATACATTTTGTTGGTTTGGGAGCCTGGTTTTTTTTCCATTTAGAACCCATAGCAAACCCGTCGTATCATAACAGCACTATCAGGACTCATAAAGCACCAAACCCTACCTATCAAAAGGCAACACTGCAAATATTAAACCAATACAGTTCAGAGAATACCAATATATCTCCAACTGGGGAATAAGAACAAGTGGAACTGTCAAATAGAAACTACATAAACAGAATACTTCAGCTCAGTTACACAAGCAGAACATAGATCGTCACTAAAGAAAGAACAAGGGATCACAATTTAGAAATATGAAGACAATAATTAAACTGAGAACTTCAAAAGTCAAACTAGGAATGTACAACAACATTAGAGAAATAAAACTATTATTAGTCTTAAATAGGTTACCCTGTAGCTTCATTGCATGTCCCATATTTCCCACAGCTGACATAGGCTTGTTAATAAATTCTAAATAAAAAGTATTTTCTACCTTTTGTTGTTTGGGCATTTTATTTCTCAGTTTCAATTGCTCCAGTTATTTTCTTCTGGTTTCTTCGTGTCTTCTGCTAACTCTCCATTGTCTCTTGTCCATTTGTCCTTTCTTCTCTCTTCTATTTTTTCCATTCTCTTTGTACTTCCGCTTTAACATTCTGATTTTTCCCCTTTTGCTCTTTTCCTCATTTCTTTCTTTATTCCTTTTTCACCCACTCAAATTTTAGCCCTTCCATCCTCAATCCCCATTTACTCTCCCAATACACGGCTAATCGTAGATTTTTCTTCCTTCCCACACAAAATATATTTTCCCCTCTCCATCCTCCCTCCCCCAGCCCCCACCCACTTCTGGTCCTCCCCCAACATCAGCTCCCTTCTAGTTCCAGCCCCATCCAGCATCCACTCCCTTCTAGTCCCATTCTCCCGTCCCACAGCATTAGCCCATTTCCAGTCTTAGGGCCCCCAATCAGTGATTTCCAGTCTTATCCTAGCCCTCATTCAGCCCATTTCCAGACCAAGTTCCACCCAATCAGCTCATTTCAAGTCCTAGTCCATTTCCAGTCCTATTTATTTATTTATTTATTTATACATCTTTTCTATACCGCCACTTCCAGCGATCAGTAGCGGTTTACAGGTAACATAAACTTTAATAATAGAGTACTATTATTTTACATAGAACATATTTAGAACAATGAACATTCAACTATTAAATGTAACTCAAAAAATACAATGAGATAACAGGCTACCAACAGTATATCAACAGTAATGGGATATATTCTAGCTGCCTTTCAGTCCATTTCCAATCCTAGCTCCCAATCACCCCATTTCAAGTCCTAGTCCATTTCCAGTCCTATTCTAGCCCCTCCATCAGCCCATTTCCAGTCCAAGACCCCATCATCTATTTCCAGTCCTATCCTAGCCCGTCCATCACCCATTGCCAGACCTATCCTAGCTCCTCCATCAGCCCATTTGCAGTCCTAGCTCTGCATCAGCCATTTCCAGTCTTATCCCAGCCCCCCCGCCCATTTCCAGTCCAAGCCCCCTCATCAGTCCTTTTCCAGTCCAAGCCCCCTCATCAGCCCATTTCCAGTCCAAGCCCCCCCCATTCAGCCCATTTCCAATCCTATCCCCCATCAGCCATTTCCATTCCTAATCTATCCCCCCATCAGCCATTTCCAGTCTTAGCTCCCGGCCAGGAGACCCGCGCCTGCTTGAGTGGCTTCAGTGGGAGCCGGGGAGGTCCAAAGCCCTGGCTCACCTTTGCACAGCCGCAGGAATAAAGAGCAGCATATTCCTTCACTGTGGCAGCTGTGTTGTTGTGTAGCCCAACTTCTTGCTGATTAACGGGAGACAGGAAAAGTCCTTTAACCTCTCGGTACGCAGCGTAAAGGTGAGTTATACGAGAACACAGCTGCTGGAGTGAGGAAAATGCCACTCTTCACTCCAGTGGCTGTGCAGAGGTGAGCTGGGGCTTCGGGCCTCCTCAGCTTCCTGTGAAGCTGGTCCTCAGATAACATGTGCATCATGATCTTTGCGCGGGGCCCCTTCGAAGCGCGGGGCTTTGTGCAGACAACATTCTCACACATGCATTGGGACGGCCCTGTTTATCAGCAGCCATTCAAAAGCTTTTTTCAAAGAGTGAGGCAAGGTATCTGATTCCAAAGACCCATTTACAATGGCAACCAGACAGCGATTCCTTTTCCATACATAGCTTGATGGCACGGGATCAGTTTCAAAAGTTATCATTCACTTTTGAAACAACAGATGCTTTATACCAACTCTATTCATCAACTTAAGCATTTCCAAAACTGTTCCCCAGTTCAACACATCTACTTTGAACACCACTATTTCCCCTATTACTAAGGCAATCAATCTCATCATTAGGAAAACTCTTCACAAGTCACAGTTGGCCACTCTTCCTCCATTATTCTCTTCGGAGACTGTTAGGGACGTTACATATCTAAAAAGTTGATGAGGATGATTATCTGCTCTATTAAATCTCTCACTGATCACATCCCCTGGTTCTTCTCAAATTTTCATGTATATTCTCTAGTTTTTTCTAAACAAAAGTTTATCCTCCTGTTTTTCTGTCTTATGCCACCTACATGTTGATTGGAGCTCCTGATGTTTCAGCATCCTTAGGTCCTCATTATACCAAGATGAACATAATAACCTCCTTCTTTGGTACCCAAGCATCAAATACCACATGTAATCCTTCATTCCACATATGCAAAAAGTCTTCTACTACTACTACTAGAGTACTACTGCTGTTGTTGTTAAGTGCCATCAAGTCAGTGTCGACTCAGGGCAATCCTCTGGATAGTTGTCTTAAACTGTATTCAGTCTTAGGTCAGGTAGCTCATTGTTGACAGACTGGCACCCGTAGCTGCTGTTATTATATCGATCCACCTCATTGCTGGCCTTCCTCTTTTGCGTTGACCTTCTACCATGCCAAGAATGATGTCTTTCTCTAATGATCTCTCTCATCGCTTGATGTGTCCAAAGTATGAAAGTCTATCGTCTCTATTGTTCAGGATCAACATCAGTCTTCTCCCTCACAACTGTCCTCTTTACTTTAGCCCTTCTCAAGTAACTCTGATCGGGACTGACCAAAACTAAAAAGTGGTACGTCTATACAATCAAACAAGTCATTCCACCTGACGAACCAAATTAGACACCACTGGTGCAAACACCAATTCCAGTCAGGACTTGAATTGTGAGTACTTTCACTAACACGCTGCTTCAAACCTATGCTCTTCACATCTGTGCATTGCACACTAAGGGTTGTCCTATAGTTCAGAAGAATCTGAGAGGAACCCAGCACATTTAAGTGCCTGAAAACAACCAGAAGGTATTCCCTCCAGATCACACATACTAAACACGTTTTCTAATCACATGCATTCAAGGTGTCGGCGCATGTTTCATTTTGATATTTTTTAGCTGCTATTGGGCACAGGGGAAAGATAAATCGGCAAAATGCATCAGAGGGACAAGGTACTGCATGAACATGTATATCCTAAAAATACATTCAGAAGCTTACATTAACTCATTTAACAATTCTTGTAAACAAATACAACAAATTCAAAGTACCCTGCAAGTGGTTCAGAACACTATAGCCCATGGTGAGGCTCTACTGGAAGTCTAGATTCTTTCATGTGATCCCAGTATTGATCCAGCTCCACTGGCTGTCACTGCAGTTTAGAGTGAAAGATGAATTTACAGATAATTTTGCTCGTGGATTGTCTGCTGCTGCCCCTTCACTTCTATTGCAAGCTCACTCATCGGATTGTCCCATTAGACGGTGCTCTCAAAATGCATATAGCGCTGGGAGGAACCGGTTGTCAGAAGTCAGGGTGCTTTCCATATATGCTTCAAGCATTTGAAACACACACCAGACTGAACTGAGAATGACCAAGAACCCACCTGTTCAGGTGAGCTTGTAACTAGCCGGGCCATGTAACTGCCATGTGCAGGAGAACTAAATGCCGATTGTGAAAACTGGCTGGAGGCGGTGCTGCTCTTTGAGGGCTAACGCTGTATGTATTTGTGTAACTTGCTTTTATTGCTGTTCTCTGTATCTTGCCTTGACATGTAAGACCCGATATTGCATTGGGCAGGCTATGCGCCACATCAACACATAGCCCTGCCGCCAACCCCTTAACACTGGATGTTCAATGCTGCTGCGATGCCATTGAAAGTGCGACGTCACTACGCATGCCCTGGAGCCACCGAGGCTAACTGGGTAGCAATGATATTGCACCACTACCCAATTAGCATCCGCAGCTAAAAGTAGGCCAGCCAAACACTAGCCTAGTTTAGCCACAGATCGCTAACCGGGTAGCGGTTCAATATCACCACTACCTGGTTAGTGGCCATCTCCACCTGCACTCCACCCAGAGCATCAGGACGTGTAGTGGGCTTTGAAGGGGATATTCAACGGCACAAACTGTGTAGGTCCCTTTGAATATCCCCATTTAAGGCATCTACATGGTTTACTGGGCTGTAAACCGTGTACATGTCCTTCGAATATCGGGCCCGTAATGACTATATGGGTCAGAAGTAACTTTAAATCAATCAATCAGATAAATGAGAAGTCAGCTAGCCACTGTTTAGGAATTTCAGAAATCTTTCTTTTCAGAAATCTCCCTGAGGACATAATTACTAAATGTTGACCATGAAGATATTATAATCTGTTTGTATCTTATCTAAACATAAGGTCAGTATTCAAAAGGGTTTCTGTGGCTAGCTCTAGGGTTACCTGCATAATATTTGTTTTAAATTTGTAACTAACCAACGCATAACTTTTAAGAGAAATCTTGATGTCTGGCTGAAAGTTCAGCAGAGCATAGAGGAGGAATAAGAGGCATTTTGAGGGTTTGGCTAAACCTTAACCAGATCGGAGAGACGTTTAGCTGCTGTCCAGTAATATTCATCTATTTGTGCAGGACTACGCGATTAGCTGCCCTAACTGAGCATACACTGAAACTTATCGGGATATTTTAAGGTTCAGCCGCTATGCGGGATATTGACTGTGAGATGTGCTTTGATTGGATTTGAAACAGGAAATTTCAGTATATGTAACCTACTACTACTACTATTATTAATCATTTGTATAGTGCTACAAGGCATATGCAGTGCTGTGTAGATACATATAAAGATGGTCCCTGCTCAACGGAGCCAACAATCTAATCTGGGCAGACAATACAATAGATGAACAAAAGGGTACAAATAGGGAAAGGTAAGGAGACACGAGAAGAACAAGGGATCAGGTTCCAAAAGCAGTCACAAAGAGGTGAGCCTTTAGCATGGCTTTGAAAAGGGGGAGAGGTGAAGCCCGATGTACACATGTGGGTAGTTTGTTCCAAGCATAAGGAGCCGCAAGGTGAAAGGATCAAAGTTTGGAGTTGGCAGTGGAGGAAAACAGCCTAGAGAGAAGCGAGCCAGCAGAAGAGCGGAGTTCATGAGGAGTGGTATAGAGAGAGGAAAACTAGTGAGAAGCAGTAGAAGAATGCATTTATAGGTCAGAAGGAGAAGTTTGAATTGGATACGGTAACGGAGGGGGAGCAAATGAAGTGATTTGAGAAGACGGGTTATATGTGTATATCGGGGCTGGCAGAAGAGTTCTGAACTGATTAAAGGGGAGATGACTCAGAGGGAGACCAGCAAGGAGGAGGTTACAAATCTAACATTTCGATGTTGTTCCTTTTGATTCGCATTTTATAACTGATGCTCAAGTGCAATCTAAGATGTCCAAACCAGAACGTCTGAAAAAGAGGCACATCCAAGTTCAGATGATTTCACAAATGTAGAAGTGCCTGATTCGGACATCTGTGGTGGTGTCTACATAGACATCCCCAGAATAGTACTGCAGATGGGGGATATCTAGGAATAGCCTAATGGTTAGAGCAGTGGGCTGGAAGCAGGGTTCAAATCCCAATGCTGCTATCATAGTGACCGTGCAGAATACTGGGGATCGTGGAGTGCCATATTCCTTACACCCTTTGCATATTTTAGGGCCAAAACAAGCACTTTCCTGGTGTCTCTTTGTGCCTGGAGCAGTTCTAAACTTGGACAGGGTCATGGACATCCCCGATAATTCTGAAATCAAGCTGGGACATCTAAGTCCATTGCACTGCCAAAGACACACCTCCACCTGCCTGTTTGGATGTCCCTGCATTGGTAACATCTTTAAAAGCTGGTTGTAAAATGGCTTCAGGAACATTAGCATGATTTGGATGTCTACATGAATGTTTTTGGACATCCAAATTGTGACTAAGACTTTTAAAATGACCACCTTTATTTTTAAAAGGACATTAAAAATAAATTAACTAGCTTCCAATTTGTTTTCCTATAAAGAGCCTTGCCCCCCTCTGTAACAACACAAAATCAAAAGTGGACCATCTTCCCATTCCCCAGTCCTCGTTCTCCTCTCCCTTATTCTCACCCCATCCTGGTTGAAAGAGGGGCAGGAAGTTTTGCCAACTCCTCCTGACCTGCTGGTGAAGCAATCAAAAATGATTCATTCAAAATGTATCTCATTAAAATAACTTCATGTTTATGGTAAATAGTTAACACCCACATCTAATCTTCCATAGATCATTCTAGAAGGTGTGAGGGGCAATGACTACCGCAGTGATGTTGCCGTGGACGATATTTCTATAGCGCGAGGATACTGCCCAGGTGAGCAAGACGTTCTGTGTTATATCATCTTGTCTTATTCTAGAAGTAATGCACCTCATTATATCACTGGATGTATTACCACTTACCTGCACCAGAGAAACTGGGACAATACACAGCATTCCAGGAATTATTTACAGTTCTAATTTAACTCATTGTGGCTCTGATTTTATAACAGGTTGCCTATATGTGAGGTCTAAAAGAATTGTCTATTTTAAGCCCATTTTATAAAGCAAACATAGGTGCCTAAGTGACTTTATAGAAAAGATTCCCGGATTCAGCCCCAACAGTGTAGAAATGCTGATGACACAATTGCACCAGCTCCAAATCTGGTATAATTGTGTGCATGAAATATACGAGTATATCCAGTTATTTTGTATAATACGGTAACCCGATAACATAATGAATTACAGCAGACAATGATCAGCATGGTCCATCTAGTCTAGACTGTCCCGTGAGCAGTTTTCCTGTTAAGCAGCTTGAAGTTGTGCGGGAGTCCCCTACGGACATCCCTGCCGGTGGGGGGAGATGCAACGCGATAATGCTTAGGATCGTGAGGCAAATACAGGATCTGAAAGATGGGCAGGTCAACAACATTTCCTTTTCCATTTCTAGTGATCTTCATTACTTTTAATGGTTGGCCTAGAGCTTAAATGTTCTTGAGCTCTGTGGGAAAATCTTCCTGGAATTTTTGCCTTTTTAATCTATTGACTCCTTTACTAAAGGCTTATTCGGGCTGTCCTGTCCACTAGGCAAAATAGGTGGTGTCTAGGGAGGCAGACCCTGGAAGGGGAATCAATACCTGTCCATGAAGTGGTGCAAAACTGCCACTTCAGCGCTGTAGCAAACTTACATAAGAACATAAGAAATGGCATACTGGGTCAGACCAAGGTACGGTACGTCAAGCTCAGCGTCCTCTTTCCAACAGTGGCCAATCCAGATGACACGTATCTGGCAGGTTCCCAAAGAGGCACACGGGTTCCACAATGCTTGTTCCGGGGCAAGCAGTGGATTTCCCAATTCCTCTTTATTAATGGTAAATGGATGTTTCCTCCAGGAACTTCTCCAACCATTTTTAAACCCAGCTACGCTAACAACTTTTACTACATCCTCCGGTAATGAATTCCAGAGCTTGTTTACACATTGAGTTAAAAAATATTTTCTCTTATTATTCTTAAATGGGTTGTATGACACATAAGTCATCTAGTCTTTCTACTTTTTGATGGCATAAACAACCAATCTATGTTTAGCCCTTCCACTCCATTCATTGATTTATAGATTTCTATCTTACCCCCCTCAGCCTTCCCTTTCAAAGTTGGAGCCCTAACCTTTTAAGCCTCTCCTCATAGGGGTATCTTTCCATTCCCTTTACCATTTTTGTCTCTCTTCTCTGTACCTTTTCTAATTCAGCTGTATCCTTTTTAAGATATGGCGACCAGAATTGCACACAATATTTTCTTTAAAATGTTTGCACGCTTGTGCATGGTTATGGTTTGCCGCTCCTGCCCCCTTCAAGGATGCTGTGTCGGAGGGGGGCAAGTGAAGCAGACCATGAGCAAACATGCGTGCGGCACTTTAAGTTCCAATGACTCCCTGAACCTCCCCCTGATAGACCCCAATCCACCCCATCTCTAGCCCATTCTAACTGTGTAAATAGTTTTGAGGCCTTATTTTATTTATTTATTTAACACTTTTTCTATACCATATAGCACGATCTTCCTTTCGTAAAACCATGTTGCCTCAGATCTTTCTATCCATTGGATTCCAGAAGGTTTGCTATCCTTTCTTTCAGCAGCATCTCCATTATTTTTCCCACACAGAGGTAAGGCTTACTGGCCTGTAGTTTGCCGCTTCTTCTCTGTTACTATTTTTGGGAAGAGGGACTACATCAGTCCTTCTCCAATCCCGTGAAACCTCCCCTGACTCCAGAGATCTATAAAACGCATCCTTTAACGGTCCCACCAGAACCTCTCTGAGCTCCCTCAGTATCTTGGATGACTCATCATGACACATAATCTTATAGGGAGGTAACTCTTAAGATTGCAGCCCTTGCATTCCTAAAAATGCAAATACATCAAGAAACTGCTTTGGAAGGGTCTATAGCAGGGTACTTAAACCGGTCCCTGAGCTCCATACAAGAGATCTTAATTGCACATATTCACAGTGAATGCTATTTCCAGTAGATTTGGCCTCAAAATCAAGTGAATTTGCATATTTTGGTTATTTTGAAAAAAGACCTTTTGGTGAATGCTGAAGGCAAAATGTGCAACCCTGGGACACAATGTTACTATTAGTTGACTGAGAACCGAATAAACATTTTATTAAACAAAGTCAAATGAATGTCTACATCAGTGGTAGGTCTGCAAAATCTGTCCCTTTGTGTCCTATAATCTCTCCAGTAGTCCTAGACTGCTCCTGCCTCCTATGTCCGCCATTCCGGTGTTTTGGGGACACCATCCTTTCTCTCCTTGCTTATACCCCCTGACAAACACTGTTCCCTCCCGAGTTTTGTCCAACCTACGACCCTGCCTGCCTACTATTGCTCCTCCCCGAGCTCCCCCTTCCTCTCTGTTCCCTACCTCTCTTAAAATTGGCTCTGCTAATTGTCGCTCCCTGCGGTCAAAATCCCTTTTAATTCAAGACCACCTTCTTCAACAGTCTCTGGACGTACTCTGTCTCTCTGAGACCTGGTTAAAAGAGGGTGAGCACCCTCTTCTCTCTAGATGTTTACCCCCTTGCTTCTTAGCTTTTTCTGTCCCCTGAGAGGGCCGCCATAGTGCTGGCGTAGCCGCCCTCTTTTGTTCATCTTTCTCTATACTTCAGGTTTCTTCTCCTCTCTTGCAATATCCTGAATTCCTCCTCCTTTGTCTTCAGTCCTCTCCTCCTCTCCATATTCTTATCTTCTATTCTCCCCCTTCCCTCCCAAGCTTTCTCTACGATGCACTTTTCCAGACTGTAACTGACGTCTGTCTGCAATACCCTAATCTAATTATCCTTGGAGAACTCAATATTCATTTTGATTGTCCCTCCTCCACCAAAGATTTATCCTTCATTTCCTTGTTACATGATCTTTCCCTCCAGCAGCTTGTCCTCTGCCCAACCCATGTGGACGGTCATACTCTTGATCCCTTAATTATTCCACCATCCCCTCCTTTCTCAATCTCTCAACTCTCAGTACAGTACCTCCCCTGGACCGATCATCACTGGCTGTCATTTTTGCTTCATCTTCCTTCCCTCCAGTCACCCTCGCCACAGGCTTCTCCCTCCTCTGCCCCTCCCCCCTGCTGTCCCCCCCATGCCGCCATATCACCCCCTTACCCTCAAACAATTCCCCCCTGCTCATCATCTCTTTCCAGATGCCTTTTCTACTCTCTCCCCAAACACGCAGGTCTCCCTTTGGACTTCCACTCTATCTTCTACTCTTGATCTGATTGCCACTCTCCAGCGAGCTCCGTCTAAACGTCCCTTTGTTACACATCCTTGGTATCACTCCGGGTTGTGTCTTTTGCGTAGTCACCTAAGACGTGCGGAATGTTTTTGGCGTAAACATCCCACTCCTCAATCGTTGGCAAAGTTCCACGAATCTCAACAGCATTACCGCTCCTCCGTCCATCAAGCCAAACACACCTTTTTCTCAAACTGTATCTCTACAGCTAATAACCCCTCTAGACAGCTCTTCAATGTTCTCCGTACCCTTACTTCACTTAACACTGGTCCTCCCCCGTCTCTTCCCAGCCCTCTCCTTCCAGGCTTGCTTCGTATTTTGAATCTAAGATCTCAGTCCTATGTGCTGCCCTTCCATCTTGTCCTCCCCCTTTATCTTCCCCCTCCCCCACCCCCTCGTCTCCCTCCTCTTCCCTCTCTCATCGCTGGTCATCCTTCTATTCCATTACCACACCAGAATTCTTAGCTCTTATCTCTTCAATGCGAAAGACTACTTGCCCTCTGGACCCCATTCCCTCTGGTTGGCTCACTGAACCCTCTCTTGCCCTTATACCCTGCGTTCTCAAGATAATCAATACCTCCCTCCCTTCTGGATCCTTCCCTTCCCTCTAGAAACATGCTTTAGTTGGTCCCATCCTGAAAAAAACTACTCTCGATCCACTCATTCCAGCCAACTATCATCCTGTCTCCAATCTACCCTTTCTTGCAAAAATTGCAGAAAAAAATTGTCTTTTCTCAACTCTCCCAGCACCTACTTTCTATAAACTTTCTACACCCAAGACAGTCAGGTTTTCATCAGAGCCAAAGCAAGGATACAGTTCTAGTAGCACTCCTTAACGATCTTCACTCCACCCACGACAAAGGTGATATTTCGGTGGTGGTTTCATTAGACCTATCAGCTGCCTTTGATTTGGTTGATCATTCTCTTCTCCTATCTCGTCTCTAGGACTTTGGGCTTCGGGGCACAGTCGATCATTGGTTCCATTCTTTCCTATCGTCCCATACTTTCTCTGTGGTTTCATCCTCTGGTCCACACTTCTCTTCTGCTCCCACCTCCCTTCCCTGTGGTGTTCCTCAGGGCTCTGTTCTGGCACCCCTCCTGTTCAATCTTTTCCTTGCGCCCCTTGCCCTCTGCATTCAGCAATCTGGTCTTTCCGCATTCTTCTATGCAGATGACATCTTTATCTTACACCAAACTAGTCCACTCCATCCCGCTCACTCCTCTAAACTCTTGTCTTGCTCTTGTATCACAGTGGCTCTCTACCAATTGTCTTCATTTCAATTTAACCAAAACATCTTGTACTTGGTTCACTTTTGGGAAGACTTGCCCTTCACTCGCACCCTCTATCGATAGTTCCTTAATCCCGCTGCTCTCCTCTTTCCGGTATCTTGTGTTTCTGCTTGATTTAATGCTGTCCTTCAAGGATCATATCTCCTACCTTTCTAAAACCTCCTACTTTTTCTTGCGCAAATATGTTCCATACGACCTTTTCTCTCCTCCTCTGTACTGACTGCTCTCACTCTAGCTACTGTACTTTCTCGTCTTGACTACTGCAACTCTGCTCTCACAAGGATCACCCGCACTCAACTACATCGCTTACAACTCCTACAGAATACTGCAGCCCGGATTATTACTTGTTCATCTTACGGGTCACATGTCACACCACTTTTGATTCATTTGCATTGGCTTCCCATGGAATTCCGTATACACTTCAAAATCCTTACTCTAGTTCACCGAGCCATCTATACAAGCCACAGAATCTCACCAATCTCCTTCAGTTCCACACCCCCACTCATTCCCTCCATTCGATCCATGTAAATCGCCTTCATTTTTTATTTTATTTATTTAGTTGTATTTATATCCCGCTTTTCACGGGGTCAAAGCGGTCAATTGGGGGATACATTTAACACGAGGGGATATGAGACACATACACTAATACTTACAGGGAACATGGGCAATGGAGGGTTAAGTGGCTTGCTCAAGACCACAAGGAGTGCCTACAGGACTAGAAATCCCAGTCCCTCCGGCCTGAGATTGCTGTCCCCAGGTGGGACTTGAACCCCCGGCCCTCCGGCCTGAAGTACCTTCATCTCCCCTCACCTGCACGTGCTCACCTTCAATCTACCCGACACTCTGCTTTCTTCTTTCATGGCCCAGCCTTATGGAACTCCCTACACAACTCACTCCGCCTCGAAACGAACTATTCATCCTTTAAGTCACAGTTGAAAACCCATTTCTTCAGCACAGCCTATAATCTCCCAGCTTCTCAAACTTGACCTGGATTATTTATATTTTGTCCAAATCTCACTATGTCTTCTCTCTATGTTCTTTATCACTTTCTCCTTTTCTGTCAAAATTTGTAGTTCTATTTTCCCTTTTCTGGCCTTGCAGCTTTCTTTGACTGTTTACATAATTGTGAACCACCCTGACGTAACATAGGGTGGTATATCAAATGCGAATAAACTAAACTAAACTTCTCAACCCAATCCTCTGGGACTCCCAGGCCAGTCAAATTTTCAAGATATCCACCTTGAATATGCATGAGATAGATATGCATACAATGGAAGCAGTGAATGCAGATCTATCTCATGCATATTTATTGTGGATATGCTGAAAACCTGAAAGGCCTGGGGGTCCCAGAGGATTGGGTTGAGAACCACTGGTCTACATAAACACCATAGTTTGTGAAACTATCACTAAAAACCGAGAATTAAATGTAGTTAAATCACTAAAGAACTGATGAATTTATACAATTATGAATTGTGTTTTCCATATACAGGACCGATTCCAACCACAACTCCAACTCCAACGACTTCTACAGCAACAGTACCTCTCACTTCAGGTAATTATCAGTGAAAGAGCTTCTTCCAGGATCTTTACTAATTACATCACTAGTGGGAGCTGGAAATGTTTATATCATTTCTAATAAGAAAAATATAACTCTATTTAGCTTAGTTAGAAGAAAGTGTCCACATAAGCCTCATTTGTGTAGTAGTTGCTTTGAGTGTAAGAGGTTCTGCTTCAACCTTTTTTTAAAGTTTGCTATGCATTTATGTAGTATGAAATACAGGTACTTATTCTATGAAAACCTTGATATAGGGGTGAAAACTATTCAGCTACAGCTCACAAGCTAAAAGAAATCTGATTGACCCTGAGATCCGGCAAGACAAATAATTCCTGCATCCATTTCCCTCCTTCCTTTCCTTTTGCAGCTTCTTGTGTGGTTGAAGGCGACCCTCATTACTACACCTTTGACAAGCAAGTCCATCATTTCATGGGAACCTGCAAATACACATTATCTCAGCTGTGTAATGATATCAGCCTGCCATACTTCAACGTTGAAGCAGCAAATGAATACCGAGGAGGCAACACGCATGTTTCCTATGTCAAATATGTCGACATTGATGTGCATGGCTACAGGATCACGCTGGACAAGAACAGAGGCGTTAAAGTAAGCAGGATAGACTGATTATTAGATGTAATAAGAAGCAGTGGGAAATGTGTCTGATCATGAGCAAATTATTCCAATGAGACATTTGTATCTACAGGTTAATGGAAAATCAGAAATTCTGCCCATAAACTACTTACCAGGTGTTCAGGTTTTCCTGAGTGGACAGTACGTTCTTCTGACCACAAACGTTGGACTGAACGTGAGATTTGACGGCAATCACAGAGTAGAAGTGACTCTTCCCAGCAACTACCAAGGCAAAGTTTGTGGAATGTGTGGAAATTATAATGGAAACCATCTCGATGACTTCTTAAATCCAGATGGACAAGTCGAACCAGATTCTGTCAGCCTTGGTAACAGCTGGCAGGTTGCAAATGATACCAGGTTGGTTGCCTATTGCAGAAAATCCTACTTCTGCAGAGAATTCTGCAAAGAATCAATGAGAAATGCTGTCTTTATGAGCAGAACATCCCAAGCACAAGACTCAAAACACAGGAGCACAGTCAGACATTGAGAAAAACACTTCTTTAGCAAACCGCACACATATAAGTCTTGGGTTTTGTAAAATGTAGATGGTGATTTTATTACCGGGCATCTAGGTTTAGGAAGCAGATATACACCTATTTTATGTCTATGAGTAGTTTATATAATCAAGTATGGGCCTGTTGAACTTTATAAAATAAAACAAAAGAGATTTGAGCAGTTATGAAGATTTGTCTGATCAAACAGGCTGACATGCAAATCACAGAAATTCTGTGGGAAACTGATTTAAAGAAATCTCTAAACAAAAGTGCCCCTACTTCCTGGTACTATTCCCATCCATATAAGGAACTTTAATTGGGAGATTCCGCTATGCAGAATATTAAATTTGTTTAGCAATTCAACACTCAGCAAAGCACAAAAAAATAACAGCAATATTAGCACCATCGCTAAGGGTCTCTTTCCATTCCTTGCAGCTGTTCTCCTGGATGTGACCATGAACCAAACTGTACTGCGGAGGAGAAACATATCATTGAAAGCAGCAGCTTCTGTGGAATCCTCACTGATAAAAATGGGCCTTTCAAGTGGTGTCATCCTGTCTTACCCCCAGGCACTTACCTCACAAACTGTATTTATGACTTGTGTGAACTGCAGATGGATCCCGACTCACTGTGCCGGAGTCTGCAGTCTTATGCTGACGCGTGCCAAGCACATGGAGTGAAGCTAGAGCCCTGGAGGAATGCAACCTTCTGTCGTACGTACAGAAATAGCCACTCTCCTCGTCCATTCTTTACTAATCATTAATTTAATAAATGATTGATCTTCTTCTAGCACAGGGGTTCTCAACCCAGTCCTAGAAACACACAACCAGTCATGTTTTCAGGATAACTATAATGAATATGCATGAGAGAGACTTGCTGGCCCTGCCTCCGTTGTATGCAAAGCTCTCTCATGCATATTCATTGTGGTTATCCTGAAAACCTGACTGGCTAGGTGTGTCCTGAGGACTGGGTTAAAACTCCTGTTCTAGCGCTACCACGGAATTGCAGTTGATCCATTTGAATTGATTTAACTAGAATATTCGAATGTGAGTTTGCTGAGTCAGAAATTCTTTTCATTTCACAGCAATCCAATGCCCATCCAACAGTCATTATGAACTGTGCGGCTCGGCCTGCCCTGCTACCTGTGTGAATCCATATGCCTCTTCCTCTTGCCTCCTGCAATGCATTGAAGGCTGTGTCTGCAACAATGGATTTGCTCTCTACAATGATAAGTGTGTTCCCAATAACCAGTGTGGGTGCTGGAAAGACGGTGTTCACTATCCTGTGGGATCTTCCTTCTGGACCGATGACACCTGCTCAACAAAATGCAGCTGCCCTTCACGAGGAAGCAACCTTAAGTGTGATAATAACACAACGTGTCCAGCAGAACAGTACTGTGGAATTTCCAACGGAGTCCCTGGCTGCTATCCACACACGTACGGGATCTGCCGTGTGCACAATGACCCCTACTACAACACATTTGACAAAGAGACTCACAGCTTCATGGGCAACTGTACCTACACACTGGCCAAACTCTGTACTAATTCCACTTCTCTGCCGTATTTCAACATTGAAGCTAAGAATGAAAATCGTGGAAACTCAAGAGTGTCCTATGTTCAAAAGGTTTTTGTTGAAGTCTATGATCACAAAATTGTGATTATGAAAGGAGAGTCCTCTCGCATTTTGGTAAGTGCTACATAGTTGCTTTATGTTTTTCCCTATTTGCCTTTCCAATTTTTTCTCATTATACAAAATTCTCCACCCCTCCACATGGCATGTCCAGCCCCGAGGGCTTATGGGAAGTCTCTATCTAGATGATTTACAGCAGTTGAAGCCATCTCCCTTCGTTTCAGACTTCAGATATCTTACCTAGGTAGTACGTATAAACCCTGCCAGCCGTATCAGAAGGCAAAACTGGCATTTGCACTGAGTAAAATGATAGGTCCTGAGCCATGAGTTCAGGAGATTGATGAGTGGCCTATTAATTAAGTGCAGATGAAAGTGCTGGAGAAGACACTTATTGCATGCCTAGAGAGGAGCTACGCTACCAGATGTTTCCCTGAAGCAGCCCTTGGAGTATGTGCTGATATTACATAGAAACATAGTAAAATGATGACAGAAAAAGACCACATGGCCTGTCTAGTCTGTCCTTCCATATCAACACCTACAACAGTCCCCTTTTTTTTTTTTTTTTAGAGATCCTCTGGGTTGGTCCCATGCTTTTTTGAATTCAGATACTGTCCTCATCTCTACCACCTCCACTGGGAGACTATTCCACGGATACACCACTCTTTCCATAAAGAAATATTTCCGCATATCACTCCTGAATCTATCCTCTTTCACCCTCATCCCATGTCCCCTTCTACCAGTACTTGCTTTCAATTGAAAGAGGCTCTCCCCCTGTGCATTTATGCCACGGAGGTAATCAAACGTCTCAATCATATCATCTCTATCCCGCCTTTCCTCTAAGGTGTACATATTAAGATCCTAAGATCCTTAAGTCTGTCCTCATATGCTTTATAATGAAGACAACTAACCATTTTAGTAGCCACCTTCTGTACTGACTCCATCCTGTTTATATCCTTTTGAAGGTGTGGTCTCCAGAATTGCACACTATACTCCAAATGAGGCCACACCAAAGACTTTTTTCTGCTAGCCATTCCTCTCCATATGCACCCAAGCATCCTTCTAGCTTTTGCTGTCGCCTTTTCTACCTATTTAGCCACTTTAAGATCATCAGACACAACCACGCCTAGGTCCCGCTCTTCTTTAGTGGACAAAAGTACTTCACCCCTTATACTATATTGCTCCGTTGGATTACTGCAGCCCAAATGTATGGCTTTGCATTTTTTAACATTAAATCCCAGCTGCCAAATTCTACAGCATTCTTCAAGTTTAGCTAGATCCCTCCTCATGTTATCTACACATTCCTAGTTGTCTACTCTATTGCAGATTTTGATATCATCCGCAAAGAGGCAAACCTTACCCAACAGCCGTTCCGCTATATCACTAACAAAGATGTTAAAAACAATCGGACCAAGGACAGATCCCTGGGGCACACCACTGGTAACTTCCTTCTCCTCAGAGTGAGCTCCATTTACCTGTACTCTGTGTCACCTCCCACTCAACCAATTTCTAACCCAAACAGTAACTTTAGTGTCCATCCCTAGGGTGCTCAGTTTGTTTATAAGTTGCCTGTGAGGAACGGGCTGTACTGAAATCTAAATACACCACATCTAGGGCTCTTCCTCGATCCAACTCCTTGGTCACCCAGTCAAAGAAATCACTCAGATTTGTCTGATAAGACCTGCCTCTGGTGAATCCATGCTGCCTCGGATCCAGTAATCCGCTGGACTCCAGAAACCTCACTATTTTCTCTTTCAGCAGCATTTCCAATAATTTACTCACCACCGAAGTTAAACTAACAGGCCTGTAGTTTTCAACTACATCCGGGAAATTACAGACCGGTGAGCCTGACGTCAGTACCAGGGAAAATGGTAGAAGCCATCATAAAGAACAAAATTACACAGCATGTAGATAGTCATGGCCTAATGGGAGACAGCCAACATGGCTTTAGACAAGGAAGATCTTGTCTTACTAATCTGATATGTTTTTTTGAAGGTGTGCATAAACAGGTAGACAAAGGTGAGTCGGTTGATATAGTGTATCTGGACTTTCAGAAAGCTTTTGACAAGGTCCCCCATCAGAGACTTTTGGCGAAGCTAAAAAGTCATGGGATAGGAGGCAGTGTACTATTGTGGATCGGGAACTGGTTAAAAGATAGAAAGCAGAGGGTAGGGCTAAATGGCCAATATTCCCAATGGAAAAAGGTGAATAGTGGAGTACCCCAGGGATCTGTACTGGGTCCGCTACTTTTTGACATATTCATAAATGACCTGGAAAAGGGAATAACTAGTGAGGTAATCAAATTTGCAGATGACACAAAGCTGTTTAAAGTTGTTAAAACCCAAGAGGATTGTGGAAAACTGCAGGAGGATCTGGATAAATTGGAAGACTGGGCATCCAAATGGCAGATGAAATTTAATGTGGACAAGTGCAAAGTTATGCACCTAGGAAAGAACAACCCACACTATAGTTACAAGATGCAAGGCTCCACATTAGAAACCACCACCCAGGAAAAAGATTTAGGAGTCATCGTGGATAACATGTTAAAACCCTCCGCCCAGTGTGCAGCGGCGGCCAAGAAAGCAAATAGAATGCTAGGTATCATAAGGAAAGGGATGGAGAATAAAACAAAGGATATTATAATGCCTCTGTATCGCTCCATGGTACGACCGCACCTTGAATATTGTGTGCAATTCTGGTCACCGTATCTTAAAAAGGACATAGAGTTATTAGAAAAAGTACAGAGAAGAGCCACCAAATTGGTGAAGGGGATGGAAGGCTACTCCTATGAAGAGAGGCTAAAAAGGTTAGGGCTCTTTAACCTAGAAAAGAGGCGGCTGAGGGGAGATATGATAGAGGTGTATAAATTAATGAATGGAGTGGAACGGATAAACGTGGATAAATTGTTTACGCTATCAGAATATAGAAGGACTAGGGGGCATGTAATGAAGCTACAGGGTAAACTATTTAAGACAAATAGGAGAAAATATTTCTTCTCTCAACGTGTAATCAAACTCTGGAATCTGTTACCGGAGGATGTAGTAAGGGCTGTTAGTATAGCTGGGTTTAAAAAAGGTTTGGACAAGTTCCTGGAGGAAAGGTCCATAAACCACTATTAAAAAGGGACCCAGGATATCAATGCTTGGCCTAGTACAAGCACTGCAGAACCTGTGTCTTTTGGGGAAACTGCTAGGTACGTATGACCTAGATTGGCCACTGTTGGAAACAGGATACTGGGCTTGATGGACCTCGGTCTGACCCAGTATGGCATTTCTTATGTTCTTATGTTCTTATGTTACTTCCGCTTTTGTGTAAAGGCACCACATGTGCCTTCCGCTTTTGTGTAAAGGCACCACATGTGCCTTCCGCTTTTGTGTAAAGGCACCACAGGAGCCTCTCTCCAGTCCTTTGGTGCCATTCCCGACTCCAACAAGGCATTGAAAAGGTCAGTCAGTGGAGCTGCTAGAACGTCCCCAAGTTCCCTCAGTATTCTAGGGTGTATCCCATCCGGTCCCATCGCTTTGTCTACTTTAAATTTAGCTAGTTTCTCATGAACACAGTCTTCTGAAAATTGTTCAAGACGCCCCTTGCTTCTGTTCCTGTTTGTGGGTGTTTTCTGAGGTCCTGTTCTTGGTTCTTCATCTGTGAACACAGAACAGAAATATTTGTTAAGCAATTCTGCTTTATCTTCATCATCTTCTACATATTCCTTCCCTTCGCCCTTGAGTCTGACAATACCATTTTGCCCTTCCTTGTCTCACTAACATATCTGAAAAATGTCTTAATTTTATTGCATTGGCTATTTCCTCCTCTTTTTGAATCATTGCTTTCCTGACTACTTTGCTAGCTTCTCTAAGTTTTTCCAAATATAGTTGCCTGTCTTCCTCTATCTTTGATGTCCTGTATTTCATGAAGGCCTCCCTCTTTTTCTTCACCTTTTCAGCTACTTCTTTCGAAAGCCATAGCGGTCTCCTTTTCCTTTTACCTTTATTTACCATTTTAACAAAAAGGTTGGTTGCCCTTTAAATATCCCCTTTCAGTTTTGCCCACTGTTTTTCTACATCCCACAGCTGTTCCCATCCCGCTAATGACTTCCTGAGGTATTGGCCCATCTTGGCAAAATCAGTTTTCCTAAAGTCTGAGACCCTTGCTTTTGAATGGATTCTAACAGCCCTAGTCCTAATACTGAACCACACCATCTGGTGATCACTGGATGTAAAATGATCTCCCACTATAACATCAGAAACACTTTCACCATTGGTAAGCACCAAGTCCAATATGGCCCCTTCACGTGTGGGGTCTGTTAACAATTGTCTGAATAGTTCTCCTCTGTAGAGAATCCAGGATCTCCTTACTTCTAGATGATACTGCAGCAGGAATGTGCCAATCAACATCTGGCATATTGAAATCCCCTATCAGTAGCACTTCCCCATTCCTAGCAATGTTGAATATGTCTTCAATTAACTCTCCAGCCACCTCTTTCTCTTTTGAGGGAGGTCTGTATACCACGCCATTGCAAATAGATTTCTCTTTCCCTCTTTCTAGTTTAACCCACATTGCCCCCTCTCTCCCTTTTAAGCTCTGTAATTCCAAAGCTTTAATGTAATTTTTTACATATAGTGCCACTCCTCCTCCCCTTCTTCCTACCCTGTCCTTTCCCAATAAAGTATAGCCTGGTATAGTTACATCCCAGTCATGGTTTTCTGTGAACCATGTTTCTGTAACTGCCACTAAATCCAGTCAGCCACTCCCATCAAAGCTTCAACATCAGGGATCTTATTTCCCATGCTACGGGCATTTATATACACTGCTTTCCATATGTTACCCCTTTTACCCATTTCCATAAAGGTATTTAACGTTTCACTTACCTGGGAGCTTTCACTTACCTGGGGGCTGTCTTCACCCATTCCCAATGAATCTAGTTTAAAGCTCTCTTCAGTAGATTAGCCAGTCTACTACTGAAGATGAGTCGACCTTTCTTGGACAGATGGATGCCATCTCTGCTCTGCAACCCTTGGAACAGCATCCCATGGTCCAGGAAACCAAAACGCTCTCGATGACACCATCCACGCAGCCATGCATTCATCTCAAGGATGCGAGCCTCTCTGCTTTGGCCTTTACCCTCAACAGGGAGAATTGAAGAGAACACCACCTGTGCACCTATCTGCTTCACCCTCTTCCCAGAGCCATGAAGTCACTTTTGATACGCTCAGAGGGATACTTGGCAGTATCATTTGTTCCGATATGGATTAGAAACATTGGGTAATAGTCAGTGGGCTTGATGAGTCTCGGCAAACTCTCCGTAATGTCTTGGATTTTGGCACCTGGCAGACAGTATATCTCTCTGGACATTGGCTACATGCTAGATTATAGGTCGACTATGTATGGAAAGCAACATCCAATTCGGGATGGGGAGTGTATTTCCACTGCAGAATAGCAAATGTATGTTTCCTTTCCAGGCCTGCCAAACCAGGCCAAAAAACATGGCCTGTTCAAAGTGTGCATGTTATGAGTCTCTATGTGTAGGTAAGAGCGTTTCTAAACTCACTGCTTACATGTTTATGGTTATTTATATATGCTAATCAGTTTCTCACGCTTGTCAATGGCGCTTAACCCTTCTGAAATGACCTCCTATTTCAGAAAAAGTGCTATTGGTTGACCCACTTCTTCCCTGGTAAGCCAGTATTTGCTG
Organism: Ichthyophis bannanicus; assembly: GCA_033557465.1. Lineage (NCBI taxonomy): Eukaryota > Metazoa > Chordata > Amphibia > Gymnophiona > Ichthyophiidae > Ichthyophis > Ichthyophis bannanicus. The sequence continues at coordinate 485,679,699 of CM066038.1, read as the reverse complement.
TTCCTCTGGTTCTTACAGATGTCCACAGGCAAAAACAAGTCAGTGCACGTGCAGATTACCCAAACATTTCCCATTTTTGTTGGGGTTTATTTAGATTTTTTTCTGCTCATTTCTTGTATTCATGCTAGGAGTCTTAAATTGATTTTACCCCCATTAAGTTATAGGTATTCACATGTGCAAGTGATTTGCATGTACTTAAAAGTGTTAGGACGCAAATGAATAAAATAAGTGGTCTCGAATACTAACCCCGATTGTCATTCAGGATAGAAACAGAGAAACAGTGAAGACGATGGCAGATAAAGATCCTACAGCCTATCCAGTCTGCCCATCCATAAGAACTATTTATTTCTACCAATCCTTCCTCTCCCTCAGAGATCTTCTGTATTTGTCACATGCTTTCTTGAATTCATATATTGTCCTTCTCTCCACCACCTTGATTGAATACATAAAAGTGGTATATCAAATTGAATAAATGCACCATAACTATCTCTGCAGGGAGTCTATTCCATGCTTCATCACCCTTTCCACCCCCTTTCACCCTCATCTCATTACACTTCATTCCAGAGCTTTCTTTCACCTGGAAGAGGGCCACCTTCTGTGCATTTATTCCATGGAAGTATTTAAATATCTCTTTCATATCACCCCTCTCCCGCCTTTCCTCCAAAATATACATATTGAGATCTTTAAGCCTATCCTCATATGCCATATGATGAAGACCACTGACAATTAAAGTAACTGCCCTCTGGACTGACTCCATCCTGTTTATCTGCTTGAAGGTGTGATCTCCAGAACTGTAGACAGTACTATAAACGAGGTCTCACTAGACTAGAGAATTATAGCAGAGGCGTCCAAACACCATGTTACATGGGGGCCAAGTTTCACCCATTGGCCAGCCAAACTCCATGCATTCGCGATCCCTGCCTTTCCCTACTTCTGTCTGTGGGAGATTGGGTCCTGCGGAAAAATGTAGGGGAAGCTCCAATAGCAGAAGCCAAGTTTTGATGGCTATTCCTCTCCCTATGTTCCTACACACCCGAGCATCCTTCTGGCATTTGCTGTTGCCTTTTCAACCTATTTGGCCACTTTCATCTGATATATTCACCCCCAGATCCCACTGTTCTTTCATGCACTGAAGTAATTCACTTACTATACTGTATACTCTTTAGGCTCAAATCTGTCCTGGACATAAAAGCCCTTTGTACGTCCGGTCTGAACCGGATGTACAGAGGGCATCATGATTCTGATCCCGCAGGGCACGTCTAGCCCCGCGGGATTATAATCGCAAACAGTCCTGTACATGTAGGCCAGGACTACGATTCAGCCTGGCCTGAATATACAGGACATGCCTGAGTAACTCAGTCAGTGCTTTACAATGGAGCCCACCGATCCACGATGTCTGGGGAAGTTATTACACCTCCATCGATTCTCTTGTCACCTCGTCAAAGAAATCAGTTTTATCTAAGAAAACCTATCTCTAGTAAAGCCATTCTGCTCAGATCCTATCATCCCTTGGATTCCAGAAGCTGCATCATCCTCTGTTTTAGCAGAGTTTCCATTAATTTACTCACCACAGCAGTCAGATTAACCAGTGAGTAGTTAACAACCTCGTCCGTACTTCCATTTTTGTGTACAGGGACCATATTCACCGATTTCCAGTTCTTCAGGACCACTCCCAGCTCTAAAGGAGCATTGAAAAGGTCAGCCAGAGGAGCCTTCAGTATTTCCTTATGTTCTTTCAATACCTTTGGATGAATCTCATCCACCCCCATTGCTTTGTCCACTTTTAGATTTGCTAGCTCTTCATGAACACAGACTTCTGAAAATTGTTTGAGTTCTACCTTGCTTCCATTCCATTGCATTGGTTTTCTGAGGTCCCATTCCTGGCCCTTTGTCTCTGAACACAGAACAGAAATATTTGTTAAGCAATTTCACTTTATCCTTATGAGCCTCAACATTTTCCTCTCCCTTGTCGTTGAGTCTCACAATACCACCCTTGCACTTCCTCCTGATTAATAAAGCTAAAGACATTTTGTCCTCATGTTTTACTGTATTGGCAATTTTTGTTGACATTTGCATCTTTGCTGTCCTGACTACTTTACCACCTTCTCTTAGCTTATTGTTGTTTGTCTTCCTCTTTCTGCTACCACTTAAAGTTTATGAAGGCTAATCTCTTTTTCTTATGTTTTTAGCTACTTCTTTTGAAAACCAATATAGCCTCCTTTTCCTCTTACTTTTATTTACTTTCCGAGCAAAAAGATTTGTTGCACTTAAAATATCCCTTTTCTGTTTTACCAACTATGGATCAACTTCTCCCAGATGTTCCCATCCAGCCAACCATTCCTTGAGGTATTCCCCCATCTTTGCCCCTAAAATTTCCCTTCCTCTTCCTCCTTTTTCAGTCTCTGTGAATGGCTCTGTTCCCTATCCTGTTCCCTCAGCTTGCAATTTATGGGTTATTTTTGACTCTTTGCTCTCATTCTCCACACATATTCACCTTGTCACCAAAACCTGCCGCTTCTTTCTCTTTAATATTGGCAAAATCCGCCCTTTTCTTTCAGATCATACTACTAAAACGCTCATCCATTCACTTATCACCTCTCACCTTGATTACTGTAATCTGCTCCTTGCTGGTCTTTCACTGAGTCATCTTTCACCCCTTCCGTCTATTCAGCATTCTGCTGCTCGTTTGATCTTCAGCCAGCCTCATTTTGCCCATATCACTCCTCTCCTCGAGTCTCTTCACTGGCTCCCTATCCATTTCCACATCCAGTTCAAGCTTCTCCTACTGACCTATAAATGCATTCATTCTGTAGCTCCTCTTTATTTATTTATTTATTTATTTATTTTACAGTTTTTATATACCGCGCTCTTTGGTATCAGCGCGGTTTACAGATAACAAATTTCGCATTAGAACAGTCCTTTGCTTACATTATAACAGTGTCTTTTGCTTACATTATAACAGGGTCAGTAACTTGGAGACAACATGGTAAACTATATACAAGCTATATACAGAAAGATAAATTACATCTGGAAATTTACAGTTAAATTGGGTCATAAATTTGGGTGTGCAGAGCGTCTAGTTCGTGTTCTGTTATGGTTATGTTGTTGGAATGTCAGAGGCTGTGTGAGTGATTTGTGAGATGGGGGGAGGAGGTGTAGGGTTAGGGCCTAAAAGATGATGACAGAATAGGTAGTGTTTGAGGGCCTTTCTAAATTGAGAGAGGTCTTTTATTGATCGGATATGAGGAGGGAGATTATTCCAGCAAGTTGGAGCGAATAAGGTGAAGGCCCTGTCTCTGGTTGTTTGGTTACATTTAGTGTACTCCTTTGGTACGACAAGGGTATTGGCGGCTGCAGATCTTCTCAGTCTGTTCGTGGGGGTGTTGATAATAAGTGATGAGAGGGAAGGTGGGGCTATTTGATTGATTGCTTTAAAGGATAGCAGAAGTGCTTTGTAGGTTATCCTGGCATGTAGGGGTAACCAGTGAAGCTCTGTTAGTATGGGGGTGATGTGGTCTCTACTGGATGTACCGCAGAGGATGCGGGCTGCTGAGTTCATCGCCAATTGGAGTGGGTTGAGGATGCTCTTGGGTAGACCATGCAGGATGACATTGGCATAGTCGAAATGAGGTGTTATAAGGGCTTGGAAGATTGTTCGGAAGTCATTGGAGGCGAGTAGTGGTCTTAAGGGTTTCAGTGTTCTCAATTTATAGTAAATGGATTTAACGGTCTGCTTTATGTGATCTTTGAAGGTCAGTTCTTGGTCGATGGTTACTCCCAGGTAGCGAATTGATGATTTACATGGTAATTCCGCATCTCTCACCTTCAAAGTTGCGGGTGGGGAGAATTTCTTATTCCTAGTTACGAATAGGACTTCCGTTTTCTTGAAGTTTATTCGCAGGTTCTGGGAAAGGAGCCAATCTGTAATCGCGTTGAAACAGGCGATAATTGGGGAGAAGTCGGGGGCATTAATTTTTATTGGCGTGAATATCAGTACAGTCAAACCTCGGTTATCGGTTGCCCCGGTTTTCGTCGGTTTCGGTTTTCGACGTCTTTTCCCCACTCAGATGTTGTCTCGGTTTTCGTCGATAGCCTCGGTTTTCGTACAGCCTCCCCCCCCCCCCCCCGATTCACCGATCGCGTGTGCCTGCAAACAGAGTAATGTACTGTACACTGCCTGCCCAGTCCCGGCAGCATTACCCCCCCCCCCCCGGACTCACCGATCGCGTGTGCGTGAAGATCTGGAGGGGCAGACTTCAAACCCAGCTGTTGCGTGTGCCTGCCCAGGTGAGCAACATCCTCGAGCCAGACATGGTGTGGTACAATGGAAGGATTGCAGAGAGGAAGGCCCCGATCTCTCCACCGCCTGCCTGTTCTCTGGAGCGCCCCCTCAGGCTCGGAGGTAGCAGGAGATGTTGAATGAATGTGGCAGGCAGTTCTTTCTCTTGCGGGGTATGCTGTTGAGACGGAGTCAGCGATCACATTGGTGTCCTAAGGTACTGTATCTGTGTGTTTGCTGAGAGAAGTGACAGGAGCTGTTCTACTGCTGGCTCAGACTTCGGGAGCTCGTGCTGCGGCAGCCATTGCCACATGGCTCTGGAACGCATGCTGAGCGGGAGAGTGGTGTTTCCGGTGGCTGTGGCTGGTGCCTTTTTTTTTTTGTTGATCCTTCTTTTTTTTTTCTGTTGTCTTTAAAAATTTGAGGATGTTTTTTTGCTGAAGAATCTTGACTGTGCTGTTAACCTTTCTCCCTTCACAGGAGTTTAAAGAATTTGTCTGCCAAAAATACCTCTGCAGCACCATCTTGTGGCCAGAAGTGGGATTGACTCTCTTCCTGATTGCAAATTGCTAAAAGTTCTCATTGTGCCTTGACACAGACTTTGAGGGGAGCAGTGATCTGAAAATGGTCTGTATCAAACTCGTCCGCCTGCTTGCGTGACTCGGCCACTCATTTCCCGGAATCCAGCGCCCATACAAAGTGCGTTTGTGATTCAGTCTGCCTTTGTTTCTCGTTGAGTGAACATCACCCCGCATTCATTGAGTGTGACTGCTAAATAAGCCACCATGGGGCCAAAGAAAGTTCCGAATGCCAACCCTTTGATAAAGAAGGTGAGAAACACGATAGAATTCAAGAAAGAAGTCATAGCAAAGTATGAAAGTGGCGTACGCGTGGCCGATCTCGCCAGGATGTACAGGAAGTCTGCATCAACGATCAGTTCCATGCTGCTGAAGAAAAACGAAATTAAGGAAGCTGATGTTGCGAAAGGAGTGAATGCGCTAACGAAACAGAGATCGCAAACAATCGAAGATGTCGAGAAGTTGTTGTTGGTGTGGATCAACGAAAAACAGTTAGCGGGAGATAGTGTTTCAGAGGCGATAATTTGTGAAAAGGCAAGGCTGTTGCATGCAGATCTTGCAAAGAAAATGCCTGGAACGAGTGCTGATGTTACTGAATTTATGGCCAGCAGAGGCTGGTTTGAGAAATTTAAGAAGCGAACTGGCATACACAGTGTGGTAAGGCATGGCGAGGCTGCAAGTTCGGACAAACTTGGGGCCGCAGAATTTGTTGATGAATTCAAGGAGTACGTAGAGGCTGAAGGATTCCTCCCCCAACAAGTCTTCAATTGTGATGAAACAGGCCTCTTTTGGAAGAAAATGCCAAAGAGGACCTACATCATGCAGGAGGAAAAGGCACTGCCAGGACACAAGCCTATGAAGGATAGGCTAACTCTTTTGTTGTGTGGTAATGCTAGTGGGGATTTCAAAGTGAAGCCTTTACTGGTGTATCACTCTGAAAATCCCCGAGTGTTCAAGAGAAACAATGTTATCAAGAGTAAATTGTGTGTCATGTGGAGGGCTAACAGTAAGGCATGGGTCACGAGGCTAATTTTCATTGAGTGGGTCAATGAAGTGTTTGGCCCGAGTGTGAAGAAATACCTCCTGGAAAATCAATTGCCACTCAAGTGCCTCCTGCTAATGGACAATGCTCCTGCTCATCCTCCAGGCTTGGAAGACCAATTGTTGGAGGAGTTTAGTTTCATCACAGTGAAGTTCCTGCCCCCTAATACCACTCCTCTCATCCAGCCCATGGATCAGCAGGTCATTTCAAACTTCAAAAAACTCTACACCAAAGCACTGTTTCAAAGGTGCTTTGAAGTGACCTCGGACACTGAATTGACCCTAAGAGAGTTCTGGAGGGATCACTTCAATATCCTCAATTGCATAAGCCGTATAGATAAGACTTGGCAGGGGGTAACTTCCAGGACGTTGAACTGTGCTTGGAGAAAATTGTGGCCAGAATGTGTCCTCGAGAAGAATTTTGAAGAAGGGTTTGAGGCTCACCCTGATGACCCTACGCCTCTTGTGCAATCTATTGTGTCTTTGGCGCAGTCCATGGGGTTGGATGTGAGTGGCCAGGATGTGGAAGAGTTGGTGGAGGACCACAGGGAAGAGCTAACCACTGAAGAGCTGCAAGACCTTCAAGTGGAACAGCAACAGATGGTAGCTGAGGAAATTGCTTCAGAGGAGGAGAAGAAGAAGAGAGAAGAGAAGGTGCCTTCTTCAGTGATTAAGGACATGTGTGCAAAGTGGAGTGAATTGCAAAGTTTTGTGGAGAAATTTCACCCTAACAAAGCTGTTGCAAGCCGTGTCTGCAACATGTTCAATGACAATGCCTTGTTCCATTTTAGGCAAATCTTAAAGAGACGCCAGAAACAGACCTCTCTGGACAGATTTTTTGTGCGACAGGGGTCCAGTGACTCTCAAGCTGGTCCTAGTGCCAGTAAAAGACAAAGAAGGGAAGTAACCCCGGATAGGGCCTTGATACCTGAGGTCCTTATGGAGGGGGATTCCCCTTTCAAACAATAACCTCTCCTCCTCCCTCTCCCCTCAACAAGAGTCTTCAATAAAGTTAAATGTGATGTTAAATGTTCATTTATCCATTTCATTAGTCATTTATATGTATTTCTCATTGTTTTCTGTATGTAAAAATATAGTTATTCTCTATAAAATGTACTTTTTGTCAATATTTTTGGGTGTCTGGAACGGATTAATTGAATTTACATTATTTCCTATGGGAAATCTTGCTTCGGTTTTAGTCCGTTTCGGTTTTAGTCAGACTTTTTGGAACGGATTAATCATGAAAACCGAGGTTTGACTGTATGTCATCTGCGTAGATCAAGCTGGAGGCGTTAAATGATTTGATGATTTCACAGATTGGTTGAATATATATGTTAAATAGAAGGGCTGATAAAGAGGATCCCTGGGGTACACCCTGTTGTTGCTGGAAAGGATCAGAGGTTGAAGCTCCTATCCGCACCTGTTGCCAGCGGTTGTTTAGATAGGATCTACACCATTCCCAAGCTGATTCCTGGACTCCCTTTTCTTTAAGACGGTGAAGAAGTTGTACATGGTTAACCGAGTCAAAAGCTGCTGAGATGTCAAGGAAGATGAGGATGAATCCATTTTCAATTTTGTCAATCCCTCTTGATAAGGTGTTGATGAGTAGTGTGAGAAGGGTTTCTATGCCATGTGATTCACGGAATCCGTGTTGGCAGGGATCGAGAGGAGCTGAGGTATCTATATGCTGTTGCAATTGGATTTGTACCACCTTCTCGATGATTTTGGCTAGAAGGGGTATACTTGAAATTGGACGATATGAATCAGTTTTTGCTGGGTCGAGTTTATTGTTCTTCAGGAGAGGGCGTATTGAAGTTTGCTTGAGAGATGAAGGGAATGATCCGGTTGTGAAGGAAAGTTGCATGATAAGGGCAAGTATGGGGCTCAGTTCAGCACGCATTGTTCTGATCCAGTAGGCAGGGCATGGATCGTTTGGGGCTGTGGTAGTATTCAAGGTGGCAATAAGGTCAGTGATGGATTTCACTGTGGGGGCGACAAAATTTTTTAGAGGCTGAGTGATTGAGATGGGGTTAGGTATACAACTTGGAGTGGAATTCATGTTAATGGATTTAGATTGAAGATAGTCAGCAAAAGCTTGAGGTTGAATTGATATTGTTTGGTTGGAGGATGGTGCCTTGGTTAAGGATTTAGTGATGTTAAAGAGGTCTCGTGGTTTGTTCAGTGATCGGAGGAGGGTTTCTGTATGGTGTTCTCTCATCTTTTCAGCTATTTTCTCCCGGTGTTTCTTTAGGGCATTTTCGTAATCTATTTGGTCAATTGGAGCACGTGATTTGCGCCATTTTCTCTCTTGTTTTCTTAGGTTCTGGAGGGATAGTCTTTACCTTTCTTCTCTCATTTCTCCTTATATGCCCCCTCATGAACTCCGCTCTTCTAGCCAACTGCTTCTTGCTATGCCTTTCTCCTCTGTTGCCAACTCCCGGCTTCGCTCTTTTCACCTTGCAGCACCCTACGCCTAGAATAGACTTCCTCTGTCTATAGTCAGACAACTTCTCTGACCCTCTTCAAATCCAGGTTGAAAGCTCACCTCTTTGCTTCTGCCTTTGGTTCATGACTTACCTGTTCTCCTCCTTTTCCCTTGTCTTGTTTTCACCCGTTCCTTTTCTTTTCCCTTGTTCTCACCTTGTCTTGTTTCTCCTGTTATCCTTCCGTTGCCTTTGCTCTTTCCTCATCCTTTGCCTTCTTTGTTTTGTCTTTTTTAGATTGTAAGCTCTATTGGGAAGGGACTGTCTATTTTTCTCTTTTTCTGTACAGCGCTGCGTGCGTCTGGTAGCGCTTTATAAATGCTCAGTAGTAGTAGTAGTAGTAGTAGTACTTTGCAAAGCTAGTTTTCCTGAAGTCTAGGAGCATCACTTTGAATGAACCATCTTCACTCTTGTCCTTATATTGCTGTTCACAATCAAGTGATCAGTGCACAGCAGATGATCACCCAGTACATTAGAAAGACTCTCCACTTGTAAGCACCAAATCTAGTATCGCCCCTTCCCGCATGGGCTCTGTTTCCAGTTGCTGGAACTGCTCTCCCTGTAGAGAATCTGGGATTAGAACACAAGCTCCTATACCCTTCCTCCTTCCCCGGAACCATAAGCATTGCACTTTACAAAGAATTAAACATTTTCTTTCAAGAATTATCTTAGGACCCTGTTTGTCTCTCTGGAATAGATTGTAAGTTCTCTGGAGAAGGGACTGTATCTTACATATCTATGAACAGTGCTGCATATTCCTAGTAACACCATGGGCCCGATCCATGAAGGCAAATAGTGGGGCTATATGTCCTGATGGAACATCCAGTCCCGCTATCCACCCTCAGCCGATTCCACCCTCTGCCCCCGTTGCACGTACAGGACCTCTGAGCATACTGTGGGGGACAGGGGCAGAGCGGGGCCAGCGCATAGGCGGAGCATCTGACACCCAGACATACAGGGCCTCTGCGGTGGAATAACCCCCCCCCCCCCCAAACCTGCCCAGCAGCCCTCCCCGGAGCCCAGAAGACCCCCTACCAGAGTGACAGCATTGCCATCGTGAGTCCCCGCCACCCAATCTGGCCCCGGTGGCCCCCATCAGGGGTCGGGCGAGGGATAACAGGGGGAGTGCTGCGGAGGGCAGGACAGCAGCAGGGAGGATGTCTCCGCTGGCATGCATGGCCATGCCAGGCAATCTATGGGCCCGATCCTGCACCCACTGGGCCCATCCTGCACCCACGATGCACAATTGGGTCCTAACTGCCCCATCCTGTTCGAGACCATCCAGACCACTAGGACGGGCCCTTTATAGGATTGAGCTCCACAGAGGTTATTCTGTGTGCCGTTTAGTGGGGATGTACATCCAAACTGGATGCACATCCCCGCTAAACAGCTGAGCCCAGACGTACAGGGCTGATTCCACCCTTGGCCTTGGAAGTGGAATAAGTCCTCCTAGATGGTGGGCCAGGAAAAGAGGTGAGAGGATGCAGAGGATTCCCACAGCCCAAGTCTGGCCACAGCACGCCCGATCGGGGGTCGGAGAATAGACAATCACTGCCACTGCTGGGGATTGCGACTCCTGCATGCAGCTGTGGTGCCATGGCAACGGGATGCCATGGCACTGTGGCTCCAAGCAGGAGCCAGGCTGGGCTAGCTTGGTAAATATCTGGCTGTCCAGGGTGCCTGAATCTGGGCACCTCCTGGGCAACCAGGCACTATGTTGCGATTCTGACCCCATGGGGCCATCTGGCCCCTGTGGGAGCAGAATCAGGTACATTTCCAGGCCATCCCAATTTCTGGATGTTGGGACGGCCCAGATGTGCACTTCCTGAATTGGCCTCCAAATTATAAGCAGTAGGACTTCAGAATCTGCTTGATTGCAAGAACAGAAGACTTGACCCGAGAATGGCAGACAGGATCTCCACATAGTAGTCGATAGTGCTGATGCTAAAAAAAAAGATCGGTCTAGGTTTGCTTTTTTGATCACAGAATTGAAACTCTGCTCTCTTTTTTCATAGGTTAATGAAATATGGACAAATTTACCAGCAACACTGGCTGGTGGTTCTCTTAAAATAACCAGCAGTGGCCGATATGTTGTTCTGGAAACTGATTTCAGACTGAGAGTTTCCTATGACACTGACCATTCTGTGGAAGTGAAGGTCCCCACCACCTATTTCAACCTGACGTGTGGCATGTGTGGCAACTTCAATAATCGGAGGCAGGATGATTACATGATGCCCAATGGACAGCAAGCTCAGAACTCAATTCAGCTGGGAAACAGCTGGACAACAGATGACACTGATTCATCATGTGATGTGGATCCTCCAACCCAACCTCCATGTCCATTGGAAGACCTCTACAAAAGTGATGTTTACTGTGGCCTGTTAACAAGCAAAGATGCACCTTTCAGTGTCTGTCATTCAGTGATTAATCCTGAGAGCTTCTTCGATACCTGTGTCCTCGAGCACTGTGCTGGGAACCGAGCTTTGTGCCAAGCTCTGGGGGTCTATGGTGATGCTTGTCAGGCAGCAGGAGTCAGTGTTTCACCCTGGAGAAACAGTACTTTCTGCCGTGAGTATTCCCAAGCTATTGCTGCAGCATTGAGCACATGTATTCAGCAGTTTTCCATAGACATGTGTAGGATAAGTTTATAAGCTAACACCCAGTTAACCTGCATATTCACGCATGTACTTTATGCCTGTTTTATAAAGTCAGGTGTGCACTATAAAATAGATTTTAAGTGTGCAATATGCATGCATGCTAAGGCACGATCACTTACTACAGCTCTAGAGCTTCTGTAAATGACTACGCCTACCTTCTGCAAGTACGTATGCAGATGAAAGAGTGCTTAATCTATGCGCATCACTGCTTGCACTGACCATATTCCGTGCATGTGGATGCCAACTACTCACATACTTTCATGCTAGATGCTATTTTATGTGAAGTGATTTACACATATAAGTCGTCACTTTCCTCTATGAAGGATTAATATATCAGTATTTACACATGGTGTTTCTGTGCAAATCTAGGTCATTCCTTATGAAATTACCCCCTAAGGGACCAAGGTAATAAAGGGATCTCCCATGCTATGTCCATGGGAAACTGCTCACTGCTATACCACATGCTATAGTCATAGGTCTGTAGATTGACCTTTAAAGGATGAAGCCTGGCTTTAGTAAGCGAATATTTCTCTCAGTGTCAATTATATGTATGATTAGTTTGTTTATCCTCCTTAGAATTTAATAGGATTGTGTTTTTTGTAAAGATAAGAAACACATGGACTAGAAGAAGATTTAATCTTACAATTGTGATTTCCAATGTATTACAAATTGGAGTTTAGTTTTCCATTTGAATTATTAGCTGTGCATTGATTACTCTAAGTGTACAAAACATTATAGCTAAAACATTTAATCATTCCTCTGCCGCATCTATTCAGTGGAAAGCTACAGTAGAAATCTTACCATGAACATAGATCTCTAGCGCTCTACTCCCCCATGTGCCTTTCATGCCTTCCAATTACTAATCAAGAACTGCTTCTATTTTAGCAATGTTATGCCCATCCAATAGCCACTACAATGCTTGTATGACTGCCTGTCCTGCAACTTGTGCTGACCCGTCTGCCCCAGATAACTGCAGTAATCCCTGCATTGAGGGCTGTGAATGTGATGATGGACATGTGCTCAGTGGACAATCCTGTGTCTCTCGGGCCGACTGTGGATGCTGGTACACGGACAAATACTATGCTGTGAGTGGAAAGGCTTTCCTACAGAGTATTAAGTTCACTTTCCTAGATGTCTAGTTACTTGAAGACATTTCGATCTTTGTGTTTCTTTTGCAGAAAGGAGAGAGCTTCATGGAAGGAAACTGTGAGAGACGCTGCCAGTGTAAGGGAAATAACCAGGTGGAGTGTGTTACCGTAACTTGCGGACCAGATGAAATCTGTAAAGTCCAAAATGGGCTCCTGGGATGTTATGCTGCGAGCACCTCTACCTGCCACATCTACGGTGACCCACATTATACAACGTTTGATGGGAAACTTCACCATTTCCAGGGTTCCTGCAATTACACAGTGACTGAGACGTGTGGAAACACTTCTGTCCGCTTTAGCGTAACAACAAGGAATGAACATCGGGGCAGCCCAAGCTGGACAGCCCTTAATTCTGTCGCTCTTACAGTGAACGGCATTCACATTGCACTCAGAAAGCACAACCAGGTCTACGTAAGTCAATAAATGTGGTTTATTTTACATTACTGTGGCCCTATTTTTACAAATTAGCAAATAAAGCACTTAGACAAATTGAGAAGTCTCGGTTGCGAGAAAACGTATATTTCATGAGAGATTGCTTTATTCAACATTTAAGATTTGCAAAATTGCTGATCAGACTGCCCACTGGGTTATTCACGTCAGTTTGAAATGGTGCAAAAATGTGTTACTTTAAAGATTCTCAGTCTGTAGATTAACCCCTAACACCCCTTATGAGGTCACCCAATATTATAGGATTAATACATAATGGATGAGATTCCTCCCACAGTGCTTAGGGATCTCTTCAAACTTGAAAGCAAGGCTTAATGTTAGACCTACATACACAGGTGTACGAATAAATATATAGAAGAGAGACATTGTTTTGCATTTCCTTAATATTGATCTCTCTTTTCCTCTCCTGTTCTTGTTGTGAACTAATACAACTGCAGCACAACACAATAATGTGAAGACTCAAAGAATTTTAAAAACATGTTCAAAATATGCACCCCTCACTTATTCCCAATAGGTAAACATACTATTACTAGCTTGCTTTCAAAACAAGGACTAATGGAAAAGAAATCTATATATTAAATAGATGTTTCATGATTCATCTCTTTCATTGTGTTTATCTTCAGGTTAATAATGGATTACTGACTGTCTTCCCTGCCAGTCCTACCCCTGGAGTAGTAATTTCATATACTCAAACACGTACGGTCATCAGCACAAACTTTGGCCTTCAGCTCCAGTTTGATGGTGACCAGGAGCTCTTTGTAAGAGTGAAGGAATACTACAAAGGGGCATTGTGTGGTCTATGCGGGACCTACACTAACAATCAACAGGATGATTTCATGAGACCGGATGGAGTGGTGGTTCAAGATTTCAATGAGTTTGGAAACAGCTGGAGTATTCGTGATGATGAATGGCCGTAAGTAGCTTGGATCTTCATTTATTTCATTAAAACGTTACTGATAAAGCATCACAGGAAAGTCATCCTAAATAAAGATAATTGTACGCAACATAGCAGTACATATGTGAAGTCAAATTTTGCATAGATTATCTAGGTAGGAGAAGAGGCATTCAAGACTGAACAGTCATAATTTGCAGAATATTTAACAAAAGGTTCCTAGAATGTGGAGTCCTTTTTTAAAACAGCATATTGGATTCTGCACATGTAAATGCCAGCATTTCCACCTATAAGCTGTGGAATCTGCAACCTACATCTGCAGGTCTAAGCAGCAGATTTTACAAACTGCATGCACAAGGAGAGTCAATTAAGGGTCAGAGATGTAAACACAAGTGAGTCCTTACTTCTCCAAAACCCCAAGTCCAAATGAGTAGTTAGCTTACACTTATGCATGCCCAGTAGCAGGTGTAATTGCTGATGCTTAAATTTTTTGTAGCAGACATGTGTTTCTGTTGCAAAATAGAAATATACCTGTGCACCTCAAGGTCTGCCAAAAGCATGACCCCCTTCAAATTTATGCAAATAGAGAGTGCTCATGTGCAAGGAGCAACTTTTTAAAACATGCAAATGGTTCTTAATCCTTCTAAAATGTTCTCCTAAATATACCATGAGAGAGTCAGTTGGACCATTGGATGATAGAGCGGTAAAAGAGGTGCTTAGGGAGGACAAGGCCATAGCAGAGAGATTGAATGACTTCTTTGATTCAGTCTTTACTGAAGAAGATGTAGGGAAGATACCTATGACTGAAATGCCATTTAAAGGTGATATATTGGAAGAACTGAAAGAAATATCAATAAACCGGAAAGATGTATTACAACTAGTTGATAAAGAGTAGCAAATCACCTGGACCAGATGGTATACATCCAAGGGTGTTTAAAGAACTGAAATATGAGATTGCAGACCCACTATTAGTCATCTATGAATTATCATTAAAATCATCTGCGGTACCTGAAGATTGGAGAATCGCCAATGCAATGGCAATTTTTAAAATGGGTTCCAGGAACCGGGAAACTACAGACTGGTGAGCATGACATCGGTATCGGGCAAAATGGTAGAAACTATTATAAAGAATAAAATTACTGAACATGTAAATATTCATGGTTTAATAGGAGAAAGCCAAAATGGGATTTAGCCACGGAAAGTCTTGTTTTACTAATCTGTTATTTTTTTGAAAGTGTGAATAAACAGGTAGACCATGGTGAGCTGGTTTATATAGGGGCTTGTTTACTAAGCAGTGGTAGTGGCTTCCGACCGATATCGGAGCAGTGGCCCCATGAATTCAAAGCAGAGAGTAGGGCTAATGGGCTGTTGTCTTCCTTGTAAACCGTCTTGAATTGTAGAAAGTCGGTATATAAAACCTATTAAATAAATAAATAATGGCCAATTTTCCCAATGGAGAAAGGTGAATAGTGGAGTACTCCAGGGATCTGGAAGACTGGATGTTCAAATAGCAGATGAAATTTAATGTGGACAAGTGCAAAGTTATGCACCTAGGAAAGAACAACCCAAACTTACATGATGCAAGGTTCCACATTAGGAACCAGCACCCAGGAAAAAGATTTAGGTGTTATCGTGGATAGTATGCTGAAACCCTCCACCCAGTGTGCAGCAGCGGCCAGAAAAAGCAAAGAGAATGCTAGGAATCGTAAGGAAAGGAATGGAGAATAAAAAAAGGATATTATAATGCCTTTGTATCATTCCATGATGCAACCTCACCTTGAATATTGCATGCAGTTCTAGTCTTAAAAAGGATACAGCAGAATTAGAAAAGGTACAGGGAAGAGCCACCAAAATTGTAAAGGGAATGGAAGGATACCCCTCTGAAGAAAGGCTTAAAAGGTTAGGGCTCTTCAACTTGAAAAAGAGACGGCTGAAGGGAGATATGATAGAGGTCTATAAAGTAATGAATGGAGTGGAACGGGTAAATGTAAATCGATTGTTTATGCCATCAAAAAGTAGAAAGGCTAGGGGACACAGAATGAAGCTACAACGTAACCCATTTAAGACTAATACGAGAAAATATTTTTTCATTCAACGTGTAATCAAACTCTGGAATTCGTTACTGAGGATGTAGTAAAAGCTGTTAGTGTAGCTGGGTTTAAAAAACAGTTTGGACAAGTTCCTGGAGGAAAGGTCCATAAAACTATTATTAAAGAGGAACTGGGAAATCCACTGCTTACCCCAGGATGAGCATTGTGGATCCTGTGTGCCTTTTTGGAAACCTGCCACGTACTTGTGACCTGGATTGGCCACTGTTGGAACCAGGACACTGGGTTTGATGGACTTTGGTCTGACCCCATATGGCAGTTCTTATGTTCTTATATTCTACTGGATTCATATTCATATCTGTAGTTGTCTATTAAATTTATGACAGTTTTCTTACTTCCTCATTTAAAACACACACTACAGAAATACTTTTTCCCAGAATAAAAAGACAGATCTTATGCTGACTCAAGATGTACAATATCACATTGTAAGGTGTTTGCAGCAAAGGCCTCTATGCAGAAACCCTGTGCTAGAGTCCTGAGCTAAAGTACTAGTGCAGGGCATCCTCATACCAGTTTAACACAGATATTTTGCTCACCAATGCTGTATGCAAACAGCATGTAAACGGTCTGCAAAATATCCATGCTAAACAAGGAAAGCAAGTCTGACACATGCACCCAGGGATCTGTGTTAGCGGCATCTATATCTTGCGCAACAGTTTGGCAAACTGTCCGCTGAAGAAATAGTCACCTGAGGCGGTTTAATACTTCACCTTAGATAATCCAATCAAGCCCCATCCCCCACCGATCCATTCTGAAACCCTTCACCCCACCGATCCCCTCTAAAAAAAATCATTGCTGGCCCCAATGTTACCCCTCACTATTATACAATTAAACCCTGGTGGCCCTATGTCACCCACCTCAACTAATACACACTAAACCTGTTGACCCAGAGGTCCCTATCCCCTCAAAGAGCCAATTGGTTGTTGCTACTAGCTCCCCTCCCCCTTTGTGACCCCTGAGGGGTCATTCTGCCAAATAAGGCAATATGCTTTATTTGTCAGATTGACCCTGCATGATATGTCCTGGGGCAGACGGCGTGGGGTCGGGTGCCACGACATTGAAAGATGGTGGCACAGAGGCAGAAGCATTAAAGTTGGGGGGATGAGAGTCTGGGAGAGTCCTTTAGGGAGAGGGGGCTAGAGGCAATATACCATTGTTTTTTTCTGGAGGGGATCAGGGGTGAGGGTTAGGGGTCACCGACATTTCAATGAATGCTGATGTGGGGGGGGGGGGAGATGACACTGCACCACCAATGTTCAAGTGTAAATGAGTAGGAAGTGACACTGGGGCCACTGGGCCACCAATGATTTTTAGGAGGGGATTGGGAGTCTGACCTGATTTGGTCATTTGAGGAAGTATTAAACGTCACCTGAGATGACCAGTTTGTCCCCACTCCATTTTTTACGCTTGCCTGAAGCTGGTATAAAGATGCAGCATTAAGAGAAAATAAAAAATGTGCTAATTTCCAAGCAGTTCTTTGCATGACTGAACTAGAGCACAGCACAGTTTCCTGCATCAAGGCCACAGTTCGTGAGAAACTTACATATTAAACAAGCTGCTTAAACTGGCCGACCTGTGCCGTGCACTCTCTGTATCTGAATAAGCAGCACCACATTGCAAGAAAGCTCACTGCCGCTCTGGGATGGGTGTTTAAGCTAATACTTTCTCTCCTGTAATTCAAAACTCACAATGTGAATGCTGAATTCCCATCTTGTAAAATGTGTTATATCATGTTCTATCTTTTCTGTATGTCTTCACTTGAGTTTATCAATAACCATATCTTAATTTTTCCTAGCTGTAATACAACAAGTGATCCCGAACCATGTCCACCAGCCCTACAGCAAGCAGCTGAAGAACGTTGTAAAATCCTAATAACCACCAATGGCCCATTCAGACCCTGCCACTTATACATCCCACCAAATGTGTACTTCGAGAGCTGCGTCTATGACCAGTGCGCCACAGGGGGGAGTTCCGAACAGCTCTGCGTTGTCCTGGCATCCTATGCGGCGGCGTGTGAAGCTGCTGGAGTACTTCTTGGTGACTGGAAGAATGGGACCATATGCGGTAAAGTTCATTAATAATTAGTTCAGTAATATACCAACATGGATCACAAACTGGATCCAAGTCCTTTTCAAGATCAGTTTCTTCAAAAATCATTCTCCTTTCCTCATCACATTTTCTAGAACATCCCATAACGTTAGTGACACCGAGCTGTATACAACTTCATTGAACCTCTAAAGCAGTGGTTCTCAACTCAGTCCTCCCTAGTCCAGTCAGTTTTTCAGGGGATCCACCTTGAATATGCATGAGATAGATCTGCATACAATGGAAGCAGTGAATGCAGATCTATCTCATACATATTCATTGTGGATATCCTGAAAACCTGATTGGCCTGGGGGTCCCAGAAGACTGGATTGGGGACCAGTGCTCTAAAGTGACTTAGGAGTACTGAGGCTTTTTATGGTGTAGCAGCACCTTTGCAATATATCTGGACCTTACTGAATATATATTGCAAGAGAGAAACTCTGGATGGCCTTATTACTTCTCTTTTAAATCCAGATAACTCGTTTGATAGATGATAAAGCTTATATTCTCTTTATGTGTTAAGAAATACAGGGCCCTAATTACTAAGCATTTTCCATCACCAAAAATTAGTAGAAAACCTTTAGAAGCCTCTTTACTAAAGTGGAGGAAGTGCAAAGCCTGTCCAAAAAATGCAAGGGGCTTTTCTGTGCTCTCGAGTTTTCTGGAGATAAAAAGCCAAGGCACGTTTGCAATCCAGAGTGTGAAGTGTTGCCTCTGCCCTAGAGGAATGAGGTCTAGGGAAAAAAGCTAGGAAGGTAGACTGACTGGTTTAAATAGAAGAGTAAAACCACCTTCAGCATAAAGTGAGGATGAGTCCTAAGGATTAGCTTATCATGGTGGAATTGTGTATAATGAGGGTCAGCCACCAAAGCCTGGAGCTCACTAATGCTTCTTGGTGAAGTGAGGGCAATAAGGAAGGCGACCTTCCATGTGAGAAACCTTAGTGAGGTAGTGGCTAGAGGTTCAAAGGGTGGCTTGAGAAGCTGTCCTAAAATAACATTAAGATCCCATGCCACTGGAGGGGGCTTAATGGGAGGCTTGGTTAATAGAAAACCCTTCGTGAAGCGTGCTACAAGCAGCTGAGAAGAGATGGGCTGGCCATCCAGGGGCACGTGAGAGGCCACAACTGTACTTAAGTGTACTCTTAACAAATTGGTTTTGAGTCCAGAAGAAGATAGGTGGAGAAGATACTCAAGTAATGCATCCACCAGAGCTGAGAAGGGGTTAAGCACCCTATGCACACACCAGAGAGAAAATCTACGCCACTTGAAGGCATAGGATCGCCTGGTGGATGGCTTCCAAGAAGCTAAGAGGATGTCAACCTGTTGAGAGAGGTTAATGTCCTGGAAGGCTATGCCTTCAGCAGCCATACTGTAAGATTTATTTACATTCATTTACATTCTCTTATATACCGCACTATTGGAGAGACTGCGGATTTGGATGGAGCAGTGTCCCCTCCTCCTGAGAGAGGAGATCTGGAACAAACCCCAGATCTACGGGTTGAGCTCGAGACAGACGTAGAAGGAGAGGATACCATGGTTGTCATGGCCAGCATGGGGCTATGAGTATCATGTAGCCCCTGTCTCTCTGGAGTTTGAAGAGAGTCTTGGGAATGAGGGGAATGGGAGGGAAGGCATATAGGAAGCCTTGACCCCAGCGGAGGTGAAAAGCATCCACCTGCTGGTTGTCTGATGCAGGTCCTGGAGCAGAAGCAAGGAAGCTTGGCATTCTGAGGACTTGCGAACAGGTCTATCTCTGGGGTTCCCCAGATCTGAAAAATGAAAGTGACCTTATCTGCATGGAGAGACCACTCGTGGGGTAGGACTCGACTCAGTTTGTCCGCCAAGACATTGTGTTTGCCCAGAAGATACACCACATGCAGATGAATGTGATGCTGTATGGCAAAGGACCACAGATGCAGGGCCTCGCTGCAGAGGGTCCAAGAGCCTGTTCCGCCCTGCTTGTTCAAGTAGAACATGGCAACTTGATAGTCCATCTGGACTAGAACTGTGTGGAATCAAAGATGGTCCTGGAACACTTTGAGAGCATTGTGAATGGCTCTGAGTTCCAGCAGATTTATGTGGAGTTGTGACTCCTGATAAGACCAGAGCCCCTGAGTGGAGAGATTGTCCAGATGAGCTCCCCAGCCCAATTTGGATGCATCTGTCATCAAGGTACATGGATGTGCTGGCATCTGAAAAGGTGACCCTACCAGGAGGTTTTCTGGGGATTGCCATCACTGGAGAGACGAGATTAGGCGGGTAGAGACCATTATTTTGTTTCCCAGGCGACCGAATGCCTGAGACCACTGGGAAGCCAGTGTCCATTGGGCTGCGCACATATATAGACGAACATATGGAGCAACATGCAATGTTGATGCCATATGATGTAGAAGTTGTAGCTTTGCTCAAGCAGTGAGAAAGTTCTTGAGGCATGCCTTTGATGCTAATTGATTGAGTCGAGCACAGCAGGGTTGGGGCAGAAATGCCTTTGATTGTTGAGTGTCTAGAAGAGCCCCTATAAACTAGAGTTTGAGAGGGAACGAGTTGGGACTTTGGAAGATTTATTACAAATCCCAAGTGTTGCAGCACCTGCATGGTACGCGAGAGGGAAAGACTGGCCTCTAGAGAGGTGTATGCTCGAATGAGCCAGTCGTCTAAGTAAGGGAAGACAAATATCCCGAGAGTCCTTAGGAATGCAGCTATTACCGCTGACTTTTGGGGCAGAGGCGAGGCCGAAAAGCAGGACTCTGTATTGATAATGTCTCCCTTGAAAAAATGAAGCACAGGAACTTTCTGTGTTGTGAGTGAATAAGTATGTGAGTATATGCCTCCTTTAGATGTAGAGAACAGAGCCAATCCTGACTCTGGAGATAGGGGAGAAGGACCCCTAAGGAGATCATTTTGAACTTCTCTCGTAGTAGGTACTTGTTCAGTTCTCTGAGGTCCAGAATGGGCCTGTACCCTCCTGTTTTCTTCAGAATGAGGAGTATGGAGAATAAAAGCTGGGATGGAGGAACCTCCTCTATTGCATCCTGAAAGAGAAGAGATGTGACCTCTTGCAGCAACAGAGCAGTGAAAGGGGGCTGAAAGCGGAACTCTCTTGGAGGAGTCCAGGGGGGATAGACTTCATAGATGAAGCTTGTACTCCTCCTGTACTATGGACAGTGTCCACTGCTCTGATGTGATAAGATGCCACCTGTGGGCAAAGTGACAGAGTCTGCTGGGAATGTGGATGGGATCTGGAATCTCCAGAGGCAGAATGGCTATGTTCTCCAGAAAGGAGTCAAAGACCCTGAGGAGGCTGGGTCTGCTGAGGTGGCTGTGACTTAGGAGTCTGAGTCTTCTTTTGCTGTTTTGATGGTTGCTGCCCCTTCTGAGGAGCATGGTGTTGACACTGTACAGCAGGGGTGTAAGAAGGATAGTACTTCTTATTATTGAAAAAAGCTTTGTTTGCTGCTTTTTTCCTAGCTGGGTTGGCAGTAGATCTAGATAGCCTATTAAGAGTGGTGTTCTCAGATTCTAACAGAGGCCTTGTCCTGCCAATCCTTGCCAAAAAGGTTTTCACCCAATGCAAGGGATATTACCCAGCTTATCTTGAAGTCATTGTTCAAGATCCGATGCTTGGAGCCAAGCAATCCTGCGTCCACTGATGCAGATGAATGAAGTTCTGCTGATGCACTCAAAACGGCCAAAGTTGCCCTGTTAACAAATTTTGAACAGTTTGAGCATGCTTTACAAGGGTGAGATAATCTGCTTTCTTGTCATCAGAGAGAAGAGGAGTCATTAACTCCAAATCCTTAGCCGCCTCTCTAAGGAACATACCCATATAGAGTATGTAGGAATTGATCCTGGCCGATAACATGGAGGCCTGAAAACAACATCAACCAAAGGCATCAAGGGTTCTCAATTCCCTACCTAGAGGGTTCAAGGAATGTGTCTTAGCACTCTTTATTTGATGCATTGCCAATTCCACCACCATGGAATTGTATGGCAATTGCGTCTTTTGAAAACCGGTACACTATGGTACCCGGTACATGGTATCGAGTCATCGGGTATGTGGAGAGATGGTAAGAGGTGTCTCCCACATACAAAGAATAAGGTCATGAAGTATGCGATGGATAGGGAGAGTAGCAGCCTCCTTCGGGGCTGTAGGGTATTGAAGAATTTCAAATTCTTCAACCCTAGGCTCTTTCTTCGATGTCACTGTTATGGACAAACACAGAGCAACATCACGAATAAAGTCTTGGAAAGACATGTCCTCCAGAGGGGACATGCGACGTTGTGGAGACAGAGATGGGTCTTCTAGGATAGTTCTCATGTCCCGGGTATTGGCCGATTCATCATCCGACGAATCGGAATCCGAAGACTCAAAGTATCGACGGGCAGGGCATTCCCTCTCTTCACGTACTCGGTACTGATCAAAAGCGGTAGTTGAGGCTTGCGGTGCTGGAACCTCGGTTCCAGAAATGGATTTGAAGGCCGGCATGAGTAGTAGCGTGGTAAGCAGCAAAAAAGTCGATGCAGGTTCTGTCGATGCTGGAGCCAGTACCGATGCCTGTGGAATCAACTGTAAAAGTTTTACTGGTACAGAGGCCGCCAATAAGGCCACTAAGCTCCACTCGAAAGCCAGGATACATTGATCCATGGAGCTTGCCGAAGCTTGGGTATCGATACCATAATTTCGGGCCACGATCCCTGAGCATGGCAGCAGGAGCTCTCCAGAGGTGGAGGCCTCGGGAGCATCCTGGGACCCCACTAAGGCTTTGGAGGAAAGGTCCTCCCGCTGGAGCAAAGCCTGAAGCATCTCGATGCTTAGAAGGAGATCTACCCTTGGAGGGCCGGCTAGTCTTCGATGAAGACCTAGGTTTCGATACCTGAGATCCTTGGGAGGAAGATGAAGCTCTCGACGAAGTCGATGCTAAAGATACTGCATCAGAGGCAAAGAGGGTGCCCAGCATTGCAGCTCAGTTCTATAGGCCTCTGTTTGTCATCTTCCTTCAAAGAGGACATTCTGACGGTTGATGATCTGGTCCTAAGCATTTTAGACAGCAGTCATGCGTGTCTCTGGCCGAAATGGTACTGCCACATTTGGAACACTTCTTAAAACCACTGGATGGTTTTTCCATTTTGTCTGTGACTAAAGGGGAGGTCTAAGCCTAAGATGGCGTTGAATGCGCCTGAAGAGAAATAATTCTTTCCCTCACAGAAGATTTTTTTTCTTTTAAAGTAGAAAGAAAGAAAACACCAATAGGGGTTGGTACCAGTGTCGATGGGAAGGCAAACGCGGCCACAAAAATTAAGAAACGACAAATTTTTTGCAGTGACAGGAATTGCTTTTTGTCAGCTCTGTGGAAAACGAAGAACTGAGTAGGGAGAACTGGAAAGGTGGGAAAGCAGCTACGCTGGTGCAGTGGGATCCTACCAAAGGCTTTCCTATTGGATGCTGGGGAGCGTTCCCACGCGGGCTCTGTCGGTACTTACATCACCTGTATGTGAAGTCTACATTCCTGCTTGTTCCTGGAGATTACCACTTGCATAATTTGGTTTGTAACCAGTTAATTTTTGTATTTTGGTTATTTGGAAGCAAAACTGTTTTGTCAATCCTGAGGGCAAGGACAGCACTACCATTAGGCAAACCAGGTGATCGTCCCTCCCACCCTCAATCTGAGCAATTGACCTCCAGACTTTCAGAAAAACCATCAAAACCCACTTCTTCACTGCTCACTATGGAGTTGGCAATACCTGCCTAAACTCACAAATATCTTAGCCACGCATGTAATGACAGCACCTACGCACCTACCCCTCCTCCCCCCTACACACTGTATCCCACTCTCATAAGCCTGGTTAACATGAATTTATAGTTATATGTATATAGTTTCTCTGGATTAGTTAAGTCTAGGACATATATTGTTATAATGTAAAAAGTTCAAACTCTGTTATATGTAACATGTTGGTTCCTTGTAACCCGCCCCTGATCTCTGGAAGGGGCGGTATAGAAACGTGTAATAAATAAATAAATAAAATCTAGCGCACTGGTCCTCTGGGAGCACCTGCTGCTGCCTGCTGCCGCCCCTCTGAGGGCCCAGCAGTGATGGCAGTGGTCCTGAAACTGTGACCCAGCACTTACCCACCATCTCCGGGGCTGCGTTGTGGTTTCTCTCTTGCAAAGTCGACCACTTCTGCCCTCCTCTAACGCTGACTTTCAGTTTTGCATAAACCAGAAGTCAGCATCAGCCCCGGAAAGGAGAAGCAGGAGGGGCAGGAAGGAGAGTCCACCTAGAGCGCCTCCAGCCCTTGCATCAGCCCTGCCTAAGGGCAACAAGTTTACCCTCAGTTACAAATTAAGCAGCTTATCAAGTAAAATCAAATGAATGTCAACAAAAATATTAGGGGTTGTGACATAATCAATAAAAAAATGAAAACTAAAAACAGATTAACTTATACCATTATAAATTATGTTTTCTATATACAGGAACTAATACAACCATAATTCCAACTACAGCCATGTCTACAAGACCCGTGTCTTCAGTCCCACCAACAACCTCAGGTAATTATTATTAATAGGAACATCCTCCAGGATCTTTATAAATTGCCTAATAATTTTTAAGTTATTTTTAATCATAAAAATGGAATTATTCAACTCAATCAAAAATGTATTAGTATATCTAAACCTTGATCTGTAGAATGGTAAACCTCATCTATTACAGAGATTACTAAGGTCTCTGTACTACCATGCTTTCGAAAAGCAGACTGATGGTCATTTAAAATACCTCTTTCGTTGAAAACCTCTGCCAATTACGTCTATGCAGCAAGCATTAGCAGTAAATTTGAGGCTGAGATCATACTGCACATACTCTGACTTAGGAGTGAAGTTCATGATTGTCATGGTATGTGCAAAACTAACCATGTGAAGAAATTGCCCCCTAAAAGAAATCTTTTTCAATCGCCTTATCCAAAAATGTGACATTAGAAATAGGTCTAAGTCAGGGGCTCTCAGCCCAGTCCTCGGGATATACCCCTAGATAGTCAGGCTTTCAGACTAGATAGCCACAATGAATATTCATGAGAAAGATTTGCCTGTTTGCATTTCAGATGGACCCTTTTAGTGAATCAGGTCATCAGAATCTGTTTTTATTATTTCCTATAGGGAAACAGGCCAGTTTGGTTAGATTGAAATTTCAGAGAGTCAGAGCACTGCTAGTCTATAAAAACATTCAAAGTGTTGTACAACCACATAAAGATAAAAAACACAACTGACATAACAAGAGAGACTGTCTCCACCTACCTACAACCCACCATGCTAAAATTGCTCACTAGTTAACCTCCAGCGCTGCCTACCTGGAAATTAAAGAGTTTTTAACATCCTGTGAAAAGTGCAGCAACCTTTTCTTCTTCCTCAGAGATGATCTACACTTTCTTGAATTCAGATACAGTGCTTATCTCCACCCTTAGGCAGTGGAGAGGGGTAGGCCACAGGGGCCAAGGCTTCACCAATAGTTTGCCTGGCACAGCATCTGCAATTAGAGAGCCTGGGGGTGGGCCTGAAGATTGTTTTGGCCCCTCCAACCAAAAAGATGTTCCACTGTCCCTGTCTCCACCACTTCCACGTCACCATTACTCTCTGCAAAGAATATTTCCTTAGATGACTTCTGAGTTGGCTCTATTTCACCCATCCTATGATTCCTCTTTCCACAGCATCCTTTCCATTGAAAAAGACTCAACTCCCATGTATTTCTACTTTGGAGATATTCAAAAGTCTTTATAGTACCTCACCTTTCTTCCCACCTCCAAGGAATACAACAAGTAGATCTTTAAGTCTGTCCTCAAATGCTTTACAACGAAGACTATTGGCCCTAGCCATTCACTGGACAGACTCCATCCATTTTATATTCTTTGAAGACGGTCTCCAGAATTGTACACAGTACTCCAAATGAGGTTTTACCAGAACCTTCTACAGAGGGATTTTTCTTCCTTTTTCCTACTGGCCCTAATGCGCCCAAACACATTTCTGTCTTTTTCCATCACTTTTTTCTACCTGTTTGCTTCAAGATCATCAGATATGATTACCTCCTTGTCTCGCTCTTTTTCTTGCACAGAACTTCACTTCCTATACTGTACTGCTCCTTTGGGTTTTACAGACCAAATAGATTCTGCATTTTTGAGCATTAAATCTTAGCTGCCAAAATCTAGACCACTCCTCAAGCTTCATTCCTTATGTTTTCCCAGGATGTCTGACCTGTAACATATTTTCTTGTCCAGTTTCCTTGTCCAGTCTCAAAAATGTAATGATGTACAATTATACAAAAATTCACATAGCGAACATTGGATGAAATTGTTGGTTGCCAGGTCAGTCCACTTGAATTTAGAGAAACAAAGGTTAATGCATTATTAGCAAAAAAACAAAAGCAAAAAGAATTGTAATAACAATGTGCAAATTTCTCTACCAAAGAAGAAAACAAAGCCTAATAAATTGTTCACGCATCTTCTTTACCTCTTATCTGTGACAACTGTGTATGAACCCACATCCACCACAGTCACACCTCCCCCTCCCATAATTACCTCCACAGCACAATCAACTACAACAGGTAAATTTCATTAGTATTAATTCAGAACTGTGGAAATGTCTATGCACGGGGTGAATATGCAACCACTGTTCTCCCTCCTGGGCCAACAGCCACCAAAGGCACCATCAGCTGCAACAGGTAAATTGTACTGCCAATAATTCAACTCTTCAGAAAGCAGAAATAACAGTACTTAAAGCAGGCTAGAGCTCACCTTCCAGTAATCCCATGCTAATAATGATTTATCTAGTCTAGTATGCGTGCTTGTTTCAAAGAAAGGTTATAGTGTTAGTGATACAGTAACTGAACGGAAACGCCTATAAGACTGCTGCTGTATTAATATTCAAATTTCTCTTAATTCTGAATTGAGAGAGCTCAGAAATGTCTTCAGATTGCTTGCTTATATTGCCCACACTGAACCTGCCCACGTGCTTTCTTTAAGTCGTAAGTTCAATTCACTGTTATGGAGTGGAGGAGTGGCCTAGTGGTTGGGGCAAGGTACTTCAGGCTAGAAGGTCGGGGGTTCAAATCCCACTAGAGGACAGCAACCTTGGGCCAGAAGGACTGGGGTTTCTAGTCCCACAGGTGCTCCTTGTGGTCTTGGGCAAGCCACTTAACCCTCCATAGCCCATGTTCCCTGTAAAAATAGTTATCTCCAAGTTATAATGCCCTGTTCAATGTAATTTCAGTTTGTTCAATGTAAACTGCACTGATGCAGAATAGCATGGTATATAAAAGAATGCAAATAAATAAAATAAAACTAAATCTTAGAAATGTCTCTGTAGATCAGACAACGGTACGAGAAACATCTTCCATCTCAGCCAGAACCAGTCCTCCTGAGGCAACTACACTGAATACCGGTACGTTACCTATACCCAGACATCAACAAATTAGGAAGCATATTTATTGCTGATGTGTGCAACATAAAATTCAAAATGAAAAATTCTGGTCAAAAAGGCCAACCAGCCCAACACACTACCCACCTGAAGGGATAATATTTATCACTCGGTAAAAATGAGCATTGACCTAATGCTTTTTCTTGTCATACCCAGGTATATATAGTTTATCTCTTGTCTTAGGACATTGAAGGTATTCAAAATATTACGCAAAGTAATAAACCTCGATGGGATAAAGGTGCATATTCCTAGAGACATTTCACATCTCTCTCTGGCCCTGACTGGTTCGTGCCTATAATCACAGTTGATATTTATTGTCCAGTTTCCTTGTCCAGTTTAATGTTTAATAATGCATTATATAAAAATTCACATACCGGTAATAAAAATAGGAAATGAAGTACATCAATTGTTTACACATCTTGTTTACATCTTAGATGTGACAACTTTGTACGAACCAACATCCACCACAGTCACACCTCTCCCTCCCGTAATTACCTCCACGGCACAATCAACTGCAACAGGTAACGTCTCTTATCATTAATTCAAAGATGTGTAAATGTTTATGCACAGGGTAAATCTCCATTGGACAAAGCTGTGCATCTCTTGATTCATCCTACATATCTCGTTAGCATGAGGAAAAATGTTCTCAATATATATCATTTTCTGGATTTCAGATGAAACAACCATAGATGAAACAACCACACAAACTACAGCTCCCCCTCCTGGCCCAACAGCCACCACCGCCCCATCAGCTCCTACAGGTAACCTGTACTAGCATTATTTCAGCTCTCAGAAACTAGAAAGAACGGTCCTTACAGCAGGCCAGGGCTAGTGTTTCAGAAATTCCATGCCAATAATAATTTATCTACTTAATATGGGGGTTATTTTAGAAGCCGTACGTGCCTTTTCCACATGGAAGGACTGGCATTTATAGGTGTATATCACATGCACATGTAAATGGCAATTTTTAGAAAGGTGCAGTTTATATGTAGACATCCACATCATGTAGAAATTGCCAGAGACCATGGTAGGGGTGTGGTGTAGGTGTGATATTGGTGCTCTAAAAATCTACAGGTCCCATTTTATAAAGAGAATCCATGTATATGGCCGAAAATTTCCATGTTGAGATTCACACCCACTCAAAAACATGAAAAGAATTTTTTAAAATGCTCATTTTGATCAGGGTTTCTACAAGGGACTGAGGGCGTAATTCTCCTTAATTCCCTAATGTTTATTTCCTCCTCAGTATAGTTTCAGTAGTTAGCTGGGGACACTTCTATGCATAGATTTGCAAAATGGCTCAGCTAAACATGGACATGCTGTACTTCTACATGGTGTATTGACACTCACCGGGGAAACTTCCAAGTTTGTGGAGTTCAGTTTTCTCGGGGCAGTTTCTCCAAATGGGTTAGATTTGCGCATCCCATGACAGGCGTGAACGTCACTTCTAAGCCAGGGCATGGGGAGTATTTCCTCTGGTTGCGCACCCCTGCACATCCTTTGTTTGTATTTTGCAAAAGGCTCCATGTTTGGCAGAACAGTACATGGCCCGACCAGGACATCTCAAGTCTCAATGTCATTTTGTTAGTGATGCGGTGTCTCAATGGACGCTGCTAAAAGATTGTCACAGTATTAATAGACAAATTCCTCTTATTAATTCTGAGTGGACAGAGGTTGAGCAATGTCTACAGGCAGCTTGCTTGTATTTTCGACACCCGCACTTAACTTTTAAGGAGGTAATTTATAACAACATATCTAAGCTAATAGCAAGTGGAGGAGTAACCTAGTGGTTAGAGCATCTGCCTAGTACACAGAAGATCAAGGGTTTGATTCCCACTGGCACTCCTTGTGACCTTGGGTAAGTCACTTTACCCTCCATTGCCTTGAAAGAAAAGGCCTAGTAATCTACTTCTGGTGATATGTTGCCAAGAAAACCCAAAGGCAACTGGGTTGCAGGAATCAGCACTGACTTCATGGTGCTTAAAAAAAAAGGTTAATAGAAAAATCTCACCATTGAGCTCTAAAATACTTTTTAGAAAGTGACCTCAGCGCAAAGCAAGCCATATATTAAGGCAAATTCTGCTTTATGCTCCTGGAATTTTCTATCATTGGTCTCATTCAATGTTCTTTAAATATTTTTGTGTAATGCTCAAAACAAGTCCCAAACACAGCAGGTCAAATGAAATATTTAGCTCAAAAAGAAGCACTCAATTCCAATTCTTGTAATCCAAGAGTGAAACTGCTCCCACATGCAACTGGAGTTTCGCCGACCATGTAACAGCTGCTTCAGGAGAAAGGGACGGCTCAATACTCCAGCCACTCTCAATGAAAAATTCTAAAAAGATGGCAAAAATTTGCATAACGAAAGTTGTCATAATCAAAAAGGAAATGATGTATCATGAATTATTAACTCCTCTCCTTGTTTACATTGTAGATGCGACAACTTTGTACGAACCAACATCCACCACAGTCACACTTCTCCCTCCCGTAATCACCTCCATGGCAACTACAACAGGTAGCTTGTCTTATTAATTGGGAGGTGTGTGAATATTTACGTATGGGATATATCTCCATGAGGGTTAACCGTGTATCTCCTGAGTCATCCTGAGTATCTCTCTGTGGTATGAGGTAAAAGCCTCAGGTTCTATCATCTTTTGTTTTTCAGATGAAACAACTATATATAAAACAAGCACAGAAAGCACAGATCTCCCTCCTAGGCCAACAGCCACCACAGGTAACTGTACTAGCATTAATTCAGCTCTTCAGAAAGCAGGAATAACAGTCCTCAACGCAGGCCAGGACTAGTGTTGCAGAAATCCCATGCTAATAATGATTTATCTACTTACAGAATACATCCTTGTTTTAGAGATATGTCACATTAAGCCCCGTTTTGCATAGGAAGACTGGGTAGGAATTGAGGTTTCCAGGTGGGGACGGTCACAGTTCCCTGTGTATCTTAAAAAATTCTCTGCTGAACGTGAAGACGTTTTTAAATATGCTTAAGGAGGCCAGCAAGTACGAATCTTTTGCTGACATGCACTATGGGAGCATTGATTTCAGACAAGGAAAACGTAGGATGACTCAGGGCTTTACACACGTAGGAATCGGTAGCTACACTTGCTAAATGTTGGATTTCGCAAGACTGCATCTGCTAAAGGAGACAATTATGGAGCTGAGCGAAATAACTCATTTTTATTAATTTTTCAGGTGGTGCTAGATACCACTGGGGTAAACACAATTGCCCCCTCTGGTGGAACCCCCAGGTAGCTGTCACATACGTATGCCTTGGCACAGGAGTAAATGCGATAGGGATATTTTTAAAATATACGTGTCTTGCCATTGGAAAATGGGAATTTTGGAGGGTATTTAGCTTCTATCTTTCCGGCAATAGTGCAAAGCGAATTGCATTCAGGTACAGGAGGTATTTCGCTATGCCCGAAATTAGAGATATTTTTAGACGGTTGAAACCATGCCCAGAACAAGCTCACTTAACAGCTGTGCATCCTGCAGCTTTCTAAGATCAGTATTTCCATGTGTGCATGCTTTGCAACCAATCAAAAGTGAAACCCATTGTTAGCTAATTCTGAAACGTGGGTCGAAGGTGTAATAACGTAGAGGATAATTTATAAGGAGGGGCCTAATTTTAGGTGATAAGAATACATGCAGATAATGATGTTCTAGTTATTTATGTGCGTAAGTGACCACCTACTGACCAGCGTCAAAGTGTGTGCTTTCATTTGATGGCAAGTACTTTTACTATGGGCATATATATGGGCAGAGTTTGGGCAGAGGGTGAGTGGTGCAAGTAAGTATACGTGCTGATTAGAAAAATCTCATAATTTATGGATGTGTCTGCAAAATGTAGGCACATTCCTTTGCCCTGGCTCTAGGGCGGGTGTAAGTGTCACGTGCACATTGTAGGCACATTCCTTTGCCCTGGCTCTAGGGCGGGTGTAAGTGTCACGTGCACATTGTAGGCACATTCTTGCCACGTGCACAGATAAAGTAGGCTTAGTGTAGGTGCGTTAAATGTGCTTTTACTAGGCGCTGTGTTATATAATTACCTTCCACATGGGTGCTACTATACACATTTTTCTTAATTCGGTATTGTGCAGAGCAATAGAATGTCTTAGATAGTTTGCTGGTGTTATTCTCCACATAGAGCTGGTTTTAAAGCTGAAGCCATATGTTCAAGTTACTATTAGTAAATCTTAAAAATTTCCCTGTAGATTGGACAACAGTACAAGAAACAGCTTCCAGTTCGAGCAAAACCAGTCCTCCTGAGGCAACAAAAGTGACCACCGGTATGTTCCTTACACCCAAACTTTAACAAAGCAGGAAAGATATTTTCAGCTTAAGAGTGCAGCCAAACTTTTAAAATGAAATGCTATGCCTTGTGCAGGCCCATCGGAGCTGAGACTCCGGGTTGCAATGTGCTACTGTATTTCACGAAAGGCTGGGCCAAACACAGAGCCTTTTGTAAGAAACGTATAACGCTGGGCAGGCATGTAGTGGGAGAAACCATTGTACGCATCTACTTCATGGGAAAATGCAGCAGTACCAACTTGGCAGCTTTCACATGGAAATGCCGACATTTCACAACCGCCACGTGAAACCTCCAGCACTTCCACGATATGAGGGACATTTTGCAAACCTATAGATATAAGTGCTGCCATTTAAGTACAGAGACAACAATGTTTTGTATTATAAGTCCTCTGGAAACAGGGAAATAGCAACTGTAGCTGAAGTTGCTTTGAACTACTACTAGGAAGACATGACGTAAACACAAACGTGCAAATACCCCAGGCACCTTTTCATTTTGGAACAGGCACTAAACCTTAATCCTTCATGTAAAACTCTAGCTGAAATAAGGACTTTTAAAAAAAAAACCATGGGGTATGTTTACTAAAGTGTGCTAGGGTTTTACAGGTATCACTTGTTTAAATTAGAAATCAACGTGCGTTACATGCAAAACTCATGCACTACCTGTTGGGGGCATTTACTACATGGCCCCAGCACATATCACACTGATTTGGACCCAAACGTGCTGGTGGCAACACAGATGCACAGCGCCACCCATACTAACGACAACATTAACGGCAAACGCACAATGACAACCCTTGCACTAACCACAGTGTGTAGATTTGCCCATGTTCCGCCCCTACCCTGCCATTTCCTGCCCCTCGCGCACTAAGCAGATGGTACAGAATTAACCCCGTGCATTCTGTTTAGCACACACGCTAACTGTTCTAGTGCTGCATTAATGTGCACTCAAGCTTGCATTAACAGCTAGCGCAGCTGAGTAACACACACCTATGTGGGCTCTGAGCAGGTGAAAAAATCTGAGGGAGAAATATTTTTCCCATATACAGGTATTCCCTTTGAGGCCAGTTCAGCTCGGGGCCCATCCAAAATGTGGACAGGCCGGATTAGATCCTGATTCTGCTCCCACAGGAACTAGACGTTCCCACGGGAGCAGAATCGGGGCACTTGGATGGGCAGGACTTATCCCGATTCTGCTGACCCATACATGCAGCAACCCCTCCATCTAGGCTTCCCTATGCTCCTGCATTGAGCCTTGGATGCCATGCAGGAGCCCTGCTGCCCGACCCCCAGAGGGGCTTGCCAAGGCCAGGATTGGATGGTGGGGAACCTCCTGGCTCGGTTCACCTGGGTAGGGGTGACCTCCAGCACTGGCCACAAATGTTGGGGGGAGGGACCTATTCCACCTCCAACGTGGAATAAGTTCCCTGTCTGTCTCCTCAACCCCGCCTGGACATATAGGACCGTGATCAGAATCAGCCCTGCCCATGTTCCTCCTCCAGCCCTCCCCCTCCCGCCCCTGTCCAGAGCTCCTCACACATCAGCACTGTACATGTGGGGAGCTTTGGGGACAGAATAGGCCCCAAGCAATTAGCAGGGGTTGAATGTCCAAACCAGACGTTTATCCCCTCTAATCGCTGTGCAGAATACCCTCCCCCCATGTAAAAAGGGAATACAAGTGTAGATTTTTGGCTTGACTAAACTATGTCCAAAACATACCCCCACCACACCCCCTTGAAATCTCTATGGTAAATAATGGTTTTCTCTATTTATATACCGCGCTATTCTGCATCAGTGCAGTTTACATTGAACAAACTGAAATTACATTGAACAGGGCATTATAACTTGGAGATAACTATTTTACAGGGAACATGGGCTATGGAGGGTTAAGTGGCTTGCCCAAGACCACAAGGAGCACCTGTGGGACTAGAAACCCCAGTCCTTCCGGCCCAAGGTTGCTGTCCTCTAGTGGGATTTGAAACCCCCGACCTTCCGGCCTGAAGTACCTTGCCCCAACCACTAGGCCACTCCTCCACTCTAATCATTATTTATACACGTAGCCACTATTTGCATGTGGAAATGCTTCTAAAATAAGGGCCTAAGTCAGAAAGGCTAACCAGCGCCATCTGCCGCTCAT
Organism: Ichthyophis bannanicus; assembly: GCA_033557465.1. Lineage (NCBI taxonomy): Eukaryota > Metazoa > Chordata > Amphibia > Gymnophiona > Ichthyophiidae > Ichthyophis > Ichthyophis bannanicus. The sequence goes on along the minus strand of CM066038.1, from coordinate 485,646,062 downwards.
CTGAAGAGACATGGCCACTCAGCTAAGATGTGCACTGACCTGGTGCTTTGTTCCATATTTTGGTCTATATTCTGCCAAATGTACATGTTTGGAAAAAATGATGCAAAGGAATAAATCTCAGTGGGGTGAGGCTGCATATCCTCTATGGCATTACAAAATTCTCTCTGGAAATCTCAGGAAAAGGGCCTTGGCATAGATTTTTTAGTCTTGTCTCCTATGGGGAAATCTGCCTTATCTCTTGAAACATTTATTAAGTGTCATTTAAGATTTGTATCACAGACAGCAGAGAGTCTAGTGGTCCCTGATTCACCTCAATGGCCCCAACTGATTAACCTTTCTTCCACTCTGCATCTAGATGAGCAAAGCTTAGCAGGGGTGGCGGAAGGGCATTTTCTTTGGGGTGGGCCTAAGCTCTGCCCTAACTCCGCCCAAGCCCCGCTCCGCAGGCAGAGACCCCTCCTGTTCACAGACAGGGTCTTTGCCGCTATCATGGCTTTTCTTCTGCCCACGGGGGATGGGATCCCTGAGGCCAGACTGCTGCCTGCCGGCCGCAATCATTGCAAAAACTCTTCCTGTCTGCCTTTGGGGATCCGATCTCCTGCGAACAGATGGAAGGGGCTTTTCTTCTTCTGCCCATGGGGGATGGGATCCCCACAGGCAGCATGCTTCCTGCCATGCCGTGATTTTTGATGGGGCCATTGCCCCTGTGACCCACCCCTTTCCAATGCCTATGCTTAGTAAATCAGGCCATTAGACTGTATCTTATTTCCTATAAGGAAACAGGCCAGTTCATGCAGTGGAAATTTCAGAAACGTCAGAGCACATTGAAATGTCATTCAGGGCTGGCGGGAGACCTTTTACTTTGGGGGGGCCCAAGCTTTACTCTAACTCCACTCAAGCCCCACCCCACGAGCCAAGACCCTTCCTGTTGTGCTCGCAGGGATCCAATCTCCTGTGGGTAAACAGGAATGATTTTTGCCGTTATCGTGTGTTTTCTTCTGCTCATGGGGGATGGGATCCCTGAAGGCAGCCTGCTGCCTGCTGGCCGCAATCATTGCAAAGACTCTTCCTGTCTTCCCATGATCCTTGCAGGCAGACAGGAAGTATCTTTGCAATGATCACAGCCGGCAGACAGTAGGCTGCCCACAGGGGTCCTATCCTCTGCAGGGATCCTGTTTCTTGTGGGCAGACAGGAAGGGGTTTTTCTTCTACCTTCAGGGGATGGGATCACCGCAGAAAGCCTGCTGCCTGTCATGCCCTGAATTTTGGTGGGGCCAGGGCCCGTGGGGCCCACCCCTTTCCAACAATGCCTATGATGTCAATGAGCATTTTGAAAATTGCCCTGCCATTGGTTAGTGCCTGTGCTAACCAGCTGACTGATTTCTTGTTTAGTTTCCGTATCCAGTTCCTAATGTGTAATGATGTATTTATTATACAAAAGTTTGCATAACAAAAGCTACCATATCAAAACAGGAAATGAAGCATCATGAATTGTTTACCTCTCCTTATTTACATCTTAGATGCGACAACTGTGTATGAACCAACATCCACCACACCTACACCTCTTCCTCCTGTAATCACCTCCACAGCACAATCAACTCCAACAGGTAGCGTGCCTTATCATTCATTCAGCTAAAAAGCTGTCCCCAAAGTTGTCCATGTAGTGAGTGAACAGTGCCTCTGTCTGGATTGCTGAGGTGGTCGGCACTTTATCTGCATGTTGAGCGCTTACCGCGGAACTTAAATATCAGCATGCATGTGTCCAGCTGCACCTACATGTGCAAATAGTGTATTGATACTTATATCCTATTAGCACATGTATGTATGTATGTGCTAGTCTTCTAAGATGACCTCCATTGTTAGCTAATATTGAAACATGGGCAGAAAATGCAGTAACATTAATGGAAATGGCTACAAATCACAACATCCTATACAAAGTTCTCCTAATTCTGAATTGATCGAGCTTTGAAAATGTCTTTAGATAATTTGTTTATATTTCCCACAATGAGCTATTAAATTATTGTTCTAAAGTTGAAGCCAAATGTGGAGTTCATTGTCAGTAAATCGTATACATTTTCCTGTAGATCGGACGACGGTACAAGAAAAAACCTCCACCTCAAGCAAAACCAGCCCTCCTGAGGCAACGACAGTGACCACCGGTATGCTACTTAACCCCTAACCTTGGGAAATTGAGAAACATATTTACAACCGAAAGGTGCAATCAAAAATTTAAAATGAAATGTTATGACCTCAAGTCAGAAAGGCCAAGCAGGGCCACATTCCACTCCTCTGAAGCAGGGCCGGCCTGTTCACTAGGTGGGCTAGGCGACCACCTACAGTAGACCTCTGTGGGTAGCAGGCAGTGCTGGGATCTGTCCAGATCGTGTTAACTGGTTCCTGCCATAGGCCGCGTCCAGGGAACAGGGCTGAAAACAGCATCCAGATGCCGGCGCTGCATTGGCGGAACTTCCCCCGCCTGCCTATGGTTTGATGGCAACGGGGGACTGCGGCATTGGGGAAAGCCCCCAATGCCGTCAAACCACATGCGGGTGGGGGGATTAGGCCGCTGGGCCACCAGAGAGTTGCTGCCCTGTGGTGACCGCTGACAGCCTAAGCGTGTGGCACCGGCAACACAAACTCCTGCCTTGCTGCTGCCCGCTCAGTCCTGTCAGTGGCGGGATCAATCCGAACCTGTTCCTGTTCGGATCAAATCCCGCCACTGGTGGCAGGCCATATGCTTCAACACACATGGCCTACTGCCCGCTCCCTCCCATGCATCGAGCCATGCCGTCCCCTGCTACCGCTGATTCCAGAGTCGGTGGGGCAGCTAAGCTCAGTGGCAGTGATCTATGGCCAGCCATGTACTTCGGCACACATGGCCTGCTGCTCTGACACCCCCCCCCCATGCATCGAGCCATGCCATCCCCTGCTACCGCTGATTCCAGGGTCTGTGGGCAGCTAAGCTCGGTGGCAGTGATCTATGGCCAGCCATGTACTTCGGCACACATGGCCTGCTGCTCTGACCCCCCAAAGTTATATTGGAAGGGGGTTAGAAGTGGCAGGCCATGTATGCCAAAGTACATGGCCTGCCATTGCTGCCGAGTAGAGCTGCCCCCCCCCCCTCGATCCTGCCACCGGAATCAGCGGCAGTGGGAGGCAGCGGTGCAGCTCAGCATGGGGGGAAGGCAGCATGGCCAGGGCTACTGCCTGGGGCGGCAGAAACCCTTGGGCTGGCCCTGATCTGAAGGGACATTGCTAAAACGAGAGCTGACCTAGTGCTTCGTCTTGTCATACTATGGTCTATATTCTGCAAAATTTGCATATGTTCAAAAAAATTATGCATAGTAATAAATCTCAATGGGATGAATGTGACTATCCTCTGAGGCATCCCAAATATCTTTCTGTCAGTGATGTATATTTTTAGTTTAGTTTCCTACAGGAAAACTTACTTTTGAAGATCATTTTGTCTTTGTGCGTGGCTGAACTCCCTCCCCTACTGTTAATAACTTTGAAAAATTCAGCGTCATTCAGATTTGTTTCAGAAAGAGCAGAGAGCCTAGTGATCCTTGGTCACCCTCTTTATGCACCCGACTGTGCTTTTGTTCCATCCTCTGTGCGTAGTGCATCAGGCCCTTACAATCTGCCACTTCAGCTCTGTTGAAATCTCAAGGAGGTCAGACCACATTATGATGTCACTGAACATTTTGAAAGCTGTCCTTCCATTGGTTAATGCTTTTGGTCAGCAGCTGAGTCATTACTCACCCAGTTTCCTTATCCTGTTTTCAATGTTTAATAAGTAATTTAATAAGTAATAAGTATACTTTAATAAGTTTAATATACCCCTCTGATAAATGCTCCATCTATGTCTCTCGCATAAAGTTGTCCACTATGTAAATAGTTATCATAATATGTAAATAGTTCCCCTGGTTACGCCCATGTTTACTACCCCTGTTTACTGTAAAACTCAATGTTGCCTGTTACATTGTGGTGTGTTCTGTTCAAATGTACACCGCACTGATTATAATAGCGCGGTATATCAGAAATGTAAATAAATAAATAAGTACTATTACACAATACTTCATATAGCAAACCTCATAATCAAATAAGGAAATGAACTCTTCACATATTCTCATGTTTACATCTTAGATCTGACAACTGTGTATGAACCAACATCCACCACAGTCACACCTCTCCCTCCTATAATCATCAGCACGGCACAATCAACTCCAACAGGTAGCGTGTCTTATTATTAATGAATATTAAGTCTCCATGTTGTGTCAACTCGGTGGAATGCAGCAGCGCTGGCAAGAGGGCTCTCACTTCCCTCCTACCTGTGAGTCTGGAACCCTTGGAATGTTAAGGGTCGGGCCACGCTTGATTGAGGGAAGTGGGAGCGAACCTTGATGTAAGGGCCGCCTTCACTGGGGGGCTACTATGATGGAGGGGGTCTGACGTTCAGGGGGAACATAAGAGCTTTCATAGGGGGTCAGGAATTTATGCAGGACTGGGGAGAGAGAGCTGACCTTGATCAGGCCGACATCTTGAGCAGATATAATGCGCATGCCTTCAAAGCAGGCACTATCTCTGCAGGGTTTCTGCTAATGTTTTATAAAGACATATAAGCACCAATGTGTCTTTATAAAACACCTATTAATCTAGGCACCCAGTAATAAAATCACCCCCAAATTATTTAATATAGCATATAAAATCAAGTAAGGAAAAATAATCAGTGAACTCAGAAGCTACACTACATTGAAGTCTTTGCAAAACTTTCCATGTCCTTCAACTCTTGCTAGGTAATATTCAGGCTAATAGGTTTTGATTATATTTCAGATGAAACAACAATAACCACAAAAAACACAGTTCTTCCTCCTGGGCCAACCACCACCACATCACAATCAACAACTACAGGTAGATCAGGCCACAAGATCTCAGTAATAACAAGTTTTAGATTTTGCTGAAGAGAATGTTTCTAAAAGTTGAAAGATATTGAGATGTCAAACTGTAGTAGAGAATTTGTGCAAGTCAAAATATTTTTTAAAAACCCAGACCTCTAGTTTTTAATCACCTGTATTCAGGGCCGGCCCTTCCACTAGACAGACTAGGTGTCCACCTAGGGCTGAAGAAGTCAGAGGGCAGCACTGAATCTCTCCACTCTTCCCCTTCCCTTATTGTCACTGCTGCTTTACCTCAGCTGTCATCTGGAGCCACAGCTACAGGTACATTCAGCATGACGGTGGGCCTCCTTCCACTCATGTGTCTGCACGTACTCTAGGCTGACCACATCTTACCCCATTCAACAGAAAGTTTCAATTGGATGGGGCAGGATTGGGCTGGCTTAGAGTGCACATGAGGGGAAGAAGGCCCACTGCTGCATTTAATGGTGGGCAGCAGTCGCAGCAAGGAAAAGAGAAGAGGAGAGAGTCGGAACTACTGGAAGGGGTCAGGGAAGGCAAGGGTGGGAACTAGACACCTGGGGAAACGGGTAGAGAACAGAAGGAGATGTTGGACACCTAAGGTGGAAAGAAGATGAGATGCTGAGGGCTTGAGGGGTAAGCTAGTAGAGATGCTGCGGGAGGGGGAGGGGGTGCATGGCTGTTTCACTTAGGGCGTCAGATAACCCTGAGGTGACCCTGTCTGTATTCTCATTCAATATCCTTGTCCTCACCTTCACAGCCACTGAACCTACCACAATTCCATCTTCCACTGCTAGCATCAAGACCACCTTGGCGACATCTACATCTGAGACCACAGTGAAGAGACACACAACAACTTCCACAACAACCAAGCTCCCAATCATAAGTTAATAATTAAATATTTTCCTGAGTTAAAAATGCCATTAAGTATGCCTACTGAACTATGAGAGTTATTTTCGATTTGCTGCCAAGATCAATGCCACAAGTCCGAGTTTCAAAGTCCCTATACTGTCGAATATGCAGCTTGACTGTATTTAAATTTTGCATGCATGTTTCAAATAGCTCACATGATGAAGTGGACAAGAGATACACCAGCTTAAGGAGACCTGCCATATTAATGCATCCATTCTTTTCAGGCCGTGGTACTTGCAGCGCCTCGGGGGACCCGCACTATAACACCTTCGACAACAGAGTTCATCATTACATGGGAAACTGCACTTACACTCTGTCCAAACTCTGCAATGAATCCACCAATCTTCCGTTCTTTGATGTCTCCACGAGCAATGAACACAGAGGTTCAAACACCAAGGTTTCCTATGTGAAAACGGTTCACGTGTTTGTGGACAAAAACCTGATCACATTGTTGAAAAACCATAATGTGCACGTAAGATTTTTTTCTTTATTTTGATAAAATGTCTTCTCACATTAGAGAAGTGAAACAATAACATAAAAGCTCTTTCTTCAAAGGTGGTACCTGGAGATTAACAGAAAAGATGCTGTAAATGAGTCTATTAGCATCCAGTGCTTGCTGCCAGGTTCAGTAGAGCTAAATGTGTGATATCCAGAACAGATTCCATCAGAAAGGCAATTAAATCGTATTTTAATTGAATTTATATAGATCAGTCAGCTTGGGCTTCTGATAATATTTATTGGCTTTGGCATTGCAATTTGAGTATCTGACTATGGAGGTCATTTTAAAGCATCTAAATGCAAAATACACATGCAAAGACCAATTTTAGAAGGTCACTAGTTACAAAGATGGAACTTCCTCTAGGACACTGAGATTTAAGGGGCATGGCGGCGGAGCAGCGGGGGCATGGGTTGGGAGGACAAATCTACCTTGAAAAATATCTATAACGGCTTTTGTACAGTAGCTGCTACGAGACTCATACAAGTGCCGGTTCCCAGTTTAGACCTGGGGTCTCAATCAAGATACAGGTGAAAGGTTGACAGCACTCTGCCCCAACTCTTAGACTCGCCCCCAACATCAATCACAATTCCCTCTCCCACTCTGGATGCCCCCAACATCAATCACAATCCTCATCCAACCTCCCCTGGATCCCCCTGACATCAATCCCAATCCCCTTCCCCATGTTGGATGCCCCACAACCCTAATCCATTCTTCCCTGGACTCCCTCCCCCCCTCCCCAGATAGCCATCACAGCCCTCTCACACCCTCCCCTGGATCTCCTCCTGCCATCAAGCATGACCACTTCCCACCACTGAATTCTCCCTGACTCTTACGGGGGTCTCCCTGATATCTAGTGGGGGCAGCAGGAACACCCATCTTAAAATGATGCCTCTGACCCCCTAGCTGCATGATAATACTAGAAGTCAAGCTGCCAAATAAGAATCAGGATCTGGTGGACTGAGAGGAGGTGTGTGACTAATATCTGGGAGCGGTTTGGAGGAGGGTGGGAAATAGTTGTGACTGATCTTGGGGAGGGTCTGGGACAACTGCTGGAGGGCCTGATGTGAGGTGTGCTATATTCCTGCTGCAACCAGGAACCTGCAATATTTCTGGCGGTAGCAATGCTAATGGAAGAGCTCGGACGCTTTTTTTGTTTTCCTCTTAGATTCAGTGCGCCCTCTGCATGTGCCCACATATACATGTCTACGCATGCATGTCCTCATATGCATTTTACAAGAGGCTCTGCATATTCTGATCTGAATGTCGCAATTCCTCCGTGCATTCATGCATGCGGTGTAGCCTTGTTTCTTAGGCTCCCTTGTAGAAACAATGTTGCTCATGGTATTTGAGGTCCTTCAAACCAATTTTTGGTGCATCTTTTTTGTTCAATTTCTCATTGGGCATCCTGTGCAAAATGGGCCTTCACTAAGTTAAAAATTCCTTTTGTGTTTTAGGAATTTTTGTCATGTGTAGTTTTCACAGAAACCCCAAGATTGCTTAGTAAAGCACAGTTACTAACCTGTAACAGGTGATTTCCGGGAACAGCAGGAATTAAGTCACATATGGGCATCGTCGGTACCGACGGAGCCTGCGCGGGAACGCTCCCCAGCGTCCAATAGGAAAGCTTTTGGGAGCATCGCACAGCGCCTGCGTGCTGCCTTCCCGCCTTTCCAACTCTCCCTCTTCAGTTGAGTTTATAGCTGAGACAAAAGGACAGTAGAAAAAGAGAGAGACAACTCCCAGGGGAGGTGGGTGGGTTGTGAATACTTAATTCCTGCTGTTCCCGAAGATCACCATCACCCCATTTTCAGTCTTAGCCCCCCCCCCATAGCCCATTACCAGTCCTAACCCCCCATCAGCCCACTTCCAGTCCTAACCCCATCAGCCCATTTCCCGCCTTAGCCCCCCCATAGCCCAATACCAGTCCTAAACTCCCCCCCAATCAGCCCACAGCCCATTACCAGTCCTAACCCCCTCCCCCCATCAGCCCAGGGAAAGTTTAAAATAAAAAAAAAGCTGGCTGGCTGCTGCCGCTGCCGCTGTGGCAGCAGCAGAATCGAGTGTCCACGGCCTCCCCTCTGCCCGGCAGAGCCCTCCCTCTTTGCATCAGTCCCTTTGGCGCTGCTTTCAGAGCCTCGAAGAGAGAGTTTCTCCCTTGTGGCTCTGTTAAGCCCGCCGGGGCTGATGGGAAATCCCATCAGCCCCGGGGGGCTTAACAGAGTCGCGAAAGGGAAATTCTCCCTTCGCAGCTCTGAAAGCCGCGCTGAAGAGACTGATGCAGGGAGGGGAGGCCGCGAGACACTCGATTCTGCCGCTGCCATGGCAGCAGTGGCAGCAGCCATGCATTGCGGCCGCACAAAATTGTCTCGCGGGCCGCGTGTCTGAGACCCCTGCTTTAGATCTAGAGAACATAGCCAGTCCTGACTCTGAAGGTATGGCAGGAGTGTTCCAAGGGAGATCGTCTTGAATTTTTATCGTAACAGATACCTGTTTAATTCTCTGAGGTCCAGTATAGGCCGGTGTCCCCCTGTTTTCTTTGGGAAAAGAAAATAGGAGGGGTAGAACTCTGTACCCTGTTGGGATATGGGTACCTCTTTTATTGCTCCCTGAGCAAGAAGTGATGCGACCTCCTGACACAAGTGATTGGTGGCAGGGACCTGAGAATTGAACTGTCTTATGATTGTAGGAGGGGGCATACTGTGAAAATGAAGTCTGTACCCCTCTCGTACAATGGACAGAGTCCAGTTTTCTGATGTTATTTATTGCCATCTTCTAGCAAAATGGCATAATCTGCCTGGGATGGTAAGAGGTTCTGGACCTTTCAGGGGCAGAAAGACTAAGTTCTCTAGGAAGGAGTCAAAGTCCCTGAGGAGGATGAGTCTCCTCAGCTGGTTGAGCTCTAGGAACTTGTGGCTTCCTCTGCTGTCTGGTCTGTTGCTGCCCCTTTTGGGGAACATGAACTGGACAGTGGCCTGATGGGTGTAAGATGGGTAAAATCACTTTTTCTTGTTGAAAAAGGGTTTCTTGACTGACTTTTTCTTTGCTGGGTTGGCTGTAGACTTTGATAGTCTGTTCAAGGTAGTATTTTCAGATTCAATCTGATTGGCCTTGTCTTGCCAATCCTTGCCAAAGAGATTTTCTCCTCTGCAAGGAATGTTTCCCAGGTTATCTTGCACCCATTGTTCTAAGTCTGATGCCTGAAGCCAGGCAATACGATGTGCAACGAGGGAAATAGCAGAGGTTCTGCTAATGCATTCAAAGCAATCAAAGGTTGCACGGTTCATGAATTTAGACACATTCTGGGTATGTTTGACCAGAGTAAGGAATTCCCCCCTTTTTCCTCAGGGAGAAGAGGGCTCATGAGCTCCAAGTCTCTTGCAACCTCCTTGAGGAACATTCCGATATAGAGAATGTAAGAGCTCATCCTGGCTGATAACATGGAGTATTGGAAGCATCAACGCCCAAAGGCATCGAGTGTCCTCGATTCACGGCCTGGAGGATTGGAAGAATGCATTTTAGCACTCTTAATCCTACGCATCGCCGATTCCATTACAATTGAATGGTGTGGTAGCTGAGTCTTTTGAAAACCAGGACAGCTTGGAACTCGGTACATGGTATCGAGTCGTCGAGAGTGTGGAGACACCGTTAAAGGAGCTTCCCACATTCTTAGCATAAGACCATGCAAGATTCTGTAAATGGGAAGGGTAGCTGCCTCCTTAAGAGCCGTAGGGTATTGAAGAATTTCTAATTCTTCTGCTCTGGGTTCCTTCTCCGGAGTCACCGTGATTGAAAGACCTCAAGCTAAATCATGTATGAAATCCTGGAAGGACTCATCTTTTGGAGGAGACATTCTGCATTGAGGAGAAGGAGATGGATCCTCCGGAAGGATTGCTCTGGTACCAGCAGAGTCATCAGAATCGGAGGATTCAAAGTATCTCTGCGCCAGGTGTTCCTGCAACGCACAGTACCGGTACCACTCGAAGTCGGTGTTGGGGTGTCTCGGTACCGGCCCTTCGATACCTGAGATAGACTCAAGGCTCAGCATGGGGGGAAGCATACCAGCCGGGGCAGGTGTGCTCGGTACCGGTACCGATGTCGGTACTGATACCTGTGGAACCGTCTGTAGCGGTCTTAGCGGTACTGAAGCTGCTAAGAGGGCCACTAGACTGCGTTCAATAGCGAGCATTCTCTGATCCATCGCTCCTGCCGATGCCTGGGTGTCGGTACCGGTGGAAACGGGTATGACCCCAGAACATGGCACCAGTAGTTCTGCTGAGGTGGAAGCCTCTGGAACATCCTGAAGCCCCATTAATGCTTTAGAGACCAAGGCCTCCCAAAGGGATATTTGCTGGTGAACTTTCCTCGAGGGCAATGCCAGTGGCATCTCGATACCTGGAAGAAGATCTACCCTTTGAGGACCGGCCAGACTTAGAAGACTTAGGTTTAGTTACCTGAGATCCATGGGAGGAAGATGAAGCCCTGGAAGACATCGATGCAACTGACATCGCATCTGCGGCAAAAAGGATACTGAGTTTTGCAGCTCTATTCTGCAGGCCCCTCTTAGTCATCTTTCTGCAGGAGAGACACTCCAATGGACAATGGTCAGGACCTAAACACTTGAGACACCAGTCATGGGTGTCGGTGACGGATATGGTACCGCCACACTTGGAACATTTCTTGAAACCACTAGCTGGTTTCTCCATGTTTGAAGAAAAGTGGGCCTAGTGCCCAAAATGGCGCCTAGCACCAAGAGGGGAAAGGCCCCTGAAAGAAAAAATCTTTTAGAAAGCTAGTTTTCTTTTTTTTTTAAAAAGAAGAAAAGAGAACCGGCGGTACCGGTAGGCATTGAATGAAGGCAGACGCGACCACAAAAAACAAAGAAGAATACATTTTCTGCGGTAACAGGGTATGCATCCTGTCAGCTCCACGGAAAATGAAGAACTGAGGAGGGAGAGTTGAAAAGGCGGGAAGGCAGCAAGCAGGCGCTGTGGGATGCTTCCAAAAGCTTTCCTATTGGACGCTGGGGAGCGTTCCCGCGAAGGCTCCGTCGGTACCGGCGATACCCATATGTGAAGACTACATTCCTGCTTGTTCCTGGAGATATAACTTTGTATAAAATATTTTGGTTGTTCTATTTGGGCGAAGAGGCTTATGCCTTCATTGAATTATGATCACAAACAGGATTTTGTGTCTGAAGAATTCTAGTGCTACCATACGGAAAATAGAAAACTTTCTCATGACTAAAATATTAATGTCTCTGTGATATTCTTCTCTTAATGTCAAATTTCATGTTAGTACATTAGTTGAAGACATTTTCTGGTGATCACAGTCTCCCGCATAGTGGTCAAAATTCTAATGGGGTCAATTTTTAAAAAGCACTGAGATGTCTGGACCTCAGCTGAATGTCCAGATGCCTATTTTCAGCTCACAGATGTCTGAAAGAGGCACCCACTATTGTGCACACCCAGACACCTATATCCAGCAGCACTAAGCAAAAGTTTAATACTGCTGAATATAGGCACAAATTTAAATGTCATCAGTAGATTTTTAAATTATGCCCCGGATGTCCTATTAAAAATCAGGCCCAATGAGTAGTCAGGAAAAGTGTATTGCATTTTTCATTTAATAAACATTTGCATGCTAAAAAAATTTTATGGGTGTTTTTGCAAAAAAAGTAGGAAGGGTGAGCAAAATGTGACTTGAACAAATTCTTGCTTTTCTGAAGGAATATTGTAAATATATGTTAATATGGTCCACAGGTCAATGGAATAAAAGTAAATCTGCCTACTACAATCGGAGATAGGATTACCATTCAAATGAGTGGCAGCTATGTCCTTGTGAGAACTGATTTTGAACTCTGGGTTAGATTTGATGGTAATCACTATGTGGATGTCACACTGCCGGCAGCTTACATGGGTCAACTTTGTGGCTTATGTGGTGAGTCAAAATGTATATTTCAATCATCTAGAACCCCCTGGCCCACCATTTCCCGTCCTTTTCCGCCATCAGATCATAAACAGTTTCTTGTCCGCACTATGATGTACACTTTGGTGAACACCTGCCTCATGGCCCAAGATGTGGCATTGAATTTATCTCTAGTCAAGCCATACCAGTGCCACTTTTCCAATGGCTTTGCATGGTTAGGACACCATGATGTGAGAAATTCATTTGAAATTACAATATCTCATGCCTGGTTTATCCAACAGTATGTCCCTAGTACAGCTATTTCAGTAACCTCATACCACTCACCGAGGTTTATCTTTCCTCCCATAGACTCAGTGCTGCCCTTTCCCACTGAAAAGCATGACCGAGGTCATCCACTGGCAGAAAACCTATGAATCGGCCATGAAGTCAGCACTTGCAATACATTAAGAACATAAGATATGCCATACTGGGTCAGACCAAGGTCCATCAAGCCCAGTATCCTGTTTCCAACAGTGGCCAATCTAGGTCACAAGTACCATTGCAGAGGAAAAGTGGAGGGGACTGTATGCAGCAATTGAATTATTTTTAAAGTTGACACTCTTAAAGCACTTATGTCCAAAGTTCCAGATTACAGACCCCTATAAAAAGACCCATGACAAAAAAAGAGAGCAGGAGTCGACAGACTAGCCACGGAGAGTCTTTATTAAGCCCGACAGAGCTATGTTTCGGCACAATCTGCCTGCCTCAGGGGCTGTGGAAGTTTTGGTGATGCTGCATAGTTTCTTTGCTCCCGAGGCAGGGAGGCTGTGGTGTGTTGGGCTTATAAAGACTCTCTGAGGCTATTTTGTCAATCCCTGTTCTCTTTTCTTGCCAGAGTTCCACATTATATAATGTTAACACACTCTCCTCATCCTCCCCTCTCCCCATAAATCAGCTTCTCACAACTGACAATGAGCTTTGCTAGCTATGGGGTAGTAATTTACATGATTACAATCCTGCAGGCAATTACAACGGTAACCCATCTGATGACATCATTAAGCCCGATGGAAAGGCAGCAGCAAATTCTACTGAGCTTGGCGACAGCTGGATTGTACCTGAAAACGGCACAATGTAAGTGCTGCTGAGAATAGACTTATTCAAACACTGTACCACAGAGAACACTGCCGGCTATTCACGGCACACTCCGCTGCGCATGCTGAAGAGAGAAGTAGTTCTCCCATTTGTCCTGGGATATATAGGAATTCCCCAGGATGACACCCAGGAGTCAGATGTGGTAGCGTTAATTAAGTGAATGGAAATCATCTTGTAGGAACTTGTTATGGCTAATGAAGATTCACTTTGAAAGCAGTCTAACAATGGAAAGAGGTGACAATAGCTATATTGAAAACGACAATCGTCACTGGTAATAGGACAAGAAAATTAGGTTTACTTATGGAAGGGAAATTTGGGTTTGCCATCAGGTTTTACCCTTTAAGTGAAATTTACAGAACATAAAAAAATATGCATAGCTCTCCAACCTATTAGACGTAAGCAGCACTTCATTTATTAACTCCTGTGCTGGCATGGGTAGTTCAAATATTCCTGTTTTGTAACCTCAGGGGTTGGCCAAGAGCTCGGTGGTAGTGCTGCCATGCATAGAGTCGTCCACTTTTAGAGTTGGCTGGAGCGGCTGTGGAGGAAGCTTGCAAATCATGGAGAAGGGAAGCAAGGAACCATCGTTGTCAGTAAGAGTGATATGTGATGGTTGGCTTTAGACCTCTTGACATGAGGTCCAGCAGGGGCCTGGTGCATAGTTCCCAGCCTTAAGATTGTTGCAGCAGTGGCTGAACCAGGATCAGTGGTGGGAAGGACAGACCATAAAAATATGGCAAAAATCCCATGGTTGTTGCAAATGAAGGACGCTAGTCCCATGACCCGATCTTGGGCTCTGGTTAAGCAAAAAGGAACGGAGAAAGGAGGCCCAAAAAGCTGCCAAATATCACCTTGAGCTGTTTGTTATGCGGTTTCAGAATCAGAATAAATGAAAACCTGGATCTCAAGCAACGGAGATGCCCAGCCATTATCTGGCTTTTTAAATGTATAAATATGAAGGATTTTCCTGTACCAAAGCAAACTCTTCTGCTAAAGAAATGTTCATTTACTGTGCTCTCTTCAGATGTACCAGTGGAGATGAAGAAATCTGTGATCCATTCATTAAAGCTGAAGCAGAAAAAGTTACAGCTTGTGGAATGATCAGCGACCCAACAGGTAGGGTAGACGCACATCTGTGTCCTGCAAACTAGTGAGATCGTTGTGAAAATTGCCCAACTTTATTGGAGATCATTTATAACAAGGTTTCTGTGTTAAAGCTCTATAAAGCACCTTTTATAAAGGAAATAGAGGTGCGCTTATACGCTTTCATAAAACAGGCTCAGAACCATCTCTCATAGTGCACGAATGCTCTTGCATAAATCTACACTTGCTCTTTAGGTGTAAATGGGTGTCTCTACTCTATGTGTGCACAGGTGTATTTTATAACAGTGTTTCTCAAGCTGGTCCTGGACTATCCCCTGGCCAGTCTAGGTTTCAGGATTGCTACAATGATTATGCATGAGATAGATTAGCATGCACTACCTCTATTGCATGCAAATGTATCTCATGCATATTCACTGTAGCAGTCCTGGAAAGCAGACCAGTTAAGGCCTTGGTCTTTACTCCCAGTCCTTGAGGGCCACCAACAGGATATGAATAAGAGAAATCTGCATGCCCAGTATTTCCATTGTATGTAAATCTCTCTCATGCATATTCAGTAGGGATATCCTGAAAACCTAGCCTGTTGATGGCCCTGAAGGACTGGGAGTGAAGACCAAGGAGCTAGGGAGTACTCCTGATTGCCTTCAGAATACTGTTTTATAAAATAAGTCATATATTGGAACTCCACCCCTGCTCCGCGCAAAATATACCCTCCCGCAGGAATGCCTGCACGTGGTGTACTTATAAGTACGCACAATCTTTTCGGAATGTTTTTGGCTGCACAGTTTTATGGCAGCCATCCTCTGCATGAAAATGCTATCTATAAAATACCCAATTCTGGATAAAGGTCTGTGCGTTGTGAAACACAGAACATACCTTTACCAGCATGGAGGAGGTAAGTCTGCAGAGAGACTGGATTTTTATACCCATGAACTTTGCAAAGGGAAAACATGTGGCAATTTTTTTCTTGGAAAATTAGGTTGATGGCCTTCAGGGATGTTGAAAATTGGCCCCTGTATTTATAAATCTATAAATGCTCTGTTTACACTCAAAGTTTCTTATTTATTTTGTCCATCTGCCTTGACGAGATGTTAAATTTCACGGAGCAGGAACCTTCTCTTACGACTGTGTAAAACACTGACTTTGCCTTGGAGCACTATACTAATACGACTATAACAGGTATCTTTTTTTTCTGTTGCACAGGCATCTTCAAGGACTGTCATGCTAATGTGCCTCCAACCAATTACTTTGAGAACTGTGTTTATGATATGTGCTCTACTGGCGGACAGTCAATATCCTTGTGCTATGCTTTGCAGTCCTATGCTGAACAATGCACAAAAGTGGGAATCTGTATAGAGTGGAGGACCAGCACCTTGTGCCGTAAGTCTTGTTTCTCGTTTAAATACTTGAAAGGTTGCTTTGTTAGCAGCCGAGTCAATGCCAACTCATGGCGACCCTGTAGATAGTTGTCCTAAACTGTGTTTGCTCTTGAGTCAAGCAGCTAATTGTTGATAGAGAGGCATCCATAGCTGCTGTCATTGTATCGATCCATCACATTTTTGGTCTTTCTCTTTTGCATTGACCTTCAACCTTGTCAAGGATGGTGTTTTTCTCTAATGATCTTTTTCTTCACATGACCTGTCCAAAGTATGAATGTGAAAGTCTTCTGATTTGAGCCTCTAAGGGAAATTTAGGTTTCATCTCCTCTAATACCAATTAATTTGTTCTTCAGGCAGTCCATGGTATACACAGTATTCTTTGCCGGCACCATAATTTGAAGGCGGTTTTCTTCCTCTCTCTCTTTTTCATTTTCTAGCTGTCACATCCCTATGATGTTATTGGAAATCCTATTCCATGGACAGGTCTGCACTTCAAAATCTTGTCTAGGCCCTACGCAGCTATTCTGCCAAGGCATCACTTGATTTAATGAGCAAACAAACCTTTTCCAAAAACCGAGAAGATATAAAACTAGAGGGCATGAAATGAAGCTAAAAGGAGGAAAATTTAAAAGCAACATCAGGAAATACTCTTTCAGAGAAAAGGTGGCGGATGCCTGGAATATCCTCCCACTGGAGGAGGTAGGGACAGAAAATGGTGACGGTATTCAAAGAGACATGGAAGAAGCACAGATTATTTAGAAAGGGGAGTATTCCTGCTCAAAGCAAAACTTAAATGTCTTTCACACTTCAAAAAATTACAACAGGGGCAGCTGTAACAGAACGGCAACTACAACCCAAAGTGAAAAGCATAGAGCAGGGATTACCTGCACTGAGTGGGAGTTGCAACCCAAAATGAGAAGCACAGAGGGGATCAGGGCCGGCCCGTCCATTGAGCAAGAATGTTTTTTGCACAGGGCCCCGCGTTTCAGGGGGCCCCTCGCAAAAAACATTCTTCATCATCCCAAGTTTTTAAAAAAAACAAAAAACCCAGCTGCTTCTGCCGCGGCAGCATCAAGAGTGCCGCCGTGGGGCCCCCCCTGCCCGGCAGAGCCTCTCTGCATCGTAGGCTAGCGTTGAATCCCCGAACGCGGGCTTCTTTCAGAGCCGCGAGAGTTTCCTTTCTCGCGGCTCTGTTAATCCCGCCGGGGATTTCCCATCAGCCCCGGCGGGATTAACAGAGCCACGAGAAAGGAAACTCTCACGGCTCTGAAAGAAGCCCGCGTTCGGGGATTCAACGCTCGCCTATGATGCAGGGAGGCTCTGCCGGGCAGGGGGGGCCCCGTGGCGGCACTCTTGATGCTGCCGCGGCAGAAGCAGCTGTTTTTTTTTTATTGTTTAATTTGGGATGATAGGGGGGAAGGGGGTTTAGGACTGGTAATGGGCTATGGGGGGGGAGGCTAAGACTGGAAGTGGGCTGATAGGGGAGGGTTAGGACTAGTAATGGGCCATGGGGGGGGGGTGCTAAGATTGGAAGTGGGCTGATGAGGGGAGTTAGGACTGGTTATGGGCTATGGGGGGGGGCTGACTGGAAATGGGCTGATGGGGGGGTTAGGACTGGTAATTGGCTATGGGGGGGCTAAGACTGGAAATGGGGAGGTTTAGGACTGGTAATGGGTTATGGGGGGGGGCTAAGACTGGAAGGGGGCTGATGGGGGAGGGTTAGGACTAGTAATGGGCCATGGGGGGGTGCTAAGACTGGAAGTGGGCTAATGGGGGGGTTAGGACTGGTAATGGGCTATGGGGGGGCTAAGACTGGAAAAGGGCTGATGGGGGGTTAGGAATGGTAATTGGCTATGGGGGGGCTAAAACTGGAAATGGGCTGATGGGGAGGTTTAGGACTGGTAATGGGTTATGGGGGGGAGGCTAAGACTAGAAGTGGTCTGATGGGGGAGGGTTAGGACTAGTAATGGGCCATGGGGGCGTGCTAAGACTGGAAGTGGGCTGATGGGGAGGTTTAGGACTGGTAATGGGTTATGGGGGGGCTAAGACTGGAAATGGGCTGATGGGGGTTAGGACTGGTAATGGGCTAAGGGATGGGTTAGGACTGGTAATGGGCTGATGGGGGATTTGGACTGGTAATGGGCTATGGGGGGCTAAGACTGGAAATAGGCTGATGGGGGGGCTAGGACTGGAAATAGGGTGATGGGGGGGTTAGGACGTAATGGGCTGATGGGGAGGTTTAGGACTGGTAATGGGTTATGGGGGGGGCTAAGACTGGAAGTGGGCTGAGTGGGGAGGGTTAGGAATATAAATGGGCCATGGGGGGATGATAAGACTGGAAGTGGGCTGATTGGGAGGTTTAGGACTGGTAATGGGTTATGGGGGGGGGCTAAGATTGGAAATGGGCTGATGGGGGTTAGGACTGGTAATGGGCTATGGGAGGGGTTAGGACTGGTAATGGGCTGATGGGGGATTAGGACTGGTAATGGGCTATGGGGGGCTAAGACTGGAAATAGGCTGATGGGGGGGCTAGGCCTGGAAATAGGGTGATGGGGGTGTTAGGACGTAATTGCCTGATGGGGGGGTTAGGACTAGGAATGGTCTATGGGGGGGCTAGGACTGGAAATGGGCTGATGGGGGGTTAGGACTGGTAATGGGCTGGGGGGGGCTAAGACTGTTAATGGGCTGGGGGGGTTGCTAGGACTGGAAATGGGCTGAGTGGAAGGAGGGCTTGAACTGCAAATAGCTGATGGGGACGGGGGCTTGGAATGGAAATGGGTTGTGAGGGGGAGGGAGCTAGGACTGGAAATGGGTGAGTGGGGGGGCTAGGACAGGAAATGGGCTGATGGAGGGGCTAGAATAGGACTGGAAATTGGCTGTTGGGGGGTGCTAAGATTGGAAATGGGCTGTGGTGGGGGTTTGGATTGAAATGGACTCATGAAGGGGCTAGAACTGGAAGTAGGCTCATGGGGGGCTTGGATTGGAAATGGGCTGAGTGGAGGGGAGCTAGGATTTGACATGGGCTGATGGGCTCATGGGGGCTGGGATTGGAAATGAGCTGATGGAGGGACTCGGATGGGACTGGAAATAGATGGGGGTGCTAGGACTGGAAATAGGCTGATGGTGGGTCTAGGATAGGACTGGAAATGGGCTTATAGGGGGCTAGGACTGGAAATGGGCTGATGCGGGGACTAGAAGGGAGCGGATGCTGGGTGGGACTGGAACTAGAATGGAGCTGATGTTGGGGGAGGATTAGAATGGGATGGAGCTGGGAGAGTGAAATGGAGAGGTAAAAATATTTTGTGTGGGAGGGAATACAAATCTACAATTGGCCGGATAGTGGGAGAGTAAGTGGGGATTGAGAATGGAGGGGTAAAATTTGAGTAGATGAAATAGGAATGAGGAAAGAGCAAAAGGAGAAAGATTAGTATGTTAAAGCAGATGTAGAGAGAGAATGGAAAAAAACTAGAAGAGAGAAGAAAAGACAAATGGACAGCAGACGATGGAGAGTTAGCAGAAGACACAAAGAAACCAGAAGAAAGTGACTGGAGCAATTGCAGCTGAAAAAAAATGCACAAAAGGTAGAAAAATATCTCTTTATTTTAATTTATTAATTGGAATATGTCAGCTCTGGGAAATGTGCATCATTAACGTCTGCGCTTTGTTTAGTACAAGAGCAAATTAATGTATAGTTTTATTTCTACAGTGTTGTACATTCCAAGTTTGGCTTTTGGGATTCCCAGTTTAATTATTGTCTTCCTGTTTCTAAATTGTGATTCCTTGTTTGGTGATGGTCTATGTTCTGCATGTGTAACTGAGCTGAGGTATTCTGTTTATGTAATTCCTATTTGACATTGCCACTTGTTCTCTTTCCCCAGTAGGTCATGTATTGTTGTTCTCTGAAATGTATTGGTTTAATATTTGCAGCGTTTCCTTTTGATAGTTAGGGTATGGTGCTTTATGAGTCCTGGTAGTGCTGTTAGGATACGGCGGGTTTGCTATGGGTTCTAAATGGGCAGTGTTTGTAGTAGTTCCTAATGTGTCTGGCGGTTGGCACTGGATTATAGTAATGTAGAAGTCTTTTAGTCTTTCTTTATTCATACACTCATTAAGAGGCATGTTTACTAAAAGTTAGTGTATGGTAACATTATGCAAATATTTATGCAAATGAGGCCCCTTATGCAAATGAGGCCCCGCACCGAGTCTCCGCACATGGCCCCGCACCCCCCCTTGGGCCGCCCCTGGAGGGGATAACCTCCTATCGAAAGAGCGGGGGTGATCTCTACAGAGTATGGTGTTACTGCGTAGCAGTACAGTTTGCCTCTGAAGCCTAGTAGTATCTCATTCGAATTGAGGAGTGCTCACGAGGACCATCTCATAAACAATTTGCAGATCTTATAAACATGTGACAACAAAAGCACGTTTTCATGTGTCACTAACATGAATATTATTCTCAAATGCTTTACTGTAACAGTATTTTATCTTTTGTATAGAGGCAACAGCACGCCTTTGATCTATTTTACATATTAATGCCGGTCTCCCTCTTTTGAATGCCTTTAGCGATATCCTGTGCTGGAGGTAGTCATTTTAAGAGCTGCGGCAATGGCTGCCCCACCACTTGCTCTGGACCTGTCACTTTCGGTAGCTGTGACTCTCCCCTGGTGGAAGGCTGCTTCTGCAATGAAGGCTATGTTCTGAGCGGAGACAGATGTGTCCTAGAAAGTGAATGTGGCTGTACGGACAAGAACAGCTATTATCAGGTAAACGTTCCCAAGTGACCGCTCAACTGTCTGAAGTTTTGTTTAGCAGTGCAGGACAGCAGATTACAGCACTTCTAAAAGGGCTAATGGTCTTTAAATTCAACTTTCAATGAAATACCTCATATAAAGCCAAAATTATTCTGCATATTTCTGCACACTGCCCTACAAAGCTGCACATCCTAAATGGAGACCAACCTTATTCTATTCAAATGAGAGGTTGCACAGTATTCTTGTATCTTAGAGGATAATTTTATAAACATTCATTGAGTTGTTGCCAAGAGGACCTCAATCTAGCTGCTGTAGAACAGGCGTAAATGCTCATCCCCGGATTATTCAGAAGCATGTGCAAATTTTATTTTATAACATTTGGGCCCATATTCTGTTGGGCAGGCTATGCGCCACGTCGGTGCATAGCCGTGCCCGCTGACCTCTAAACCCAGATATTCAATGCCGTGGTGACAGTAATGAAGATTTGGGTTAGGCGCCATGTGGAGTCAGTCATAGAGACTAGCCAGGTAGCAGTAATATTGGATTGCTAGCCAGTTGGCAGCCGCACCTAGTTTTAGCCGTGGAGGGCTAACCGGGTAGCGGTCCAATATCGCCACTACCTGGTTAACGGGATTCCCCACCTCCAGTCTGCCCTGGAATGCCCCCAACAGCTACCCAGATAGCATCGGAGCACATAGGGGACATAGTCAGGAATATTCAACAGCACCAACCATGTAGATACCATTGAATATTCCAGGTTAAGGCTTTTGAATGGTTTACTGGGCTGTAAACTGTCTAAATGCCTTTTGAATATCAGGCCCTATGTATGTAAATTTAGGCTCTGTCCACACCACCAAAGCTCTGCCCCATGAACACCCAAACTGAAGAGATGCACAATAGGACTTATGTATGCACTTACAGAATGGCAACCCCCTAATGTGTGCATGTAAGTGACCTTTAATATAGGGACTTAAGTGCATAACTAGCGCATAACTTTCCACGTGCCCCTTATAAAATCAGTCTCTTACCTGACTCTGTCCACCTCAATGACTTTTGTAAGTCACAGGAAATGTTAGGTATGGGTGTGATTCATCCTAAAACTTTATACAAACATGTTAGCTTCACTACGAAGCAACCCTTTCTCATATGCGTAATATGCGTGGTTTAGGTGGACACGCCCCTTGACTTGGAAGACTTGGGAAATCTTGGGTGCAGTGTTCTATTTAAGGGGTTCAGGTATGAAGGGAAAAATAGTTTCTATTATTGCTTCTTTGCTTTTGGAATTCGGTATTGTCCTTACTGATTCTCCTTGGAGGAGATGGTTCTCTTTGCCTCAAGTTGTAACAAGAATAAAGTCCAGTTTCAAATTTCTGCTACACCTTTTTTTTAAATTTAGTTATTTCTTTAGCTTTATTACCCCATTTTTGAAGAAATTCACCCTAAGCGGTGTCGTATTCTGAGGATTTAAATATTGAAAACTTTGCCTCTGCTTCACTTTTACCCTGTAGGCCGGGGAAAGCTGGTTCACTCAGAATAACTGTACTGAGCGCTGTACCTGTAACAGCAGCAACATAATTTCTTGCACACCTTGGGAATGTGGAGTTCAGGAGAAATGTCAGGTGCAAGATGGGGTCCTGGGATGCCATGCAACCGGTGAGTTTCCCTTTCTAAGAATGTACACAGCTAACACAACTATCCCAGATCTTACTATTGTTGAAACCCTAAATGATTTATTTGCCACTATATTTCTGCACTGTAGAGACTCGCAAGTATAGTGAGAGAGAATGGCACAAGAGACGATTGGCTAATTCATTCTTTTAGGACCAGCAAGGATGAAGGTCTCTGCACACCAAGAAACATTGAATTGACAATTTTAACTGCTTATGTATTTGATAGGCTATTCTGTAACAGGCCTCACATGGGCATATATATTCTTCACATTTTAGAAAGGCAACTTATGTACCCATGTGGCTTTAGGAAATACCTTCCCTGAAAGCTCCTGCATAAAGTTCCACCTGCGCTGAGGCACTTGTAAGTCGGTGAATCTGTGCAGAGCTAAGGGTTACCATTAGACGAAGTGGGCGGTCACCTAGAGCACCGGCCCTCCAGGGGCTCCCACTGCCGCTGCACCACCCCTCTCCAGAACCTACAGCAGCAGCAATGTCCTAAAACAGCTCTGCGGTGCTTATCCCAAAACGTCTGTGCTGCAGGGCTATTTGCATCCACCCCCACTGATGCCAACGTCCTGTTTGCATCCATATGGTGGATGAAATTTAATGTGGACAAGTTTATGGTTTATGGTTTATAAAGTTATGTCTTTGGGGGCTAATTATATTCAAAATATGCCAAATGTGAGATACTATTTACATGCTAAGTCCCTATTGTCATGGACTTATGCATGTGAAAACGCATTTCTGCGCACACATCAGCTGGTCACTAATCTGTACGTGTTGGCAGAAGTGCTGCTTCGTACATGACTTCCAATGAGCCATGCAGATGGGTGATGCTTGGGCAGAACATAGGCACAGACTCGCTTGATGCATGCTAGTTATATAATACTACGGCTTAGGCGCATCAGTGATCCAAACTGGGGGCCCCAATTATGCCTGCCGTAGAGGAGATGTACTGTATCATAAAGGTCTATTAAATAGTAAGCGGAGTCAAACGAGGAAACGTGAATTGTCTGTTTACTCCTTCAGAAAGTATAAAGACTAAGGGGCATGTTTACAGCCCTTTTATTTCTATGGCACAGTTGCACTTTTGGTTTTTGTACTGCCATCAAGCCAGTGCTGACTCCTAGCAACCCAGCTGCCTCTGGGTTCTCTTGGCAATGTATCACTGAAAGTAGAAGGGAAAGGGAGAGAGGAGAAAATCAGAACTACTGGAAGGGGTCAGGGAAGGTAAGGGTGGGAAGTGGAGGAGTAGCCTAGTGGTTGGGGCAAGGTACTTCAGGCCGGAAGGTCGGTGGTTCAAATCCCACTAGAGGACAGCAACCTTGGGCCGGAAGGACTGGGGTTTCTAGTCCCACAGGTGCTCCTTGTGGTCTTGGGCAAGCCACTTAACCCTCCATAGCCCATGTTCCCTGTAAAATAGTTATCTCCAAGTTATAATACCCTGTTCAATGTAATTTCAGTTTGTTCAATGTAAACCGCACTGATGCAGAATAGCGCGGTATATAAGAGAATGTAAATAAACCAGACACCTGGGGAAATGGGTAGAGAACAGAAGGAGATGTTGGACACCTGATGTGGAAAGAGATGATGAGATGCTGAGGGCTTGAGGGGTAAGCTAGTAGAGATGCTGCGGGAGGGGGAGGGGGTGCATGGCTGTTTCACTTAGGGCGTCAGATAACCCTGAGGTGACCCTGTCTGTATTCTCATTCAATATCCTTGTCCTCACCTTCATAGCCACTGAACCTACCACAATTCCATCTTCCACTGCTAGCATCAAGACCACCTTGGCGACATCTACATCTGAGACCACAGTGAAGAGACACACAACAACTTCCACAACAACCAAGCTCCCAATCATAAGTTAATAATTAAATATTTTCCTGAGATAAAAATGCCATTAAGTATGCCTACTGAACTATGAGAGTTATTTTCGATTTGCTGCCAAGATCAATGCCACAAGTCTGAGTTTCAAAGTCCCTATACTGTCGAATATGCAGCTTGACTGTATTTAAATTTTGCATGCATGTTTCAAATAGCTCACATGATGAAGTGGGCAAGAGATACACCAGCTTAAGGAGACCTGCCATATTAATGCATCCATTCTTTTCAGGCCGTGGTACTTGCAGCGCCTCGGGGGACCCGCACTATAACACCTTCGACAACAGAGTTCATCATTACATGGGAAACTGCACTTACACTCTGTCCAAACTCTGCAATGAATCCACCAATCTTCCGTTCTTTGATGTCTCCACGAGCAATGAACACAGAGGTTCAAACACCAAGGTTTCCTATGTGAAAACGGTTCACGTGTTTGTGGACAAAAACCTGATCACATTGCTGAAAAATCATAAAGTGCAGGTAAGATTGTTTTCTTTATTTTGATAAAATGTCTTCTCACATTAGAGAAGTGAAACAATAACATAAAAGCTCTTTCTTCAAAGGTGGTACCTGGAGATTAACAGAAAAGATGCTGTAAATGAGTCTATTAGCATCCAGTGCTTGCTGCCAGGTTCAGTAGAGCTAAATGTGTGATATCCAGAACAGATTCCACCAGAAAGGCAATTAAATCGTATTTTAATTGAATTTTATAGATCGCTCAGCTTGGACTTCTATTAGTTTTGACATTACAATTTGAGCATCTGACTATGGGGGTCATTCTAAAGCAACTAAATGCAAAATACAGTACACACCAATTTTAGAAGGTCACTGTTTACACATATGAAACTTCCTCCAGGACACTGAAATTTAAGGGGGCATGGCGGGGGAGCATCAGGGGCATGGGTTGGGAAGACACATCTAAGCTCTGATGAGTAGGGACTCTCTCTTACATGTCTGTGTAGTGCTGCGTATGACTTGTAGCGCTATACAAATGCTCAGTAGTAGTACTAGTAGTACCTGGAAAATATCTATAACGGCTTTTGTACAGTAGCTGCTACGAGACTCGTGAAAGTGCCGGTTCCCAGTTTAGACCTGGGGTCTCAATCAAGATACAGGTGAAAGGTTGACAGCACTCTGCCCCAACTCTTAGACTCGCCCCCAACATCAATCACAATTCCCTCTCCCACTCTGGATGCCCCCAACATCAATCACAATCCTCATCCAACCTCCCCTGGATCCCCCTGACATCAATCCCAATCCCCTTCCCCATGTTGGATGCCCCACAACCCTAATCCATTCTTCCCTGGACTCCCTCCTCCCTCCCCAGATATCCATCACAGCCCTCTCACACCCTCCCCTGGATCTCCTCCTGCCATCAAGCATGACCACTTCCCACCACTGAATTCTCCCTGACTCTTACGTGGGTCTCCCTGATATCTAGTGGGGGCAACAGGAACACCCATCTTAAAATGATGCCTCTGACCCCCTAGCTGCATGATAATACTAGAAGTCAAGCTGCCAAATAAGAATCAGGATCTGGTGGACTGAGAGGAGGTGTGTGACTAATATCTGGGAGCGGTTTGGAGGAGGGTGGGAAATAGTTATGACTGATCTTGGGGAGGGTCTGGGACAACTGCTGGAGGGCCTGATGTGAGGTGTGCTATATTCCTGCTGCAGCCAGGAACCTGCAATATTTCTGGCGGCAGCAATGCTAATGGAAGAGCTCGGACGCTTTTTTTGTTTTCCTCTTAGATTCAGTGCGCCCTCTGCATGTGCCCACATATACACGTCTACGCATGCATGTCCTCATATGCATTTTACAAAAGGCTCTGCATATTCTGATCTGAATGTCGCAATTCCTCCGTGCATTCATGCATGCGGTGTAGCCTTGTTTCTTAGGCTCCCTTGTAGAAACAATGTTGCTCATGGTATTTGAGGTCCTTCAAACCAATTTTTGGTGCATCTTTTTTGTTCAATTTCTCATCGGGCATCCTGTGCAAAATGGGCCTTCACTAAGTTAAAAAGTCCTTTTGTGTTTTAGGAATTTTTGTCATGTGTAGTTTTCACAGAAACCCCAAGATTGCTTAGTAAATTACTTTGTATAAAGCATTTCCGTTATTCTTTTTGGGCGAAGAGGCTTATGCCTTCATTGGATTATGATAAGAAACAGGTTTTTGGGTCTGAAGAATTCTAGTGCTACCATACGCAAAATAGAAAACTTTCTCATGACTAAATTATTAATGTCTCTTTGTGATATTCTTCTCTTAATGTCAAATTTTATGTTAGTACATTAGTTGAAGACATTTTCTGGTGATCAGTCTCCCGCATAGTGGTCAAAATTCTAATGGAGTCCATTTTTAAAAAGCACTGAGATGTCTGGAGCTCGGCCGAATGTCAAAATGCTTTCCATTTGTGAATTTCATCATCATGATACATAGAGCGGGATTTAAATATCCAATTCTATATATAATACTGTGCATTCGGCGGGGAGGGAGAGGTTGGAGTGCTAAAGATGGAATGGCCAAAACGCCTACTTTAGATACCAAGATGCCAATTTTCAGCACCTGGACACCTGAACTATATATTCGGTTTAGGCACTGCAAAGCCAGATCTAGTCTAAATGTATAAAGCTTATTTTCAGCTCACAGATGTCTGAAAGAGGCACCCACTATTGTGCACACCCAGACACCTATATCCAGCAGCACTAAGCAAAACTTTAACACTGCTGAATATAGGCACAAATTTAAATGTCATCTTTAGATATTTTAATTTATGCCCCGGATGTCCTATTAAAAATCAGGCCCAATGAGTAGTCAGGAAAAGTGTATTGCATTTTTCATTTAATAAACATTTACATGCTAAAAAAATTTGTTATGGCTGTATTTGCAAGAAAAAGTAGGAAGGGTGACCAAAATGTGCATTGAACAAATTCTTGCTTTTATGAAGGAATATTGTAAAGATATGCTAATATGGTCCACAGGTCAATGGAAGAAAAGTAAATCTGCCTACTACAATTGGAGATAGGATTACCATTCAAATGAGTGGCAGCTATGTCCTTGTGAGAACTGCTTTTGAACTCTGGGTTAGATTTGATGGTAATCACTATGTGGAAGTCACACTGCCAGCAGCTTACAAGGATCAACTTTGTGGCTTATGTGGTGAGTCAAAATGTATATTTTAATCATCTAGAACCCCCTGGCCCACCATTTCCCATCCTTTTCCGCCATCAGATCATAAACAGTTTCTTGTCCGCACTATGATGTACACTTTGGTGAACACCTCCCTCATGGCCCAAGATGTGGCATTGAATTTATCTCTAGTCAAGCCATGCCAGTTCCAATTTTCAAATGGCTTTGCATGGTTAGGACACTATGATGTGAGAAATTCATTTGAAATTACAATATCTCATGCCTGGTTCATCCAACAGTATGTCCCTAGTACAGCTATTTCAGTAACCTCATACCACTCACCAAAGTTTATCTTTCCTCCCATAGACTCAGTGCTGCCCTTTCCCACTGAAAAGCATGACTGAGGTCATCCACAGGCAGAAAACCTATGAATCGGCCATGAAGTCAGCATGTGCAATACATTAAGAACATAAGATATGCCATACTGGGTCAGACCAAGGTCCATCAAGCCCAGTATCCTGTTTCCAACAGTGGCCAATCTAGGTCACAAGCACCATTGCACTGGAAAAGTGGAGGGGACTGTATGCAGCAATTGAATTATTTTTAAAGTTGACACTCTTAAAGCACTTATGTCCAAAGTTCCAGATTACAGACCCCTATAAAAAGACCCATGACAAAAAAAGAGAGCAGGAGTCGACAGACTAGCCACGGAGAGTCTTTATTAAGCCCAACAGAGCTATGTTTCGGCACAATCTGCCTGCCTCAGGGGCTGTGAAAGTTTTGGTGATGCTGCATAGTTTCTTTGCTCCCGAGGCAGGGAGGCTGTGGCGTGTCGGGCTTATAAAGACTCTCTGAGACTATTTTGTCAATCCCTGTTCTCTTTTCTTGCCAGAGTTCCAAATTATACAATGTTAACACACTCTCCTCATCCTCCCCTCTCCCCATAAATCAGCTTCTCACAACTGACAATGAGCTTTGCTAGCTATGGGGTAGTAATTTACATGATTACAATCCTGCAGGCAATTACAACGGTAACCCAACTGATGACATCATTAAGCCCGATGGAAAGGCAGCAGCAAATTCTACTGAGCTTGGCAACAGCTGGATTGTACCTGAAAACGGCACAATGTAAGTGCTGCTGAGAATAGACTTATTCAAACACTGTACCACAGAGAACACTGCCGGCTATTCACGGCACACTCCGCTGCGCATGCTGAAGAGAGAAGTAGTTCTCCCATTTGTCCTGGGATATATAGGAATTCCCCAGGATGACACCCAGGAGTCAGATGTGGTAGCGTTAATTAAGTGAATGGAAAGCATCTTGTAGGAACTTGTTATGGCTAATGAAGATTCACTTTGAAAGCAGTCTAACAATGGAAAGAGGTGACAATAGCTATATTGAAAACGACAATCGTCACTCGGAATAGAACAAGAAGATTAAGTTTACTTATGGAAGGGAAATTTGGGTTTGCCATCAGGTATTACCCTTTAAGTGAACTTTACAGAACCTAAATAAATATGCATAGCTCTCCAACCTATTAGATGTAAGCAGCACTTCATTTATTAACTCCTGTGCTGGCATGGGTAGTTCAAATGTTCCTGTTTTGTAACCTCAGGGGGTGGCCAAGAGCTCGGTGGTAGTGCTGCCGTGCATAGAGTCGTTTAGGGTTGGCTGGAGCTGCTGTGGAGGAAACTTCCAGGTCATGGAGAAGGGAAGCAAGGAACCATCGTTGTCAGTAAGAGTGATATGTGATGGTTGGCTTTAGACCTCTAGACATGAGGTCCAGTAGGGGCCCTGGTGCACAGTTCCCAGCCTTAGGATTGTTGCAGCAGTGGCTGAACCAGGATCAGTGGTGGGAAGGACAGACCATAAAAATATGGCAAAAATCCCATGGTTGTTGCAAATGAAGGACGCTAGTCCCATGACCCGATCTTGGGCTCTGGTTAAGCAGAAAGGAACGGAGAAAGGAGACCCAAAAACCTGCCAAATATCACCTTGAGCTGTTTGTTATGCGGTTTCAGAATCAGAATAAATAAAAACCTGGATCTCAAGCAACGGAGATGCCCAGCCATTATCTGGCTTTTTAAATGTATAAATATGAAGGATTTTTCTGTACCAAAGCAAACTCTTCTGCTAAAGAAATGTTCATTTACTGTGTTCTCTTCAGATGTACCAGTGGAGATGAAGAAATCTGTGATCCATTCATTAAAGTTGAAGCAGAAAAGGTTACGGCTTGTGGAATGATCAGCGACCCAACAGGTAGGGTAGACGCACATCTGTGTCCTGCAAACTAGTGAGATCGTTGTGAAAATTGCCCAGCTTTATTGGAGATCATTTATAACAAGGTTTCTGTGTTAAAGCTCTATAAAGCACCTTTTATACGCCTTCATAAAACAGGCTCAGACCCATCTCTCATAGTGCACAAATGCTCTTGCATAAATCTACACTTGCTCTTTAGGTGTAAATGGGTGTCTCTACTCTATGTGTGCACAGGTGTATTTTATAACAGTGTTTCTCAAGCTGGTCCTGGACTATCCCCTGGCCAGTCTAGGTTTCAGGATTGCTACAATGATTATGCATGAGATAGATTAGCATGCACTACCTCTATTGCATGCAAATCTATCTCATGCATATTCACTGTAGCAGTCCTGAAAAGCAGACCAGTTAAGGCCTTGGTCTTTACTCCCAGTCCTTGAGGGCCACCAACAGGATATGAATAAGAGAAATCTGCATGCCCAGTACTTCCATTGTATGTAAATCTCTCATGCATATTCAGTAGGGATATCCTGAAAACCTGGCCTGTTGATGGCCCTGAAGGACTGGGAGTGAAGACCAAGGAGCTAGGGAGTACTCCGGATTGCCTTCAGAATACTGTTTTATAAAATAAGTCATATATTGGAACTCCACCCTGCTCTGCGCAAAATATACCCTCCCGCAGGAATGCCTGCACGTGGTGCACTTATAAGTACGCACAATCTTTTCGGAATGTATTTGGCTGCACAGTTTTATGGCAGCCATCCTCTGCATGAAAATGCTATCTATAAAATACCCGATTCTGGATAAAGGTCTGTGTGTTATGAAACACAGAACATACTTTTACCAGCATGGAGGAGGTAAGCCTGCAGAGAGACTGGATTTTTATACCCATGAACTTTGCAAAGGGAAAACATGTGGCAATTTTTCTCTTTGAAAATTAGCTTAATGGCCTTCAGGGATATTGAAAATTGGCCCCTGTATTTATAAATCCATAAATGCTCTGTTTACACTCAAAGTTTCCTACTTGTTTTGTCCATCTGCCTTGACGAGATGTTAAATTTCAAGGAGCAGGAACCTTCTCTTATGACTGTGTAAAACGCTGAGTTCGCCTTGGAGCACTATACTAAAACTACTATAACAGGCATTCTTTTTTCTGTTTCACAGGCATCTTCAAGGACTGTCATGCTAAAGTGCCTCCAACCAATTACGTTGAGAACTGTGTTTATGATATGTGCTCTACTGGCGGACAGTCAATATCCTTGTGCTATGCTTTGCAGTCCTATGCTGAACAATGCACAAAAGTGGGAATCTGTATAGAGTGGAGGACCAGCACCTTGTGCCGTAAGTCTTGTTTCTCATTTAAATACATAAAAGGTTGCTTTCTTAGCAGCCAAGTCGATGTCAACTCATGGCGACCCTGTAGATAGTTATCCTAAACTGTGTTTGGTCTTGAGTCAAGCAGCTAATTGTTGTATTGATCATCCTCTTTTTGTGTTGACCTTCAACCTTGCCAAGCATGATGTTTTTCTCTAATGATCTTTTTCGTCACATGATCTGTCCAAAGTATGAAAGTGAAAGTCTTCTGATTTGAGCTTCTAAGGAAAATTTAGGTTTGATCTCCTCTACTACCGACTAATTTGTTCTTTGGGTAGTCCATGATATACACAATATTCTTTGCCAGCACCATAATTTGAAGGTTTTCTTCCTCTCTTTCTTTTTCATTGTCCAACTTCCACATCCCTATGATGTTATGAAAATCTTATTCCATGGACAGGTCTGCACTTGAAAATCTCGCCTAGGCCCTTCACAGCTATTCTGTCAAGAGTAATGCATCACTGGATTTAATGAGCAAACAAACCTTTTCCAAAGACCGAGAAGCTATAAAACTAGAGGGCATGAAACGAAGCTAAAAGGAGGAAAATTTAAAAGCATCATCAGGAAATACTCTTTCCGAGAAAGGGTGGCGGATGCCTAGAATATCCTCCCACTGGAGGAGGTAGGGACAGAAAATGGTGACGGTATTGAAAGAGACATGGAAGAAGCACAGAGAATCCCTGTATAGAAAGGGGAGTAGTCCTGCTCAAAGCAAATCTTAAATGGTTTTTCAGGACAGCAAGGGTAGCTGTAACAGAGTGGCAGCTATAACCCAAAGTGAAAAGCATAGAGTGTGGATCATCTGCACTGAGTGGCAGTCACAACCCAAAGTGAGAAGCACAGAGAGGGGATAACCTCCTATCGAAAGTCAAAAAAAGGAAAGAGTGGGGGTGATCCGCACAGACTAGAAGTTACAACCCGAAACACCATCCTAGACTGACTAGATAGGCCATATTGGTCTTTATCTGTTGTCATTTACTATTTTTATACAAACAGGGACATCTTTATTGATACAGAATCACTTGCACAAGGCCACACGGAGGTAACTGTACTGTGAATATCTGCACAGCTCGTCAGTGCATATTCAATTTTTTAAATTTATTTATTTAAAACATTTATATACCGACATATTGTCGTAACCCTTGCCTGGGCCAAAGGCTTACAGGCATAGGGCTGCCAATGTTTGTCCTTAAATAAAGAGTTACTATCCTTGTCTCCAGCAGGGAACTCTGGGACTTGTAGTTGATTCTTTTACTCAAAGACAAAGTAGTGTGAGACCGTTGGTTTTAAGGCAAAACAAGAATTTTATTTAGGTTCCCATAAGCACTAAGGTTAAGCGCAGACATAAGGATTATTCTCCAAGTAAATAATAACAGGAAACATATGCAACTGGAACTGAAGAAACTGAAAGAACCTTTAAACATGTACTGCTGTTTTCAGCAAAACCATTTCAGCAAGTAAATCACAGCTTCCTTTGTTCGTCCAGCACAGCTAAATTTCTTCATTTATCATGTGCTGCTTCAGTTATCAAACTCTAGGCTAAGCAAGGGTTCTATACCTTAGAAGAAGTTCCTGGCATTCACATGGCTAGGTAAAACCCTGCTTCTCAAAAGCTTCTTCTGTTAACACTTTTATCACCGACTTTCAAACTTCCTTCTTACACAAAGAACAGTCCATAGGAGACTCCTCAGTAACAGAATCCTGCCCAAAAGAGTCAATTTGCATTTCTTCCTGTTCTACGAAATGCTTGTCTGTCTCTGGGTTTTCATTAACTCCTTCAAGCTTACTTTTCTGTAGGAACTTCTGAATTTCCTTCCACAGCTGCTCTCCCTGATATGGAATATTTGTACCTTGAGAGTGGGGCTTCTTTCCCTGGATCAATTGCCTCAATGCTTCAATCGTGTTCAACTCTGGTTCTCTGCCCTCGGCTGGGTTCTGGTCACTTCCAGTTGTAACCGTATTCACCCACCTTCTGGCAGCTTGAATTCTCTGAGCTGGCTCACGAACACTCTGCACTGCAATCTGTTCCTCATTGTCAGCAACTCTCCCAGCCACCCATCTGCTGGTTTCTGAATTAAGAGTACCTCTCTTACAAGGACTGCTTCCTCTGTTGCTGCTTCCTTTCTTGCTGGAGCCGTTCTCCAACTCGAAGTCAAACTTCCCACTTCTCCTTTTCCTCTCCTCTGAACAGGACTTATAAAGCTGTTTCCTAACTAACACTCTCCTGTCTCTGCACAGGTGATTATCATTACCCTCCAAGCCTGCACTTACGTTAGAGCTTGGGTGTGGCTTGGCTTCAGCCACTACGTGCTTCTTTCCTTTGCCTGTGAATACCTTGCCTGTCTCTCCTCTTAAAGGTATATTCACTGTTTTCTTCTGTTTCCATCGGCTCAGCACAGCTCTCATCATCACAATATGCACAACACATTCAAGGCGGTGCACAAAACATTAAAAAACAAGCCCTATGAGCTTAACAAAAGTAAGACTACCAAAGCAAACTCTGCATCTCATCCCCCCACTACACCCACCCACCAGCACCGTACTGGAGAGTCTATTACTTACTCCTTCCTTCCTTTCATGACTATAAGACTGAAGGAGTGGAGGAATAGTCTAGAGGTCAGAACAGTCGGCTGTGAGTGAGGGAAGCCAATGTTCAGATCCCACTGACATTCAATGTGGCCTTGGGCAAGTCCCTTCCCCCTCCCCTCTCTCTTAAATGGAACTTTGGACCTTGCTTTGAGTTACTACCAGGGCTGCTGCTAGGATATGGGGTGCCCAATGTGAATCTTTAGCCTTACACCTCCCCCTGTCCTTTACCACCCCTCAGAAGCTCCTGTCCTAGGTGACCACCTAGTGTTGCCTAATGGTCAGGCTGGCCCTGGTTACTACTCAGAGCTAAATAGAGGACACAGACGGTCCTTTTATATCTGCTCCGACTTGTGTCACTAAACCCTATTAAGGAACCTTAGAGAGCATGAGAAGTCTCTGGCTGCATTTTTAGTTTTTTGCTCACGGCATAAAAGCATTAAGTCAGCCTGTTTCCAAAAATAAAAACGAAAAATGAAAAATGGATATGGCGGTGCGAATAAAAAAATACTAAATTCAAACTATCAAAAGACATCAAGTGCTTTGTCTATTTTAAAGGATAATGGGATATTTGTAAGATTTTTAGAGGATTGTGTTACTGCGTAGCATTACAATTCGCCTCTGAAGCCTAGTAGTATCTCATTCGAATTGAGGAGTACTCACGGGGACCATCTCATAAAGAATGTGCACATCTTATTATACATATGTGACAATAAAAGCACGTTTTCATTCTTCACTAACATGAATATTATTCTATAATGCTTTACTGTAACAGTATTTTATCTTTTGTACGAAGAGGCAATAGCGTGCCTTCGATCTATTTTACATATTAACACTGGTCTCCCTCTTTTGAATGCCTTTAGCGATATCCTGTGCTGGAGGTAGCCATTTTAAGAGCTGCGGCAATGGCTGCCCCACCACTTGCTCTGGACCTGTCACTTTCAGTAGCTGCGACTCTCCCCTGGTGGAAGGCTGCTTCTGCAATGAAGGCTATGTTCTGAGCGGAGACAGATGTGTCCTAGAAGATGAATGTGGCTGTACGGACAAGAACAACTATTATCAGGTAAACGTTCCCAAGTGATCGCTCAGCTGTCTGAAGGGTTTTTTTAGTAGTACAGGACAGCAGATTACAGCACTTCTAAAAAAGCTAATGGTTATTAAATTAAACTTTCAATGAAATACCTCATATAAAGTCAAAATTATTCTGTCTGTTTCTGCACACTGCCCTACAAAGCTGCACACACTTAAACGGAGAGCAACCTTATTGTGTTCAAATGAGAGGTTGCACAGTATTCTTGTGTCTTAGAGGATAATTTTATAAACGTTCATGCAGTTGACACATGTTGCCAAGAGAACATTTGGAGCCTAACTGTGGCGTATTGATGCACCTCAATCTAGCTGCTGTAGAAGAGGCATAAATGCTCATGCCTAGATTTTTCAGAAGCATATTCAAATTATATTTTATAATTTATGTGTGTAAATTTAGGCTCTGTCCTCACCACCTAAGCTCTGCCCCATGAACACCCAAACTGAAGAGATGCAGGATAGGACTTATGTATGCACTTACAGAATGGCAACCCCCTAGTGTGTGCATTTAAGTGTCCTTTAATGTAGAGACTTATGTTCATAACAAGCGCATACCTTTCCACGTGCCCCTTATAAAATCAGCCTCTTAAAACAGAAATTCTACCTGACTCTGTCAGCCTCAATGACTTTTGTATAAGTCACAGGAAATGTTAGGTATGTGTCTGATTCATCCTAAAACTTTATACAAACATGTTAGCTTCACTACGAAGCAACCCTTTCTCATATGCGTAATATGCGTGGTTTAGGTAGACACGACCCTTGACTTGGAAGACTTGGGAAAATCTTGGGTGCAGTGTTCTATTTAAGAGGTTCAAGTATGAATGGAAGAATCGTTTGTATTGTTGCTTCTTTGCTTTTGGAATTTGGTACTTGTTCTTACTGATTCTCCTTGGAGAAGACGGTTCTCTTTGCCTCAAGTTGTAACAAGAATAAAGTCCAGTTTCAAATTCCTTCTACACCTTTTTTTAAAATTTAGTTACTTCTTAAGATTTATTACCCCCTTTTTGAAGAAATTCACCCAAAGCGGTGTCGTATTCTGAGGATTTAAATATTGAAAACTTTGCCTCTGCTTCACTTTTACCCTGTAGGCCGGGGAAAGCTGGTTCACTCAGAATAACTGTACTGAGCGCTGTACCTGTAACAGCAGCAACATAATTTCTTGCACACCTTGGGAATGTGGAGTTCAGGAGAAATGTCAGGTGCAAGATGGGGTCCTGGGATGCCATGCAACCGGTGAGTTTCCCTTTCTAAGAATGTACACAGCTAACACAACTATCCCAGATCTTGATATTGTTGAAACCCTAAATGATTTATTTGCCACTATATTTCTGCACTGTAGAGACTCGCAAGTATAGTGAGAGAGAATGGCACAAGAGACGATTGGCTAATTCATTCTTTTAGGACCAGCAAGGATGAAGGTCTCTGCACACCAAGAAACATTGAATTGACAATTTTAACTGCTTATGTATTTGATAGGCTATTCTGTAACAGGCCTCACATGGGCATATATGTTCTGCACATTTTAGAAAGGCAACTAATGCACCCATGTGGCTTTAGGAAATATCTTCCCTGAAAGCTCCTGCATAAAGTTCCACCTGCGCTGAGGCAGTTGTAAGTCAGTGCCTCTGGGCCACCCCTCTCTGGGGCCTACAGCAGCAGGGCTCTTTGCTTCCGTCCCCACCAATGCCAGCGTCCTGTTTGCATCCAAATGCCAGATGAAATTTAATGTGGACAAGTGTAAGGTTATGCATTTGGGGGCTGATTTTATACAAAGCACACCAAATGTTATGTGCAATTTACATGCTAAGTCCCTATTTTCATGGATTTATGCACGTAAATGCTTATTTCTGCGCGTACGTCAGCTGGTCGCTATTCTGTATGGGTTGGAGGAAGTATTGCTTCATACATAACTTCCAATGAACCTTGCAGATGGGCGGTGCTTGGGCAGTTATATAATACTACAACTTAGGCACATCAGTGATACGATCTGGGGTCCCAATTATTCCTGCCATAGAGGAGATCCACTGGATTATAGAGATCTATAAAATAAGCGGAATCGAACAAGTAAATGTGAATTGATTATTTACTCCTTCAGAAAGTCTAAAGATTAAGAGGCATATTTACA
Source organism: Ichthyophis bannanicus (assembly GCA_033557465.1). Taxonomy (NCBI): domain Eukaryota; kingdom Metazoa; phylum Chordata; class Amphibia; order Gymnophiona; family Ichthyophiidae; genus Ichthyophis; species Ichthyophis bannanicus. Next base: position 485,609,344 of record CM066038.1, on the reverse strand, counting down.
CACGTTAATTTCATTAAGGCGTGTTAACCTTTAATAAATATGCCCCTAAGCGAATGCAATGAAGATACAGCATAATGCATTTAAGACTAATTGGAGAAAAAAATGTTTCCCTTAAAGCGTAATTAAGTTCTGCCATTTGTTGCCAGAGGATGTATTAAAAGCTGTTAGTGTAGCTAGGTTTATAAAAAGTGTAGACAAGTTTTTGGAGTAAAAGTCCATAAACCATAATTTAAGTAGAATAGGGGAAATCCACTGCTTACCCCTGGGAATTTGTCTACCTTTTGGGAACCTGGATTGACCATTGTTGGAAACAGGATACTGGGCTTGATGGACCTTTGGTCTGACCCATTATGGCAAATCTTATGTGCCTTTGGTAACAGCCTCAGGCCAGAAAGCATCGTCCTGGAATAGTACTAAGAGGGCAGGAGTGACTGAGGATCACTCTTCTCCCCTTTTCACACCATAGATATAGTAAAAGGGATCCAGGAGTGCATGTGTGTGTGGGCGGGGGGAGGCAATGGGAATATGCTCCAAGGCACTTTTTTAAAGTGCACGGTGACGTTTTTATCAGTGAGGAAGAGGGGCCCTTTAGTGGCTGCTTGTTTAAAAATAATATACAAAATGAAAAAAATCGTTCATTTCTCTTTTGCATCATTTTCAAAATGAAATGAATCAGGAATTTCTGTTAACATTTCAAATTAAGGTGCATTCCTAATGGTAAGCAGTCGTAAGCCCTCTTGTGGCTTAAAGCACAAACATGTCATAATGGATTTTTCAGGGAAGAAGTCAGAAATTAGATTTTGAAGCAATTTTCTGCCTCTTTTAATAACTGGATTTTACTTTTAGTTTTTAATAATTTTCCTCATGTTCTGGGTGGTTCTGTAGTGATTTGGGGCTGAATTTACTTTCATACATTTTTTCAATCTCCCTGCCTATAGCAATGTACAATAGAGAGGAACATCAAATGTATGGGCAAAAATCTTAGTAAATGAGACCATTCAGTAGCAAAACTTTGTTCATGCTGGCTATCATTTGTGAGTAAGATGAATACGGAGCCACTTTTCATACCCTTATTTTTGGCGGTAGCTTAAGAAATCAGCTAGGATTGCCCGGCGGGATGCTGACCTTGACTAGGACTGGGTAATTTGAGAGGGCGAAATCACTGTTCTACTCAATTCTCATCAAACGTTCTTCCAATTTTACTTTGTTTTTTTTAGGGCGAGCATCATGTCACGTTGCAGGTGACCCTCATTATTTCACCTTTGATAAAGCAATGCATACTTTTGTGGGTACATGCACCTACACCCTGGTCCAGGTGTGCAACACCAACAACGTCATACCTCTTACCATCAGTGGTAAAAATGAAGATCGCGGTCAGCGCGGGGCCACATATCTCAAGGAAGTCTATATCGATGTATACAATACCCGAATCACATTACAAAAAAGCAGGAAGACACTGGTATGTAATATAGTTCTAATGTTCAGCCAAATTATCATTATAAAATGAATATTTACACACACACACACAATGCAACATCAAAGATTTAACTAGAGCATCATTATCTTGTAATATACAATTACAGAATTATAGTAACAATGCCATCTTAGTCAATGAAGTTACAATAGTCCTACCATGTCATGACATTTTGAGATGGCAAAAAAAAAAAACCCTACCCATCTACCAAGCTCTATCTCTTCTGCCGTCAACCCTTCCATCTGTCATATCCTTAACCTATCACTTCCCACTGCAACTGTTCCTGTAGCCTTCAGACATGCTGTGGTTACACCTCTATACTCCTAAAGCCTTCACTAGATCCTACCTGTCCTTCCAGTTATCGACCTATCTCTCTCCTCCCCTTTGCTTCAAAACTACTTGAACGAGCGGTTCACTGTTGCTGTCAGGACTTTCTTTCCTCTCAAAACCTTCTAAACCCACCGCAATTTAGCTTTCGTTCCCTACATTTCACAGAAACAGCTCTTGCCAAAGTTTCCAGCGACTTGTTCCTTGCCAAATTCAAGTGACCTTTCTGCTGCTTTTGACACTGTTGATCACCACCTTCTCCTTGATACCCTATACTCGCTCGGATTTAGGGGCTCTATTCTGTCCTGGTTTTCTTCTTATCTCTCTCATCACACTTTTAGTGTATGTTCTGGTGGTTCATCCTCTACTGCAATCCCGCTTTCAGTTAGTGTACCTCAGGACTCTGTCTTGGGACCTCTCCTTTTCTCTCTCTACACTCGGTCCCTTAGTGGACTAATTTCCTTTCAGGGGTTTTAGTACCATCTTTATGCTGACGACTCTCAGGTCTACCTTTCTGCACCTGAAATATCCCCAGGAATCCAGACCCGGATCTCTGCCTGCTTATCCAACATTGCCGCCTGGATGTCTCACTGCCATCTGAAACTGAACATGGCCAAAACAGAGCTCCTTATCTTTCCGCCTTAACCCACCTCCTCCCTTCCTCGCTTCTCCATTTCTGTGGATAACACTACACTCCTCCCTGTTTTCTCAGCTCGCAACCTTAGGGTCATCTTTGACTCTATTCTGTCTTTGTCTGCACACATCCAACAGATAGCTAAAACCTGTCACTTCTTTCTCTATAACAATGGCAAAATTTGTCCCTTCTTTTCTACAAACACTATTAAGACACTTATCCACTCTTTAGTCACTTCCCATCTAGACAACTGCAACCTCCTCCTTGCTGATCTCCCTCTGAATCATCTTTCTCCCCTTCAATCTGTTCAAAACTCAACTGCGTGGCTAATCTTCTGCCAGTCTCGATATGCTCATATAACCCCTCTTCTCTAGTCGCCTCACTGGCTTCCTATCCGTTTCCATATCCAGGTCAATCTTCTCCTGCTGACCTATAAGTGCACTCGTTCTGCTGCTCCTCACTACCTTCCTCTCTTATCTCTCCCTACACCCCTCCTCGGGTGCTCCGCTCTTCTGCCAGCCTCGATATGCTCATATAACCCCTCTTCTCAAGTCGCTTCACTGGCTTCCCATCCGTTTCCATATCCAGGTCACTCTTCTCCTGCTGACCTATAAGTGCACTTGTTCTGCTGCTCCTCACTACCTTTCCTCTCTTATCTCTCCCTACACCCCTCCTCGGGTGCTCCGCTCTTCTGCCAGCCTCGATATGCTCATATAACCCCTCTTCTCAAGTCGCTTCACTGGCTTCCCATCCGTTTCCATATCCAGGTCACTCTTCTCCTGCTGACCTATAAGTGCACTCGTTCTGCTGGTCCTCACTACCTTCCTCTCTTATCTCTCCCTACACCCCTCCTCGGGTGCTCCGCTCTTCTGCCAGCCTCGATATGCTCATATAACCCCTCTTCTCAAGTCGCTTCACTGGCTTCCCATCCGTTTCCGTATCCAGGTCACTCTTCTCCTGCTGACCTATAAGTGCACTCGTTCTGCTGCTCCTCACTACCTTTCCTCTCTTATCTCTCCCTACACCCCTCCTAGGGTGCTCCGCTCTTCTGGCAGTCTCGATGTGTTCATACAACCCCTCTTCTCAAGTCGCCTCACTGGCTTCCTATCCGTTTCCGTATCCAGGTCACTCTTCTCCTGCTGACCTATAAGTGCACTCATTCTGCTGCTCCTCACTACCTTTCCTCTCTTATCTCTCCCTACACCCCTCCTTGGGCGCTCCGCTCTTCTGGCAGATCCCTTCTATCTGTGCCCTTCTCTTCTACTGCAAACTCCAGACTTCGATCCTTCCACCTTGCTGCTCCTTATTCCTTGAACAAAGTCTGTGCATCGGGCGTCATCTCTGGCCCTTTTCAAATCGAGGCTGAAAACGAGGCTGCTTTTGGATCCTGATCTGCTAGGTCTCCTATGTGTTTCCTTGGTACTACCTACTACTAAACATTTTTATAGCGCTACCAGATATAAGCAGCGCTGTACAAAACATGATACTTCCCTAGATATATCCTTGTCCTCAGCTGTTGTGTTGTCTGTTTTGACTAGATTATAAGCTCTGATGAGCAGGGACCATCTTTGCATGTGTCTGTACAGCGCTGTCTACACCCTGTACTGTTATACCAATGATAGTTAGAAGTAGTAGGTACAATACACTGCAGAGAGTTGGGGGCATATTTTCAGAAAGTTTTGTCGAGCGGCCAGGGACTGCTGCTGGTTTCCTATAAGCACATTCAGACATGCCTGTGTTTACTTGCCCGTTTCTAGACTATCTGCACAGGTAGCAAGTCTTCAGGTACCAGCAGGAAATCCCATGGGTCTGTTTATCATCGCCTGAGTTTGAGTAACTCAGGACCATAGAGACTGCCCTTTTCTAAATCCATACTGTGGAAAACCTTCTGTTTGGTAAGCTGCTTTGTTACTGTGAGCGGGAAGATCCTTAAAAAAACAGAAGCTGACTCACATGACCGTTTGTTCCATAGTTTAATCAGGAGAGGGTACGCACCCCAGTAGAAGGCCGCGCAAGAGGCATATCAATCACAACTGTGGGAATCTATACAGTTGTAGAGACGGACTTTGGAATGACAGTAAAGTTTGATGGAGACCATCACTTAGAAATTGTTCTTCCTGACTCGTACTACTCAAAGGTGAGATGTATTTCAGATGAGCAGAGGACATAACATGGGAGCGTTTCAAATGTGTTACTAGTTTCTATTTAATACATTTTTTTAAATTATGATATGTTCAGAACTGTGGATCCCATTGACCTGATGAAATTCTTCTCTGACTTCTAGTTCGTCTAGGTGTCAAGTAATTCCAGAGGTATCTGTACTTAAACACGGGTGGATTTATTTCGTACTCTTTTTGTTTCCAGGGTCTTAGAACTTGAAAGGTGGAATCACTGTAGTGCTTTTTGGGGTATATTTACTAGACCGTGTGGTAGTGTGGTGTTTAGGGTGTGGTTTGGGTGCTGCACTAAAAAGTAGCACGGGCCCTAGCCAAAAATGCTGCACTACCCTGGTAGCATGCATCGAGACAGGGAATGGGTGGGATAGGGGTGAAACACAGGCACTGCTGACACATCGCAGCTAGTGTGAGCATTGGTTTCCTGCACTAACTGCGCTTGTCACCCTGAATGCAGCTGCACTTAACACCAACTCAGTGGCTGGCATTAAGTGCCCCTGAATGCCAGCTTGCACAGTGCCAGGTCCTGAGCCCTAGCAAACTGCAGGGGGACAGGAGAACACACTCCCTGAAGGTAGCACCGACCCCCAATGCTAGTAACGTAATCCACATGTGCATTACCGGACAGGCTTTACTAAACCTGCCCCTTAGTTCTGAAATGTGGCAAACACTTCTAGGGGCTTGTTTACAAAGCTGCGGTAGCGGCTTCCGCCCGATATCGGAGCCACGGCCCCATTGAATTCATTGGGGCCGCTACCACGGCTTTGTAAACAAGTCCCCTAGTGTGATAAAATTATTTATGTACATAACGTAGTAACATAGCATATGACCGCAGATAAAGACCACTATGGGTACATCCAATCTGCCCAGTAAGGTGGCTAGAGAACTTGTACCCGCCACTCTGTGCAGGTCACCCTCTTCTATCTGTTGATGTATAAAAGATATTTAAGTTTACTTTGATTTTATCCTCTTGCTATAAAGGGATCCACTGTGTCTGTCCCATGCCATTTTGAATTCCGTCACTGTATTTGCCCCCACCACCTCCATCGGGAGGACATTCCAAGCATCCACCACCCTTGCAGTGAAAAAGTATTTCCTGACATTGCTTTTATCTCCTTGCAGCTTCATTTTATGCCCTCTTGCAGGAGCAGCCCAAGGGTTCTTGCTGCCCTAGGCAGGCCCGATGTACCGCCCCTACCGCACCGCCTCACCGCCCCCAACATCCAGCCTCTCCCCGGGGTTGTATGGGCGGCATGGCAATCACCTCTTTGAAGCCAAAGCAGGCCTTAAAACAAATGCATACGCTCATGACCTGCCACTCCTGCCTCCTCAGACATCCGTCAGAGGGGGCAAGAGCAGCAGGACACAAATGCTTCCACACGCACACTGTAAATACTGTCGCAGCTTCAAAGAGGTGATCGCTATGCTTCCCATCAACTCCCGGGGACAGGCTGGATGTCAGGGGCAGAAAGCTGATGGCATGCGGTGCAGTGAGGTGGCACATCGGGACTATCTACGACCGAGCCGCCCACCAGGATCTGCTCCCTAGGCAACTGCCTAGTTCACCTAGTGAACCTGCCGGCCCTGCCTGCTAGTTTTACTGCTTCCCCTTCTTTGAAAAAGGCTTATTTGTTCATTAATACCAGTTAAGTATTTAAACATTTATATCATATCTCCCCTGTCCCTCCTCTCCTCTAGGGTATACATATTTAGGTCAATTCTCTTCTCGTACGTCTTCTGTGTTTGTAAATCCTGTATGCTCTACAAAGAGGAACATTTACATAGAATCTAACTGCCTAACTTTGGGGAATTAAGAGACTCCTTTGAAAATTTATCAGGGCTAGGCAGCTAAATTTAGCTAGAAAAAAGTGGATGGCCCCAGAGGCATTGACAGGGTTAGTGGTAAGGGCAGGGGTAATAAGACCTAGCCACCCATCACTGTTTTTTAGTGCTAGGCCACTAGGCTTAGCCATCTAACTGTGGTGCTTAAATGGCTAAATCTAGCCAGCTAAATCTTATGAACCCAATATTCAAAGCGGTAGGTGTCACATGGGCAGCAAAAAGGACTTACCCATATAAAGACGCTATAACTAGGTATAACGCATTTTGAAAAGCACGGGTACCGTCATACATTTCCCCACTATGGGCAACACTAACTGGATATCCACGAGGTGTGGTCTGGGCATGGCCCTGTCATACCTGTGTAATGCCAATATTTGAATATGTTGGGAAGCACCCAAGGATGCCATAAACTGTGTAAGTCTAGGTGAGGGTTTCTGGCACTTAGGATGCCAGGAATGCTATCAGCTAACCCGTGTACTAGAGAAACCATGTATTACCGAGAGAGATGCTATGTGGGCACTGCTCAGGATCTTCCAGAGGTGGAGATGCACCCAAAGAGCCTGGGCACAGAGGAGGAGGCGGCGAAATGCTCAGATCCAGCAGCAGGCAGTGGCCAGCACCCCAAGCACAGGTACCGTGCCCCACGTGTGCACAGGCCCAGAGTCAGCTACCTATACAACTCATAGAGGAGGAGGTGTATCAGTGGTACCGGCTTGCACCATTCTCAGTGGTGACCCAGAGCCATCCATAGCCAGAAGCCAACACTGCCAGTGGCTGTAAAGCGCACCACCGCCCTTGGCTTCCTGGCAACTAGGAGTTTCCAGCATGTCATCGGGGCAACAATCGGCATTACTGAGTCTGCAATGTGCCACTGCATTGATACTATCACTAGAGTCCTGCTGCGACGATTGGGGCACCTCATCACATTCCCCAGGACACCACTGGAGTAGCAGGAGATGATGCAGGCCTTCTATGATCTTGCTGGATTCCCAACAGTCCTTGATGTGATCAACTGCATGCATATCGCACTGAGGACACCTAGACAGGACCAGAAAGCCTACAGGAACCAGCACAACTACACATATATGAATACACAGGTGCTGGTGAATGCCAACGTGACCATCACCAAAGTGTGTGCAAGATTCCCAGGATTATGCCACGATGCATTCATCCTTGCCCAGTCTGGCCTGGGACACACATCAGCCAGTGGACACCTTGGAAAGGTCTGGCTGTTTGGTGAGTTGACACAGCTGTGAGCCAATGTGAAGGAAAGTGAGCAATGCATGCCAGCCATGTGAGGATGCAAATGACCCCTGAGATACCCCAGCACAGGTGCAGAGTCTGATGAGTGAACTGAGGGGCCTGGATGTGGTGATGCAGCTACAGGGGAACACCACCCAACAGTTGTAGTGGACAAGTATGCATATAAATGGATCAGCGATGGTGAGCTCCTCTACAGTCCAGAGTGGGCCAACAGATCTTCACAGCATGCTGCATACTGCACAAACTGGCAAGGCAGTGTGGCATTCAAGATTCCAAGCCCGAGGTAGCAAATTACACAGATGCTATGGAGGGAGGCGATGGGACATGGCACAGATGGGGAGCCAACAGCTGGCTATGGCACTGGCCAATCGGTCCCGACTCATCTGGGAAACATTCTCGTGACTCTGATGAGATGAATTTCTTCTCTGACTTCTAGTTCATCTAGGTGTCAAGTAATTCCAGAGCTATCTGTACTTAAACATTATCCATCAGTGAGTGACTTTATTTCACCCTAGTGAGTTACAGAAGTTATGTAGCCCTCATATCACCCCCGTCCCCCAGCTCCATATCCAGTTGTGGATGCTTGGCAATGGAGGCACTGCATCGCAATGGAGCAGTGTCCAAAGTGGTACACACTGCATCCTCCCTTTCTCCTGTGAGGTAATCTGCTGCACATGGGTCAGTACCAACAGGTGGTGCTTGCAGTATGCCCTCTCGCCCAACCCCAGTCCACTGGGCCTGCATGAATGTCACCAACTGGCATACTATGCCAGCAATTGGAGCCCGGTAGGCTGCCATCTCCCGCATCAGCCACAGTTGTACCTCTTGATGGCGCTGCACACTCAAATGGTGGTCCTGCACCTCTTTGTGTGCAGCCTGCATCTCTTGGCTTGCAAGAGCCCAGGCTGATGGGCCCTATTTGGGCACAGTATGGCCTTTCCTATGTTTCTCCACAAGCATGCACTTCAACCATGTGCATCACAGCATGTACACCACCTTGGCCTGGGCATGTAACATACAATGTATGCAGACCCAGGCCCACAACAAAGACATGGCACCCCAGTTACACCCATGACCCACTACATGCAACCCACAATTCTCATCACCTATGTGGCAGCCACACAGCTATGCTGCTGGCTACAGTGATAACACAGTGAGATATAAAACCAGAAACATGTTTACTGGAATATACACAGCATTGTCAACACTGGCTAACACAGTAGCCTGGATGTGTCAGGCTACAGTGACCAGCAAAAACAGCATCTGTGCACATATATAACTGATGACCCACATCTGATCCAGCTATACCCCTAGACAGAGGGCCCTATGGTGCTGGGGGACCCTGGCTGTGGCTGTGGAGTACAGCCGCATTGGCTTCTAGGCCCCTGGAAATGGCCTGTGCTGCCTCATGCACCTCCTCTAAGGAGGCACATTTCCGCCATGAGGGTGGCCAGTGTACCATTGCTAGTGGGTCAGGGCGTGGGGCCTCGGGGTCTGCTGTGCCTCTCACTCCAGCTGTGCCATCCCCTGAGGTGGGAATCTGGCATGGTGGGATGGGCATGCTGAGCAGGGGTGGGAAGCACTGCAGACATCCACTGTTCCACCATAGGCTATTCCTTCATGTGCAGGGTAGCCGGGCGGGTCAAACAGAGGGCAGTGTGTGCATTCCCCCGCCTCCTCCTCCAACTCTGACTCCTTCGGCTCCTTCGATTCCTCCAGCTCCTCTGCCTCAGCCCCCTCCACTGCCTCTTCCACCTCCTCAGCCTCCGCATCTGCCTCCACCTCCTGGGCCTCGGTGTCCCCCTCCTCTGCCTCTTCCATCTCCTCCAGCTCTGCCACCTCCAATTTTGGCTCCTCTGCCTCTTCAGCCTCCTCCACCTCCAGCTCCTCCAACTCCTCTGCCCCCTCCGCTGAGGTCTCCTCCTCCACTTCTATTCCTGCCTCTGGCTCCCCGCCACCTTGCCCTCTGTTGAGCTGTCCTCCCCCTCTGTACTGCCAGTTCCCTTCTCTTCATCACTAGTAGAGGAGATGCTAGAGGTGGGTTGGCCTCCATACTGGGCTGGTCTTCCTTGACCGCTTGAATGTGGTGCCCTCTGCTGTCCCATGATGCTTGTGGCTTCCCCCGCATTGGTTGTAGGGAGAGGAATAGGGGAGAATTACATGGGTCTTAGCACATACCAACAGGAGATGGGACATAACAGACACATGGGAGCACACACGAACACATGCATGGTCTACTGAGCATGCTTCCTGCCTGTGTCCCCTACTTGCCCACCCCTCTGCTCCTCTGTGAGCAGCACATATGTCCCCCAGACATGCATCACTGTGGTTGGTGGGCCCCCCTCTCAAGCCAACTGATCCAAGAGTAGCTGGGTGGGCAGGTATGCTCCCTGCACCCTGCTGATGATTTGTGTACGTATATGCTCATTCCATCTAGTGCAACATTCTGATGTTGGCACCAGTGGGTGTGCTTAGAGCTTGCAGGTATACCTCATACATTGCGACATTGGAGAGCACCCTTAGCACCACTCAGCACAGGTTTTAAATGGGCTTTGGGCAGTATTCCCCTGCTCAGCTACATAGTCACAGGCCCAGGAGACAGGATAGCCACACTGTCTGTGGTACATTGGACACTGCTGTTTGTGTATGAGCTATGTAAGTGGCATGCACTGTGACAGACTGCACACACAGTGTAGGCCTGACTTCAGACAGGACTCAATGCCAGGCACATGCCAAGCTTACTGTATTGCTCCCTACGAGCAATATGTGGGTGTGGACACCTGTGGTGGAGCCAGGAGGCCTGCAGCACACCTATAGTGCTCTGCATGCAACATCTTCACTGTCAGGTACATATCAGTTGTACATTCAGTCATGGTTGCTGTTCGCTATAACAACTGAGGAATGGGCAGTGCCTCGCTAATCTGCTTCAGTGGCTACTTGCTCCCAGAACCATTGGAACATCTGTGGCTGCTGGCGACCCCTCATTCAGAAGTCGCATTTGAGGGGCTCCAAGGTGCAATGCACAACATAGTCACTGTGGGATAGAGGTAAGGGTTCACATGAGATCCGTTTTACATGCACATTTCCCCAATTGAGAATTCACATACTCAGCTTTTGACAGACGAGCAGGCCAACCTGGAAGCAGGGGCATATACCGTCAGGTTATGGGGAAAAATGGCAATATTTGACAGTTATTGCAGCTTTGGGTGCCCTATGGCAGGGGCAGCACACACCTCTGTGGTGCCAAGGTGTTATGGTTGTACTCACTGATGGAGCCATGTACAAGTGGCACCGGATACCTCCAGTTCCTGTGATATTTGCCCCTGGCAGCCCTTGGGTTGCAGCTCTCTGTGGATCCCATCAACCTCTGTCTGTAATTGTGGGGGGTTATAGACACTCCTTGGTCACTCACCACACCATCCCCTTGTCATCCTTAGCCCTTCCCAATCCCTTGGGTACCAATTCATGACCTCACACCCTGTCCCTGGATCTGCCTCCTCACCTACCTGTGTTTCGCATGTATAACTCATGGGCACATATTCTCTCTGCATCTGACCCCATCTTGTTCCCAGTTGACACCCCACAGGCCCATGGAACATGCAACATGCCCCTCCTTCCTCAGCATTTAAATCCCACATTCCTCTATGTCACATCTCTGGATCCCATGCACTGCCTATGTCGTCCATGTCCCTTCTGTTCCTCCCTCTTGCAGCACCACTCTCAGAGCATATTGCCACAGTAGGTGGTTGGTAATGGTGTTAGGTTCCAGATGTGTTCTTGTGGCATAGAGCTAGCCATCTGGAGCTACGCAGAACTCACTGCTGCATGAGATGTGCTGCTCTGTGGGGCAAAGGGAGCCATGGTTTGTACATGCTGGGCGATCCATAACTGTTTGCACCTGTGACATCGCCATATCAAAACATGTTCGTATGTCATGCCTGTGATATGCTGTGGGTGCTGGTCATTTGCAGCAGGCGAGGGCTAGGGGCTACAACAGCTATAGTGGCACCCCCACAATAGGCAACACCCTGAACAGACCCATGGCTCTACTACTGTTCCCATGCTGTGGTGATTTGTCTGTGGGCCATGACATTGCTGACCATCCCCCATCAGGAGGAGCTCCAGCTTCCACCCATGCTAAGTCTGAAGCCAGATACTGCTGTTGGCAGCCAGAGCTGGCAGTGTTGTACTCTTTGCAGTAGCAAACCTGGCAGACTCATAACCCAGACACATGGGTGCTGGATTCAGCATGTGCCATATCCCCTCGTCACTGCATGTGCAGTCCCACAGCTAGGCCTGTGCCTGTGTGTTTGCTCTGGTCTGCAGCTCTGCTCTTCCCACTACTGTGATCCTTGTCCCTTCACAGCTACTCACTTGCGCAGTCGGAACTGAATCCACCTCCAAATGGCCATGGAGAGCCTCAGATTGGGCTTCCGACTGCCCCTTGGGTAAAGCACTCACACATACTTCAGGACAGCTCTCGCCAAGACCTCGGCATCATCAGGGCTGAAATTCACAGTCCTCCTGGACATCGCGTAATCTTCACACTCATGATACCCGTGTATGGAGGCACACCCCTATACAGGATTTTGTTCGGGAAAGTTTTTTTAACTTTTCTGCTTTGTTTGTGCCCCTTGCTATTGTCCGTGCATCATAGAGTTGTGACTCCCCCCTTATCTACCCACAGAGTGCATTGTGCTGTTCTCTACAGGGGTGCCTTCTCTTTGTTGCTACAGGCGCTTGGGCTCTTACACGGTTAAACCAATATCATCTTATTGTCCTTGCCCGTCTATGGTTTACATGCCTGCCGCCACGGATTGTTTAGCTCTCATATTCAGTGCTTGCCCCCATGAATACTGTCTAATACACGATCCATGCTCTTTTTCTGAGTGGGTATCTTTAACCGGGTAGGGACTTCATTGCCGCCTCGTTCAATACTGGGTCTATGTTCTTAAGTGAATATTCAGCATCTGTCTGATTGCATTTAAAAAGTAGGAAAATTTTAGTTAGCCAGGTCAAATGCTTACCCAGCAACGAGAATTCACTGCAAAGAAAGAACCTAGCAGAAAAAAACAATGGGGAAACAATAGGCATCCAAAGAGCAGTTCCAAATAAATTTATTCACTGTGCGACTATATTTCAGCATTAACACGCCTGCTCTCTATCAGCTGCACAAATAGACTTCACACATCAGAAGAACACAAGTCTGCTAAATCAATTGTATTTATTTATTTGTGTGCTTGATAAACCACTTTTCCTGCAAATATAGCAATGTTCTTTACAAAAAATTCAAAATAATAAAATCTACAAAGTTAGCCTTTTCTCCCACTTCATTTCCATATTGTCAATATGGGTTTGACTCCGACTCAAGCCTGAGTTATACATTTTCTCTGTTACGTCTCTAGTATCTTGGAACTTTCTTGCTTGATTTGTGCCTGCAGTCTCAGTAGTAGGACATTAGAAACACACATTGAGCTACTTATTGCGTTAACCTCATATCATTTCTCTGGCGTAGGTGTGTGGCATGTGCGGTAACTATAATGGCCGTCCAGACGATGAGCTGCTCATGCCAAATGGCCAATCTGCTCGCAATGTCTCGGAGTTTGGTAACAGCTGGAAAGATGAGCAGGAGAGCGACTTGGGGTAAATATGGTTTTGTTCAGTTTTCGTTGTGTATTTTGATCACACAGCCATTCTATTTCATTACAATTGATCTTTACAATATGCATGCTAATTTTGTTTCTGACTGTAGCTGTCACATGTGTTGAGTACAGTTGGAGTGTTCTCTCATCTTACTGCTTACAAATCATTTCTTTTCAACATCTTAAATTCCAATAGACATTGGCATTGACAAGCGGCATTGGAGGGTGATTTTTGGGATGGTGCTGGCAGGAGGGATAGGAGGATCATAGAGATTACAGTTCATCATATGCAGTCCAGTGCTTACGATTACAGAATGAACAAATCCATCAGCAACAGGCCGTAATCTCCTAAGGACCTTTCTTTTTTACTTCTGTTCCTTGCAATTTGTTGGTGTGGAAATATAAAACATGGTGCACAGCTGCAAATCTGTGCTAGACAGAACATTTGCATAGGATGTTTCAGCAGAAACTGGAACATCCACGTTGGGATGTTTGCAAGTCCACCAGTATTTTACAACAGGCTCTGCCCCTGGCACAAATGTGATGCCATTTGTAGAATATGTATAAGCATGCTGGCAAATGCGTGCGTGTTCACCTAAAGGGGAAGCATTGATTTTAGAAAGCTATGGGATCTATTCTGTAACACGAAGAGGGGATTGACGTTCCATTGGAACATCCATCCCCGCTATTCGGCATCCTTTCCCGTCCTCGACTAAGCCTCCCCTTATGAACAGAGAGTTTGTACAGGGAAACTAGATGGGGCGGAAAGGGGGAGGTGTGGAGGTGGAATTAGGGCGGGCATTGGGCGGTCTGCAGCCCTGGATGTACAGGGCTGATTCTGATGTTGGCCATGCACGTCCGGGGCCAGCAGACTAGACGGGAAACTTATTCCACCTCCAAGGTGGAATAAGTTTCCATAGACACTGGGGTATGGTAGGCGCGGGCGGCAGCAAAGGTAGGAGGGGGGTTCAGGAGATTCCCCACAGCCTGATCCTGGCCAAGGGTGGCCAGATCGGGGGTTGAGCTGAAGGGAATGAAAAAAGTGGTTGGCGGCCGGGGATCGCAGTTCCAGGTGCCATGGCAACCATTCAGGAGCCTTGACTGAGTTAGCTGGGCAGAGGCCTGTACATGCAGGCCAACTGGAATTGGGTCGCAGCCTGAATGTACAGGTCGAGACATGCCCCACGGGATCAGAATCCCATCTACCTCTGTGTGTCCGGTTCCGACTGGGACGCACATCTTAGAATATGTCCAGGAATAAAGTGTTATATACCTGGTAAATTTTATGTGTAAATCTTGTGTCCATTTTTGGCACCTAGCAAAAAAACACAGTGGGGAAACAATAGGCATCCAAAGAGCAGTTACAAATAAATTTATTCACTGTGATCCGACACGGCCATATTTCAGCATGAACAAGCCTGCACCTGGGTTCGTCAAACACCACAGAACCCAATGAGAAAATTTAGGGAATCTGTGTAATATAAGGTAGTACTGATGAGGATGGATGTTGCCTCCTTGTGGTGAAGCATTAAATTACACAGATTCCCTAGATTTTCTGGTTGGGTTTTGTGGTTCCAGAAAATAAAAAGCTGCGTGATGCAAGGCCTATATTCAGCATGAGAAACTGGGGCAATAGTTAGCAGATTAGTTTTTAGTGGAGGAGTGGCCTAGTGGTTGGGGCAAGTTACCTCAGGCCAGAAGGTCAGGGGTTCAAATCCCACTAGAGGACAGCAACCTTGGGCCAGAAGGACTGGGGTTTCTAGTCCCACAGGTGCTCCTTGTGGTCTTGGGCAAGCCATTTAACTCTCCATTGCCCATGTTCCCTGTAAGTATTAGTGTATGTGTCTCATATCCCCCAATTGTGTTGTGACCACTTTGATTGAAGGATAAGGTGGTATACAAAACTGTCTAAATAAATAAATCATAAGCAGTGTAGAAAGATCAATTGGAAAACCAGTATCAAAGTTCAATGAACCATCCACACATAGAAACAGCAGCTTTCTGAAATAACTATTCACACATGTATGCACCTGCACATGTAAATACCACTCTACATGTGCAGATATTACACAAGTCTCCACAGGGTTTTTTTTTTGTTTTTTTGCATCATCAGAGAAATTACTGCAGGCAGGCTGCATATCTCTATATACATGGCTCAGAAAATCTGTAGACTAAAGCAGTGCTTTTCCAGTCAGTCAATCAATCTGGTTTACAGGTTAGCCACAATGAATATGAATAAGATATACTTGCATAGTGGAGGCAGTGCATGCAAAAATATTACTACTAATAATAATAATCATAGTGTTATAAGACATATGCAGAACTATACAAAGACATGTAAGAGACAGTCCCTGCTCACCGGAACTTACAATCTAGTCAAGACAGACAACACAACAGCTGAGGACTAGGATACATCAAGCGAAATGGTAAGAAAACGCATAGTTGGAGAGCAGGAGACTAAGCAGATCAGGATCCAAAAGCAACCTCGATGAGGTGAGCTTTTAGCCTGGATTTGAAAAGGACCAGAGACGGAACCTGACATATTGACTCAAATAGTTTGTTCCAAGCATAAGGAGCATCAAGGTGGAAAACTCAAAGTCTGGAGGGCAGTGGAAGAGAAGGGCACAGATAGAAGGGATCTGCCAGAGGACCGGAATTCCTGAGAAGGAGTGTAGGGAGAGCAAAGGCGGCAAGGAGCAACAGAATGAGCACTTATAGTTCAGTAGGGGAAGTTTGAACTGGATACAGAAATGGATAGGGAGCCAATGAAGGGACTTGAGAAGAAGGATTACATTAGTATAGTGAGAATGGCGGAAGATTAGCCACGCAGATGAATTTTGAACAGATTGATAGGGAGAAAGATGATTCAGAGGGGGACCAGCAAGAGGAAGTTGCAATACTCTAGAAGGAAGGTGATTAAACAGTGGATAAGGATCTTAGTAAGGGGCAAATTTTGCCGATGTTATAGAGAAAGAAACAACAGGTTTTAACTATCAGTTGGATATATGTGGGAAAGTAGAGGGAGGAGTCAAAGATGAACTCCAGGTTGCAAGCCAAGGAAACAGAGAGGAGTAGAGCAATAGTCACAGAAACAGAGAAAGGGGGGAGGTGGGTTTAGGGGGAAAGATAAGAAACTTGGTTTTTGCCATGTTCAGTTTTAGATAGTGGAGGGACATCCAGGCAGCAATGTCAGATAAGCAGGCAAAGATATGGGCCTGGATTCCTGGAAAGATTTCAGGTGTAGAGAAGGTCTGAGAGTCAAGTGTAACGATGGTACTAAAAACCATGGGAGATGAGTGTACAAGGCACTGAGTGTAGATAGAGAAAAGGAGAGGTTCCAAAACAGACCCTTGGGGTACACCCATTAAGAGCAGGATAGCAGCAGAGGTGCATCCACCAGTACATACACTAGACGTGAGGTGGGAGAGATATGAAGAGAACCAGGATATTACAGAGTCCTAAAAATCAAGTGAGAACTGGGTCCCGAGGAGAAGGTGGTGATCAACAGTGTCAAAAGCAACAGAAAGATCAAGAAGGATGAGAATCGAGTAAAGGCCCTTGGATATGGCCAGAAACAAGTCACTGGAGACTTTGGTAAGAGCCATTTTAGTAGAATGTAGAGGACAAAAGCCAGATTGCAAAGGATCTAGAAGGGCTTGAGAAGAGGGCATGTATTCATTGTAGAAATCAGGAAAACCAAACTGCATGGCTGAGTCCAGAGGACCAGGATGGGAAACTGTGGATAAAGGGCCTTGGAATATCAGTGAAGTCATTAAAGGGCACTTTTATTAAAGTACGCTAAGCAGTTAATGCACATTTTACCACGTGGTAATCATTAGTGCGGGCCCATGGTAACAGTTAGCATGAAGTAAAAGTAGCCAGCTCTGTAAAAATCCCATATTAATGACGTAACATGCAAAGGGGTGGGCAGGGAATAGGTGGAGAGTGCAGGAAGCACACGGTGCTTATTGCGCAACTAAGTTGAGTACACTCAAGAGCAGGTGTAACTGCACTTGACATGCGGGGAGGAACTTTTCCATGCGACAACTGCAGGGACCAGGCTGGGCTAGCTCGTGGCTTTTGTACTTACCACACATTGGATTTTGCTCCTAGCGCATAGTAAGTGCAAGAACTTACCACACTTTAGTCAAATATCCAGTTAGGATAAAAATCCCACACTAACTATTTCTAGCATTGTGGGACAGAGATTGGGTGAGGTGTTGGTGAAGAGTGAGTGTGATGGTTGGTGGCAGCTAGTATGCGGGATGTTGCTGCTCACAACTCCCAAAAGCATGACTGCACTTAATGCCACCTTAAGAGATTCATTAAGGGCAGCCACGCTATTGGCAGTCTGTGAATGCAGCACCCTCCCTATTACAAAAGTTTAAAAAAGTGTTTCCATAGTGGTGCTTCCTTTCTCCAGAGCATCCCCCCCCCAACAAGCAACCCCCCCCCTGCATTTGATCCACCTCAAAGACCCCCCCCCCCCAGTACCAGACATCCCCCACCCCTAAGCTATTTCCCCTGTCCTTAAGAAGAACAACTGGTTGGCCACCCACCCTCTCCTCCCTGTCCTCTAAGGTACTCATTATGAAGCTGACCCTGATGTGTAGTGGTTGGAGCAGTGGCGATCCTCCTTCACCTCAGTTCCTTTGCCACCTGGTTCAAAGTGGAAGACCTGCACCCTAACTGTAATCTTGTAATCTTGTAATCAGCTGATCAGAACGCGCTTTCAGCGTTGTAGTTTCTCTTACAAGTCCGTGTGTCCATGGCTCTTTTGAGTATTGGAGAGTCCTCTGACTTGATTTCGTTACTAGTTGGTATACTAGTTTGGAGTGTTAATCGTCAACGTGTGCATGGTGTCATTCCCCCTGAGGAAGGCGTTGCCGAAACGCGTTGGGGTCCCTTGTGTATAATAAAGACCCTTATTCTTCCCACATCTCCTGCTCCTTGTGTTTGCTTGTCCTACCCGCAGGAGGTTGCTCCTCCTTGTACCTCATGCCTGATATGGACATCTGTGGGGGCATCTACATAGACAACCCAGAATCTATTTTAGAACCCAGATGTCTAGGATAGCCTAATGGCCAGAATACTGGGCTAGGAAGAGGAAAGCAGAGGGTCAAATCCCCTGCTGCTGTCATTGAAATTGTGCTGAGTACTGGGGATGATGGAATGCTATCTTCTCTACACTCTCTGGATGTTTTTCAGCCAAAATGAGCACTTTCACAATGCTTATTCATGCCTGGAGCAAGTATAACCTTACACATTACTCCAGATGGGCAGGACATTTCTGAGATCAGGCAGTAATATCTAGCTTCCTGGGAACACCCGGTGATGCCTCCACCACGCCCTCATTCAAACATGGATGTCCTCATGCCGGGAGTTTCTAAAATGGCTCTGGAGACATCTCTATGCCCATTTTCAGATGCCCAAAGCACAAATAGGACTTCCAAAATTCCACCCTATGTGTATAAACTGTGATTCTGGCTGTACTCTGCCCATTCACCCACCTGCATGGCAGAAAGGTCGATGTGGTCTTGTCATTGTGCATATTCTTGCAAATGGGGGAATTTTATGCACAAAAACTCTATAAAATGACCCCCATGGAGTGCATGCTTCTTCGGAGCTGGTGTAAATCTGCGTGCGCTTTTACAGAGTTTCCAAAGCCTGTTTTATAAAGGCACTGTTCATAGATGCCTGTGCTCTCTTTATAAAAGAAGTTTTTATTGGGAAAAGCCCTACCACAAACACAAAAATTATCTATATAGCAATAAAGTAGGATCCCTCTTCAGTTAAATTCATTTAATTAAATTTTGATTTAACTGCAAAGGGACCCTACTTTATTGCTGTATAAATATATTTTTTTGCCTTTATATAGGCCTGCTATTATGGAATGACTCCGTAAATGTTCTATTACTTTAGCATTGACTCCTGTAACATAAATGTGCCTGTGTCTTTATCGCAGCTGCTTGCCAGATACGAGGGATGAGCTTGGTCCCCCATGCACGGCGGACCAGAAACCAGTGATTGATGGCCAGTGTCAGGTCTTACTCTCAGATGCCTTCAAACCTTGCCACCATCTGATCAAACCACAGCTGTTCATACAAAACTGCGTCTACGATATGTGCAAATATGACGGCATGCTCTCCACACTCTGTGCTATTGCACAGGCCTACGTCGATGCCTGTAAGCGAGAAGGGGTTACTATCAAATGGAGGAGCAGCACACTTTGCCGTAAGTTGCTACTGAACCGTTAAAGACAAAATAGTGATAGAATCAGAGCATGCCTAGGGGAGAGGCCTGAAGAAAGAGGAAGGAAATGGCCAGAGAATGAACAAGGTCTGCAATAACCTAGTAGTAGTTGGGTAGGCCAAGATGTTCTTATCAGATGACAACTGGTGGTTCCATGTATACTAAAGTCATTAATACTATGCAGTAATATGTACTGGAAGGCAGCGTGTGTATTTCTGTGTGTGCGTGTATGTGTAAGTGACGGTAGTGCTGATTTTCTTAAAAAAAATAAAACAAATACTGGCTTGGAACCAGCAGCAGTTCCACCTTCTACTTTGCCTGTAACGAAGCTAAAAAAGAGAGAAATAGAAAATAAAAAATGAGTGCATAACCCTGGTTTCTAATAGTTGAGATGCAAAAGGTAAAACCTTTATCTAGAAGTTCCTGCAGCTTAAAAAGTTTCCAGGTCAGCAATATGGCAGGGAGCCTGCCCTAAACAACTGAATTACTCAAAAGCCATTCAAAAAATGTGTTATGTGACTCCAATAAGAAGGAGTCACCTTACATTTTTTTTTTGCTTGTTAACATTTATTTCCGTGCATTCAAGTGGAGTGACGCAGTAATCATGCCGCTTTACAATTGAATCAAACAAAAGGTTAATTTCATTGGCTTTCTTGAACAGAACAGATCTGCATCACTCAGGCATGGCTACATGGGCAGCAAAACACCTTTTTGGTTAGAGGGGCCAAACAAACCATTCTCCAGTCCCACCCCAAGATCTCTAGTTGTTGATACTGTAGTAGGCCAAATATTGATGGGACCATCTACATAGACACCACCATGTGTGGTCGACCTCATCCGAATGCCTATGCATGCCTAGATTTTTGACTTTATTGTTTTCCATGGGATTCAGGCAATCACAAAAACTGTGAACATGAAAGCTGCAGGGAACCTTTCACTTTATGTTTATCTTTATTTGATATACTGCATATCTGAAACCAAACTATGCGGTTCAGCCATTCGGGAAGCAAATGGCAAATATATCTTGAATATACTGGAAATGAAAATATAAGTTTAGCCAAGCTAAAACACAAATAAAGGAGGCCACGCTTTTCTTTATAGATTATACACAGAGGGGGCTTAAAAAGGTAAAGTTCTTCAATGAAAACACAACAGAAACAACTCTTTGGTAGCAACGTTCCCCCTAAGTAGCTCTGAGCTGCTCAGGAGTCCTCCATCAGCTTTCCTGCTGGTGAGGGGTGGTGCAACACGATCACACTTTGAATCATGAGAGACAGGCAGGTCGTGAGGGATAGACAGGTCTGGACCTGCTTGTTCCTCACAATTCAAAGCATAATCAAGTTGCAACATCCCTCATCAGAAGGACCACTCCACGAAGCTAAAAGTTACTTAGTAGGAACATTGTTTGGAATTAAGCTGCATTCCAAATATTTGTAGGATCTTCCATTTTTCTGCTTTATTTTAGCTAGCAATTTGTTTGCTGGGTTAGGATAACATCAGTAAAGTGGAAAACTGCTATGTAATCAGAATGTTTTTTAAAAGTTAGAACAATTTCTCTTCAAATTGGAATTTCTTTTAAAAGATTTCTGGCAGTAATTATGACAGTGAGTTGGCCATTTCTACTACTAATAATCATTTGTATAGTACTACAAGACACACAGCTGTATATATAGATGTGAGACACAGTATCTGCTCATGAGAGCTTACAAGGTAATCAAGATGAAAAAACATAGCAAAACTGGGGACTTGAGTAAGGTAAGATACAAATAAGTAGTGGACAAGAGAGTGAGGCGCATCAGGATCCAAGAGTGAGGAGCATCCTTGTGTTACTGCTCTGGTGACTTAAGAGCTCTTGGCTGTCTCTCAAGTTCTTTTAAGTCATTCTTCCAGGGGATCAGTCATAATTAGTTAGCCCTCCCCTTGGTTGTTATTAATGAAATGAAATTACAGGTGAAAGCCTGCTTCACTGCACAGAATTCAGGATATTCTTAGTCGAGTGTATTAATAAAATATGAGCAGAGTTTGATAAGTGATGCATTACTACAGAACTCTTATAACGATGGTAAAATGTAGATCCCTAGCAGGCTGTGATACCTTTTACTGGATACACCATCACACAAGAATTATTCAGAGCTATTGTAGAACACTAGTCTTCAAAACGACACAAGGTCGTTCTGCAGCATCAGGTGATAAGCTATGATAACTTGTTAATGCTGGTTTAAAGGATGTTTTAAACGCCAAGTAGTATCCAATCAAGTCATAGCCTTCTATGGTTTGGGTACAGATCTGGTGAATTTCTATCACATTGCATTCGTCCATGGTTACCAACTCCACATTTTGTTTCCCTACAGCTCTGCCGTGTCCCTCCAATAGTTATTACACAGACTGTGCTCCTCCCTGCCCACCCACCTGTAATGATATGTATGCATCTGGCACCTGTGATAAGCCAGTGACTTGCACAGAAGGCTGCGTATGCAACGATGGATATGTGCTAAGTGATGACCAATGTGTACCTCTGAGTGACTGTGGGTGCAGAGATGACAAGGACAACTACTATCCCGTAAGTCACTCTCATGCTGCATTTTTGCTCTACTGAGTTTCCCCAAATATTCCGCTCTGGTAGTTGGTGTTTTGTTAAATGCTAGCCGATGTGGCTAAAAAATGCAGATATACGGTGCTAGTATCTGGAAAGCGGCCAGTATGGAATATCTGGAAAGAGTGGTCAGTACTGGCACATCATGGACAGCATTATGCGGATAGTTATCTGGATGGCGGTGCTGAATGTCACTGCTATTTATTTATTTTATTTATAAGCCTGACAACATGGCAGTTTACAACAAAAAAAAACATAGCTGTCGAATGGCATCAGAGGGTTGAAATGCAGGAACAAGCAAAATAAATCATGAGTAAAATAAAGCAGAGTAGACATAGCTCTAAATGGAAGATACAGATAAGTAGAGGTCAAGAGAATGAGGAGTCTTTCTACTTTCTGATGGAGTAAACAACCGATCTATGTTGATCTTGGCCAAAAAATGGCCACAAAGCAATCAAGTAGGCATGAAATTGCTGCCACGATTGCTATTATTTGTTTCTTGGTCAGAACAACGACTGGTTGAACTCTTGATGGATCTTTCAGCTGTGCCAACTATGATTTTTAATACGAAATTATTGAATGTTCATAAGAATTGTGATATTTGAGATGACTATGTATATTTGGCCTTTTATACCCCGTAATTTGGAGACAGGTTATTCTAACCACTTGTTATGTTGCAGGTGGGTGACAGCTGGATAACTCCACACTGTGTCCAAAAATGTCAGTGTAAGAAGGGTAATAACATCAAGTGCCGAAGCTATGGCTGTGAGCCCGGCGAGATCTGTATTCTCAACAACAAAGGCAATAACGTCTGTAAACCTACAGGTACGTTACATTAATTTTCAAACCTTCTGCACATTCAGTATTCTTTAGACATAGAAACATAAGCGCTGAATTAAAATTTGGAAACTAGTTTAACCCTCGGTCCACTTCTTCCACAGACCCGTATCAGGGTGCTGGGGGGCTGTTATTAATCCTCAGAGATTTAGGCTCTTTCCTCATGGGAGGGGATGGGGGCAAGATAGAAGAGGTAAATTTGATTTTCCAGGCCCCTTAGGCTTAAATCTTTCTTCAGCATATGGATGAACAAACACCCAGATTGTGGCTACTCCAGAATTGTAAAGAGGTTGATTTACAGCAGTAGTTACTAAACTGTGCCAAAATATTGCATTTTATCACCGCAAAATTTACCACACGTCACTAATCTGCAGTATCTCAGTACTGTGGGTTGGTGACTTGGGCAGTAAACTACTTTTGGAATTGTTGTGGTCAGGAACATTGCATGTTCCCGGCTGCAGCAATGTAAAAAGTAGATTTTAAAGGGGCCAATGCATAGGCAAGAATGCACCTACACCTGATACCTCACATGAACAGACTCACCAACTCAGGAAGGTTCCACCCCACTCAAGACCCCATTTCCCATCTCCTCCCTGGCACCTACTGGGGGATCTCTGTTGTCTAGTAAAGAGACAGGAGTGATCCCCAGTCATTCCTGCCTCGACACCCAGGTTCAAAATGGAGCTGCTCTACCCCTAAGGGTGGTATAGGGGTCAAATGAAAATGTTATTTAAGTGTCTTTGTAGATGTTATGAAGAGGGTGCAGTGGTTTCAGAGCCACTCCCCCTCCTATAAGTGTCTTTTTAGATGTTATGAAGAGGGTACGGTGGTTTCACAGCCACGCCCCCTCCTATCACAGCAGGAATTCATTGACATACTGCCAGTCTGCAGGATCAGTGTTCTGTACACACATTTTGCTTTATGTTATTCTGCCACCTACTGGTTCTTACACTAGAAACGCCTCAAACAAAATAATATGCATGAGAGATTTGTATACAGTATAATGGCATTGGCTCCATTACAACCCCATCCACTGGTGGCCATGAGGAATCCTGTATTAACTGCAAGAATCCTGGGGCATAGCCCTGCCCACCGACCTTTAACGCCGCAGAGATGGCACTGAATATCTGGCACCGCCGCACATGCCCCAGAGCTGCCGAGGCTAACCGGGTAGCGGCAATATTGCACCACTGCCCGCTTAGCATCCATGGCTAAAACTAGGCAAGCCAAAAGCTGGCTTAGCCACGGATCACTAACCGAATAGTGGTACAATATCGCCGCTACCTGGTTAGTGGCAGTCTCCACGTCTGCTCTGCCCCGGAACTCCCCAACACGCTCCGATGCTAACTGCAGAGCATTGGGACATGTAGTGGGCTTTGAAGGGGATATTCAACAGCACTAACCATGTAAGTGTCGTTGAATATCCCAATTTAGGGCATTTACAGTGTTTACTGGGCTGTAACCATGTAAATACTCTTCGAATATTGGGCCCTGTAAGTTTAAGTTTCCTGTGTACGGCATAGTTACTCACCTGTAACAGGTGATCTCCGGGAACAGTAGGAATTTAGTCTTCACATATGGGTATCGTCGGTACCGACGGAGCCTGCGCGGGAACGCTCCCCAGCGTCCAATAGGAAAGCTTTTGGGAGCATCCCACAGCGCCTGCGTGCTGTCTTCCCGCCTTTCCCAACTGTCCCTCTCCAGTTGAGTTTAAAGCTGAGACAAAAGAGAGAGGGAAAGAGAGAGATAGAGAGATACAACTCCTAGGGGAGATGGGTGGGTTGTGAAGACTAAATTCCTGCTGTTCTCGAAGATCATCTGTTACAGGTGAGTAACTATGCTATCTCCAGGAACAAGCAGGAATGTAGTCTTCACATATGGGGACTCCCTAGCTGCAGATGCTAGGGAGATGGCCCCAGAAAGTTGTGTGCCCTTGTGAAAGGCTCCACTTCCCCCCATGGATCTCTGGCATCCTACCAGGGATGGTGGGTAGGAGTTGATTAAGTATGGAACAGGTGTTGAAGAACAGCTTGACCAAACGAGGCATCCCGGCAGGAGTCCTTGTCTAAACAGTAACGGGCTGTGAAGGTATGAACCGAAGCCCAAGTAGCTGCTTGACAGATGTCGTCGATAGATACAGAGTGAAGATGAGCCATTGAGGCTGCCATGGCTCTCAAATTGTGAGCTGTGACATGGCCTTCAAGAGGAAGGTTCTTACTCTCATAGGCAAAAGATATACACTGTGCAATACAGCTGGACAGTGTCCTTTTGGAGACTGGAAGTCCCAAATGACTAGGATCAAAAGCAACAAAGAGTTGAGAAGATATTCTATGTTGCTGTGTCCTTAGCAAGTAAAAGGCCAAAGCTCTTTTACAGTCCAAAGTATGAAGGTTCCTTTCTGCATTTGAGGCGTGAGGACTTGGAAAAAATACAGGAAGATAAACCGCTTGGTTTAAATGAAAGGGTGAAACCACCTTTGGCATAAAGTGTGGATGAGTCCTGAGGACTACCTTATCATGATGGAACCTTGTATAAGGAGGATCAGCCACCAACGCTTGCAATTTTATTTATTTATTTATTTATTTAGCTGTATTTATATCCTGCTTTTCACCGGGTCAAAGTGGTCAATTGGGGGATACATTTAACACGAGGGGATATGACACACATATGCTAATACTTACAGGGAACATGGACAACGGAGAGTTAAGTGGCTTGCCCAAGACCACAAGGAGTGCCCATAGGACTAGAAATCCCAGTCCCTCCGGCCTGAGATTGCTGTCCCCAGGTGGGACTTGAACCCCCAGCCCTCCGGCCTGACGTACCTTGTCCTAACCACTAGACCACTCCTCGACGTGCTGTTGTGATTGCAATGAGAAAGATAACCTTCCAGGAAAGGAATTTCAAAGAGGTAGTGGCTAATGGTTCAAAAGGCGGTTTCATGAACTGCCCAAGTACCAGATTCAAGTCCCATGCCACCGGTGGTGGCTTAATGGGAGGCTTCGTTAAAAGAAGGTCTCTCATAAATCTCGCTATGTGAGGATAAGAGGAAATAGGTTGTCGATTTAGAGGCTTGAAAGAAGCTGCAATAGCACTCAAATGGACTCTCACTGAATTGGTCTTAAGCCCTGCATTTGATAAATGAAGGAGGTATTCCAGTAATAATTCCAGAGGTATCGTCAGAAGGTTAAGACCCTTCTGCGAGCACCATATGGTAAACCTTTTCCACTTAAATGCATAAGAGCGTCTTGTGGAAGGTTTCCTGGAAGCATGAAGGATATCCTTTACCTGCTGGGAAAGGTTAAGACCGTGACGTTCTAGGCTTTCAGCAACCAAGCCCTGAGATGCAAAGACTGGGGATTGGGATGCCATAGCATCCCGTCCTCTTGAGAAAGAAGATCTGGAGCAGATCCTAACTCCAGAGGCGGAGCTTGAGAGAGATGTAGGAGCAGAGGGTACCACATTTGCCGTGGCCAACGTGGAGCTATGAGGATCATATGATCTCTATCTCTCTGAAGCTTGAATAGGGTTTTGGGAATTAGGAGAATGGGTGGAAAGGCATACTGGAAGTCCTGACCCCAATGAAGGAGGAAAGCATCCCTGGCCTGAGAACCTCGAGCCGGAATTCTGGAACAGAACCGGGGAAGATAGGCATTCAGCAGACTTGCAAAGAGGTCTATGTCCGGGGTTCCCCAAATTTGAAAAATTTGGGCCACCTGGTCTGCATGGAGAGACCATTCGTGTGGAAGCAGAACTCGACTGAGTCTGTCTGCCCAAGAGTTTTGAATGCCTGGAAGATACACCGCAAGGAGATGAATTTGATGCTCTCTGGCGAGGGCCCATAGTCACAAAGCTTCGTTGCACAGCGACAGAGAGCCTGTTCCGCCCTGCTTGTTCACATAGAATATGGCTACCTGATTGTCTGTTTGAACTAGGACTGTCTTGTAGCTGAGCTGGGTGTGAAATACTCGAAGAGCAAGGAAGATTGCTCTGAGCTCCAGGAGGTTGATATGGAGATAGGCCTCCTGTGGAGTCCAGGTACCCTGGGTAGAGAAGCCATGCAGGTGGGCTCCCCAACTCACCTTTTATTTTTTATTTTTTATTCTCTTATATACCGCGCTATTCTGCATCAGTGCGGTTTACATTGAACAAACTGAAATTACATTGAACAGGGCATTATAACTTGGAGATAACTATTTTACAGGGAACATGGGCTATGGAGGGTTAAGTGGCTTGCCCGAGACCACAAGGAGCACCTGTGGGACTAGAAACCCCAGTCCTTCTGGCCCAAGGTTGCTGTCCTCTAGTGGGATTGAACCCCTGACCTTCCGGCCTGAAGTACCTTGCCCCAACCACTAGGCCACTCCTCCACACCTGTGAAGCATCTGTTGTTAGAGTGGCTTGGGGTGGGGGTTGCTGAAAAGGAGACCCCACCAGAAGGTTTTGGGTGACTGCCACCATTGGAGGGACAAAATAAGGCAATCTGAATTTGCTATTTTGTCTGACAGGCAACCTGACGCCTGAGTCCACTGAGTGGATAAGGTCCACTGGGCTGCCCTCAAATGGAGGCGAGCATAAGGAACCACATGCACGGTAGATGCCATGTGGCCTAGCAACTGTAACATTTCCCGAGCAGTGAGGTGAGGTTTTAGCACTGCTTGGGAAGCCAACTGCACAATGTGAAGGCAGCGGGGCTGTGGAAGGTAGGCCCTTGTCTGTCTGGTATCCAGCAGAGCTCCTATAAACTCCAGGGACTGAGTGGGAGCAAGGTTGGACTTTGGGAAGTTTATGACAAGTCCCAAATACTGAAGGATGCACACTGTGTGAGACAGAGCAACCCTGGCCTCTGGCTCTGAAGGGGCTCGAATGAGTCAGTCGTCTAAGTAAGGGAAGACGAATATTCCCAGGGTGCGGCGAAATGCTGCTACCACAGCCATGCATTTTGTGAACACCCTTGGTGCAGAGGCCAGGCCAAAAGGAAGAACCCTGTATTGGTAGTGCTTCCCTTGAAACAGGAATCAAAGGAACTTTCGGTAAGTTGGATGGATGAGAATATGAGTGTACGCATCCTTGAGATCTAGAGAACAAAGTCAATCTGAACAGGAATTTGTTCAATTCTCTGAGGCCTAGAATGGGTCTGTGTCCTCCTGTTTTCTTTGAAATAAGGAAATAGGGGGAGTAAAATCCTGTACCCCATTGGGGAATGGGCACCTCTTCTATTGCTCCTTGAGTAAGGAGCATTGTGACTTCTTGACCTAACCGGTCATTGGGAGAGGTCTGAGAATTGAACTGTCTTACCATTGTAGGAAGGGGCATGCTGAGGAAATGAAGCTTGTACCCCTCTCGTACAATAGAGTCCAATTCTCTGCTGTTATCTAACACCATCTGGGGGCAAAATGACATAACCTTCTTGGGATGGTGGAGGGTTCTGGGCCGTTCAGTGCCAGGAAGGCAAAGTTCTCTAGATAGGAGTCAAAGCCCCGGTGGAGGCTGAGTCTGCTAAGCTGGTTGAGGCTTAGCTGCTTTTGGCTTCCTTTGTTGCCTAGGTTGTTGCTGCTGTACCTTTTGGGCAAACTGACCTGAACGATGTCCCTGATGGGTATAGGAGGGATAAAACTTCTTCTTACTGAAGAATGGTTTCTTAGAGGATCTTTTCCAAAGTGATATTGTCAGCATCTATCTCATTAGCTTTTTCCTGCCAATTCTTGCCAAAGAGATTCTCTCCTGTGCAAGGTATATTCCCCAGTTTGTCCTGTACCCAGATTTCTAAGTCAGATGCCTGGAGCCAGGCAATTCTACGTGCACCTATCCAATGGCAGAGGTTCTGCTTATGCATTCAAAGCAGTGAAAGGCTGCACGATTCACAAACTTGGAAACATCCTGAGCATGTTTAACAAGAGTAAGATAATCTTGCCTTTTATCATCAGGAAGGAGAGGGCTCATAAGCTCTAAGTCTCCTGTGACTTCCTTAAGGAACATTCCCATATACAAGATATAGGAACTGATACTAGCAGAAAGCATGGAAGCCTGGAAGGATCGACGTCCAAAGGCATCAAGAGTCCTACACTCACGTCCTGGAGGATTAGATGCATGCCTTTTTGCACTCTTCATGGCTGATTCCACCACCGTGGAATGGTGTGGTAATTATATATAATTATAATGCCCTGTTCAATGTAATTTCAGTTTGTTCAATGTAAACCGCACTGATGCAGAATAGCGCGGTGTATATAAGAGAATGTAAATAAATAAATAAATAAATCTCATGAATAGGTAAGGTAGCTGCCTCCTTGGGAGCTTTAGGGTATTGTAGGATTTCTAATTCCTTTGCCCTAGGCTCTTTTTCAGGAGCCACTGTGATGGAAAGACCTCAGGCCACATCTCGGATAAAATCCTGAAAGGACATAATCTCTGGTGGAGACATCCTACGTTGAGGAGAAGAGGAATCCTCGGGAAGAAGTATTCTGGTATCAGCAGAGCCTTCGGAGTCTTCAGACTCATCCGAGGATTCGAAGTATCTCCGATCCGGGTGATCGTGCAAGGCACGGTACCGGTACCGATCGAAGTTGGCATTAGAGTGGTCCGGTACCGACTTGTCAATGCCGGATAGAGACGCATGATTCGGTCCCAGTAGAATACCTGCCGATGTCGATTCAGTTGGTGCTGGTACCGGAGTCAGTGCCGGTACTGGTTGAATTGTCTGAAGCGGTTTCAGGGGCATTGAGGCCGTGAGAAGAGCCGCCAGACTGCATTCAATAGCCAAGAATCTCTGGTCTATCGACGCTGCCAATGCTTGGGTATCAGTGCCGGTTAAAGTGACCGGAATCCCAGAGCATGGCACCAGTAGTTCTGCCGAGGTTGAAGCCTCGAGAACATCCTGGACCCCGTTAGTGTTTTGGAAGCCGAAGCCTCCCGCTGGGGCAATTTTGCCAGTGAAAGTCCCTCAAGGGCAACGCCAGAGGCATCTCGATGTTTAGAAGGAGATCTACCCTTTGAGGACTGGCTAGATTTATGTTTAGTTACCTGAGATCCATGGGAGGAGGATGAAGCCCTGGAGGACGTCGATGTCACAGAGGCTGCATCGGAGGGAAAAAGGGTGCTGAGCTTAGCAGCTAGGTTTTGCTGGCCCTTTCTTGACATCATTCCACAGGCAATACACTCTGAAATAGAGTGGTCAGGACCTAAACATTTGAGGCAGCACTCATGGGTGTTGGTGACAGAGATGGTACCGCCACACTTAGAACACTTTTTAAAACTCAAAGCGGGTTTTTCCATTTTGAAGGAAAAAATTGGGCCTAGTGCCCAAAATGGTGCGTGGCACCCGAGAAGAAAATTACTTGAGAAAGACTCCAGAAACAAAGGGGGGTTTTTTTGGTTTTTTTTTAGAAAAAAGAAAAGAAGAACCAGCGGTACCGGTATAGCGTTGAGGGATGGCAGACGCGACCATAAAAAAGTATAAAAAGGGAATTTTCTGCGGTGAAAGGATGTGCGACCTGCCAGCTCCGCGGAAAACGAAGAACTGGAGAGGGACAGTTGGGAAAGGCGGGAAGGCAGCACGTAGGCGTTCCCGTGCAAGCTCCTTTGGTACCGACGATACCCATATGTGAAGACTACTTTCCTGCTTGTTCCTGGAGATTGCTTTGACTTTAAGATAAAGCAGCATATAAAAATGGTTAAATAAAAAAAATAACTCAGAAAGTCCTTAATGCTAAGTTTTCAGCTCTGTGCTAGAAGGATTTATAGTCTCATTGGGTCCGATATTTTAAAGGGTTTAGCCAGTTAGAAGGACCTGCTAACCAACTAGACCCCACTCTGCTCACCAAGCAGCGTCACTGACTGGTTAGTGCCACTGGATATCACCATAGACTGCGATAGAAATGTGTGATTTGTTTGGGGTGGTCTGTGGCTGGTGCTGGGGCGGTCCTGGTGTCTATTCAGTTTGCGGTAATATTCAGCCACTAACCAAATAGACAAACCACATAAAGTTAGGGCAATCATTGGCCAGAGGCTGAATATTGCTGATAAAAGTCTGTGTAGTAAAAATGGATATTCAGCGCTAAGCACCAGATAAGCTCCATTGCTGAATATCTGGTTTCATTTTTGACTGCGGTGGTCAGGCGCTTTAGCAGCAGTGACCATCGTGGTCTGAATATCAACCCTATTTTCTGTATGTGGGAACCCCATTTTTCATTTCAAAGGCCTAATAGGTCTAATTCCTGAGGCATACAACTGATTTAACAATAATTCTAAAAAAATTGCTAACCCAGGGCTCAACAAATCCTGGGTGTCAAATTGCCATGGTGCCTACAAATCGTGCCCTATCACCCGGGATTTCAAGGCCCTGAAAGTTTGACCCTGGTACTTCTCACTCTACCACAATCAGCTCTCTACAAAGAGCTTTAGCCAATTGGTGGAGGAAATTCCTGCAGATCTCATGGTTTCAAGTCTTGCTATGAGAGAGACTGGATGATGGCTTGGGGGGGGCGGGCTATGAGGTGAAGGCTGGGGGGCCTGTGAGAGAGAGAGACACTGGATGATAGCTCGGGGGGCTATGAGAAAGACATTGGGTGATGGATGCGGGGCTATGAGAGAGACTGGGTGATGGCTGGGGCAAGGGATATGGCAGAGAGAGAGAGACAGTGGACGAAGGCAGGGTGTGGGGCTATGTGAAAATTTTGTTTGCTTCACATATGACCAGGCCATGGTGATATGTGAAGCAAAAAGGGAAGTTGCCTCAGGTGCTGCTATAAAGGGTCACCAACATGCTGCTGACAACCTACTCGAGGGGATGGTGGGAGGGGGAGGAGGAGAAGGGTTGCTGCCTTCTGTTGGTACTGTGTAATAGCACATTAAGGGCCTCATTTATCAAGCTTTCTGTTCCCACAGAAAATGGTAAAACAGTAAAGCGGGTCCTTTATAAAGGAGCAGTGATACACATTTTGGGAAGCTGTTAGGGGGTGGGGCACTTTGACAGAGGTCCTAGTGGCTGGCTCCTAAATTTTTAGGCTGGCTCCTAGATTCCCAGAAAATTTGTCAAGACCTGTGCTAACCCAACTTCAAAATCCCAGTCCTTCAGCAGCTGGGCACATTTATCTTTAGCCCAGCCATAGCAGTGGAAAGATAAACCCAATTCACTGCTCCAGCGCGTAAGAAACATGCCCGAAACGGCTAAGCAGTTTACAGAGATGCACACTACAGTCATCACGGACTGTATCTTCTTATCCAAAGATCGCTCTTAATGCAGGTTAAAAACAAAATCAACATCTAATCAATAGAGCAGTATGACAGTGGGATTTCCAGGTACCACTGGGCTGAGAGATCCCATTCACCTCTTCTTCTGAAACTCTCATCCTTTTAGGGGTAAATTTGCAAAGAAGAATAAATTAAAGAAAAAGTTGGAACTAGGATGTGGTCATCTGCCTTCTTTATACTTCATGTGGAAGGCTCTGGTAGCCAGACTTCAGGATTGATTACTAGTAGCAGCTGTAAAGTTATTGGAGACTATTTCATGGCCTTCTCATGCATAACTTCTAGGTCTAGAAACCACCACAAAAATGGAATCTCTGCTGCCACCATGCATTGCCTATTTATCAAATGGGTTCATTCCCCCTCTTCTAGGGTTTGCAAAGTGTTCTGTCACTGGTGATCCTCATTATTTGACCTTCGATGGCTTAGTGCATCATTTCCAAGGCAAGAACACTTACATCGTGGTTCAGACATCCGCTAACATTTCTGATACCCTGCCACAGTTCAGTATTGAAGGCAAGAATGCCCCGTTAACTGCACAAGTTGGAGTCTCCTTCCTCAAGGAGATCAGCATCAATGTCTACAATCACACCGTGCTTTTCAAACAGAAGAAGCAACTCGTGGTAAGAGAACATAAAACTGTGCATGTCTTCCAAAAAAATGAAGTTAGCAATGGACCAGTTCTTGCATCATAATGTAAAAAGGAAAAGCTCTATCGGGGTATTTCAAAGGGTCAGACTTTTTACTGGGACATGGGCAGATTTCAGCGATACAGTAAATCCAGGGTAAAATGAACTAACTCTTTGATCAGAGAGGGCGCAAAGTAATAGTTTCTCTAATTTGAATGGACTCCTTAAAATCTGATCAGAAATTGTCTTGTCCAAACCAACAGTGTGCTCCTTGGAAAGCAGTTTGGTGGGGTCCCGTTTTATGGATCAGAACTGCTGTGGCCCAGAGTGACCACCTTTAAACAATACTATTGCGGGTTTTGCCCATACCTAAAACACTTCCACTGAAAGAATATTCTAGAAAACATGAAATGCTAGAATGAAAATAGTGAGACTGAAGAATTGCCAAACTGGGTCACATAGCAAAGATCCAGTTAACCTTGTATCCTCAGCGATGTCATGCTAGACAAAATCATATCTAATGGGATGAGAGTATACTAGAAGGCAAACTTCTCTGTAAAACATAACTAACATTTATATAGGGTAATGGGCATACAAAAGCCATGTTCAGACTCATATTTAATTTAGCAAGGTAGGGCCCGATTTTCAAAGGCCTTTACATGGGTAATTTCCCTAGTTAAGGCCTTATTCGGGATTTTTGAAGGGCACCTACATGGGTAGTGCCTTTCGAAAATCCCAGATATGTCCCTAACGCGCCCAGATACTATCCGCATAGCATGGGAGCTTGTTAGGGACATTCTGGGCATGGAGCAGGGCAGAAGAAGGGGCTGCATGGGTAGCAGCGATTTTCGATGCTACCTGCATAGTCCTGTGTGCCTTAAAGATAGGCAAGGTTTTTTCTCGCCTATCTTTAAGGTGCAGAGGCTATGCAGGTAGCATCGAAAATCACTGCTACATGTGTAGCCTCTGCAGCTGCCGGGACGTCCAGGTAACCCAGATTTCCACTTTTGCCGGCACAAAGTGAAAATCCAGGTTAAGGGGGTCAGAGGACGGGCTATGCGCCGCTGCGGCACATAGCTTGCCTAATTCAAAATCGGGCCCGAAGTTATATATATATAAACCAGAAAGAAATATTTATACAAGAGAGAATAGGCAGTTTATATGGTTGGAGGGATACAGAAGTGAAAACATCTGCAAATCTGTCAACTTTGGAAGAGCATGTGTAAGGAGATGTAAAATCAACATATCTCTGCCCCTCAAAATGGACGTCATGGTTAAAATCAACTGCAGACAAAAGGAAGCGCAGGAACACAGGGGGTTTGCTATCCATGGTCAGTGGGAGGAGGCATTTTACAAAGGTACATATGAGAAAAAATGGCGGAGGAAAGCCGGCCACTTACTCATGTATCCTGGCCATTTTGCAAATCTAGACATGCACCTATAAAGGCTTCTGTTTTCACCACATTTCAGCTTGGTGGGGGAAATAAAAATCGGGGCATTAAGGGAGATGGGCACAAGGAGCACTTTTGAAATCCTTTTTCATGCCAGGGAGCAGATGTAAATCCAAAAATGGTCAGTTCTGAGTTTACACGTGCATTCCCTATATCAAATGGAGCACATTTGCACAGATTTTTGTCCTGCCCAGAGCATGCCTCTGACATGCTCCCAATGTGCCCCCATGTGGTTTTGACATAGTATGGTTAGCCACGTGTAAATCGTACTTTCTCTAAATATGTGTCTTTGCATGTGAGCCCTGATTTTACACATGGAGATCATGAATAAGGCTTCTAAAATAACCCCCATGGTATACAACAGACCTATACGCATTCTTTAGTATATACTTATCAGGGCAACTCCAGCCTGAATTTCAGGATAGCCACAATAAATAAGCATGAGATATATTTACATAGAGCAGAGGCAGTGTATGCAAATCTGCTTCATACATATTCATTGTGGATGTCCTAGAAACCAGATCTGTTTTGGAAAGTCATGGTAGGGGGTTGTCCACCCCTGAACAACTGTTTTTCTTTCTTTGAATATTGCATTCTTTGACTTTCAAAGACCAAATCCGATTGTAAATTTGACTTATAATCTCATTTTGTTTTCTGAATTAGTTGGATGGCGTGAGAATAGTTCCTCCTGCCCATCCTCATGAAGGAATTCGTATAGCCCAAAGGTCGACAAGAATTCACATTGAAACAGATTTTGGTTTATCGGTCAGTTTTGATGGTATTGAAAATGCAGGTAAAAATGGAACTAGAATAACTATGGCAGAGATTTTCTATACATTAAACATGTACTGGATAAGAAAACAAGAATTTCCAACAGAAAGAAATTCATTGACCATAGTGAACAAAAATAATGAAATCCACTACTGCTCCCCCCCTCCCCCCCAGCTCTGGGGCCCTGCATATTTTGGGAATACCTAATGCAGCCCTAGAGCACCTCTTGAGTAGGAACCAGAGTCACTTAGCAGGGGTTGGCACTCCATACCCTATATCTCTGAGGCCATGATAGGTGGGGGGGGGGGGGGGGAGACTCTCTTTAAGAAACATTTTCATCTCTCTTGCTCTCAGTCCTCAAGCAGTCAATACTGTTGCTCCCAAAACAGCAAGGGCTAATTTTGTAAGGATCCAAGAGCATGCCTAAATGCTAGTATTTCAGTCATTTATGTGCATATGTGACCACATATGCACCTAAATGACCTCTTATAAAATACCGACTTGAGAAAAATATGAGGTTAGTTTTTATGGAATGTACTTTCACTGTGGGCATGCGCATGGGTGTAGTTTGAACACAAAATGTGCAGAACAAACGTGTGCATGGTAATTTATGTGCATATGTGAAATTATAGACACGAACCTTTATACCAGCTGTAAGCACGGTGTAAATGGCCTTGCCTTAACCTAAGGGGCAATATCTGCATGCTAGAATTTTCTAATGAAAAGTAGGTGCCTTCTTTAGAGTATCATGCCTAAGTAGGTGCCTACTCTGACGTGTCACATATGTAGTCTGAATGGCTGCCAAACACAAGGAAGTCATATTGATGAACGAGAATAGTTCTCTAACTCTATCAAATTAGGACAAGTTGTTGTTGTTAAGTGCCGTTGAGTCGGAGTCAACTCATGGTGACCCTCTAGATAGCTATCCTAAATTGTGTTCGGTCTTCAGTCAGGCGGCTCATTGTTCACAGACTGGTACCCGTAGCTGCTGTTATTGTATCGATCCATCTCATTGCTGGCCTTCCTCTTTTGCGTTGACCTTCTATCTTGCCAAGCATGATGTCTTTCTCTAATGATCTCTCTCTTCACATCATGTGTCCAAAGTATGAAAGTCGAAGTCTTGTCATCTGAGCTTCTAAAGAAAGCTTAGGTTTGATCTCCTCTAGTACTGACTGGATTTTTCTTCGGGCAGTCCATGGTATACACAGTATTCGCGCCAGCACCATAATTCAAAGGCATCAATTTTCTTCCTGTCTATCTTTTTCACTGTCCAGCTTTCACATCCATATGATGTTATTGAAAATACCATGACTTGAACAAGACGAATCTTTGTATGGAGAGAGACATCTCTGCTCTTGAGGATCTTATCTAGGTCTTTCATAGCCATTCTGCCAAGAGCAATGCGTCGTTAGATAAAGGAAAGTTCACTTCTACTCCTCAGGTTCTTGAGATCCTTCTCTCCATGCTATCGACTTCATTCTTTACACCCACAAGAAACCAGGCTTCTCCTTCTTTGCTTTGTGTGACTTCTCTTTACATTAGTGGTTAGTCTTTTCTTTTCCAATACACTCTTCTTGTCTCCTGGGTTTCTCAAATCTCTCCAATACTGTGACTCTTCAAGCCCTCGTCAGGAATCTGGGCAGGGGGAGGGGGGATAAGATACTTGCTTCAGGTCAGGGGTGGGAGGTGGTGGAGTTGGAGTTGGAGATGTGGGGTGGGGAGGGGGGCTGACATTGGTTTGGACATCTGTCCCTGTCAGCAGGCACTTATTCGTGCCTGGGGAAGGTGTAAATGCCGACATCCACATACTATTTCCAGACATGGATTCCCTTTCTAAAATTGGGCATCCACATCTGCATGGTGGGCTCTGCTCACACCACCCCCACTCTCCAGCCCCACCACTCCCTCTGGCTCTGTAGACATGTGGGCATGCTTACGTCTACAAAAAGCAGGTTCTGAAATGGCATTGAAATGTGTATTTCATTCTACACATCTCAATGCTGCTTTTTGGATGTGGAAATGCTTCTAAAATAACCCTCATAGTAAATAAGTCCTTTTAATTACTGGACTTTTAAATTTTAGAGTCCTAAATGTTTTGTAAACGTTTCATCCTAAAACCTAGGAATCTAATTGTAATTGAAAATTATCCTAAATTTAGGTACCTAAATTAGAGTGTTTTTTTTAACTGAGCCCTATGATGTCAAGTCAATTTAAGGACAGTAAAGTAGAAACATTTGACACCCAGTCAATAACACGTGTTGGTTTGTTTGAAAGGATACTTTTATTCAATAACTTTGAAAACCTGAGAGCCCGACACAGGCCGTATTTCGTTTTCTACTTCCTCAGAGGATTCAGGTTTGCTGCGAATAATAACCATAAATTGTAATACATTCAGACACATTAAAAATATAAAATCATGTATTCATACATCTATATAAAAAAACTTAAAATCATATTTCATGCATATATAAAAAGACATAAAAACCAATGAGAACCTGAATTTCAATGACCAATAAATAGAATAATGTAAAAACATGTACATACACAAAATTATAAGAATCTAAAACATGAGAATGATAGGTAATATTCATTTTTAAGGTTTTAAATTATTTATGTATTTATTTATTATGTTGATTTTAGTCATTTATTATGTCTTTTGGTCAGCTTGCTCACTCCTGTCTCCCATTAGATTACACATAGCCTTATATATTTATAGTGTTGTGTCATCTTCATACCCCTTCAATACTTTTGTGGTAATGATGACAAAGGATGTTTTAGATTCTTATAATTTTGTGTATATACATGTTTTTACATGGTTTTTATGTCTTTTTATATATGCATGAAATATGATTTTAAGTTTTTTTTATATAGATGCATGAATAGATGATTTTATATTTTTAATGTGTCTGAATGTATTACAATTTATGGTTATTATTCGCAGCAAACCTGAATCCCCTGAGGAAGTAGAAAACGAAACACGGCCTGTGTCGGGCTCTCAGGTTTTCAAAGTTATTGAATAAAAGTATCCTTTCAAACAAACCAACACGTGTTATTGACTGGGTGTCTCTTGAGCAACGTGGTGTGGTGCTTTTCTTGGTGGACCTGATCCGCAAGTAGAAACATTTGTCCATACATCAAACACCACTTGCCTCATTTTACTGTTATAAAATAATTAGGCAACTGCACTTCACAGGGAGCTATGAGTAATGACAGTACTTAGATGTTGCTGATATAAAACCCTTCAAAATGATCTTATCAGAGCAACAACCAAGTGTGTTATATCTAAAAACCTGAAGAGAAATAAATAAATATCAACAAATCTGGAAAGATGTACTCCTTTCTGGAGCTCACAGGAAGTTCAAGATGCATCATTTGTGAGAGGAACAGAATGCAAAAGCACCTGGCTCTGAACCTGGACAGATGAATATTGTGTCTTTTCTGTAACATTAAGGAGAGACAAACCAACGAAGCAAATAGAAAAAGAAGTCCTATAATTTATAACTATGTCCAGAGATATGGAAACTATAAAAGATAATGTATTTGAATGAATGGATGCTTGTGTGTATGTCTGTAAGTGGAGTGCAGAGAACTGATTTTTAACCAGATATCCACTAATCTCAGCGCTGCTGAATATAGTGGCTTAAAGACAGATGGGTATCTTTATCTGCTTATCTTGGTCTTCTATTTTGTGGCCAAGATAAATGGATAAAATGGAGCAGATAGTGGCTAAATATCATCACTATCTGATTAATGATACGTGACAGCCTTGCAACGCCTCTGTTGAGCCTTTCTGTTTGCCGGCCCCAAAGCAAAGGGTTTATATGGTTATATGTAAACCACTAAAGTCCTTTTTAATATTGACTGCTGAGTTCTCAGATCAAAGGAAATGTCAGACACAAGGTTGGTGGCAATCAAAACCACTAAGAGCCATTCGTAGAAAGTTTACCCATAATAAATCAGTGAGAAAAAGATAAGAGGGTCGGAGAAACCTTACAGCATTAGATAAGAAAAAAATATTTTTCAACATTTGTTTCTTAGTTTTGATGGCTCAGATCTGAGGTGGCTTTGCACCTCACAGCTCTGTTTTGTGGACAGTCATTTCCTTCTCAATTTTTTTGTATCCCCCAATGTGAATCTGTTAAGTAGCAGTAGTGGTTTTCTGAATGTTTTGGTTTTTTTTTTACATTTTGGCAGATATTACTCTTCCCAACACGTACAAGAAGAAGGTGGAAGGACTGTGTGGTAACTTTGACGGGAAGTATAAGAATGATTTCACCAAGCCAGATGGAACGCAAGTCAAAAATGTAAATGAATTTGGTGAAAGCTGGAAAGTGCAGAATGGGAAAGCAACATTCAGATTCAGGTAAGCTGGGCTTCTCAGCACAAATCTCATTACAAGCCAAGAGTTCTTGGATCTGATCTCCAAGGCCTTCAAAGAAGTGTGGCTTTTAGGGTACCACAACATATAAATTAATTTGCTTCTTAGATGAAATGCACACAAATATATCCCTTGAATATATACACTGGATATTTTAAAAAGCACTAAAGAAATTCAAAGTTCTTCTCCCATATGTTATTCTTAGAGCCAACGTGTATGCTTTCTCTAAGAGAAGACCGACAGTCCATATCTCTGCCTAGCTAACAGTGAATATTCTTGCATGTTCTGTATGTCAGTATGCTGTTACTATTGCTAATCCAAGAAAAATAAGTGTTATAGATCAGTTTGCTACCATTGCAACACAGTACACCGGGGCGAAAACCCCCCAAAAACCTTTGAATATTATCATTGTGTGTGTGTGAAATATAGCTAGAATTTGCTTGGCCATTGGTGAAATCACCAGCTATTGTAACTTGTGTGACACTCACTTGGACCCGTACTCTGCAGCGAAGTGTCTTATTGAATATTAATGCCTGGATTGGAAACAGGATATTGGGCTTGATGGACCTTTGGGTAATTCTAATGTTCTTATGTCTGTCATCCAATCACTGCTTAAAATCTTCATGCTGAATCCAAACATGTTCTGGCTGTGTCTCTGGTCTCATTCATCTTTTGCTACCTCACTGTCTCACACTCACCGTCTTCATTGTACTGCATGCAACAATATAGTTTTTAGCAACCGTCACTTTTATGTTATCAGTGGCTAAAAGCCCAGTTAATGCCAGTTGCCCAATAACAGACTGAGTAGGCCCCATGTAATATTTTGTATTTTCAAGTGTGGGGTTCCCTACATGTTAATATGCAGAATTAAAGGTCAATAAACAAGAAAATTATGTTTAAAGTTTTTTTGAACCTAACAATGCATTTCCTGACAAACATATCAAAAGCTGACAGTCAGTTCTGTTCAGACTTGAGGAAGGGAGTGTTAGCTCCCACAAGCTATGTATGACGTCAATCTAAAACAAAGGGTCGTCCTACATATTTTCTTTTGTATATGTTTATTTTAAACTTTCTATACCACCTTTCTTTTAGAGGCAAGGTGGTTTACACTTGATAAAATCATTGAAATTAGAAAAGAACGCCATCAGTTTATAGGATAGAGGGAACAGAGGGTAGAACAAATAGTTGTAGCAGGAAAAGGTGCTAGAGAGAGAGAGGGAAGGTTTGTTCTATGTCCCAGGCAGCCTAGGTTTCAGAGGCCTGTGAGAAGAGATGTGTCTTAAGATAAGTTTTGAATAATGGATAGCCAGGTCTAATGTGTGGCCAACTGCATGAGTGGTGCCTGAGATGTTGCTTCGAGGATAAGTCCAATAGAAAGGAAAGGAACACCCTGTTGCAAGCATCAACATGAGTATTGAAGTCACCAACAGTCAGTAGGTCAGGAAAGGAAATAGAGAGTTTGGAGATGGACTGCAGAACTCGATCCCAAGCAGAGGGGTCCAACGACGGACGGCAATATAGTAATAAGAGGTGGAGCTATTTCTGCCTTGGTGGATCTCACGTAAAGGAGAAGTAGATTAAATTAGTTCTAGGGATAATCTAAACATAACCACTAGGCCTCCACCCATTCTAGCACCGTTCTGGTGACAAAGAGCACATCAGATAACCTTCTTTGCTGTCCCTTAGCCAGATCTCAGTTAGGCATAAAAATTCTAGTCCAGAGTCAGTGATAAGATCAGCAATGAGGCCAGTTTTCAATTTAAGAGAACATGAACAGTTGAGCAGGCCAACGAGAAAGAACTCATGTTTGGCAAGATTGAAGATCAATGCAAAAGAGGAAGGCTAGTAATGAGATGGATCGATACAATAACAGCAGTGATGGATCCCATTCTATCAACAATTAGCCACCTGACTGAAGACCAAACACAGTTTAGAACTATTCAAAGGATCGCCATAGTCAGCACCAACTTGACGGCACTTAACAACTACAACATGCATGTTAATGGCCTCTTATAAAATATAAGGGGTTGATATCG
This sequence comes from Ichthyophis bannanicus, assembly GCA_033557465.1. NCBI lineage: Eukaryota > Metazoa > Chordata > Amphibia > Gymnophiona > Ichthyophiidae > Ichthyophis > Ichthyophis bannanicus. Next base: position 485,567,801 of record CM066038.1, on the reverse strand, counting down.
GAATTATTAGTTTGGGAGCTTGGCTGAAGATTGAAAACATGAATTGATGTGGTTGATATCGGAATAATTAATCTGGAAGCTTGGCTGAAGATTGAAGACATGAATTGATGGACTCTTTGTAGCCTATATCAAAGTGTTTATGTTGTTAAAATATTGTATAATACTATCGATGTGATGTGCTATTAAGAGTCTTATTATATGTCATGCTCTCAGGCCTATGGAAGTTTAGGAGGATGGAGGTGCTACTAACAGACCGTTGATGTAATTAGCCTTAGTTTGAATGCCTAATGCCGATTTATGGCTTAAGGTTTCCTGTGGCGTTCTGAGGTCTGTGCTCTCCATTTTCATTGTGCTAAGATTCTAGTGCTACTTTAAGGTTAGTTAGTAGAGCTGTTTTTTTTATTTGTGCAGTACTCTTATAAAATATGACCAGTGTAAAAGCAAGTGCATTGGAATGTACTTTGCCAGTTGTCATAACTGGGAATATGGTCTAGGTGCAGCATTGGTAGAGCTTGCAAGTACATTTGATTATAAAATACCTTAATGTATGTGTATGCTGGCCTATTTAATGCATGTTCATTTCAACCTGCTATGGAACAGGTATAAATGTCCATGCCTGCTTTTGAGATATGATCCTTGCCACTTAAGACAAATAGTCGCTTATGTGCCTATAAAATAGGCATCTGCTTATCCTTGGTGCCTCTCCTGTGTGCTTGGGGGCTATTTCTCCAAATGGGTGAGTTCTGAGCATACCATGAGTCATGAACCTCACTCCTAAGCCAGGGTATGTGAAGTATGATTTCAGTCTTTCAATTTTACTGCTAATGCTTGCCCCTAGGACTTGCATTGTGCCAAAGAGAGCTTCCTTCTGGCGTTCATCAGACGTTAACATATATGGGTAGTTAGTCAAGATGTGACTGGAAGTTCTTCTTCATCAAGCCTGTGGCTCCCAAAACCTCTGTGAGATTCTTCATGACCCAGATTATAGTGCTGTCTGTCTTCTATGTGTCTCGCTGGTTATCAGAATTGAAACCATTATGATGCCAAGCACTGTTCCAAAAGCAGTTTATCAAAGCACAATAAATAAATAGATAAAATTACCTTCATAGCGACAGAAATGATTGGGCAGGGAAGACCTTAATAATTATAATGTTAAGCAGAAATAAGGAAAAGATCAATTATTCTCTCATTCTAGACGAGATACAGCTTCAGATGAAGAGCTAGACACAGAGTTACTGGACACTGGATATCACATCAGCTGTTCACCAAACCAGCTCAAGATGCTTAACGGCAGTTCTTACTGTGGACTCCTTACTGACTCATCTGGTCCTTTTAAAGCTGGGCATCAACACATTGCAGCAGACCCCTATTATTCGTAAGTAAAAGATGTTCTGCATGTCTTCAGTATCTTCCTAGTGAAAACTCCTAAATAAGAACATTTCTTAACTCATGATGTCCCTCAGAATCTCAGTCCTTCTAGCCTTACAAGCTCATCAATGAAATATAAATATATTATTTTTGGCAGGATGTTTTACGAATATGCTTACTCTGTACATGTGTGTGAAATCTACGAATCAGTTACAAATGAATGCTAATAAGCAATTTACTGAACTAACAAGTGTGATTTTTCTATTAGCATTATTATTTTCCTCTTGCTTTAACTATCCATAAAAAGCATAGTTACTCACCTGTAACAGGTGATCTCCAGGAACACAGGAATCAGTCTTCACATATGGGTGACATCCCCGATGGAGCCCACGTGGGAATGTTCCCGAGCGTCCAATAGGAAAGCCTTTGGGAGCATTCCTCTGCGCCTGCGTGCCTGCCTTCCCGCCTTCTCTACTCAGCTGAGTTTGTAGCTGAGAAGAAAGACAAAAAGAACCCTACAACTCCTAGTGGAGGAGGGCAGGTTGTGAAGATGATTCCTGTTGTTCCCGGAGATCACCTGTTACAGATGAGTAACTACAGTATCTCCAGAAACAAGCAGGAATGCAGTCTTCACATATGGGACTCACTAGCTCCCAGATACCAGACTGGTATAGAGGAGAAAGAAGTGTGATCCCTGAGGCAAATACTTGTAGCAGATGAATTTGGAAGAATTGTGGGCTATTGGACTCTATTCCAGAAAGCGTAGTTACTCACCTGTAACAGGTGTTCTCCAGGAGCAGCAGGAATCAGTCCTCACTTATGGGTGACGTCGGCGCCGACGGAGCCCTCGCGGAGCAATTTTCCCCAGCTTTCAAAGAAAGCCTTTGGGAATTGCAGCGCGCATGCGCGGTCGTCTTCCCGCCCGAAGGTGCCATCTTAGCCAGTCAGATGACATAGCTAAAAAAGACAGCATAAAAATTTGCAAAAGAACATAAGCAGACGATTGCAACTCCAAGGGGAGGAGGGAGGGTAGTGAGGACTGATTCCTGCTGCTCCTGGAGAACACCTGTTACAGGTGAGTAACTACGCTTTCTCCAGGACCAAGCAGGAAGTCAGTCCTCACTTATGGGACTCCCAAGCTCAAGGCTACCGGAGACCCTAAGCACAAAAATGAGCTCCCTCTAGCTCAGCAGCACAGAAGGATAGAATCTTCGCTGAATTATCACCCACCGGTAGCCCACATCCGGGATGGAGGGTAGGAGTTGCTCAGACCTCAAAGAGATTACGGAGGACTGCCTGTCCGAAAGCACTGTCCCTACGGGACTCCCTCTCGAGACAGTAATGGACCGCAAAAGTCTGGCTCGAAGACCAAGTAGCGGCCCGGCAGATGTCTGCCAGCGGAACAGAGCGGAGGTAAGCCACTGACGTGGCCTTTGCCCGAACGCAATGAGCCGTGACTCGACTTTCTAAGGCGAGTCCGGCTGCCCCATAAGCCCAAGAGATACAGTCCGCAACCCAGATGGACAGAGTACGCTTGGAGACCGGGAGTCCAAATTTATTGGGGTCAAAAGACACAAAAAGCTGAGCAGCTTTACGGTGCTCCCGCGTACGGTCAAGGTAGAAGTTCAATGCCCTTCTACAGTCCAGGGTATGGAGGACCGTCTCAGCTCGGCTGGAGTGTGGTCTGGGAAAGAAGGTTGGAAGTACCACCTCCTGATTCATGTGAAAAGGGGAGACCACTTTAGGCAGAAACTTTGGGTGAGTCTGTAGGACTACCCTATTCTTGTAGAATCGAGTGTAGGGGGATCAGACACGAGGGCCTGCAATTCACTTACGCGCCTAGCGGAAGTGAGGGCTATCAAGAACAGTGTTTTCCAAGACAGAAAACGGAGAGAACAGGTAGCCATAGGTTCAAAAGGCGGACAGGTGATCCGCTGCAAAACCACATTCAGGTCCCAGTCCGGCGCTGGCGGGCGCAGAGGTGGTTTAAGTAGAAGGAGACCTCGGAGAAACCTCGCTACGAGAGGGTCGTTGGAGAGAGGTCTGCCGTCCACCGGCACATGATGTGCTGAAAGAGCACTGAGGTGAACTTTGACGGAGTTGGACTTAAGTCCCAGATTAGAGAGGTGTAGCAAGTACTGTAAGATCACCGACACCGGGCAGGAGAAGGGATCCTGAGACTGTTGGGAACACCAGATTGCAAAGCGATGCCATTTAAGGGCGTAGCATTTGCGGGTAGAAGGCCGTCGCGAAGCCAAGACGACCTCCTCCAACTCCGCCGGCAAGAGAAGAGGAGCAAGGACTACCCTTTCAGCAGCCAGGCCATGAGGTTGAGAGACCTGAGGTTGGGGTGCAGTAGGGACCCCTGATCCTGAGTGAGGAGATCCGGTTGTACCCCCAGAGGGATTGGATCCTCCACCGCCAGTTGCAGCAGGAGCGGAAACCACGGCTGCCTGGGCCAGCGAGGGGCCACCAGGATCATGAAGGCTTTGTCTCGGAGAACCTTGAAAAGAGTCCGAGAGACTAACGGGATGGGAGGGAAAGCGTACAGAAGGCTCCCCGACCATGAGATCAGAAAAGCGTCCGCCGCAACCCGAAGGGGGTGTGGCTGACGAGAGCAGAAGCGAGGAAGCTGCCGGTTGTGAGGACTGGCAAAGAGATCCACCGTGGGGAGGCCCCACCTGAGGAAGAGCTTCTGAACGATCAAGGGATCCAGACGCCACTCGTGCGGCTGGAGGACCCTGCTGAGTTTGTCCGCCAGGCAGTTTTCTTGGCCCGGGAGATAAACTGCCTTGAGGAGAATGCCGTGACTGACGGCCCAAGAGCAGAGCTTCTGTGCCTCCCGGCAGAGGAGGAAGGAGCCCGTGCCCCCCTGCTTGTTCACGTAGAACATGGCAACTTGATTGTCCGTCTGGACAAGGACGGACTGTTGGGAGGTCAGGTGGGAGAAGGCCCTGAGAGCTAGGCGGATCGCCCTGAGCTCCAGGAAGTTGATCTGCTGAGCAGACTCCCACTTGGTCCAGAGGTCCTGAGTACGTGCCTCTTGGCAATGTGCTCCCCAGCCCAGGAGGGATGCATCGGTGGTCAGCACCCGGGTCGGCTGAGGTGACTGGAAAGGCATTCCCAATATCAGGTTCGGCTGCCGGAGCCACCACCGGATAGACGAGACCAGCGGCTCGGAGACGCGCACAAGGTCTGCTAGGCCGCCTGTGGCTTGTCGCCACTGCCGGCGGAGACACCATTGAGCAGACCGCATATTCAGGCGGGCATTGGGGGTCACATGGACGGTGGAAGCCATATGGCCGAGCAGTCTCAGGAAGCGCCTGGCGGAGACCAGGGGCTGGCTGCGAAAGCGGTCGGCTAGGTCCATGAGCCGCTGAGCCCTGTCGAGCGGTAGGTACGCTCGCGCCTGAGGAGTGTGCAGCCTTGCGCCGATGAACTCGAGATCCTGTGAGGGGAGCAAAGTGGACTTTGCGAAGTTTATGACAAAGCCCAAGTGCTGCAGCAGAGTCACCGTGCGGCACGTGGCGTTGGTGACCTCCTGAGCGGACGCTGCTCTGATGAGCCAGTCGTCGAGGTACGGAAAGACATAGAGGCCGTGAAGCCGGAGATGGGCCGCCACGACCGCGAGACATTTTGTGAAGACTCGCGGTGCGGAGGACAGGCCAAAGGGCAGTACTCTGTACTGGTAATGATTTCCTGCCACCACAAACCTTAGGAATTGGCGGTGGCTTGGGTGGATGAGGATGTGCGTGTAGGCATCCTTTAGATCCAAGGAGCATAGCCAATCTCCCTGCTGGAGGTAGGGCAGAAGGATTCCAAGGGTAAGCATTTTGAACTTCTCCCGCACAAGGAACTTGTTGAGGTTGCGCAAGTCCAGGATGGGTCTGAGGCCTCCTGTTCTCTTTGGTATCAGAAAATACCTTGAATAGAAGCCTTGACCTCTCAGGTGGTATGGCACCGGTTCCACCGCCTGTTCCTGCAGAAGACCTGCTAACTCCTGAAGGAGCAACTCCCTGTGCAGAGGGGGGCGCGGAGGCTCTCCCGGAAAATAGGAGGGAGGGACCTGATGGAAGTGGAGAAGGTAGCCCTCTCGCACGACCTGAAGCACCCAGGCATCTGCGGTGATGCTGGACCACCTGTGGGCGAAGTGAACCAGCCGGCCTCCGGTGCTGGGGGGAACCAGCGGGGGGGGAGAGGCTATGCTGAGCGAGTCAAAAACCCCCACCCTGCTGAGCAGGGGCTGGTGGTGCAGGCTTGGGGACTTGCTGCCTACGGGACCCGTTACCCCGTCCCTTGGCCTGCTGGCCCTGTTGGGGAGCTGCAGGGGCCTGATAATGGGGGTATTGTTTGTAGGCAGCTGCCTTCCTCGGGTAAAAGGACTTTTTTCCCGAGCCCTTCTTTTTCTGGGAAGGGGCGGAGGTCTTCCTAGAAAGCCTGGTCCTGGTGAGAGTCTCAGTCTCAATTTGTGCAGCCTTTTCCGCCATGGGCTTGCCAAAGAGGTTTTCGCCTCGGCAGGGGACATCGACCAACTTGTCCTGTACCCAGGGCTCAAGGTCGGACGACTGAAGCCAAGCCTGTCGGCGGGCACCGATGCCGGCTGCGGCTACTCGAGCCGAGGCTTCAAAGCCATCATAGGCTGCTCGGGACATGAACTTTGAGCATTCCCGAATACCCGTGGACAAGGCTAGGAACCTCCGCAAGGGCTCCTCGGAGAGACCAGCGGAGAATCCGGCTAGCTCTTTAGCCAGATCCCTGAGATACATGCCCATGTATAGCTGGTAAGTCTGGACACGACAGGCGAGCATAGAGCCCTGGAAGCACTTCTTGCCAAGGCCATCCAGGTTACGGGCCTCCCTTCCAGGAGGCACCGAGGAGTGCATCTTCTGGCTCTTAAGACGATGCATGGCCGATTCCACTACCATGGAATGGTGTGGCAGCTGTGCCTTTTGAAAGCCAGGGCTCTTGCGGACTCGATAGATAGAATCGACCCGCTTGCTCAGGACCGGCGAGGAGGCCGGACTCTCCCACATGCGGAAGAGTAGTCGTTCCAGCATAGGAGGAACCGGCACAGTAAAGTGTTCCCTCGCGGGAGAGTCATACTGGAGGGCGTCGAGCTCTTCGGCTCGAGGCTCCTCCTCGGGATCCGCAGGGAAGGCCAAAGCCTTGGCCATATCCCTAACGAAGTCCGAGAACCGGGCATCCTCCGGGGGGGACTGCTTCCGAGGCTCGGACTCCGGAGAGTCCGATGGGACACACCGAGTCCGGAAAGAATCAGGTGACTCTTCCTCCTCAGACTCCCAGACCGACTCCGACGAGGACTCGGTGGGGTCGGCCCGGGCAGGGTGTGGCGCCAGCCGCCCCGACGCCGAGGGAGTCGGCGTCGGCGACCTCGGTCCCGAACGGGAGGCCGAGGGCGACCTCGACCGAGGATCGACTCGAGTTCTCATCGACTCGAGGATCGGCTCGGTCTCCGGGGTCGACTTGGACGTCGACGTCCCGGCGGTCGGGGCAGCGACGCCAGCGAAGCCAGCGAGCAGTGCCCGCTGCTGGTCCATGAAGGCAGACAGTCTGCTCTCCAAGGCCGTCAACCTGAGTCCGAGCTCAGGTGACCCAGCAGCCCCCGACTCGGGCCCCGACGGCGTCGGGCCCGACGTCGGCTGTCGCGGAGGCGAGTCCAGAAGGACTACAGGACTTACCCGGGCAGGCATCTCCGACTCCAGGCGAGGTCGCTTCGGGAGGTGTTCCTTCTCCAAGGACCCGGGGCGGCTGTCGGGGCTATGCGACCTGGCCCTCGCGGAGCCAGGAGCGTCCACCGACGCCGCCCTCGCGGGTTTTTCCTTCCGACGATGGTCCCCGGAGGGAGAACCCCGGTCGGAGGAGCTCCGGCGACGGTCCGAGCTGGAGCCTTTCGACACGGAGGCCTCCGACGAGGTCCGGGTATGGCTGGGGTCAGCGAAGATTCTCTCGCGCTGATGCCGCCGACTTCTCAACGCCTTCGAGGACAGTTTGCTGCAGGGCCCACAGATCAGTTCCTCATGATCCGGGCCCAGGCAGCGGAGGCAAAAGTCGTGTGTGTCGGTTAGTGACATATTTCGGTCACACCGACCACACCGCTTAAAGCCACTGGCAGCCATCGGGGGAAAAAGGGCCCCTGCGAGGTCAAAGGACCGGGCTGCCAGGGAAAACGAAAACGAAAGCTGACTAAGTCAGAAAAAACCGAAAAAACGGAAGAGGACTCGAGACCGGCGTCGCGAGTCCGGGCGGGAAAACGATCGGCGTCGAACCGAAAGAAAAAAGTATAAAATAAAGAGGAAAATCAACTTTTTCGCGGGGACAAGACGGGGACGTCTGTAGGGCTCCGCGGAAAAAAGAAGACTGGCTAAGATGGCACCTTCGGGCGGGAAGACGACCGCGCATGCGCGCTGCAATTCCCAAAGGCTTTCTTTGAAAGCTGGGGAAAATTGCTCCGCGAGGGCTCCGTCGGCGCCGACGTCACCCATAAGTGAGGACTGACTTCCTGCTTGGTCCTGGAGAAGCTGATACTTCCTTGATGATAGTCTGGTATCCTGCAGTAGTAAGGGACAAGAGGGTAGGAGTTGAGTTTAAGTCCCAAATAGGTGCTGGAGTACGGCCTGGCCAAAGACAGAATTCCTACAGGAATCTTTGTCCAGACAATTGTGGGCAGCAAAAGTATGAATGGAGGACCAGGCAGCTGTAGGGCAGATATCTTCAATGGCTACTGAATGGAGATTATTTATTTATTTGTGCTTATTTACTTCCTTTCGTGAATCAAAGCAGTTTACAGAGAACGCGAAGAAATGAAATTACATATAACAAGTTGGCATTAACAAAATTATACATGTAACCTTGTGAACAAGGAGTGAAGGGGATTAAAGGAAAAAACAACTTAACACAGCAAACTAATGATTTCAGCAATTACTATATACAGGGAACGAAGCATGTTTTCAATACATTGTTCTTAAAACCGCCTTGTAATGTGAATAGGGCTATTTATTTATTTTTATTTATTTATTTATTTAGCTGTATTTATATCCCGCTTTTCACCGGGTCAAAGCGGTCAATTGGGAGATACATTTAACACGAGGGGATATGACACACACATGCTAATACTTACAGGGAACATGGGCTATTGATTTACTTGGAAAATTTTGAACCAGGTGATTAGTTCGCCGAAGTGTTCGTTGAAAAGAAATGTTTTTAGAAATATACAGAAAAAATTTGGATCGTTAGTGTCTCTTATTGAGGTGGGAAGTGAATTCCATAAGCGTGAAGAATAAAGGAAGAAAACTCTCTTGGATGTAGATGAGTTGCAGCTCCTGAATTCAGTGGGTACTTCGAGCAAAATTTTTATTGTTACTTCTTCGAGGTCTGTTTTCCGGGGTGATTCGTATAAGGGCCTTCAGGCAAGTGGATGATTCAGTTTGAAGGGACTTGAATATATTGTAAATAGCTATGAATTTTATTCTACTCTCAATTGGTAGCCAGTAGAGATGTTTTAATGTCGGTGTTATGTGATCTTTGATTGGGACTTGAGAAATTACACTAGCCGCTGTATTTTGAGCTAGCTGAAGGCGGCGGATGGTTTGCTTTGGGAGGCCCAATAGTACGGCATTACAGAAATCTAAGTGCGGGAAGATCATTGCCTGGGCTGCTGTTCTGAAGTCACTTGTGGAGAGGAGAGGTCTTAAATGTTGAAGCATCTTTAGCTTAGTGTAGATGGCCTTTGTTACGTTGCTCACATGCTTGGTGAAATTGAGCTGATGATCTAGTGTGACATCCAAGTATCTCATCTCTTTTTTAACTTGGATGCTTGCTTCTTTTATCTTAATTGATTCTGGTGGAATGAAGGAGTTGTCTTTTGTAATGAATAGGATTTCTGTTTTTTAAGATTTGCATGAAGGTTGTGTTCTATCAACCATGTATTAATGTTATTGAAACATTCCTCTATCTTTTCTAAGTTTGGCTGTTTGGTGTTGATTTGGGTGTATAGCATAATATCACTGGCGTATAGGTAATGCCATGACTTTTGATTATGCTGCAGATAGGTTGAACGTATAAGTTAAAAAGAAGTGCTGATAACGCAGAACCTTGGGGTATGCATTTCTTTTGGTAGAATGGGCTTGACATACTATTACCCATTTTTACTTGAATGGTTTGGTTTGAAAGGTAGGACGTAAACCATAACAATACTTTATCTTTAAAGCTACGGATGTTGCCATAGCACACACATTATGAGCAGTGACATGACCCTCCAATGAGAGTCTTGCTTGTGCATAAGCAAATGTGATGCAATCTGCTATTCATATAGATAGAGTACGCTTCATCACCAGTAGACCCAGGTAACTAGGATCGAAGGAGAATTGTGAAAATCTTCTGTAATCTTTAGTTCTATCCAAGTAGTAGGCCAGCGCTCGCTTGCAGTCTAAGGTTTGTAGCACTGCTTCAGCCTGAGACGTATGTGGTCTACAGAAGAAAGTCGGGAGGATTACTGACTGGCATAGATGGAAGGAGGAAACCATCTTCGGTAGAAAATGCGGGAGGGTTCGCAGAACCATCTTGTCATGGTGAAATCAAGTATTGGGCGGATTCGCCACTAGAGCTTACAGCTCGTTGATGCGGTGAGCTAAAGTGAGGGCAATAAGGAAGATGACCTAAGATAGAAACTTTAGTGACGTGTTGGCTAAAGGTTTGAAAGGTGGCTTTAGAAGTTGAACCAGAACCTCATTCAGATCCCAGACCACCTGAGGTGACATAAGGCGAGTAAGAAGGCTAGTATCTCTTCTTTTTAGAATAAAAAGATTTCTTGGGAAGGTCTTTCTTTTGGATAGGTCAGCTGTCATCCTGGAAAGGCGTTTTAGGGTGAGATCTTTCAATCTCCCCTGCTTTCTCCCTCCAATCCTTGCCAAAAAGGTTTTTGCCAGTACATGGTATGTTGGCCAGTTTATCCTGGACCCATTACTCGATGTCTGAGGCCTGGATTGGCCACTGTTGGAAACAGGATACTGGGCTTGATGGATCTTTGGTCTGATCCAGTATAGCATATCTTACGTTCTCAAAAGGTAGCAGTTTCTTCTTTTATGTCCTAGGATGCTGTAAATAGGAGCTTCTTTTGTGCTCTGATACTTATGTAAATGTCTTGTAATATTTCAAGATCTGGGATGTTTTCTCTGAAGCTTCTCAGCTTTCAACAATCCTTACCTACAAGACAGTAGTGGCGTTCTCTACTGCTTGAACTGAGAATCTGCTATAATGTATTTGGACTTTCACTGTGCTACTGGACTGCCATCTTCCCTAATTTCTTTTTCCTTTTCTAATGTTTGAACTCAGCAATTTATATAGCTCTTCCCTCAATATTGTGGGCAATTTCTATGCCTCTGTAATAATTTTCCTTGTGGAATTTGATGCTTTTTCTCCTTTCTCAGTGTGTTGGAGACTTACTGTTTCTTCTTAAGGCTGTGTAGCTTATGGTGTAAACTTTGAAATCCATAAAGAAAAAGTTTTTAAAAAGATATGCTAAGTTGTAATTCACCCACATATGCCAAAATGTGTACCACTTTTGCCCCATGTTGGGGGCACAGTAAATTGTGCTTTGTATGTGTTAAAGCCCCTTAATCCATGCACTAAGTTTAGTGCATAGGCCTCAAAATGTAATAAAAAGACTACCATGGGAACTGGATCTTTTCTTCAATGCCTTTATTTTTCCCATAGGAACTGCATCTTTGACCTGTGTACAGATACTGAAAACACAGCCATGTTGTGCAGTAATCTAGGTGAATATGCATTAACTTGCCAAGAGGCTGGGATCACTATAGGAGACTGGAGAAAGAACAGCAGATGTGGTAAGAAGATTATGACCTTGATTAATCACTTTATTTTTGTGGCAAGTGTGTGGTGGAACATTGTGCTCCTAATATACGAGTGTGCATACGAACTCTCTCTGTACATATAGCCTCTGAAGAGAAGGAGGCCTTTATCTGATATCATTTTAAAGATCTGGGGAGGGGGGGTGGGTATAAGCCAGAAAGTTTCAGACAAATTTTCATTTTATTCATGAATTGTTACCAGTTTTGGCGGGAGGGGGGTGTTATTCACCCATTTGTACTTTAATAGGGGATTTTTACTGCACATTAACATGATCAATTGTGGACAAACTGATGAATTAAGACATGATAAGTTAATTACTGCATATTAAGTTATTTTAGTGCACATTAAGGGCCCTTTTTGCTAACACTTAGCTTGAGCTACAACCCATAGGAATAAAATGAGCTGTACAGCAGATAGCTTGAGCTAAGTGTTAGTAAAAAGGACCTTAAAAGTTTTAAGGCGCTCTAATGAACCAAAGGTACGCCCTTTGTTTTTTAAACTTTCCGTTTATTTCTTAAACAGAGATGCCCTGCCCTCCTAACAGCAGATACAGCACATGCATGAGTGCCTGTCCTGCCTCATGCGGTAATCTGGCCGCTGCCTCGGACTGTGGCATGCCTTGTCTGGAAGGCTGTGAATGTCTCCCCGGATATGTTCTCAGCGGCTTCGACTGTGTGCCCTACAAAGAGTGTGGCTGTACTTACCTCAACAAATACTACAAGGTATCCAAAATTCAGGAAATGCATGTTAGCCAACCAAAACAAACTTGCAGTGCTAGGGGCTCCCTCTGATTTACCAGCTTTGGCTTTTCCTAGCAGGACATTTGCCTGGAACGTTTCAGCCAGACTGTAAAGGCTAAGTACACCATTCACTCTTCTGTCTAAATATTCCTGTTGTGCAACTTGATGCAGGTAGAACTTCCAAATAAGATCATTTGTCCAAGGAATTGAGCCAGTCAAAAAGGCAGATGGCATGTAAGCTACTGGACGCTTTCTCTATTAAACCTCCATTCCTGTCCTTGTATAGTGTTAGTTTGACATTCAGTCATGCAGGCCTTAGAATGAAACTGGGTTTTACGGTCTTTCACTTCCAGCGGGGTAGTTGAGTGGTGGAATAATTTATGGTTAGAGCAGCAGACTGAGAATTTTGCTGCTGCTCCTTGCGATCTTGGGCAAATCATTAACCCTCCACTGCCTCAGGTACAAACTGAGGGGCCCTTTGTCTAAAGTACAGTAATGGTTACTGCGGGCTTTAGTGTGCCGAGGGCCCACATTAACTGCTACATGTAGTAAAGTCAGTCAATGTGGTAAAATTCCTGCGCCAACAGCTCTTAGTGCTCTGGGGTGGGATCAAGGCACAGTGGGCATGTTGGTTGGTGACAGCTAGTTCGTGGGATGCTGCTGTGCGCTTAGCTGTCACGATTGCTGGTACTGCAGCTGCTCTTGACGCCACCTTGAGAGGCAGCAGTCTGGTCGTGCTGCTGCTTCCCAGCACCAATCGTTCCCCACCAAGCACTGATCTCCTCCCAAGCATCCTGCATCTACAGCCTACTCTCCCTCCAGGAAAAGAATCAACAACTCTCCAGCCCTTCTCCAAATGCCCTCCAAAAAAGGTCCTCCCAACCTGATAGTCTCATGGTACTATTGCTAAGGGTCAGATCCGCCATTTGAACAACCTCCACAGTCTTCACAGGAGTGGAGAAGGGCTGCTCTTTTCCTGATGCCCACTAGGCCACCAGGGATCCCCCGGGTAAGACCTGAGCGTGGGTCGGGAGTGGCAGGAAGGGAGCCTTGGGGAGCCATTTTTTGAGGGAAAGGGTTCAGAGGAAGCCCAGAGAGTTGTCAGTTCTTTTCACGGAGGAGGGGGGGGGGGGGATGCTGTAGAGAGGATGTTTGGGGAGGGATTCTGCTTGGCGGAAACCTGTGCTTGGTGGGGGGGGGGGGGGCAATCGGTGCTTGGGAAGGGATTGTTCCTGGGGAGATGAGGAGCTGCTGTAGCCACTTGTCTTCAGCACACTTGCAGAGATGGACCCGCATTCCCTGCCTTGGCAGCTAGTATGGATGTTCTTGCGCTATCTGCTGAGGCAGAAAATGCGGCTCCAGTGTGGTAAATGTTTAGTGTGCACAGTAAATGCACTGCAGATCCTGGGCACGCCGCTCGCATTTAACACACAGGGTTTGAACGTTCAGCACCTTAACATTTGCCGTTCAGGTGTGAGAAAGGCAACTACTTACTGTGCTTTGGTGAAAGGACACTTAGACTGTAAGCCCTCTGGAACAGGGAAATACCTACTGAGCCTCAATGTAACTTGCCTTGCAGTAGCTGTGAACTAAACCCAACATCCCGTTTCCCTACGAAATCCACATTGCAGAGACTGAAATTCCCTAAGGCGGGTTATTTACTTATTTAAAAGCAGCAGATTTCTCCTGCTTCTTAGTACTTCCACCGCAATCGGAATCAGGGCTGGGATCTGGCACCATCAGCCTTCATTTGTAACTAACCAGGGATGTGTTCCTGATTTATATCTTCCCCCCTCCTCTGGCACAACTAGTCTAGTCCTTGCAGTGATTGTCCCAAGACAGTGGCCCTGCACCAGGCCTCCCTCTGGAGTCTGCAATATCATGGTCCCTGAATCTGGCCACTAGGTCTCACCCGTAAGCAATGACACCTCCTCCCTCCTCCCAGGTACTACAAACCACCCCTTATACTTTCCACAGTCTCTGTCCACCCCAGGAGTGGAAGAGTCCTGAGTCAAAGCCACCTCATGCAGACTTCAAAGACAAATGTCACCACAGAACAAACTAGAAACTAGTACAGTAAATAGTTACTTTAAAGAGATTACAGTCAATGTGGATAGCTGAAGCACAGAGAGATTAAGGGCCTTACTCAAAATCATAAAATATGCAAGAGCAAAAATATTACTTAAACTCGGGCCTTCTCATTTCCAAACCATTACTCTTACCCATTAGATGATTCACACTAGTACACAAAGCTCATGATTTAAGCTCTTTTAAAAGGGTTCAAAAATATTACAAAAAACATCATCTTGCATGTTTGTAATTTGTTTTTGTTAACAATGACAGAAGATGCACTGCTTTCTGTAATCAAGGGCACCAGAGAGAGGCAGAAAGTGCAGGTGAATATTTTCGTTTGCTTTTCCTAGATACTAGGGGCCCGATTTTCGAAGGCCTTTACATGGGTAACATCCCTAGTTATCCAGAATGGGTGCTACATGGGTAACATCCCTAGTTATCCAGAATGGGTGTTACATGGGTAACATCCCTAGTTATCCAGAATGGGTCCTACATGGGTAACATCCCTAGTTATCCAGAATGGGTGTTACATGGGTAGTGCCCTTTGAAAATCCCAGATATGTCCCTAACACGCCCAGATGCTATCCGCATAGCAACGGGACTTGTTGGGGGCGTTCCAGGGCGGAGCGGAGGCAGGCCATGGTGCTATCCATGTAGCACCGATTTTTGATGCTACACGGTCAGCGCTCTGAGCCTTAAAGATAGGCAAGGTGTTCCCATGCCTAAGGCGCTGGGGCTAACCGTGTAGCATCGAAAATCAGTGCTACACGGGTAGCTCCTTTGGCTATCTGATTCTGTGGCAACACAGATTTTCGATGCCGGGGCTGCATATGACTCTGGCATGGAAAATCTGGGTTAGGCGGGAGGTGGGCGGGCTATGCGCCAACGTGGCACTGCATTACGAACTGCAGGCAATAAAGTCCTTCCAAGACCAGAAATATGTAAATTTATATTTGTTCATTTTGCAGTGAAGACCTCTGAGATAAAAGCATTTGTTGGAAACTAGAACAGAGCCTTTGTGAGATCTTCTAATAGGACCAATATAAAAAAGATACAGTAGATAGGCCTCTTCTGTAGAAATTAATATGCAACACTTAGGAAACACAAGACTTTTTACCACCATATTCTATGAGTACAATTAATGTGAAATTATTGTTGGTTTACTTAATTATTCACCAAAATGTATGGTCTGAAAGCAAGTTTGGCATTAGTAGGACTCTCTGCAAATGAATTCAAATTCAAAGACCAAACTCGGTAGCATCCTCGTTGAAGCCACATGTAGTAACAATGACAATAGTTGTTGCCATTAATCAACAAACTCTGGAACATAACTACTAATGTGGGTTATTATTACCATGTCATCATCTGCTTCTTTTCACAAAAACTACGGACCTTGTGCTGAAGATCTATATTCC
Organism: Ichthyophis bannanicus; assembly: GCA_033557465.1. Taxonomy (NCBI): domain Eukaryota; kingdom Metazoa; phylum Chordata; class Amphibia; order Gymnophiona; family Ichthyophiidae; genus Ichthyophis; species Ichthyophis bannanicus. The sequence continues at coordinate 485,552,317 of CM066038.1, read as the reverse complement.
TTTTTCCTAAACCTACCCAATATTTTTTTCTTATGGATTTAAATATGAAAGACTTCATTCCTTAAATATAATGTGCACCAAGTGTTCTCACCAGGAGATTTCATTTTTGTATTACTCTTTATAAGGCTGGAGAACGTTTTACCACAGACGACTGTTCTCAGACATGCGTCTGTACAGAAAGTTCCACCGTCAACTGTCAGAGAACTCAGTGCGCAGCTGAAGAAATCTGCACCATCGCAAATCTCACACGTGGCTGCTATATACGTAAGTCCAGCCAACATGGTAGAGGTCTAACAGCCATACTGGCGCTAGGAAAACATGGACAGGTCTAACGATGATGATGGGGCTACCTGAGCTTTCAAGAGAGTATGGGTTCCCCAGGTGTCCAAAGAAAAGGTCTAGACATGGCCTCGAAAGCTTGTTCCCATTATCACCTTTGGAAAGTTGTTATGCCGGCACAAAGAAAGGTGTTGCAGCTTACAAAAAATAAAGCCCCAGCTGACAAATGCCATCTTGTGTTGTATTACCAGAGCTTCAGATATTTCTACTGCTCAGAGGAAGATATGAAAGCGAGGAAACATTCATTTCTATGAAGAATAGACCCCAGAGCGGGAAGTTAACTAGACAGTGTTGCCTGGATAACCTTTTACAAATACTCAGCCCATATCTGTGCAGTGTAAATTCATTTAGATAAAATTAAGCAGATAAAGGTGTCCAGATAGCTTTAGGGTGGCTGTTTGTCTGCTCAGTTATCTGGCTAAATCTGTCCAACCAGTGCTGAGCACTGAGCGCTGAGTGTACAATGTGAAACCGGACCCTGAGAACACCCCCAGCGTAGCCTCTTTTTATCTGGGTAAACTCAGTATGAGCTATGGCTTGTCCACATCCACACACAATTTTACCAGTTAGCAGGGGGGGAAATTTTAATCATGAACGTTTGTCTGGCTAACTCAGGCAAACCTTTGAAGTACTGATGTCTTTGTGTCTTTGCCAAACAAATGATGAAGTTGGAGATTAAATCAGAATTGTATTTATTTTTGTGGGAAGCTTAATCCTCACTGTTTGGCAGGTCAAAACAGTTTCAGATCTTCAAAGGTATTCAAGGGCAGGGTATGAAGAGCAGCTTCCCCGGGACTGTAGGCCAAGGAAGGGTCCTCGGCTCACGGTTCACACTCCACCTATGTATTCATTCTCATTGAAGGTTTAGGTCATTTATATTATATATGGTATGGGAATTTGCAGTGTTATCATGCAGAAAAAAATGTGTTATTGTAAATGGTAAAGTGGAGGACTGGAGAGAGGCACATGTGGTCCCTTTACATAAAAGCAAAAGTAAGGATGTGGTTGAAAACTACAGGCTGGTTAGTCTAACCTCTGTGGTGAGTAAATTATTGGAAACGCTACTGAAAGAGAAAATAATGAGGTTAGTGGAGTCCAACGGATTACAATATCAGTGCAGCATAGATTCACCAGAGGCAGGTCTTGTCAGACAAATCTAATTGATTTCTTTGAATGGGTGACCAGGGAGTTGGACCGGGGGAGAGCCCTAGATGTGGTATATTTAGATTTCAGTAGCCTTTGATACCGTTCCGCACAGGAGACATAAACAAACTGAGCACCCTAGGGATGGAACCTAAAGCTACTGATTGGGTTAGAAATTGGTTGAGTGGGAGGCAACAAAGGGTACAGGTAAATGGAGCTCACTCTGAGGAGAAGGAAGTTACCAGTGGTGTGCCCCAAGGATCTGTTCTTAGTCTGATTCTTTTTAACATCTTTGTTAGTGATATTGCGGAAGGGCTGTCAGGTAAGGTTTGCCTGTTGGTGGATGATACCAAAATATGCAATAGAGTAGACACCCAAGAAGAAATAAATAACATTAGGAGGGATCTAGCTAAGCTTGAAGAATGGTTGAGAATTTGGCAGCTGAGATTTAATGCTAAAAACTGCAAGGTCATGCATTCAGGCTGCAATAATCCAAGGGAGTGGTACAGTGTTGGGGGTGAAGTACTTCTGTCCACAAAAGAAGAGCAGGGCCTGGGCATGATGGTGCCTGATGATCTTAAAGTAGCTAAACAGGTAGAAAAGGTGACAGCGAAAGATAGAAAGAGGCTTGGGTACATAGGGATGGGAAATGGCCAGTAGTAGACAGGAGATGATGGTGCCTCTGGTGTGACCTCATTTGGAGTATTGTGTGCAATTCTGGGGACCGCAACTTCAAAAGGATATAAACAGGTTGGAGTTGGTGCAGAGCGTGGCTACTAAAATGGTTAGTGTCCTTTGTTATAAAGTATATGAGGGTAGACTTAAGGATGTTAATACGTATATGTTACAGGAAAGGCGGGATAGAGGAGATATGATAGAGATGTTTAAATACCTCCGTGGCATAAATGCACAGGAGGAAAGCCTCTTTCAAGTGAAAGCAAGCTCTGCTCAGAGAGGACATAGGATGAGGGTGAACGGGCATAGACTAGGGAGTAATATGCGGAAATATTTCTTTACGGAAATAGTGGTAGATGCGTGGAATAGTCTCCCAGTGGAGGTGGTAGAGATGAGGAAAGTAACTGAATTCAAAAAAGCATGGGACAAACACAGAGGATCTCCAAAGGAAAAAAGGGGACTGTTGTAGTAGTTGATATGGAAGGACAGACTAGATAGACCATGTGGTCTTTTTCTGCCGTCATGTTTGTATGTATGGAAAAAAGTAAGAGTGTTAGAAACATTGGAAATGTGAAGCACATGACTGAGACACCGAGTGGTCAAAAACCGATGGAATTCATACTTTCAGTCAATTGGATATGGAGAACTGGTACAAGGGAAATATAACATACTAAGGCCCCTCCTTACCAAACTGTGTTAAGGTTTTGCAGTAGCCACATGACAATAACTAAAATTAAAAGCACTGTAACTGCAAACATCTGTGCTAACAGCTGGGATATTCTCAGCATTTCTGAAAGGACTGTCATGCGGAAAACACAGAGAAAAGTTTGAGATAGTGTTAAATGCTCTCTGTTATCCGCCATGCTAACCGGTACCACACTAGCTGTACAGTACGGCCACCTCTAATTCCATCTCCTAAAATGGAATTTTCTGCATTAGCTGTGCAACGTGGGAATTAATATGCATGAACACTGGATGAACTCTAGCGCAGGCCCATGCTGTCGGCCCACGGTAGACCCCATCTTAAACAGCTAACAGAGCTTAGCATATAGGGGCCTAATTGAAGATGGAATCTCACCTACAGCACCGTATAAACGTATATGGAAGAGAATAAATAAATCATGCTAGCACACTTTGATATGGGCTTAATTGTGTTTGTTTTCAGCCGGCCCCTGCCTGGAAAATCCATGTGAAAATGGAGGTGTGTGTATTGAAAACACTACTGAAGCAGAAAACAAAAGCATGCACTGTCAATGCCCCGAGACACACTATGGTGTTTTCTGTGAGGCTGAAAAGACAAAAGGTAAATTATTATTACCATTTCTGTTGCTTATCACATTAGGAAAACAACAAAAGTTGCCCAGGAATTTCATCAAGCTGATTGGTTCAGTAAGGGGGTTATTTTAGAAGCCCTATTTTCATTTGTACATTTGAAACTAACTGTTCACAAGTGCATAGTACATTCATGTCCAAAATACCATTTTAGAAAGGCCAAACATTACACGTCTGCCCCAGTGACACACAAGTTACATGAGGAAGCATCAGAGGCCTGGTTCGAATGGAGTAGAAAAAAACACGTATTATCTCCTACTTCATATAGGGGCTGCACGTGGCTGACGGAAATTCCCCAAGTCTGTATTTATAACTGCCCCTGGGCATGTTTAGTTTTTAAAAAGTGCTTATTTCAGCCAGTCCTTTAAAGGACAGATTAAGGAGAACATCCCCCTTAAACCCCCAAAGTTTATTTCGCCCTTCACATGTTACTTCGGCAGACACTGACCCACCTAAAATTGATGACGGGCGGATACATATGTGTTGTATGTGCATGTTCTGAAATTCTAGCACTTACATGTGCAGTTGCCGGGGGTTCCCTCATATATATATTTCCCACATATACAGGGTGCCCCAAAAAAAGTGAGAACATCTCGTAAATTAAAAGCTTACATAGTTTACTTATTTACCTTTTTTAGCTATATAACGTCTTTATTTCGACAATTTCTGGTCGCCATCTTTTTTTTTTAATTTGTCAATTACGTGTGGACTTGCATTTCCTGGTTTTGCTGTAACACACACGTCTACGGTGAGGGGTGGAGATATGTCAATTTTACATTGGATTTACGCATGCCCACCTTCACCTTTAAAACTGATATAGAATTGCAGATGTTTTCACTTCAACGGCACTGCAGCCACATGAAAGCTGTTTCTAAAATGTGCCTTCACGTCAGGCAAGAATCAAGTCTTCAAAGTTTACAAAAGACATTTCAATGAGCGGCATCAATCGGGGGGTTACACACTTCACCAAGGCAGATTTTAGAGCCCATGAAATTTGAAGATACAGTGAGAGAGTTTAATGGTTAGAAAATATTAATCATGTTTCTATTACTTTTTCTGTTGCATAACCCTAATCATGTTACACTGGCAGGGCAGAACTTTAATTGTCCAGATGCAGTCAACAGCCTAGAGGTTAAAGCGATAAGTGTTGTGTTTGTAGGTAAAAGAAATGGTTAAAAAAGGCAGACAATACCCTATAAAACAAGGTCTTTCCAAAACAGCAATGAAAAGTTACAGGATTTGATTTACAAGGTCCATTTCGACACTTCCCTTTCACATCTAGAGCCATCTGAAATTTGTGGTTCATAATTTCCAGAGATCCTAGTCTAGCCTGGCTGGTTGACAAATGTATACTTATGTGACCAGGATTGTACAAGAACATATGCCGTGCTTAAGCAGTGCAATGAATTGCAGGATGTGTGGCTAACCTCTGTTTTTTTAACTAAAAGGTCCTTTTAATCCAACCATCTATATCGTCGTGGGTACTGTGCTTGCAGTCATCGTCCTCTGTACGATCACATCACTGGTTATATGGCGATGCAGTTCCAGGTAGCGAATCATCTAGATATGCATGATATTTTGAAAATATGTTTTACGCACAAAGTTACACAGATATCTGGTGCTTTGCTATCAGTTCAGAGTGGCAAATCATCACATCCAGAGCAGAAATAGAAAAGGTACAGAGAAGGGCAACCAAAATGACCAAGGGGATGGAGAGATACCCCTATGAGGACAGGATTAGGTTCGGGCTCTTAAGCTTGGAGAAGAGACGGCTGGGGGGAGATATGATAGAGGTCTATAAAACAATAAGCAGAACAGAATGAGTAAAGCATAAATACTAGGGGACATGCAATGAGGCTCCAAAGTGGTACATTTAAGACTAATTGGAGAAAATATTTTTTCACTCGATGCATAATCAAACTCTGGAATTCACGGACAGAAGATGTAGTAAAAACTATTAGTGTAGCTGGATTTAAAAAAGGTTTGGACACGTTCATAGTAGAAAAGTCCATAAACATTGTTAAACTGGACTGGGGAAATCCACTGCTTACCCCGGAATAAGCAGCATGGAATCTGTCTACCTTTTGGGATCTTGGATTAGCCACTGTCGGAAACAGAATACTAGGCTTGATGGAGCCTTGGTCTGAGCCAGTCTGTGGCATTTCTTATGCTCTTAGAGGGGACACTGCTTAGATTCTTTCTGACTTGAGCTTTCTGAAGAATTAGCTTTATTAACATTACCCACCTTCATTGGTTGTCAGTTGTAGGAAGGGTTGGATTTAAAATCCTTCTAATGAGGTTTTGTGTGCTACATGGTTGTGCCCTCTCTTCTCAGAGATAATTAATTACCGTACACCATTCTTCTCACCTCTTGCACTCTGTAGACAAACAGATTTTGAATGTCCCTCCTCACAAATAAGTTTGACAACTATGCAGGCGAGAGCTTGTTCTGTTCAAGGCTTCATTTTGTGGATTACCCTACTTCAGGATTTGAGACTAGAGACTGATATTTTGAAGTTTAGAAAGTTAAGACCCTACTGTTTTATGAGGCCTATGGTGCAGAATAAAGGGGATTTTTATTTTATTATGTGTGAGGGTCTGGGAATGGTTTTATGTGTTTTTGTATTGTGACTTTTGATGATATATGTTGTTCTGTACGTCACCTGAGTAGAAATTCTTTCAGACTGATCTCTAAAAAGAATTAACTAAATACATAAGTAAACATGCTCTATTGCATTAGAGCACATCAGCACTACTAGGAGGTAATTTTATAATGTTATTGGCATGTGTTTCTCTGGGAACAAGAGGATGTCAGTCCTCGCATATGGGTGATGTCAGTGCTGACAGAGTTCGTGCTGAAGCGTCTCTCCAGCTTTCAAAGAAAGCCTTTGCGAGATGCACCATGCATGCGTGGTCCCCTTCCCACCCAAGAGTGCCATCTTGCCTCAGTCTCCTTTTTTCTGTGGAACCCTCTGGCCATTTGTCCAGTTTCCCACAGAAAAAGTGTGATTTTTAAAATCGTTTTGTCCGGTTTGTGTACCGGCTCCTTTCCTGCCTCTGAGCCAGATCGTCTCAGTGTCGCTCCTCGGGTTCATTCCTTTGATTTGTTTTTTCCATCGAGGCTCATCCTCGACCAGCATTCACGCCCTTTTTAAACTGAGGGCCTCGGACCCCTGCCTGGCAGTGGGGACCCCCTTTCTTTGATGGCCTCCAGTGGCTTCAAAAAGTGTGACAGATGCAGTAAAATGATGTCTATCACTGACTCTCATGACTGCTGCCTTCGGTGCCTTGGCCTGAAACATAATGATGTGGACTGCAGACTCTGCAGAACTATGACCTCAAAGGCCCTTTGGAACCGTCATCAGCAGCAAGAGAAATTGTTTCAGAAATCCGACTCCATGCTGGAGTCTCTAGTGACACCCCACTCCAAGGCTTCCTCTGGTACCTCGGCGCACCTCAAGGCCCAGGCCACCTCAGAGTCCCACGGTTGTGGTTACTCGAGCGGAAATCCCCGGAGGTGGAACACAAGAAGCAGAAGTCTTCCAACACCTCCTAGGAGACCGGGTCTGGAAAGATGGGTAAATCCCATTCCAGGCACTGCAATCCCTGGCGAGAGTCAGAGGAATCAGAGTGGGAGTGGCCCCTCAAGCAGCCCTGGAAGGAGTCACTGGTATCCACCGACCGGCCTCGGACCCCAGAAGCCATCATTGTCAAGGACTCTCCTTCGACAGACAGCACCAGACCCAAAATCTCGCTGTCTGCGCCAAAGGCTGCAGAGCCAACTGGCATGAAGACCAGGATGGCGGCCTTAGAGCGCAGTATCTCTGCCCTCATGAGGACTGTTGTAGTTGGTATGGAAGGACAGACTAGATAGGCCATGTGGTCTTTTTCTGTCATCATATTTCTATGTTTCTATGTTTCATGGCCATGCTGCAGGCAATTATGTCTGGCTTGACTGGTTCATCCACCCTGACGATGGGACCCTCGACATCGAGGTCTTCACTGGACATCAAGACGATCCTCGAAAGGCAACGGATGAGATCCCGGTCCTCAGATCACTGCTCCTCCCTGGCAAGTGCACATGGCTCAGACCGAAGGTCCTCCGGAGGTCCCAGGCCCCATAGCCCGGACCTCGGCTGCAGTGACCAGGAAGCCTCGGAGTCAACCTCTGACTTCCAGTATGAGTGGGAGACCGAGGATGAGGAATCCTCAGACACCCAGCTACATTGGGATTTGCCCTCGGACCCATCCCCCCTGGCATCCCAATGCCACTCCCTGCCTGAGGACATAGCTTTCCTTGACTTTGTGCGGGATATGGTGAAAGCCCTTGCCATTGAGACCGAGGCAGAGGAGGACCCTCGCACTGAGGAACTGGAGATTTTCCAATATGAGGTCCCTCCAAAGGAGGCCCTCTTGGTGCCTGTTCTTCTGATCCTCGAGCGCCTCCTCCTCCATATGTGGGAGACACCAGCATTGATGCCCATTGTCAGCAGGCAGCTTGATGCCATGTACCGAGTCCGACAGGGCCACAGGTTCCAGAAGGCTCAACTTCCCCACAACTCGATGATCGTGGAGTCTGCCATGGGCAGACTCAAGAGCCAAAAGATCCACTCCTTGGTGCCCCCCCCCCCCCCGGCAGAGAGGCCTGAACCCTTGATGCCCTCAGCTGGAAGGCCCTGATGCTGCCATGCTGAGTCCAGTCCTACCAGCTCTACATTGGCATGTATCTCAAAGAGCTGTCCAAGGAGCTTGGTGGGTTCTCGACTGACCTCAATGGGGAACTGCTCCAGAGGTTCAAGTCGCTGACCTTGGCAATCAAAGAATGCTCAAAGTTTTTGTCCCGAGCAGCCTATGACAGCTTCAAGTCATCGGCAACGTTGGCCACCACGGGCATCGGAGCCCAACGCCAAGCTTGGCTGCAGTTGTCTGACCTCAAGCAATGGGTTCAGGACAAACTTATCGATGTCCCCTGCACTGGAGAAAATCTCTTCGGTAAACCCATGGCAAACAAGGCAGCAGAGATCGAGACCGAGTTCGTTACAAGAACCAGGCTCTCGAAAAAGACCTCAATGCAGCCTCCTCTCCCCCAGGGGGTCCCCCTACAGCCCACAGGGGGGCGCCTGGCCTGGTTTGCCCACAGGTGGACGTCCATCACCACTGATGCCTGAGTGCTCCAAGTGGTTAGGGAAGGTTACCTGCTCCATCTACAGCAGATGCCTCCCTCATACTTCCCAGGAGAGCAGTAAGACCTCTCCTCCACCACTCTGCTCCTCACTGAGCTTGCAGGCCTCCTCAAAGACGAGGCGGTGGAACCAGTGCCCAAGCACCACCGAGGCACCAGTTTCTACTCCAGGTACTTCCTTTTCCCCAAGAGGACAGGAGGCCTCAGGCCCATCTTGAATCCGTAGGAACTGAACAGGTTTCTGGTAAGTTCAAGATGCTCTCCCTTGGAGCACTAATGTCATTTCTCCAGCAGGGAGACTGGCTATGCTTCTTAGACCTAAAAGATGCTTACACACACATCCTGGTCCATCCCAGCCACAGAAAATATGTCAGGTTCATAGTGGGAGGAGAGCATTACTAACACAGGATGCTGCCCTTCGGGCTGGCCTTATCACCAAGGGTCTTTACCAAATGCCTAGCAGTGGTTGCAGCCCACCTCCACCTCCAAGGGGCCTTTGTCTTTCCCTACTTGGACGACTGGCTCATAAGGGGCAGCACAATCACAGAGGTGCAGCACACCACAGGACACACCATCAACATCCTGCAGCACCTGAGATTTGTCATCAACTATCCCACCCAAGGCCTGGAGTTCATAGGGGCTCAGCGAGACACCCTCCAAGCCAAGGCCTTCCTCCCCAAAGACAGGTCGGAGGGGGCTAGCTGCAGAGGTACAGCACCACTGATCATTACCCACCTGGCTTCTCCTCTGCCTGCTAGGGCACATGGCCTCCACAGTCCATGTTATTCCATATGCTCGGCTGCACATGAAGGCAGCCCAGTGGTGTCTCCGTTCTCAGTGGACATAAGACATGGGCAGGCTTCAGGACAAAGTGAGAGTCACCCGCCAGCTGGCAGACTCCCTCAACTGGTGGCAGGTACCCAGTCACCTTCAAGCAGGGATGCCATTCCAGACAGCTGACTCCCAGAGGTCCTCACCACAGACACCTCCCTGCTAGACTGGGAAACACGTTGCAACTGCTTCCAGATGCAAGGCGCCTGGTCTCCGGCAGAATCCTATATGCAAATCAACTTTCTGGAACTCCAGGCAATATTCCTGGCTCTCCGAGCCTTCCACCACTGGCTGCAGCACCAAACGGTGCTGGTCCAAATCAACAACCAGGTCGTGATGTTCTCTGTGAACAAGCAGGAGGGCACAGGATCATATTCCCTCTGCCATGAGGTGGTAGCTCTCTGCTCCTATGTGTCACGCAATGGGTTACTCCTGAGGGCAGTTTACCTCCTGGGCCAGGACAATGACCTGGCAGACATGCTGAGCAGAGTCCTCCAGTTGCAAGAGTGGTGCCTAGATCCCGAAGTGGCCTCTTGGCTATTTCGATTTTGGGGTGCTCCCCTAATGGACCTGTTTGCCAGCCCGGACAACACACAGTTGCCCCGCTTCTGCTCATGCCGACTGCACCCAGGCTGGGTGGCGGAAGACGCATTCCTCATTCCCTGGACTGAAGGCCTCCTTTAAGCCATTACATCGAATCCACTAGTTGCCAAAGCACTCTTCAAGGTCCAGCACGTCAGGGCATCACTAATACTGATAGCCCCCCAGTGACCCAGGCAGCCCTGGTTCCCGCTGCTCCTATCTCTGTCGGCAGCATCGCTGATTTCCCTGGGCCGAGCCCCAGAACTACTCTCACAGGAGCAAGGTTCTCTACTGCACCCCATTCTGGGGTCCCTGTCACTCACAGCCTGGCTGCTGAAAGGGTAGATCTAGCTCCCTTCAACTTCTCATGTGGCGTGGAAGAGGTCCTTCTGGCCTCTTGCAAGGCCTCCACGAGAAGGGCGTACGCCTTTAAGTAGCATCGTTTTCCATGTGGTGCACTGAGAGACGGGCAAACCCATTCTCCTGCTCAGTACAAGTGGTACTCCAGTACCTGCTCCTCTTGTTGCAGATGGGACTAAAGTCCAACTTGGTCAGAGTGCACGAAAGCGCCACTGCAGTGCATCGCAGCACACCACCGCTCCATTGAGGGCAAATCTCTCACAGCTCAGCCTTTTGTATCTCGATTCCTGCGGGACCTGATGCTGTCCAAGCCCCCTGTCCACCCACCAGCGGCGGAGTGGGATCTCAACGTGGTGCTCTCACAGCTTACTAAGCCACCCTTTGAGCCCCTGGCTACCTGCCACGTGATACCTCTCCTGGAAGGTCGCTTTTCTCGTGGCTCTCACATCAGTTTGCAGAGTCAGCAAGCTCCAGACTCTGATGGCAGAGACTCCTTACATAAGGTTCTACAAGTACAGGGTGCTCTGCAGACACCCCACGTTTCTGCCGAAGGTGGTGTCCTCCTTCCACTTCAACCAGGAGGTGGCACTCCCCACCTTCTTCCCACATCCTCACGCCGGTAAGGCGGAGACTGTCTTACATACTTTGGATTGTAAAAGGCCCCTGTCCTTCTATTTGCAACGGACTCAGGGCCACCGCAAAGCACCTCTGCTTTTCGTATCCTATGACCCCAGCTGGCTGGGGCTAATCAGTGACTAAGCAAACTCTGTCCACTTGGGTGGCGAACTGCATTGCCCTCGCCTATGAGCAGACGGGGATCCCACTGGACCAGAGAGACACCGCATCAGAGTCACGGTCACATCTGTGGTGAATCTGTGTTCCGTCCCTGTGACGGAAATCTGCCAGGCTGCTACCTAGTCTTCGGTTCATACCTTCGCAACTCACTACTGCCTGGAGAGTCTCGTTGGGACAGTGCCTTTGGCCAAGCCATATTCCATAATCTATTCGGGGTGTAGGGAATTCCTGCCCTCCAACCCTTCTATGTTCAGGCTACTGGAGTGCTGGGTCATTGCCAGATACTTGGGTCTTGCGAGAGTCTCTCGGTAGGGACTCAACTGCTGCTGATCACAGCTCACCCTTTGCGGGTCGCCGTGGCATTTTCTCTTACAGGTTCTCAGTAGACTGTAGCTGGGAAGTTTCATATGTGAGGACTGACTTCCTGCTTGTTCCCAGAGAAACATAGTTACTCACAGGTGTTCTCTGGGGACAACAGGAATCAGTCCTCACAACCCTCCATCCTCCCCTAGGAGTTGCTTCTTTACCATATTTAAATTTTGCCGCCTTAGCCTTGTCATTAGACTGAGGCAAGATGGCACCCTTGGATGGGAAGGGGACCACGCATGCATGGTGCATTGACCATAGGCTTTCTTTGAAAGTTTGGGAGATGCTGTGTGGGCTCCATCAGCGCCAATGTCTCCCATATGTGAGGCTGATTCCTGCTATCCCCAGAGAACCTGTTACAGGTGAGTAACTATGCTATGTGGCAATGTATGCATCTTAACCCTTTGAAGGCTTACTTTACATTTTTAATCCACATTCTGCAGCCGGGTTAATTTTTGGATATGTCAGGAAAATTGTACACGTCTTATTCAATATGTTATAACAGTGATTTTCTTTCTGCTATGGTATGCAGATCCCGAATATTTCGGGCTCGGCCATTTAGTCAGAATTTGGATCCTGAGAATTTCAGAACCGGCCTGTTAATGGCCTCTTATAAATATCAACTGGCATAAAAATGCTTTAACATGAAGGTGCATACGTTGCTGGCAGGCATAGCTGGAGGCATGATCTGGGCAGAGCTTGCAACTATTTGTGTTGGTTATAAAATACTTAAATTTAGAAGTGTGCTGTTGAGTCAGTATTGACTTCTGGCAACCCAGCCCCTTGGTCTTCATGACAAGGTGTGTAAGTAAATCTACAGCACCTGGTATTCCAAAGTGATCTCCCATCAGTACTAGCCAGACCTGGCCCTGCTTAGTGTCTGAGATCAGCCAAGATCAAGCTTATTCAGGGCACAGAAGCCATAGGTAATGTGTTTAATTATCCCTGCTGTAGAGCAGATGTAAATGTCCATGCCTGAATTTAAGGTGGGATCTCTGCCGCTATTGGCAGTATTTTATAAAGACAAGTGGGCGCTTATTTGTTTTTATAAAATAGGCTTAAAATAGGAGCCTTAACTTAGATGTCCTCTTAGGGCTGTACTGAGCCAGAATCGTGGCCCTGTGCGACTTGCACATTGGGTGCCCCTCCCCCGCCCCCCCCGCACCTCCATCCAGCCTGCCACTTTCTGCTCTTACCTTGCTGCTATCGCCCTGATTATAAAATACTATAATTTATGATTTTCCTTACAAATTTAGGCATAGGCTGGTGTAAGTATTTGATGCGACATTTAGGCCATTTACACTAGTATGTTAGAGAGTACATACATACTTGACTTTATAAAACAGGCATGAAATAACGCCCATAAAAATGTGTGTTAACTATGTGGAAGTTTTATTCCATGGGATCTATTTACTGTTAATGCATGCTAGTGAATTTAGTAAACCTAGCTCAACATGCTGTAAATACTATCTGCATCCCACTGTACACTTTATTATGAAATGTGATTCTTTTCACGGATAAATAATTTTTTGACCCAGCAGAATCTCCTGTTTCTTTGGACCTCTAGCTCATTCAGAACCAGAGCTGGAATTTGGCACTATCAGCTATTATTCTCAACCACTGAAGTATTTTGTTCCCTTGTTAGATATGTCCCCCAACTCTGCCCAATATTCCTAGTCTGTTCATTGCAGCAGCAGAATCCTCGGCTAGGAGGGGGGGGGGGGGCATATACCAGAGCTCTTTTTGGAACCCTGCAATCATGAGCCCTGTCCCCAGCCATCAGCTATCACCCTTGACCAATGACCACAACTCCCTTCTCCACAGTAGCTATGAATACGGCCCTTTGCAGCAATCTCATGCTCCATAGACCTGGGGAATCTCTTGCACTCCTGCTGCCCCTTACACCTCTTCTTGCAAATTTCAGTCCTAGTCTAGCTAAATATTGTACTACAGTGACCAACATACAGAAAGTTACAAGAGAATGAAAAGCAGCTCTACAAAGGATTTTAATATGTGGCGAAAATTATTAGTCAGTATTATATGCTATTGGCCATACTTTATAAGCCTGCTTGAGAAGTGCTTCCTAATTAGGAACATCTGTTCTTTTTGTGCACCTGATTTACGATGCTGAAAGATAATTCTGCATTTCCTCTGATCACTTTTATAGGAGGAAGAAGAAAAATTCACAAGGATCAAGCCGGAACAGAAACGATAGCTTTGTGAATACGACGGAAAACACATCAAACTTCAGCATCTTCCAAGAGCCAAACTGGGCAGTCAACACTGCGTATGATGAAGAATGAGACAGCCAATCACAACCTTTTTAGTGCCATCTCAGCTGGGATCGTGTATCCCTAATTTTTAATTCTGTGCAATACCACTGAAATTAGTGTATATACTTCTTTGAATCCTTCTGAAGTTTTACATATCAATAAATCATTTATTTTTTAGCTTTCGTCTGCATTTTGTTATATAAATAAGAACCTAGTGAAAAGTTAGAAAAGATTTTTTTCTTTCCATCTCCCAGACATTTCATTTCATTTATTATTTATAGACTACTTATCCAAGTTTCTAAAAGGTTTAAAAGCTTATACATTTGCAGTTCTATCATCAAACAATATGCATTAAAAACATTAAAACATAAATGCATTATTTGAATCATATCTGGCCACAGAAATTCTGAAGTAGTTAGAAACATAGAAAAATAGGAACATGACGGCAGGAAAAGACCATACGGCCTATCCAGTCTGGCCTCCATACCAATTACTATATTCCCTTTTGTCCATGCTTTCTTGAATTCAGATACTGTCCTGGTCTCTACTACCTCCACCAGGTGACTATTCCACGCATCTTCCACTCTTTTCATAAAGAAATATTTCCGCTGAGGATGCAGCTTCCCACCCCCAACCAACTGAAATACCTGTCCATGTACATCTATCATGACTGTAGAATATATCTGCCATTCCTTCCAGCTCCATATACCTCTCGTATGGGGGGCTCCATTAGCATAAGTGGGGTGAATCTTCTATATGTTCCTCTGGCACACCTATAGCAGGTGGTGTGCCATGTGTTCGTTTAGTTAGGAGCCATTGCCCCACTGCTAGCGTAGTGATAGTACATAGACCCACCCACTTGCAGCCTCTTTACCTAGCTGTTATAGGATCTAAGTTTCCTCAGCTATGAGGTTTGGATACCTGCCAAAGCAGGTGTGACCCAGCAATGGCCTGTGTTTATAGGCAGTGGCACTGACCATAGTACAGGGACATCTAGCCCTAGTCTTGATTCCCTACAGTTGAACCACTGAGATCTCGTGGAGGTAATGCTAGGAGCAGCCTATGACCATTGTATGGGGGGGGCAGACTTCCACTGCCACAACCTATATCCACAAAGTTAAGAGGTGTCCCCAGGATGTTTATCCAGGACTCCATATGATCACCTATAGAGCTCCATTTCCCACACCATGTGCTACTTAGACAAGGTGCACATGAGCAGCTATGTACACTAGTGCACACGGCGTTTTGGAAGGCAGGGGGACAGGTGTGCGTGCCAGAGCAAAAGCCAATGGGTAGCAGGGAACCATGACCTGAGATTGCTTTCTTGGGTTGGAACATATTTATTGATTATCTCAATCAACTAGCATATGCACCACATGATGCTTTATTGAGGCCTGCAGCACACTATCTACATGAGTTTATCATGGCCCTCATTCTATAACGTGGGTTGCGGAGCCGTACGTCCCGCTGGGACGTGCAGCCCCGCAATCCGCCTAAACCCTATTCCCCCACCAGCTCTCCCTATATGTTCTGTGCTTCAGGATGGGGAGAGCGGGCGGAGGGCGGAAGGGGCGGGATTGGGGGCAGAGCGGGGGCAGGCCGCCCAGCAGCATGTACAGGGCTGATTCAAGTCACGGCCCTGTATGTGCTGCTGGGCCGTACTGCTTATACTGCCTCAGAGGTGATAAAATGTTTTTTTCTGGCGAATCAGGGCATGGCAGCCAACGCCAGAGCGGGGACTAGGTGTGGGGAGATTCCCACCGCCTGATTCAGGTTGTGAGAGGCCAGTCGTGAGTCGGGAGCAGGGATCTTGGAGTCCGGAGCTGCGGCAGTCTGCGCCCTTGTGGGGAGGACATCCCTGCAGGCTGGAAGGGCATGCTGGGCCGTCCTCGGGCCCGATTCTGACTCCTGCAGGAACGTTTTGTTCCTGCAGACCAGAATCGGGTCCGTCTTCAGTGGGAACATCCGGATGGCCTGGAAGTCCCACTTCCAGAATTGGGCTCCACATCTTCCCCTGGAGGCAAGTTATATCCCAAGCACCAAACAGAATGGCAATCCAGAGGGAGGCTCAGGAGATAGAACACCAGCAAAGCAATTGAAATGTGAGGGAGTGGGACATCACTAGCAGGCAATGAACACATGCTATCTCAATCTAATTGAAAGGATGGCACCTGCCTGTCTTTTGAACCATTGATCAAGAGGTGTGTACAGCTCCAGGATACAAGGCAGGCTTTAGTTTCATTTCCATGCAAAAAGGCAATCCAGTGTCCTCTACAACTAATCACATATCTCATATCAGTTTCATGTACAGATCTATGACACGCAGTCTCTCTTAAGGGAATGGTAATGCAAGTCTTCAGCCTCCAATTTGCAATAAGCTGTTCAATAACTGAACTCACAGGTGGCAGAGATGCATTTGGTCTCACATCTATGGTTGATATGTTTATTTATTTATTTTTTGTGCTTTTCTTCTATACCGCCCCTTCCAGAGATCAAGGGCAGTTTACAGGGAACAATTCAACAATTTTACATAGAACAGAAATTATAACTATTTACAGATAACTTTACATGAAACTGTGCCAATTAACTATTTTCAATGAACAAAACATATTTACAGAGAATAGTGAAATATAAACATATTACACAAATAATCTTAAGTGGGTCTTAGTAGTTATATGTGTCTGTCTTATCATGTGTTATCCTCTTGTGAGTTATCTTCTTCTGGGTTCTGGAGGCGGGGTAATAGGGTGCAGGTTCTGGAGGTTAGAGGGTTGGTTTTGGGATTGCTGGGGGTAGCTCGTGGGAGGTAGGGGATTTCGGTTGGGTTTATATAGTGCTCAGTGAAAAGATGAGTTTTAAGTTCTTTTCTGAATAGGTGAAGGTCTTTTGTCATGGTCATGGTCATGGTCAGTGGAAGCTCATTCCAAAGGGTGGGGGCAGCAAATGTGAAGGCTCTAGAGCTTGTAGTTTTTTTTGTCTTGCAGATGGTTTTGGGTATGATGAGTGAGTGGGTTGCATTTTGCCTACGTGTTCTGGATTCAGATGGGAGATGTAGGAGGGTAGTTAGTTGGGAGGGGGAGATGTCATTGAGGAGTTTAAATGTTGTAAGGAGTATTTTATATTTTATCCGGCTATTTATAGGGAGCCAGTGCAGTTCTAGTAATATAGGGGTTATGCGGTCGGTAAGACGTGCCTTTGTTATGACTTTTGCACAGATGTTCTGGGCTCTTTGTAGTAAATTTGTATTTTTAAGTGGTAGACCAATTAGTAGACTATTACAATAGTCAAAGTGGGGGGTAATGAGTGCGCTGACTACGGATCTGAAATCGTGAGTGTCAAGAAGGGGTCTTAGGTGTTGTGTGATTTTAGTTTGTAGAATATTGTTTTTGCTGTCTGTTTTATGTAGGGGAGCATACTGAGTGTGTGGTCTAATATTATCCCTAGGTATTTTACTTCTTGTTTTACAGGGATAGTAGTGTTGTTGACTGTGATGGTAGATGGGTAGGTAGCATCAGGTTTTCGTGTTACAAACATTGCTTCCGTTTTTTTCAGGTTAATGCTTAAATTGTTTGTTTCTAGCCAGGTGTTAGCCTCACTGATACATTCGGATAATTTTTGGTAGGAGGGGTTGTTGATGTTTATGGGCATAGCGAGCATGATGTCATTGGCATAAATGAAGTGGCAAATTTTGTGTTTTTTAAATATATTTGTGATGGGCTGTAGGTATAGGTTAAAAAGGAGGGCGGAGAGGGCTGAGCCTTGTGGGATTCCCTGTCCCTGAGAGAAAGTTTCTGAGGTGGTTTGTCCTAATTGGACACGTATCAATCGGTGGGTAATGTATGAGATGAACCATTTGAGGACTGTCCCTCCTATTCCCAGGTTTTCTAGTCTAGTGATTAGTGTGCTATGGTTAATGTTGTCAAATGCAGCAGTTATATCTATGAATAACAGAATGAATCCTTGTTTGTTGTCATCTGTTCCTTTGATGAGGTAGTCCATAAGTGTTATTAGTAGTGTTTCGACGCCATAGAAGGGGCGGAAACCAAATTGGTGTGAATCAAGGGGAGCGTGTATATCAATGTAATCTTGTAGTTGAAGTTGAATGATTTTTTCTCTTACTTTGGCGATGAATGGTATACTGGCTATAGGCCTGTAGGAGCTTGGGTCTTTTGGATCTAGTTTATTATTTTTTAGGATCGGGCGTATGGAGGTGAGTTTAAGGGCATCACGCATATATGACAGAGACCATGTCGGAACAGATCCTGCACTGGGTTTTTCACATCAATACTGCCACATTCACATATGCTGTCATGACCTATGTCCCCATGGTGTTGCAGCTCTGTGACCATTGTGGCTGTGGAAGGGTACAGAGACAGGTGAGAAAGGTTTATCTATTGACATCTTTACACAGACATGTGTAGCATCAATACATTGACTCTTGTAAAGCAACTGACACAGCTAGGAGATGAGGAGCATGATTATGAAAGTGGCATGTCAGGGCCCCGTAGACATCTCCAGATAGGACGTGCATGCAGAGGCCCGATTCTACAACCCCGTGCAGACATGTACAGAGTATTGTAGAAATGGCGTGTGGCCGTGGCCGTCAAAGCATGTCCAAGTGGTGTCCTATTGGTCCATCTTGCACCATGCACACGTGTAGGCCGTGCACACACTGCCCAGCCGCTCCATGCACCTGTAACCCCAAAAACGTACCCAATCCCATGTCCTGCAGCACACATATGACCGGATCCAGGAAGAATGCCCCCCTCCCAACATAACACACACATCAACATTTCTATCAAGCAGCCCAATTTCAGCAAGGTGGAGATGAGGCTGCTAGTGACCATGGTCATCGAGCAGGAGGAGATTCTCTTCCCCACCGGGCAGAGGCGGCCATCCCACACAGAGGTTGGGAACATATCAGGACCACCCTTACTCAGCAAGTACAGCACAACAGAGGCAGACAAACCTGAAAGCAGAGAGAAGTGGGCAGGCTGGAGCAGTACCCAGAATGGCACAGAGACAGGCATGCACCAAGGTGGAGAGGAAGGGCAGGGGAAGTCAGGATCTGGCACAGGCAGAAATCTGGCAGGCTGCACAGTGACAGGACAGCACAGCATAGACAAACAGAGCAGCCCGACAGCAGTAGCCCAGGAAACAAGGGAGAACAGGATGCATGCAGGCCCACAGTGAAGGCACAGGGGGACAAAGAGACAGATGGAAGGGACACACATAACAGAGAGCAGTCCCAGAATGTCAGCTATATCCCCAAGTCACACTAATGTCCCCTGAGTAGGCAAAATAAAAGGGCCCTGCACATGCCCCGAAGTAGGAGGTGAACCCAGGACTCCGAGCACTGTGGTTTAGGGGCAGAAACACGAGACTACAACTGTCATTGCTCCCAGGTGGCAGGAAAAGAGAGCATAGCAAGTCAGAGGGGAGGCCCAGTGTGAATGGCAGAGGTGCAAAATGAAGAGGTCCAGGAAGAAAGCAAACCCAAAAACTCAACCACTGTGGTTCAGGGCCAGAACTAGAACCATGAGGCTACAGCTGCCACTGCTCCCAGGCGGCAGGAAAAGAGAGAGCATGGCAAGTCAGAGGGGAGGCCCAGTGTGAATGGCAGAGGTGTAAAATGAAGCAGTGCAGGAGGGAGGCAAATCCAGGACCCCAAGCACTGCGGTTCAGGGCCAGAATCATCAGGCTGCAGCTGTCAGTCTTCCCAAGTCCCCAGAGGTGAGGGAACATATCCCTGTGCATGTACCAGCTGCTGCTCCCCTCTCCCTGGCATGGCATGGCAAGGTGATATGCCACTGAGAGCAGATGGGGACACGGCACATGATGGGCATGTGCAGAGTGCCAGCAGAACCACCCTATAGAGTAGGCAAGTCTGTGCTCTGGCACGGGTGAATGATGAGGTGTGTCTCTACCCCATAGATGTTTCTGTATCCTGTGTGACACAGAGGCCTACCATGTGTGGTACAGCTCAATCTGCCGCACACACCTGCAGATGATACGGCATTTCAAACAAAGGTAAGAATTTGAGGGTTTGTTTGTTTTTTAAAACTGCTAGCTCTCTGACTGGGAGCTCTTAAAAGGGTTTTGGTATATTTTTAAAACAAAGTTACATTATTTTTGGTGCTTTAGTAGACATATTTTCTTTAGTGGGGCAGGTTTAAAACTCTGCTTTGGTATCTATCTCAGCTCTTGGGAACTGCTGACACCTGATTAGGTGTTAGTTCCCTCCCTACCCCCCCCCCAACTCCCACCCACCCCTAGTGAGCAGTCTTGCTTTATAGGGCACCTCCCCATTTAACAAAACACAGGGACTTGGAACAGCACATTTTGAATGTAATTAAAGAGATTTAACTGCTTTTTCTCTGAAAGGACAGCTGGAAAACCAGCTGGTACTTTGGTAGATCTCTCTCTCTTTGCTTTAACAGATACCTAAGCTCCACGAACAGAACAATGGCTGGGAAAAATCATATCACTAAAGCTGTTGCCCCCGTTACAGCTTCTGCCTCTGTCCAGACAGAGCTCCCAATGCCAGTTGAAGGACCAGTTCCATGTGCAGAGTGCCTGCATGCTGAAGCTCTGAGAAAACAAGTGGAGGAGAGGAGAGAGAGGAGAGGCTGAGGAGCATTCAAGACAGTGAGAAGTACATTGATGAGATGCTTCTTTCAGCAGCCAAGCTCTCCAGCAGAGAAGAAGATGGGTGCCAACAGAATGACGAGGCTTGGACACAGGTCACCAGGACCTGCAGAATCACCAATCCAACTTCTACAGCCCTTGAATTGAAGAACCATTATGCAGCCCTGGAAGTGGAGGAGGTGAAAGCATCTCTGGAAAGGGAAGAACCAGAGCTCAAGTACCCCAAAGTTGCAGAATCAGTGACCACAAGGAAGTGAAGGGTTGGTGACTCTCTTTTGAGAGGTACTGAGGCATCCATCTGCCGACCAGACTTGATGTCCAGAGAGGTATGCTGTCTGCCAGGTGCCAAAATCCGAGATGTTATGGAGAGTTTGCCGAGACTCATCAATCCCACTGACTATTACCCAATGTTGCTAATCCATGTCGGCACAAATAATACTGCCAAGTATCCTTCTGAGTGTATCAAAAGTAGCTTCATTGCTCTGGGACAGAGGGTGAAGCAGATAGGGGCGCAAGTGGTATTCTCTTCAATCCTCCCTGTTGAGGGTAAAGGCCAAGGCAGAGAAGCTTGCATCCTGGATATGAATGCATGGCTGCGTGGATGGCGTCATCGAGAGCGTTTTGGTTTCCTGGACCATGGGATGCTGTTCCAAGGGTTGCAGAGCAGAGATGGCATCCATCTGTCCAAGAAAGGTTGACGTGTCTTCAGTAGCAGACTGGCTAATCTACTGAAGAGGACTTTAAACTAGATTCGTTGGGGATGGGATGGGTAAATGAAATCCCCCAGGTAAGTGAAAAATTAAATACCTTTATGGAAATGGGTAAAAGGAGCAACATATGGAAAGCTGTGTGTATAAAACAAAAGATATTATATGCCTCTATATCGTTCCATGGTGAGACCGCACCTTGAATATTGTGTGCAATACTGGTCGCCGTATCTTAAAAAGGATATAGCGATTTTAGAAAAGGTACAGAGAAGAGCCACCAAAATGGTAAAGGGGATGGAAGGATACTCCTATGAAGAAAGGCTAAAAAGGTTGGGGCTCTTTAACCTGGAAAAGAGACGGCTGAGGGGAGATATGATAGAAGTCTATAAATTAATGAACGGAGTGGAACGGGTAAACGTAGATCGATTGTTTACCTTATCAGAATATAGAAAGACTAGGGGACATGCAATGAAGCTACAGGGTAAACTATTTAAGACTAATAAAAGAAAATATTTTTTCACTCAGCGTGTAATCAAACTCTGGAATTTGTTACCGGAGGATGTAGTAAAGGCTGTTAGTGTAGCTGGGTTTTAAAAAAGGTTTGGACAAGTTCCTGGAGGAAAGGTCCATAAACCATTATTAAGAAGTGACCGAAGATATCAATGCTTGATCCAGTACAAGCATTGTGGAACTTGTGTCTCTTGGGGAAACTGCTAGTTACATATGACCTAGATTGGCCACTGTTGGAAACAGAATACTGGGCTTGATGGACCTTGGTCTGACCCAGTATGGCATATCTTATGTTCTTATGTTCTTATAAATGCCGATAGCATGGGAAATAAGATCCCAGATGTTGAAGCTTTAATGGGAGAGGCTGACTTGGATTTAGTGGCAGTTATGAAACATGGTTCACAGAAAAAATGACTGGGATGTAACTATACCAGGATATACTTTATTCAGAAAGGACAGGGTAGGAAGAAGGGGAGGAGGAGTGGCACTATATATAAAAAATAATATTAAAGCTTTGGAACTACAGAGCTTAAAAGGGAGAGAGGAGGCACTGTGAGTTAAACTAGAAAGAGCGAAAGAGAAATCTATTTGCATTGGTGTAATATACAGACCTCTCTCACAGGAGGAAGAGGTGGACGGAGAGTTAATTGAAGACATATGCAGCATTGCTAGGAAAGGGGAAGTGCTACTGATAGGGGATTTCTATATATCAGATGTTGATTGGCACATTCCTGCTGCAGTATCATCTAGAAGTAAAGAGATCCTGGATTCTCTTCAGGGAGAACTATTCAGGCAACTGGTAATAGAGCCCACACGTGAAGGGGCCATACTGGACTTGGTGCCTACCAATGGTGAAAATGTTTCTGATGTTACAGTGGGAGATCATTTTGCATCCAGTGATCACCAGATGGTGTGGTTCAGTATTAGGACTAGGGCTGTTAGCATTCATTCAAAAACGAAGGTCTTAGACTTTAGGAAAACTAACTTTGTCAAGATGGGCCAATACCTCAGGGAAGGAATGGGAACAGCTGGGGGATGTAGAAAAACAGTGGGCAACACTGAAAGAGGATATTTTAAGAGAAACCAGCCTTTTTGTTAAAATGATAAATATAGGTAAAAGGAAAAGGAGACCGCTATGGTTTTCAAAAGAAGTAGCTGAGAAGGTGAAGAAAAAGAGGGAGGCCCTCATGAAATACAAGAGATCACAGAGAAAGGAAGACAGGCATCTATACTTGGAAAAACTTAGAGAAGCTAGCAAAGTAGTCAGGAAAGCAAAGATTCAAAAAGAGGAGGAAATAGCCAATGCAATAAAATGGGGGCATAGGACATTTTTCAGATATGTTAGTGAGAAGAGGAAGGGCAAAAGTGGTATTGTTAGACTCAAGGGTGAAGGGGAGGAATATGTAGAAGCTGATGAGGATAAAGCGGAATTGCTTAACAAATATTTCTGTTCTGTGTTCACAGATGAAGAACCAGGAGCAGGACCTCAGAAAATATCCACAAACAGGAAAAGAAGCGAGGGGCATCTTGAACAATTTTCAGAAGACTGTGATCGTGAGAAAGTAGCTAAACTTAAAGTAGACAAAGCGATGGGACCAGATGGGATACACCCAAAAATACTGCGGGAACTCGGGGACGTTCTAGCAGCTCCACTGACTGACCCTTTCAATGCCTCGTTGAAGTTGGGAGTGGTGCCAAAGGACTGGAGAGAGCCACATGTGGTCCCTTTATACAAAAGTGGACGTAAGAATGTGGTTGAAAACTACAGGCCGTTTAGTTTAACTTCGGTGATGAGTAAATTATTGGAAATGCTGCAGAAAGAGAAAATAGTGAGGTTTATGGAGTCGATTCGAGGCAGCATGGATTCACCAGAGGCAGATCTTGTCAGACCAATCAGATTGGTTTCTTTGAATGGGTGACCAGGGAGTTGGACCGAGGGAGAGCCCTGGCTGTGATGTATTTAGATTTAAGCAAAGCCTTTAACACTGTTCCTCACAGGTGACTTATAAACAAACTGAGCACCCTAGGGATAGACCCCAAAGTTACTGCTTGGGTTAGAAATTGGTTGACTGGGAGGCGACAAAGCAATATTCCCTCTAATTCTCCAGGACCAAGCAGGAAGTCAGTCCTCACATATGGGTGACATCGACATCGATGGAGCCCCTGCGGAGCATTTCCCCAGCTTTCTATGAAAGCCTTTGGGAATACTGCACGCATGCGCGGTCCCCTTCCCGCCTAAAGGTGCCATCTTGCTCAGTCTCTCTTTTTCCGTGGAGCCCTTTGGACGTGTGTCCTAGTTCACCCGGAAAATAGTCAGATTTTTTCGTCTATTCCTTGCGATTTCTTCGCGGTTTTTGTCCGGTTTGACGCCGGTACCCCTTCTCGCCGGGTTCGGTACACCGGTATCGAGCCCGATCTTATTTTTTCGGTTTTTGCCCTTCGTGGCTGGCATTCGCGCCCTTTTTTTCCTTTTCCCTGGAAGGCCGGTCCTTTGACCTCGCGGGGACTCTTTTTTCCCCGATGGCTTCCAGTGGTTTTAAAAAGTGTGATCGGTGCAAGAAACCGGTGAAAACTGGTGAAAAGCGGGATACAAATACAGCTAAATAAAATAAATAAATAAATAAATAAATAAAATGTCTCTCACCGACACACATGACTGCTGCCTTTGGTGCTTCGGTCCTGATCATGATCCTAAGATCTGTGGACCGTGTGGAAAAATGTCCACAAAGGCACTCCGAAGTCGTCAGCACCAAAAGGAAAGGCTTTTCTCCGACTCGGCCTCCGGCCGGGCCCGGACCTCGTCTGAGGCCTCGACGTCTCGGGAGTCTGACCCCGAGCATCGTCGGGGTTCCTCGGAAAGGGGGTCCCACGAGCGGGAGCGAAAGAGGAAGAAGCGGCTCGCGAGGGCGGCGACGGAGGAGGAGGTCCCTGGCTCCTCGAGGGCTAGGTCTCGGACCCACGACCGCCGTCCAGGGCCCCTGGAACAGGAGAAGCCGTCAAAAGCCTCATATCCAAATGGGATGAAAACCTTAGAGCTGCCTCCTGTCCATCATACACTGAAAAGACAACAAGACGACGAGAACATGCACCATGGCTCTCCACGGACCTACGAACATCTCTCCACCATCTACGCAAGCTCGAGAGACAGTGGCGCTGAACCCACTCCTCTGAAACGCACACTGCTTACAACTCATACTTGATGACCCACCGTGCAAAGATAACGCAGAATAGGAAACTCTACCACACCGATATATTAAAACGCTCCATCAATAAACCACATGCCTTGTTCAATAGAGTAAAGTCCATAACAGGAGAGCCGGTCTCAGTCCACCCCCCAATGCCTCAGCCACAGGACTATGCAGACTATTTACAATCGAAGATGGTCAAGACCAACACAAACATAGGCGTTAATAACCCCTCCGCATCGCCTAAAGCGTTTCAAGCAACTCCACTATGCAATTTCACCACGGTATCCAATAAAGAGGTTGAGGACATTATTGCTTCTGTTAACCCCAGCACGGCACCTAATGACCCCTGCCCAGCCAGCTGGATCAAAGAGCTGCGACATGACATAAGCCATATCCTGTGCAAAATACTGAACCAGTCCTTTATCACAGGTTCGTTCCTGCAGAGCCTCAAACACACCTCTATCAAGCCCTTACTAAAAAACAGCAGACTAGACCCATCCAAAGTAGAATCTTTCAGACCAATCTCGAGCATCCCCCAGCTTGCCAAGATCATCGAAAAAGCTGCTCAACAACAAATCCAGCAACATATCGATACCGAAGCACCGCTAGATCCAGCCCAACACGGATTCAGGGAAGCACATGGAGTCGACACTGTCCTAACAACCCTGTTCAACGATCTGGTCACAGGAATCAACAGCATCTAACAAGGCTTTGTCCTTATCTTTCTGGACATCTCTGCCGCCTTCGACTCGGTGAGTCATGACATACTTCTACAACGCTTGAGAGAAAAGGGGATCCAAAGCACAGCTCTAAAATGGTGTGAATCCTACCTATCCAATAGGTGGCAACAAGTCAAGGCTGGCCACTCATCCTCTGAACCATTTCTGCAAACACAGGGGGTTCCTCAAGGATCGTCCTTATCATCATTAATGTTTAACATTTATATGCAGCCGATATGTGATTTAATCCGATCCTTCAACGTACAATGCCTTGCCTACGCAGATGACATCCTTCTCTACATGCCGTTCACAATTGACCAACCAGTGCTCTCCCCAATAATCAGATGCTTCGAAGCAGTAGCCGATTGGCTGCTGTCACAAAACCTACGGATCAACCATGGCAAGACAGATGTCCTATTCGTCACGAGGAACCATAAGTTCACACCTCCCTCATCACTACTTGCCAACAATGTAGAGTTGAAGTCCAAATCCACAATCCGTTACCTCGGCATCACCCTGGATCAGCACCTGGATATGACAACACATGTGAAAAACATCACAAAGGCAATATACCATAAGATCAGAACGCTACGTCACCTCCGACACCTACTGGACTTCACAGACTACCGAACAACCTTCCAGGCATTAGTCCTCCCACATCTGGATTTCGCGAACATCATACTCCATGGCCTCCCACAATCGACCTTAAATCCGCTCCGCCTAGCTATGAATGCAGCCGCAAGAGTCCTCTCTGGATCATCAAGATCCGACCACATAACGCCCATCATGAAGGATTTGCATTGGCTACCTTTACATGCCAGGCTCCAATACAAGTCATTGGTCCTTACTTTTAAAGCCCTAAATAACTACCCCCCTACGCCAATCAGCAAGCTAATCCATGGTACCCTGGAAAATAGGAACAGGAGGTCTACTGCACTGAACACATTAGTAGTCCCCAAGCTAATGACTACGTGTACAAAGGCTACCTCTAACAGGGCCTTCTCCATATTCGCTCCTTTAAACTGGAATGCACTCCCACATGAAATCCGTGGTATTAAAAGCGTCATCCTATTCAGAAAAGTCTTAAAACACCACCTGTTCACAAAATGCTACCCAGAAACATCCCGAGACAGAAGCACAACCAGCAAGCTTCCCTCATGCCCCAGCCGCCCCAGCACATCAATACTAACAGATAATAGGTAATCCCCACTTAAGCCCACCAAACCACTAATATTCATCTTCACAAAACCAATGTAACGCCCACTTGAATTAGAGTACTGTACATAGTTTCGAGTTAATATGTATATAGTTTCCCCGGTTTCTATCCCACGTTCAATTCCTTGTTCTTTGTAAACTCAATGTTGTTTTTATGCATTGTAGTATTTCTGTTCGATGTACACCGCGCTGATTTTAATAGCGCGGTATAGAAGAAATGTTAAATAAATAAATAAATAAATAAAAGTACCTCGGGTGGAGCCGGAGACTGCTGGACATGTAAGTCCTGTTGTCCTCGAGGACTCTCCTCCCAGGGAGCCAACGTCAGGCCTGGCGCCGCCGGGGCCCGAGTCGGTAGCTGCTGAGTCGCCTGAGCTGGGTCTCAGGCTGACAGCCTTGGAGTGCAGACTGTCTGCCTTCATGGATCAGCAGCGGGTGCTGATGGCCAGCCTCGCTGGTGCATCTGCTCCGACCACCGGGACATCGACGTCGAAGTCGACCCCGGAGACCGAGCCGATACTCGAGACCATGAAGGCTCGAGGTCGTCCTCGGTCACGGTCACCCTCGACCTCCCGATCGGGACCAAGGGCATTGACACCGAAGCACCAGCATCAGGGCGGGTGCTGCCGGGCCCCGCGCGGTCGGAGCCCGACTCCTCCTCGGATGAGTCCGCCTGGGAGACGGAGGATGAGGAGTCCCCCGATACCTTCAAGACTTGGTGCGTCCCGTCGGACTCACTGCAGTCTGAGCCCTGGAGTAGGTCCTCTGCGGAGGATACCCGGTTCTCGGAGTTCGTGCGGGATATGGCCACTGCTTTGGCGATCCCAGCGGATCCCGAGGAGGAGCCTCGAGCCGAAGAGCTCGAGGCCCTCCAGTATGACTCTCCTCCGAAGGAGGCCTTTACTGTGCCGGTTCCTCCGATGCTGGAATGGCTCCTCTTCCGGATGTGGGAGGCACCGGCCTCGGCGCCGGTTCTGAGCAAGCGGGTCGATTCCATTTATCGACTCCGTAAGAGCCCTGGTTTTCAAAAGGCGCAGCTACCGCACCATTCCATGGTGGTGGAATCGGCCATGCATCGTCTGAAAAGTCAGAAGATGCACTCCGCGGTGCCCCCTGGCAGGGAGGCCCGGAACCTGGATGCGTTCGGCAGAAAGTGCTTCCAGGGCTCGATGCTTGCTTGCCGTGTCCAGTCTTACCAGCTGTACATGGGCATGTACTTACGGGACCTGGCAAAGGAGCTTGCCGGGTTCTCTGCTGGTCTCTCCGGAGAGCCTTTGCAGAGGTTCAAATCCTTGTCTTCGGGGATCCGGGAATGCTCCAAGTTCATGTCCCGAGCGGCCTTCGATGGCTTCGAGGCCTCAGCCCGGGTTGCGGCTGCTGGCATCGCGGCTCGACGCCAGGCATGGCTGCAGTCATCGGACCTCGAGCCATGGGTTCAAGACAAGTTGGTCAATGTCCCTTGCCGAGGTGAAAACCTTTTTGGCAAGCCCATGGCAGAGAAGGCTGCTGAGCTCGAGACCGAGCACCTCACGAGGACAAGGCTGTCTCGAAAGACTTCTGCCCCTTCACACAAGAAGAAGGGCTCGGGTTAAAAGCCCTTTTACCCGAGGAAGGCGACTGCCTACAAACAGTTCCCAACTTACCAGGCCTCCCCCGCTCCCCCTCAGGGTCAGCAGGCCAAGGGGCAGGGACATGGCCCCGTAGGCAGAAGGCCGTCAAGCCTCCGGCTCCTGCTCCTACTCAGCAGGGTGGGGGTTTTTGACTCCCAAGGCATAGCCTCTCCGTCTCTGCTGTCCCATCCCTGCACAGGAGGTCGCCTAGCCCTGTTTGCCCACCGGTGGCCACCCATTACAGGGGACAACTGGGTCTTAAGCATAGTCCAAAAGGGCTACCTGCTTCATTTTCATCAGTTGCCTCCTCCCTATTTTCCAGGAGAGCCTCCAAGGCCTCTTCTCCATACAGCCCTCCTCCTGCAGGAGCTCCAGGGTCTGTTACGAGACCAGGCGGTGGAGCCTGTGCCTCCCCACCTCCAAGGTCACGGGTTTTACTCCACGTACTTCCTAGTACCAAAGAGAACAGGGGATCTCATGCCTATTCTCGACCTCAGAAATCTCAACAAGTTCTTACAGAAGGAAAGGTTCAAGATGCTTACTCTTGGAACACTTCTGCCCTACCTCCAGCAGGGAGATTGGCTATGCTCTTTAGATCTAAAGGATGCGTACACTCACATCCTTATTCATCCAGACCACAGAAAGTACCTCAGGTTCATTGTGGGAGGAAACCATTATCAGTACAGGGTGTTGCCATTTGGCCTCACCTCCGCCCCCAGAGTCTTTACCAAATGCCTAGCAGTGGTGGCGGCCTACTTGAGAAATCAGGGTATCTTTGTCTTCCCCTATCTGGACGACTGGCTCATCAGGGGTCAGACTTGCCAGGAGGCCAGGCAAGCCACCCTCCGAACGATTTCTCTGCTACACCATATGGGGTTTGTCATAAACTTCGCAAAGTCCACTTTGCTCCCCTCCCAAAACTTAGAGTTCATAGGGGCAAGACCAGACTCTCTGCAGGCAAAAGCTTTCTTGCCAGTAGACAGAGCCCAAAGACTGATGACCTTGGCAAACCTGTTTCTCAGTAGGTCACTGGTCTCCACCAGGCTCTGCCTGAAGCTTCTGGGCCACATGGCTTCGATAGTGCATGTCACACCCCATGCCAGGCTTCATATGAGGCCTGCACAATGGTGCCTCAGAACTCAGTGGTCACAGGCCACAGGGAGCCTCAGAGACAGAGTAAGGGTGTCCAGACCATTCCTGCACTCCCTACGTTGGTGGCTGCATCCCACCAACTTACTGGAAGGGATGCCTTTTCGGCCACCTGGATTCACAGTGGTATTGACCACCGATGCCTCTCTACAGAGCTGGGGAGCACACTGTTTGGACAAGTGCACTCAGGGCCTGTGGTCTCCCTGGGAGGCCCAGCAGCAGATCAGTCTACTAGAGCTTCGGGCTATTCGCTTAGCCCTCAAGACTTTCTCTCAAACCCTGTCTCACCAGTCTGTTTTAGTGCAGACAGACAATCAGGTAGCCATGTTTTATGTGAACAAACAGGGAGGCACTGGGTCCAGGCTCCTTTGTCAGGAGGCGCAGGACCTTTGCTTGTTTGCTCTCAGGCACAACACATTGCTCAAGGCGGTTTATCTCCCTGGCCAGGACAATTACCTAGCAGACAGGTTGAGCAGAATTCTGCAGCCACACGAGTGGCAGCTCCTCCCACTTCCTGTTTGGCTGCAGCACTGAGAGGCTCAGTTGAGCAGAGCTCCTGCTAGGGAGAGGTTCCTGTTTCTCTGCTCGTGCCTGGATGTCGGGACCTGGGCCGCCTCCGGAGGGGGAGGCCCAGGCCCAGAGGCCTGCCAAGCCGGGTGGGCCTCCTATTTTGGAAGTGGCTGGCGGAACCCGTAACCTGGAACAGCTGGAACCCCCGGGAGGGGGCTTCCCCCAGTAGGACTGCACTTGGCCAGGACCGAGGGACCCACAGGTATGGAGGTATGGGCCCGCCACCCCAGGGAGGAGGCTCCTGTCTTCTCCCCAGGCATGGTGTGGAGGCTGGGTGGCAGCAGGGAGAGGCCCTGGGGAGACCCTGGAGGACCGTGGAATGTAGTACTGAGGGAGGTGGGTTCCCCCTCCACCTCGGGTCCTGGAGGAGGCCTCTACCTCCTCCAGTGAGGATGAGGGGGAGGGGTCGGTCCTGCCTTCTTACCAGCAGCCCGCTAGGGCCCCTGAGGCAATTGTAGCAGCGGTGCGACGGCTTCGGGGTCTCCAGGAGGAGGCGGCCCAGCTGCGAGCCCAGCTCTCCCACCTGGAGAGCCTGCAGGCCACCATTTCCGGGGAGGAATGGGTGGCCTATGTCACCTATTGGAAAGGGGTGAAGCGGGCCTTGAAGGGCAAAACCGAGAAATAATATACCTCAAGCAGCAGGGTTGTGGGTCCCTCACAGAAATATATCAGGCCTATGATAGATGGGCAGTACAGGGAGCAGTTCAGGGGGGGCCCCCGGGGGTAGGTTGGATGGCTGGGACTCCCCATTCTCATAGTCTGCCCTTTTCCTATTATGCCCCGGCAAGGGGAGAAGAGGATAGATGGTCCAAGGACCCTTACCTGAATACGTCTCATCGGACTGGAAGGAGAGTTGCCCACTTTGTGAGCCCTGGTCCGGTCGCTGTCCCACCTCCAAGGGCTGGTATAGTGGCTCCCTGTCCAGAAAGCTCTGTTTGCAGCACTGTCAGGGAGGGGCCTGGTGATATCCTTCCCCTCCAAAAATCGCGGATTTCTGAGACCCATTTTCCAGCGTCATACACAAATCCAGAGGCAGAAGATTCCTGGCAGCATGATCACCGAGGGATGCAGGTAGAGAGAGCCACTGGTCTAGAGCAGGGAGCCCCGATGCGGGAGGTCGTTCAGGGGTGTTTTCCCAGTACTTCGGACTACAAAGATGGCCGCCGTGAAGATCATGAGGTCACTTCCGGGTTTGCCAGGAAGTGTGTCACTGCTACTTCCCCTTCTCCTCTCCTGTCACTGAAGCACCGGCAAGGTTCCAGGAATGCAGACCGGATCCCCATCGGAAGGCCTGTTGTCGGAGGGGAATCGGTGCTGCCTAGTAGGGGTTTGTCTGCTGTTTCCTCCTGTCGGGGCTTGGATTCAGCAACAGCAGCTTCGGGGATGCCTTCTACGATCCCGCGGAGCAGCATTTCATCTGCTTTGGCTGAGCCCTCTCTCAGTGTGGCCAGGAGCCTGAAGACTGGCTGCCCCCCGTCCTTTGAGCCTGCTGAGTCTGTGGAAATCCGGAGGGTGGCTGATTTGTCTATTCCCTGTCTGGATCTGCAGCGTCAAGGGACTGTACAATCTACCATGGTTTTGGGTGGGGGGGAGGGTGAAAGTTCGGCCCCCCCTAATGTGGATGTTTTTCCGGTGCTCAAACAGTTACGGGATGGCCGCCCGGCTTTCCCTGAGGCGGCTGTTTGGCGCCGGAAAGGCATGAGTAAAGGGATAGGGAAAGATAGGGGGCCACTATCTTTGAGTTCTGGATCAGCGGAGCGGGATGCACCGGTGTCTATCCTGTCTGGTGGCATCGCTGAGGTGAGCCTGGCTCGCAGGGGGTGTCCGCCCTCCCTGCTGGAGCCTTGGCTACCGGCCGGACTTCTCTGGATCCCTGTGCCACGGCTGGCACCGACGACCAGGTAGGACCTGAGAGGGCAGAGGGGCAGGGGGGTGGCTGTTTAGGGGGTTTTGCTATGCAGGGATCTGCCCCGCTGTCCCGAGATGGTCCTGCCTTGTTGGCGGTGGCCATGCAGGGAGTGGAGGACGGTGGGTTGGTGGAGAGTATGGCGGAGGGAAAGGGGGAGCGGACGACAGGTTTCGTTGTGGGGCAGGAGGGGGAGGTTGCTCAGGATGGAAGGAAGGGGATGTTAGAAGGGGGAGTGAGGGAGAGGATGGTTCCCCTGGCTTCCGGGATTGAAGGGGAGCGGGGTTTGTCCCCGGTAGTGGTGGCCGAGACCCAGGAGCCTTCTGCTGGGTCGGAGATACAGGATGGAAGTTTGGGGGGGTTTTCCGGTTCCCTGGGTATTAACGAGAACCAGGTTTGTGCCGCTTTAAAATTGGCTTTGGAGACCCCGACGGGCCCTCCTGGGGCCTTTGCTGCATTTCAACATCAGGCGGTGGCGACGGGGGATGATCCAGGGGTTCTGGGTGGTACCCAGGGAACCGGAAGGGAGAGCATCCCGGACTCTGTATTTGCGGAGCTGACCCTACCCAGTCCTCAGGTTGCTCCAAGTGAGGAGATCACGGATCCTGTGGTCCGGCAACAGGTTCCCCCGCAGGTGGAAGGAGGAGGAGAACGTCCAGAAGGGCGGGGGATGGAGGCTGGGGGGTCGGCTCCCCCCCTCCGTACCTTTGCGGAGGCTCTAAAGGGGTCGGGCACCACTCCGGGGACGTCGGGGGAGGGTGGGGGGAGGGGAGGTATGCAGGGGAATGGTCCCGTAGGAGGGGAAGGAGGAGGGGGAGGGGGAGGGTTTCAAAGGGGAGTAGGGGGTGAGGTCCGACGGCGCAACGTGGCGCAGATCCGATGGGCTGGGGAGGGGTCCCCTCCAGCCAGGGAACAGGTCTTGAGGATGGTCCTTGGGCTGGGGTTTCTCCCAGGAGATCTCTACGCCTTTATCCACATGAACAACACCATTGAATATGATGTTAGTTTCATGCTGAGACGGGGGCTGGAGATTTTCTGGGACCGATACCAGCAGCAGAGGGGGCAGGGAGGGTGGGCTGACTTTCGTGTTGTGCCTATCTCTCGCCAGGGGACGGTACCTGTGACCATCCTATCCAGGAATGAGTCGCTCCCAGGGCAGGACATCCAGTTTTGGTTGTCGCGCCATGCGGTGCTCCTCGCACCCCTGGTTAAGGGCGCTGGGCCCCTAGGGGTGTGGGACGGGTCGTGGAAGGGCAGGATCCGTTTGCGTGAGGTGGGAAACGTGGTGCAGCACGTGCCCTCGGCCGGTTTCCTCGGTCGGGATCGCATCTTGTGCTATTACCCCGGGCAACCCCGTGAGTGTCACCGCTGTGGCTCATTTCGCCATTTGAGCATGAACTGTCCCGAGCAGGTCTGCACCCGTTGTGGTGGACGGGGTCACGCTTCGGCCGGGTGTTTGCTAATTCGGTGTAACCTTTGCGGGGAGTTGGGCCACCCCTTTGCCCGCTGCCCCTCCGCGTCACACAATGGACCGGGGGGGTTGCCGTCACTCCACCTCGGGCTCCTGTGCGGGAGGAGGCTTTGGAGGCCCCTCTCCCTCAGGAGGAGTCCGGGGGCCCTAGGGTGGAGGAGTCCATCGAGCCGAGGGAGCCACCAGGGGGAGGGGATTCGGGTAGGAAGGAGGAGAGGGTTGATGTGGTGGAGGTTAATGTCTCACGACAGGATAGTAGGTTGCGGG
Source organism: Ichthyophis bannanicus (assembly GCA_033557465.1). NCBI lineage: Eukaryota > Metazoa > Chordata > Amphibia > Gymnophiona > Ichthyophiidae > Ichthyophis > Ichthyophis bannanicus. The sequence continues at coordinate 485,518,479 of CM066038.1, read as the reverse complement.
TGGTGCCACCTGAGGAATGGACTACGGTCCCTTCCAAGGGTGGCAAGTCCAAAAGGAAGAAACGGGAGACATCCCCGTTGCTGGATGCAGAGCCCGTGTTGGACATCAACCGTTTCGTCTTTTTGGCTGCTGATGCGGCTGAGGCGGATGAGGGCTTGCCTGTGGAGGCAGGGCTTCCTGTGCGGCGCTCGGAGCGGTTAGCGGCGGGGGCGGCTCCTCTTCCTCAGCGGCGACCTTCAAAGATGCCGAAGGCGCGCCGCAGTCAGGGTCCTCCAACCAAGGGGGATACTGGCGCCCGACGGGTGAGGGAGGATGGGTTTGTACCCCCGCAGTTGGGTTCGGGGCCTTCGCAGGAGCCCCCTGCTGACCCGGCCGCCCTGGCCTCCCTCGCGGGGGTGGGCACTGTAGTATTGTCTCAGTCTTTGTCCGGGGAGGAGGGGGCTGCACAGGTGGTGGACCCCACGGAGGAGGTCATTCCTCCGACCCCTGACCCGTTTGTGCCTCTTCATCCCGTGGGGGCTGGGTCTGCCCTCGCGACAGCTTTGCCTGGTGATCCCGGGGGCGCCAGCACCTCCTGGGGTGATAGGGTTGAGCGGGAGGAGGAGGAGATCCTCGAGGTGGTCGACGTGGACCAGGAGTCGTCGCTCCAGCTCGCGGGCTTGTCCTGCAAGCGGGATTCTGGGGATCCCGGGGTTGGTGAGAAGAGGAGGAAAGGGTCACTGCACTCGAAATAGGCATGGCGTGCACTCCTGCGTTCTCGTGCGCCACCATCAACGTGGCAAGCATTTTCTCAGACCAGGCGCGGGCTACGGCCTATGATTTTCTTTCTACGAGTGGGCTGGATGTCATCTTCTTGCAGGAGACCAGGCTCACCTCGCTCGCCAGCCTTCATCGGGCGAAGCGGGAGTGGAGGTGGGGCCCTTCGTACTGGTCCCTTGCGGCACAGCCCTACGCAGGAGTGGCGGTTTTGTTCACGTCTAACCGATTTCAGGTGCAGTACGTGTGTGGGAACTGGAGCAGGGCCGGTGTCTGCTTTTAGATGGCTATTGCGGGCCCCATCGGTTTCGTTTCGTGGTGGTCTACGGCCCCCAGTCTAAGTTGGCGCGGAAGACCCTGTTCGGGGTTATCCGCCCCTACTTACACACCTCCCGTTTGGTGGTCCTTGCCGGGGATTTTAACACCACCACCTTTTTGCAGGACCGAGGGGGGGAGCGTTGCCCACCCAGTTACGAGGGCCTCTTTTTGGCCGAGATGACCCGGACGGCTGACCTGGTGGATGTTTTCCACCGGGCCTTTCCACGGTCGCCGGGTTTCACCTACTACCATGGGACCTGCAGGAGTCGTATCGATCGGATATATGTGAGTGCCCGGGTGGAGTGTTCCCCTCCGCAGTTGCAGGCGGTTGACTTTTCGGACCACCGCGTCCTCTCTGTGTCCTTCCTGGCCAACCACGGGGAGCTTAGCAGGGGTCCTGGCCTGTGGCGACTGAATGTGCAGTTGTTGGCAACATCAGAGGTGGTCCAGGAGTTCTTGGCCTTTCTCGCAGACCAGGAGACCCTGCTGAGTGTTTTTCCTTCCCGTGGCGCCTGGTGGGATGAGGTGAAGACGCGTGCCCGACAACTCTTCCGTTCCCGGGGTACCTCCATGGCTCGATCCCGCTACCTCACCTACACTGTCCTCCGGAGGTCGCTGGATCGTTTGGTATCCCGAGGGGCAGCTCGGGAGGAGGTTGAAGAGGTGCACGTCCAGCTCCGTGGCCTGCTTTACGATCGCCATGCCTCCCTATGCTTCGAGGGGGCGGCTGGTGGGGGCGCCACTCCAGACCCTTTCCGGACTTGCAGGGAGAGGGTTCAGCGTCGGGAGGTCATGGCCCTGCGGGGCGAGGACGGTACCATTCATACCTCCCAGGAGGACCTTTTGCGGATGGTGGGGGAATACTTCTCGGACCTGTTTGGGGATCGCCCCGTGGACCTCACCCATATCCGAACGTACCTGGGCCTTCCCCCGGTGTATTCGGCTGTGGTCCAGGCACAGGTTGATGCACTCGCTGCTCCGATTCAGCAGGTGGAGGTGGAGAGGGCGATTCGTGCCATGCCGTTGGGGAAGGTGCCTGGGCGCGATGGGCTCCCTGTGGAGTTCTATCGCACTTTCATTGCCCAGCTGGCCCCCTTCCTGACCTCCCTGTTTCAGGAGATCATGGACACGGGGTATCTCCCGCGGTCATTTCGCGAGTCTGTCCTGCTGCTGCTCTCCAAGGGGAAGGACGATAGCTCCTTGGACTTCTGGCGGCCGCTCTCTCTTCTGAACGCGGACCGGAAGATCCTGGCCAAGTGTTTGGCCAACCGACTGGTGGAGGTGTCGGGCGATTTGCTGTCCCCTTCCCAGTATTGTTCCGTTCGGGGGAGAGGGGTTCTGGACGCTGTCGCCACAGTCCGGGAGATGGTGGAAAGAGGCCGGTCGCTCCAACGGGACCACTGGTTGGTCTCCTTGGATCAGTCCAAAGCCTTTGATCGAGTCAGTCACCGGTACCTGTGGGTGGTGCTCCAGCACTTCGGCCTCCCCGCAGGTTTCCTCTTCGTCGTGCAGGCGCTGTACCGAGGGGGGGTGAGCTTCCCGTTTCTTAACGGGTGGCTCGGACGGCCGTTTGATGTCGCCTCGGGGGTGCGGCAGGGGTGCCCTTTGAGCCCCCTGCTGTATGTTTTCTCCCTCGACCCCTTCCTCCGGAGATTGTCCTCAGGTGGGTTGCGGGGCCTGGAGGCGCCCGGTGCGCCCCCGGTGTCCGTCGTTGCTTACGCTGACGACATCTCAGTTTACGTGGACGGCACTGATGGGGTAGAGGCCCTGCGGGAGGCCGTGGAGGAGTACTCGGAGGTAGCCCACTCTGTTGTCAACCACAGCAAGTGCCAGACACTGTGGTTGGGCCCCTCGGAGGCCTCCCCGCCTTCCTGCGCCCCCTTTCCTCCTCCCGTGGGGGAGGTCCGCGTTTTGGGCCTCGTCTTCGGGTCGGAGGACTGTGCGGAGTCCAATTGGGACCGTTGTCTCGAGACTGCACGGTGTCGGGTGCTGCGGTGGAGGGGGTGGAGGTGTACGTACGAGGAGAAGATCAAACTCCTCGGGACGTTTCTGCTTCCTCTCTTTCTGCACGTGGCCACGGTCTTCGTCCTTCCGTTGTCCCGTCAGGCGTCTGTCTGTGCTGTCTTTTTCTGTTTTCTGTGGGGTAACCGCTTGAACCCCGTCCAGCGCAACATCGTTTGCCTGGATCGGGCAGAGGGCGGTTTGGGTATGTTGCACCCCCTTGTCTTCCTGTCAGTCTTGTCTATGGCGTTCCACTTGGGTAGGATGCGGGAAGGGGGTGGGGTCTGGTGGGTGGCCTCCTATCGGGAATGGTTCTCCCGCTTCTGGGAGCAGTGGGAGGGGGCGTCCTCGGTCCCACGTGTGCGCCGGAGAGGGGAACAGGCCCCATCGTACGTATTCGTGATGGTGGGGCTCATTCGGCGGTGGGGGGTGACCGACCTGCTCGCCCAGTCCTTGGGGCGGAAAGGCTTATACCGGATGGTTCTCACCTCTCACTATCAACCACGGTGGGCCCTGCGGGACTGTCCGGCGGATGTGATGCAGCGGGGCCTTCGGCTGTTGAACTCCCCTCGGCTACCGAAGAAGGTTCGGGATGTAGCCTGGTTGTCTTTCCACGGGCGTTTGTACGTGAGGGACAACCTCAAGTACAGGTCACAGGCCGAGCGGGTCTGTCCGAGGGCCGGGTGTGAGGGGCAAGCGGAGACCATGGACCATTTCCTCCGGCAGTGCCCCTTTAACGTGGAGGCCTGCCGGTTGGTGTCCGCTGCTCTTCACCTGCGCGACCTTTCCCTCCTCACGTATGCGGAGTGGGTGTACGGGGCCTGGTCCTTTCCTCTAAGGCAGGACTCCGGGACCCTCTACCTCGTCACGGCCGTGGTACGCTACCACCTGTGGCAAGCGCGCTGTCATGTCTCGACCCGGGGGTTGGTCCTGCCCCTCGACGAGGTGGTGCGGGACATTCTGGAGGAAGTGTCCAGCATGGCGCAACGTGAAAGGAGGGTGGTGGAGGCTCATCGTTGGGAGCGTCTGTGGCGTCACCTCACCCTTCGCCCCCCGTGAGGGGGAGGGGTTCCCTGGGGTTTTCGTCCCTGTAGGACTGTGAGGATTTTGTTTTGGTTTGTTGTTCCCTGGGGGGAGGGGTGTGATCGGAGGGGTTAGTTTTCCCTTCCCTGGGGTTTCCTTCTCTTTATGATTTTGGGATGTTTTCCTCCAAAGGGAGGGGAGGGGGGGGGGGTGAGCTGGGGCTCCATAAGGGGGTTTTGACCGGTTGTCCGCTTTCCCTTTCTTCTTAGAGGGTGGCCATCCCAATATTTTTGTTTTCCGTGTTTGTCTGTTCTTTTTGTTTTCTGGGCATCCCGCTCCGTTGTCTGAAGGGCAGGGCAGTACAAGGGTTCTGTATTTCCTTTGTATTTCGCTATTTGATTTGATTTGTATGATTACTTATGATTTGTTTTGATGGGATTGTGTTGGGGATGGGCTAAGGGGGCCCTTATGTTTTCATTTGGTTTGGGGGGAGGGGGTGGGGAGGTTTGTCTTTGAAGTGTTTGTCTGGATGGGATGGGTCTGAAGGGGGAGGGATAGGGATAGGGGGTTTATTTTCTGGATGGGTGGGGAGGGGGAGTCTGAGAGTCAGACAGACTGGACAGTTGGACATGTGGATTGGTGGGGGTGTTGTGCGGGGCAGGGGTTCAGGGACTGCAAGATGCAATGTGTGGGCTCTGCTGGGGTGTTCTTGCAGGGGGAGGTTGGGTCGGGCATGGACATTGGACTGAGGGGGGGGAGGGGACACGGACATTGACAAGGACTTTTGGGGGTTGTTGTTGGGAGGAGGGCACGTGTGTTGATTGCTGGGTTTGGTGGTGGGTTTTGGGGAGGGGGGTCACGGGGGGGTTGTGATATTTGTTTTGTGATATGTCGGGGGGGGGTGGGGGTTTTGGGGGGGTGTGGGACTTGGTTGGGGTGCTTGTTTCTGCTTTTTGTATGTATTTTGTTGCTTGTTTAATAAACTCAAAATTTCCATCCCTTGGTAGTGCAGAAGATCTTCCTGAGATGGGGACTTCCATCCATAGATCTCTTTGCAAGTCCCCTGAACAGACAGCTGCCCCAGTTCTGCTCCAGGCAACCGCATCCTCTGAGACTAGCAGCAGATGCTTTTCTGATATCCTGGTCCCAAGGCCTCCTATATGCATTTCCTCCCATGCCTCTGGTGGCCCGAACCCTGTTCAAAGTTCTGAAGGACCAGGCCTCGGTCCTTCTGGTAGCCCCCAGGTGGCCGAGACAACCTTGGTTCCCACTTCTGCTTCAGCTAGCAGTGGACACTCCACTACCTCTAGGGTTGCAGCCCGACCTTCTGTCTCAAGATCAGGGGTCTCTTCTGCATCCCAATCTCAAATCTCTCAATTTGATGGCCTGGAAGCTGCAAGGGTAGTTTTGGCTCCTTGGGGCCTACTTCCTGAAGTTGAAGAGGTCGTCCTGGCCTCTAGGAAGCAGTCCACTAGAAAAACCTATGCTCTGAAGTGGAAGAGGTTTTCTGTGTGGTGTCAGCTGCGTACAGAAGATCCTTTCTCCTGTACTATACCAGTGGTGCTTCAGTACCTGCTACATTTATCCAATCAGGGCCTTAAGTCCAATTCTGTTCGGGTCCACCTCTCAGCTCTAGCAGCTCACCACTCACTGGTGGAGGGGAACTCCATATCGGTTCACCCCTTGGTGTCCAGGTTTCTCAGAGGTTTGCTCTTGCTCAAGCCTCCTCTCCGTCCTCCAGCCCCTGAGTGGGAGCTGAATGTGGTCTTGCAGCAACTGACTCGCCCACCTTTTGAGCCGATGGCTACTTGTCCTCTCCGCTTCCTTTCCTGGAAGACACTCTTCCTGGTAGCCTTAACCTCGGCCAGACGGGTGAGTGAGCTTCAGGCCCTAGTCTGTGACAGGCCTTACACCCGCTTCTATAGGAACAGGGTAGTCCTTAGGACTCATCCGAAGTTCCTCCCTAAAGTTGTCTCCTCTTTCCACCTCAACCAGGAGGTGGTTCTTCCAACATTCTTCCCTAGGCCTCATGCAAGCCAGGCTGAAGCAGTCCTGCATACCCTGGACTGTAGGAGGGCCTTATCCTTCTACCTTGACCGTAACGCAAGGACATAGAAGGGCTACTCAGCTCTTCATCTCTTTTGACCCTAATAATTTGGGGTTACCTGTGTCCAAGCGTACCTTGTCCATATGGGTGGCTGACTGTATCACCTGGGCTTACAGGGCAGCTGACCTTCCCTTGCAGGGTCGGGTCACGGCCCATCGTGTCAGGGCAATGGCTGCCTCAGTAGCTCATCTCTGCTCTGTACCATTGGCAGACATCTGCAGGGCTGCAACTTGGTCCTCAAGCCAGACATTTGCAGCTCATTACTGCCTGGAGAGGGAGTCCCGTAGGGACAGTGCTTTTGGCCAGGCAATACTCCAGAATCTCTTTGAGGTTTAGGCAACTCCTGCCCTCCAGCCCTCCGTTGGGCTACCGGTGGAGGTTATTTCAGTGAAAAGCCTTTCTTTGATGCTGGGACTAGAGGGAGTTCTCTTGTTCAGCCTGGGTTCCTTGGTAGCCCAGAGCTTGGGAGTCACCCATATGTGAGGACTGACTTCCTGCTTGGTCCTGGAGAAAGAGTAGTTACTCACCTGTAACAGGTGTTCTCCAGGAGCAGCAGGAATCAGTCCTCACAACCCTCCCTCCTCCCCTGGGAGTTGCAGTTGTACATAGTTTATTTTACATTTTTGTGTACTGTTTTTTGGCTATGTCATTTGACTGAGCAAGATGGCACCTTTAGGCGGGAAGGGGACCGCGCATACGTGCAGTATTCCCAAAGGCTTTCATAGAAAGCTGGGGAAATGCTCCGCAGGGGCTCCATCGACGTCGATGTCACCCATATGTGAGGACTGATTCCTGCTGCTCCTGGAGAACACCTGTTACAGGTGAGTAACTACTCTTTTTCTGTAGGCTGTGTGCGCATAAAATATCAGTTGTGCAGCTTTTGAAGGAAGGTTAAATTTTTGTGCGCCACATAATGACACTCGGAGTTATATTTGACTACACGTCAGAATACAGTATGTACACCACATTGATTTTAATCAAATTAAATGAAAATAGACGATTAGTAAATGAAGCGGAAAATTTCTAGTAATTACAATCACAACTTTCAAATTTGAAGAAGTCTGTGTTGTTTTCTATCAGAATCAGAACCGTAATTTTTGTGTGCTCTGTTGTAAAGTATGAGCGCTCGCTCGGTGAGGTGTGTGCGCGCGCACACGCGCACAGTTTAGAGGGAACAGTGCGACAAAGGGTACAGGTAAATGGAGCTCACTCTGAGGAGAAGGGTACCAATGGTGTGCCCCAGGGATCTGTCCTTGGTCCGATTCTTTTTAACATCTTTGTTAGTGATATAGTGGAAGAGCTGACGGGTAAGGTTTGCCTCTTTGCGGATGATACTGAAATCTGCAATAGAGTAGACACCCAGGAAGATGTAGATAACATGAGGAGGGATCTAGCTAAGCTTGAAGAATGGACTAGAATTTGGCAGCTGAGATTTAATGTTAAAAAATGCAAGGTCATGCATTTGGGCTGCAGCAATCCAACGGAGCAATATAGTATAGGGGGTGAAGTATTTTTGTCCACTAAAGAAGAGCAGGACTTAGGCATGATTGTGTCTGATGATCTTAAAGCAGCTAAACAGGTAGAAAAGATGACAGCAAAAACTAGAAGGTTGCTTGGGTGCATAGGGAGAGGAATGGCCAGCAGAAGAAAGGAGGTGATAGTGCCTCTGTATAAGTCTCTAGTGCGACCTCATTTAGAATATTGTTTGCAATTCTGGAGACTGCACCATCAAAAGGATATAAACAGGCTGGAGTCTGTACAGAGGGTGGCTACTAAAATGGTTAGTGGTCTTTATTATAAAGCATATGAAGACAGACTTAAGGATCTTAAAATGTACACCTTAGAGGAAAGGTGGGATAGAGGTGATATGATTGAGATGTTTAAATACCTCCGTGGCATAAATGCACAGGAGAGCCTCTTTCAATTGAAAGCAAGCTCTGCTATGAGGGGACATGAGATGAGGGTGATAGATTCAGGAGTGATATGCATAAATATTTCTTTACGGAAAGAGTGGTGGATCCATGGAATAGTCTCCCAGTGGAGGTGGTAGAGATGAGGACAGTATCTGAATTCAAAGAAGCATGGGAAAAACACTGAGGATCTCTAAAGCAAAAAAAGGGGACTGTTGTAGTGGTTGATATGGAAGGACAGACTAGATAAGCCATGTGGTCTTCTTCTGTAATCATGTTTCTAGTCTTGCACACATTTGCCTTATCAATGTCATGCATCTAACTTGTTAGTGCTTATTTTTGTCATTTGGCTCTTTTTTCCATTTCCTGAAAGATGCTTTTTTTTTGCTACAACAGCCTCTCTAACCTTGCCTTTAAACCATGCTGGCAGTTGTTTGGCCTTCCTTTTCTTAAAGCGTGGAATACATCTGGTCTGAACTTCCAAGATAGTATTTTTAAACAATGCCCATGCTTAATGTAAATCACGCAGAAGAGGTTTTATGTTAACTTTTCAAACAAATTTACTGCGTGATGCTTGCTTTAATAGAAGCTAAAGCCCCAAACTCAGTTCTAAGAAGCCACTGAACCTAAAATAACTAATGGACAATACTTTTAAAATGATGTCAAAATCTCCAGAAGCTTTTGAAGTTATTTAAGTCTTCATTATGCATCACTTAATTATCCACAGATCTGTTTTTTAAAAAGAATGTGTCAGAAGTCAATGAGAGAGATTACAAGAATGCCAGAAAGTTTATATTGTGTATACACAATTCTGCAAAGCATTATGATACAAAGGAATTTTACACAGTGCTCCAGGGGCAACAGAACATCATTTTGATTGGAGGAGTCAAATAAAACAATCTTCAACTTCGTCCCCCATTCTCTAGATGGTGATGCTGTGGAGAACAAATATTTGTGGGGCCAAGGCTCTTGCGGCCCACCCCATTCTGCTGCCTATGCAGGGCTCTGGTGTGCAGAACACTCAAGCGGGCCAGGCACTAATAAAATTATTCAGGGGTTATACACCTACAAAACAGGCATACAGACATTTTTTAAGGGGGAGGATTTTACTGACTGGTAGGGCAACTCAAAGTTGAACATACCCAGCTGCACACTTCAGGAGTGCATGACTAGATTTAATATTCTGGCACCTACAGGCAAGACCAGCCAACAGATTCCAGGGAGCAGAAGGCGGAGGGGGAGGGGGGGGGGAAGAAGAGTCAAAGACCTTTAAAACTGAAGAGCCATAACAGAAGCAGCTGAGAACCCCAGTACCACAATGATGGTGCTCCTCCCAAGCAGGCAGCACATGCACGTGTGTTAAAGTAAGCAGGCTCCTCATGGGCCTGCGTATGTGGTGCCTTCAAAATTTGGTGCCCCAGCTGCTTATGTTGCCTATGCCTAGATGCGCCCCGCTTGAACTGAGGGGATATCTTACAAATTTTTAAGCTAGTAAAAAAAGTCACCTTACATCATATTTTGTTTAGTTACCTTTATAATAAGACCATCTTTTCCTAGATCTATCTCAAATGTCCTGATTGTCTTGTAAAGCCCAGGCAGCAACAGAGGGGCGCTCACCACAGATGCAGCAACTACTGCCCTCTATTACCGTCTGCGCTCCAGTCGCAGCGCGTGCAAGAAGCTCGTTGTCCCGCGAGCCCGCAGGGACCCGGCTCGCGCCTCCTCCCCGCCCTCTGATTGGCCGCTCTCCCTCGGTTTCCATCCCAACGAGCCGATTGCGGCCCGAGAGCCTGGCGCGCGGCAGCTGCACCTGCAGAAGATGCTGCTGCTTTGCAAAATTCCGGAAGCAGGTGGAACTCGCCCCCAGGATACCAGAAGACCATCGTCGAGAAAAGCTAAAGGAAAGTGCAGCTCCTGGCCTCAAAGGGACTGGCGGGCGAGTCCTCCTAGCTGGAAGCTGACGGCGGCACTGCTCTGACCTTGCAGCGTGATGTTCTTTTCCAAGCTGGCGATTGCTGGAGTAGTGCACGGATCGTCTTGCTCGCGGTGCTATTTTTATTTTAGACCTCAGCTCGCCGGAGTCAGAGGGAGCATGTGACGACCGGGGGAATAAAAGGTTCCCAGTGTTCCCTTTGTGTCTGTGGACAATGGGAGCCGCCGGTGACTGAACAGGTCTAGAAGCTGTCAGTCGGGACTCGAGCGAGACCTGCTGCACTCGTGACAGCTGGAAACCGGCAAGGGACCGTCTACAAATCGTCAACCTTTTCCCTTCTGTACTAATAATCTGATAACGCAGGTAAGTAAACCTTTGTGAAATGTAGACAATGTCTCCAAATCCAAGTGTTTTTATTTATTTATTTATTTGCATTTAGCTTACGCCTTTCCAGTTTACAATCAGCTATAGTAGGTATGTCCTTGCCGGCTTTATAATCTGTTTGTATCTGAGGCAATGGAGGGTAAGTGACTTGCCCAAGGCCACAAGGAGTGTCAGTGGGATTCAAACCCTTATCTATTCGGTAAGAGGCCACTGCTGCAACCACTGGGCTACTTTAGGTATGCAAAGAGAGTAAACCGGGTTTTGAGGATATGATCTCAGTCTCTGAAATATACCTCGCTAGTGACTAGGGTGTCTGAAGAGAGTTCGCACCCAGCCTTTATACCTACCCGGGCAGCCTTTCTATTTTATTACTGCGTGTGTAATATAGATACACAGTCTGGTTGTACTTTACATCACTGCGCTGTGAAGAATTACTTAAAGTCTTCTCCATGCTTGGATTTTGGATTTAATGATTTTTTTTTAAGAACTGCTCAAGGCAAACTGCAACTCAGGTAGAGCAGGTAAGTCCCTCCCAGGGTTTTTTAAATCTAAACTATTATAATCTGAAATTAGTGCATGAGGTGTGGAGGGCAAAGCTACTTGTATAAGGTCACAGGGACCATCAGTGCAGAGAAGTAGGATTTGAACCTTGGCTTCCCTCACTATCAGTCTGCTACTCTAAGCTCAAAGCACCTCCTCCATGGCACTGCCTCCCAGGACAGACAGTAGAGGGGAGACCAGTAACTGAATTTACTGAGGCCTGCCATAAACAGAATTGCAAAGAAATGGAAAACCAGTTATCAGCTGAGGTCTTTGGCTAGGTTTCAGGAAGAAAAGTGTCCTGAATCCACAGGCCCTAAGATTCTGTTCTGCCTCACTTTCTGTATTTCCATGTAAAGGAGACTCTTCTCTGTTTCCACAGTCCACTGTATGATTGTAATTTGTCAGATTTCATTTAATATCACTTTTTATGTTCCACTATGTTTAAAGAGATTCAAAGAGGATTACTTATGTAAAAAGTTACCATGTTACAGTAATCAGATAAAAAATATAAACTGAATTACACATTTATAATACAATATAAAATAGTACGATAAAATTATAAAAATAGGGTCTGATATTCAAAGGGATTAACACGGTTAGCTAACCGTGTTATTTCCCATTGCCTGCGATATTCAATGGTGCTAACATGGTTAGTGCCCCTGAATATCTGCAGGTTTAATGCCCCTGAGTATCTGCAGGTTTAGTGCCCCTGAATATCCGCAGGTTTAGTGCCCCTGAATAGCCGCAGGTTTAATGCCTCTGAGTAGCCGCAGGTTTAGTGCCCCTGAGTATCCGCAGGTTTAGTGCCACTGAGTATCCGCAGGTTTAGTGCCCCTGAGTATCTTCAAGTTTAGTGCCACTGAATAGCCGCAGGTTTAGTGCCCCTGAGTATCTGCAGGTTTAGTGCCCCTGAGTATCCATAGGTATAATGCCCCTGAGTATCTGCAGGTTTAGTGCCCCTGAGTATCCGTAGGTATAATGCCCCTGAGTATCTGCAGGTTTAGTGCCCCTGAATAGCCACAGGTTTGGTGCCCCTGAGTATCCGCAGGTTTAGTGCCCCTGAGTATCTGCAGGTGCCACTGCTGCATGCCCTGAGCTGGCATCAGGGCTACAGGGGCAGCACCCAACAACCAGTCTGTAGCAATACTGAGCTGCTTCCCGGTTATCACAATGCAGCAAAAGTCAGGTGCGGCAAAGGCTGGCCTAACTTTCACAACTGAAGTTAACAGGGCAGTGGCTGAATATCGCCACTGCTTGGTTAGCTTCATCACTATTGAGACAACCCAGAAATTCAATGCCAGGACACAGATATGGCCCCTGGCATTAAATTGGCAGGTTTAATGTTCAGCACCAGTGGCTAGCCACTTTAGCAATGCTAGCCACCTAAGCTGAATATCGCGCCCAAAATCCCCTTGAATCTAAATATTTCTGAAAAACAGTATGCTTTCAGGGCTCCATGAAAAGCCATATAGTTATATAAACTCTTAGGGGTGTGTTTACTAAAGCACATTAGCTGTTTTCTGATGCTAATGTGGGATTGTCGCACGTGAAGCCAGCTAATGCGCAAGAAATGCAGCTACTGTGGGCCGTTTCTTGCGTTAGCTGCATTTTGCGCATTGCTTGAGTTGGGCAGAGAGTGAGCATTGCAATTCGGAGTAGCTGCTGCCCTGGGAGTTTGCATCATGCGGTAGATGCTCCTTTTGCAGGCTTTGTGGATACAATTACCGCCTCCTGAATGGATAGCAATAGCTGTATCTGCAAAGCTGTCGTTCCGTGAAGCCTAGTGTTGGCTACAAAAGGCCACTGCAGTTTACTAGTAAACATACCCTTTCAGATCTTGAGGTAGCTGAATCCACTCTGAGCTTGCACAGTAAAAGGAGAATATATCAATAGTTCATTTAATGGCTCAGAACTAAAGCTGATCTGCCTGTCATGAGCTGAATACTTAATAACTGGGGGGGGGGGGGGGGGGGAAATACTCTTCTCATCAAAAAAAGATATGGCAGCCGTCTCTTCTGTGGAAAAAGGCAAAGTTTTTTTTCCGAGATTGATAGTGACTCACCTAACACTGTAAAACAAGGACTTAAGCCTTCAGCTCCTACATCTGCCTTCAGTTGAGGAGGCTTTGTAAGCACAATGCACGGGAATGGGGGCAGTTTCCATAGGGATTTCTCGGGGTAACTGAGCAGTTACCTGGGAAAAATCCTCTGTGCTTAAAAGTGGCTTCCCATCAGTACCGGTCCAGCCACTAGTCAAACTAGGCTGTTGCCTGTGGCCACAGCTTCTGGGGGCATTAAGTAAATAATGTGTAGTAAATAAACACTAGACTCTGACTGCCAGGCTTAAGGTTTGTGTAGGGTGCCGACACCTTGAAGCAACTCAGGGGCCAGCCCTGCTAAACAGCACATGGGCTTTTAGATGCAGGAGAGACAGGGATGAGGTGAGAGCTGGGGAGTCAAAGTACCCAATTTGCATCTGCTGGAAAAGGTACCACTTCTATAGAGTCAGAATGAGCCTTCACCACTGAGTGCTAATCTCCTTCCTTTTGCTTGCACTCGTTTATTCATCAGAAATAAAGAGTAGCTTTAATCTGTGTTTAGTACTTACTGAAAGTTGAATCATAGTGCACTTGGGGATGCATCTTAGTCGTTTTAAGAAAAGATGATCCCAGCTACATTGCCCAGTGCAAAAATGTGCCTTCTCCAACCAGGCTGAAAGTAGCAGTGGATTTCCAGAGCAGGTGTACTTTGTGATGGATTGCAAGGAGATGTTCATGCAGATGAGTTCTGCTGTTGGGGGGAGCGAGGCAAGATAGATGGTATACTTGACATTTCCAAAAGCATGCAAACTATTTTACACTCCTCGGCTGCCCTCATGTAGATAATAATTTTATAAGAGGGCACCTAGATTAAAAGGACAGGAAAGCAACTATCTTTCTTCTATTTTATCAAACCACATCGATGCCAAGATGTTTGTATAAAATCATAGTGCAAATCCTATAGAAATTTGTACCTACATAGAAGGCGCAGATATTTATGCCTGCTTAGGGCTGGGGTAAATGCCCATGCTTGGCTTTTGTAAGAACTTGAATAAATTATAGTATTTCATAATGTACATGTATGCGTGTGCACTCTACCCATGTGCACGCCCACTGGCAAACTACCTGCTATCAAGCAACATGCACACTTTTACACTGGCGGACATTTTATAAGAGGTCATTTACGTATGTATGTGACCATATACATATGTGAATTAATGGCCCCAGTTAACTGCATACTTGGCACCTAAAAGTATGAACCCACTTATAAAATGACCCCCATAAGGATGGGCAGGAATATATGTCTATTCAAGGCAGCGGAATAGAGTACACCACTGGGGCCATAACCTGAGCCACTGTCTGAAGTCTGAGAGGAGAGCAGAAGGTTCCTGTAGCCGAGGTAGAACACAGACAAGGAACAGGTGCACCAAATGCAGTGGTTGATAAAAAGCAGCTTTATTGGAAAAAAACCCAATGCGTTTCAGTGAAACCGCCTTCTTCAGGGGGTACTGGCCTCACATAAAAACATAACTACATAAAAACACATCTCATATAAAAAACAGTATTTCTAATGTTAAATTATACATATAAAGGTTTAAAACATCACATATAAAAATTCAAAACAGAAAGAGTGGTAAGTCATCCAAAAGGAAAGGAATAATTCAGTCTAAGAGAAAACTCATCGTAATATACTAAACCAACAAAAACATACTATATAGGGATGAGGAGGACATGTAATGTTGGCATAGATGTGAATTCAAAAATGAATAGAGATTTCTAAATTAAAAGAGCATGTTTTAACAAAGTCATAGCTCAACAGGAGAAAACATCCATAGAACTGAAAAACATGCAGTTTTGATAAATATCCAATTACATGAAGGAGTGACAATTTCAAAGAACCATCCAAGAGCACACTTGACAAATCCTGAAAGAAAATAAAACAAACTTTAAAACAAGAGTATATTACACTTGGACTACCGTCTTCTTCCTGCTCACTTAGCTGGGAGTGTGCTCGTTGTCCCGGTTTGTCGAACTTGGCGACAGCTCAACAAATATTGGAATACGAATTGGAGGGTTTCTAGTTGGCTGCCGATTCAGGGTAATGCACTGTTCACCCCGGGAACCGAAAACAAGCTGTTTTGTGAGTGGGCGGAGAAAGGTCTCCATAGTTTAGGCCATGTGGTCGAACCCTCAGGGTGCTGCAGGAAGTTTCGGTCTCTGTGTACCGACTATGCTCTCGGGACTGGTCATCAATTTGCATATATGCAGCTTTCTCATTATATTGCCTCCCTACCGGCAACGGAGCTGCGAGCCGAGCGTTCTGCGCAGATTCTAGAATATTTTGATTTGGGTGGGGGATCCCAACTGTCCATTCAGTTGCTGAAGGCGCGCCTGGCTCAATACCGACCGTCTCCGGATTATCGTTCAGTGGAGCTGGGGTGGGCCTCGGAGTTGGGAAGGGAGATTGACACGGGTACGCTTTTGAAGGCCCTGCAGCGGGTAGGGGAGCTGGCGGTGGGAGCCAGCTGGAGAGAGATACAGTACAAATCTCTTACTAGGGTGCATTTTTCACCCTGACGAGCGTTTCGCTCCCATCTTGCTTCGGACGGCTGTTGCCCGAGGTGTTCGGAGCCCTTAGCGCATCTAGTGCACATGTGGTGGGGGTGCAGACATATCCGGCCAAACTGGGCAAGAATCCGTTCATTTATGGAGCGAATACTGGGGCAGCAGATATGTTGGGATAGCTCCTTGGTTCTCCTTGATAACTTGCGCCTCACACAGCCTAAGGGTAAATGGGAGAGATTGTTGGTGCGAAGGGCTT
This sequence comes from Ichthyophis bannanicus, assembly GCA_033557465.1. NCBI lineage: Eukaryota > Metazoa > Chordata > Amphibia > Gymnophiona > Ichthyophiidae > Ichthyophis > Ichthyophis bannanicus. The sequence goes on along the minus strand of CM066038.1, from coordinate 485,502,645 downwards.
GTCTGGTGGGTAAGGGCCCCATACTGCACAGATGGCGGGAACGGAGTGCGCCCTCGTTCTGGGAGTGGCGAAATGCCTTCCACCAGATGATGCTTATGGAAGCTCGTTATGCCCGGGGAAGTGTCAAACGCTGGCCACATTTTCAGTTGCTATGGGACCCCTATATCCAGAGCTTGAGTTCCCGGAGTAGGAATGAAGTGTTACAACTGGGCTCCTAATGATGAGAGCGTTTAAGGTGCTAACCTGAGGAGCGATGTCCTGGGGTCTCCAGGGGTGGATGCGACCAACAAAAAGGGGTGGTTGGGGGGGGGGGAAGGGTGGGGAGGTGGGGGGTGGCTAGGGGTTTATATACTGGAAAACTGTACAACACACATGTCTCTGTTTCTGTTCTTCTGGATGGGGATAAGAGTAGACCCCCTCCGGGAGTTTATTTGTTGCACTGCCTATTCTTGTAACATGGTGTTGATAAATAAAGTTTAAAAAAAAAACAAAAAACAAGAGTATATAAGCAGGAGAAATAAAAAAACAAAAAGACAACCAGCGGTGCATTTAGACACCAAGAGGGTTATTCTGTGCCACGAATAGCGAGGATGGACGGCCCAATGGGACATCAATTCCCGCTATTCGCGCCTTCACCCGACCTCGACTAACTTCCCCGCCGGTTGTGTGGGAAAGTTGGATGGGGGTGGGGAAGGGGAAGGGGCAGCTCGGGGGCGGAGTCTGGGCGGTCGCCAGCCCTAGATGTACAGGGCCGATTCTAATGTCAGCCCTGTATGTCCAGGGCCGGCGATATGTGCAGGGAAGCTATTCCACCTCCGAGATGGAATAACTTCCCTGGACATCATTTTTTAAATGCCGGGGCACGGATGAGGCAGGTGAGCCGGAGGGCATTCCCCGCAGCCTGGCCCTGGCCATAGGAGGCCAGATTGGGAGTCGGGCTGTGGGGAATTAGGTTTAATTTCTGGCGGCTGGCATCGCAGCTCTTCAATGGAGCTGCAATGACGTGGCAACATGACGCTGTGGCTCCATTGAGGAGCCTTGACTGAGTTAGCCGGGGACAGTCCTGTCTGTGCAGGCCAGACTGAATGGCAGTCCCAGCCTGCACGTGCAGGACTGTTCGTGATTCTGATCCCACGGGGCTAGACGTGCCCTGCGGGATCAGAATTGCGATCCCCTCTGTACATCCGGTTCAGACCAGACGTACAGAGAGGATCGATGTGCGGGATGGAATTGGGCCCCAAATGAACTGAGAGACTAAAACATGGGCACACCGGTAGTTTAAATGAGCCTAAATTTGTGCCAAAAACAAGCTCATAGTGCAATATGGTGAAAAGATCTTTTGCAAACTAAAGAAGGAAAACCTACAAATATTTAAAAAGATCAATATAAAGGAGCATAAAATCAGATCTTGTGCCAATTTATCACTGCTGCATCTGTTTTTACGGTGAGATCCAGCTCCGGACGGCTGATTTGCCGAGTCCCATTGCCCAAAGGAAAATGCAAGACAGCATTTAAACTACCGGTGGACCTGTGTTCTAGTCTCTCAGTTCATTTGGTGTCTAAATGCACCGCTGGTTGCCGTAGGCAAGTGCTTCTTTCTTTTGTTTTTTTTGTTTTTTTAATTTCTCCTGCTTATATTTTCTTGTTTTCTTTTCTTTCAGGATTTGTCAAGTGTGCTCTTGGATGGTTCTTTGCAATTGTTACTTTTCTCACGCAGTGCTATAGTGAGCCACTTCTGATTATATGCTGGCCCTTTTCTCTTAGAATGAGCACATTCTCAGTACGCAAACTATATGCATATTATTTCTTCTTGATATGTCCTTACTGTTCTTATCTGTCACTCCTCCTTGCAATTGGATATTTATCAAAACAGCATGTTTTTCAGTTCTATGGATGTTTTCTCCTGTTGAGCTACGTCTTTGTTAAAACATGCTCTTTTAATTTAGAAATCTCTATTCATTTTTGAATTCACATCTATGCCAACATTACATGTCCTCCTCATCCCTATATAGTATGTTTTTGTTGTTTTTTTAAATGTATTACGATGAGTTTTCTGTTAGACTGAATTATTCCTCTCCTTTTGGATGACTTACCACTCTTTCTGTTTTGAATTTTTATATGTGATGTTTTAAATCTTTATATGTATAAATTAACGTTACATATACTGTTTTTATATGAGATGTATTTTTATGCTTTTATGTATTTATGTTTTTATTTGAGGCTAGTATCCCCTGAAGAAGGTGTTTTCGCTGAAACGTGTTGGGATTTCTTCCAATAAATTTGCTTTTCATCAACCACTGTTTTTGGTGCACCTGTTCCTTGTTTCTGAGCCATTGTTTGCCTAATACAGCATCACCACCAGAGAGCTTGAGGGTGGGGCTGGAGATTGGTTTGTTTGGTCCCTCCAACTCCAAAGGTGTTCCTCTACCCCTGTGTGTATTTGCTGGTATGTACAGTGGGACCAGTCATTTTACAAAGAAAGAGTGATTTCATTTGGGTGTTACTTGTGTGAGTGGCAGACTTACATGTGTAATTGATGATTTTGTACCATGTAAATTCTGGTCTGTTTCTTTTATTGAATGATGGATAATGCATCTGTGCATTCTACCTTCACTTCATTTCCTTGCCTTTTTTGTGCCTTCTCACATTAATGTTTATATATAATGATGACATTTGTCTGCAGTTTCTCTAAACAGCCATGGTACCAACCAAGCAAATGACAGTTTATCAAATATGCAAATAAATACATAAAACTATATATGCACAAGAGAAGCCAAGTTCCAAAGATCAAAGTTTTGGCTTTTTTAGATGGTTTTTAAGGCTAGAGAAAGAAACACAATTGCCTCCTCACTCACTCCTCCAAACTCCTATTTCAAACAAGCATACATCTGATTCAGACGAAATGCAAATGCCGAGGGGAGGATTCTTTGAAATACTCATCTATCCCCCTTGTAAAATGGGGAAAATCCAGCCACAGCATGCCCAGAGCACTTGCCCTTGAAATCTCTGTATGTGGATCAGCTTTTCTGAAATCGGTACTTAACACGTGTATGCCAATTTATACATGTAAATTAGCTTCTTACGGGTGACTACTTTGTCTTGAAAGGCGGTATATCAAATAAAAATAACCTATGAACCATAAATACACCTCTCAAATGACCTCCTATGATTTGCTCAAAAGCAAGTCACCACTATGTTCAGTCTATTGTCCTTTATTTCTAAAGAATGCTGAAAATCTGTTTCAGGCTGAGCTTCTTGTAAATGTCTCCCCAACCCAGTATGTAGTAATTGTCTATAATTGCTTTGTTGCCATATTTGGTACTTCCAATGATCTGTAATTCTGCAACCTCGATTGCCCAGGAAAAGCACAAATAATAATAGATAACACTAAGGGTCCTACCATGTGAATCATGGTAATTGTTTGCGTATGGCTGCAGTAACCATTACTGCACTGTCATAGGTTACTGCACATTAATTCACGCAGGAACTGCATACCCTGTTATGGAGCGGGTTATGGGCATGAACTGTGCCTTCAATTTGCAAATACCATGGATGCACTTATCCTCTCCTAAATACTAAGGACTTGTTTGGACCTGGGGTTTGGAGGCGTGGTAGAGGGGCTAATGGTGCTTATCTCTCTGCCACTGATAAACATCTCAAAGTTGCAAATTGAGAGCTTTGCTCCTTAAATGTCTTCCCTTGGACATCCAGTTTTGTAAAATCAGGATTTGTGCACGTACGTGCAAGCACTGATCCTCATAGATTGCGAAATTGCCACTTACATGTGTAATTCCCAGCACTCATAAGTTCAAACCCTGGAGTGATGCTGTTCGTTTTTCTTTTAACCTGTTCTTTTGTAAGATGGATGCTCCCTCTACAAACTATGCAATTTCTTCTCACATTCTTGTGGGTATTTTACAAAGGCTCTGCATTCAGCACAAATTGTACAATATGCAGATTTGGACATCTCTTTTCTACCTAGAAAGGTTTTGGAAAATCAGCCTTCACATCTGTTGAACTGTTTCCTGGTGTCCACAAGGTAAAAGAAGAGGACAATAGTCTTGCTTTGCTCCTGTCGTATTTACAGATGTTAACTCAGACATGGCCCTTCTATGTGTTTTCTACACGGGAAGTGATACAAGCTGCATAACATCTGTCCTACTGTCCTGCGGCAGTACAGTTGCTTCTCTTCTCTACAGATGTGTTAGAGAATAGAATGTCTTTGTCAGCCAATCAGCTGCGAGTTCCAGCAGTTATTATTTGGCAACTGGAAGTGTTTAAGAAACAACAAAAACTTTTCAAAGTAATGTTTAGACTTTTTCCATTCTATTTTCTAAATAAAGAAGGCATTTTGGATGCCCACGACTTTGCCTCTTTTTCAACAGTGTCCATTTATCTAGTGGTAAAACAGAAAGAGTTGTTTAAAGACTGCATCTCAGTGATACTGAAATGTTCACATTTACTTGTGCTCTGGTGGTGCACTGAACGGGGGATAAAGCATGAGATAATTTCTAGATGGTAATTAAAACATTTTTGATTTTCAGATGGCTTCCGGTGACAGCTTTAGTGTGGACTATCCTGGAAACCCTCAGCCTGGGGACCTGATTGAAATTTTTCGGCCTGCTTATCAGCATTGGGCTCTGTATCTAGGTGACGGTTATGTCATTAACATAGCCCCTGTAGGTAAGACTCACTTCCAAAACTGGTTCCTTTTCACTGTGTGTTTTTCCCTTGAAAGATTCTTTATCCTATTTCCTTCAGTATCCCAGGTGTCAGTGGGCCATTATATCAGATCTTATTTTGCTCATTCTGCTTTTCATCCACAGATGAAGGCCCAGCCACCACCTTCGCGAGTGCCAAGTCTGTGTTCAGCAGGAAAGCGCTGGTCAGGATGCAGCTACTGAAAGATGTGGTGGGGAATGACACGTACAAAATAAACAATAAATACGATGATGAATATGCACCACTGCCTGCCGAGGAGATCATTCGGCAGGCAGAATTTCTAATTGATCAAGAGGTGTCATATGACTTGCTTGGAAACAACTGTGAACATTTTGTCACATTGCTTAGATATGGAGAAGGTGTTTCTGATCAGGTAAAGTATTTTTGTTGACTATAACTACCTTTACTCCTTGGGTGGTCATAGGAACAGACTTGTGTACAGATTTTGGCACTTACGAATCCATTGTGTCTACTAATTGAATATCTGCTCAAAGGGAAAATGCCAGAACTCCTGGGGCACAGCAGATTAAGCAATCCCCTCTCTGAGGTTAGGGATATGTACTTCAGGCAGCCATATGGGTGAATATTGTGGTCATGTGGTGTGGAGTTGTGAGCACATGTCACTGACAAGTGAACAACATTGGTGTGATTTGCAGTTATGTTTTACAGCAAGCATCATTTGTGCAGGTCAGATTAATCCTGTTCTCTTTTACCCTCTTACATTAAAGGAATTGTGATCCTAACTCAGGCCTCCTCTGAGGAAATGGACCCACCTTGTAACCCGGTTTGCAGCTGACATTCCATGTCTGTGCTTGAAGGACTACTAAAATAACATTCATTCAAAACCCTTATCCGAATAGCTATGGGAGTTATCTGAATAAGGGCACTGAGCAGCATATTCAGTGGCACTATCTTATAGCGCTGCTGAATATCTGCACAGACTGCCCAGGCACTATCCAGTTCGTGCAGGAGCAGCCCATGGACAGAGCGAGGGCGGTACGTCTGCTATCTGCATACTGTAAGTGCCGTCCTTATCTGGATAGAGACAATTTTCAGCCAGCGCTAATCCGGATAACTTAGGCTGCTTGAAAAGGAGGCATACAGTTGTGGTCAACATTATTGGCACCCTTGCATTTTAGATATGTTGTTCTCAATACCTTGAGAAATAATTGGAAATATTTCAACTGTATGACATCATAATATTTTAATATGTTCAACAAAAAAAGAGATGTCTGTGCAACTTAGACATAGTAATTCCTGAGAAAAAAAACAAAATATGACCTGGACAGGAATAATGGCACCCTTCACTAATATTTGGTTTCACAACCCTTAGCAGTGATGGCAGCCCAAACGTTTTTTGTAGACATCTATAAGTTTCGTACATCTGTCTGCTGCTAGTTTCTCCCACTCTTCAACTGTGATTTGTTCCAGCTCATGAATGTTTTCAGGATTCCTCTTACCAATGGCAGATTTTAGCTCTTTCCAAAGGTTCTCGATTGGATTGAGATCAGCACTCATTGCTGACCAGTTTAAAACAGTCCATTTGTTCCTTTTTTCCATTCTTTTGTACTTTTGGATGTATGTTTTGGGTCATTGTCCTGCTGGAGGACCCATGACCTTCAACCCAGACCTAGCTTTCTGACACTAGGTAGCACATTTTGCTCCAAAATATCTTGGTAGTCCTCTGACTTCATGATTCCTTTAATATGTTCCAGGGCTATAGTTCCTGAGGCAGCAAAACAGCCCCACATTAGGGAACCTCTACCACATTTAATTGTAGGAAGGGTGTTTTTTACCTTATAAGCTTCATTTCTTCACCTGTAAATGTATTGCTGGTCTGCACTGCAAAGAGCTCAAGTTTAGTTTCATCAGACTATAGAAACTTTTCCCAGAAGGAATGTGGTTTCTCAAGGTGGGTTTGAGCAAAGATCAGGCATGTCTTTTTATGTCTGTCTTTGAGCAGTGGGGTACTCCTTGGCCTTCACCCATTACGACCTTCTTTGTTTAGTGTGCAGCATATGTGTGGGTTGAAACCACCACTCCAGATTAATCCAGGTCAGCCTTAAGCTCTTTGGGTATTGTTTGTGGTGTTTTTCCAATAGTTTACACTAAACTTTGAAGACTTCTTACTTTAATTCTGTTTATTGAAATTTTCAAAAACTATACAATGTTCACAAAGTATAGAGAAACACAATAAGTCAACAATAGAAATAATTCAAAAGAGAAATAATATAAACAAGTACATTAGCCCACATCTCAGGGAGAAAATCATAAGAAATCAATAAGAAAAAAACAAGGCAAGGAACACCGAACCAAGGAAAGGTGTCCCAGCCACACAGAGCAGTCATTTAATTATACCCTCCCACCGCCTGACAATTTCTAAATGACAGCGTAATGACATAAAGGAAAAGCAAAAGTCACTGCACCTTTTCCTTATCAAGAATCCACCTTTCCAAATCCAAAAATGACAAAAAGACAAACCTGTCATATCCAAGAGATACTAAGCATTTACAAGGGTAGCGCAAGAAAAAAGTAGCGCCTAAGGCAAGAGTTCTAGACTTGAGAGCAAGAAAGGACTTCCTACGTGCTTGTGTTGAGTGAGATACATCAGGAAAAACAGAGACCTTATCACCACAATAGAGGTTGTCCCTTTTCCAAAAATAAGCTTTAAGAATAGAGACTTTATCTTCTTCAGAAACCAGTTACTAATAATGTGGCTCTAGTGGAAATAATATCTTGAGTGTCTTCCAAGAAGGCAGTCAAGTTAAACCCATTTTTATCTTCAAGAACAGCTACTTCCCCTTCCCCAACACCTGGAGAAACAATTTTTGAGGAAATATAATAACATTTAGCAAACACTATAGCATCGGCGGTGGGGAGGAGAAGAACATCTTCTAAATATTTCCTAAACAGTATTGATGGAGATAATAAACTACTAGAAGGAAAATTTAAAACTCTCAAATTCTTAGACCAAGCCATATTCTCTAAATTCTCAAGTTTTTGACACATAATAGAACTTTCTTTCATGGCAGCAGACTGGAATAAAGAGAACGATTTAACCTGCGTATCTATACTCAAGATAGATGAATGCAAAGTTCCAATCTATCAAGATTCTGAAATTTAATAACAGTGTCCCTAGTAAATTGACATAAAGAGGGAACAGTCTCAGCAAGAATCCATTCAGTACGATTGACTACTTGCCAAATATCCAGAAGAGAGATGGAGGAGACTTGTGAGTCACCAGGAGGAATGGAGGGCTCCGACCAAGAAACCATTTTGGGGAGCATAACTTCCTTCTGTGAACTCAGAACACCGGACTGAGGCAAAGCAGACAGTTCCAAAAAACCAGGAGGAAGAGGAGGGGTACGCTCGGTAGAGTTAAGACTCGGCCCCTCCAGCGACGGGTCAAAAGGAACAGTACCTGGTGTTGTTAAGACCGGTGTAGATATTACATGCTTGTCCATAGGGCCACCAGCAGACACAGCCATGAGAGTTTTCTTTTTCCTTTTACCGCCAGGCATCGCCACTTCACAGATCTATAAATGCTCCCAATGTACTCCTAAGGGGCTCACAAGGGGCATACGTCCCCCTTGGAAAACAACCCTTAGAAAATGCCCCAACAAGTGCCGTAAAGCACTCTAGATATATTAAGGAGCTTCAAAATGACGTCAGCAGTGACTGCCCCACACAGGCCGGCTCTCCACAGCATGTGAAACTGCAGGCAACACTCCTAAGAAACAGCTCCTTGCACAAATCATTTATGGAGCCTCAAAATGATGTCAGCAGTGACTGCCCCGCATGGGCCGGCTCTCTCCAGCACCAGCTGTTCTCACTCTCCAAGTGTGTGCAACTGCAGGCAACACTCCCCTGAAGACTTCTTAATAACAGTGTGAACTATAGACACAGGAATCCCAAGGTCTTTGGAGATAGCCTTGTACCCCTTTGAAGTATGATGTTTGGTGATGATGGCTTTTCTGATGGTCTCTCTTGTCTTCACCATTGTGAAAATGGAACAGGGAGTGAATGTGGCCATTTTAAACATTAGAGCCATCATTTACTGGTTGATTCGTGTCATGTGAGTATTCACAGTTGATCACAGGAGCATCTGATTTTACTGCAGTGGTACTGTGGTTCTTCTATTCAAACTGATTTGAATTGTTTATAAGAGTGCCAATAATCATGTCCTACTATAATCCAAAAAATCAAAAGATGCTTATCCACACTAGCTTACTATCAAAAAGGATAAAACATGTGCCCTTATCAACTAAGACACAACGTTGTGTTTCAGGCCATTGAATCTCCTGGCCCTTCATCAAAACCTGTTACGTATCTGAGGCGTCATAACGCTATCCCCTTCCTATATGACGAAAGAAAATCATGTGTCCATCTTCTCCAGGGCATTGGCTGTCAATCTTCATTCCTTCCAAACCTATCAAATCAAATCAATCTCCACCAATCTTGTGACAAATTCAACCCTATTGGCGCGACTGATTGTAACCAGTAAATCCATAGTTGCTCACGGTATTGCAAACACGACATCCGATCTCTTCCTCTGCCCCCCCCCCGGATTTTCTCCAATACATGATCCACAATCCACCAGCGTAAATCCTGAAATGAGTGGTGGTGTTCCTCACAATGCAGGGCAACTGGCGCTGACAGCACCTAGTGTTGAGCCGTGAATGGTGTTCCTGCAGACGTTTCCGCATGGATCTTGTCATCCGACCCACATAGATTTTATTACAGGGGCAAATCAGGATGTATACTACAAAGGAGGAGGAACAATTGGTATGAACTACACTTTGAACAATACGTTTTGTGATGGGATGTTCCCATTGTTCTCCTTCCATAGTAGTTGAGCAAAAATCACAAGAGTTATATGCAAAGTGACTACCTACTGTTAAGGGTGACCTGGCAATGTTCCATTTTTCTACTGTTTCCTATTATTTCCTTTTTTAATTGGTCTTGTTTTATTTGAGTCTTTTATGTGTCAAATATGTGCACATATATAGTCCAAAGCCATTTCACAGGCCACTTTCTTAGGAGATATTGGACGTTAAGGGGTTGGACTGCAAGGGTGCCAATAATGTTGACCACAACTGTAAGTTACTATCCAGATAAGTGCCGGCTGAAAATTGCTGTTTTCTGGATAAGGTCAGCAGTAATCCCGATAGCACTACTCAGTCCAAAAATTCAGCAAGCAGCTGCTCCTGTGGATATCCCACCGATATTTAAGTGCCACGGCTGATCGCTGAGATGTTTAAATATTGGCCCTTTTGAAACTCAGGCCCATAGTTTATGGCCAGTAGCTCTAACCTCCTCTCATGTATAACAGATTACAGTTTTTCCAAATACTCCATTATAGTAGCACATATAAACTGATCTTCCTCGTAGGCCAAGATCTCAGCACATGTGCGTATGTGTGCTGCCATTTACTGAGGTAAATTTATGAAGGATGTTTGGTGTATAAATGCTTTGTTACATATGTAAACAAGCTTTTATAAAACTACCCCGGGGGTTACAAGCAAAAGAGTGCATGTGGTATCAAGAAAGTGAGTACTTTTAGGTAACTGTGGGTAGGCGTGTTCAGGGTAGAGTTTGGGCAGAGTGCAGGTCACGATTTGCATGCATTTATGATAACCCACATGTATACACACATATTTTCCATGCAGACATTTATGCCTGCTCCTGAACAGTTGTAAATGTCTGTAGCCACAATCTACTGTAAGTGTGATTTCTGCCACTTTGCCACTAATATTTTATAAAGATACGTAAGTGCCAATGCATCTTTATAAAATAGCTTCAAAATGGAAATCTACTTAGCTTTTACAAATAGGTAGCCCGTTATAAAATTACCCTCCACATGTTTAGGTGGCAAATTTTGTAAGCATACATGCAGAAGAGCTGGTAATTAAGAGGCCTTCCCTCAAAGCTACGCTCTCTCTCAGGGGCGATGGATTTCCTTATCAGAGTGGCCCTCAAGCGGTCCTCCAAATCCAAAGTCTGAAATTTGTCAGGGTAATGTGTGGCTTTGAGCAGGTGTAAATGCTGGTGGGTAAAACATCCGAGGCACACTGACTCAGGTCTGGGAGAGAGCTGACTGTTCTCTAGGAGAAAGCTGTGCTGCTCCTAAAGAGCCACAGATGACAGTTCTGTCTTTCAAGATGTCCACAGTGAACAGCCATCACATATATTTAAGCTAAGAATCAGAATAATTTGCATATGTTTCAAGGAAATCAGACCTGGTGTGACCCTTGAAGGACTGTTGCTTCACTGCAAATTCCTTTGGCTGGTGCATTTTTAAGCCTGACAGATATGAAATGGCCTTAAAGTAAATTTCTTTCTTTGTTTTTCCCTTGCAGGCCAAACGAGCTGTCAGTGCTATTGGGTTTATGACGGCTGCTGCTGGTGCCTTCTCAATGCTGGGCTTCTTTCAAAACAGATCTAGGCAAAGGCATTATTAATCAATAACCGAATAGAATTTAACACTGTGGTGTTTGGTTAATGGTTAAAGATGTGAGCCGAAAGTCTTCTGGCATTGAAATGTTACAAGAAGTGCAATGCTATATTAAAGAGGGTGATCTTTTAAGAAGCTGGATCAGTACCTATCTGCATAAAGGATGGTTATTAGCGTGGCTCGGGGCCAGAAGACTCACATCAGCCACTTTGGTTTTCGGGTAGCCTGGCAGTTTCTTATTGTGAAAGGATCATTTGGAAAAAGGAAGACCCTTAGAATCTCAAGCCAGGTCATAATCTGAAGGGTGTGGGAAGGTCCCAATTTTAGAAGGCAGCTGTTCATTTCCATTCCTGCGTATTGATGTAAAATGTCTGAACCAATCAGGTTTACTGAAATGCTACTCACCTCACTGTTTAAGTTAAGCAGTCACTACTGCAAAATACGGGAAATTAAGCACTTACCTTCCCTTTCAAAACTACTGCACTACATACCTTACACCTGCTATTCTGTATGTACCAATTCCCTGGTTTATTCTACAGAGATACTACATATTTCATAAAGTGTGCATGGGAGCACTAACCCATCCCCGCACACAGAAATGCTTCTGCTAAAGACAGATACATTGATGTGCATAAAAGCTATATGCATATATGGTTCGGGCAATTGTAGAAAGTCTATTTCTGCATGGAAAACAGCCTTTATCCCTGGAAATGTTATTTACAATGACTCCTTAAATGTGCACATGCTGAAATGCCCTGAGTAGAAGATCGGGGCATCTAGCTTCCGTGCAAGGGAAGTTGCCTGATAATTGCCCATAAATTTGAGTATTTCTCTATTTTTTTTAACGTGCCAAATCAGAAGGTGGTGTTCCTGGAGCTCTTACTGTGAGTTGATGCTTGCTGAATCTGACAGATGCTAACTCATCTGTTTTCTGATATGTCATTTTCAATATGAAACATTAACAAAGATTGTTAGATGTATAAAAATATTTCTAAGAAGAAATAATTTGAAGGGACTAATATCCTGGTTTATACATTTATAAGATATGAAAATCCCATGCCCCTTAAATTCCGTAGCAGCACCGTCTCGCACCTCAGGGAGAATTGTGTTCACTGTTTTTTCTAGGTCAGGTGCTAAAAATGTTCAGAGCCCTCCAGTGCTTTAAGCTGGGGTCGGTTTAATAAATATTCATGAGCAGATTTGCATACAGCAGCTCTTGTTCATACTTAGATCCCTGTTTACTAAGCATTTTCCCCACAAAATAGGAAAATCCTTTAGTAAACAGGCCCCTTATGGTATCTTACTTTGATTATCCTAAAAATTAGTCCTGTTCATGACGCAAGAGGACTAGAATGTATTCTCTTCCTCTGCTCCACCTCAAGTCCCTGTCCTGGCAATGGGACTTGGAAATAAAAATCAAGCTCTTTATCACTTAAAATAATACAGAAGAAAATAATGGAATTACAGGGAAAGAGAATTTGCTGTTAAAGAAAGAGAAAAGCTTACTCACAACCCCCTACCTACTAAGCTATGCCTTGTGGTGCACTATTTAAGAGACTTTATGAAAAAGGAGGACCTGATTTCATGTTCTAGTGCTTTTGGATGGTTTTGGCTTTTTAGTAGAATCCGTTGCAGTGCTGGTCAGTGAATGCGTGTGTGTGTGTGTGTGTGTGTGTGTGTGTGTATGTTGGGGGGGAGTATTGTTAGCTTTGAATTATTTTTTCCATTTTTTGGAATGTCTTTATTATAGAAGATAAAATAATCATTTTGTAACTGTGTGCTACTTTGTTTATTCTGATGGAATACTTAAATTAGATTTATTTTATAAACTACATGTTAACTGATGTATGGTTCGTGATTACTTCTTTATACTTAATAGTATATTTTCCTTGAAATTTTGAATGGAGTTTGTTGTGAAGCTTTCTAACCAGAACTGAATTTTAAATAAAACAAACAGAAAACAACCATAAAGAATGACTTCATATTGGAACAAACTTAAAACAACCCACCTCCAACACCACAGAATAAGCAACATTGTGTACAGGTCAGTTTTCAGTAATTACATCATAAAACATTTTTCTTTGTGGTCTAGGATTCCGAGTACTTCACAGTGCTTCCAGGACGGTCAGGGTCTTATCTCCTCCACTCCTGGGGGCTGATACAGTTACATTGCGTTACAGCTGTGTACTAAAGCTCAGCGCACAGTTTCCTAATTCAAACCTAACATCCAAAACTAGCTCCCCGGTGTTATAAAGAAAAAGCATGCAAATAGGCTGTGCACAAAAACCATGCGTTAACATGGGAGAGCATGCACAAACCCATGTGTGCATGCCAGATGCATGCGCACATGGATGTCCACTAGCAACAGCAGCTGTATTGGCACCCTATGATGGGATGTGCGGATGTTATGTGCAAGTATCTCTGACTTGCTGAACTGTGTATGGCGCTTTGGAGGTGCATGTGCATAACATCTGCACCTATGCTGAAATGTAATTCTGCTCATAAAGTGGAGTTGCTTACTTGTAGCAGAGGTTCTCTCTAGACAGCAGGGAAATACATCCACACTTTATGATGACATCCAGATGGAGCCTCTGTTCTCGGAACCTCCTCCTGCAATGAGGTCTTCCTGACTTCTTTGCATCTGCACGCACTAGTTCCCATGTTCTCCTCAAGTAGTCCAGTCAGGCAGTCTGGCTGCAGCTAATTTGATAAATATGTGCAGTCCAGCTCTGTCGCTCTCTTCAGAAGTTCTCTTTTTACCATTTTTATCTGTGGGGAGAGTAAGTTTGGCTGATAAGGCTTTCAGGTAGATGGCTTCCTTGAGGCCAAGATGACACTCTTTTCATTGTTGGAAAAAGGAATGTTTCTTTTAATTTCCATGCAGTCAGGGACAGACATTTGAGATCTGGGTATGTTAGGCCTCCCTTCTGAGTGAGGAGTATTGGATGTTGTCCCAGCGGTAACAATGGAGTTGAAGTGAGGGCAGGCAGTCTGGGAAATCAAGTTTGCGTGGACCAATGAGGGGCAATCAGAATGAGCTGAGCTTTTTCTCTGCAAATCTTTTTGTAACATCCTCAACATGAGGGGAAATGATAGAAAGGCATACAGTGTAGTATAGTAGGCCCTGTTCCATGGGACAGCAAAAGCCTCATGTGTTAGGCGATCTGGACTGGGTAAAACAGAGCAGAAAAGAGCACACTTGCTGTTTTCCACTGTGGCAAAGCGATCCACTTCTGGAATACTCCATTTTCTGAAGATGTGGTGCATAATTGCCAGGTCTTGGGATTACTCAAACGGCCGGTTGCCAGCTGAGAGAATCTGCTATTTGATTTTCCTCACCAAGCAGGCAGACAGCCTGGAGTGCTATTTGGAGAGAGGTTGCTAGATGCCAAATTCTCGCTGTTTCCAGACAGAGGGTTAAGCAATTGATCCAACTTGCTTGGTGACATAAAACATTGTGACCTCATTATCTGTTCTGATCATGACTACTTTTCCTTAGAGACCAACAACACAAGGAGGAGCGACCTCCTGCAGGGAGTCCAAGCAGACGCAGGAAGCAGGAGATGTTGGAAGAGTAAGGGTCTTTATTGTACACAGGATCCCCAACGCGTTTCGGCAACGCCTTCCTCAGGGGGAATGACACTAATAAATACAAACATTGTATGAACATTAACAATTAAAAACAGTAAAAGGTTATGTATAAAACAGTCAAAAACATCTAAAATATGAAAGCACCGGCAAGATGTGAAACATAAAATAATTAAGTCATACAATATAAACACAAAACAAAGCAGGGCTGAGGAGAAAAAACTGACTAGAACATTATGAAGGAAAGACTGGAAAGAAACACATAACTTATGGACCATAAAAATGTGTGAAGACATATTCCATGTAAAATATAGATAACAACAATAAACTTATAAAATAAACATGAAGCACTAAGAAATATAGTTCATATCTCTTTGGAACCCAGCAGAGAGCTGTAGTTTAAATTTAATAGTCACTCAGGGCCTAGCATCAGCAAAGTATTTTTAGTTTAAATTTAAAAACACAGAAGAGAGCTTTCTGGTTAAATTTAGAACCCAGCAGAGAGCTTGTAGTTTAAATTTCATAATAAGTTAGAGCCTAGCAGCAGCAGAGAGCTATAATTTAAATCAAATAAGAATATAGCTTACCTCAGCAGCACAGGACAGGGTACTGTGTAGCAGCCCTCTTTTAATAGAGGGGTTAAAGGGGCACCAAGAGGCAATAAGGCGATAGCGGAGAGACTGAATGAATTCTTTGCTTCGGTCTTTACTGAGGAAGATGTAGGGATGTTACCGATGACTGAAGTAGTATTTAAAGGTGCGGAAGAATTGAAGGAAATATCGATACATCGGGAAGATGTATTACAACTATTAGATAAACTGAAGAGTAGCAAATCATCTGGGCCGGATGGTATACATCCAAGGGTGTTGAAAGAACTGAAATATGAGATTGCAGACCTACTATTAGTAATCTGTGAACTATCATTAAAATAATCTCTAATACCTGAAGATTGGCGGATCGCCAATGTAACACCAATTTTTAAAAAGGGTTCGAGGGGTGATCCGGGAAACTACAGACCGGTGAGCCTCACGTCAGTACTGGGAAAAATGGTAGAAACCATCATAAAGAATAAAATTACTCAGCATGTAGATAGTCATGGCCTAATGGGAGACAGCCAACATGGCTTTAGACAAGGAAGATCTTGTCTTACTAATCTGTTATGTTTTTTTGAAAGTGTGAATAAACAGGTGGACAAAGGTGAGTCGGTTGAAATAGTGTATCTGGACTTTCAGAAAGCCTTTGACAAGGTCCCTCATCAGAGACTTTTGGCAAAACTAAAGAGTCATGGGATAGGAGGCAGTGTACTACTGTGGATCAAGAACTGGTTAAAAGATAGAAAGCAGAGGGTTGGGCTAAATGGCCAATTTTCCCAATGGAGAAAGGTAAATAGTGGTGTACCCCAGGGATCTGTGCTGGGTCCGCTGCTTTTTGACATATTCATAAATGACCTGGAAAGTGGAATAACGAGTGAGGTTATCAAATTTGCGAATGACACAAAACTATTTAAAGTTGTTAAAACCCAAGAGGATTGTGGAAAATTGCAAGAGGATCTTGATAAATTGGAAGACTGGGCATCAAAATGGCAGATGAAATTTAATGTGGACAAGTGCAAAGTTATGCACCTTGGGAAGAACAACCCAAACTATGGTTACACGATGCAAGGTTCCATATTAGGAACCACCACCCAGGAAAAAGATTTAGGCGTCATTGTGGATAACATGTTAAAACCTTCGGCCCAGTGTGCAGCAGCAGCCAAGAGAGCAAATAGAATGCTAGGTATAAGGAAAGGAATGGAAAATAAAACAAAAAAGATATTATAATGCCTCTATACCATTCCATGGTGAGACCGCACCTTGACTATTCTGTGCAATTCTGGTCACCGTATCTTAAAAAGGATATAGCGTTATTAGAAAAGGTTCAGAGAAGAGCCACCAAAATGGTAAAGGGGATGGAAGGGTACTCCTATGAAGAAAGGCTAAAAAGGTTAGGGCTCTTTAACCTGGAAAAGAGACGGCTGAGGGGAGATATGATAGAAGTCTATAAATTAATGAACGGAGTGGAACGGGTAAACGTAGATCGACTGTTTACGTTATCAGAATATAGGAAGACTAGGGGACATGCAATGAAGCTACAGGGTAAACTATTTAAGACTAATAAAAGAAAATATTTTTCACTCAACGTGTAATCAAACTCTGGAATTTGTTACCGGAGGATGTAGTAAAGGCTGTTAGTGTAGCTGGGTTTAAAAAAGGTTTGGACAAGTTCCTGAAGGAAAGGTCCATAAACCATTATTAAGAAGGGACCCAGGATATCAGTGCTTGACCTAGTACAAGCATTGCAGAACCTGTGTCTTTTGGGGAAACTGCTAGGTACGTATGACCTAGATTGGCCACTGTTGGAAACAGGATACTGGGCTTGATGGACCTTGGTCTGACCCAGTATGGCATATCTTATGTTCTTATGTCCTCATCTCTACCACCTCCACTGAGAGACTACCCATTTATCTACTACTCTTTTCGTAAAGAAATATTTCTGCATATTACTATAATTATGTAGATAGTTATCCCCAGTTCACACCCAGTTTATCTTCCCTGTTATCTGTAAACCTAGATCAGTCATGTATTGACAGGTATATTGTTGTTTAATGTAAACCGCACTGATGATGAATAGTGCGGTATATAAAAAATGTTAAATAAATAAATAAATAAAAATATCCTCTTTCACCCTCATTACTATGTCCCCTCATAGCAGAGCTTGCTTTCAGTCGAAAGAGGGAATCTAGAAGTTGGTTGAATGACAGATGGGGTTTTCCAAATGGACAAGTGGAGATCTTGAAGTATCCGGTGGACTAGCAGTTCTATGATCTTCTTAGGAGTTCCACAGGACTGTAAGATTTAATGAAAGTATTTTAGTATTAGCTGGCACTGGAACCAACCCCAGGGACTGGGCTTTAGATACCTTTTGTAGAAATGTACAGTAGGAGTATTCCTCATTCATCTCCTGAGATGTAGTTTCTCTTGGTTGTTGAGAACCGTTTTCAGAGATAACCGAGTATGGTATACTTTTGGAAGGCAATCATCCTGAGGGATATGCTCTGGTTGCTGGGTCTGACACAGTTCCAGACAGTGATGGAAACCCAAGGGCAGCTTGGGATGTTGGTGCTTGAATGGATGAGCTAGGAGGGCAATGAAGATGTGTGCAGTGTCCTGAATAAATGTTGAAAAGAGCTGAAGAGCATTGTGAGCTAGGCTTGGAGAACCTGCTCCCGAGGAGTCAGTGTTGTTGGCATTTCCTGACTCTGGGACTTTGCAGGCAGCTGTTGGGTCTGGCTCGTTTGGCTAATGGTGTCCATGAAACCTCTGTGAGTCTTCTTTCCCTCAGGCTGTTCTTGGGCTTCTCTTTACTGTCACGACCCTCTGTGTTTGTCTGAGGCAGGGCTGCTGAGTCCAGGATGTTTCTTAGCAATGAGGAGCTGTGTTGCAGGAGCCGCTGCTGGCCTTTCCCCGGGAACCCCTTAGCGCGGGGGAAAGAGCTGCTTGCCGCCAAGCGACGGTGACGTAATCTCATATTTGCTGAAGCTGCAAAGTAGGTAACATGCTGCCTCCTCTTTGTTTCGATTTCGGGGTCCTCTGAGGTCACGAGGCGAATGGTTCCACACCGGCGGACTAATTCGAGCTGCGCGAGGGGAGCGCGGGAACCGGCGCACTGAGGTCTGGAAGGGCTCGGGCTCGGCCCCATAAAGCGCGCCTGTCTATGGGGAACTAGTAATACTGCACAGTTGCTACAGGCAGAATAATATCCATCATATGCCCTCAGAAGAATTCCTCACCAGCTGGCCTTTACGCCTCCTCTGCCTTTGAGTTAAACCACCTGCATTTCTTGTACATCTCGCACTTGCGTTGCATAGCTAATGAAGTAAACGGATTCACATATGCTGTGCGCTGCTGTCCGCTCGATGCAGAAAACTAGGGCGGACTTTAAGCAAACGTTTAAGCTAACCTCAAATGCAGAAAAGAGACAGATGCGCGGGTAAACAGCGATCGAAAAACTAGCGCACAATTAACGCCAAGTATTTAAATGTAGGCAAATGAGCTGCACATTCTAAACTCCTATGCAAATAATGGCTGCGTAGAGGATTTTGCAACCAGTCCTAGCACTAATCTCTCTATACCTGGGTCTGAGGTGGCTTAAACACAAGCGTTTGCTCCCGACAGTGTTTTAACGGCATCGGAGCTTTCCCCCCATGCCTGGATCATGCTCCTGGCAGATGATCCAAACATCGGGTAAAGCCTCTGATATTATCAAAATACTGAAAGCAAATCCCCGGTAGCCCCAATTCTCCCACTCCCACTCAACAGTATTTTGATGGCATCAGAAAACCTCCCCAATGCCATCAAAATACTGTTGGGGCTGGTGCCTCAACAGAAGTGAATTCCTGGTGGCCTAAGACTGAACACAATTTAGGACAACTATCCAGAGGGTCACCATGAGTCAACGACAGTAAACAACAGCAGCCCCCACCCGACTAAAAGATAAAATACCTGGTGGTCTAGCAGCTCCAAACTGCCCACCTCCCACATGACTAAAAGATAAAACACCTGGTGGTCTAGCGGCCCTGAGCCCCCGATCCAACTAAAAAAAAGATAATACCTGGTGATCCAGAGGTCCTGAACCTCTCCCACCTGACTAAAAAATAAAATACATAGTGGACTAGTGGCCCCAAACTCTCCATCCAACTAAAAAATAAAATAATACCTGGTGGTCAGGTGGTCTAGCAGACCTGAACCACCCACCCACCTATATTCTTTATATGGCAGTCTGACCCCATCTGGTGCATCCCAGGATGCACCACATGGGGCCAAGCGCCACCTTTTTTCAAGATGGCAGGCTAGGAGCAGGAGTGCATGGATGGTGCTCCCTCTCATTTCTAAAGGTAGTGGAAGGGGGTGGGTGGTTCAGGGCAGCTAGGCCAGCAGGTGTTTTATCTTTTAGTTGGGTGGGGGGCTGCTAGACCATTGGGTATTATTTTATTTTTTAGTGGGGTGGGGGTTCGTGGCCACTAGACCATCAGGTATGAGATTGCAGACCTACTATTACTGATCTGTGAACTATCATTAAAATCATCAGTAATACCTGAAGACTGGAGAATGGCCAATGTAATGCCAATTTCTAAAAAGGTTTCCAAGGGTAATCCAGGAAACTACAGACCAATGAACCTGACGCCAATACTGGGAAAAATGGTAGAAATGATTATTAAGAACAAAATTTCTGAACATATAGATAGTCATGGTTTAATGGGAGATGGCGAAGATGGCTTCAGCCAGGGAAGGTTTTGTCTTACTAGCCTGTTATATTTTTTTGAAGGTGTAAATAAACATGTAGACAAAGGTGGGTCAGTCAGTGTAGTGTATCTGGATTGTCAGAAAGCCTTTGACAAGGTCCCTCATGAGAGACTCTTGGCAAAATTAAAAAGTCATGGCAAATGAGGTAGTGTACTATTGTGGATCAGGAACTGGGTAAAAGATAAAAAGCAGAGGGTAGGCTATATGGCCAATTTTCCCAATGGTGAAAGGTGAATAGTGCAGTACCCCAGGGATCTGTGCTGGGTCTGCTGCTTTTTAACATTCATAAATGACCTGGAAACGGGAATAACGAGTGAGATAATCAAATTTGCAGATGACACAAAATTATTAAAACTCAAGATTGTGAAAAATTGCAAGAGGACCTTAATAAATTGGAAGACTGGACGTTCAAATGGCAAATGAAATTTAAACTGGACAAGTGCAAAGTTATGCACCTAGGAAAAAACATCCTAAACTATGGTTACACAATGCAAGATTCCACATTAGGAACTATCACCCAGGAAAAAGATTTAAGCGTCATCATGGATAACATGCTGAAACCCTCTGCCTAGTGTGCAGTGGTAGCCAAGAAAACAAATACAATGCTAGGAATCACAAGGAAAGGAACGGAGAATAAAACAAAGGATATTATAATGCCTCTGTATCATTCCATGGTGCAACCACATCTCGAATACTGTGTGCAATTCTGGTCTCCGTATCTTAAAAAGGATATAGCAAAATTAGAAAAGGTACAGAGAGGAGCCACCAAAATGGTAAATGGGATGGGATGGAAGGATAGCCCTATGAAGAGAGGCTAAAAAGGTTAGGGCTCTTCAACCTGGAAAAGAGACGACTGAGGAGAGATATGATAGAGGTCTATAAACTAATGAATGGAGTGGAACGGGTAAACGCAGATCGATTGTTTATGCCATCAAAATGTTGAAAGACTAGAGGACATGCAATGAAACTACAGGGTAACCCATATAAGAATAATAAGAGAAAATATTTTTTTCACTCAACGTGTAATGAAATTCTGGAATTTGTTACTGAGGATGTAGTAAAAGCTGTTAGTGTAGCTGGGTTAAAAAAAGGTTTGGACAAGTTCCTAGAGGAAAGGTCCATAAACCATTATTAAAGGGGACCCAGGAAATCCACTGCTTGCCCCAATACAAGCATTGTGGACCCTGTGCCTTCTGGGGAAACTGCTAGGTACTTGTGACCCAGATTGGCCACTGTTGGAAACAGGATACTGGGCTTGATGGACCTTGGTCTGACCCAGTATGACATATTTTATGTTCTTAGGTATTATTTTGTAGTCGGGGGGTTCGGGGCCATGGGGTTTAGGGTCTCTAGACCACCAGGTGTTTTATTTTTTTGGGTGGGGGGTTCTGGGCTGCTAGACCACCAGGTGTTATTTTTTAGTCAGGTGGGGGTTTTGGGCTGCTAGACCACCAGGTGTTTTATTTTTTAGTCAGGTGCAGGGTTCGGAGCATCTAGACCACCAAGTGTTTTATCTTTTAGGCAGGTGTGGGGTTCGGGGCCACTAGGCCACCAGGGATTTGCTTTCTGTCAGGGCATCAGTACCCTAACAGTATTTGGATGGTATCAGAGGCTTTTCCCAATGACTGAATCACCCCAATATCATCAAAATACTGTCAGGGCTGATATACAAATTAGCCACTCTGTGCCCGTTTCTCTCCGAGAGCATGCCAAACTAGTGCTGACTTCTTGTGCGCATATGTTTGGTTTTCTCTCCCAGTTTACTGCTGCTATTTGTGCCCAATTTAACAAATAGCTAACGCATGGCTCATTTGTATACTTGCCCCTTTCTGCATGCCCATGCTGAAGTCGCGTGCTATCGGTGCACTGCAAACAGGCATAAAAAGCTGATAGAGCGCGACTTCAGTGCCGCTTTCTGCATTGTCCTGTTAACTCGTACACAAACAGGCTGATGCAGAAACCCTGTGCTAGAGCCCAGTGCTTAAAGTTCTAGCACAAGGTTTCATAGTGCAACTTTAACGCCGACTCTTTGCACTAGAATGCAATATGCAAATTACCCAGTCCACAAAAAGTCAGTGTTAAACTGGGAGAGCAAGCCAAACACATGTGCACAGAAGTCGGTGCAAGTTTGGCATGCTGTCCTGGAGAAAGAGTCATATGACACTTCACCTCAGATGATATAGGCATCAGGGAAAGCTCCCGATGCCATTGGCACACTGACAGGGGGACTGTGACCCCCCCCCCCCTGACACCAGCCTCCTCAACAGAAAAAGTCCCCAGTGGCCTAGCAGTCATAATCCCCCACCCACCAAATTAAAAAAATCTCCAGTGGCCCCAATCCTCCCACCCACTCGATAAAACAATCCCCAATGGCCCCCCACCCAAATAAAAACAAATCCTGGTAGCCTAGTGGCCCCGCATGCCCCCAGACAAAACAAAAAAGAAATGTTTGGTGGCCAGTGCACTTGACATGCAAATTGCTGCGTAAGTAATTGCGTCTAGTGGATGGGCCAGCCCCTCAACAGTATGCAGATTGCACTGGGGCTTTCCTCGATACCTGGATCATCTGAAGTGAAGTGTCAAACTTCACCCCAAATGATACTTTTGCTTCTGACTCAATCTTTACACCAGCCCGAAACTGTTTCAGTGCAGTTTTTTTTACATCAAGCGCAATTACTTATGCAGAGATTTGCAAGCTAAGTGCACTGCAGTTTAGCATGGTTTGGCATTTCCCTGGTGCTAGCTTGCTTTCTGCATTGGAGAGCAAGCCTAGCATGGGAAAAACACCAGAAAAATGCCGTGCTAAGCTTTTCTACATTGACCTGAAATGTTGTTCTTGCACTGTGAGCAAGGCCTGTCAGTGTCTGAAGGTACAGCATTGTACCAGGCTATGAAACCACGCTGTAAACACCTCATTATTTACAGTACTGGATCAGAAGAAAACGGCAGATTTTATGCAGCTGTCAGTGAGAAGGTGAAACGCAAAAGAACCATATACGTACAGTGACCCCCTCTTACTAGTCTTCTTGTAGTTCTAGAAAATACATCTTTCAAATTCTTTTTTAATAAGTAAAACTGAAGAACATTAACATAAAATTCTTTGCATGTTTGGTCTATTTTCCAAACGGAAGAAGGCTTCTGAGATTACTAAGTACTGTACATCTGTGTGTGTGTGTGTGTGTGTGTGAGTTCATGTATCCCCCTCAAAGTTTGTGTTTGACATCCTGTCCACCCCAAATTTTCAGGGCATGGCAGTTGATCCAAGAGGATTTCAACTGAGGGATATTTTTTTACATCCACATATATACAGAGACATGCTTACATATTTCAAAACATAGACTGCATTAGTTTTGCATGGAACCTGCTTCTTTTAGTACTTTCTGGTGTTTTGAGAGAAGTGGCCAAACGATACCAGGACATCAAAATAATTTCAGCCCATCATCCTCTTGCCCCATTGCATATTTGACTTTATATTGTGTCTAAGGAATAAAACAGATCTGCAAAACCATAGACACAATGAAGGGAAACCTGGACAGGGCTGATTTGGAGAGTTTGGGGGGGGGGGGGGTGTCAGCCAAAATTGTATATATCCTAAGAGGGCTTGCACACTCTGTTCTGTCCACTAGAGGCAAGTTTTCATCTTCTCCACTAGCATTTGCAGTTTCCTATAGAGATTTTTCAACTACTTACTAAAACTTTCTGTCAATCACAGCCACAGCCCTCTGTAAATCGCTGGACAAGGGGCTAATGCTGTACCAGTTTAAATTTTCTCTCTGGTCTATGTCCTCCTCTGTTCCCCGCTTATTAAGCATGAAACTGCCTTCTTCTCCCTATAACAGAGATGAAATATGTACCCTAGGCCCAGAACACATTAACAACCTTGCTCCTACATTTTGGATCTGCTATAGTCGACCCATACTTTTTATGGATAATCACATACTGTATCTAAATATGCCATCAGAAAGCGTAGTTATTCACCTGTAACAGGTGTTTTCCAGGGACAACATGAATCAGTCCTCACATATGGATGACATCAGCACCAACGGAGCCTGCCCGTTAATCACTCCCCAGCTTTCAAAGAATGAGTTTGGGAGTTACACCACGCATGCATGGTCACCTTCCCGCCCAAGGGTGCCATCTTACCTCAGTATGATGACATAGCTTAATCAAGCATAAAGAAGAAAACAACTCCATGGGGAGGACTCCTGCTGTCCCCGGAGAACACCTGTTACAGATGCGTAACTATGCTTTCTCCGGGAACAAGTGGGACATCAGTCCTCACATATGGGACTTCCCATATGGGGCTACCAAAAAAACTGTAAAAAGTCATGAGCGACTGAAAAATGGAGAGCTGCGAATGACAACAGGGAGCGATGAATGATCTCAAGTCCTAACATACAACTCCAGTGTCAAGGATGGAATCACCTCTCCCGTAGCATGGACATAAGGGCCAGAGAGAAGGAGTTGCATTAATCCTCAAAAAGATGACTGAATACTGCCTAGCCAAAGGTGTTGTCATGCCGTGAGCTCTCCTCTAGGCAGTAATGAGCTGTGAAGATATGGACTGAAAACCAGGTGGCAGCCCGGCATATGTCTTGCAGGGGAACCGAGTGTAGATGTGCCAAAGAGGCCACCATGGAGCGCACATTATGGGTGGTGACATGATGCTCCAAGGAGAGTGCAGCCTGCTCGTAGGCAAAAGAGTTGAAGTCCACCGCCCAGGTGGACAGGGTGCACTTGGAGACTGCAATTCTGAGTCTGTTTGGGTCATAGAAGACGAACAGCTGTGATGAACGGTGGTGGGTCTTCATCTGCTTGAGGTAGAAGGCGAGTGCCCTCTTATGGTCGAGGGTATGGAGGAAGGCCTCTGCCCGAGATGGATGAGGTCTAGGAAAAAAGGTTGAGAGAACTACCTCCTGGTTGAAATGAAACGTAGATACCACCTATGGTAGAAACTTGGGATAGGTGCATAGAACCACCCTATTCTTGTGAAATCTGGTATATGGGACGTGAGCCACCAACACCTGCAGCTCACTGACTCACTGAACAGAAGTGAGTGTGATGAAAAAGACAACTTTCCAGAAAAGGAATTTGAGGTCAGCAGAAGCAAGCAGGTCAAAGGGAGGAGCCATGAGTTTCCCCAAGAATCACATTCAGGTCCCATGCCATGGGGGGGGGGGGCCGGACCAGAGGTCATGAGAGGAGGAGACCTCTCATAAAGCAGCTCATGAGAGGGTGGACAGCGATGGATTGCCCATCCACCAGATGGTGATGCGCAGCCAGGACACTGAGGTGCACTCTGATGGAGTTGGACTTCAAGCTAGCATGAGGAAGGTGCAACAGGTATTGGAGTATAGATTGCACTGGGCAGGAGAAAGGGCTAAGGCCCTTGTTGATGCACCACAGTGAGAACCTGCACCACTTGAAGGCAGGGGAACCAGGGCTGCTTGAGACAACTGCAGATGCAGTGGGAACCACAGTTGCCAGAGCCAACAGGGAGCTATCACAATGGCCCAGTCCGACTAAATCTTTAGCAGGGTTTATGGAACCAGCAGAGTAGGAGGATGTGCATACAGCAGACTCCCCATACACGGGAAGAGAACGGCATCAGCTGCCACTTGGTCCCAGGACAGTTTCTGGGAGCAAAAGCGCAACAACTGAGTATTGCTGGGGCTGATGAAGAGGTTCATCATCAGAGTTCCCCAGCACCGGAAGAGACAGCGGACCACGGCCAGGTTCAGATGCTAGTCATGGAGCTGAAGTACCTTGCTGAGCCCGTCCGCCAGAACATTCTCATCTCCTGGGAGGTAGGCCACCCGAAGGAGTATGCCCCTCACTGCAGCATAGTTCCAGATGCGGACTGTCTTTCAGCACAGGAGGGACGAGCCCATGCTTGTTGAGGTATGGTTTATAACATTCCTACCTGGTTGTCCGTCTGGATAAGGACCACCTGGTTAGACAGTTGATTCTGGAACACTAGAAGGGCATTTGTCACTGCTCGGAGCTCAAGGAAGAGATCTGATGCAGGCTTTCCTTCTGTGCCCAGACGCCCTGGGATTGGAGACCATTGCAGTGGGCTCTCCACTCGAGCTTGGAGGTGTCTGTGGTGAGGACGCTCTGGACTGGCATGGCCTGGAAAGGCAGACCTGCCAAGAGGTTCGACAGATGCTACCACCCAGCAAGGGAGCTCATGAGGGGCCTAGTGACCTGCACATGACTTCTGGCCTGAGACGATTGAGCACTGAGGACCACTATGCCTGCCGCATTTGAGTCATGTGAACCATCGAGACCATGTGCCCCAAGAGGCGTAGCTGTCACATGACCCTGCACTTCAATTGTCAGAGATGCAAGCCATTGGGCCCTGTCTAGAGGGAGGAAGGCCCTAGTTTGAGTAGTATCAAGGAGGGCTTCAATGAACTCCAGATGTTGTGTGGGCTGCAGGTGGGATTTGGAGTAGTTGATGACAAACCCCAGACCCTACAGCAGGAGGAGGATGCAGTGGCCCGCTTGACAGACCTCCTCTGGCGAGTCTGCCCTTACGGACCAATCATCCAGATAGGGGAACACAAAGATGCCTTGTAGCCAGAGACAGGCGGAAACCACTGCCAGGCACTTGGTGAACACCCTTGGAGTGGCCAAGAGGCCGAAGGGCAGAACCCTGTAGTGATGGTGACATCTGCCTGTGACAAAGTGAAGGAACTGACGGTGCCTGAGATGAATCAGGATGTGGGTATAGGCATTTTTTAGATCCAAGGAGCATAACCAATCTCCCTGCTGGAGGTAAGGCAGCAACATTCCAAGGAACACCATTTTGAACTTCTCTCTGACCAGAAAGTTGTTGAGGTCCCACAGATCTAGTATGGGACAGAACCAGCCTGTCTTTTTGGGGACAAGGAAGTATCGAAAGTAGAACCCCATGCCTCAGAGATGTTGAGGGACTGGCTCTACCACCCAGTCCTTGAGGAGGGACCCAAGCTCATTCTGCAGGAAGTCTCAGTGAAGAGAAGTCATGGGAGGTTCCCTTGGAAAGAACAGAGGGGGCATCTGCTCTAAGTAGAGGAGATAGCCCTCTCACACCATACCTGGCCAGAGGTGGGCAAAACAAACTAGACACCTCCCCTCATATGCCCCAGGTCATGACCCTTGGGAGGCAGAGGGGCTATGCCTAGGGAGTCAAAAGCCCTTGCCCAGGTTGCAGTGGGGGCACTGTCTGGGGTCTGGGGGCCTTAGACCTATGAGGGCTGTGATGCTGGCTCTTGGCCTGCTGCCCCTGTTGGGCAGCTTGGTAGGCCAGAAACTGGGTAAGTTCCATAAGTCTTCTTCTTCTTCGGGTAGAAGGACTTTTTCCCTCAAGCCTTCCACCGGGAAGGATCAGCGGTCTTCCAAGAGAGCCTTGTCCTGATCATATATTCAGACTCCAACTCTATGGCTTTGTCCGTCATGGGCTTGACAAAGAGGTTGTCCCCTCGGCATGGGATGTTGACCAACTTGTCCTGAACCTATTGCTCCAGGTCCAAGGACTATAGCCAGGCCAGGCGGTGGGTGCCCACTGCAGCTACCAGAGCCACAGATTCAAAGCCATCATAGGCCACCCAAGTAACAAACTTGGAGCAGTCCTTGACCGAGGAGACTAGGGTCCGGAACCACGCTAGAGGTTCATCAGTCAGACTAACCGAGAATCCAGCAAGCTCCTTCGCCAGGTCTCTCAAGTACATGAACATGTACAACTGGTAAGCCTGGATGCAGACCACGAGCATCGAGCCCTGGTAACACTTCTTACCAAACCCATCCATGGTGCTAGCCTCCCTGCCTGGGGGCACTGAGTGTATCTTCTGGCTTTTGATCCGACTCATGGCTGACTCCACCACCATGGAGTTGTGTGGCAGCTGTGCAGCTGTGGCTTTTCAAACCAGGGGCCCTTGCGGACTTGATACTGGGATCGAGTCGCTTGCTCATACTAAGCACCATCACTGGGACTTCCCACATTCTGAAGAACAGGCGCTCTAGATTGGGCAGGACAGGCACCATCAGTGCTCCCCCTTGGAGGGGCATCATACTGGAGAATCTCCAGGCTCATCCTCCAGCTCAGCCACAAAGGACAAGGCCTTTGACATCTCCTGCACAAAGTTGAGGTCCTTGGGAGGGGACCACCTCTGCTCTTGCAGCGGGGAAGGATCCGACAGGACATCCCTATGAAGCCTTGAACACTTGACGGGCATCTGCCTGATATCCCAAAGGAGGCGTCAATGGAGAAAGAGTGGCTTGACACCCTGATGTGGAAGCACTCAGGGACGAGAAATGAGACCTCACGGGTGAAGAGGAGCACTGCTGCTTGGCTCAGAGCACATGCTTCTCGAGCACCAGCTGGACATCCTCTGGGGAAGCCCTCGAGGAGGAGGGCCCCGGCAAAGGTACCGAAGACCCAGAGACACCAGCATTGGACCATGATGCGAGTCCAGGAAAGCAGTTAGACTCTAGGGCCACCATTCTGGCCTCAAGGCCAGGTGGCATCGCAGCCACCGGCTCAGGCGCCAATGGAATTGGGCTCGGAGCCAGCTCCTCCGATGGGGAATCACCAATGGTGATGGGCTCATCCTCTTGCCAGGGAAGCTTCGGGGCCATTCTGAGCCATCGCCTCGGCCTCACATTGAGGACTCTGGAGCTGGTGACCAAAGGTCTTACCCCCAGCTCTGGCATTGGGCCTCGACTCCGACTTGGGCGAATACCTTACCTTACAGGGGAGGTCGATCCCCAATCCGAGGCTCCGAATGAGCTAGGCTGCGCGATGATGAGTCATTGGACATGGCCCCCGAGGGCAGCAATTCCACAATCTATGTTGGGGCGGAGACCGAGGATTTCTGGCCGAAGATCAATTCCCGCTTGGATTCATGGCTCTTCCGACTCTTGCTCGACATCTGCAGGAAGAGCGGGCAGGTGGAGTCGTCATGATCCGTACCCAGGGGCATCCCAAGGGGGGTGCGGGGCCATGTGCGAAGGCTCATTGTGGGGCCTCATTTGCATAAATATTTGCATAATGTTAACGTGCACTAACTTTTAGTAAACATGCCTCTTAATGAGTGTCTGGATAAAGAAAGACTACCAGATTTCTACATGTGCCAACCACCAGGCACATTAGGAAGTACTATAAACACTGCCCATTTAGAAACCATAGTAAAACTGCCATATCATAACAGCAATACCAGGACTCACAAAGCACCAAACCCTACCTATCAAAAAGGCAACACTGCAAATATTAAACCAGTACATCTCAGAGAAAACCAATACATCTTCTACTGGGGAAAGAGAAAAAGTGGCATTGTCAAATAGAAACTACATAAACAAAATACCTTAGCTTGGTTACACATGCAGAACATAGTATTTATCCCTGGGCAGAGGTTCTCAGGGAGTTAATAATGCCTCACAGGCACTCCTGGTGACCTTATTGGGTTTCTAGAGAGCTCTCTGGAGATGGTCACTGCGCGTACTACCCTCCTTATTACATTGGCTCTTGAGACGGATAAAGCGTTAATTCTTTGGTTGTATTTCCGGAATTTCAGTGAGCAGTTTTTGGGTTCATATGTGCGAATTTTTCCTGATTTAGCTAGAGGTACCCAGCTGAGGAGGAAAGAATTTGTGGGACTTAAGCCCAGAGTACTTTCCCTCGGCGGGACATTCTTGTTGAAATTTCCTTCTAGATGCTGTGTTACATATAAAGAAAAATTATATATGTTTTTTGAGCCCCGCCAGCTGCTGGAGTTTCTGGTAGCCAGGGAGGGATTAGTTGGGGATCTGTCGTCTCATTCCGCTGACGTATAAGTCTTACATCGCCTTGATTTTGTGTGTGTATTTCCTATGTTTGATGTACTGTATTTACCTGTGGCCTCTCCCACATTATTATTATTATGTGGGCTGATTTTGGTACATTCTTGTAATATTTTTGTTTCTTATTCCCGATTTGGGATTATATTTCCTTGTTACCATTTTTCCTTCATTCAAGTCATTTGGTTGAATGTATTTAAAAATTGAATAAAAAAGTAAATGTAAAAAAATATGAGGAATAAGATAGCAACTAGAAAGAATCGCATTGAAAATGGTAGGCGGGCTGATCCTAACGGGTCAAAGCCGCATTCATATGGTGAAAGTTTTTCTATGTCTTGATTTATAGTGGGGAGTCAGAATGTGATGAGTATTAAAATAATGATAAGTCCACTTATTGTAGAGATCGTGGTTATTGTCATGTACTTCTCCTTAGGTTTGAACTAAGATTTAATGGTTGGAAGCCATTGGTATTGTGTATACTAGGGAAGTATGATCCTCATCAGTAGATTGATACATATAGGAATCAAACTACGTGTACAAAGTGTCAATATCATGCGGCGGCTTCAAATCCAAAGTGGTGCTGTGATGTAAAGTGAAATATAATTTGTCGAATCAGGCAGCTTGTGAGGAAGGTTGAGCCAATGATCATATGTAGGCCGTGAAAGCCTGTTGCTACAAAAAAACCCCCATAAAAACAAAAAAAACCCAAACTAAGCACCTATTTGACTTTTGCACATAGGTGGCTTATTATAAAATTACCCTCCACATGTTTAGGTGGAAAATTGTGTAAACATGCCAGTAATTAAGGAGCCTTCCCAAAAAGTTACACTCCATCCCAGGGGTGATGGATTTCCTTGTCAGAGTGGCATGCAAATCACCACCCTCAAGTGGTCCTCCAAATCCAAGGTCTGAAAAACATAATTTGTCAGGGTAATGTGTGGCTTTGAGCAGGTGGAAATGCTGATGGAAAAAATTTCAGAGGTAGACATGTATCGCTGTTGTAAAATGCTGCATACACCCAGAATTTGAAGGCCTGCCCAGAACAGGCCTCCTTTTCTTTTGTTTAAATACCTCTGTGCTGTTATATATACTGTATGTGTAGAGGGTAATCTTATAACTGGATGCATAAGTAGAGGTGCAGGTAGGACCACCCCAGGGTTGGTTCAAGGTATTGGTACCCCAGACATACCTCAAGTCTTATGCCCTGGCTGTCAGAATCTATTGTTTAGCTTTGAATACCTGCTCTTTGCTGCCCCCCCCCCCCCCAGGTGACTGCCTAGTTTGCCTGATGGTTGGGCCGATCCTGCAAGTAGTCCTTCTTCTGGAGCTATTTTATGGAGACAACATAGGCCCTTATGTGTCTTTATAAAATAGCCTCACATAATCTGCAAAAACCGGATAAATTTACCTGTATAAATTTATACCTGCTTTGGACTTGGTGTAAATTTGCAGATGTGAAGTATGTGCATATGTGTGTGTTTTATAAAATAGACAGGTACATCACAATTCCACCCTTGCTGTACCCAAACTCCTCCCCTGAACACACCTATACTAAGGTCACGTAAAATAAGCATGAATATTCTCCTTGCCTGCTTTATATGCACATAAACTGCTGGAGTAATTTTATAAATGACATTTGCCATAGATAAACAGAATTTTTCCATGAAAAGCGAAATTAGACCTTACCTGCTAATTGTCTTTCCTTGAGTTCCTCCAGGCTAGTCCAGTATGTATGGGTTTTCTCCGCTCACCAGCAACTGAGGGCTACTGTGATAGAATTCTGATGTCACCTTATAAGAGCTCCCTCTTCAGCTCCAGAATCCAGTCTCTTAGTGACAAAGCAGACTCCCACGACACATTTGCCAAACAGAAAAAAGAACAGCTTGTTGAACATTAGAAACCAGAGAATGCATGCTTAGTAATACTGAGGCCCCACACCCCAACTATGTAGTGAGAAATGCCAACAAACATGCTGACAGAAAGAACTATATACATGGCAAACTGCCAACCCCTAGAAGGGACCCAAACAAAAGAACCCCAGGGGTGCTATATTCCTGAATATTGTATCTTCTCTAGATAGGACCTCTGATACTGGAATCTCCACCAAACTCAATGGTCTCATCACCAGCATCGGAGCTGTGCGACCAAAGAACATTTATAATCCGGGCGGGTCCTGGACTGGCCTGGAGGGACTCAAGACAATTAGCAGGTAAGGTCTAATTTTGCTTTCCTAATTGTCCTTCCAGGCCAGTCCAGTACATATGGGACATACCAGAGCAGTACCTAAGAATGGGCGGGACATGCGAGTCCAGCTAGAAGCTCCGAAGCACGCATTGTGCACAGCTTGTACATCCAGACGATAATGTTGAGTAAATGTATGTAGTGACAACCATGTTGCCGCCCTGCAAATATCTGCTGGTGGTACCAGACTGTGCTCCACCCACGAAGCTGCCTGTGATCTGGTGAGCTCTAAGTCCCCTGGAACCACTTGACCTTGACTGGTGTAGGCGACTGTGATGGTCTGTTTGACTCAGCTTGCAATGGAGGCTTTAGAGGCTGCCTCTCCTTTACGAGGACAACCAAACAGCAGGAACAACCCGTCTGGTGGAAGGACTCTGTCCTCTGGAGATAGCACCACAACACCCTATGCAGATCCAGGAGGCGCAGTTGATGGTCCTCCGCCGACTCACCCAGGCTGGAAAACACCAGCAGGGAAACTGCTTGATTCAAATGAAATTGAGAGACTACTTTTGGAAGGAAGCATGGCACAGGTTGCAACATCACCTTTTCAGCAGACAATAGCAAAAAAGGCTCCCAGCAAGATAGGGCCTGCAGCTTCAAAATCCCCCTGGCTGAACAAACTGCTACCAAAAACACTGCCTTCAATGTAAGATCCTTGAGAGAAATTCTCAAGAGTGGTTGAAACACTGCAACCACCAGAGCAGAAAACACTAAAGGGGTATGTTTACTAAACTGCGGTAATCGTGAATAACGCACGTTGTATAATGTTAACGCTCGTTAGCGCGTGATAACGCGCGTTAACACGCGCTAAAGAGCATTAACGTTATACAACACGCGTTATCACGCGCTAACGAGCGTAATGCTCCGCGGCGTGGTAAAACACCGCAGAAGGTGGAGAGAGGGCGGAGAGAAGGGGTCAATGGGCGGAGAGTGGGTGGGGAGAGGCTCCATTCACACTAACGCGCTGAAATCGAGGGCTCAATCCCAACGCGAATGAAAACCTGCCATTAGATGCATATTTGCAGGGGAGGGAAACCATTTCAGTGTCAGCAATGTACAGCAGAGGCAGGGAAACCTACAAAACGTGATAAGTGTGATACATGTGCACAGCACAAAAGGGCACAGAAACACTGAAAAGGACCCCAACAAACTGGAAAAAAATAACCAAGCTGGCCAATAGTGGTATCAGTGAGAAACATCAACCCCTCCCCCCCCCCGAGTAAGCTCCATAGAACAGATATAAATACGCCGTCCCCATACAAGGTGAATGAGCCCACAGTGCAGTAGCGCTGCTCAGGGTTTTCCCCACCATCGGACAGGGTTCCCATGGCGTGCACATGTCCTGCAACATCAGGGCGGGCATGTCGGAACGGCAACTGGACAGATGCCGGAGAAGGGGATACAGAGGGCTGCAGGCGGCACATGCTGTGGCGGAGCTGGGCCACAGTGCGGACTAGGGTGATGCCTAGGTGGCCCATACGAATGCTGAAACTGCGGAGCAGCCAGACAGCAGCTGCTGAAGGCCCAACATGGGCACGAGTGTGTTTCCCAAAGCGTCACAGGGGATAGTACCCAACAGCTACCCCCAAAGGCATGGAACATTGGCAGGCGGGGCTGGGGGGGAGCGTGGACGTCTATGCAGGCACCCCTACCCCAGAACCTGCACCATAGGCAGCTGCCTACCTGCACACTGGATGGCCTGAGACTGCGCACCACCAGCTCCACCAGCAGAAGGGCATGTCAGCATGGTGGCTGAGGGATACTGGTGGTGGAGGGGGCAGTGGCAGCTGCCCAGAGAAGACCGTGGCCTAGCCCTGTGTAGGTGGGTGCCGTGCACTGCAACAGACAGGCCCTGTCTGACCAACAGTCATGGTATCACCAGGGAATGCACCATCTCCGTGAGAACATGGTGGTGCAGTGCACAGAACCAGTGTATTCAGAAGCAGAAGGTCACAGGTTCAAGTCCCAGCTGTGGTTTCCGCCAACCCAGTCCTCATATTTTACCCACTACTATAACATGCTAATACAGACAGAATCTTTCTTGCAGATGATGTAAACATGCCCAAAACACCTACATCTTACCCTACAGAGCACAGACACCATAAACATGCCCATTACCTAGAGCAGAGCCTCCCAAATGCAGTCCTGGAGGGCCAAACACCATTCCGGTTCCATGCTGCCTCTGATAAAGATGCCTGTGCTGCATTTCTATGCGCCACCCCCATGGTATGCAGATGTATCTCATGCATATTCATGAGGGACAGCCTGAAAACCTGAACAGTGTTTGGCACCGCAGGACTGGAGTTGGGAACCTCTGCCGTAAAGCAGCAGCCAACAGGGGCAGACACACCCGCACCCACAGGCCCCATTATCCAAAGCCTCCTGGAGAGGCAGGACCTTGGGCTCTGCGTGCATCTCCCAATACTAGCACTTGCATACCTTAGTAATGCCACCTTAAACCTGGGAATATGGTACACATCTATCAAAAGGTTGCTATGATTACTGGCAGATAGCAATTCCTAGGTTAAGTACAAGTTTTTTCTGAGTGAGCTGCAGCATAGCAACCTTTCTGATGTCTGTGGAGTGTGCTACAGGTCTTGTGTCTGACAGTGTTTACCAACCTGGGGAGTGACCCCTACAGTATTGCATACCATAGCCATGCCTGCACTGTGCCCAGGACTGGTGTGGTGGCCTGGGCTGCCCAACACCTCTATAGTTGCACAATGCTGGCATAGGTGTGGGGAGTGTGTGTCTGTCTATCCAGTGTGTGGTGGCTGCCAACACCCTCCACAGCCGACACTGCTAGCACTGTTGCCAGTATTGGCCTGCCAATGTGCATAATGAGGAGCAAGCTATCGTGGGGATAGCCTGGATAGGGTGGCCTGGCCTGGCCGCATCTGCACAGGGCATAGGGCAATGGCTCGGACATTGTAGTGCCTAGTACCACCTGCACGGACAGGGTGGCCATAGCATGTCCTGCTGGGAGGTCACTCTCACCCTGACTGAGCAGTGACCATGGCATGGCTAGGTTCCCCAATAGTGCTATATAGCATTTCTCTCATGTGATATTTGTGGGTTTCCTTTTGGGGCCCAATCACTGACTTATCTGCTTGGTGTGTATGCTGATATCCCCGTTCTGGGTACATGCATCTCCTCCAGGACCATGCACTATGGACTAGCTGGCGGACTGTCTGCAGCTAGTGTGTGTCTTGCTGGAACACCTTGCAGGGTGCAGCGGCTGGAGGCCTGCTGCTGGAGAATGTCAGATAATGGTGGGGGGCAGCTGAGCATTTACAGACCTGCCGTCTGTCTGCTATTGCGTTATGGATGTGTGCTGCTCTGCATTGCCTGCCCTGTAGGGTGTTTGATCCCTAGCAGGACTGGGGTGATGGTCCCCTCTACTGCCACCATTGCAGGGGGGTAGGAAGTGGATCTGTTGGCGGGGGATCCTGTCCCCCACCCTGAGCCCCAGAGGGTGCGTTGGGTGGTGGTATGTAATCTCCCTGTGGGTCCCAGCACCCCCATTCACTTATATCATGTGACCATGGCACCCACACAGGGTATGCACTTTTCTGGGTGCATCATAGTCCACAAGGGCTAGATGTGACATACAGATGAACACAGGCATATCCTAAGGGTGTTTGCAAGGACTACCTATCACACATTGGCACTGATGGGGACCTGCAGCATAGCCTATCTCAGCAAAGCCAGGTGCTGTGAGAATGGTGCTGGGCACCATACCTCTCCCTCAGGGTGAGCACAAGACCCGCACACTGTGACGGTCTGTAGCTACTCTGTGCCACTCACACACACCGTCGGCACCCCTTACCAGGCTGAGGTGCTGTGAGGTGCATGCCCCATCTTGTGATCATCTGTTGACTGCTGATTTACATGTGCTGTGCATCCTGGGTACGGATGGGTTGACCCGATCCTGGTAACCACAGCAGAATGTGGGTGTGGTGCCGTGCAGTCCTCCTGTAGCCAGCCAGGTGTTTGTTAGCAGCTCTAGCCCACTGGTTACTTCACTGCCCGTGGAGCCAGAGGTCATGGGTTCAAAACCCACAGTAGGGTTCATCGATAGGGCTGTCTTAGGCATTGTCTATTTTTATTGTATATTAGTGCTGCCAGCAGATCCACCCTCAGGGTACTGTCACCTTAGGGTGGCTCATACGGCGCCCTATAAAGCGCCTTATAGGGTGCCTTATATGGTGTCCCATGGGGGACATTATAGGGTGCCTTGGCAGACAGCGCACTTTATAATGTGCCCTATGGAGTGCCTTATGTGGCACCTTAGGTTACGCTACTGTGAGGGTGTGTTTGCTGGCAGCACTATTCAGGTACAACTAAACTTCCTCACAGCCCACTACGTAACCCTTTCCAGGCCAAGCCCAGTACTTTCGGGATCCAAACTTCTGCCTAAATATTCCTATCAAATGGTATGTAATACATGACCATGCCAGAGGGAACGTCACTATTGGAACATATTGGATACGACGGGTACAATTTTCCTGACATGTGCAAACATTAACCCGGCTGCAGAATGTGGATTAAAATATTATAGTAGGCCTTCAAAGGGTTACACATGACGCCTCAGCCAGCCTTATTCATTAGGCACACTGGGGAATCAAACCCATGACCCTTGTACCATCGGTCTGTGTAGTATCCATTGTGCTACAGCTCTGTTTCTGTATTTGGGTGTCTGCGCACTTTAAGCTTGCGCGCAGTAGCGCGCGCCCTGTAACGATCATTGCTGCGCGGCACCTAATAACGCGTGTTACTGCGCGTTATCGGTAACGATGTACCGCCCATGTCCTTTTTTGGCTTTCCTTCCACTAACGCGGCTCCTAACGCAAATCACACTAACGCAGTTTAGTAAACATACCCCTAAATTAAGGTCCCAAGGAGGCAGTACCATCTGCCTTAAGAAACCAAACCACATCCGGCTGTAGCAAGATAGGGCCGCCAGCTGGACTTTTAAGAATTAAATGCCAAGCCCTTCTTGAGGCCATGCTGCAAAAACAACAAGATGTCTGGAAGAGAGCTCGAGAAAGGGTGAATACCCGTTGATGAACACCAATCCTTGAACATGCACCAGACCCTCGTGTAAACTAATGATGTCAAACTCTTCCTGGCCCTCAACATGGTAGAAATGACCATTGAAGCACCTGCAGCATTAGTATCGGCTCCTGTAACAGCAGGTTGATTCTGACAGGCGCCTCCGTGGCCAGTATGCAGCGATGAGAATCATCAGCCCATTGTGAGCCTCAATCCACTGCAGAGTCCATCCGATAACTGCCCACAGTGGAAAGAGAGAGTAGGTCCTCCAAAGACCAAGCCTGAGCCAGAGCGTCGAGACCTTCAGACATGTGCTCCCTGCGCTGGCTGTAAAAGCGGCTCACCTTGGTGTTGCCTAGTGAAGCCATGA
Organism: Ichthyophis bannanicus; assembly: GCA_033557465.1. Classification (NCBI taxonomy): domain Eukaryota; kingdom Metazoa; phylum Chordata; class Amphibia; order Gymnophiona; family Ichthyophiidae; genus Ichthyophis; species Ichthyophis bannanicus. Next base: position 485,465,054 of record CM066038.1, on the reverse strand, counting down.
GGTTCATCATTGGTTCCCCCCAGCAGACTGTGATATCGTGATAGATCGCCGCATTCAGCTCCCATTCTCCCGGATCCAAGTGGTGCCGGTTGAGAAAATTTGCCTGCACGTTGTCTTTTCCTGCTACATCTGCTGCGGAGAGAGCTGTCAGATGCCTTTCTGCCCACTACAAGAGGGGTCGAATCTCCTCTGTCAGGGTCACACTGCCCGTGCCCCCCTGCTGGTTGATATACGCCACCGTTGTCCGAGCACACCTACACTGCTTTCTGGACAAGTAAGGGCTAGAAGCACTGTAGGTCCAGAAAGACTGCTCGCATCTCCAGCCGATTGATGGACCAAGCTCTCTCCTGAGGCGACCACAGCCCCTGTGTAACCTACAACAGGCAATGAGCACCCCCATCCAGTGAGTTTGGCATCCGTCATTACCAGGATCCATTGTGGTTGCTCCAACAGAACATCGGCCGTCAGGTGCTCGGTCTGTTTCCACCAGACCAGACTCCTCCTCACCTCTCCCATACACTCCAATCTCCGAGACAAAGGATGGTGCTGTGGAGACCAGCGCAAGAGCAGTGCCTATTGCAGAGGTCTCATATGAGCCCTGGCCCATGGCAGTAGGTACAGAGCTCCCGCCATCGAACCCAACAACTGGAGATAGTACCATGCTGTTGGCGCCTTCATGTCCAGAAACTCCTGCACCTGTCCCTGAATCTTCTGTACTCTGTCCCCAGGAAGCGATATTATGCCTGTCAGTGTGCCAAACAGTGCTTCCAGGTAGACCAGTCTCTAGACCGGATTCAGCTGGCTTTTGGCTGGGTTGACCATCCAGCCCATCCGTTGAGTAATGGACTCTCGGCTGTGGATTTTGCCCTGATAAGCCAATCATCCAGACAGAGATGCACCAGAATGCCCTCTTAGCGCAGGGCCACTGCTACTACCATCATGATTTTGGTAAAGGTGTGCGGGCCAGACCAAAGGGCAGGGTCCGGAACTGAAAATGTCCCATAGGCATGGCAAAGCGCAGGAAATGCTGATGCTCCGGCCTTATAGAAAAGAGTAGTTACTCACCTGTAACAGGTGTTCTCCAGGAGCAGCAGGAATCAGTCCTCACATATGGGTGACATCGACATCGATGGAGCCCTTGCGGAGCATTTCCCCAGCTTTCCATGAAAGCCTTTCGGAATGCAGGCACGCATGCGCGGTTCCCTTCCCGCCTAAAGGTGCCATTATGCTCAGTCAAATAACAGCTAAAAAACAGCACACAAAAATGGAAAATAAACTATGTACAACTGCAACTCCCAGGGGAGGAGGGAGGGTTGTGAGGACTGATTCCTGCTGCTCCTGGAGAACACCTGTTATAGGTGAGTAACTACTCTTTCTCCAGGACCAAGCAGGAAGTCAGTCCTCACATATGGGTGACTCCCTAGCTCTGGGCTACCAGGAACCCAGGCTGAACAAGAGAACTCCCTCTAGTCCCAGCATCAAAGAAAGGCTTTTCACTGACAGAACCTCCACCGGTAGCCCAACAGAGGGCAGAAGGGCAGGAGTTGCCTAAACCTCAAAGAGATTCTGGAGTACTGCCTGGTCAAAAGCACTGTCCCTATGGGACTCCCTCTCCAGACAGTAATGGGCCGCAAATGTCTGGCTTGAAGACCAAGTAGCAGCCCTGCAGATGTATACCAATGGTACAGAGCGAAGATGAGCCACTGAGGCAGCCATAGCCCTGACACGATGGGCCGTGACCCGACCCTGCAAAGGAAGGTTAGCCGCCTTGTAAGCCCAGGTGATACAGTCAGCCACCCAGATGGACAAGGTACGCTTGGACACAGCTAACCCCAAATTATTAGGGTCAAAAGAGAGGAAGAGCTGAGTAGCCCTTCTGTGCCCTTGCTTCGGTCAAGGTAGAAGGATAAGGCCCTCCTACAGTCCAGGGTATGCAGAACTGCTTCAGCCTAGCTTGCATGAGGCCTAGGGAAGAATGTTGGAAGAACCACCTCCTGATTGAGGTGGAAAGAGGAGACAACGTTTGGGAGGAACTTGGGATGAGTCCTAAGGACTACCCTGTTCCCATAGAAGCGAGTGTAAGGCCTGTCACAGACCAGGGCCTGAAGCTCACTTACCCGCCTGGCCAAGGTAAGGGCTACCAAGAAGAGTGTCTTCCAGGACAGGAAGCGTAGAGGACAAGTAGCCATCGGCTCAAAAGGTGGGCGAGTCAGTTGCTGCAAGACCACATTCAACTCCCACTCAGGAGCTAGAGGACGGATTGGAGGCTTTAGCAAGAGCAAGCCTCTGAGAAACCTGGACACCAAGGGGTGAACCGACAGAGAATGTCCTTCCACCAGTGAGTGGTGAGCTGCTAGAGCTGAGAGGTGGACCCGAACAGAATTGGACTTAGGTCCTTGATTTGATAAGTGCAGTAAGTACTGAAGCACTACTGGTACAGTACAGGAGAAAGGATCCTCTGTACGTAGCTGACACCACAAGGAAAACCTTTTCCATTTAAGAGCATAGGTTTTCCTAGTGGCTCCAGGGAGCCAAAACTACCCTTTAAGCCTCCATGCCTTCAAATTGAGAGCTTTGAGATTGGGGTGCAGAAGGGTACCCTGATCCTGAGAGAGAAGGTCGGGTTGCAACCCCAGAGGCAGTGGGGAATCCACTGCCAACTGAAGCAGAAGTGGAAACCAAGGCTGTCTCGGCCACCTGGGAGCCACCACCAGGACTGAGGCCTTGTCCCGAAGAATCTTGAACAGAGTTCGGGCCACCAAGGGCGTGGGAGGAAACGCATACAGGAGGCCCTGAGACCAGGGAATCAGAAAAGCATCTGCTGCTACCCGCAGAAGGTGTGGTTGCCTGGAGCAGAACTTTGGCAGCTGTTTGTTCAGAGGACTGGCAAACAGGTCTATGGATGGAAGTCCCCAGTTCAGGAAAATCTTCTGAACTACCAAAGGATGGAAATTTTGAAGTTATTAAACAAGCAACAAAAGACATACCAAAAAGCAAAAACAAAAACAATAACAAGCACCCCAACCAAATCCCACCCCCCCCAAAACCCCCACCCCCCGACATAGCACAAAACAAGTATCTCCACCCCCCCGTGACCCACCTCCCCACCACCAAACCCAACAACCAGCACACGTGCCCCTTCCCCCCGACATCATCAACCCGCAATAGTTCAGCATGTCCAATGTCTGTCCCAACCCCCCAACAGCAACCCGCAGCAGTCCAACAGAAATGCAATGTCCATCCCAACCCCCCCCCCAACCACCCACAACAATCCCAGCACAGTCCAATGTCCCAAATGTCCATCAGGGCTGCCAAGCCCTCACTCACACCCACAAAAACAAACGCATTCCCCCTTTCCCACCCCCGTCCCCACAAAGGAGCAACATCTCCTCCGCCCCCACCCCAATCCCTACCCCACCCCCACCCACCCCATAAATAAAGAAAACCCCCACCCCCCTAAACAGAAACATACAGGCATGTGCCGTCCCCAACGAAAACCCACCAGAAACAAAACCATAATACAAATCAATAAATGAACACAAAAACCCAACCCTATCGGCCGAAACAGCGGAGCGGGATGCGCAGAAACACAAAAACAAAAACAAAAACAAAAACAAAACAAACACACACCTGCTCCAGGGAGAAAACGAAAACAAACATCCCCCATGGAGAGAGAGGGAGAGCGGACAAGTGGCCAACAACCCCCCCAGCCCTAGTGCAAACCCCCTCCCCCCCACCGGAAGGAAAGCAACCCCATATCCCTAAACCTAGGAAGAAAACCCCAGGGACTAAACCCCCCCCCCTCCTGTCTCACCTCCCTCCTCCACCCGGGAGACAAAAACAAAACCCCTAACCTCTAACAGGGAGGAAAAACCCCAGGGAACCCCTCCCCCTCATGGGGGGCGGAGGGTGAGGTGACGCCACAGACGCTCCCAACGATGGACCTCCACCACCCGCCTTTCGCGTTGCGCCATGCTGGACACTTCCTCCAGAATGTCCCGCACCACCTCGTCGAGGGGCAGGACCAACCCCCGGGTCGAGACATGACAGCGCGCTTGCCACAGGTGGTAGCGCACTACAGCCGTGACTAGGTAGAGGGTCCCGGAGTCCTGCCTTAGAGGAAAGGACCAGGCCCCGTACACCCACTCCGCATACGTGAGGAGGGAAAGGTCGCGCAGGTGAAGAGCAGCGGACACCAACCGGCAGGCCTCCACGTTGAAGGGGCACTGCCGGAGGAAATGGTCCATGGTCTCCGCCTGCCCCTCACACCCGGCCCTCAGACAGACCCGCTCGGCCTGTGACCTGTACTTGAGGTTGTCCCTCACGTACAAACGCCCGTGGAAAGACAACCAGGCTACATCCCGAACCTTCTTCGGTAGCCGAGGGGAGTTCAACAGCCAAAGGCCCCGCTGCATCACATCCGCCGGACAGTCCCGCAGGGCCCACCGTGGTTGATAGTGAGAGGTGAGTACCATCCGGTATAATCCTTTCCGCCCCAAGGACTGGGCGAGCGGGTCGGTCACCCCCCACCGCCGAATGAGCCCCACCATCACAAATACGTACGATGGGGCCTGTTCCCCTCTCCGGCGCACACGTGGGACCGAGGACGCCCCCTCCCACTGCTCCCAGAAGCGGGAGAACCATTCCCGATAGGAGGCCACCCACCAAACCCCACCCCCTTCCCTCATCCTACCTAAGTGAAACGCCATAGACAAGACTGACAGGAAGACAAGGGGGTGCAACATACCCAAACCACCCTCTGCCCGATCCAGGCAGACGATATTGCGCTGGACAGGGTTCAAGCGGTTACCCCACAGAAAACAGAAAAAGACGGCACAAACAGACGCCTGATGGGACAACGGAAGAACGAAGACCGTGGCCACGTGCAGAAAGAGAGGAAGCAGAAACGTCCCGAGGAGTTTGATCTTCTCCTCGTACGTACACCTCCACCCCCCTCCACCGCAGCACCCGACACCGTGCAGTCTCGAGACAACGGTCCCAATTGGACTCCGCACAGTCCTCCGACCCGAAGACGAGGCCCAAAACGCGGACCTCCCCCACGGGAGGAGGAAAGGGGGCGCAGGAAGGCGGGGAGGCCTCCGAGGAGCCCAACCACAGCGTCTGGCACTTGCTGTGGTTTACAACAGAATGGGCTACCTCCGAGTACTCCTCCACGGCCTCTCGCAGGGCCTCTACCCCATCAGTGCCGTCCACGTAAACTGAGATGTCGTCAGCGTAAGCAACGACGGACACCGGGGGCGCACCGGGCGCCTCCAGGCCCCGCAACCCATCTGAGGACAATCTCCGGAGGAAGGGGTCGAGGGAGAAAACATACAGCAGGGGGCTCAAAGGGCACCCCTGCCGCACCCCCGAGGCGACACCAAATGGCCGTCCGAGCCACCCGTTAATAACGGGAAGCTCACCCCCCCTCGGTACAGCGCCTGCACGACGAAGAGGAAACCTGCGGGGAGGCCGAAGTGCTGGAGCACCACCCACAGGTACCGGTGACTGACTCGATCAAAGGCTTTGGACTGATCCAAGGAGACCAACCAGTGGTCCCGTTGGAGCGACCGGCCTCTTTCCACAATCTCCCGGACTGTGGCGACAGCGTCCAGAACCCCTCTCCCCCGAACGGAACAATACTGGGAAGGGGACAGCAAATCGCCCGACACCTCCACCAGTCGGTTGGCCAAACACTTGGCCAGGATCTTCCGGTCCGCGTTCAGAAGAGAGAGAGCGGCCGCCAGAAGTCCAAGGAGCTATCGTCCTTCCCCTTGGAGAGCAGCAGCAGCAGGACAGACTCGCGAAATGACCGCGGGAGATACCCCGTGTCCATGATCTCCTGAAACAGGGAGGTCAGGAAGGGGGCCAGCTGGGCAATGAAAGTGCGATAGAACTCCACAGGGAGCCCATCGCGCCCAGGCACCTTCCCCAACGGCATGGCACGAATCGCCCTCTCCACCTCCACCTGCTGAATCGGAGCAGCGAGTGCATCAACCTGTGCCTGGACCACAGCCGAATACACCGGGGGAAGGCCCAGGTACGTTCGGATATGGGTGAGGTCCACGGGGCGATCCCCAAACAGGTCCGAGAAGTATTCCCCCACTATCCGCAAAAGGTCCTCCTGGGAGGTATGAATGGTACCGTCCTCGCCCCGCAGGGCCATGACCTCCCGACGCTGAACCCTCTCCCTGCAAGTCCGGAAAGGGTCTGGAGTGGCGCCCCCACCGGCCGCCCCCTCGAAGCATAGGGAGGCATGGCGATCGTAAAGCAGGCCACGGAGCTGGACACGCACCTCTTCAACCTCCTCCCGCGCTGCCCCTCGGGATACCAAACGATCCAGCGACCTCCGGAGGACAGTGTAGGTGAGGTAGCGGGATCGAGCCATGGAGGTACCCCGGGAACGGAAGAGTTGTCGGGCACGCGTCTTCACCTCATCCCACCAGGCGCCACGGGAAGGAAAAACACTCAGCAGGGTCTCCTGGTCTGCGAGAAAGGCCAAGAACTCCTGGACCACCTCTGATGATGTTGCCAACAACTGCACATTCAGTCGCCACAGGCCAGGACCCCTGCTAAGCTCCTCGTGGTTGGCCAGGAAGGACACAGAGAGGACGCGGTGGTCCGAAAAGTCAACCGCCTGCAACTGCGGAGGGGAACACGCCACCCGGGCACTCACATATATCCGATCGATACGACTCCTGCAGGTCCCATGGTAGTAGGTGTGAACCCCGGCGACCTAGGAAAGGCCCGGTGGAAAACATCCACGAGGTCAGCCGTCCGGGTCATCTCGGCCAAAAAGAGGCCCTCGTAACTGGGTGGGCAACGCTCCCCCCCTCGGTCCTGCAAAAAGGTGGTGGTGTTAAAATCCCCGGCAAGGACCACCAAACGAGAGGTGTGTAAGTAGGGGCGGATAACCCCGAACAGGGTCTTCCGCGCCAACTTAGACTGGGGGCCGTAGACCACCACGAAACGAAACCGATGGGGCCCGCAGTAGCCATCTAAAAGCAGACACCGGCCCTGCTCCAGTTCCCACACGTACTGCACCTGAAATCGGTTAGACGTGAACAAAACCGCCACTCCTGCGTAGGGCTGTGCCGCAAGGGACCAGTACGAAGGGCCCCACCTCCACTCCCGCTTCGCCCGATGAAGGCTAGCGAGCGAGGTGAGCCTGGTCTCCTGCAAGAAGATGACATCCAGCCCACTCGTAGAAAGAAAATCATAGGCCGTAGCCCGCGCCTGGTCTGAGAAAATGCTGGCCACGTTGATGGTGGCGCACGAGAACGCAGGAGTGCACGCCATGCCTATTTCGAGTGCAGTGACCCTTTCCTCCTCTTCTCACCAACCCCGGGATCCCCAGAATCCCGCTTGCAGGACAAGCCCGCGAGCTGGAGCGACTCCTCCTGGTCCACGTCGACCACCTCGAGGATCTCCTCCTCCTCCCCGCTCAACCCTATCACCCCAGGAGGTGCTGGCGCCCCCGGGACCACCAGGCAAAGCTGTCGCGAGGGCAGACCCAGCCCCCACGGGATGAGGAGGCACAAACGGGTCAGGGGTCGGAGGAATGACCTCCTCCGTGGGGTCCACCACCTGTGCAGCCCCCCCTCCCCGGACAAAGACTGAGACAATACGACAGTGCCCACCCCCGCGGGGGAGGCCAGGGCGGCCGGGTCAGCAGGGGGCTCCTGCGAAGGCCCCGAACCCAACTGCGGGGGTACAAGGCCATCCTCCCTCACCCGTCGGGCGCCAGTATCCCCCTTGATTGGAGGACCCTGACTGCGGCGCGCCTTCTGCACCTTTGAAGGTCGCCGCTGAGGAAGAGGGGCCGCCCCCCGCCGCTAACCGCTCCGAGCGCCGCACAGGAAGCCCTGCTTCCACAGGCAAGCCCTCATCCGCCTCAGCCGCATCAGCGGCCAAAAAGACGAAACGGTTGATGTCCAACACGGGCTCTGCATCCAGCAACGGGGATGTCTCCCGTTTCTTCCTTTTGGACTTGCCACCCTTGGAAGGGACCGTAGTCCATTCCTCAGGTGGCACCACCCTCAACCCACTATCCTGTCGTGCTACATTAACCTCCACCACATCAACCCTCTCCTCCTTCCTACCCGAATCCCCTCCCCCTGGTGGCTCCCTCGGCTCGATGGACTCCTCTGCACTAGGGCCCCCGGTCTCCTCCTGAGGGAGAGGGGCCTCCATAGCCTCCTCCCGCACAGGAGCCCGAGGTGGAGTGACGGCAACCCCCCCGGTCCATTGTGTGACGCGGAGGGGCAGCGGGCAAAGGGGTGGCCCAACTCCCCGCAAAGGTTACAACGAATTAGCAGACACCCGGCCGAAGCGTGACCCCGTCCACCACAACGGGTGCAGACCTGCTCGGGACAGTTCATGCTCAAATGGCGGAATGAGCCACAGCGGTGACACTCGCGGGTTGCCCAGGGTAATAGCACAAGATGCGATCCCGACCGAGGAAACCGGCCGAGGGCACGTGCTGCACCACGTTTCCCACCTCATGCAAACGGATCCTGCCCTTCCACGACCCGTCCCACACCCCTAGGGGCCCAGCGCCCTTAACCAGGGGTGCGAGAAGCACCGCATGGCACGACAACCAAAACTGGATGTCCTGCCCTGGGAGCGACTCATTCCTGGATAGGATGGTCACAGGTACCGTCCCCTGGCGAGAGATAGGCACAACACGAAAGTCAGCCCACCCACCCAGCCCCCGCTGCTGCGGGTATCGGTCCCCGAAAAACTACCCGCCCCCTCTCAGCATGAAACTAACATCATATTCAATGGTGTTGTTCATGTGGATAAAGGCGTAGAGATCTCCTGGGAGAAACCCCAGCCCAAGGACCATCCTCAAGACCTGTTCCCTGGCTGGAGGGGACCCCTCCCCAGCCCATCGGATCTGCGCCACGTTGCGCCGTCGGACCTCACCCCCTACTCCTCTTTGAAACCCTCCCCCTCCTCCTCCTCCTTCCCCTCCTGCGGGACCATTCCCCTGAAAACCTCCCCTCCCCCTACCCTCACCCGACGGCACTGGAGTGGTGCCCGACCCCTTCAGAGCCTCTGCAAAGGTACGGAGGGGGGGAGCCGGCCCCCCAGCCCCCATCTACTGCCCTCCTTGATCTGTTCCTGCATCCATCTGCGGGGGATCCTGCTGCTGGACCGCAGGATCCGTAACCTCCTCACTTAGATCAACCGGAGGACTGGGGAAGGTCAACTCCGCAAAGACAGAGTCCGGGATGCTACCTCCTCCGGATCCCTGAGTGCCACCGAGAACCCCTGGACCACCACTTATCTCTACCTCCGGCTGCCGAAAGGCAGTAAAAGCCCCGGGAGGGCCCAACGGGGCCTCCAAAGCCAATCGTAGGGCATCACAGACCTGGTTCTCGGTAACACCCAGGGAACCGGAAGGCTCCCCCAAACCTCCTTCCCGCATTCCCGACCCAGCGCAAGGCTCCTGGGTTTCGGCCACCACTACCGGGGACGGACCCCACTCCCCTTCATTCCCGGGTTCCAAGGGGACCACCGCCCCCCCTGACCCTACAGAGAACAAGTCCTTCCCTTGTCCTGAAGCAGCCACTACCTCCTTCCCCACTATATAACCAGTCGTCCGCTCCCCCCCTTCCTCCATCAGCCCGTCCTGTAGCCCATCATCCGCCACCCCCTGTATGGCTATCGACAACAAGGCAGGACCCGCCCGAGACAACAGGGCAGATCCCCCACCCAGCACCTCCCCCACACCCCCACCCCCCTGCCCCTTGTCCCTCCCAGGTCCTACCTGGTTGTCGGTGCCAGACGTGGCACAAGGATCCAGAAAAGTTTGGCCGGTAGTCAGGGCTCCAACAGAAAGGGCGGACACCCCCCTGCGAGCCAGGTCTCCGTCGGCCGCAATAACAGACAACAAAGGCAGCTGCGCATCCCGCTCCTCTACCCCTGGCCGCAGTGACAGCTGACTAGCACTTTTCTTCCCCCTCTCCCCCCCGGGGACTGCAGAAAAGAAAGAGCAGCCCCCATCCTGCCCCTTTCTCCTCCTTCCAGCACCCCTCCGGCCCCAGTCAGCCACCTCAGAACATACTGGGCGAGTGCCCTGTAGCTTTCTAGGGGCCGGGAGGGCAGCCACAATAGGGGAGTCCTGCCCACCAGCCATCCCCCTACCAAACCCCTTCCCAGTAACCTGGACAGGCATCGTAGCTGAAGGAGCAGGATTCCTATTACAGGTGGAGAAATCCGCCACCCGTGGATCCTCAAGTGGCACAGCAGAATCAAAACGGCTGAGGCCAACCAGTCTTCCGCCGCCGGGGATCCCGTGCAGAAAACCCCTCAGAGCCGGAAACATCCAAAGACAGTGGATCAGCAGTATGCTGAAAAGGAACCGCCGAATACTGCTGCCTCTCTACAACACCCCCTCCAATCGAGGGGCATGAAAAAGAAGCTCCCTCTGTGCTTAAAGAGTGCCGTCGAAAATCCCGCAGCAAATCAGAAGATGGGGAAGGTCGTTCTGCAGACTTCCTGGGTTTCCCGGAAGCGTCAGTACCCATTACTCGGCGGCCATCTTGTGATTGTAATCTGGCTGGGGGAAGTCCTACAGGCAGCTCCTGCAACGACCTCACTTCCGTAATGACGTCATCAGAAAGACCCCGGCGGCCATCTTGCGATTGTAAGCTGGCTGGGGGAAGTCCTCCAGGCAGCTCCTGCAACGACCTCACTTCCTTAGTGACGTCATCAGAAAGACCCCGGCGGCCATCTTGGATGGTCCCTTCAGTGTTACACGACTGTTGGTGAGCCACCAGGATCAACGGAGCACCCTGGGGACGTGCAGGAACAATCTGAGCAGACAGCATTTCGGAGGGAGGAACCAGCGCATTCACAACATCACAACCATCACCCTGCTGCAGGTAAGACACAGGACATCCAGGAAATGCTTTAGAAGAGGAAGGCAGGGAACGGGTGGTCGACTTCCAGGAACTAGAATGGGAGAGGGCATACTTCTAGAGGAGGATGGACCCCCCTGCTGACCCACCCCCGGGGGCCTCCCCTGGACTGCAGGTATCTTCCAACGATTATAATTCTGGTAAACTTCGGCAAGGGACCCACAACCCTGGTTCTGATAGTACGCAATCTCCAAGTACTTGGCCTTCAGGGCCCGCTTTACCCCCTTCCGATAGGTAGCATAGGCCCACCCATTCCTCCCCGGGAATGGTGGCCTGCAGGCTCTCCAGGTGGGAGAGCTGGGCTTGCAGCTGGGCCGCCTCCTCCTGGAGACCCCGAAGCCGTCGCACTGCCGCCACGATGTCATCTGGGGCCCTAGCTGACTGCTGGTAGGACGGCAGGCCCGACCCCCCGTCCTCATCCTCACTGGAGGAGGTAGAGGCCTCCTCCAGGACCCAAAGTGGAGGGGGGAACCTGCCTCCTCCAGTTCTATACTCCACGGTCCTCCAGGGTCTCCCCAGGGCCTCTCCCTGCTGCCACCCAGCCTCCACACCCTGCCTGGGGAGGAGACAGGAGCCTCCTCCCTGGGGTAGCGGGCCCAAACCTCCATACCTGTGGGTCCCTCCTTCCTGACCAGGTGCAGTCCTACCTGGGGAGTCCCCCTCCTGGGGCTCCAGCTGTTCCAGGTTGCCAGTTTCTCCATCCACTGTCCGAGTAGGAGGCCCACCAGGCTTGGCAGGCCTCTGGGCCTGGGCCTCCCTTGCTGGAGGTGGCCCAGGGCCCGACATCCAGGCACAGGCAGAAAAAGGAACTGCTCCCTAGCAGGAGCTCTGCACAACTGATCCTCTCAGTACGACAGCCAAACAGGAAGTGGGTGGAGCTGCCACTCGTGGGGCTGCAGAATCCTGCTCAACCTGTCCGCCAGGCAGTTCTCCTGGCCAGGTAGATACACTGCCTTGAGGAGCTGTTGTGTCTGAGAGCAAACAAGCAAAGGTCCTGTGCCTCCTGACAAAGGAGCCTGGAACCGTTCCGCCCTGCTTGTTCAAATAAAACATGGCTACCTGGTTGTCTGTTTGAACTAGGACAGACTGATGAGACAGGGTTGAGAAAAAGTCTTGAGGGCTAACCGAATAGCCCCGAGTTCCAGGAGATTGATTTGCTGTGCGGCTTCCCAGGGAGACCACAGACCCTGGGTGCACTTGCCTAGACAATGAGCTCCCCAGCTTTGCAGGGAGGCATCCGTGGTCAACACCACTGTGAACCCAGGAACTCTGAAAAGGTACCCCTTGTAGTAGATTGGGTGGGTGCAGCCACCAGCTGAGGGAGTTCAGAAACTGTCTGGACACCCTTATCCTGTCTCTGTGGCATCCTGTGGCCTGTGACCACTGAGTCCGAAGGCACCACTGTGCAGGCCGCATATGTAGCCTGGCATTGGGGGTCACATGAACTGTCGAAGCCATGTGGCCTAGAAGCCTCAGGCAGAGTCTGGCAGAGACCAGTGACCTGCTGAGAAACTGGTTTGCTAAGGTGATCAGTCTTTGGGCTCTGTCTTCTGGCAAGAATGCCTTTGCAAGCAGAGTGTCCAACCTTGCCCCTATGAACTCCACGTTCTGGGAGGGGAGCAAAGTGGACTTTGCGAAGTTTATGACGAACCCCAAGCTTTGAAGAAGAGCAATAGTTCTTAGAGTAGCTTGTCGGGCCTCCTGGCACGTCTGACCCCTTATGAGCCAGTCGTCCAGATAGGGGAAGACAAAGACACCCTGATTTCGCAGGTAGGCCGCCACCATTGCCAGGCACTTGGTAAAGACCCTGGGAGCAGAGGTGAGGCCAAAAGGCAATACTCTGTACTGATAATGGTTTCCTCCCACAATGAACCTGAGGTACTTTCTGTGGTCTGGATGAATGAGGATGTGAGTATACGCATCCTTTAGATCTAAGGAGCATAGCCAATCTCCCTGCTGGAGGTAGGGCAGGAAGTGTTCAAGAATAAGCATCTTGAACTTTTCCTTCTCCAGGAACTTGTTGAGGTTTCTGAGACATAGAATAGGTCGAAGGCCACCGGTTCTTTTGGGTACCAGGAAATACCTGGAGTAGAACCCTCGATCGTGCAAGTGGGGAGGCACAGGCTCCACCGCCTGTTCACCAACAGACCCTGGAGCTCTTGACGGAGAAGATCCGTGTGCAGGGGAGGCCTTGGAGGCTCCCCTGGGAAGTATGGAGGAGGCAGTTGTTGGAAGTGTAGTGCATAGCCCCTGTGGACTATGCTTAACACCCAACTGTCTCCAGTGATGAGTGGCCACTGGTGGGCAAACAGGGCGAGGCGACCTCCTGTGCAGGGTTGGGAGAGCAGGGATGGAGAGGCTATGCCTAAGAAGTCAAAAAGCCCCCACCCTTCTGAGTGGGAGCAGGGGCCTCAGGCTTCTGGGTCCACTGCAAACAGGTCCCATTACCCTGAACCATGGCATGCTGACCCTGAGCGGCAGCTTGGGCAGACTGATATTGTGGGCAGTGCCCTTCCTCGGGTAAAAGGACATTTTTACCCGAGCCCTTCTTATTTTGATAAGGGGCAGAAGTCTTTCTAGACAGCCTTGTCCGTGTGAGGTGCTCGGTCTCGAGCTGTGCGGCCTTCTCGGTCATGGGCTTGCCAAGAAGGTTCTCACCTCGGCAAGCGACATCGACCAACTTGTCCTGAACCCATGGCTCGAGGTCCGATGACTGCAGCCATGCCTAGTGTCGAGCCGCGATGCCGGCTGCCGCAACATGGGCTGAAGCCTCGAAGCCATCGTAGGCAGCGCGGGACTAAACTAGAGCATCCCCGGATCCCCGAGGACAAGGACTTGAACCTCTGCACGGGTTCCCCGGAGAGACCAGCAGAGAACCCGGCCAGTTCCTTGGCCAGGTCTCGCAAGTACATGCCCATGCTGGACACGGCAAGCAAGCATCGAGCCCTGGAAGCACTTTCTACCAAAACCATCGAGGTTTCGGGCCTCCCTGCCAGGGGGCACCGCAGAGTGCACCTTCTGACTTTTCAGGCGATGCATGGCCGATTCCACCACCATGGAATGGTGTGGTAGCTGCGCCTTTTGAAAGCCAGGACTCTTCCGGAATCGATAGATCGAATCGACCCGCTTGCTTAAAACCGGCGCCGAGGCCGGTGCCTCCCACATCCAAAAGAGGAGCCGTTCCAGCATCGGAGGAACCGGGACAGTAAAGGCCTCCTTCGGAGGAGAGTCGTACTGCAGGGCCTTGAGCTCCTCGGCTTGAGGCTCCTCCTCGGGGTCTGCAGGGATAGCCAACGCAGTGGCCATATCCTAGACGAACTCTGAGAACTGGCTATCCTCCGGAGGGGATCTACTCCAGGGTTCAGACTGCGGTGAGTCTGATGGGACGCACCGAGTCTTGAAGGTGTCGGGGGACTCCTCGTCTTCCGTCTCCCATACGGACTTGTCTGATGAGGAATCGGGGTCCAACCTCGCGGGGCCTGCGAGCAACCGCCTCGACGCCGAAGGCACCGGCATCGACGCCTTAGTTTCCGAACGGGAGGTCGAGGGAGACCGCGACCGAGGTCGACCTCGAGCCTTCTTGGTCTCGAGTATCGGCTCGGTCTCCGGGGTCGACTTCGATGTCGATTGTCCTGGTGGTCGGACAGATGCGCCAGACAGGCTGGCCATCAGTGCCCACTGCTGTTCCATGAAGGCAGACAGTCTGCTCTCCAAGGCTGTCAACCTGAGGACCCAGCTCAGGAGACACATCAGCTCCCGACTCGGGCCCCGGCAGGCACCGGGGCCCGACGTCGGCTCTCTGGGAGGAGAGTCCATGAGGACTACAGGGCTTACGTGTCCAGCAGACTCCGGCTCCAGTCGAGCAACTTTGGAAGGCTTCTCCCTGTTCCACAGGCCCGGGGCGACGGTCAGGGGTCTGAGACCTAGCTCTCGAGGAACCCAGGATCTCTTCCGACGACGCCCTCGCGAGCCGTTTCTCCTCTTGCGTTCCCGGTCGTGGACTCCCTTTCCGAGGAGCCACGATGGTGCTCGGGATCCGATTCCCGAGATGTCAAGGCCTCAGACGAGGTCCGGGCTCGGCCGGAGTCCGAGTCAGAAAAAAGCCTTTCCTTTTGGTGCTGACGACTTCGCAGTGCCTTGGAAGACAATCTTCCCACATGGTCCACACGTCTTAGGGTCGTGATCAGGACTGAGGCAACTGAAGGCAGCAGTCGTGTGTGTCGGTGAGAGACATCAGTTTCTTGCACCGATCACACTTCTTAAAACCACTGGCAGCCATCAGGGAAAAAAAAGAGTCCCCGCAAGGTCGAAGGACCGGCCTTCCAGGGAAAAAGAAAAAAGGGCGCGAACGCCAGCCACTAAGGGCAAAAAACGAAAAAAGAAGATCGGGCTCGATACCGGTGTACCGAACCCGGTGGGAGGGGAACCGGCGTCGAACCGGAGAAGAAAAAATAGCGAAGAATCGCAAAAAGTCAAACAATTTTCCGGGATGACGAGGACTCACGTCCGGTGGGCTTCACGGAAAAACAAGAGACTCTGAGCAGCAAGATGGCACCTTTAGGTGGGAAGGGAACCGCGCATGCATGCCTGCATTCCCAAAGGCTTTGATGAAAAGCTGGGGAAAAGCTCCGCAAGGGCTCCATCGACGTCGACGTCACCCATATGTGAGGACTGACTTCCTGCTTGGTCCTGGAGAATATGCAGATAGGATTCCATGTGATCCAGGGTGGACAGAAATTCTCCCTGTTGGCACGGCCAAGAATGAACGAGGTTGTCAAGATTTCCATTCAAAAATACGGTAACACCTCAGGCGCGGTTTCGACATGTTTGAGATCAAAAATAGGCCGAAAAAGCGCTCTCTTTCTTGGGTTACCATAACATTGATAGCATGGAGTATCTAACCTAATGCTACACTGGTCTCAGGGCACCGAGGAACCACTGCCTCCCAACGCGTAATAACCACTCAAGCGGTATCCTGGACTGGCCCTTTGCTTTCTCCAGGGCCTTGCAGGGTGGATTATGGATGAAGGCGTTCAGAAAGAGGCCATGCAAACTCCAGCACAGTACCCCCTCCCATATTATCTCCAGAACCTATTGGTTGGTTTGGTTGTCACGCATGTGGCCCCCCGACCCCCCACCCCAGAAGGAAATAAAACTGCCGTGGCTAACTGACCACACTCGATTTGCTATCCTTTCTCGTGCAGGGCCATTTCCTGACATCCATTGAGGCTTGCTTGGCCAGGAACTTGCGCGGACGGGAATGAGTAATTGAACCTGACTGGAAACCCCCCTTGTAGCCTCCGAAAAGGGGGCTGCCTTCCTGGCTCTATAACCCTCCCCTTTGGTATGGAGCAAACCAATTGGCCTGAGGAACCTCCAGAAAAAAAACTTCTTAGTTTTGACCATCCGTGGAGTTTTGCCCCCTGTTTCGGGCATTTTGCAGCATCCATACTGGCACACGAGGTTCCTCCCTTGAATTCACCTAGGTCTTTGACCACACTCATCCCAGTGCCTCAGCCAAACAGCAAACTTACCCTTGACAAGGGGGGGGAGAGTTTTACTGAGCCCTTAGACTTAGAGGAATTATCCGCTGACCTATTGTGCAGCCACAGAAAAATAGCGCGGCCACAATAATCAAGGCCATGGTCTTAGAAATAGGACCACACCAAATCATAGACGGTATCTGCCAAGTACGCCGAAGCTGACTCCAGCTTTGCACTTTCCGATGCCGCCTGTCCCTACAGATCAGGTGGCGGTTAACACCCTGAATCCAGTTGGGGTGATGAAGCTCCCCATGGACACATAAGACCCGATTCTAATGCCACGAATATTGGGCTATTATTTTCGTGCCTTCCCCTGCTGGCATTCTAACCTCACCTGCTGGCGTTGTGTGGCGAAGTTAGATTGGGGTGTAGAAGTGAGCGGTCTTGGGGGGCGGGAAGTCTGGGAGGAAGGCAGTGGACTGTACAGGGCACGGCGGACTTCCCTGCACATGTTTTTTATTATTAGGGGCCCAGGGTTTGCTGATGGGGCGGGGGGGGGGGGGGCCGCAGGAAGGGGGGCCAGGGAGAACATTCCCCGCAGTCCGGGTGACCCTGGGCCTTTAGGAGGCCCAGATCGGGGGGTCAGGCCTGTGGGGAGGAGAAAGAAGAAGCTCTTGTTACCAGCGGCTGGCATCATGGCTTTTAAATGGAGCCTACAGTTGCCATGGCAACTGGACGTCATGACGCCATATGGCTCCATTTTAAAAGCCCTGACTGAGTTAGTCAGGCTTGCCATGTACATGCAGGCCGGGTACCTGAATCGCAGTCCTAGCCTGCACATACATGACTGATCGCAAACTTCTGATCCTACGGGGCTAGACGTGCCCTGTGGGATCAGAATCGTGAGCCCCTCTGTAATGTCTGGCTCAGACTGGATGTACAGAGGGGCTGGACGTCTGGGATGGAATGAGCCCTATAGGCTCTGCAGTTAGCGGCTTGCAGAGTCCAAGGTCAATTGGTATCAAAACGCTTGTTTAAGCTTAGCAACTCTAGTTTTGCGGTTTCTCGGAGATCCGTGAGGAGCAGCGCCGTCCTCTACTGGAATGGTGGTTATTTCTTGATAAACCACTCGAGACCACGACATCCACTTTTGGCATGCACAGGAGGGTCCCTTTCATCCTGGCGGGGATAGAGTATGAGCGAGCCATTGCTTAGCTTTCTGGAAATTCCCCATTCCGTAATCAACCATTTTTCTGATTCTTCGTATGGACCTCTGGGAAAACAAATCTGAGCCCCCCTTGAAACCTTGTAGCAAGGCGATCTTCCAGGTGGGCTTAATCCAACGCTGCCAAGGAATATTTTAATGGAGGGCTGACAATTCCTCTCTGTAGAACACTCTACAACATTTGGATCTTCTCCCGAAGGAATTTGCCCTTTTCCCAAAATTGTGCCTCACCAGCTCACCCCAGAAGTCCAAGGGCACCTTCCCGAGCTCCTCAGGAGGGGATCTGGGATGGCCAGAGAGTTCCCTGACCGAGCCAGGCATCATTGTCCCTCTCTCTAAGCCCTTTTAACTGGAATGGCGCCGTATTCCTTAGGGTCATCGCCTCCTGCAGGGTAGCCAGGTCTGAGGACGGAGATGTTTGGCTCATGAAGCTCCAGCTTTTTTTTGCTTGCATTTTAAGACAGATTGCAAAAGACCAGAATAAAATCCGATCGAAAAAAAACGAGGCTCCAAAACCTCAGAAATAATTTGCAGGTGGTTGTCAGAGGTGCTAAACTCTGATGTCTCCTGCTTCTTGGTTTTCTTTTTGCCCTGCTTCCCTATGTTTTTCTAGGGAAATGGCTTGCCTGATTGGAAAAATGGCTTGCAGTTCCAACCACCACAACTGCGGCTTCCCCAAGCTCTGCTCGAGTTGCCCGCCGGCATCTCCCCTCGTCTGGCGGGCGCCATTGGACCGTGCTGGCTGAAACAGCAGTTGCCACGACCTGTAGAGTGGTGTTAAACTCTGCCAAAAGGAACCCTAGGCTGACGTGTCACGATCACAAGAGGAGACTGAGGCAGGGAAATGCCACCAGAGAGTCATGTGCGCCCTAGGAAAGAGCAAGGCCTGAGTAAGGCAGAACCCCCCCAGATGGAAGGAGAGGGCATAGCTGGCTCCATTGAAACCAACAAACTGCACACACTGCCTCATAAGACACCCTCTTTTGAGGGCCCTCCCGAAGAGCCAATCATGCCCTGCTGATTTTCTGTGCCTCCGGTTTTGTTTGTTTTGTGTTGTTTTAAGCCACGCAAGCAATACAACATCAATGGAGATACAGGAAAGTCCAGCCAAAACTGTTGCTCACAGGCAACTGGACCAAATCCTGCTGAGGGGAGGGAAAGGAAACTTGGGGAACCCAAGTAGTTTAACCCCAGGGCCACTCCTGCATCTCTGTCAGAAGGATCAGGAACCAGGCAATCCCTGCAGCACTGCCAGCCCCACAATCACCCACAACAGGTATGTTAGGAAAGGTGAAGGACCCAGGCAAAAGTAAGCAAGCCTTCAGTTTTACTTGTGTTCCTTTTTCTTTTCATTAGAAATCTTCCCTTTATGTGGACGGTCCACTACACAAAGGTCTTCCCTCAAGCTGCCTGAGAAGCAGGTGAAAAAACTGGATTTCTGGAATCTGAAGAGGGATCTCTTGTAAGAGCGTGACATCAGAATTCTGTTATAGTCGCGTCCTTTAGGCTGCTGGGTGGGCAGAGATATCCCATTATGTACTGGACGGGCCTCGAGGGAACCGATTAGGAAAAAGATGATAAAATTTACTCCTCAGAAGTAAGCTTTTTTTGGTTGTTTCCTTTTGTAGGTTGAATACTAAGCTATCAGTGCTTTGGGGTTTTGTGAATGTTGCCCGCTGCTGCCCTTCTCAAACGATAGGCTTTCGTTTCTAGGCAAAGGCATTGTTAACATGATAACCAAACAGAAATTAGGGCACTGTGGTGTGTTGTGGACTTCACTTTGCAGTT